>CM057349.1:502018067-503306817 GCA_030015575.1 Agapanthus africanus
ATAATCTTGGACCTTCCGCCAGACCCTTTGGACTTGGGAGGACAGCCATTGAGGGGGGTGTTCCCCGCCAAAAGATGCGGGACGCGACCGGGCAGGTCCGTCTTGCCTGAATTTCGGGGCAGATGCTAATTGGTCCTATCTATCCACCTCTCCGAAGATGCCAAGTTGATTTATGATACCATGTATCGAAGGTTTAAACGGATGCGGCCAATGTAGCAGACTTCGTCAGATTCCCCCTCGTTTGAGGGGTTTTTTATTGTGGGGACGCTCTTCCCTGCAGGCGCAAGCCCCTGCAGTTAATTACGCTACCGCATCGCGGTAACCACTTTCTCCTTCTCCAGATGGTCACTTCGTGTCGTGGGTGTTTGTTTTGTTTTTGGTTGCCCGTGGATTGTATACGGAGACTAATTTATGTTGTCTCCCGTAGGGCGTGGATTAGTCCAAATCCGTATCTTCTTAGATTTGGGTTTGGGGGTTGGTTTAAGGATACGTTAGCCTCATTTAGGACTAAGATCAACTTAAACGTATGTTAAGGATACGTTGGTCTAATTTTAGACTAAGATCGACTCAACGGGATCGCTTAGATCCAACAAAAGAGCATTTGGGCTCTATTGCTTAGTTTAAGGACATTGCGGGCGATTACCAGTTTAAGGACATGGTGGTCCGATGTTAGTTTAAGGACATCTCGGTCCAAGGTTAAGGACATTATAGTCCGTGAGTTTAAAGACCTCACATTCAAGGTTAAGGACATCATAGTCCGTGAATTTAAAGACCTCACAGTCGAGGTTAAGGACATTATAGTCCGTGAGTTTAAAGACCTCACAGTCAAGGTTAAGGACATCATAGTCTGTGAGTTTAAAGACCTCGCAGTCAAGGTTAAGGACATCATAGTCCGTGAAATGTATGGTTGTCGGGACCCGTCACCTCTCTGAAGACGTTAAAGGATTACAACGACAAATATCAGAGGAGTTTAAAGATGTACCCTTGAACCGATGTGGTTTGAGAGACCTGTAGTCCAATTGGGACTAAGATATGTGATTTATGAGCATACGAACTCAATTAATCTGAATTGAGGAGTTATGGCCAATTTGGGCTAAGTCCATTCAATTACAATGTTCAACATTTGTTTTTTGAGTTGTTAGATGTTTGTTTGAGCCCAATCCTTTTAAAAATGCTAAGCATTGGTTTGGTCTCTGACAATGTTTTGTCTTTAGTTGAATGTTATGCATTTATCATAGCTCCAGGCTTATTCAAAGAACAGTTTATGTTCTGTCCAAGCGCACATAAAAGCATGTGGTGCACTTGGCACTGGCGCCAATTGATGAGCACAGTGCGCTATGATTAAAACGCTATTGCGCTTAGTGCTTTGCGACACATATGAAGCGCTAATGCGTTTTGCGCTAAATGAAGAGCGCTGATGCGCTTAGCGCTTTGCGCTAGATGTAGAGCGTTGATGCGCTATAGTTGAAGCGTTGAGGCGTTTGGTACAGGTGCCATATAATGAGCGCAAAGAGCTTTTAGTAGTGCAGCGCACACGTGAGGAGCACGTGGCGCGCTTAGCACTGAGCGCTAGCCAATGAGCGCAATGCGCTGTGTTTGAAGCGCTACGGCACTGCAGCGCTTTGCGCTAGATGAAGAGCACTAAGGCACTTTTAAATTAGAAGCGCTAAGGCTCTTCTTAGATTAGGAGCGCTAAGACTCTTCTTAGGTTAACTTTGCGCTCTGAAAATTATCTTTTCTTTGATAAGAGATTTTGTCTCGAGATTCTAAGAATAAAGTTCTTAGTTTATAGGAGATATTTCAATATATTTTTGATGAAAGGCTTTGCCTTTATGGATCTGTGATCCTAAGAGAATTGAATAATTCTCCCCCCCTTATAATGAGATGTTCATAATCTCTTTTGTGAAAGACAATTTGTCTTATAGATCTATGATCGGTGAAAAAAGTAAATACTTCTTTTTATATTGAGACGATTTCGTCTTTTTATTCTTTTTTACCTTGAAAAGAATTGTCTTCTTTTGCCGAGAGCTTCTTCTTCTTCTTGAGATTTTCTCAAAGTTTATGGGAGGTTCCTCTCTTTGAGACTTGAAGTCTCGGGGCCTTTATATAGGGCAGGATGGTTTGTTCAATCAATTAAGGAGATCTTTTCTCCAATTGATTTGGGGAATTTCCCATCGTTGGATCTTTGATCCAAGAGCTTCTGATTTACAGAAGATAATCTTCTTATTTTTTAACAAGATTGGGAAATCTTTCCCCCTTACAGAATTTGTTCTGTATTTTACTGATTTTTAATCACCATTGGATCATTGATCCAACGGTGTTCCAAATTCAGGGCACAATCTTTTCTGTTTGGAAAGATTCAACAGAATTTTATTCTTGTTAATTGATGATTTAATCATATCCGTTGGATATTTAATCCAACGGTGAGGAACATTTAGTTCCAGCGCTAGCGCTTATGCGCTCTGCCTATGGTGCACTACTTGGAGCGCAGCGCTCTTAGCGCTAGCGCACACGTACTTTGCACGTGGTGTGCTACTTGGAGCGCAGCGCATCTAGCGCTAGCGCCTATAAGCTTTGCACAGGGTGTGCTAGTTGTAGAGCAACGCAGCTTTAATTCAAATTTTGAATTCTGAACAGAGTTTTGCTCTAATTGGGGAAACAAATGCCTCCCCACCGTTGCGCTCATGGGGCCCACACGTGGGTGCAGCGGTGGCAACATCTCCACTCTTGGAGCAACTGAGGAATTGAAACGGCGCTTAGTGCCTATAAATAGAACCCTTGGCCCTTGAGATGACTTCTGTTCATCTTCAATCCTTCTTGAAAATTTATTTTCTCCTTCGGAGCGCAGTTCTTCCTCTTAAGAATTTTCTTAAGCACAGAACTCTGTCAGATTTTTTAGGTAAAAGATTAAATCTTTTTGAAACATCTTTTAGGGTTTCACCCATTAACAGAGCCTTTCTCTTCATAGATCTTTGATCTAAAGAAAATTCATTTTAGGGTTTTATTAACAGAGCTTTGCTCTCTTGGAATCACAAATCTGAAAGGATCATGCTTATGATTTCTTAATCCATTAATGGAGCTTTACTCCTTTCAGATCATATAGAAGAACTCTTAAGAGTTTGTTTATGGATCTTGAAGATCAAATTGAAATTTTATTTTTTTGATGGATTATTTCATCATCTTCTCAAAGCAAGGCTCTTAGGATTTTCTTGAGGAATTTTATTCCTTCATTATTAGATTTTGACAAATGTCTGTCTAGTGAAGAGCGCTGCTCTCAATGGGAGTTTTACTCCTCGGCTTGAGGGACTTAAACGGGAGTCTTTTGAGGGTTTTCTTTCTTAATCGCACAAATTTGAATTTGTTTGTCGCTTGACAGAACTTGTCTTCCCGAGAACTTGTTTAAATCCCAATGTCTGATTTTGCTCATTACCAATCTTTTAATGATGTTTCTTTTCAGGCACCATGGCTGTTCATTTATATAGTCTGAACGAGTTTATCTCTTATGAAGATATTCGCGTACAGGGCCGTTGCCAGAACCAAGAGTTTACAGATGTACAATGTGCGGAGAATATGGCTCGTCTGTATGCACACAACGGTCGACTGCTTTCTCGTCGCTCCGCTCTCTTGAAAATCGTAGTGGGAGCAATTTAGGGAGCACTTCCTAGGTTTTACGAAGCCATGCCGCTGGATGTGCTGGATGATGCTGAAGACAAGGTGCACTCGGTGTACCTGTCTGGCCTGATCTCAAAGAAGCGTCGAGATAAACTCATTGATATTCTGCATCAAACTTTCCAACAGACGACGATAATCGCTTCTTATCAAAGGGAGGAGGGCATTGGCGAGGATCTCGACACCCGCGATCGCGAGAGAATGCACACGAGAATGGTCAGAAAGGCCAGAAAGATTCTAGACGGCCTTACTTTCGAATTCCTCAATCCATGCCCTGGATCTGAGGTTTTACCATTGTAAACATCTCGATGCCTCTTTTGTTTATTGTCTTTATCGATGTAAGAATTTTCCGAAGTATGAATGACAAATCTTTCGCTTCCTTTCCTTTATTTTCTACTTTGTTGTTGGCATATTACTTTAGTAAGCGTAGCCTGTAGATGATAGAGAGCATTCCGTCTTAAACTCTTCGAGAGGTAGTTATGGCTTAGGAAGCAGGTTTAGATCTGCCGCCTAAGGCTTTTCAACTTTATGAGCCATGAGAGTCTCATAAAGACTTTTCTCCCTACGAGTCGTGAGGATCTCGCAGGTGTATTTTCTTCTTAGGAATCGTGAGGATTCCTAAGTGCGTTTTCTCTTGGGAGTCGTAAGGATCTCACAAAAGAGTTTTCTTCCTTATGGGTCGAGAGGACCCGTAAGTGATTGATGGGGTTGACATTATCCGCATTTCATGGAGTCAGGGGTTGCTCTGGGCGTTTCCCACGAGGTCGAGATTGACTCTGGCCGTGTTCCACGGGACCAGGATTTTCTCTGGATGCTTCCCACGGGGTCAGGATTGACATAGCCGCGTTCTGCGAGGACCAGGCTTCGCTCTAGACGTTTCCCACGGGGTCAGGATTGACATAGGCCGTGTTCCACGTGACCATAAATTTGCTCTGGATGCTTCCCACGGGGTCGGTTTGACATAGCCGTGTTGCGCAAGGACCAGGAAAGGTTGACTTTATCCGCATTTCACGGAGTCGGGAGTTGACTCTCGGTTGTCTGTGCACCGCTGAGTCATGGAACTGGGGATTGCCGCGATCCCAATTCGCTGATATTGCGTCTGTTGTAATGAGACGAATGTTGAGATGATCTCCGATGGTCTTTCAGGTTTTATATGAGTTGCCATCAAACCCTTGAAGCTAGGAATGTTGCCTTTGTTTCATTTGCTGTCATTGCGTCTGCTGTATCGAGACGAATGTCATGGTGGTGATCAGTCCGCGCTGGTGTGGGATGATCTCCGATGGTCTTTCAGGCTTTATATGAGTTGCTGTCAAGCCCTTGAAGCTAGGAATGTTGTATTTGCTTCATTTGCTGGAATTGCGTCTGCTGTATCGAGACGAACATCATGGTGGTGATCACTCCTCGCTGGTGTGGGATGATCTCCGATGGTCTTTCAGGCTTTATATGAGTTGCCGTCAAGCCCTTGAAGCTAGGAATGTTGCCTTTGCTTCATTTGCTGGCATTGTGTCTGCTATATCAAGACGAACGTCATGGTGGTGATCACTCCTCGCTGGTGTGGGATGATCTCCGATGGTCTTTCAGGTTTTATATGAGTTGCCGTCAAGCCCTTGAAGCTAGGAATATTGCCTTTGCTTCATTTGCTGTCATTGCGTCTGCTGTATCGAGACGAATGTCATGGTGGTGATCACTCCGTGCTGGTGTGGGATGATCTCCGATGGTCTTTCAGGATTTATATGAGTTGCCGTCAAGCCTTTGAAGCTAGGAATGTTGCCTTTGCTTCGTTTGCTGGCATTGCTTCTGCTGTATCGAGACGAATGTCATGGTGGTGATCACTCCTCGCTGGTGTGGGATGATCTCCGATAGTCTTTCAGGCTTTATATGAGTTGCCGTCAAGCCCTTGAAGCTAGGAATGTTGCCTTTGCTTCATTTGCTGTCATTGCGTCTGCTGTATCGAGACGAATGTCATGGTGGTGATCACTCCGCACTGATGTGGGATGATCTCCGATGGTCTTTCAGGCTTTATATGAGTTGCCGTCAAGCCTTTGAAGCTAGGAATGTTGCCTTTGCTTCGTTTTCTGGCATTGCGTCTGCTGTATCGATACGAATGTCATGGTGGTGATCACTCCTCGCTGGTGTGGGATGATCTCCGATAGTCTTTCAGGTTTTATATGAGTTGCCGTCAAGACCCTGAAGCTAGGAATATTGCCTTTGCTTCGTTGCTTTGGCGTGTCCGAATCCTGTTGGAGGAAGGACGCTGTAGTGACATCTCGTCTGCTGTATCGAGACGAACGTCGAGGTGGTGACCACTCCGTGCTGGTGTGGATGATCTCCGATGGTCTTTCAGGCTTTATATGAGTTGTCGTCAAGCCCTTGAAGCTAGGAATGTTTCCTTTGCTTCGTTTGCTGGCATTGCGTCTGTTGTATCGAGACGAATGTCATGGTGGTGATCACTCCTCGCTGGTGTTGGATGATCTCCGATGGTATTTCAGGCTTTATATGAGTTGCCGTCAAGCCCTTGAAGTTAAGAATGTTGCCTTTGCTTCGTTTGCTGTCATTGCGTCTGCTGTATCGAGACGAATGTTATGGTGGTGATCACTCCGCGCTGATGTGGGATGATCTCCGATGGTCTTTCAGGCTTTATATGAGTTGTCGTCAAGCCCTTGAAGCTAGGAATGTTGCCTTTGCTTCATTTGCTGGCATTGCGTCTGCTGTATCGAGACGAATGTCATAGTGGTGATCACTCCTCGCTGGTGTGGGATGATCTCCGATGGTCTTTCAGGCTTTATATGAGTTTCCATCAAGACCCTGAAGCTAGGAATTTGGCCTTTGCTTCGTTGTTTCGATGCGTCCGAATCCTGTTGGAGGAAGAACGCTGTGGTGACATTTCGTCTGTTGTAACGAGATGAACTGCTGAGGTGGAGCTGGGATTTCGCCATCACTCCACTTTGTTTCGACCATGCGGTCTTTTCGTTGACGTTGCATCTGCATCCTGCTGGACTGCGAAAGAACGCCATTGTTGACATTGCGAGATGAATGCTGAGGTGGAGTTGGGATTTTGCTGTCACTCCTCTTTGTTTCGACCATGAGTTCTTTCGTTGACGTTGCATCTGCATTCTGCTGGACTGCGAAGGAACGCCGTTGTTGACATTGCGTCTGGTGTAACGAGACGAATGCTGGGATGGAGCTGGGATTTTACCGTCACTCCACTTTATTTCGACCATGAAGTCTTTCGTTGACGTTGCATCTGCCTCCTGCTGGACTGCGAAGGAACGCCGTTGTTGACATTGCGTCTGGTGTAATGAGACGAATGCTGCGGTGGAGCTGAGATTTTGCCATCACTCCGCTTTGTTTCGACCATGAGGTCTTTCGTTGAGGTTGCATCTGCCTCCTGCTGGACTGCGAAGGAACGTCGTTGTTGACATTGCGTCTGGTGTAACGAGACGAATGCTGAGATAGAGCTGGGATTTTTCCGTCACTGTGCTTTCTTTCGACCATTAGGTCTTTCATTGACATTGCATCTGCATCCTGCTGGACTGCGAAGGAACACCGTTGGTGATCTCTAGACTGTCTGTGAACCGTCGAGACTTGGCTCTCTTTCTGATGGAGCCCGGTGGGATGATATGGTTCCCTCTTTGTTTGCGCCCCTGGATTGTATACAGGGATCGATGTGATCTCACCTGTAGGGCAAAAAAATTTATTTCATATGTATTTTTTGTTGTCTTTCCGCGATGCTCTATCATTTCAGCTTTTATGTCGCGAAAGTCGCGATTGCCCAATCATTTCGGCTATTTTTTGCGGTACCCAATCATTTCGGTTATTTGTTTTATTTTTACTCGCTGCTTTTTATTGCAAGTTGCCTAACCATTTCGGCTATTTTGTATGCATACATTTTTACTTGCTGATTTCATTGCAAGTTGCCCCATCATTTCGGCTATTTCATATGCATTTTTGGCTCGCTGATTTTTATTGCGAGTATGGGATTTAGGACCTGACACCGATTTAGGCATCAGCATCGCTACAACTGGGATATTGTCAGGAGCGAATCATCATCTGCCGTGAAAGGACTTGGGATTTGATACCGATTTAGGCTCAGCATCGCTACAACTAAGATATTGTCAGGAGCGAATCATCATTTGCCTCTTTCGACGTCGAACAAAGGTGGCTTAGTCAACAGGGTTAGGATCCCGTCGACTAAGGCTTTTGACTTCATGAGCCGTAAGGGTCTCATAAAGGTATTTCTCCCTATGAGTCATGAGGATCTCGTAGGTGCGTTTTCTCCTTAGGAATCATGAGGATTTCTAAGTGTGTGTTCTCTTATAAGTCGTAAGGATCTTACAAGAGTGTTTTCTCCTTGCAAGTCAAGAGGACCTACAAGTGTTTGTTCACCGTATGAGCATATCCCCAGTCTCTGGTGGGACTTTGTTAGGGAAATGCTTATTCGCGCCCGTGGATTGTATACAAGGGTCAATATTGAACCGCTTGTAGGGCAAAATTGGAGGTTGTGATGGCTGCTTAAGAACAGGTTCAGATCCCTGTAGCTTAAGGCTTTTGAATCCTATGAGCCGTGAGGGTCTCAAAGGGGGAATTCTCCTTACGAGTCGTGAGGATCTCGTAAGTGTATTTTCTCCTTAGGAATCGTGAGGATCCCTAAGTGTGTTGCTTCCCTTCGTGAGTCGTAAGGATCTCACGCAGGTGGTTTCTCTTCACAAGGTCGAGAGGACCTTGCAAGTGTCTTTTAACGAGATTGCTCCCTTTCGGGTTTTCACAAAACTCGCCGGTAGTCCTGCTGTTTTTACTCACGAAGCCCTTTCGGGTTTTCATCCGTGCCCATCTTGCTTATGGACATACCTTCTTTTTTTAACACCACGTCAGCCTGGGACGGCGTGGGTTGGTAGTAGTTTAACGACGTTTCGGTCCTCATCCGAGATTTTTCGGGCCACGTATGATTACGCAGCTAGATTTTCTTGCAAATCTTCGCATCTTTTGTGTCGAAGGTGGATTCCTTAAAGAGAAGGCTGAGGGTGATTTCTTCGTCAGAGTCACTTCCAAAGGTGATAACTTGCGATCCTTTAGTGTCGACTATGTGACAGTTGCCAGCGGCTCTTTTGCGCTCATCTGTCGTACTTTTCTATTCCCGACAAGCCTTGCGCTTCACTCGTTGAACGTGTTGTCAGTAGGAAACATATCCCTGCCACCAGTTTTTAAAGGTTATGCACTCCTCGGTAGGGTGTGCAATCCTCTGATGGTATAAACAGAAGTTAGGATGTATGTCCACTTCATCAAGATATATACCGCCAGGAGAATTTCTTCTGAAAGAGGGCAAATTCATTCCCATCGATATGGTTTTGGCGAACCTTTTCCTTGTCTTGAACCTGCTTTTATTTGTCGCGGGCATGCCTCGGTCTGGTTGGGGTGTTTTAACATTTTCGTCCAGTCGCCGGCGTTTGACTTTTTCAAATATGGCCATTTCACGCTCTCGATCAGCTTTGCTTTTCAGAAAAGCTTCGTTCAGGAATACATCAATCATTTCGTCTGATGGCCCTAGAAGTTTCGCCTTAAGATCTGCCTCCAATTTCTTTGCGTCAGGAGCTTCTTCATCGTTTATCAACGAATGAGAGATCACATAGCAGCTTGCCACCTAATTCTCAGGTTCATCCGACGAGTCTTCCCCATTGTCGTCATCTCCGTCCTCAAGGACGTGGCTGAGAAATTTTTGGAGTGTGATTAGGGTCCGCGCCTTCTGATTATATTCTTCCAGCGCGTCAATCTGTTTTTGCAGGTCCGTGCACTTGTCATCAAGCTTCACGGGCTTTTTGGTCTTTTTCTTCTTCTTCGAAGACTTTGACGGCTGGGTGCGAGCGCTTTGACTATCACCATCAATTTTTGTAGTTGGGCGCGGTTTCAGCATTTTCTCAACAATCTCGGGTACCAGTGGATTTTTCCACCTGATTGCCGGGCATGTTTGGAGATCTTTCAGCATTCTTTTCGTTTTTGCCGAAAGAACAACTTCCCATGGGGCTCCCCTTATGAATGAGCATGATGCCCCCGGCATGTCCACTTTTTTAGGAGCGTGAGGTTGTGGCGGGTTCACCTTCCAGTTTTCGGATAGCGCGAATTTGCCCTGTTGGTATTGGTCCTCAGTCCAGCCTTTGGAGACGAAACAATATTTGATTGGATGGCTTACTTCTTGGTGGTAAGGGCAGTAATTAGGATCGTTGACATCGCCTGGTTGCAACGGACGTTTTGGATCCGGCAGATTGATGAGTCTGTTGCGCACTGCCAGCTCGAACAGTCTCCTCGTTTTATCCCGGGGAAACGAGTAAGGACGTCCCAGTCTCTCCTCGAGGGATGGGCGTGGACGCACGTTGTTTTGGCGAACAACCGGCTTTAAGTTGCTCGGCTGTTGTTAAGTGTTGGCGACGAAGGTTGCTTTCCTCTTCCCTTTTTCGTTTCGAGGCTCCGACTTCGAAGAGAAAGGCCTATGGCCTATCTGGTCCATTTGGGCCAACTTGTCAATCAAGGCCTGGAAAGTGGTCGGCTTGAAAAATATCATGAATTGGAAAATGGTCGCCTGAAGGTCGAGAGTACCCACGAACATGCCTACCGTGGGCGCTTCTTCGATGCGCTGCTCACATTTCGACCATAAATTTCGCCACCGTATTGCGTATTGCACCCACATTTCACCTGGCTTCACCCTGGCATTGATCAATGCCGTTATTGAGGTGCGTTCACTAGCACTCGCAAAACGCTGGGTGAATAGTAGCTCCATCTCTGCAAAAGTTTTGACAGAGTCGTTGGGAAGCTCCGAATACCACTCAAACGCCGTTTTCGACAAACTACCAACAAACTGGCGAAGCAGTAGTTTACCATCACCTCCGGTGTTGCCCCACAAGGCTCTGAATTGAGCGACGTGCTGATGCGGATTCCCCGTCCCTTTATATACATGGAATTTAGGGATGGTATATCCCGGCGGGTACCTTATTTGATCATACCAGCCTGGATAAGGTCGTCTAGTCTTAACGATCTGTCCAGCCGCTTCATTTGCCTGGTGAGCTCATATTTGCTGATTAATGTAATCATCTAGATCGGCCTTGGAGATAGTCTCTTCTTTGGCTGCTGAAAGAGCTTGAGGAGGGTTCGATGTCTCTCCTCTGTCGTCTTCAACGATGATCGGGGGGTCTTCAGCTGGATGTTCCGGCTGTAACATCATCCCAGCCATGTCTTGGAACAAAAAAGCCATTCGTTTTATATTGGCTGCCTGCTCCGCAGCCTCTTTTTCTTTCCTCTCGAGCATTCTTCGGAGGAACTCGGTATCAGTTTCTTGTTCCCGACGCTGCTCCGAGGTCTCTGGATTTTCTTTTGGCCCAGTGAGTGCGGCCATTGCAGTCAGCATCTCCTGAAGTTTTTGCTGCTATTGTTCCTGAGCCTTCGTTATCGATCGGGTAAGCGGTCGATGACCCGTGGAAGCACGGCTTTCTTCTTTTTCGGAAGCCATATAAACGGTATGTATTACCATGCCCCCAGACTTGGGGCGTTTAGATTCAGCGCTTTTGTGGTTCGCCGCGGTCACAGGGGCTTTCTCCGGCCTCCTTCTCTTTTGAGCGGTTGACGTTGAGGGAGCCATTGCAGCGGGCACCCAGACGGATGGTATCTTCTGTGGTACCTCGAGATGGCTCTTTTCTTGCTGAGCTTTGAGTTTCTTTAGCCGGCGATAGTAGTCCTGGTTAATCACCAATTCCTGGACCTGTCGCCAGACTTTATAAATTTTGGAGGACGGCCGCTGAGGGGGTTGCTCCGGCTTCTTTTGTGTAGTAATCTCCATAGGTGGAAGAGATCTTTTCAGCACGGCGGTCGGAGGGTTCTTGCGAACCCTCCTAAGCGGTTCAAAGCTGTTCCCAGTTGGAACAACAGCATTGATTTCCACCATGGGAGCTGGCGGAGTTAGTCCAGAAGGGGAGCTGCCCCCAGCCTTCCTCACTCGGCGCCAGTGGAGACGTCGAGCGTGTCGAGCCGTTGGGATTGTCTCGACTGTAGGGGTGACTTCCTCATGCCCCCTGTGTTGGTCAGAAGTTGTCGTTGTCAGCCTATTGAAGACTGATGTCAGCTGAGTAGGGATGGCCAACCTGTCGAAGGCAGACTTCCGAGTAGGGGAAGCAACTTTGACGATTTTGCCTGGAACAGGAGCTGAAATAGTCAGTCTTGTGAAGACCGACCCTTTGGCAGGAGAAGCCGCCTTGACGACTTCGGGAGCAGGGATGGCTATCCTTTTTGGGATAACCCTTTCTGGTATCGCGGGCTTCTTCATCAGCCCAACTGAGCTTTGGCCCAGTCTGTCAAAGACTGAGGCGTTGGAGCTGGACGACCCGTTGAGAGGGGCCGCGGTAGTTGTAAGCCGATCAAAGACCGACTTCTTCTGAGCTTCTTGTGTTGGTACAGGAGCGCTGAAGCTCGTTGGCGGGAGCATGGTCCTGAAGAACAATTCAGCGGTGGCCTGAGTGACCTGTTCCACCGGCATAGCGAAGATGGAGGCCGCTTGGGGCCCGTAAGTCACTCCTCCGAACGGGACGGAGCGAGAGTTGCAGTTGCAGTTAGTGCAGGTTAAAGCCATTGATCTTCTGTTTTCTGCACGGAGCAAGACACCAAATCTTAGTACCTCGAACCCAAGGGCAACCATATCAAACCGTGATTTGTTCGCGAACACGACACACGAAGTGTGGAGTGGAAAGAGGAAAAGGTCCCACTGGGCGTGCCAGAATCTGTTCCCCGCCGAAAGATGCGGGACGTGACCGGGCAGGTCCGTCTTGCCTGAATTTCGAGGCAGATGCTAATTGGTGCTATCCGTCCACCTCTTCGAAGATGCCAAGTTGATTTATAACACCATGTATCGAAGGTTTAAACGGATGCGGCCGATGTAGCAGACTTCATCAGATTCCCCCTCATTTGAGGGGTTTTTGATTGTGGGGACGCTCTTCCCTGCAGACGCAAACCCCTGCAGTTAATTACGATAACGCGTCGCGGTAACAACTTTCTCCTTCTCCAGATGGTCACTTCGTGTCGTGGGTGTTTGTTTTGTTTTTGGTTGCCCGTGGATTGTATACGGAGACTAATTTATGTTGTCGCCCGTAGGGCGTGGATTAGTCCAAATTCGTATTTTCTTAGATTTGGGTTTGGGGGTTGGATTTAAGGATACGTTAGTCTCGTTTGAGACTAAGGTCAACTTAAACGTTTGTTGAGAATACGTTAGTCTAATTTTAGACTAAGATCAACTCAACGGGATCGCTTAGATCCAAAAAAAGAGCATTTGGGCTCTATTGCTTAGTTTAAGAACATTACGGTTGATTACCAATTTATGGACATGGTGGTCCAATGTTAGTTTAAGGACATCTGGGTCCAAGGTTAAGGACATCATAGTCCGTGAGTTTAAAGACCTCACAGTCAAGGTTAAGGACATCATAGTCCGTGAGTTTAAAGACCTCACAGTCGAGGTTAAGGACATCATAGTCCGTGAGTTTAAAGACCTCACAGTCGAGGTTAAGGACATCATAGTCCGTGAGTTTAAAGACTTCACAGTCAAGATTAAGGACATCATAGTCCGTAAGTTTAAAGACCTCACAGTCAAGGTTAAGGACATCATAGTCCGTGAAATGTATGGTTGTCAGGACCCGTCACCTCTCTAAAGACGTTGAAGGATTACAACGACAAATATCAGAGGAGTTCAGAGATGTACCCTTAAACCGATGTGGGTTGAGAGACCTGTAGTCCAATTGGGACTAAGATCTGTGATTTATGAGCATACGAACTCAATTAATCTGAATTGAGGACTTATGGTCAATTTGGGCTAAGTCCATTCAATTACAATGTTCAACATTTGTTTTTTGAGTTGTTAGATATTTGTTTGAGCCCAATCCCTTTAAAAATGCTAAGCATTGGTTTGGTCTCTGACAATGTTTTGCCTTTAGTTGAATGCTGAGAATTTATCATAGCTCCAGGCTTATTCAAAGAACAGTTTATGTTCTGTCCAAGCGCACATAAAAGCATGTGGCGCACTTGGCACTAGCGCCAGTTGATGAGCGCAGTACGCTATGGTTAAAACGCTAATGCGCTTAGTGCTTTGCGCCAGATATGCAGCGCTAATGCGCTTAGCGCTTTACGCTAAATGAATAGCGCTGATGCGCTTAGCGCTTTGCGCTAAATGTAGAGCGTTGATGCGCTATAGTTGAAGCATTGAGGCGTTTGGCGCTGGTGCCATATAATGAGCGCAAAGCGCTCTTAGTAGTGCAGCGCACACGTGAGGAGCACGTGGCGCGCTTAGCGCTGAGCGCTAGCCAATGAACGCAGTACGCTGTGTTTGAAGTGCTACGGCACTGCAGCGCTTTGCGCTAGATGAAGAGCACTAAGGCACTTTTAAATTAGAAGCGCTAAGGCTCTTCTTAGATTTGGAGCGCTAAAGCTCTTCTTAGGTTAACTTTGCGCTCTAAAGATTATCTTTTCTTTGAAAAGAGATTTTGTCTCAAGATTCTAAGAATAAAGTTCTTAGTTTATAGGAGATATTTCAATCTCTTTTTGATGAAAGGCTTTGCCTTTATGGATCTGTGATCCTAAGAGAATTGAATAATTCTCCCCCCCCCTTTATAATGAGATGTTCATAATCTCTTTTGTGAAAGACAATTTGTCTTATAGATCTATGATCTGTGAAAGAAGTAAATACTTCTTTTTATATTGAGACGATTTCGTCTTTCTATTCTTTTTTATCTTGAAAAGAATTGTCTTCTTTTGCCGAGAGCTTCTTCTTCTTCTTGAGATTTTCTCAAAGTTTATGGGGGGGTTCCTCTCTTTGAAACTTGAAGTCTCGGGGCCTTTATATTGGGCAAGATGGTTTGTTCAATCAGTCAAGGAGATCTTTTCTCCAATTGATTTGGGGAATTTCCCATCGTTGGATCTTTGATCCAAGAGCTTATGGTTTACAGAAGATAATCTTCTTATTTTTTAACAAGATTGGGAAATCTTTCCCCCTTACAGAATTTGTTCTGTATTTTAATGATTTTTAATCACCATTGAATCATTTGATCCAACGGTGTTCCAAATTCAGGGCACAATCTTTTCTGTTTGGAAAGATTCAACAGAATTTCATTCTTGTTAATTGATGATTTAATCATATCCGTTGGATATTTGATCCAACGGTGAGGAACATTTAATTCCAGCGCTAGCGCTTATGCGCTCTGCCCATGGTGCGCTACTTGGAGCGCAGCGCTCTTAGTGCTAGCGTACACGTGCTTTGCACATGGTGCGCTACTTGGAGCGCAGCGCATCTAGCGCTAGCGCCTATGCGCTTTGCATGGGGTGCGCTAGTTGTAGCGCAGCGCTTTTATAAAAGCGCAGTTTTAATTCAAATTTTGAATTCTGAACAGAGCTTTGCTCTAATTGGGGACCAGGGGGCTGTTCCGGCTTCGCCTGTATCATGTTTTCAATAGACGGTGGAGATTTCTTCAACACTGCAGTTGGGGAGTTCTTCCGCACCCTCCTAAATGGTTCAAAGCTGTTCCCAGTTGGAACAGCAGTATCAACTTCCACCATTGGAGCTGGTGGAGTAAGTCCAGAGGGAGAGTTGCCCCTAGCTTTCCTTACTCGGCGCCAATGGCGACGTCGAGCATGTCTTGCAGACGGGATTGCCTCAGGTGTGGTAGTGGCTTCATCATGCCCCCTGCTATGATGAAGGGCTACTGCTGGTGCCAGCCTGTTGAAAACTGACATCCGTTGAGAGGGAACGGACAATCTTTCGAAGGCTGACTTTCTAGTAGGGGAAGCTCTTTTGATGACTTCGCCCATAGCAGGAGTTGGAACGGCCAATCTTGCGAAGACCGATCCTTTAGTAGGAGAAGCCCCTCTGACGACTTCACCTGCCGGAACTGGAATAGCTATCCGCTTCGGGATAACCCCTTCGGATATTGCGGGCCTCTTTGCAGGCCCACTTGAGCTTTGGCTCAGCCTGTTGAAGACTGGGGTGGCAGACTTGGACGACCCGTTGAGAGGGGCCGTGGTGGTTGTAAGTCGATCGAAGACCGACTTCTTTGGAGCTTCCTGTGATGGCACTGGGGTGCTGAAGCTGAAGCTTGCTGGCGAGAGCATGGTCCCGAAGAACAATCCAGTGGTGGCCTGAGTCACCTGCTCCACTGGCATTGAAAAGATGCAGGCCGTATTTGGCCCGTATGTCACTCCTCCAGCGAGGACGGAGCGGGAGTTGTTGTTGTAGGTACACTTGGAAGCCATTGATCTTCTTTTCTATGCATAGGAGCAAGACACCAAATCTTAGTACCTCAAATCCAAGGGCAACCATAGTAAACCGTGATTTGTTCGCGAACACGACACACGAAATGTGGAGTGGAAAGAGGAATAGGTGCCACCGGGCGTGCCGGAATCTGTTCACCGCCGAAAACGGAGACGAAACCGGGATGGATCGTCTTGTCTGAATTTGGGGGAAGTTGCTATTTGGGTTTATCCGTCCACCTCTCCGAAGATGCCAAGTTGATTTATGGCACCGTATATCGGAGGTTTGGACGGATGCGGCCATTGTAGCAGAATTCGTCAGATTCCCTCTCGTTTGCGGGGTTTTTTTTTATTGTGGGGACGCTCTTCCCTGTAGGCGCAAGTCCCTGCAGTTAATTACCTTACCGTATCGCGATAACCACTTTCTCCTGCTCTGGAAGTTCAATTCGTGTCGTGTGTGTTTTTGTTTGTTTGGGTTGCCCGTAGATTGTATACGGAGACTAATTTATGTTGTCGCCCGTAGGGCGTGGATTAGTCCAAATCCGTAGATCTTAGATTTGGGTTTTGGTTGATTTAAGGACCGTTGATCTGTTTTGAGATCGAGATCGACTTAAATGTATATGAGCAGTTGGGGGCTCGATTGATTTTTTTTTAAGGATACGTTGGTCCAACTTGAGACTAATATCTACTTAACAGGGTGTTAGGATCATTTTTGTTTCAGATCCAACAAGAGAGCATTTGGGCTCTGTTGTTTTAGTTTAAGGATGTTATGATCCGTTGTTAGTTTAAGAATGTTTCGGTCTGTAGATCACCATTTTTGAGGTGAGGGTTTAGTTTAAGGACGTTTCGGTCCGTAGTAGTTTGAGGACGTTACGGTCCGTGGATCACCATTTTTGAGGTGAGGGTTTAGTTTAAGGACGTTTCGGTCCGTAGTAGTTTGAGGACGTTACGGTACGTAGATCACCATTTTATGCCCGTGTGTTTGTTACTTGACGGGATGTACGGCGATGATGTGGGATACACCCAATTGGGGTATGATTTGGTTTAAGGTGTGCACATCAGCTTGGGAAGTGCACCCAAAAGCAGTTGGTTGTCAGGACCCGCCACCTCTCTGAAGACGTTGAGAAATTACAACGGCATGTATCAGAGGTATGGAGAGATGTACTCTTGAACCAATTCCCGTGTCTGAGGGAAGAGATCATGGTGGACCATCTAAGAATCATTAGCCATTTTTGGAGGACTAAGATTAACTTAGGAAATATGGGATGAACATCATTTTAGATATCATGAGTCATGTTTGGAAAATAATGAACCCATGGGCTCAGTTGATCTGAATTAGAGACCTAGCTAACTTGGACTTGACCCACTCAATTTTCTTTTATTTGAAAGAAGTGCTAAGCACTTGTTAAGGCCCAGTCCCTCTTTTTCGTGCAAACAGTGCTGAGCACTTATATGAGTTCTGACGCCCATACTTTACTTTACTTTACTTTTTTGTCTTTTTATGGAGTGCTGAGCACTCTTTATGGCGCCCACGTGTGAAGCACGTGAAGCGCTAGGCGTTGAATGATGAGTGTCAAACACTTTTATATTCTGTGGGGCCCACGTGAGGGTCACGTGGGATGCTGGGCGTTGGGCGCCGCACCACTGAGTGCTAAGTACTTCTTATTTTGTAGCGCCCGCATGAGGGGCACGTGAAGCGCTGGAGCGTCAGCCACTGAGTGCTAAGCACTCTTTATTTTGTAGCGCCCACGTGAGGGGCACGTGAGGCGCTGGGTGCTGAGTTCTTTTCCTTGTATATTCTGTTCTGAGGAGTTCAATTTCCTTGTTTTTTTCTGAATCTTTGATCTCCAAAAACGAGTTCATCCCAATGAGAATTAAATTCTCAACTGGTGGGAGACTTATCTTGTAGATCTTAAATCCAGAGAAAGAACTAAGTTCTTCTTTTTAAAAAGGGTTAAACCCTTCCATAGGCAAAAGAGATGTTTTGATCTCTCCTCTTTTTTTATTTACCTAGAGTTTTTTTTTAGAAGAGAAATCTTTTTCTTTCTTCCTTTTTGAAGCTTTCTGGGTTTTTTTCCCCAAAGCTTATGGAGGGGTTCCTCTATATTAGACTTGAAGTCTTGGGTTCTTTATATAGTAGAGTCTGTTGATTAGTTGAAGAAATCTCTAATTGAGAGATCTTAATTGATTTGGGGATTTTACTCACCATTGGATCTTTGATTCAAGAGCTTCTGTTTTACAGAAAGTATTTTTCTTGTTTTTAACAAGATTAGGGAAATATTTTCCCACACAGAATTTATTCTGTAGATCGATGATTTTTTAATCACCATTGGATTTTTAATCCAATGGTACTCTGTTTTACAGAGGGCGATCTTTCTTGTTTAGAAAGATTTAATGAATATTTCCTCAATAGAATTTAATTCTGCATTTTGATGATTTATCATCTCCGTTGGATCTTTGATCCAACGACTCTGTTTAACAGAGAGTAAAATTTAATTCTATTAGGCGCCGGCGCTCACGTGCTGTGCACGTACGGCGCCAATAAGAGTTTTTAACTCTGGCGCTGGCGCCCTCATGGCAGGCACGTGAGTTGCTGCCTCTTGAGTTTTGTGTGCTCTGCACACGGGCGCTGCTTATATGAGAGTTTTTAACTCTGGCGCTGGCGCTCTTGTGCCAGACACGTGAGGCGCTGTCTCTTGAGTTTTGAACAGAACTTTGTTCTTTTAGTGGGGGAAACAACACCGATCTGTCTTACGAGGAGCAGCCTACCACCATTCTCGATCGTCGGGAAAAAGTGCTAAAGAACAAAGTCATTCTCTTGGTTCAAGTTTCTTAGGGTGGTCGTTCTCCAGGAGAGTCTACTTGGGAACGCTAGGAGAACATCTGTCCACGTTTTCCGCACCCGTTTGAGTGGTGTTGTTTGTCCCGTTGTTTTTATTCTTTAATTTCGAGAACGAAATTTTTGTAAGATGAGTATGATGTAAATCCCTAGTTCCCGGTATATATTTTTTAGTATTTTCCAGAATTTCCTCTTATTTTTTCACATTTTTAAAATATTTTTTCATATTTTTAAAATATCTTTTATTATTTTATTTAATAATTTTTCCTAATCTAAACCCAAAGCCTAAACTACCCCAGCCCGAACCCGACCCAGACTCGACCCATTATACCCCACTTCTTCTTCTTCTCCCTCTCTTTCTTTTTCCATCCATCTTCAACGTCCCTCTCCCCTTCTCGCGCTCACCCACGACCCAGCCCTCGTTGACGCTGCCCCCGCTCTCCAACTCCCTGCGATCCCCTCTACCAAATCCTCTCCCTCCAACGGCTCCCCTCCTCTCTCGCCCTCGCCGCGAGACCCGTTCACCCACGATCCAACCCTCGATCCTAACCCCTCCGTGATCGCCTCCCTCAAATCCTCCCTTGCAATCCCTCGCCTCCAACCTCTTCCCCTATTCAAAACTATCTCATTCTCTCTCTCTCTTATACTCTCTTTACTCCTCACTCACTCCCGCACCCATCGCCAGCCAAGCTCCCCGCCATCACCACCACAACTCCCTTCAACCTCCGACCACCGTCGATGCCATTTCAACGCCGATGAGCCCCCAACGAGGTCATCTCCGACAACCACCACCGTCTTCGCCTTCACCACCACACCCCCACGCTTCCATCACGACGCCCGGCCTACGCCCGAGCTCCCCTCGCTGCCTCGACCGCCGACATCAACCCAGCCCCATCTCCAGCTCACCTCCCGACCGCCACTGCTGCAACCACGGCCCAAGCCGACTTGTCGCTGCCCCGTGCCCACTCCCAGAAGCACCGTGGTCATGTCGAACCCGCCTCTGCACTGCCACCGTCTGCACCACCGCGTGCCCTAACGTGTCTCGCCATGTACCCACTCCCTGTGCCACTCACGTCGTGCTACGCCGTGCCAGTCCCCGTGCCGCGCCGTACCAGCCCCCATACCGCACCATACTTCGATCCCGTGCACGCATCGTGCCCATCCCGCACCAGCATCGCGTTCAGTACCGTGTCGCGCTGTGCCACTCCCGCGCCACGTACAGAGCCAAGACCACGCCCACTACTGTGTCACATCCGCGTCGTTACCGTGCCCAGTACCAGATCTCCACGCATCGCACTCGCGCCACGCACCATGTTCAGCATCGCATCGTCTAGTGTGTCGAGACGAAGTCCGCAGGTGGTGTCGCTTCTATATCTGCGACCGAAGGCAAGTGAAAACCCGATCACTTGCTTTACATGCTATCACTACATTAAATGGATCAATAGGTTTTAAATCGTAATAATATTATTGTATATATCTGCATTGTCATAATCTCCGCGTTGTGAACGTAAAACCCATCGATAACGCCTATAGTGGAGGGAACGTGAACATGGAATAACTACTATTTTAATTGATTGGAATAAATGGACTCCTCGTTTAATACTCGTACACTAGTTAAGTGCTCGACACAAAATTCAAGACCAAAACATATCTTAATATGGAGGAACTTGCGATAGTTAGATTCATTTATTGTTTACGAATATCATGTAGAAATTTGGATGTAAAATATCGTGTTTATAATCATGAAAAGTCTCCCCTACAGGCGACACTAAATCTGGAATGCACCGCACATATCACGTCGAAATATATATATTAAATTAAATACAGATTGGAATGTAATGTTTTATGGCTCATATCGAAGCCAACTCAATAATCTAGAACCCTCTAAAGTTTACCCTTCAATGCTGATAGACCACTGTAACGAGAATTGACTGGGAATGCGGCTCTGGACTGCAGTCCGGGGCAGCATTCCACGAGGATACCTGAACTTATGCGCCTGCACGTCCCTACATAAAACTAAAAATGCGCAGAGTCCTATATAGTCGCATAGATAATTTAGTTATCTAGCATGTGGATCTTCTCTCGTTCAGTTTCACTGTCGTTTGGTATTTTGTTTATATTTTAGACTATCAACGTGATCTGCAGTTTCTGCAGTGACATTTCTTTCACCTTCACACTAAACAGGACATATCTTCTAGTACAGAAGGGCTATCATGAATCCGTTTGATGCGTCGGAAACCTAACGGATAGAATTAGGTTTTATTCAACTGGGAAAACACCTGAATCTAAACACAATTCCTAGTAAACCTCGCGCGAAGTTGGATTTCCAGTTGTGAAACTGGAATTCCAGCAATTGATCGCTAATTTAAAATGATGATAAGTCCCTAGCCTGAAATCCTATTGACATGAAACCAATTTTACCGATTATATAATCAAGTATACTTCGTACGCCTTTTATATTATTTTGATCGATTCTATACGTGTGATTTATGGTGAATTTTGCAAGTCATATGGCGTTGGCTGTCATAATTTAGTGAATAGTTGTTCAGTGCATTTCTACCTAATTTTTGTGTTTGGTTTATACCTTCTACGTAGTGATCGTTTACATTGAGACCTAGCGACTGTTTTGCATTTTCGGTATATAAGTGTTAGTGATTGGGATGTGGCAAGTACGAAAGTAAACCAGTGATTGAAAGTGATATTGACAAGTGGAAACGTGATTAAAAATGAAAGTGATACGTATTTGTTCACAACCTATCTAATACCTGAATATATACTATAACCTGGGGAATGGGGAAATTAAGGTGGTATTGAACTCGTATTTAGCGAGGCACGGTGATTTAGAGGATGATCATTCGATATTAGTGACACACACACACACACACACATAAACACACATACATACGTACATACATTAGGTCGTGGGCCTAGCAGCACGGCTGCAGGGTTATGTCCCGGGCAACAGTGGACCGTAGTCTCGGACATACATGAGACCCTTGTTAAACACGAGTATTTTTTCCACCAATTGATTTCATTGACTTAGTGACTGATAAGTAGTGACACACATACTGTCTGGTTTGCTGATTCATATATCGCGTTGTGCATATTCAAATGATATTCATTATTCTCATATTTCTATATTCTGTCGCACCTTTCATGTTTAATAATATTGTACGCACATCATATATTTATTGCTATATGTCTCGTCCTAACGACCTGAGTGTGTATGCTCAGAGAACGAGGTGGACCCAGTCAAGGAGTAGGACCTGCCATTTGAGATCGCGGAGGTCTAGACCGCAACATCAGCGCCGCCATTTTTGCTATAAGCACATTGTATTTCGTTGGTTAGTTATTTCCTTATGCAAAATAAATATATCTCGAACTCTTTTATTGTAATGTAATAAAGTTGTCAACCATGATTTCCTTTACTCTAGTACTGTTTACCGACTATCATGTAATACTAGAATCCGAAGTGTGACTATGGCGGGATTATTCTCTGATCGTAGGAGTATGCCTGGCCTAATCACCCCGCGTATTCCGTATTTTGGGAGGCGGGACGTGACAAAATTGCCCACGGAAACAGTGCCAGTTGATATAACATGATCAAAAGTGATGATCACATCATGAAAATACTCATCAATTGGTTGGTAGTGGATTTTGGGCAATTTTTTAAAGTTCGAGGGGGTTTAATGCACATCTCAAAGAATTTGACAAGTCTATTCGAATTTTATATTTCGGTAATTCATGATAAATCATTAAAAACCACTACAAAAACTCTCATGACGAGTCGTGCAAGAATTAATGAGATATGGATTTTTGAGCGAATCTTGAACCATGCACTTAAAGTGCCTCCATATGTACCAAGATTTTATTTTTATGGAAAAAAAATGAGGTGAATGACATGATGCAGATGTATTGACATGATGATGATGCAAGATTATGATGCAACAAAAATGATGTAAGGGTACAAAGAGTAAATTTGCAAATCGCTGCTTCCGTGGGTTGTCTACATATGGATATTGGCAAAACAAAAAGGAGGGGGTTTTGTTTGGATCGTTGGAGATGGAGTCCGACGAATTAAGGATCAAAGATGAGAGCATACCATGATTTGCAGATGCTGAGAAATCTGAAGATACATTTTGCACGAAGCCCGAGGAGGATGTGATTCAAGATATCCGCGGGCAAGGTCATCCTCTAGGGTTTCTGAGATTATGAGAAAGAATTTAATCTAAGAAACTAGAGATTTTTAATTAACGACTTTTAGCTGAGATTCCAGAACCTGACATGATTTGAAAAATTCTTTGGTTTTCTTTGGGGTATCCATTCGTTGTAGCTGTAATTACTTGTTACACTTGAATAACTAACCAGCAGACCATTAGTTAGATCATCAAGATATTATTATAGTTTGGTTACTTCATTCTAAATAGATTTGATTTTGTTGGCATAAGTTACTATTTCTTAATAATGAATGATCTAATAACTACATAGACAAACGGATGAGAATGATGCAAAGATTCTCGCACGATATTAAACAATTTGCCAGCAAGATCCATGAAGAATTATGGCAGCTAACAACAACGGCAAAAGCCAACCATGCAAAGAGCCAAACATAGAAATACGTGGGTTCAAATTAGATTTAGAGAATTAAAATCCATCAAAACCCAAAACTACAAACCTCCATGATGGATCAAAACTTGGGCGTTCAAAATTGCTCTTAAATGAAAAATATCGGGTAAAGATCGCAATATACAGATAATATTAAGGGCAAACTATAAATAACTATCAAAATAGTTGGGGAGAACAAAATCGGCACACTCATAGGCATTTAAAAGACTTGGGGTTGGGGTTGGGGTTGGTTATGTGCTCGACGAAATCATGGAGCCATCCAACATGTGCGGCTCCATCTTAACTTTCTTATTTAGGCCCCCTTTTGATTTCTTCGGCTTTCGTTTTCTTGGAGAAGCATTTTCCACGATCTCTGGAACCAACATTTTAGCATCGCTGGCATTTTCAGTTGGTGTGTCAACTATGTGCTCATTACTTGTGTCCACTTTATCATTCCCAGGGTTTTCAGTTGATGTACCGTTAACGTGCCCATTACTAGTGGTCACCACTGAGTTGATATTTGAAGGCAGTATCACTTCAGGTTTCGATGATGATGTAGCATTATCTGGTTCCAACACTGTCATTCCAACAAGAGTATAATTATTTAAATATGCGCCTATTCCGAGCCTGTTGAATCTGCTAGAGTAACGTTGCGTATAGGGGTAGAGGCCTTCAAGAAGAAGTCTGATGTCATTTACCTGAAAATATTGCAACGCCGTAAATTGTTCGGTGTAGCGAACAAAAATAATAGCACGCTGGGAAATTAGAATTGCAAAGACGAACTTCACCTTATAAATGCGAGACAAAATTTCAGGAAAGAGAAAAACGATTCACAATATTTTTGGGAAGCCAATAGTGGTGCTACTATAAGATGCATATTTAGGCAACTGAATTGGATTTCCACTTTTTATATATTTTGTTACTCTTCCTATATGATAGGTGAAAACAGATGCAACATACTGTTCACTGCACTTATATTTCCTTTTCCCTCCCTTTTTAATTCATATTAATTCTTCTGTTCAAAAAGGAATGAAAACAATGATTTGTTAAGTAAGATTCTAGTGAATGAAGCTGTTGTAAGATTGATATATGTATATACAGAATAGCATAGCATTGATAAGGTGGCTCAAGTGGCAAGTAAATTTCTTTGACATAAATAGTTAATATGCGACAGATCAATTACCTCCAAAATCTCAGTCGGAGAGAAAAACTTAAACACCCAAGAAAGCACAAACTGTGCAACATGACGAAGTTTGGACTTTGTGTTCCATTCCCGTATATATCCAAGAAGTACACAAAGTTCTTCCTTACTAAACGCACCAAGAGCCTCTTTAATTGAGTCTTCGCAGCCTCTTTCCCTGCATTTCAGACCTCAAGTTAACAAGAGAGAAGAAAAACAGACGGTAAATAAGATGAGAGTTGAGGGTTGCTGCTTACATGCACAATTTTGAGAACAAATCACAGAGTTGATGTGGCTTTCGGAGCTCAAATGCCAGTTGGATTGCTCTCGCAAAATTGGCATCTTTAACAGCATTGACCAATTCTTGACCTCTCACTGTAGCCTCTTGCTGCATTGACATAAATGCGATCAGAGGCAAGTATCATCACAGAACATGCACATAATTCTTATTATTAGAACATGACGATTTTTTTTTAGGATAAGTAAAATATAGCTGAACTTATCATTTCGATTTCAATGAATGTTTAAGAAGGGGTGCCCTAGGGGGGCATGCTAATGAGCTCCAAAGCGTTAACCCAATTAAGCAAAGCCCCTGCTTTGTTTTTTTTAATTTATAACCATGTCTCTTATACTCAGGTTTATTAAGGGTGTAACTTATGGGTGTAAAGTGGAACATGGAGATACAAGAAATGAGCTGCTTCTATATCATGAGGACCCGAATCAATTACTTCCTATGGAGCCAAACAGGGGGAAAAAGGGCTGACGCTCAAACGAATATCCCCCTGTACTTCATTTCATTGCTTGCGATTCTTCTCTTTGTTCTTTCTTTTCTATTTAATGTTTGAATGATCTTTCCCCCTTTGGTTCCATTTTACCTTATTTCCCTGTGTCCTTTCTTTACTTTATTGCACAGAGCACACACCTTATACTAGACATGTTCCCCAAGTCTAGATGGACAAAGCATAGCACATGCCTAAGTAAACTTCCTTTTAATCACAGGCTTAGAGCACATAGCTCGCGAACAATAGTCCCCAAGTTTCCAGTCTCATGAATAGGCCCACAGTAAGCCTTAAACAATTTTTGGTAACATTTTCATCTCTATAAGGACTAGAAGCTTATGGCTTCCAATCCTCATGCCTCCTCAACGCAAACAATCCCCCCACCCCACCCACACCCAAACAGAAGAAGAAGAAGAAGAAGAAGAAGAAGAGAACTTCACCAACAAAAAGAAGAAAGAAAGAAAGAAAAAGTGAAAACAAACAAACTGCAAGTCGTGGAGAGAATCTGCTTGTTTTCCCATGAAAATGGGGTCAACCAAGTGACACAATTTCAAGTAAGCTCCTCAAAAGAATCGTCAGTTTTTCTGGCTGTCAGGCGGATGTAAGCCACCGCGAAAATGCCAAATTCTTATCCCAGGCAACTTTGAGAAAATATGTCAGCTACATATGGGGAGGTAAGGAATGTGAATTCTTAGGTACAAGAATACAGTGGGTGAACGGAATCATTTTTAGTTCTTTGTAATTGAATTGCTTATTATTACATGCCAGCTATAGGCTATATATATGCATCAAGCAGTATTTTATGTCATTCACAATAATCATACTGTTTTCATGAACTTTATTTATAAATTTATGTGTATTTAACTTATTTTATAGGTTAAATGGACAATAGTGAATAAGGCAATGAACAGGTATTGCATCTGAATTTATCCAGAGTCATTTTTTTGTCTGCTTTTGGCACAGGAACATCAAGTTCGTAGAAAAAGGTATAGCTGAAGAATTTACTATGCAGTTGAAACTTCGGCATTTAACTCTATAAATTTCCATTCCTTATGATCTTGAAGTTAATCCTCAACAAAATTAGTCGATTGCACTTATATAATGTATAGAGAAAACAAAGATGTCAGACAAAAGACACATAGTAGAAACTATGCATAGAGCAAACAAAAGTTGAACGCGTTGATAATTATGCATTGATGCTAAAGGAGCTTACTTCTTTATAGAAAGCTTCCTGCTTCTCTGCAGCAGTGTTGTCGTGCCATATATTAATCATCGAATCTGCACCACCAGTTGCGAGCATTTCTGACTTCTTGCTAACAGCCAATGCCCAAACCTGCAGAGGAGGATAAATTTTTAAATTTGAAAAAGTGGAACCATAAAAGAAATACAACTATAATCGGCATCAAGGAATCATCTAGGGAACATTTCCCTTGGTGATATTCGTACTATTTTGTTTCACTGTATATGCAATGTTGGTGATGATGAATGTCACAAGACCCATGGGATTGTGCAACATTCTAAAAGACTTTCACCAATCTTTCCATCAGTCAAGGGCAATTGACTGCCCAGAATAAATACAGCAAGTAACTTCGCTGACTCCATTTTCAATAATTGACTTTCAACTGGATAACAATGGACAGAGATGCATCTTAAGGTACAAACTAAGTCCAGTATGAAGATGGAAATATCAAATTTCTCTCATATATAGTCAAGGTATAGAGAACAAAGTCATCACTGGACAAGATTCTTTGGCAGATGCACCACATGAATATAACTAAAAAGGCATCTGAATTGTATGTAAATCTGTGATGATACAGAATAAGACCTGACATGGTTAACAAGAACACAAGTATAATAGAGCAGGTGCAGGTGAGAAGCCTGTTTGGATAATGTTCTGAGGGGGGGTGGGGGGTGGGGGGGGGGGGGGGGAGAAAGAAGAAATGAAAAAGGTTTGTAAGCATAATAGAGCAGGTGTAAAAAGGTTTGCACTTGGATAAAATAGTATAAGCTTGAAGATGAAAACAGCATTTTTGATCCACAAGAACTGTGCATATAAAGCAACCATAGTAGACATTCAAGGATTTCAACAGGATTACTGGACAGCTTGGATAGGAATCCGACTTTGGATATAATTTCCAAAAGCCAGTTTGCCGTCTAAAATTGGTTCATATGAACAACAGTTTGGGTGGTGTATGTGTCTAGATTGGCTGACTCTGGGTATACATAATACATGGACCCAGCTCATATCTCTTACATCAAGCAAGAAGGAATCAGACTGAGTATTGTCTCATCAAGGTGAGTCTAAAATTATGAATGGTTTGGAATCCATCCTGCATAGCAAATTTGCAACTGGTTTTAGATAGTTGAAGTGACTTCTGAGAACATGTAGTCATGTGTTTAACCATTGCACCATTCAGGAAATTTCAGGAACATGCAAGTGAGCCTTCGCAATATGGTAACTTTTCTCTATTATTATGTCAATCACGGATTAAAGACGCTGAAACAGGCTCTCGGTATGGAATTAAGGTTCCTTAGATCTAGCCTTGCCTAAGTACCCAAACCCAGGAATGGCGGGAGCCTAGTGCTCCAGAATACTATTTTTCTAATCATGTTGGACTATTGGTAGCGTAAGATCACTATATCCCATGTTACGAAAATAATATGGTTTCAAATGGTAGAACACTTCTGCAATAATGGAAAATATGTTTGAAATATGACTTAAGTAGGCTTTACACTTTGATAACAATGAACTTTTTTATTTTAACCCCAACTGAGTAATGAGGAGGCATTCTTACAATAACAGGACATGAGGGCTTTCCTCCTACAAGGAGTTTCAGGTAACAGATAAACACTCTTTCAATAAGAAGAGGGCATTCTTTCTGGACGATCGTTAACTTCTCTTTCTTAAATTATACTCTTCCAAGGCAGTAAGAGTGTCTTAAATTGTATTTCAGACATATGAGGTGGGAAGGTGAAATTTAGGGTGCTTGCGAATTGAGGGACCAGCATGTCTCAACATCTGAAACTTCTGATATTGATAATTGTATTAAATACTTGTCATTTGAGCATGGACGAAGGCTTGTCAGACCATGTAAATCGTCTTATCTTATTAGTGCCATCTCCTATCGCCCTATGCATTAATCATGCAAACTCTTATGGTTGGGCTATTCCGCTAGTTATTTGAGATCAATGTTCTAAATGTCGGGTGTCGGTGTCGTGTCAGCACATAAATTTTCGTGTCGGATGGCAGATATCAGGATATATCGGCGGCATTTTGTAAATGTTGGACCGTAAATATTTATGTTACAATTTTTACCATACTGAGGTTGACATTTAATAAATATTCTAAATATCATTATTGTAACTCAATATAAAGATATTTTGAAGCTATCCACAATGATAGATTGCCTAATTGCCTAAATAGTAAGCATTTTATAAGTTGACAAAATAGGAAAAACTTTTAAGAAAAATCATATATTTACTCAATCGATCAAAGAAATTACAAAAAAAAACCAAGACATTTTAACCTTTTGCTTCGTCGAAGCGAGCCCGCAACAGTCGAAGGATTTGTTATTGATGTTTGGATCTAGGGTTTTGTCGAGAATTTGTTGAAGACGAGAGGATCGGGAATTTTGACGAGGATTTATCGATGAAAGGTTATGAGAATAAAAAAAATCAGGTGTACTGCCTTTTGGGGATTTCATTAGATTTGGTAAATTGCGATCGGGTTGAATTATTACCCGAAAACCCAAAAGTAAAACATAATAGAAATAGTCACGATTTTTTATCCAATATCAACGTTCCAGCATTTCGGACAACATGCCACCATGTTGATCAACATTTGTCCTACATGACGCCAAGACATTAAATCGATAAATCATGGCGTTTCCTCTTTATTTCCGACATTTGTCGCCAACATTTAAAACACTAATACATAGTATATGTTACATGCAAGATATAAGATACCATCTCTTGATAATCTAATGGAGCAGGAACTGATAACTGTGAAAATACGATCGATACCTTTCCTGCATGTTGATCATATGTCGCAACGCAATCGTTTGACTTAATAGTCCATAGTTTGATCAAGCCATCTCCACCTTAAAAAAATAAAATTATAACAAGTGTATGAGGTTATAATAGGCTGTGAACTGAAAATTAAACAGTTCATAGCCAGAAACATCAAGCATCATACCACATGAAATAAACTGGGTGCCACGAGTGAGGAATGAAGCTCGTAACACACTAGAAGTGTGGCCTTCGTATGATTTCAAGCAAGAACCGTCTAAAATGTTCCATATTTTTATAGTTTTATCGCCAGAAGATGTTATCACATACTGCTCTACCGGAGAGAACTCCACAGACCATATTCCCCTCTTGTGCCCCTTGAGAGAAACTGTGAACACTAGATCGGGAAGCCTCCATATGGACGCAGTGCGGTCCTAAATAATAATATAAAGTAAAAAGTGTTGCAACAAATTTTCTGTCAGGTGTGTGCAAAAACAAGCACTGTGAGCTTTGAGAAAGGCCCTTGCTAACCTCTGAACCACTACAGACAAGTTTATCATCTGGCGAAACAGCAAGAGAATTTATATCTTTATCATGTGCAGCCACAGTTGCTTTTGTTTTAAGTTTAATCTCCTGATCAACATCTCCAGAGACGTCATCAATCCGCCACACCTTGATCGTACGATCACTGTAGGAGAAGACAGCATAGAAAGAATTTCATAAAAAGAACAAAGAGTAGACAACGACTAATAAATGTTCAAATTCTTCTTTCAAAAGTGTTATGCTGAAAATTTAGTTTGCTTTGCATCAGGCAAGCTATGGTACTCAATAGAATGCGCAAGATTGGACATATCGCAAATTCCATCCCGTGTTCCACTTTTAATCAGTAAAAAGATTGCGGAAATAAGAGGCAAATTTGATTCTTGAGGATCCTTATTGATAAAATGTTTGTGTTTTTCTTCATAGCTGTGTTTTTGCTATTAAAAAAAAGACTGAATACCTTTCTCAAGATTTTCTTTGTCATCAAAGAACAGCATGTAAATTGGTATGATTTTATGATGTAGTGAGTACACCATATCATTTTTAGTATGCTTCAATATCTTGTACTTCTACCAAGATTGAGAAGTACATATTGTCCGTATCTGGACGGTTTAAATTGATGGCTTATCAACTATCTGTTATGCTAGCTGAATATTTTCCGTGTGTGTGTGTGTGTGTGTGTGATTTTTGTATCTAAATGCCTCTTTACAGCAGACAAGGTTAATGCAAAATGGCAGAAGCGTCTGAAAGGAAGTGTGATAATTGTGGAAGTCAAAGTAAAATTAACTGTGCAAGTCAAGAATAGCGTTCACATTTCTTTGAATATCATTTCAAACCATTTCTTGCTTCACATTTTATTAGTACTCCAAACCTAAATATTAGGTGTGCAATGTATAGGTTTCAAAAGAAAAGGGAAGAAAAGAAAACAATAAAACAAAACTAGGTCTGAAATGAGGACTATAATTCAAGACATCAGTAGGCTTGCATTTTTAAGACAAATTGATTCTGAACATTTCAGAATAAAATGCTAGTAATACACTATAAAGCAGTTTAAAATTTACATACAGTATATAAATACAGCTAAAAGCAAAATGCTAAATATAACATGAGACTCACCAGCTACCGCTTACGAAAAAATTTCTCAATTTCCTTGAAAAAACAACTGCTCCAACAGAACCTGTATGGCCTTCACCAATCCCAATGCAGCATCTTCTTTCAACATCCCATACTCTTACCTATAAAAGGAAAATTGTATTTATCCAATTTCAAATGGAAAAAACAGCTAAATTAAAAAAAATATGTGGAAAAATAATTATAATATAAGAAAACTATAGTTTAAACGGAGAATAAACATTTTTAGCTACCAAAATGACTTCATGGTTATAATTTAAGCAGCAAGAAGCATTTCAAATACTTTGCAGCTATATGGCATATTCACAGAGGCATAAACGTCAGCAAATATGATGCTGAGCATGGCAAGTAGTGGGAAGGTGACTGGAAGAAAGAAAAAAGCCTACATCCCCGTATAAGGTCAGACTACATAAATATTTTTTCTGACAACCATTTCTCTATTAAAATTAACAGTTATTACATCCTTATTTCTATTCCAGTCCACGTAGACAATGATAGATCAATTGACAATTCTGCCTCTTCTTATCCTAAATTAAAGCTAACTTATCCGTAATTAACTCATTTCTTATGATATGGTTCGGTGTATTTTCCGCTCATCCACATTTCAACATGCTGATTTCAGCAATAATGATATTCAAAATGTGTGTGGCACAAATAGAATTCTAACATAAATGAGTGGCAATACATTAAAAACAACAGGAAATGAATGGATGAAATTATAAGAACTAAAAAATAAAGGTAGATTTATCCGTAATGAACTCATTTCTTATGATATGGTTCGGTGTATTTTCCGCTCATCCACATTTCAACATGCTGATTTCAGCAATAATGATATTCAAAATGTGTGTGGCACAAATAGAATGCTAACATAAATGAGTGGCAATACATTAAAAACAATAGGAAATGAATGGATGAAATTATAAGAACTAAAAAATAAAGGTAGATTTATCTGAGAATAAGATTGAGGAAGAGTAACTTGAGAAAGTTGAGATGGTAAGACCATAGTCACAAGTTCGTTTATGTATCTATATGTAAACTGCAGCTTTTAACAAAAAGTGAGATCATTCTGAAGTCCATTTATTCTTTATGTAACAATGAACTACGGTAATTTAAAGTATCCTTGACAAGGTTTGTATCCACTAGCCAGCATCATGTTGTCATTTGAAGATCATAACACTTTTATTCAAAGTAGAACTACCAGTATTAGCACACATATTTGGATAGCAGTTCCTTTGATATGCTTGTAGATACTAAATTTCTCTTGTATTCACTCGCAAGTGACAAAGGTTGAGATCTGAGCAGGGGTACCATGAGCAATGATGTCTGGAAATATTCAGACCACTGATTAGTTCTGTAATAATTAGCAACGTCATTCTGAAGACAAAAACATCTGTTGTGAGCAAGCCAATGGCTCTCAATGGCATATATATATATATATATATATATATATATATATATATATATATATATATAGCACCATTGAACTTTAAAATAGCGATAAACCCCCATTGGATTGTAGTTTTGGCACTGAATTGAAGGGTATTTAATCGAAATATACCATATTAGGATTATTTAGTCTACAAACAAGGTCATTATTGGGTTATTAACCAAACTAGCATTGTTCAAACATCATCGATAGTTCAAGGGGGGTTCATGGTATTTTTTATCATAAACTTTGAAAGTTCAATGGTTTTTTTATAATTTTACCACACACACACACACAACTGAGCAATTGTGTAATTCAAGTAACAAGAGTTTTTTTGGTTTGGGAACCAGTTAGGCAATGATATAAACTGCATTAATCCAATAGCCTAGATATTGAGAACGTTGATGGTTCTATGGTAACAAGCACAATGATACAAATAACAAAAGCCCACACCATTTCATTAGTATTAAGAAAAAATAAATATATAACACAAAACAATGATCTATGTGGCCTTGCATATAGAAAACTGTGCTCAAAATATCGTGTGAGAAAGGATTATGGATGGTGGAACTGAAATTGACTTACATTATTATCCTTGCTCCCGCTAACTACAAGTGTCTTCCCTGAACTTGATATGCATGTATCTAAGCATACTACAATATCTGTGTGCCCTGCCAGTACATAAGAGCATGACATGGACGCAACATCATAAACTCGAACCTGCACTTGCATAAAAATTTCAAAATCAGGAAACATCTCATCTTACACATACAAGAACTAGACAATATTAAATAATGTGGAACATAGACGGTAAAAGGCATCTAATGGGTAAAATTTAGCCAAATTTAGTATATAAAACAAGAAGTAAATGCAGTTGGATTACTCCAACCAGACTTACTCCAACCAGACAGCATGTTTGACAGAGAAAGATAATCAAGATGACCTTGTCGACAATATGCAGAAAAGAATCTTGACGGGTGAATACCTGTTCCAAATTCGTCGCCACAGCAACATATTGTTCCTCCTCACCAAGAAACTTCATATCTAGAATTTCTTCGTTGTAACCAATAAGCCTTCTGTACAGATTCAACTGAAATTCCCCATCTGCAGATTTCACTGGGCGATAAAACATAAATTGCTGGTCACCAGTGACGCAGAGCAGACCTTGGTTAGAAGGCAAGATAACTGAAGATGTGAATCCTTTTTCAGCATCATCCTTATCTGAATTATGAGTTGCATCTGAAGCTTGCTGCTTATATATGCACTTACCACTGTCAATTACATAAATATGAATAAGTAACAAGATTCAAAAAGAAAATTTTCAGATGACGAGTTTCCAAATGGCAGGTCGATCTTACCCTTCAGCGCTCCATATGCTTATGATACCATGCTCACCAACAGTCAGAAAATAAAGCGATGGTGAAGCACTCTTACTTTTCCCCTCGATTGGTAATTCACATAGCCCCAAACAAGAAGATATACAGGTACCAGCATGAATAACAGAAACACTCTCAACCATCTCCTGTACTAGGATAGTTGTCCGAAAGCTATATCTATCACTATGCAGCTCCCGCTCCCATACATTGACAACCTGAAACGCAATGGTTAGCTTTTGCTACTTATGTACAAATCATAAGGAAATGCCATTATGATGTTTGTGTCATTGTGTGTGTTAGCCGGACATGGATAGAGGCAGTCAAAAAGATATGTTAGGTGTTGATTTAATTGAGAAGATGGCCCGTCATAGAGAATAATGGAAGATAAAGATTCATAAAGCCGGCCCCAAAAGTATGAAATGAAGACTTGGCAGTGCTGCTGCTGGTGGGCAAGCGGGTGCGATTGACTGAGAAGGCCACAACAATAAAAAAAATGGTTCCAAACAACTTAGCTGTTTGATAACAAAAACAAATATCAAACCGAAAGAAATGAGCCTAGGGAATAATATACAGTATTTAAGAAGATGCGTCATCAAGTTTTATGAATTCTATAAGGAACCAAGGCCAATTGCTGATAATTAAAATAAAAGTTAAAACAATATTAAGTAGTAACTAAGATAAACTTCAACATTGCTCTTATATGCTTAACAACAAGCAATAAAGTTCAAAACAGAACGTAATGATAATTACTGAGAGCTTGCACAAAACAGCCAATGTCATTAAATGTTTGTAAAAATGAATAACATAGATATCAAAGATATTCCTTATTACATTAAAGTATCAAGGATAATATTACTTGTTGCATGCAGTATCTAGGTGATAAGCTATTATGCTAGGGAAGTCTTGTCTGCTGATATTAAATATAAATGGCATTGATAAAAGTAGAATTTAATACTATGGAGACATCCTTTGGTAGTAACAAAGATAAACTTCAACATTGTCTTATATGCTTGATGGCAAGTACTAAGGTTCAAAACTTCAAATACAGAACGCATTGTTAATTATTGAGAGCTTGGACAAGTCAGTGTCATTAAATGTTTGTAAGAATGAATAACATAGATATCAAAGATATTATTTGTTACATAAAGTAGCAAGAATGATATTGCTTGTTGCATACAGTATCCAGGTGATGAGCTATTATTCTAGGGAAATCTTGTATGCTAATAGTAAATTTAAATGGCATTGATAAAAGTGGAATTTCATAACATAGGAGTTATAGCAAAATACAGTTCACAAGGTTAAGTTTTATCCCAATAGGGAAGAGGAGAGATAAACTTGTGCTTGGCAAAAAAATTTCTCAACTTGGACCAAAAAACAAGGCATAATGTTCAGCTGTGAAGGGAATACAAGAGACAGAAATACAACAAACTATTTCTTTGCTTGAGTCATCTTAATTATCGAATAATTGAACACAGTACAAGACTACAAGAGCATCTAAGAGCACCATGTGATCGGTATATGTCAAATAATGAACAAAAAATTAGGCAAGTCACCTTGAAAAACCAGAAAGGGGGAGGGGGGCAAAACCACAAGAGTGTATTAGTACCGAATATGATGTTCAAATGTACCTGATCTCTTCCAGCACTAAGCAAAGTCTGCCCATCTTCAGATAATGACAGAGAAGTCACTGATGTAAAATGCTTTTCAAGCACTTGTATGCACTTTTTTGTTTTAATTTTGGTTTGAAGATTCCAAACCCGTACACTTGCATCATCACTTCCTGAAAACAACTGGTAGAAACAACATGTCAAGGGTTATATAAATGCTGCATCTGGAAGAAATAGAAGAAGAAAAAAACTGCCAATATGTATCCACTTCTTAAGCCATAAATCTGAAGAATATTGGGCTATAGGTAAACAGATATCTTTCAAGGCAATGACTGCAAAAACTTCATGACAGGTGAAATACATGGGAAACTGAAGCCTAATGTTTGGTAATATCGGGATTTTGATCTCTGGGGCTTTCATCTAAACCATTCCCGTTTAGTGTTGACTTAAATTATTTCAGCAAACAAAAATTAGCCTCAAGTTAAAGCAAGTGACAGTTTCATACTATTTGATAAATAATATATTGATAGGATTTAGAAACAAATCCTATTAACTTTGTAGCCTTTAGATTTGCATTTGTATGTGTGCCAGTGAATATGAAGAGAAGCTTTCGTTATTTCAAATAATTACATGATTTTGGTCTCTAGTTCTTATTAATGTAAAAGTATGGCACACTATAATACAATACGCCAGTACACGTTCCATAGATGCAACAAATTTTCAACCAATAATACCTCATTAGCACATTCATATTTCATAGTTGCAAAAGTCCACTCATAAAGCATAAGCTTTGTCCCCAAAGGTAAGAGAGAAGATCAAACAAATAGCAATTACTGTCACTTGTTTTGATGTGAAGAAATCTAATGTGATGATATCCCACTGGTCTGTTCATAAAAGCACAATTGGATATAAATAAGCATTGGGGAATAACAATTATGCCATGTTAGTAATTACTTGTTAGCATCACATTGCATTGCAGAGAATAGATGTAAAGAAAATAAAATAACTATAGCTTGCACTTACAATAAGATTTTTGGGATCAGGATGGAAAACAATGCTTGTCACAACCCCCTGATGACCTCTGAAAAAATGTGTGCAGAATCCACCATCGACATCCCAAACACACACATTTTTATCTGCCCCTGCTGTAGCAAGCAATCCCCCAGAGGCATGGCAAGCCATGCGCATTATTGGACCATCATGTCCCTGTTCAATGATATCAATTTAAATTAGTTATTTTAATCCGGATCTGTGCAGCTTCAAATGATAAAGCGATCGTTGCTCCGATTATTGGGCAGTCCATCTTTGCGTATGTGTTTTTGTATTCTCTCGGGTCAATAGCCAGATAAACTTATCAAATAAAGCCAAGCATAAATCAAATCCTGATGGGGGTATTCAGCGGTAATATTTGTACCAGTTGTTGGTATTCAGCTGTAATGTATGTACCACTCCTTTGTGGTGTTTTTTTTTTTTAATAATCACTCCTTTGTCGTTTTAATACTGTCACAGTAAAAAGCTTCCTACAATCCCCTGGGGTCGATTATGAAGGAAAAATCTAGTTCTAGCAAAATGCCAAGTTGCCAACAATTAACTACAAAGTGCAGCACACTATATCTTCTACTAGAGATGAGTAGTTCCATAAACTTCAAAACCTATGATTGCATCAAAATAATAGGTCTATCAAGGAAGTACGGCAGAAAAGGATGGAGCTAAGAGTTCCACTGTAAAACCCATATGGTTAAAAACAATGGGAATTTTCATAAGTTTTTAACATTCTCTTTAGTGTCTATTACATGCTTTTCATCTCTCTACCTCTTCATTCTACTCATCTCGATGAGATTAAAGCACACCATAAAGCTGATAACTTACTCAATTGAGGATAAAATCATATTTTTTTTGTTAACAGAGAATTCAGACCTAAACATAATGCTAAAAATTGTAAATTTACATATTTTATACCTTCCAAGATCGGATGCACTTGAGGGTTTTGAGATCCCAAACCCTGATCTGACGACTGTGGCTAGAAGAGAAGAGGAACTTGTCGTCGGGGCTTAGGGTTAGCGCAGTGACGGGCTCTGAATCGCCCTCGAGAGTCGGTCGAACCGAAGCGTCGGAGGAGTCGACGATCTTAATCTCGTCGTCGCAAGCGCAGGCAATGAAATCGCCGGTGGAAGAGACGGCGAAGGGGCCGCCGCTGTAGAATTGCTGTAGTGAAGAGACGCATTTGTAGTTCTTTTTTAGTGATGACTGCGGCGCCATTGGTGAAATTGAAGAAGAAAAGGCGAGGATTTTCGGAGACGGAAGCGACGGCGGCGGAGGAGGACTGGGGAGAAGGAAGCGATGGGTGCAGGGTTTTGGTGTTTGGGGGTATTTCTAAGGGGTTTTATTTGGGTAAATTGTCAAATACCCCCAAACGCTATTTTCCGCTGTCAAAATCGCCCAAACTCGAAAAGGCAGTGAAACCCATGGAAATTGTTCCAGCTGTATCTATATAGTAGAGTGTTATATCTAACCAATTCATACACACTGCTTAGATATCAGAAGAAACGGTTTAGATATCACAGACAACTGTTTAAATATCGTTGGTTACTGCTTAGATATCGCAAGAAACTAAATATAGCAGAAACTACTAGATATCACAGATAAAGGATTTTTTGGCTGCATTGTCGAGGTCAGGGGTTTTTAATAAAAAAGGTGCTTAATAGTTTTTGAAAATTTACCCTTCTTATTTTAAGTGAATTCTCAAATCAACACATTTCTAATTAGGTCCCCCAGGTTCTTTCAAATTGTTATTAGAACATTTTTGATGGCCAGGTTGGATTAAGTGAAACAAAACAGTGATATGCATGTATCATGTCATGTATACCAACCTTGATTTTGTAAAATTAGGGTAGCGGTGTAAGGTAGTTTGGCAAGATGGTTTATGAAATCAGTGTTTACTCGAGTGTGAGAGAGAGAAAATAAAAAGACACCCGCGGTTTTAAACTTCAATCTTTTTAGAGTTTATAAAATGTGGTTTCAAGTTAGCAAAACCTTTTGAAATCATTGCTTGGGACACTTTATTATGGTTGTCAAATGAGTCATGGTTTTAGAGTTTAGTATCAAAAGCTTATGAAATCACGGTTTCGAAACAGTAACCCAATTGCCAGAGGAGGCCTAATTGTGTGAGGAATCTTTTTTTCTTCACTTGTTAAGATCTAACCTTGTAACCATTTCTAAAAAAAACTAATGTATACCTCAACATGTTATTATTGACATGAATTTTCAACCAAGCTATAGAGTTCAGCTGGTATAGGCAACTCTAATTTGAATAGTGATGACAATATTTTAAAATTAATTTACGTATTATAAACATTAGATGAAGTCTTTCTCCACTTAAATACAAAAATAAAGGTAAATCAGATGATTACCTGAGCTATAGGAGTAGAAGACTATTTTAAGAGGTTTTAGTTATGAGACAATGGACCGTCTGCTAACAACCTACTGAGTGCGTATAGGTGTATAGATGCTATACGAGGTAAACCAAGGAGATGTCTTGAGTGTTTTTTTGGAATAAGTGTTTTTTTCAGTTAATCCATAAACATTCAATGCATGTCTAAAAATCTCTACACCGTCTTGTAACCAATTAAGGATATTATTTTTTTCTTCTTAATTTCGGTGAAGGCATGTGCCCCCTCTTATCCTAACTGGCCCGCATTATCCATTGTTCTGCTCTCTTTACGATCGTTGCTTCATCAAAATGATGAAGTCATGGACTAAGATCCCCTAGGGAACTACTCTTCTTCAACAACTGGAGATTAGCTATATCTATGCACCATCACATCTAGAGGTATGCAAATACGACACATATGAGTATCAGTGATGATGCTCGTAAGTGAAGATTCCCCAGATCATGGCACGTAGCAGATGACGTGTTATCCACGTATGCCCATTTGATTCATGTGGGCTACAGAACAGGAATAAGAATGATGTAAAGGGAACATACCTCATTGCCTCGTCTTTGGGGCTCAGTCCGAGGAATAAGCTCCGACCCCTCGAGGCCTCCACCTGGATGCATTCCTCCTTCGACCAACCGCCGGTCAATTGCTCATCTTCGAGCAATCCTAAAGCTGAGTTTCCACAGCCTTCTTGCCATCCCGACCAACTTGGGACCGGTAGCTCAAAGCCTGAGCTATCTCGGATCGAGCCTCCTCAGCTTTCCCTTATCGAGCTTCCTCGTAACGGTTCCGCATCTCCCGCTACGACGGAGTCAACCACACCACGTTTCGCATCTCACACGAGCGTATCTCGCCATAAATGCGAGCGTGACGCGTGGGCGAAACCGATGGCGAGGACCTCGCAACGGCTCGCTCCAATACGACCCCTATATAAACCCATTATCCAGACGATTCAGGTAATTCGAACTCAATCCAATGCGCCGCTACTCTGCCCAATTATTCCCTGGTTCTAACTTGATCGTCGGAGGGTCCTACGGTTGTTTTCCACCTCGGGACTTCTTTTGCAGATAGCTCGGCAACAACACCAACCAACAACCCATTGAGATCCACACACTATCTCCAAATCACAGCCATTCAACTCGCTCGCCAACAGGTTGGCGGAGGACAACATTTGAGAGAGAATCCGACCTCCATTAGTTGACGCCGTCTGTGGGAAACGTCAAACTTTCCATCAAAAAGTTGCTCTCCGCCTTCAACACAATGACGAGCGAGCAACGCAATAAAAATCCCAGCACGAGCCACAGTCGATCGACTCCGACGACGGGCATGCGATCCCCCCACCGCGCACCTTGCAATAAGGACGGGAGTGGTTCCGCTCTATCGGTTCTCGACATTGTCGAAGCCCTAACTGCACGGATCGACCGACTAGCAGCGATAGTGGACGTGATCGCTTGCATTCAGACCACCGGCCTCGAGCAGGCTCAGGAGATGGCGGCGGCCCATCAAACACAGACCGGGGTAAATGACCCAACCGGTCTGTAACGTTTTGAAAATCGTTTAGGTAAAATTTCCGATAATCGGTAAAATAACTAGTTTTTTCCGTAAAAACCGGGATATAATTATTTTCGACACAGACTTAAATATACCTACTCTAACTATATAATTGCTAGTATTTAGTATTTATTTGGTCACTTGTAAATTTCTAGTTTACTAAAATATTTCCCGTAATTAATTATTTTAAATATTATTTAAGCCTTCACTAATACATTTAATTAGTGATTATTACAATTTGGAATGGGTTAATTATATTTTAGTGAACCATGACAACTTGAAACCAAGTTTGTAACATGCTCATTCTTTTCTTAAATGTGTCTCTATGATTCTAAAAAATTCTTGGATAAATTAAACTAGAAAATAAAATAAAACAAAACAATTAAGAAAACTGTTAAAAGATGTAATAATCAGGATGTTTCTACACACACACACCTCACTCTCTCTCTCCTACTCCTAAAATTCTGGTCGAAGTCCAAGGCTGCCCCACTCCCCAATTTCGCACACCAATTAAAGAAAAGAATAAAGGAAAGAGAAGTTAATAAAGAAGTGAGGTAGGGGGGTTCCTTGACTTGGACTTTCTTTTTTCCACACACATACACACTCATCTTTCCTCCTCTCCTTTTTGGCCGAGCCCCTTCCCAAATTCAGCAGCCCCTCATCTTTCCCCATCTCATTCTCTTCACAAAATTCATCAAAAACCATCAAAAATCCATACAAAAATCCCACAAACTCCAAATCCAACATTTACCCATTATTCTTTAACCAATCTAGCATGGATCTTGGGGGATGGAAGCAAGTTTGGGAGGCTAAGATTCATGTTTGATCTACAATCTTTGAGGTATAAATTCTAAACCTATAGTTAATTTGTTGTTTAAGAACTTAAATCAAACTCAATTAGTAAGTAATATGGTTCCAATTTCAAGTTTAGAAAATTTAAGAAAGAGTTTGAGATCAAGTTAAGGTTTGTTCTCCGCCGAACACAGAGACGAGACCGCGTAAATTTGTCTTGCCTGAATTTCGAGGGCAGATACTATCTGGTGCTATGCGTCCACCTCTCCGAAAATGCCAAGTTGATTTATGGCACCATATATCGAAGGTTTAGACGGATGCGGCCGATATAGCAGACTTCGTCAGATTCCCCCTCGTTGAGGGGTTTTTGATTATGGGGACGCTCTTCCCTGTAGGCGCAAGCCCCTGCAGTTAATTACGCTACCGTATCGCGGTAACCACTTTCTCCTTCACCAGATGGTCACTTCGTGTCGTGGGTGTTTGTTTTGTTTTTGGTTGCCCGTAGATTGTATATGGAGACTAATTTATGTTGTTGCCTGTAGGGCGTGGATTAGTCCAAATCCTTATCTTCTTAGATTTGGGTTTGGGGTTGGGTTTAAGGATGTGTTAGTCTCATTTGAGAGTAAGATCAACTTAAACGTTTGTTAATGATACGTTAGTCTAATTTTAGACTAAAATCAACTTAACGGGATCATTTAGATCAAACAAAAGAGCATTTGAGCTCTATTGTTTAGTTTAGGGACATTGCGGTCCATTGTTAGTTTAAGGACATTACGGTCCAATGTTAGTTTAAGGACATTACGGTCCAGTTTAAAGACATCATATTCTGTAAAGGTTAAGGACATCATAGTCCATGGGTTTAAGGACCCTACAGTCCGAGGTTAAGAACATCATAGTCCATGGGCTTAAGGACCCCACAGTCCGAGGTTAAGGACATCATAGTCTATGGGTTTAAGGACCTCACAGTCCGTAGTTTAAAGACATCATAATCTATAAGGTTTAAGGACATCACAGTCCATGAGTTCAAGGACCCCACAGTCCATGGAATGATTGGTTATCGGGACCCGTCACCTCTCTGAAGACATTGAAGGATTACAACGACAAATATCAAAGGAGTGAAGAGATGTACACTTGAACCAAAATTGATTGGGAAATCTGTAGTCCAATTTGGGACTAAGATCAATTAATTAGATTATGAGCACATGGGCTCGGTTAAATCTGAATTGAGGACTTATGGCCAACTTGGGCTAAGTCCAATTAGGTTTAAAATATTGGACTTTTGTTTGGGCTGCTGAGCATTTGTCTGGGTTCAGCCCCCCATTATTTAACAATGCTAAACATGAGTCTGGGCTCTAACAGTGTTTTGTCTTTTATTGAGTGTTGAGCACTCATATACCATCTCAGATGATCAATCTTGGAAGACAAGAATGTATTTGAGGCTCAGTCAAAAGGGGAGTCTTGTCTCTGGAAAACTTAACCAACTTAGGCTAAGACTGGTTCAAATATAGTGTTAAACACTAGAGTACATTCGGCGATCACGTGTTCCCACGTGACATATTTAAAATAATGTTAAACATTAAGGACGAGGCGCTCAAAAATTAGTGTTAAACACTAAAATTGAAGCGCTCACGTGGGATCACGTGAGGCGCCTGAGAATTGGGCTAAACTTTCTTTATTTTATTCTCAGAATATGCAGGTAAGTGTTAAACACTTAATTTCCATAATTATCACGCGCAGACACGTGATGGTGCCCACAGCCTGTTCTGCTCTTCTTATTTTGAAGTCTGTTCAAGGGTTACGTGTGAGCACGTGACCTGATCTTGTTCGTTTTTTTATCTCTGAGGGGGATGGTCACGTGTTGACATGTGACCATACTGGGTATTTGATACTTTTACGTGCATGGAGAGTTTTTAAGTCTCTTATTTAAGAATTAAATTCTTTTGTAGGGTTAAACCCTAGTTTTATTTAGAGGAATTAAATTCCTATATATTTGGAAGAATTAAATTCTTTTGCAGGGTTAAACCCTAATTTTTTTAGAGGAATTAAATTCCTTTGTGTCTTGTGGGAGAATATAATTTTCTGAAGTTAGGTCTTCTCTTAGGTTTTAGATCTGCATGACAGAATCTCCCCGATGAGAATTAAATTCTCAACTTATGGGGAGATCTGCTTCTGCAGTCCTTCAACCAAAGGAAGAACTAAGTTCTTGTTCAGAAGAGTTAAACTCTTAATTTGAGAATTAAATTCTCTTTTTCTTTTGTGGGAGCTTATAGGATGATCTCTCACCTAGGATTTCTTTCTTTTCTCTGAAGAAATATTCTTTCTCTCTGGAGAATTAAATTCTCTTCTTTTTCTCTATGTTCTTGTCTCTTTCTTTCTCTTCTTCTTGGCTCCTATTTATAGGAGAAAGAAAAGAATCAGTTTGTTTAGTCAATCTTTTATTGAAAGATTTTGATTGATTCTGTAACCAACATGATCTTTTAGATCACTCAGCGAATTTTATTCACCATTGGATTTTTAATCCAAAAGATATTTTGTCTGTTATTCCTGGCAAATTTCAGAGAAATATCTCCTTGTATAGAATCTTTCTATAAATTGGTGATTTTTAATCACCATTGGATTTTTAATCCAACGGTGCTCCACTTTACAGAGCGCAATCTTTTTGTTTGGAAAGATCTAGGGAAATATTAGGGTTTTTTATTTCCCTTAATTAGAATTTAATTCTATTAGTTCAGAAGGTTTAAGAGCCTATCACGTGTTAGCATGTGACCCCACTAATTGACTATTTAATTAGAATTTAATTCTATTAATTCAGCGATCTTTAGGAACCCATCACGTGTTGGCACGTGACCCCCTAATTAAGCATTTAACCAGAATTTAATTCTGTTGTTTTAAAGAACTCAGGAATTATCACGTGTCAGCACGTGACCCTTGGTCACATGTGGGCACGTGATGCCCCATTGGGGGTTTTCCCTGTTGTTTTATTATACCTTTAATTCTTTTCAGTGGGTTTAAAGGCCCATCACGTGTGGGCACGTGACCCCATTTGATTAGGATTCAATTCTTATCATTTCAGAACCCTCAGGAAGCCATCACGTGTCAGCACGCGACCTCCGATCACGTGTGTGCACGTGATGCCCCATTAGGGTTTTTCCTTGTATTTTATGAGGGAACAAATGCCCCCACAGCGCTGTTCTCACGTGTTTGCACGTGAGTGCAACGCTGTAACTTTTGTGGCCGTTGGATCTGCCTAGTGAAAGAGGTAGATGAACCGTTTCCCATCACATCCTATAAATGCAGGGGTCTCTTCAGAAGCGCCTCCACTCTTTCATCTTCTTCCTTGTTCATTTTCCTTTGAGAATTTAATTCTCTTCCTCAAAGCTCAGTTCTCTGTTCCAAAAAATTTTAGAGTTTAACTCTGTCAACAAAAGATTTCCTTTTTCAGGTAAGGATCTTGAACGGCCGAGAAACTTCTTGTAGAAATTTTCTTTGGATTTTAAATCCACGCCAAGGGTTTTTCCCTTTAACAAAAACCCATCTTTCCAAGTTCTTTAAAATTGTCCAATTTTTAAATAATAAACCCCTTTTGCTAGGGTTTCTCTGATCTTAGGGGATTGATGATGATACTTCTCGTCCCTCTGGAATTTAATTCCATTTCAAAGAGCTTAGCTCTGAAAATTTTTCTGGGAATGTAATTCCTCTGTTCAGAAGGAATTTAATTCCTCTAAAGAACTTAGTACTTAAAAGAAGACTTCTTGGGATTTTTCATCCTGAGTTGTTCTTGCTGAGATCTTTCTCGATTTGCACAGAATTCCTGTAATGGGTTTTCTCCTTAGGGGAATGTGCAGAGTCATTTGAATTTATTGAGAATCTTTCTTTTGTTCTCATGATGATTGCTCAGCCTCATTATTAGTGAGCCGCCATATTGATTTTGCGGGGCCCATATGTTTTGTAACCAATGGTCTCATAAAATAAGTTGTTTGTCGTTTTCTTCCACTGTTCTTATATATATATATATATATATATATATATTTATTTATTTATAAATATATATACACGTGTGGGCTTCACTAACAGTTTCCCCTTCCTTTATTTCAGGCACAATGGCTTCTCTTCCATACTTTCCCTTTACTCGCTCGGAGGCAGCTTTTCCACAATCACCGTCGGATGAAGAGGTGATAGCAATGATCAGGGCCCATGATCCGGATTGCACCAACTTACTTTTGTGGGGACCTGGTACGGTCATATCATCCGCAGTCGCCGAACGTTTCTTTGCGAGGTGCCAACAGAACCTATCCGCCCATTCCTGCCGATGGACCGTCCGCGGACTGCTTTTGCTGTAGAGGTAGAGGATTGGACTCCTACAGGACGGCTTGAGCCGTCAACAACTGGGATACCAAACCAGCCTGTGCCGGCCATAGATATCTTGGGGCGTCGTATCTTCCAAGGTGAAGCCCAGCCCTGGGGACAAGTCTACAAGATAGGGCTTACCTCTCGCCATCCTACGGGCTATCTTCTTTGGGCTCGTTACATCTTCTCGCCCATCGTGCGCGACTGCAGAAGGTCGGGCTTTACCAGGCGGTGTACACGTCTCTCTTCCATTACCAGTCTCCTCACGTATGGTGGGTTAAAGCTTTCTTTAATCAATGGAATCTTCCCACCAATACTTTCTTGTTAGGGGACCGCGAAGTTTCAATTTCTTTGGAAGAGTTTCGCGAGATCTCGGGTTTACCGATCAGGGGAACGCCTTACGAAGAATTGTTGCCTTCCGACGAGTATGTCTTCGAGACTGTGCCCGCTTCGCTTGACGGCTTATCGACTGAAAATGTCGTCCGCCACAAGTACCCGAGTCTAATCAAGACTCTGGGGATTTTTGAGAAGCTGTTCACGGAGTCAGAAGAACAGGGCGTCACTTTTAAAAGGTTTATCGCCTGCTTCCTTCGTGGAGACGTTCTATCAAAGGAGGCTCCGAAGTTCACGAATATCAATGACCCCTTCGGGTTTGGTTTAAATAGGCTACCAGCTAGAGAAGAGGATTTGCCCCAGTTCTACATTCCAGTCTTGTCAGCTGTACCTTTCGAGTCGATCGCAGCTCCTGGCATAGATGAAGAAACTTTCTTCATCGGCTTTATCAGCGTTTGGCTCAGTTGATTTGTCGTTCCAACGCACCGTCGATTCATGAGAACCTCGGCCATTTACCCTGCTCATCGCATTGCCAAAGGGACGCGACTAGCTGTGGGCATTGCAGGGCTGTCGCATCTGTACCATGGGCTAAGAACTGCAGCTAATACCTCAACCCCAGGCGTGAACGTAGTGAGTTTCTTTCTTCATTACTTTACGTCATGGATTGAGATGCACGTGCTAGGGGCATTTGCTGCGCACCAGAGACCCAGCTTTTATGATGCGCATACCTTTCCGCGGCTCATGAGGTTGGTGGACGCTTCCGCTCCTGACCCGACTCAATTAGGGGTTCTTCGTGTGCTGCTCAATCCGTATGTCAATGAAGGCGAAATGGTATTTAGTGATCGAATCCTCTCTGCTCCTTCGGGACCTGTTTAACAGTTGTTTGATTTGTCGAAGGAGGGAGCACCCTCCTTGAAGCCCAAGGAAGCCATGCACTTGTACTCGATCAGACCCGGTTATCTGGTGTTCCGTCGAAACAATGCAGCTCTTTTCATGCGGTACAATCCACACCGCTTTGCCCGGCAACTGGGATATAACCAGGGTGTCCCCTTCGAGGCGTTCACAGTGGAGCCCAGCCCTTCTTTGGAAACTGTTCGTGATGCCACCCACCCGTGAGGCTGAACACCAGTTCTCATTTCATGACCCCCGAGGCCGACTACATCCGAGGTGCGTGGGGGCTTTCACGGGTTGGTATCGCCACCGGGTTAGTCCAATCATTGCTAAGGAGAAGAGGATACTTTTTAGGCTCAGAGCTCCCGCCCCGCTCCAGGATACGGGAGTCCCACCACGACCGCGGACAATGGTTCGCCCTCTTTTGAGGGATAGTGGTACCGTACTCATTCCTGAGGCGGCGGATGTGGACTTGACTCCGACTGTTGGTATGCCAATGCGCACTAGAGCTTAGGCAAGGGCTTTTAATAAGGCGCCGGTAGCAGTTTCATCGGCTGCGGCGTCAGCGATGGCAGTATCCTCATCAGTAGCACCGCCGAGAGAGGATACTGAAGGCGAAGTGGGTCAATGCCGCAGCAAAGCACCGAGGGGAAAGAAGCGATCGTCTTCTGGTGTTCGTTCTGGGTCAAAGAGGCGAAGGAAGAAGGTCACCAATCTGCTCGACTTTTTAGTGGAATCCGAGCCTATCTTTCAAGACTGCACAATTGGCTGAGGCTATAAGACGCTCCCGGGATGAGACTGAAAATGTAAGGATCCCGAAGAGGCCTTATCCTGCCGTCATCTTCTACGAAGATCCTCTATCGATATGGCAGATATTTATAGGTCCTTTGGAAGAGCGAGGCGAGATAGCCCTTAGGCAGCCTATCTCGACAGATGCCGAAGATGCGCTGTCGTTGTGGACTGGTGGCCATGAGTCTACCCTCGCACCCCGGCGAGCACGAATTCTTGAGAAGGAACGCCGGCTTGAAAAAGCCATACTAGAAGCTCCTTTGCGAATTGGTATACTTATATATCTTTTTGTAGTATTTTGCACTGCTCATATACATATATATATCCTTATCTTCGTGAGAACTTTGCAGGGACTTCGGCAATGGCAGAGGATCTGAGTTCGAGTCGCGCCTTAATTATGGACTCTGTAAATATCCTTGATGAGACACTAGTAAGTGTGGAGGGGGTCGATACAGCTGTTCTTCCTGCCATGGAGCTTCCATTGGTGATTTCCGTTCCCCCGGTACTTGCTCTCCCGGAAGAGGCATCTTCATTGGCCGCGGATTCAATAGATCTTTCTGGGGACGGCCCGGAGACTATGGGACAGGTAGTCGAGGCCACCGTCCTTTCATTGGAGCCTGCAGCGATGGCCACTACTCCTCAATTGAAAGTTGTTATACCGGCCCATGTCCCCGATGATGTGCCTGGGGGCATGGAGGAAGCCGCCGAAGCTGCTATCCCTCCAGTCCAGAGCGGGAGGAGCATCGAAGGTATTCTTCTATCTTTTGTTTTAATGATCTCTTCATTATCTGAACCTTTCTGTCTTTTCAGAGTTACGAGGATTGGCGGCGTCCATCGCGGACTTGTCTCCTAGGAAGTCTTTTTAGCGTCTGCTAGAGATGGCCGCTCCGCAGGCAATATCCCCTCAACGCATCGTCCTATCTTCCGGGCAAGATTAGTGTTATTTACCTTCTTCTCACGGAATTATTATTATTTTGTATAACGATATTGATGCCTTCTGTAATTCCGGAAGCCGACGACGAAGTTGAGATTCTTGATGGGCCTGAGAATATTTTGGACCCTTCTTGCATGACTGTGGGTAAGTAAAGTTTCGACGTTCTTCCATCTGCTTTTTGCTTGTAAGTTTCGCTGATTGTTTATAAATCTGAACAGCTTTGCCGGTTCTTACCATGCTGGAATCTCGCATCGTCATGCTACCCGGCCCCTATGCTCTACGTGCCTCGGAACGGATGGCAAAGCTAAGCCTTCACTCTTTGTCATCCCTGATCGAAGACCTTCGTGCTGGTAGTTTGATCACGGCCGAAGAATTTGCCGCTGAAACCAACAGTTCTCTCCCCTTTCTTGCTGCTTACCACAACAAAACATTGGTGCAAGTCTGGGTTGAGTTTTGTCGTCGGGTGGAGGCTTGCTTGCATAGTCTTGAATGTACGCGCCTTCCTTCAGAAGTTATGGCTGCAAAGGCGGGCTTGCAGGGGCTGATCGAACGGTGCGCCGCAAATATGCTGTCATGCGAGAAGAGGCTCAGCCAAAAATTTTCAGAGAGGAAGCTGGCTTCAACTGCGCTGGGGGAACTTCAAGCTGACCTTACGGCCAAGACCACTCGGGCGTATGAACTTGACGGGTGCTTCAAGAAGCTATCAGAAAGGTGGCAGCCATTGATAAAGCCGTCATTTTTACTCGTGAAATGGTTGAAGCTCATAAAGTTATTGAAAAGGAGCTTGAGAGTCGGCTTGCCTCGTACCAGGCCCAACAGTCTCAAGCGGAGGCCCGTCTCTTAGCGATAATGAATCATGAAGCCGAGGCCCAGCGGAAAAAGGTGAACTGGCAAATCTATTAAATCATCCGCCGGCTTGAAGAATTATGTATTTTTCTTTTTATTCTTCTTTTGTACATACTCCTGAATGAGGGAATTTTTTTTATTCTTTCATAAATTGTACTTTGTATTCATTTTGATTCATGAATAAAAGACATATTTTGCTTCATGGTGGTGTGTCCCTTTTAGTAAATGCATTTTGTGGATAATCTATTTTGATCTCCTTGTAGGACAGCGATGGCTTAGGAGTCAGGTTAAGATCTGCCTCCTAAGGCTTTCCAACTTTATGAGCCATGAGGGTCTCATAAAGGTATTTCTCCTTACGAGTCGTGAGGATCTCGTAAGTGTAATTTCTCCTTAAGAATCGTGAGGATTCCTAAGTGTATTTTCTCTTGAGAGTTGTAAGAATCTCACAAGAGAGATTTTCTTGCTTACGAGTCGAGAGGACTCGTAAGTGATTGTTTCCTTTCTTGTCGGAGAGTGTGGCCCGTAGAAAATCTACCTTGACCTCTCTGCGAGGCAACGATGGCTTGGGAGACAGGGTTAGGATCTGCCACCTAAGACTTTTCAACTTTATGAGCCGTGAGGGTCTCATAAATAATTCTCTCTCTACAGGTCGAGAGGATCCCGTAGGTGTATTTTCTCCTTAGGAATCATGAGGATTCCTAAGTGCGTTTTCTCTTGAGAGTCGTAAGGATCTCATAAGAGAATTTTCTCCTTACAACTCGAGAGGACCCGTAAGTGATTGATGAGTTGACTTGCTCCCGAATCAAAGAATTGCTTTGACTGGGAAGTCGAGGGTTGACTTTATCCGCATTTCACGGGGTCAGGAGTTGACTTTATCTGTATTTCACGGAGTCAGGGGTTGACCTTATCCGCATTTCACGGGGTCAGGGGTTGACTTTATCCGCATTTCACGGAGTCATGATTTGCTCTGGGCGTTTCCCACGGAGTCAGGATTGACATTAGCCGTGTTCTACGGGACCAGAATTTGCTCTGGGCGTTTCCCACGGGGTCAGGATTGACATTAGCCGTGTTCTACGGGACAAGGATTTGCTTTGGGCGTTTCCCACGGGGTCAGGATTGACATTAGCCGTGTTCTACGGGACCAGGATTTGCTCTGGACGCTTCCCACGGGGTCAGGATTGACATTAGCTGTGTTCCACGAGACCAGGATGTGCTTTGGGCGTTTTCCACGGGGTCAGGATTGACATTAGCCGTGTTCTACGGGACCAGGAGGTGCTCTGGGCGCACGGGGTCAGGATTGACATTAGCCGTATTCTACGGGACCAGGAGGTGCTCTGGGCGTTTCCCACGGGGTCAGGATTGACATTAGCTGTGTTCTACGGGACCAGGATTTGCTCTGGACGCTTCCCACAGGGTCAGGATTGACATTAGCCGTGTTCTACAGGACCAGGATTTGCTCTGGACGCTTCCCACGGGGTCAGGATTGACATTCCACGAGACCAGGATGTGCTCTGGGCGCTTCCCACGGGGTCAGGATTGACATTAGCCGTGTTCTACGGGACTAGGAGGTGCTCTTAGCGTTTCCCACGGGGTCAGGATTGACATTAGCCATGTTCTACGGAACCAGGAGGTGCTCTGGACGCTTCCCACGGGGTCAGGATTGACATTAGCCGTGTTCCACGAGACCAGGATGTGCTCTGGACACTTCCCACGGGGTCAGGATTGACATTCCACGAGACCAGGATGTGCTCTGGGCGTTTCCCATGGGGTCAGGATCGACATTAGCCGTGTTCTACGGGACCAGGAGGTGCTCTGGGCGTTTCCCACGGGGTCGGGATTGACATTAGTCGTGTTCTATGGGACCAGGATGTGCTCTGAGCGTTTCCCACGGGGTCAGGATTGACATTAGCCGTGTTCTACGGGACCAGGATTTGCTCTGGACGCTTCCCACGGGGTCAGGATTGACATTAGCTGTGTTCCACGAGACCAGGATGTGGTCTGGACGCTTCCCACAGGGTCAGGATTGACATTAGCCGTGTTCTACGGGACCAGGAGGTGCTCTCTCGGTTGTCTGTGAACCGTCGAGGTTTGGAATAGGGACTTTGCCATGGCTCCAAGGTTGATTGTCGCGTCTGAATCCTGCTGGAATGAGGAGAAACGCTGTTGGTGATCTCTAGGCTGTCTGTGAACCGTCGAGATTTGGCTTCTTCTTCTGATGGAGCCTGGTGGGAAGGCATGGTTCGCTCTTTGCTTGTGCCTCTGGATTGTATACAGGAATCGATGTGATCTCACCTGTAGGGCAAAAATTTTCATTTTATATATTTTTTCTTTCCGCGATACTTTATCATTTCAGCTTTATATCGCGAAAGTCGTGATTGCCCAATCATTTCGGCTATTTTTCGCGGTGCCCAATCATTTCGGCTATTTGTTTTATTTACTCGCTGCTTTTTATTACGAGCTGCCCAACCATTTCGGTTATTTTGTATGCATCCATTTTTACTTGCTGATTTTGTTGCAAGTTGCCCCATCATTTCGACTATTTCATATGCATTTGTGGCTCGCTGACTTTTCGCCGCGAGTTTGGGATTTGATACCGATTTAGGCATCAGCATCGCTACAACTGGGATATTGCCAGGAGCGAATCATCATTTGCCTTTGTTGGTTCGAACAAAGGTGGCTTAGCAAACAGGGTTAAGATACTGTCGACTAAGGCTTTTGACTTCATGAGCCGTAAAGGTCTCATAAAGGTATTTCTCCCTACGAGTCTTGAGGATCTCGTAAGTGTGTTTTCTCCTTATGAATCGTGAGGATTCCAAAGTGTATGGTCTCTTATAAGTCGTAAGGATCTTACAAGAGTGTTTTCTCTTTATAAGTCGAAAGGACTTATAAGGGTTGTTCACCGTGTGAGCATATCCCCAGTCTCTGGTGGGGCTTTGTTAGGGAAATGTTTATTCGTGCCCATGGATTGTATACAAGGGTCAATATTGAACCGCTTGTAGGGCAGCATTGGAGATTGTGATAGCTTAAGAACAGGTTCAGATCCCTGCAGCTTAAGGCTTTTGAATCCTATGAGCCGTGAGGGTCTCAAAGGGGAATTCTCCTTACGAGTCGTGAAGATCTCGTAAGTGTGATTTCTCCTTAGGAATCATGGGGATCCCTAAGTGTATTGCTCCCTTGTGAGTCGTAAGGATCTCACGCAGGTATTTTCTCCTCACAAGATCGAGAGGACCTTGCAAGTGTCTTTTAACGAGATTGCGCCCTTTCGGGTTTTCACAAAACTCGCCGGTAGTCATGCTGTTTTTACTCACGGAGCCCTTTCGGGTTTTCATCCGTGCCCATTTTTCTTATGGACATACCGTTTTCTTTTTTCTTTTATTTTTTTCTTTTATTTTTTTTTTGTGTCAGCCTTGGGATGCTGCGATCCGTAATAGTTTATCGATATCTTGGTCAATAGTCAGTTTTAGGACATAGTGGTCCATCATTAGTTTAAGGATGTTTCGTCCGTTGTTAGATTAGGGACATTTCGGTCCTTTGTTAGTTTTAGGACATTTCGGTCCGTCGTTAGTTTAAGAACGTTTCGGTCCGTTGTTAGTTTTTAGGACATTTCGGTCCGTCGTTAGTTTTAGGACGTTTCGGTCCGTAGTTAGTTTAAGGACGTTTCGGTCCGTTTGCCGGCTACTACTTATAGAGTTTGGGCTTAGAAAGATAGCGAGCGGACATAGGCGTCGTCATCTTGTAGGGTGTTTTTCGTCACCCCATTGAGATGGGAATACGCACGCGCTTGTTAGGCGCATTACAGATTCCTCCTGCCTATGGTAGGCCGGGGTTTAATGATTGTGGGGATCCGAATCTCCGGCAGCCGCGGACTAAGCTGGCATTAATTACCCCTCGCTTTTGGAGCGATGGAACCTCCGATTGACGGGTTAAACTGGTCATGCGAACTCAATGTGTAGTGTTGTGTTTTGAAGGAGTTTTGGATATATCGGGGGTCCCGCAGAGTTTTTACGGGGTCCCGCTACCCGAATAGCGGGCTGGGGGTCTAGGGGGCTAGCAGCCCCTTGCGGGGTGCGGGGCAGCGCCCCGTTAGAAATTTTTTTCTAACAGAGACAGTGTCGTGGAGTATGTGTGTGTACATATGTATACATATGTATATATATAAAAAGGGGAAAAAGGCATCCAAAGAATGCATGGGGCCAGCGCCGGCGCTTTGAGCGTAAGAGCGCTAGCGCTTTGAGCGCTAACGCACCACGTGTCAGCACGTGGGCCCTCGGGCGCCAGCGCGCCACGTGTCAGCACGTGGACGCTAGAGCGCTAGCGCTCTAAGCGTAAGAGTGCTAGCGCTTTAGGCGCTAGCTCTCTGAGCGCAAGAGCGCTAGCACACTGAACGCTAGCGCGCCACGTGTCAGCATGTAGGCACTCGGGAGCTAGCGTTTTGGGCACTAGCGCTCCAAGCGCAAGAGCGCTAGCGCATTGAGTGCTAGCGCACCACGTGTCAGCACGTGTGCGCTCGGGCGCTAGCGCTATGAGCGCAAGAGCGCTAGCGTTTTGAGCGCTAGCGTGCCATGTGTCGACACGTGGACGCTCGAGCGCTAGCGTTTTGGGCGCAAGCGCTAGCGCACCACGTGTCAGCACGTGGGCGCTCGAGCAGCAAAAGGGACTTGGTCCCTGCAATGGGAGTTGTACTCCATGTAGACAGTGTCGTGGAGTATGTGTGTGTGTACATATATATACGTATGTATATATATATATATGTATGTATATATATAAAAAGGGGGGAAAGGCATCCAAAGGATGCGTGGGGCCAGCGCCAGCGCTTTGAACGCTAGCGTACCACGTGTCAGCACGTGGGCGCTCGGGCGCTAGCGCGCCACGTGTCAGCACGTGGGCGCTAGCGCTCTGGGCGCTAGCGCTCTGAGCGCAGGAGCGCTAGCGCACTGAACGCTAGCGCGCCACGTGTCAGCACGTGGGCACTCGGGCGCTAGCGCTTTGGGCACTAGCGCTCCGAGCGCAAGAGCGCTAGCGCACTGAGCGTACTGAGTGTTAGCGTGCCACGTGTCAGCACGTGGGCGCTCGGGCGCTAGCGTTTTGGGCACTAGCGCTCTAAGCGCGAGAGCGCTATCGCACTGAGCGCTAGCGCGCCACGTGTCAGCACGTGGGCGCTCGGGCGCTAGCGCTTTGGGCGCTAGCGCTCTGAGCGCAAGAGCGCTAGCGCGCCACGTGTCGACACGTGGGCGCTTTAGCGCTAGCGCTTTGGGCGCTAGCACTATGGGCGCAAGAGCGCTAGCGCACCACGTGTCAGCACGTGGACGCTCGAGCAGCAAAAGGGATTTGGTCCCTGCAATGGGAGTTGTACTCCCAGAAAGGAGCACTTATTATTCTCTCTGTGTGTGTGTGTGTGTGTGTGTGTGTGTGTGTATGAGGAGTTAAACTCTTAAGATGTTTTGAAGCTGATGAAGGGCTTCTCCCTTTGAGCCCTAGTTCTTCCCCAAAGTGGGGTTTCTGGAGTTGGGTCTCCTTCTTCCTCCTGTTGTTTGGCCAGATCTTGAAGATCAAGAGATGTGAGATTTTAAAAATCTCTCCTTTTTGGGATCTAATGACAGATCCAAGTTCCCCTTTGTGGGTTTTGTGGTGGAAAACTACTTAGTTTTGGAAAAGAAAGAGTGAAAGTCTTGATTTAATTCAAAAGAAATGAGATGGTTTTTAGAACCTTGGAGAAGGAGCAGGAGGCACAAAAGAACCCTAGTTTTTGGGGGAATGAAAAAGTATCTTTATTCATCATCATGTTGCCTTATATAGGCTTACACATTTACATATAGCCCCTTGGACTTTACAAAATGGCATTTTGCCCATCCCATGGTTCATGTGCCATTTCTTTTTGCACATAAGCCATGGGCTTACAAAAAATTGGCTTTATGCCCATTTTGCATACATTCTTGCACAAAAAATTACATCAAAATTATTCGTTACATGATTTTTAGTTTGGTATGGCGGAAAGCCGGACGCTTCATGTTCGGGCTCGACCCGGGCATTGGCCCACTTGCTTGGGCTTGGGCCCACCTGGCTTGAGGTTGACCTTGACTTTGACTTGGTCAACCGGGGTGCAAATTTTGACCCTAACACATCTATCGTTGACCTAGGCCGTGACTCGTCAGGCGTAGTATTTTTTCAGGAATTGACCGTTTATTGGCCGGAAAGGTCTTTCACCATGCATGTCCATGAGTAGATAGGCTCCACTCTGGTAAAATTTGTCTATGATGTACGTGCCTTCATAGTTCGGCTCGAGTTTCCCCCGTTAGGCACGATTGGGGATCATAGGTCTCTTGACCACTAGCATGAGTTCGCCTTGGCAGAATATTCTCGGCCTAGTCAATCTTTTGTATGAGCGCGTTATCTTTGCTTTATAAGTCTCCAGATTTTGTTGCGCCATGAGCTGGGTTTCATCAAGGCGTCGAGCTCCTCAAGCCGAAGGTGAGCATTTTCTTCGTCGGTTAGCTCGTAGTGAACCGCCACTCGTAAGGAGGGTAACTCTATCTCGAGGGGGAGTACCGCTTCTGTATCGAATACCAATGCATACGGTGTTGTGTTTGTGGCCGTTTTGAACGTAGTTCGATACGCCCAGAGAGCTTCATGCAGTCTCTCATGCCAGTCCTTATTATTCTTGGACACCGTCATTTTCACGATCTTCGTCAAGGTCTTGTTGAAAGCCTCAGCTAGACCGTTAGCTCGGGGATTATAGACTGAAGAGTATCTCCAATCTATATTTTGCTGTTGTGCGAAGCGGCTGATTTTGTGGCTTCTGTAGGCTGGCCCGTTATCGGAGATAATCCGTCGCGGAGTGCCGAACCGATAAATGACGTGTGTCTTCAAGAAATGGAGGATATTCTCCGTCTTCACTTCTCTTAGTGGTACTGCTTCTGCCTACTTGGAGAAGTAATCGGTTGTTGCCAGTATGAACCGATGTCCTCTAGACGATACTGGTTCGATGAGGCCGATTATGTCAGTGCCCCACATTTCGAACGACCAGCTAGCCACCGTTGGGTGTAGCGGATTTGGATGCTGATGGATGAAGTCCCCATGAATTTGGCACGAATGGCACTGCTTCGCGTATTCGAGGCAGTCCTGGATCATCATGGGCCAATAATAGCCCATCCTTTTGATCTTTAGTTTCATCTTCGGCCCGGCTTGGTGAGAACCGCAGAGTCCATCGTGAGTCTTTTAGACGACTCTCTTTGCCTCTTCAGGTCCCAGGCATCTTAGCCACAGAGAATCAAATGATCTCTTATACAGAGTATTATTGATGAAGGCAAAAGATAGAGCTCGTTTCATGAGCAGATGTCTTGAGGACGCATCTTCAGGTGTTCGTCGGGATTTGAAGTAGTCTATAAAGACTTCTCTCCAATCCATAGTCTTTTCCTAGTCTTTTATCTGTAGAGTCATTTGCTCGGTCGCTCCCTTTTCTTCGGACGACTCCGGAGATATTTATGTCGGTGCAAGTACCCGACGGCTTTGTACCACGATCCTTACGTCATCGAGGTTCTCGTCGGCCAGTTCTTTAGCGAGTTTGGCCAATGCATCCGCTTTGCTATTTTCCGCATGCGGTATGCTTTCTAGGGTGTAAGAAGGAATTTGAGTCAGTAGTCGCTGCACTCTTTCGCCGTACTTCACCAGTTCTGGCTTGCACATTTGATAGTCGCTGTTTACTTGACTAACGATCAGCTGAGAGTCTCCGTATATAAGGAGGTTCTCGATTCCCATGTCGACAGCGATCTCAAGACCTGTTATCAAAGCTTCATATTCGGCTTCATTATTCGTCCTCGGCTCTGTTAAGGAGAAGGCAAAGCGCATTATCCCTCCTTGTGGAGTCACGAAGATGAGGCTTACCCTGGATTTGATTATGGGGGTGCTTTGTTTGTGCTTCTTCATGGAAGATGCTCCATCGAAATAGAGTTCCCACCGGGTATCATTCTCTTTTCTCTCCCCGCCGATCGTGTCAAACGCGTGCTCGTCGGGCAATTCGCAGTTCAAAGGAGAATCAGTGGGTATCGGATGCTCAACGAGAAAGTCGGCGATGGTCTGGCCTTTCACTGCATTGAGAGGACAATAAGTTATCGAGAACTCTATCAAGAGCAGGGCCCATTTAGCGAGCTGTCCCGTTAATATAGCCTTTGACATCAAATATTTGAGAGGATCCACCTTTGATATGAGATGGACCTCATGTGCCAACGCATAGTGTCTGAGCTTCGTTATCGCGAAGATCAACGCCAGGCAGTGTTTTTCGATGGGGGAGTAGTTGCTTTCTGCCCCCAGGAGAACTCGACTCAAATAATAGAGGGCTCTTTCCTTCCCTTGGTCGTTCTCTTGTGCCCACAGCGCGCCTAAGGAACCTTCGAGGGCTGTTGTTAACAGGACGAGAGGTTTTCCTTTAATGGGAGTGGCCAATACTAGCGGATTTTGCAGGTATTGCTTGATTTCGTCCAGTGCGCTTTGGCATTTGCGATCCCAGACAAATGGGGTTCCCTTTTTCATTAGGTGACTGTAAGGACGGCACTTGCCGGAGAGATTGGCTATAAATCGCCGGATGTACGCGAGCTTTCCTTAGAGAGACCGCAGTTGCTTGAGAGTCCTTGGCAGAGGCATTTCCATGATCGCCTTGATCTTCGATGGGTCTATCTCGATGCCTCGGTGCCGGACGACGAATCTTAGGAACTTGCCCAAGGAAACTCCGAACGCACATTTGAGAGGGTTCATCTTCAAGTTATATTTCCGAAGGCGCTGAAACATGATCTTCAGATGCTCTAAATGTTCCTCGTATAATTTGCTTTTAACTACGTGGTCGTCAATATAGCATTCTACGATTTCATGTATGAGGTCATCGAAAATCTTCGTCATGGCCCTCTGATAGGTGGCACCGGCGTTCTTTAGACCGAAAGGCATCACCTTATAGCAGAATATGCCCAAAGGGGTCCGGAAAGCGGTATGCTTATGGTCCTCGGGATGCATTTTTATTTGAATGTATCCTGATGAGCCGTTCATGAAGGAGAAAATTTCGTGAGTGGACGTATTATCTATCATCAGCTCGGTAACCGGTATAGGAAAATCGTCCTTCGGCCAAGCTTTATTGAGGTTCCGAAAGTCCACACATATGCGCACCGTCCCATTTTTCTTCATTACTGGGACAATGTTGGCGATCCAGTCAGGATACTGAATCTCTTGGATGAAGCCGGAGTCGATTAGCTTCTTGACTTCGGCGTTGATGCTCATCTCAAGCTCGAGCCGTATTCTTCTCGGTGCTTGTTTGATCGGCTTGACGTCCGGAGATATCGCCAATTTGTTCACAACAATCTCTGGATCTAGTCTCGGCATCTCGGAATAGTTCCATGCGAAGCAATCTTTATACTGCATGAGCACGTCTTTAAGCGTAGATCAAATTTTTTCCAAGATTCGTGTACTTTGAAAACAAGCTCGAGGCGAAGCTCCGACGAAATTCCGGCGGAACTTTCGGCGAACGTTTTGGGAACTACCGGCGACAAAGCAATACATCGACAATCACTCTTGTTCCCTCTCACTCCCTTGTTCAATCTAAACCCCGTAAGTCCCACTTCCTTCCCTCTTTTCTATTCAAAAAATACGAAATTACAAAACCCGACGGAATCGGAACAAATCCGATTTCCGATTCGGTTTTCTATAAAATTCCACTTCTCACTAATACAATCTTACTTAAACATCCTTATGTTGACTATTAAACACTAATCAAACAATTTGAACAAGTTTCATCACATGAAATGATAGCTTTTTCAAATTATCGTATTTTTCTCTTAAATACCACATTGTTTCAATCCTTCATTTAATCTCATCAATCTTGCTATACATTTAAAGTAGATCACGAGGTAACGACCTACCTCCTCACACACTTATATGCAACACCCCCGAGAACCTAGAATACGAGAAAACAAACATTTTCATTTAAATTCCACATACTTAATAAAACCAATTCTAAAAGATTTAGTTTTGATACACTTTTTAAAGAAATACCACTTATTATGAAAATAGGATAAGTTGTGGATATCGGTCATTTATCTAAACCTGACTTTGTGGTGTCTAGGCTAGGCAAGTGAGAAAGGTAACTTTAAAAGGCCCGTCTCACGATGATTCATGAGCGGATCCCTCCTTTCTTTACTTGTACTTACCTGGCCACAATTGGCGGTGAAGAGGCGATTTGAGGCATCTCACAACTTGTCGTCTGGACCAGTTAGGAATAGACTAGTTGACTTAGGAGAATCTAGAACATACAATACGGAAAATATACACCTTTACAAATAAATACCATTTACTTCATAAAACCGTTTTCTAAAGGATTTAGTATTTTACAATCTTTGCAAAGCGCCGCTACAACCCACTTTGGGGAACCCGTTCGGGATGGTGCGGTTTATCGCACACCCTCGGGCTTAGTAGTGCGAGATTCAGACCTCCGCAAGGAGCATTCGGTCTCGAAAGATTTAAAATACGACATCTTAAGAAAATGAGATTTTCTAGAATATAAAATATTTATTAAAATTATTTTTGTATAAATATATGTATATTTATCATTAAAATATCTATTTTGTTATGATATAAATATTCCACTTTTTCTAAAAAAATCACAAGAATCAATTTTACACTAAAATACCATAAATTCCACATAAATCAATATTACAAATAAAAAACCTCTATTTCTGAAACTAGGATATTTTCACTAGAAATATCACAATATAAAATCCACTTTCATTACAACTCTAAAGACGAATAATGAATACTTGAGGTGTAATTTGAAAAGTATATAAAAGTATTTTTTACATAAAACCCCCTCAAGTTTTATAAATTACCCTAAGGACCCTAGCAATTATAAGTTTAAGAAATAATCATGATTTCAATTTACATTTCTAATTTTCTGACTCGGGTTTGAGTCTGATTAATCTGATTTGAATATGATTCAAGTCAATTTACAATCTACAAACTTCAACATGAATCCAGGAATCCAATTATCAATCTATACGACTTGACTGAACCGAACCATGGATACACATTCCATTTACATGGTTCTCCAGTTATTCCATTTACATGATTCTACGGTTATATCCGTTTACTGATATCATGGTTTCGGTCAGTCTTTCAATTATACACTCAATTCAAATTACAGTACAAAACAATACAAATAAAACACTACGAGATTTAAGGGGTAGATTGGTACGGAAGGTGTTAAAAGTGGCACGAGGTGGTAAGATTAAGACACCTAACCTATATTCCGTTGCTGTTGTACCGTGGCTTAACGGTTCCTTGTACATTCCGTTTGCCCTGGTCTCTAGCATATAGAGACCCATCTCGTATACACTGGCATCCTTCAGTACTAAGCTACAAACAACAGCGTTAACACAACATTATAACAATATTATACAACTTTAAAAGACACTCACTTATTCTGTCTATTCTACTTTCCTCTTATCTTTGGGACTTACCGAGCGACATGTTCGCTGATGACATTCCATTTCTTCTTCTTTGAATGTCGTCAGTGGTTTGGACCCGGCAGAGATCAAGCCCTCTGCAGAAGACTTGGAGCAGTTTGCTGAAGAACCAGAGCTCTAGTTTCATTGTACATTTCCATTCAGTACTTTTCATTTCCTGTTATGCCATTGTTTAGGGATCATTTTATTTCAATTGTATTTCCTTTTCATGCATTGTATAAAAGAATGTTAATAAATAATAGTTGTTTTTATTACATCCTGTCTCTTGTGTATTTATTTTTATATTGCTTAGATACGCTTAGCGTATATACTTCTGAGTATATACGTAGCGGACCAGTCTCGTCCCCTTCGCCGTATACCGGGAAGCGGGGCGTAACAGGTTTTGTTGGTGGCCCATGCAGGTCAGAACTGTATGAAACCCTATCATGCGGTTCTGTTCTGTATGAACAACCTAATCAATATAACACAAGAACCAGCAACTAAAACATTCTTTACAATTTCTGTTCCTTGAATCTTACAATTTCATATTCCTTGAATCTTAACATTTCATGTACTTGAATCTGTTCTAGCCCAAATCTTTTTCAAGATTATGGATTCCCCGAATAACACCAGCACCAACGTCAACAACACACCTCCACCTCCATTACCAATCGTTCCTGCTGTTCCTGCACCACCCACCGAGCAAACAGTGCTACTTGAGACAATCCGCAGCCTTCTTGAGGGACAGCAACAACTCCTGAACCGTCCCGAGACTGACGCACCTGGGGTAAAGCAATTCAGGGCTTTACATCCTAAGCAGTTCTCCGGAAAGGGAAGCCCACTTGAAGCTGAGGAATGGGCACAAAGTATAGAAGATGATCTGGCGGCAGCACAAGTGCCAGACATAGCTTGGGTCCGTGTGGCGAAACTACAGCTCACGGATAATGCTCGCAACTGGTGGAAGGCGGAATAAAGCCGTCTTGTACAGCCTATTGAATGGAAGACTTTTCGCGAGAAGTTCAACGCGAAGTACTTCCCTGTGACTGCCAAGTTTGCCATAGAGCAGCAATTCATTCATCTACAATAAGATTCGATGTGGCACAAGTCAGTGGATGAATATGACGTTGAATTCACCATGCTATGCCGGTAAGATATGTCACAATAGTTCAATTTTTGAATATCACATACTACACAACTAACACAATCCTTAAACAGATTCGCGGCACACTTAATACCGACGGACGAGATCAGAACCCGTCGTTTTCAACAAGGTTTGGACAAAGAAATTCAGGCTGCACTAGCCATAGGGAAATTTCTGACGCATGAGGATGCTCTGAAAGCTGCCCGCAGTTATGAGGCAGTGATAAAAGCAAGGGGCAGACCTCCGTCTGCAGGACTTAAACGCCCTGCCAACCAGATGGCAGGAGGAGCCTCGTCCAGGCCACCTTTTGTGCCAAGGCGACCCGAAGTACCGAACCATCGTCCCAGCCCAGCCTTTTGTACCTACTGCAAGAGAGCCAGACATATGATGAAAGACTGCCGGCGAGCCAACCGTCTTTGCTTAGTCTGCGGCTCAGCTACTTATGATATTGGGTATTGTCCCCAAAGGCAAAACCCAGTTGCTGCACCCAGGCCAGCAAACAATTACCCACAGCGCCCAGCCATCCAAGCCCCTGCTCCAAGACCTGCACTACCTGCACCACCCAGAGGACCACAAGCTGCACCACCTCCTCGTCAGTTCCATCAAGCTCAAAGGAACATCCCGAGGAATGCTCATCAGGCCAAGAGGAATGTACCAAGGCGCCAGGCTTTCATTATGTCAGTGGAAGAAGCTGAGGCCACTGGCCAAATCATCACTGGTAAGCTTTTCTTCTCAAACTTTTCTTTTAGTATTGTTTACCTACACACTTTCCCTATACCTAAAACATATCCCACATACCTTAGGTATAATCTTAGTAGCCTCACTACCCGCACTAGCACTGTTTGATACTGGAGCATCCTACTGCTTTATGTCGCAACGGTTTGTCCGAACCCATGCGATTCCAGTCTCACCGCTTGTATCCAGCTGGAATGTCAGTTCAGGAAATGGCGTTCTAAAGGCAACCATGGGATACAGCTTGTGTCCAGTCGTCGTCTACAGAAGAGAGTTTTATGCTGACTTCAAAGTACTGGACATACCGAACTTCGATGTGGTTCTAGGAATGGATTGGCTTGGAACTTTTTATGCTACCATCGACTGTCATCAAAGGAGGGTAGTATTCGAGATTCCAGACCATCCGGTCTTCTATTTCAAAAGCGGAGACCGTACCCTGGAGCTAAGTACCTGCAAAGCGAAGCTAAGGGAAGCAGTAGTTGCAGCAGCTCAAACGGAAGAAGAATCAAGACCAGAGGTAGTTCGAGAGTTCGACGATGTATTTCCTGACGATATATCAGGTTTGCCTCCCGATCGAGCTCTTGAATTCAGTATTGATTTAGTACCAGGAGCACAGCCGATTATCAAAGCACCTTATAGATTAAGTCCGGAAGGTTTGAAGGAAGTTCGAACACAGTTGGACGAATTATTGGCGAAAGGATGGATTTGTCCCAGCACTTCAAGTTGGGGAGCACCTGTACTACTTGTGAAGAAGAAGGAAGGTTCATACAGAATGTGCATCGATTATAGAGCCTTGAACGAAGTCACTATAAAGAACAAATATCCACTCCCGCGCATCGATGATCTATTCGATCAGCTAAGTGGATCCTGTGTTTTCTCTAAATTGGATCTTCGTTCAGGTTATCATCAAGTGAAGGTCAAGGAAGCTGATATTCACAAAACAGCTTTCAGAACTCGCTATGGACATTACGAATTTCTGGTGATGCCATTTGGAGTGACCAATGCACCAGCAATATTCATGAACCTAATGAATCAAGTTTTCCGGGAGTACTTAGACAGGTTTGTTGTCATCTTCATCGACGACATCCTGGTGTATTCTAAAAGTCGGAAAGAGCATGTAGAGCACCTACGAATTGTCCTGGAAACTCTTCGACAACATAAGCTCTATGCCAAGTACAGCAAGTGCGAGTTTTGGCCAAAGCAAGTTGGTTTTCTTGGACATATCGTATCAGGAGAAGGAATTTCTGTGGATCCAGCAAAAGTTTCAGCAGTTAGCGAATGGCCTACACCAAAGTCAGTAAAGGACATTCAAAGTTTCTTGGGTTTAGCTGGATATTACAAAAGGTTCATTGAAGGCTTTTCAAAGATAGCAACACCCCTGACCAAGCTCACACGTAAAGATGAGGAATTTGTATGGTCAGAAGCATGCGAACAAGTTTTCGTAGAACTCAAGTCAATGTTGGCATCAGCACCTATTCTCGTAATACCGGATCAATCTGGAGGATTCGAAGTGCATTGTGATGCATCCGGTAAGGGATTAGGATGTGTTCTACATCAGCACGGTAAGCTTGTAGCTTATGCTTCAAGACAACTGAAGACTCATGAGCACAATTATCCAACGCATAGATCTGGAGTTGGCAGCCGTCATCTTTGCTCTCAAGATTTGGCGCCATTATCTACTTGGTGAACGAGTGAACATCTACACAGATCATAAAAGTCTGAAGTACGTGTTTACTCAGAACGAGTTGAATATGCGGCAGAGAAGATGGTTAGAACTCATGGCGGACTTTGACATCAACTTGCAATATCACCCAGGAAAGGTGAACGCAGTACCTGATGCTATTAGTCGCCAACCATTAGCAATGAATCTCGCCGCTCAGTGGAAGCTTCAATAAGACTTGAATCAGATGGAGATTGAAGTAGTCATGCTAGGTAATGCTTCAAGTTTGATAAATTTACAAGTTCAATCAACCATTGTCAATCAGATCAAGGCAGTTCAAGCAAGTGATGCTAAGTTGCAAAGGATCAGAGAACAAGTGGAGAATGGACTCAGAACAGATTTCATCATCCATGAAGACGGATCTTTGAGATACAGCTGCAGATTGTGTGTACCAAAAGGTCCTGTACGAGAAGAGTTAATGAAGAAAGCTCACAACTCTCCCTACTCAGTACATCCTGGAGGTGCCAAAATGTACAAAGATCTACGTCAGAACTATTGGTGGCATGGAATGAAGCGTGAAGTAGCCAGAAGCGTCGCAAAATGTTTGGTGTGTCAGCAAGTAAAGGCTGAACATCACAAGACAGCTGGACTACTTCAACCGTTTCCAATCCCAGAATGGAAGTGGCAACACATCACGATGGATTTTGTGACTGCTCTCCCTTGCAGCACAAAGGGTAACGATGCTATATGGGTCATTGTGGATCGACTCACGAAGTCGGCTCACTACATCCCATTTTGGGTTAGCCAATCAACTGAGGCACTAGCAAAGAAGTACATGGAGGTAATAATCTATTTAAGATTTAAACTCTTCATAATGTACTGTCTCTGATACCCATGAACTCATACAGGAAATTGTGAGACTTCATGGAGTACCGGTCTGCATTGTCTCCGATCGTGACACCAGGTTCCGATCGCAATTTTGGCAGAGTCTGCAAGCAAGCTTGGGAACAAGTCTGAACTTCAGCACGACTTATCATCCATAAACAGATGGTCAGTCGGAATGAACTATTCAGATCTTGGAGGATATGCTTAGAGCGTGTATGCTAGACTTCAAAGGATCGTGGGAAGATCACCTGCATCTTGTGGAGTTCGCGTACAATAACAGCTACCAAGCAAGCATAGGAATGGCACCTTTTGCAGCATGTATGGAAGGAAGTGTCGATCACCATTAAGTTGGGACGACATCGGGGATAGGGAACTCCTTGGACCAGAGATGATAGTAGCGACCGTTGATGTGGTTCGTACTATCAGAGAAAGGATGCGCATAGCCCAAGATCGACAGAAACACTGTGCTAATGCGAAGAGACGACACTTGGAGTTTCAGCCAGAAGATCATGTATTCTTGAAGATATCTCCGAACCGCGGAGTGATCCGATTTGGAAGACGGGGTAAATTAAGTCCGAGATATATTAGACCGTTCGACATACTCGAACGAGTCGGTGAAGTGGCATATCGCTTAGCGCTTCCACCCTCATTGGAAGGAGTGCATAATGTGTTCCACGTATCCCAACTCAGAATGTATGTGAGTGACCCTAGCCATGTTCTTGATCATTCCGAGCTCACTATACTGCCCGACTTGTCTTGTGAGCAACAACCCGTGGAGATCCTGGACAGGAAAGTGAAGACACTTCGGAACAAGGAAGTTAACTTGGTCCGAGTAATGTGGAGGAAAGACACTCCAGAAGAATCCACTTGGAAAAGGGAAGATGAAATGCGTGCAAGATATTCTCACCTCTTTGTAAACTAGTCCTCAAATAAAAGTTGTAAATTTCGAGGATGAAATTTTTGTAAGGAGGGTAGACTGTAACAACTCCATTTTTAGTGTACAAAAATTTGCTTTAAAATTAATGTATACTCGGGGTATTTACATTTACTGTTATACTTTAACTAATTAATTAGCTCCATAATTACAAGAAGGAGCTTGTAGCTCATTGGTAATACCTTGCACTGCTGAACCAAGCCACCAGAGTTCAAATCCCATACCCCACATTATTTTTAATATTGATTTTTTTTAAAACCTTTAGAATACCAAGAGTTTACACGTGCATATCTCACAAAAACCCCACTACACCAAAAAATGTAACATTTTCAGGAGTTATATGAACCGTAGGGGGGATCCCGGCCGCCTGACTCGGCCGGGAATCGGCCAAATCGGCCTTGACTAGGTCTGACTCCGTCCTCAGACCGAGTCACGGCCGAGTGGGTTGATTCCAGCGACGGCCCCAACATGAAAGTTGTGTCTTTTCATATTCCCTATGCACCTGCAAAATTTCAGCCTCAGACCACTTCCAGAGCTCTTTTAAAACCCCAATTACTCCACTTTTAATACATTTTTTTAATACATTTTATCATATTTTTTCATTTTAACCTTTCATCTACCCTAACCCTAGCCTACCCTATAAATACACCCCCTACCCTCTACCCTCTCACCCCAAAATCCTGAGCCCACTCTCTCAAAAATTTTCCAAGAGTCGTGTACTTTGAAAACAAGCTCGAGGCGAAGCTCCGACGAAATTCCGGCGGAACTTCCGGCGAACGTTTTGGGAACTACCGGCGATGAAGCAATACATCGGCAATCACTCTAATTCCCTCTCACTCCCTTGTTCAATCTAAAACCCGTAAGTCCCACTTCCTTCCCTCTTTTCTATTCAAAAAATACGAAATTACAAAACCCGACGGAATCGGAACAAATCCGATTTCCGATTCGGTTTTCTATAAATTTCCACTTCTCACTAATACAATCATACTTAAATATCCTTATGTTGACTATTAAATACTAATCAAACAATTTGAACAAGTTTCATCATATGAAATGATAGCTTTTTCAAATTATCGTATTTTTCACTTAAATACCACATTGTTTCAATCCTTCATTTAATCTCATCAAACTTGCTATACATTTAAAGTAGATCACGAGCTAACGGCCTACCTCCTCACACACTTATATGCAACACCCCCGAGAATCTAGAATACGAGAAAACAAACATTTTCATTTAAATTCCGCGTACTTAATAAAACCAATTCTAAAAGATTTAGTTTTGATACACTTTTTAAAGAAATACCACTTATTATGAAAATAGGATAAGTTGTGGACATCGGTCGTTTATCTAAACCTGACTTTGTGGTGTCTAGGCTAGGTAAGTGAGAAAGGTAACTTTAAAAGGCCCGTCTCACGATAATTCGTGAGCGGATCCCTCCTTTCTTCACTTGTACTTACCTGGCCACAATTGGCGGTGAAGAGGCGATTTGAGGCATCTCACAACTTGTCGTCTGGACCAGTTAGGAATAGACTAGTTGACTTAGGAGAATCTAGAACATACAATACGGAAAATATACACCTTTACAAATAAATACCATTTACTTCATAAAACCGTTTTCTAAAGGATTTAATATTTTACAATCTTTGCAAAGCGCCGCTACAACCCACTTTGGGGAATCCGTTCGGGATGGTACGGTTTATCGCACACCCTCGGGCTTAGTAATGCGAGATTCAGACCTCCGCAAGGAGCATTCGGTCTCGAAAGATTTAAAATACAATATCTTAAGAAAATGAGATTTTCTAGAATATAAAATATTTATTAAAATTATTTTTGTATAAATATATGTATATTTATCATTAAAATATCTATTTTGTTATGATATAAATATTCCACTTTTTCTAAAAAAATCACAAGAATCAATTTTACACTAAAATACCATAAATTCCAGATACATCAATATTACAAATAAAATACCTTTATTTCTGAAACTAGGATATTTTCACTAGAAATATCACAATATAAAATCCACTTTCATTACAACTCTAAAGATGAATAATGAATACTTGAGGTGTATTTTGAAAAGTATATAAAAGTATTTTTTACATAAAACCCCCTCAAGTTTTATAAATTACCCTGAGGACCCTAGCAATTATAGGCTTAAGAAATAATCATGATTTCAATTTACATTTCTAATTGTCTGACTCGGGTTTGAGTCTGATTAATCTGATTTGAATATGATTCAAGTCAATCTACAATTTACAAGCTTCAACATGAATCCAGGAATCCAATTATCAATCTATACGACTTGACTGAACCGAACCATGGATATACATTCCATTTACATGGTTCTCCAGTTATTCTATTTACATGATTCTACGGTTATATCCGTTTACTGATATCATGGTTTCGGTCAGTCTTTCAATTATACACTCAATTCAAATTACAGTACAAAACAATACAAATAAAACACTATGGGGTTTAAGGGGTAGATTGGTACGGAAGGTGTTAAAAGTGGCACGAGATGGTAAGATTAAGACACCTAACCTATATTCCGTTGCTGCTGTACCGTGGCTTAACAGTTCCTTGTACATTCCGTTTGCCCTGGTCTCTAGCATATAGAGACCCATCTCGTATATACTGGAATTCTTCTGTACCAAACTACAAACAACAACGTTAACACAATATTACAACAATATTATACAACTTTAAAAGACACTCTCTTATTCTGTCTATTCTACTTTCCTCTTATCTTTGGGACTTACCGAGCTACCTGTTCGCTGACGACATTCCATTTCTTCTTCTTTGAATGTCGTCAGGTGATTTGGACCCGGCAGAGATCGAGCCGTCTGCAGAAGACTTGGAGCAGTTTGCTGAAGAACCAGAGCTCTAGTTTCATTGTACATTTCCATTCAGTACTTTTCATTTCCTGTTATGCCATTGTTTAGGCATCTTTTTATTTCAGTTGTATTTCCTTTTCATGCATTGTACAAAAGAATGTTAATAAATAATAGTTGCTATTTTTATTACATCCTGTCTCTTGTGTATTTATTTTTATATTGCTTAGATACGCTTAGCATATATACTTCTGAGTATATACGTAGCGGACCAGTCTCGTCCCCTTCGCCGTATACCGGGAAGCGGGGCGTGACAGTGTATACTCATACATGCGTATCTCATGTATCCTGTTCATTTATTATTGTTTGATATTATGACGCACTGACGTCTGGGTTTTGCATGGCCCAGATCCTCTATCTCTGTCGCAGGCCGTTCAGGAGTATTTCAGCCGACAGGCCGAGCAGTGAGAATCCTGTTAGTATTTTTAGTTTAGTTTTCTTTCAGCATTTTTATTTCCTGATGTGAGCCCGTATTTGGGACGTACCTTCCAGATTGTTATTGTTACTTGGATTTATTGCTTCTGCATATTATTTCTTGACTCGTTTATTCTGGAATATGGACATGTACTAAATAGTTCATTTTATTTCTACTGTTCTTGATATCTTATAGACAGACGTAATGTGACTGTGGAGGGATATTTCCTAGCCACAGGTAGCACGGTTAGCTCTGTCACGTGCCGATCTTAGCGCGCTCTGGGAAGCGGGACGTGACAATTTCTTTCCGCAATGCTCTATCGTTTCAGCTTTTTATATCGCGAAAGTCACGATTGCCCAATCATTTCGGCTATTTTTCGCGGTGCCCAATCATTTCGGCTATTTTTTCTTTTTACTCGCTGCTTTTTATTGCGAGTTGCCCAATCATTTCGGCTATTTTTATATGCATATTTTTTTACTTGCTGATTTTGTTGCAAGTTGCCCTATCATTTCGGCTATTTCATATGCATTTATAGCTCGCTGAATTTTGCTGCGAGTATGGAACTTGGAATCTGATGCCAATCTTAGCATCAACATCGCTGCGACTGGAATATTGCTAGGTGCGAATCATCATTTGTCGTGAAAGGACTTGGAATTTGATACCGATTTAGGCATCAGCATCGCTACCACTGGGACATTGCCAGGAGCGAATCATCATTTGCCTCTGTCGATATCGAACAAAGATGGCTTAGCAAACAGGGTTAGGATCCTGTCGACTAAGGCTTCTGACTTCATGAGCCGTAAGGGTCTCATAAACATGATTCTCCCTACGAGCCGTGAGGATCTCATAGGTGCGATTTCTCCTTAGGAATTGTGAGGATTCTTAAGTGTGTGTTCTCTTATAAGTCGTAAGGATCTTACAAGAGCATTTTCTCCTTATAAGTCGAGAGGACTTACAAGTGTTGTTCACCAAGCAGGGAAATTTTGTGCCATTGGCGGGAATTTGGTGGGGGGGATGCTTATTTGTGCCCGTGGATTGTATACAAGGGTCGATATTGAACCATTTGTAGGGCAGACTGGGAAATATGATGGCTTAAGAACAGGTTTAGATCCCTATAGCTTAAGGCTTTTGAATCTTACGAGCCGTGAGGGTCTCATAAAAGGGTTCTCCTTACAAGTCGTGAGGATCTCGTAAGTGTAATTTCTCCTTAGGAATCGTGGGGATCCCTAAGTGTGTCGCTCCTTTGTGAGTCGTAAGGATCTCACGTAGGTATTTTCTCCTTACAAGGTCGAGAGGATCTTGCAAGTGTGCATGATTTTTTTTTACGAGTTTGCGCCCTTTCGGGTTTTCACAAACTCGCCGGTAGCCCTATTGTTTTTTACTCACTGAGCCCTTTCGGGTTTTCACAAACTCGCCGGTAGTCCTATTGTTTTTTACTCACTGAGCCCTTACGGGTTTTCATTCGTGCCCATCTTGCTTATGGATGTACCGTTTTTTTGGTTTTTTTTTAGTCATTTTTTTCTTATTTTTTTTTGAGTCGGCCCTAGGATACAGCGGTTTGTAGTAGTTTAAAGATGTTTCGGTCCGTCGCTAGTTTCAGGACGTTTCGGTTCGTAGTTCATTCTGTATGCACGTGTATTTGTCACGTGACGGGATACATGACGATAAAGTGGGATACACCCATTTAGGGGGTGATTTGATTTAGTTGGGTGTTTTGTGATCCATCCCTACCGCGACTTCTTCATCTTGATGCCGACGCATGGCCTTTTCGAATATGGCCATTTTGCGTTCTCGATCAACTTTTCTCTTCTGACGGGCTTCGTTTAGCAGCACGTCAATCAGCTCATCGGATGATTCCAAGGATTTTGGTGCCGATTCTGCCCCCAGCTCCTCCATGTTATCTTCTAACGCCGAGTGAGCTTCTTCATCGTTTGATGAAGAATGAGAGATCATGTGACAACTTGCCACGTAATCCTCGGGTTCTTCTGACACACGGTCTCCCTCGTCATTGTCATTATCTCCGCTCTCAAGGATATTGTTGAGAAATTCTTGGAGTGTGACCGAGGTTCGCGCCTTTTGGTTGTATTCCTTCAGCGCGTCAATATGTTTTTGCAGGTCCGTGCGCTCGTTATCAGGCTTCACGGGCTTTTTGGTCTTCTTCTTCTTCTTCGAAGACTTTGACGGCCGGGCCTGCGCGTTTTGACCAACGCTACCAATTTTTGGCGTCGGGCGCAGTTTCAGCATTCTCTCGATGATCTTAGGTCCCAGCGGGCTTCTCCACCTAATCGCCGGGTATATTTGGAAACTTTTGTGTTGACTCGGCCCGGATCGGTCGGCAACTCGGTCGTCGCGGCCGCCGGCCGGACCGCCGAGTCGCCAACACAAAAGTTTCGCTTCTTGGCCTCCCCATCACTCCTGCATACTTAAATTCCTTAGATCGGTTCCGGAGCTCCTTAAAATCCCATTAAACCCTATTTTTATTACAAATTAATACAATTTTCAATGCACCCTTTCACCTAACCTTAACCCAACCTTAACCCTAGCTTTATCTTATAAATACCACCCCTAGACACACACCCCTCACTCATAATTCTGTCCAAACTTTCAAGAAATTCCACGAGAAATTTTAGTGTGCAATTGAGGTTAACAAAGGGCGAAACTTCAGCGATCTTCCGAAGACAACCCTAGGAGCTCCCGGCGACGAAACGACGCACCGACACCTCCTACCGTTTCCTCTTCCTCATCCCTAACCTACAAACCCATAAGTCCCACCTCCCTCTTCTCTATTCTTTTCTAAAAACATGTATTTCTAAAACCCGACAGAATCGGAGTTAATCCGATGTCCGATTCGGTTCTTCCTAAAAATCTCACTTTTTTCTTAAATACAATCAAACAAAACCCTTACATGTTGACTATTAAACATTAACAAGTCATATTGAACAAGTTCCATATCAAAAGGAGTTCTATTTAAATTTTTATCGTACTTTTTCACTATAATACCATGTAGTTTAATTTCGACATTTAAAACATCACAATCTTGCTATACCTTTAAGTAGATCATGAGGTAATGACCTACCTCCTCACACACTCATATGCAATATAGCACAATACCTTTCGAGAACATAGAATACAGGAAAACGAAACTTTACATATAAATACCACTAACTATTAAAACCGTTTCTATAAGATTACGTATTTTATAAATCTTTGTAAAGCGCCGCCACAACCGATTTTGGGGAACCCGACTGGGATGGTGTAGATTATCGCACATCCCTGGGCTTAGTAGTGCAAGATGCAGACCTCCGCAAGGAGCATACGGTCTCGAGAGATTTAAAATACAAAAATCTTAAGAAAATGAGATTTCTAGAAATATAATATATATTAAAATTATTTTTATATAAATATATATATGTGTGTGTGTGTGTGTGTGTGTCATTAAAATATCTATTTTGTGATAATATAAATATTCCAAATTTTTCTAAAATCACACGAGTCACTTTACATTAAAAGACCATGAAATTCCAAACAAGTCCAATACTTACAATTAAATACCATGTATTATGAAAAATAGGTTTATTCGCTAGAAATGTCACAAATATAAAATCTACAACTATGAAAACTCTAAAGACGATAAATAAATACTTGGGTGTATTTTGAAAAGTATACAAATTATTTTTACATAAAACCCCCTCAAGTTCTATAAATTACCCTAAGGACCCTAGTAAATATAGGTTTAAGCGGGACCAGTCTCTTCAGCCTCAGGGAGCCGGAGATATGGGTGCTTGCCTATCTAAGGTAGACAACTTAACAACGGTGTTATCAACACGGTAATCGTTTTTGAAAAAAGACACAAATCCTGTCGTCCATGTGTACCGGTTACCGATAACATCAAAACAATCAGACCTTCAATTTCTTTTCTAATTGTTCTGACTCAAACTGAGTCTCATTATAATAATCTGACTTGAATATGATTCAAGTATCTAAACTACAATTCAACATAAAACCATGAATCCATATATTCAAACTATTCAATCTATACAACTTGACCGAACCGAACCATGGATATACTTCCATCTACATTATTCTCCAGTTACATCCATTTACATGATTCTCCAATTACATCCATTTACTGATATCATGGTTTCGGCAAGTCATCTATACAATTTTCAAGACAATACAATACAATACCATCAATACAATCATTACTATCAATATAATAAATACACGGGGTATTGGGATAGTTCATTCATGAATCCAACAGAATCTCAAGAGTCCTCCTAGATCATGAATCCATATCTATTAACACAAGCAAGCTATCATGAGGGCCCGTGTTTCCATGCTCCTGGATTACAGCCTGTTGAGTTTGGAATAGTTCGACGACGGTCGAAGTCCCATTACTAACATTTGATTCGGGCCCATGATTCCCTATCCCTGGATTACAGCCTATTGGGTTTGAGAACACTCTTGAGATTGGTTGACATTCACCCTTGAACTTACGATAACAACAGCTTTAACACTAAATACAACAATACAACAATATAATACAACTTTAAAAGCTACACACTCTCTCTCTCTCTTTCTTTTCTACTTCTTCCTTATCTTTGGGACTTACCGAACGATTGTTCGCTGACGACATTCCTTCTCTTTCTTCTTTGGAATGTTGTCAGGTGATCTGGACACTCAGGAGATCGAGCCTACCAGTGAGGACTTGGATCAGCTTGCCTACGACCCAGAGCTCTAGCTTCATTGTACACATTTTTATTTCAGTACTTTTCATTTCTGTTATACCACTGTTGTAACACCTTAGAATGTGTTTTGTAGCTTATTATATTTTTATATATAGTTTTTAACAAAAAGTTTACCAAATTAAGTTTCAAATATTTTATCCTATTTATTGAGTATTTTATTAGATTTTTCCTAGGCTTGCACACACTTTTGCATGATAACTAGGCTTGTTTTTGGTGTTTAACCATGATTGGTAACATGGTGAACTAACCATTCCTTAATCTAGTTTATTATTGTATTAGGTGTTTTGGGTTTAATAGTATATAGTTGTTTTAAAATGAATTTGAATATGGTTGTTTGAATGGTTGACTTGGTGTGTGAGAGAGAGAGAGAGAGTGCATTATGAGGCATGATGGCCTTGCCATGCCTCATTAAATGAAGAGAGAGGGGGGGTTGACCCTTGGTGCCACAATTTCCTTGCCTCTCAATTTCTTCTCACTTCTCTCATTTCTCTCACACAAACACACACACACACACACACACACACTCACACCTGAGGCAGCAGCTGAAGAAGCAGCAACAACGGCAGTAACAACAACAACAACACTAGTAGCAGCAGCCCCAGCACAAGAGCAGCAGCAGCAGCAGCAGCTCCAGCTCCAACACCAGCATCACCAGCATCAGCTCCAGCATGATCATCATCATCAGCAGCAGTAGCAGGACCAGCAGCAGGAGCAGCAAGCAGCAACAGCAGTAGCAGGAACCCCAGCACTTGCAGAAGCTCTTCTCCACTTCTTTACCTGCTCTCTAGGGTTCATTAAGGTATAATTTCTGAACCCAATCCCCTAGTTGCTTAGATTATGTGTAATTGGTGTCGGTTAGTGTTAATTAGCTAGATTAGTGCTAGATTTTTATGATTTGTGAGATGTTGTGGCAAAGTGATGATTGTGTTGGTTAACCCTACTTGTTTAAGTGTTGTTAGGGTCACCTTAACTGAGTTTAACCCCAGATTACACTAAAATACCATAGGGTTTGCCAATTGTGCAAATTGGTGAGTTTAAAGCGATAATTGTGACATCTGTGATCTGCTATGGACCCGGACCCTACAGAATAAAATTGAGGAAACTGGAGCATGTAAACTAGGTATAGATAACACCACCAGAGCACGGGACCCCCATTCTCAAACCTGGCCGCCAATTAATTAATATTGGCCGCAAATTGCGGCCAGGAAGGGGACTGGGGTGTTGGGGTTTTGTGTAGGGTTCCCTGCTGTGTTGTCTAGGTTCTTGGCATGTCTAGTTTTGTAATATTTCACCTGCAGGAAAATCTGGGACTATATATCGTTTTTGTGTTCGTTGTGTTTGCGCGATACGCGCGATACGTGAGTGGGTTCTGTGATCCAGCGTATCGCGGCGTGTCGCGATGGTTTTAGACGCGTACACACACGTTTCAGCGTATCGTGCACACGCGCGTTTGGTTCGCGACGCGAGTTTCTCGTTTTGGTTCGATATCGCGTTTCGCGGAATAATTGGCTTATATATAATTTCCATGTATTATTTGCAGGGTTGCAGGCAGGGACTACGGACACGGCTACATGGGGAGCAGATGGTAGGATTCACCTAGCGTGGAGTGTAGGTGAGTAGATTTAACATCTACAGGGGAATCGCCCGCATGGCGTTATGCGTCTGGGCTAGGATTCAAATACCTGTCGCGCATTCTACGTCATTGTTAGAATTGCGCCTTTATTTTATTTCCTTGATATAGTTGTACTGTGACTAGCAGCCGTAGGACACTGCACACATTATTGACGGTTCATGTTGCACAAGCACGGATTGTATGCTACACACACACCGTCAATAATTGCCATGTCACACACAACCCCTTATAGATGCTATTGCTTATCACAGATGGCATTACCATACCTATATACCTATAGAGTATCGTACCATTAGTGATAGGTACACTTACCCTTTACGATACATCTACAGGTATACCTTACTCATATTATCTTATACCCAGGGGGGTATACGACATCAGTTCTTATAGGTAGATACCTACATTGCTACACCCGTATGTTACACACATATTCAGTTGCAGTTACATATTTACCTTTACTGATGTTACTTAGCTGTACTTTATTGATTTTGCATACATCTGGTCCAGCTATATACTTTTGTTTACCTGCTCGCATTCAGATATATTGCATACATTTATTCCTGGATTTGTGCATTATCATTTGGATTTTAGATGATGTTTTCTGGATTTGGGAACCGCGGGAGTTCATGAAATTATGCATACATTGAACAACCAGGTTTCCTTGATGTGATATTTGTGCGTCCACCATGAGTTTTATCGGTGCTGATTATATACTCCATACGAGGTGTGGTTGCCGTATGAGAGTACATGGCGGGCCCGGTATGGTTACCCTCGGCAAGAAGATCGATGGGTTTGCCGATTGAGCCTGGAGGCGGGCGAGTACCTACCGGTGATTGGTTGGACCTGGCAGTTGTCCGGAGGATACTGGCCAGAGTCGAGAGATGGATGCGGGTTGATCTGTATTGCCGGGGCCGAGGGCCGACACCGCAGACGGACCCCGTGGGCCGATCCGGACTGACGGAGCCCGATATACGAGGATTTCTGTGTCGATGCTTGGCACACTGTTTTCATGATATTTCTTTTAATACCTTTGTATATATAACATGGGATTTAGCCGTTGTTACATATACCTTTACACCAATATTAGTGGAATAGGACGCTAATATATGTGTATTGCCCCCATCATATTTATTTCTACATATACATATATACCTGTAGGATGTTAGGTTTTACTTGAGATTTGACTTGGGATAGTAGGTGATTCATTGAGATTGGATATTGGATATGAAAGAGATGGTTGATTTGTACATTCGAGATATAGGAGAGCTATTCGATATTGTACTTTGAGGTGATGTGAGATCTATGTGATGTGAGAGCCCAGTTTGGGGTCTGATTTGACGATTTGGGATGTGAGTGTCTTGATGGATTGTGATCCTACCACGATATCAGGTTTCCATGGAAATGACATATTCCACCCTATACCTCACCCTTATCTACCTTATGCACGGACTCATATAGTGGTAGTACCCGTTAGTGTACCTTTATGATAGTTGCACGTCTACATTTTTATATCCTTATTGCATAGTTACTGCATATTACTGTCATGTTACTATAGCTTCACATTTTGATTGTACCGGCTACTGTACTTTCCTTATTTCAGCATTTGCATGACATGTTATTACTGTAATCGCATATCTTAGATTCATGCTGTACGTATATTCCTGCGATTACCTGCATATGTTATTTTCTATTCACGAGTTGGCAACTCACCCCCGTTGTGCCACAGGTGTTTCAGGTTGTTCCCCAGAGTAGTCGAGGCAGGCTATTCCGCTATTCAGCTATCCAGCTATCATCTTTTGCTACAGATACCGCATCAGCTCACAGTACTATTTTGCTTAGGTGGGTTTTGGTGGTCATCTGTATTTTGTATTGTACCTTCGTTATATTTTGTACTCTCCATCTACTATTGTATTGTTGATTTAGAGACTTGGTGAGGACGTTATGTGTATTATTGTGGATTTGATGTCTCTTATATATACAGCTTCTTCTCTACTGTCTTTATTTTTGTATTGTATTCATCTTAACTAGTCTTTACAAAAAAGGGGTGTTGCTAAAATTTTAAAGAAAGAAAGTACGACTTTTTAAAGAATTTGGGTTGTGATTTCAAATGTTTCAAAACTTATATTATCTTTTCCGTATTTCATGGTTTAGATTTCTGGGTTTGGCTTTCTTTTACTACGTTGCGTCTTTAGGCGTTGCGTAGTATTAGGGCCGTCACGGGCCAATTTTGGGTCGTAACAAAAGTTGGTATCAGAGCGTTAGGTTTTACCTTTCGGAGTGTAGGTTGACCTTAGTATGATGGAGTAGGTAGCTTAAGCAGAGTAACGTAGTGTGTGCATGTCTGCAGCATACCCACAGCGCGGTACTTTGCATTAAGTGACATAAGTACAATTTGCTTGAAATTCCTTCCTTGATGACTCCTATCCTTAAGATTCGATTTCCTTATTCTTATCGAATCTTATCTTATATCTATCTATAGCCTTGCCGCCGATGACTATGGGGACTCAGAGTGATGCAGCGAGGGCCGAGGTCAGAATTGGCTCGGGTGGGACGAGTACTGACCAGGATGGCACTCTAGTTGCACAGGTGCAGACGGATCAGCCTACGATCTATACCATAGATAGACTTTTGGTAGAGATGCAGGACCTCCGCCAGGCGATGAGTTCTTTAGTTGATGTTGTTCGGGAGCTACGACAGGAGGTTGTCACCCCTGTTACTCAGCTGTCCCTTACGATCAGCGTGCAGCAGTCCGTCACTTACATAGCACCAGTAGTTGCAGCTCCAGTTGATGAGGCGCATATTCCAGAGGCTCAGAGAGTTCCAGGAAAGTGGAGGACTCGTACCAGCGTACCAGCCCAGAGGCAGAGGTTTGGTCATCGAGACAGATTTCGTGGCCGTCGCGGGAGTAGCAGAGGCTTAGGACGAGGACAGTCGTTCAGCTCTTATCCCCAGGATGGTCAGCAGTCAGCGCGTAGATGTTTCTGATGCGGGAGCCTTCAGCACTTCGTCAGGGATTGTTCCTTAGCACCTCGTCAGAGTCGTATTCAAAGAGGCCGTGGACGTGGAAGATTCGCTCAGAGGGCTCAGTCTACCAGAGGGGTTCATCCAGCTGCGAGTAGAGGGCAGACACAAGAGTTTGCTTCTACTCATCGGGACGCGCAGACGTCCAATGCGGAGTTTTCAGGTATCTTTTATTTATATGTTCTTTTGATGCGTTCGTTTGTTTTCTTGCTTGTACCGTTGTTGGGTAGATTAGTAGTAGTTTGTGTTAACTTCTGTCAGCGATTCTTTTGTCGCGCGATACGTATTTCAGTTTTGTGCCAATCGGATAGGAGATAGAGATTCGTCCGTCGTTTCGATCCTTCTAGAGATGTTGGATTTGACGTTCTCCTGGGCACGGACTGATTAACTACGTGTTAGGCGTCTATGGACTACCGTGAGGAAACAGTCAGTGTTGTTTTCCCGGCAAGTCAGTTCTTGTTGTGCAGATGGATAGCTGTGCCGCCTTTCACAGCTTGAATTCAGCCTTTTTCACTAGTCGGCTACAGAGGAGATGTCGTGGATTCTTGGCGCTTATTCGTGATACCGGAGCCACAGTGAGATTGTTGGACCGAGTTCCTTTCATGCGAGAGTTTTTCCGACATTGTTCCGGATGAGCCGGCAAAGCTTGGGAGCTAAAGGATTAGCTGTAGAGTTGTGGTTTGGGGAGTTTTGTGTGTCTAAGTGTTTCGCTTTTAGAAGCTCCGATTTCTGTTCGTCGAGGAGGAAGACGGCAGTTTGAGGTTGTGTATCGACGGATCGTCAATTGAACCGGCTTACGGTGCGGATAGGTGTCCCTTACCTCGCATTGACGATTTCTTCGATCAGCTCCAGAGTGCGAGACATTTTTCTAAGTTTGCTTGGGATCAGGTCATCATTATTGAGGGATTCGGAGTGACGGCATTCCGGAGACTGCCTTGTGCGTGCTACGGGCTATGTGTGTTTTTGTGAGTCGTTGGATTCATTAATGCCCTAGCAGCATTCGTAGATGTGATGAACCAGATTTCTTCAGGCCGTTCCTCGACCAGTAGTCGTTGTGTTATTTACGATCTTCTGGTCTATTTAATGTGTCTTGAGGAACAGGAGCAGCACTTGAGGATTTGTTATGCGGATACTGGGAGAGCACCAGCAGTTTGCTAAATTCTCGGAGTGTTTCTTCAGGCTTGTTTTGTGTTGACTCCTAGGTCTTGTAGTCACGGGAGACGGTTTCGTATGGTTCCGAGGGAGATCGTGACCGTACAGCTTAGGTCCAGACATGTGTGCAGGACGGAGATCCGCAGATTCTTGGACTTAGCAGGTTTTTACCGCCGTTTCGTGCAGGATCACGAGAGTAGTGCTGCACCGTCGACTGAATTGACCGAGATGGAGGTTTCTGTTCTGTGGACTGAGGTATGTGTGCGGAGTTTTCGGCAGTTGAAGATTCTGTTAACAACTGCATCAGTTCTTTCTTTGCTTTTGGTTCGGGCGACTTTGTTGTTTAACTGTAATGTTTCTTGAGTGGGCTCGAGTGTGTTCTGATGTGACACTACAGAGTCATCGCTTTTGCTTCCCTACATTTAGAGGAAGTACGAGAAGGATATTCCACTCATGATCTGGAGATGGCCGCGGTGGTTTTGCATTGGAGATTGGGGACACTACTTGTTTGAGAGTCGTGTCAGATTTTCCATGGACCACTAGAGTTTAATGAACATCTTCCTGCAGCGGATTCTGATTGTTGTGATAGTCTTCTGCAGATTTACAGTTCTTGTGTGATCGTTGAGTACAGCTTTAGTTCGTCTCTACGGAGTGAACAGCTTGCTCATGTCCGCGCCCGACCACCTTTCCTTAAGACGTTTTCGCGAGACACTGCCTGCCGATGCTCGTTCGTCAGTGATACTTGAGCATACTCGGCTGGGTAATGATTCGGAGACCTGGATTGTGACAATGATGTGCTAAGTTAGGGACGCGGTTGTGTACCTGGTTTTATCAGGTAGAGACGTGCAATCCTAGAGTAAGCACATCAGTCAACTCTCTGTATTCATTCAAGTTCCACCAGCTTTAACGTGACTTGTAAGATAGTTACGGGTGGACAGGGATGTAAGGAGAAGTTTCAGGTTTTGTTTCAAGGTGTCTGTCTTGTTGTGTGCTTGGGTCGAGCATCTGAGGCCGGCTGGAGAGTTGCAATCTTTTATCGTTCCGAAGTAGGAATGGGAGCAGATCTCCACGAATTTCGTTATGGTTTCTACCCAAGTTTGGTCAGGGTGTGACTCCATTCGGATTCTTATCGTCCGGTTATACTCAGTTTGCTCAGTTGTTTCTTGTTAAGTTGTGTGTTTGTTTTGTTTGTAGCCAGCAGTTGGGGATCGTCACTCGCCATCGCTCGGGTTCTCCTTCGATAGCTGTTATCAGGAGACACTCCAATTGGCCACCTTTAGACTTAGGGGTTAAGTCGTGTCGATCACCTGTCTGTTGTTTTTCTGACTCTGCGTAAGTAGGACTTTGGACCCCAGCTATGTCTAGAGACTTCGGAGATGGTCCAGTTGTGTTAAGTCAAGATGGGAATTGTCCATTGCAAACTGAGGTCTTATGCCTACCGTGTTAGCCATAGACTCGAGTTCGCAGGGACAGATCATGTATTCCTATGGACTTTCGATGAATGATGTGTTGGATTTTGGGAAGCTTGTCCCAGGATTTAGGTCCTTTTAAAATCCTATAAGTGAGTTAGTTTCGTTGCCTTTAAATTGGCACTTCCGCCCAGATTATTGGATTTTCACCCCGTATTCCTTGTGATGATACTCTACAATTACCTTCTTGACCTTTCTCACATAATTTGGCACCAGACCATTTAGCTTGGACGCGATCTTTCGTTCGCCAGCAGCCAATTGTGTTAATGGCTCGGCAGGCAGAGAAACGTCGGTCAAGGGTCTTGCCATCTGTGAAGGGTTTTTCTTGGACGTAGCCGTATAGTGAGGTAATCACTTGGGAGGCTGCGAGCGAGATTGAGAGTTGTAATCTTCTCCTTGAGGGTACGCGTATCGGTATATTTTTAAATTCGGGGACGAATTTCTTTTAAGGGGGGAGATTGTAACACCTTAGAATGTGTTTTGTAGCTAATTATATTTTTATATATAGTTTTTAACAAAAAGTTTATCAAATTAAGTTTCAAATATTTTATCCTATTTATTGAGTATTTTATTAGATTTTTCCTAGGCTTGCACACACTTGTGCATGATAACTAGGCTTGTTTTTGGTGTTTAACCATGATTGGTAACATGGTGAACTAACCATTCCTTAATCTAGTTTATTATTGTATTAGGTGTTTTGGGTTTAATAGTATATAGTTGTTTTAAAATGAATTTGAATATGGTTGTTTGAATGGTTGACTTGGTGTGAGAGAGAGAGAGAGAGTGCATTATGAGGCATGATGGCCTTGCCATGCCTCATTAAATGAAGAGAGAAAGGGGGGGTTTGACCCTTGGTGCCACAATTTCCTTGCCTCTCAATTTCTTCTCACTTCTCTCATTTCTCTCACACAAACACACACACACACACACACACACACTCACACCTGAGGCAGCAGCAGAAGAAGCAGCAACAACGGCAGTAACAACAACAACAACACTAGTAGCAGCAGCCCCAGCACAAGAGCAGCAGCAGCAGCAACTAGCCAGCAGCAGCAGCTCCAGCTCCAACACCAGCATCACCAGCATCAGCTCCAGCATGATCATCATCATCAGCAGCAGTAGCAGGACCAGCAGCAGTAGCAGGACCAGCAGCAGGAGCAGCAAGCAGCAACAGCAGTAGCAGGAACCCCAGCACTTGCAGAAGCTCTTCTCCACTTCTTTACCTGCTCTCTAGGGTTCATTAGGGTATAATTTCTGAACCCAATCCCCTAGTTGCTTAGATTATGTGTAATTGGTGTCGGTTAGTGTTAATTAGCTAGATTAGTGCTAGATTTTTGTGATTTGTGAGATGTTGTGGCAAAGTGATGATTGTGTTGGTTAACCCTACTTGTTTAAGTGTTGTTAGGGTCACCTTAACTGAGTTTAACCCCAGATTACACTAAAATACCATAGGGTTTGCCAATTGTGCAAATTGGTGAGTTTAAAGCGATAATTGTGACATCTGTGATCTGCTATGGACCCGGACCCTACAGAATAAAATTGAGGAAACTGGAGCATGTAAACTAGGTATAGATAACACCACCAGAGCACGAGACCCCCATTCTCAAACCTGGCCGCCAATTCATTAATATTGGCCGCAAATTGCGGCCAGGAAGGGGACTGGGGTGTTGGGGTTTTGTGTAGGGTTCCCTGCTGTATTGTCTAGGTTCTTGGCATGTCTAGTTTTGTAATATTTCACCTGCAGGAAAATCTGGGACTATATATCGTTTTTGTGTTCGTTGTGTTTGCGCGATACGCGCGATACGTGAGTGGGTTCTGTGATCCAGCGTATCGCGGCGTGTCACGATGGTTTTAGACGCGTACACACACGTTTCAGCGTATCGTGCACACGCGCGTTTGGTTCGCGACGCGAGTTTCTCGTTTTGGTTCGATATCGCGTTTCGCGGAATAATTGGCTTATATATAATTTCCATGTATTATTTGCAGGGTTGCAGGCAGGGACTACGGACACGGCTACATGGGGAGCAGATGGTAGGATTCACCTAGCGTGGAGTGTAGGTGAGTAGATTTAACATCTACAGGGGAATTGCCAGCATGGCGTTATGCGTCTGGGCTAGGATTCAAATACCTGTCGCGCATTCTACGTCATTGTTAGAATTGCGCCTTTATTTTATTTCCTTGATATAGTTGTACTGTGACTAGCAGCCGTAGGACACTGCACACATTATTGACGGTTCATGTTGCACGAGCACGGATTGTATGCTACACACACACCGTCAATAATTGCCATGTCACACACAACCCCTTATAGATGCTATTGCTTATCACAGATGACATTACCATACCTATATACCTATAGAGTATCGTACCATTAGTGATAGGTACACTTACCCTTTACGATACATCTACAGGTATACCTTACTCATATTTTCTTATACCCGGGGGGGTATACGACATCAGTTCTTATAGGTAGATACCTACATTGCTACACCCGTATGTTACACACATATTCAGTTGCAGTTACATATTTACCTTTACTGATGTTACTTAGCTGTACTTTATTGATTTTGCATACATCTGGTCCAGCTATATACTTTTGTTTACCTGCTCGCATTCAGATATATTGCATACATTTATTCCTGGATTTGCGCATTATCATTTGGATTTTAGATGATGTTTTCTGGATTTGGGAACCGCGGGAGTTCATGAAATTATGCATACATTGAACAACCAGGTTTCCTTGATGTGATATTTGTGCGTCCACCATGAGTTTTATCGGTGCTGATTATATACTCCATACGAGGTGTGGTTGCCGTATGAGAGTACATGGCGGGCCCGGTATGGTTCCCCTCTGTAAGAAGATCGATGGGTTTGCCGATTGAGCCTGGAGGCGGGCGAGTACCTACCGGTGATTGGTTGGACCTGGCAGTTGTCCGGAGGATACTGGCCAGAGTCGAGAGATGGATGCGGGTTGATCTGTATTGCCGGGGCCGAGGGCCGACACCGCAGACGGACCCCGTGGGCCGATCCGGACTGACGGAGCCCGATATACGAGGATTTCTGTGTCGATGCTTGGCACACTGTTTTCATGATATTTCTTTTAATACCTTTGTATATATAACAGGGGATTTAGCCGTTGTTACATATACCTTTACACTAATATTAGTGGAATGGGACGCTAATATATGTGTATTGCCCCCATCATATTTATTTCTGCATATACATATATACCTGTAGGATGTTAGGTTTTACTTGAGATTTGACTTGGGATAGTAGGTGATTCATTGAGATTGGATATTGGATATGAAAGAGATGGTTGATTTGTACATTCGAGATATAGGAGAGCTATTCGATATTGTACTTTGAGGTGATGTGAGATCTATGTGATGTGAGAGCCCAGTTTGGGGTCTGATTTGACGATTTGGGATGTGAGTGTCTTGATGGATTGTGATCCTACCACGATGTCAGGTTTCCGTGGAAATGACATATTCCACCTTATACCTCACCCTTATCTACCTTATGCACGGACTCATATAGTGGTAGTACCCGTTAGTGTACCTTTATGATAGTTGCACATCTACATTTTTATATCCTTATTGCATAGTTACTGCATATTACTGTCATGTTACTATAGCTTCACATTTTGATTGTATCGGCTACTGTACTTTCCTTATTTCAGCATTTGCATGACATGTTATTACTGTAATCGCATATCTTAGATTCATGCTGTACGTACATTCCTGCGATTACCTGCATATGTTATCTTCTATTCACGAGTTGGCAACTCACCCCCGTTGTGCCACAGGTGTTTCAGGTTGTTCCCCAGAGTAGTCGAGGCAGGCTATTCCGCTATTCAGCTATCCAGCTATCATCTTTTGCTACAGATACCGCATCAGCTCACAGTACTATTTTGCTTAGGTGGGTTTTGGTGGTCATCTGTATTTTGTATTGTACCTTCGTTGTATTTTGTACTCTCCATCTACTATTGTATTGTTGACTTAGAGACTTGGTGAGGACGTTATGTGTATTATTGTGGATTTGATGTCTCTTATATATACAGCTTCTTCTCTACTGTCTTTATTTTTATGTTGTATTCATCTTAACTAGTCTTTACAAAAAGGGGGTGTTGCTAAAATTTTAAAGAAAGAAAGTACGACTTTTTAAAGAATTTGGGTTGTGATTTCAAATGTTTCAAAACTTATATTATCTTTTCCGTATTTTCATGATTTAGATTTCTGGGTTTGGCTTTCTTTTACTACGTTGCGTCTTTAGGCGTTGCGTAGTATTAGGGCCGTCACGGTCCAATTTTGGGTCGTGACAACTGTTTAGGCATTGCTTTCATTCAGTTGTATTTACTTTTCCATGCATTGTACCAAAGAATGTTAATAAATAAAGTTGATGTTCATTTACATTTGTCTCTTGTGTATTTCTTTTATATGGCTTAGATACGCTTAACGTATTTACTTCAGAGTAAATACGTAGCGGCCAGTCGCGTCCTCTGCCAGTATACTGGGAAGCGGGGCGTGACAGGTTTTTGTTGGTGGCCCATGCAGGTCAGAGCTGTACGGAACCCTACCATGCAATTCTGTTCTGCGTGAACAACCTAAGCAATATAACACAAGAACCCGCAACTAAAACATTCTTTATAATCCATACTCCTTGAATCTTATCATTTCATATTCTTTGAATCATATACTTTGAATCTGTCCTAACCCAAATTTTTCTTCAAGGTTACGGATTCCCCAAACAACACCAGAACCAACTTCAACAACACTCCACCTCCACTACCAATCACACATGCCGTAGCCGCTTCGATCAACGAGCAGACGGTTCTGCTTGAGGCAATCCGCAGCCTCCTGGAAGGACAGCAGCAGCAGACTGCTATTCTCTTGAACCGTCCAGAAGCAGAAGCACCTGGGGTGAAGCAATTCAGGGCTTTGCACCCCAAACAGTTTACAGGAAAAGAGAGCCCACTGGAAGCTGAGGAATGGGCTTAGAGCATTGAAGATGATCTGGCAGCGGCACAAGTGCCAGAGATAGCTTGGGTTCGTGTTGCAAAATTACAGCTCACGGACAATGCACGGGTCTGGTGGACGGCGGAAGAAATCCATCTTGATCAACCCATCGAATGGAAGACTTTCCGAGACATGTTCGACGCAAAGTACTTCCCTGAGACTGCCAGGTTTGACATGGAACAGCAGTTCATCCATCTGCAACAAGGTTCGATGTGGACCAAGTCAGTAGATGAGTATGACGCTGAGTTCACCATGCTCAGTCGGTAAGATATGTCTCAATGTTCGATTTTATATCACATGCTACACAGCTAACACAAGACCGTAACAGGTTTGCGGCTCATCTCATACCGACTGCTGAGATCAGAGCTAGAAGATTTCAGCAAGGGTTGGACCCGAAAATCCATACTGCATTAGCTACAAGGGATTTCCCAACCCATGATATGGCTTTGAAAGCTGCCCGAAGATATGAGGAAGTGGTGAAGAAGAAAGGCAGACCTCAATCTGCCGGAGTGAAGCGTCCAGATGGCAGGAGAAGCCGCATCAGGACCACCATTTGTACTAAGAAGACCGGGAGTACCAATCAACAGGCCCAGCCCAGCCTTTTGTACCTACTGCAAGAGAGATGGACATCTGATGGAAGATTGCAGACGAGCAAATGGTCTTTGCCTGATATGTCGATCATCCTCACATACCATTAGAACTTGCCTACACAACCGAACTAATCCTAATTCCGCAGCTAGACCAGCTGTCCAAGCTCCACCTACTCGGTTAACTCTTCCTGCACCACCTCCACATGGACCACCTTTACCTCGACAACCAGCGATGTACCGGCATGCACGAAGAAATGTGCCGAGACGCCAGGCTTACAATTTGGTGTTAGTGATATGTATGCCCTAGAGGCCATTACTGTACATACGATGTATATTGTAGTGGATGCTTGGACATATATAAGGAGGACTTTTTTGCTCGACATGATAGTATGCTATCTGGTTGCTCTTTATCTAAACGTGTACATTGATTGTCTCTATGTTACATGTTGATAAAGTGCTTAGGATGAGTACTTGACTACCAAGACTATGATAGAGATCATACTAGTGGGGACAGTGTAGTCGCTAAGTACATCCTTCAAATGTCCCTAGTCGTAGGTGTATCGAGACATGACATCGATATACCAGAGTAGACTAGCATATAGCTTCTCGACCCATGTAGATGGGCGATGGATGATCCCATATCTATTGGTGTTTGACATCAGAGATAGTATACGGGTGCTCAATGGAGACTGGGTACACTGGACGGACTCGCCGAGAACTCCCAGATGGTATTATACCTCACGTCGGATGGCAGTTCTCTGGTGACACTGGTACAGGTTAGTCTGTAGACCCGAGATCGTCATAGAGTCTTGTGTGATTCCCACTGTGCTTTGATTTCCACCTTACCACGTCCAAGAGGGGGTGCAAAACGATGGCTTTTGGGTACAGTCCCGAGTCACATGGAGGCAATGAGCGATAGGAGGGGTTTCGTCTCTCCCGGTATAGGGAGTTGATGTTGCGCTGTGTTCGATTGGCTATAACAGGAAGTCCTTGGCTAAGGCAGCTTCAGAGATATACTGGTAAGTGTTATCAGTAGTTTCTCGACCTGTTATGAGCCTCATATCGACACGACTTATTGAGTTACCGTGGTCTGACGTTTACCACCCCTAGACGAGATATGCGACATATCAGACGAAGAGACCGGACTGTACGGTAGTATTACTGACTGGATTCGCAGGAGTGTGAGCAGGCTTGCTTGTTGATCTTCTGATCGCTCAATACCCGGGTGGCCGTTATGTTTAGCAGACCGCTTGCGGCTTATGGGCGTTTGATATGATCATCACCTACTGCCGGCGTATTGACGAATCTTTAGAGTCCTACACAGGGGTTTCCCGGCTCAAGCAAAATGGAGTAAGAGCACATATAAGATATGTGCGGGACCGAGATTAATACGATATGTGATACCGTATTCTATTCTCGCGATTCGTGACATTGATCGGTTGTATGCGATATAGCCGGGTTATCAGATCAAGTGTTGATTCGATAAGTTGTTACACATGATATTAGTCGATTATAGCCAGATTATTAAATCAAGTGTTGATTTAATAATTTAATGTATAATTATATATTTGATATATTACATTACATTAACTAGTATTAGCTCACTTATAATTTCTTTTCCCACATTGGATACATTGATGTATATATGTCATATGTTAAATGTATCATGCTTGGTTACATATGCAACTAGGGTTTGTAGAGACTAAACCATGCTAGGGTTAAGATTAGGGTTTTTATTTATCTTTAAGTTATTCAAAAAGTATGGATAATTGTCATGGTTGATAATTATTGAAAGCTTGCAGAAGCTTCATTTCTTCTTTGACTTTATCCAATCCTTTTGTCTAGCTTGAGATATTTTTGACCTAACCTTTAACCATAGCTTGTGGTTAACTCTCTACAAGGGTTAATCATGACATGCTTAACCCTTGGTTGCATTTCTAACCACACATATAATTCATTTGGATGAATTATTGATGAGAGTTCTTCTTCTTCTTCATCAAAGCTCCATGAAAAGCTTGCTAGCTCTAATGGTGCTATAAGAAAAAGTGTGAGAAAATCAATTCTAAAGTGAGCCCACTTCCTACTTCATCATCCTCTACTACTTGCCATGTAGTATAGGGTGTTCTCTTCATAAAGTTCATGACCTAGTGAAGGAATAGCTTGAGTTAGTGTCTCCCCGACGTAGATCATCTTCGGCCTCGAAGTCTTCGAAGCAAGCACGTTCGTTTCTTCTACGGAGCCTCTCAAGAGTCCTGAGCTTGAGATCGCAGCGGAGGGGACTACTACACGGAGCTATTTGAAGTGAAAGACCGGTCTACAAAGGTTGTATTCCTTGCTCACTATTAGTTGCAAAGTGTTTGCAAATGTTTCCCGTATTTTTTCTAGTTAACGATCTAATCTAGGGTTAGCTAAAACGGCAAAATTTTAATTTGGTATGGACGATGCCTCCCGAAACCTTGCTGCCGTCGTAGGTAACCCTTCATTTGTCTGCCGTAGAAGCTGAGACGGTTGGCTAGGATAACCCTGATAATTCTCTTCAAACCTTTTCAAACCCTGGTATCACTTTGCTATTTTTCATACACTATCAGTACTTCAATCACCAAACTTTTCTTGAATCTATTACACTTTCCTTTTATAAATTTCGAGGACAATTTTTATAAGGAGGGTAGAATGTAACAACCCTAACTTTCTGTACAACTTTCTGTACAAATTTTTTTCAAAAATACAGAAAGGGGTATTTTTGCCTGAGCACAACTTATAAGTTTTTTTGCTTTTAAATAGCAAGCAGGAGCTTGTAGCTTATTGGTAAGACCTTGCACTACTGATCCAAAGCACCAGAGTTCAAATCCCATTAACCACATTATTTTTTAATATTGTTTTATTTTAGATTTTTAGAAGTTCAAGGGTCCACACGTGCATAACTCGTAAAAACCTCACTACACATGTAAAAAAAAATAGCCCAGGGGGAAGACCAAGCGACGACGGACTGACGGCGACTGACCCCGGCCTGACTCGGCCCGGATCAGCCGGCGACTCGGCCGCCGCCGCCGGCCGGACTCGGCCGGACCCGGCCGAACCGCCGAGTCGCCAACACAAAAGTTTCGCCTCTTGGCCTCCCCATCACTCCTGTATACTTAAATTCCTTGGATCGGTTCCAGAGCTCCTTAAAATCCCATTAAACCCTATTTTTATTACAAATTTAAAATTTTCAATACACCCCTTCACCTAACCCTAACCTTTAGCCTATAAATACCACCCCTAGACACACCCCCCTCACTCACAATTTTTTCAAAACTTTCAAGAAAATCCTCTAGAAATTTTAGTGTGCAATTGAGGTTAACAAAGGGCGAAACTTCGGCGATCTTCCGACGACGAACCTAGGAGCTCCCGGCGACGAAACGACGCACCGGCGCCTCCTGTCGTTTCCTCTTCCTTATCCCTAACCTACAAACCCATAAGTCCCACCTCCCTCTTCTCTATTCTTTTCTAAAAACATTTATTTCTAAAACCAGACGGAATCGGAGTTAATCCGATGTCCGATTCGGTTCTTCCTAAAAATCTCACTTTTTTCTTAAATACAATCAAACTAAACCCTTACATATTGACTATTAAACATTAACAAGTCATATTGAACAAGTTCCATATCAAAAGGATTTTTATTTAAATTTTTATCGTACTTTTTCACTATAATACCATGTAGTTTAATTTCGACATTTAAAACATCACAATCTTGCTATACCTTTAAGTAGATCACGAGGTAATGACCTACCTCCTCACACACTCATATGCAACATAGCACAATACCTTTCGGGAATATAGAATACAGGAAAACGAAACTTTACATATAAATACCACTAATTATTAAAACCGTTTCTATAAGATTACGTATTTTATAAATCTTTGCAAAACGCCGCTACAACCCATTTTGGGGAACCCGACTGAGATGGTATGGATTATCACACATCTCTGGGCTTAGTAGTGCGAGATGCAGACCTCCGCAAGGAGCATACGGTCTCGAGAGATTTAAAATACAAAATTCTTAAGAAAATGAGATTTCTAGAAATATAATATATATAAAAATTATTTTTATATAAATATATATTTATATGTATCATTAAAATATCTATTTTGTGATAATATACATATTCCAACTTTTTCTAAAATCACAGGAATCACTTTACATTAAAATACCATGAAATTCCATACAAGTCTAATACTTACAATTAAATACCATGTATTATGAAAAATAGGTTTATTCACTAGAAATGTCACAAATATAAAATCGACAACTATGAAAACTCTAAAAACGATAAATAAATACTTGGGGTGTGTTTTGAAAAGTATATAAATTATTTTTACATAAAACCCCTTCAAGTTCTATAAATTACCCTAAGGACCCTAGTAAATATAGGTTTAAGCGGGACCAGTCTCTTGAGCCTCAGGGAGCCGGAGATATGAGTGCTTGCCTATCTAAGGTAGACAACTTAACAACGGTGTTATCAACACGGTAATCGTCTTTGAAAAAGACACAAATCCTACGGCCATGTGCAGCGGTTACCGATAACATCAAAACAATCAGGACTTTAATTTCTTTTCTAATTGTTCTGAATCAGACTGAGTCTCATTATAATACTCTGACTTGAATATGATGCAAGTATCTAAACTACAATTCAACATGAAACCATGAATCCATATATTCAAACTATTCAATTTATACAATTTATACAACTTGACCGAACCGAACCATGGATATACTTCCATTTACATGATTCTCCAGTTACATCCATTTACATGATTCTCCAGTTACATCCATTAACTGATATCATGGTTTCAGCAAGTCATCTATACAATTTTCAAGACAATACAATACAATACAATACCATCAATACAATCATTACTATCAATACAATAAATACACGGGGTATTAGGGTAGTTCATTCGTGAATCTAACAGAATCTCAAGAGTCCCCCTATATCATGAATCCATGTCTACAAACACAAGCAAGCTATCATGAAGGCCCGTGTTTCTATGCTCCTGGATTACAACCTGTTGAGTTTGGAATACTTCGACGACGGTCGAAGTCCCGTTACTAACATTTGATTCGGGCCCACGGTTCCCTATCCCTGGATTACAGCTTGTTGGGTTTGAGAACACTCTTGAGATTGGCTGACATTCACGCTTGAACTTACGATAACAACAGCTTTAACACTAAATACAACAATATAACAATATAATACAAGTTTAAAAGCTACACTCTCTCTTTCTTTTTTTTTTACTTCTTCCTTATCTTTGGGATTTATCGAGCGATTGTTCGCTGACGACATTCCTTCTATTTCTTCTTTGGAATGTTGTCGGTGATCTGGACACTCAGGAGATCGAACCTACCAGTGAGGACTTGGATCAGCTTGCCTACGACCCAGAGCTTTAGCTTCATTGTACACATTTTTATTTCTGTACTTTTCATTTCTGTGCCACTGTTTAGGCATTGCTTTCATTCAGTTGTATTTACTTTTCCATGCATTGTACGAAAGAATGTTAATAAATAAAGTTGCTGTTTATTTACATTTGTCTCTTGTGTATATTTCTTTTATATGGCTTAGATACGCTTAGCGTATTTACTTCAGAGTAAATACGTAGTGGCCAGTCGCGTCCTCTGCTCGTATACTGGGAAGCGGGGCGTGATAAATTGGGATTGTTGATGTCGTTCGGTTGCAGTGGATGTCTCGACTCCGGTAGAGTGATGATCCCGTTGCGTACTGCCAGTTCAAACAGTTTCCTTATTTTATCCCGGGGAAACGAGTAAGGACGTCTCGACTATCGAGAGATCGCCGCTTGTTGCCTTGGTGATCAGCTGGTTTTGGACCAACCGGTTGTGCTGAGCATTGGCGATGAAGGTCGCTTTCCCTTTCCCCTTTTCATTCCGCGGATCCGTCTTTAAGGTGGACGGTCTATGACCCATCTGGTCCATTTAGGCCAGCTTGTCAATCAAGGCCTGGAAGGCGGTCGGCTTGAAGAACATCATGAATTGAGATATGGTCGCTTGCGGATCGAGCGTTCCCACAAACATGCCTACTGCAGGAGCTTCTTCTATGCGCTGTTCGCACTTCGACCAAAGGTTCTGCCACCGTATCGCATACTGAACCCATGTTTCGCCTGGCTTCACCCTAGTATTGATCAATGCCGTGATTGGGGTGTGTTCGCTAGCGCTTGCGAAACGCTGGGTGAATAGCAATTCCATCTCCGTAAACGTTTTGACGGAGTCATTCGGTAGCTCCGAATACCATTCAAAGGCTATCTCCTCCATGTTGGGGTAAAAATTTACACCCCGGTTGACCGAGTCAAAGTCAGGGTCAACCCTTAAGTTAGGTGAGCCCAAGCCAGGTCAAGCGGGCCCATGCCCAAGTCGAGCCCGCGGCCAGCCTCCTCCATGCCAAATATAGACCATGTAGTAAATAATTTTTATGTAATTTTTTATGCATGAATGTAAACAAAATGGGCATAAAGCCAATATTTCGTAAGCCCATGGCTTATGTGCAAAAATGAAATGGCACATGAGCCATGGGCTGGCTAAAATGCCATTTTTGTAAAGCCTAAGGGGCTATATGTAAATATGTAAGCCTATATAAGGCAACATGATGAATAAAAAATAAGACTTTCATTCTCTCAAAAAACCTAGAGTTTGTATTTCTTTCCCTTTTCTGAAGGTATCAAACCTTCTTCTTTCTTCTGAATTAAATCAAGAGTTTTACTCTTCCTTTTCAAAAACAAAATAGTTTTTCACCGCCAAACCCACAAAGGGAAACTTGGATCTGTCTTTAGATCCCAAAAAGGAGAGATTTTGAGATCTCATATCTCTTGATCTTAAAGATCCAGCTAACAGAGGAGGAAGAAGAAGAACCCCTTTCACTAAACCCAAAAAGAAAAAAGAAAAGACACACTCAGGAATCCAACTCCTCTCTGATTTCTCTTCCGAGAAATTTTTTTTAAGCTAAAAGCCTCTTTTTCTAGCCGGCGCTCAAGCGTAGAGCGCCCGCGTGCCGACACGTGGCGCGCTTGCGCTGAAGCGCTCAACGTTCGAGCACAAAGCGCCCACGTGCCGACACGTGGCGCGCTTGCGCTCTAGCGCAAGTCGCCCCGGTGCCGACACGTGGCGCGCTTGCGCTCAAGCGCCCAGCGCTCAAGCGCAAGTTGCCCCCGTGCCAACACGTGGCGCACTTGCGCTCGAGCGTCAGGCGCTGAAGCGCAAAGCACCCACATGCCGACACGTGGCGTGCTTACGCTCAAGCACCCAGCGCTCAAGCGCAGAGCGCCCACGTGCCGACACGTGGCACTCTAGCGCCTGAGCGCACAGCGCCCAAGGTGCTGCCCCCACGCATCCTTTGGATGCCGTTTCCCCCTCTTTTTTTTTTCTTATGTATATACATATATATATATATATATATATACACATATGTATACATATGTGCATACACACATACTCCACGACACTGTCCCAGTTAGAAAAAATTTCTAACGGGGCGCTGCCCCGCACCCCACAAAGGGGCTGCTTGCCCCCTTGACCCCCAGCCCGCTATCCGGGTAGCGGGACCCCCGTAAAAACTCTGCGTGGCTCCCGATATATTTAAACCCCCTCCAAAACAGAACACACGTACACTGCATATTGAGTTCGCATGACCAGTTTAACCCATTAATCGGAGGTTCCCTCGCCCCAAAGGCGAGGGGTAATTAACGGCAGCTTAGTCCGCGGCTACCGGAGATTCGGATCCCCACAATCAATAAACCCCGACCTACCCTATGCAGGGGAATTCTGTAGTATACGCCTGACAAGCGCGCGTGTATTCCCATCTCAATGGGGTGACGAAAAACACCTTACAGATTCTGGCACGCCCGGTGGGACCTAATCTCTTCTCCCATATTTCGGGTTAAATATTCATGCGAACTCAATCAATATAGATTGATTACCTGTACTGAAATATTGCTTCTTTTTGCAGGGGTTAACAATTTCCATTTGCCATATTCGAATGCGAGTCGGTATTTGGACGACTTTTCTTGGCCCCAGCTGGGGGCAAGGCCATCAACACCGACATGGTAATAAGGCATCTCATGCAAGCTCCATCAATGACCTCTACGTCTTTAAACTGGAAACAGATGACCTCTAAGTCGTTAAACTAGAAACAGTAGACCTCTAAGTCGTTAAACTGGAGACAGATGACCTCTAAGTCGTTAAACTGGAAACAGTAGACCTCTAAGTCGTTAAACTGGAGGCAGATGACCTCTAAGTCGTTAAACTGGAAACAGCAGACCTCTAAGTCTTTAAACTGGAAACAGCTGACCACCACGTCGTTAAACTGGGAACAATCGACCACCACGTCATTAAACTTGGAACAATCAACCTCTAAGTCGTTAAACTGGGAATGTAAAAAAAAATGTAAATAAACAAAAACATGTGTAAATAAAAAGAAAAATAAAAGCCGAAATGATGGAGCGACTCGCAATAAAAATCAGCGAGTAAAAATAAAGATGAGAATAAAGCCGAAATGATGGGGCAACCGCGAATAAATAACCGAAATGATAGGGCAATCGCGATCTTCGCGATAAGAAAAGCTGACATGATAGAGCAATCGCGGTAAAACAAAAAAAAACAACGACGAATGATGAGTCACTCCTAGTACCATATTCCAGTGCAGCGATGCAGATGCCAACCAAAATCCAATTTCTCAAAATTCTTCCGGCCCTACGGTTAGTCCCCAAATTGACTACCGTATACAATCCACGGGCTCAAATAATTCTCATCATACCAATGCCCCACCGTAATCACTAGTTACGCAGCTGGTCTCCGCCTTTGGAATGATGCTCCATTGAGAAGACCCACTCATGTGTCCTCATGATGCATGAGGAGAACAAACCTTTGTGGGACCCTCACGAGTCACAAAGGAAAAACACACTTAGGAGTCCTCATGACTCCTAAGGAGAAAATACACATGCGGGATCCTTACGACCCGTAGGGAGAAAATGCTTTTATGGGACCCTTACAGCCCATAAAATTGAAAGCCTTAGGTGATAGGGATCTAAACCTGTCTCCTAAGCCATCGCTCCCCAATCCCCAAGTGGCGAATGATGAGTCGCTCCTGGTACCATATTCCAGTGCAGCGATGCAGACGCCAACCAAATTCCAAATCCCATACCCCAACGGCAAATGATGAGTCGCTCCTGGTACCATATTCCAGTGTAGCGATGCAGACGCCAACCAAATTCTAAATCCCATACTCCAAGTGGCGAATGATGAGTCGCTCCTGGTACCATATTCCAGTGCAGCGATGCAGACGCCAACCAAATTCTAAATCCCATAACCCAAGTGACGAATGATGAGTCGCTCCTGGTACCATATTCCAGTGTAGCGATGCAGACGCCAGCCAAATTCCAAATTCAAATCCCCAAGTGGCGAATGATGAGTCGCTCCTGGTACCATATTCCAGTACAGCGACGCAGACGCCAACAAAGTCCCGAAATTTTTATGGCCCTACGGTCTGGATCATACATCCTGCAAAACCGTATACGATCCAAGGGCGTAAAACAATCCCAATCTCGCCAAAAATAATAAAATAAAAAGAAAAAAAAGAAGGTATGTCCACAAGCAAAATGGACACGGATGAAAACCCGAAAGGGCTCCGTGAGTAAAAACAGCAGGACTGCCGGCGAGTTTGTGAAAACCCGAAAGGGCGCAAACTCGTGAAAAAGAAATGAAATGCACTCACAAGGTCCTCTCGACTTTGTGAGGAGAAAATTCCCGCGTGAGATCCTTACGACTCATAAAGGAGCAACACACTTGGGAGTCCCCACGACTCCCAAGGAGAAAATACACTTATGGGATCCTTACGACCCGTAGGGAGAAAATGCTTTGTAAGACCTTTACGGCTTACAAAATTGAAAAGTCTTAGGTGATAGGGACCTAAAACCTGTCTCCTAAGCCATCGTTTCCTAATAAGCAAACGCAAATGGTGATTCGCTCCTGGTACCATATTCCAGTGTAGCGATGCTGATGCCAAACAAAAAAAAACCAATTCCCAAATCCTCTCATGACAATTGATGCTTCGCTCCCGGTACCATATTCCAGTGTAGCGATGCTGATGTCAACCCAAATCAAATCAAACCAACAACCTCTACGGCGAAATCATGCTCTGTCCCAGAATTTACCCTGTGTCGAAATCATGCTTCGGCTCGGAATCAACCAACGACCTCCTCATCGGAATTATGCTCCGCCTCGGAATCAAGTCAACCAGCAAGCTCTGCGTCGGAATTATGCTTCGTCTCAGAATGCACCCCTTATCGAAATGATGCTTCGCCTCGGTGTACCTGTCTTCCATGTCGAAATTATGTTTCGTCTCGGAATCAAGTCAGCCAACAAGCTCTGCACCGGAATCATGATCCGTCTTAGAATATACCCCGTGTCGAAATCAATGCTTCTCCTCGGAATATTTGCCTTCCTTGTCGGAATTATACTTCGCCTAGAAATCTACCTCTGCATCGAAATCATGCTTCGGTCAGAATGTCTGCCGCTCATCGGATGATGCTCCAATCCTTGGAATTATGCTCCGCAAATTGGAATGATGCTCCGCTCATCGGAATGATGCTCCGATCCCTGGAATCATGCTCCACCCTTTGGAATGATGCTCCGAACCCTGGAATCATGCTCCACCTTTCGGAATGATGCTCCGAATCCTGGAATTATGCTCCGCTCTTCGGAATGATGCTCCAAATCCTGGAATCATGCTCCGCTCTTCGGAATGATGCTCCGATCCTTGGAATCATGCTCCGCTCATCGGAATGATGCTCCGATCCCTGGAATCATGCTCCGCTCTTCGGAATGATGCTCCGAACCCTGGAATCATGCTCCGCTCTTCGGAATGATGCTCCGAACCCTGGAATCATGCTCCGCTCATCGGAATGATGCTCCGATCCCCTGGAATCATACTCCGCTCTTCGGAATAATGCTTCGAATCCTGGAGTCATGCTCCGCTCTTCGGAATGATGCTCTGAATCATGGAATTATGCTCCGAATCATGGAATTATGCTCCGCTCTTCGGAATGATACTCCGATCCTTGGAATCATGCTCCGATCATCGGAATGATGCTCTGATCTCTGGAATTATGCTCCGCCCATTGGAATGATGCTCCGAACCCTGGAATTATGCTCCGCTCTTCGGAAAGATGCTCTGAACTTCGGAATGATGCTCCACCCTTCGGAATGATGCTCCGAATCCTGGAATGATGCTCCGCTCTTCGGAAAGATGCTCCGAACTCTGGAATCATGCTCCGCCCTTCGGAATGATGCTCTGAATCCTGGAATTATGCTCCGCTCTTCGGAAAGATGCTCCGAACCCTGGAATTATGCTCCGATCATCGGAATGATGCTCCGATATCTGGAATCATGCTCCGCCCTTCGGAAAGATGCTTCGAACTCTGGAATCATGCTCCGCTCTTCGGAATGATGCTCCGAATCCTGGAATCATGCTCTGCTCTTCGGAAAGATGCTTCGAACTCTGGAATCAAGCTCCGCCCTTCGGAACAATGCTCCGATCTCTGGAATTATGCTCCGCCCTTCGGAATGATGCTCCGAACCCTGGAATTATGCTCCCCCCTTTGGAACGATGCCCTGATCTCTGGAATTATGCTCCACGAATCAGAATGATGCTCCGATCCCCGGGAATCATGCTCCCTGGGATGATGCTCCGCCCCTGGAATGATGTTCTACCTCGAATTCCAACTTCAAGATCCATCAATTTCATGCACACAACTCAAATGTGCGGTGTGCATTTATTAATGGGGGGCACTTTGTTGGGGTAAAATTTACACCTCGGTTGACCGAGTCAAAGTCAAGGTCAACCCCCAAGCTAGGTGGGCCCAAGCTCAGGTCAAGCGGGCTTATGCCCAAGTCGAGCCCGCGGCCAGCCTCCTCCATGCCAAAATATAGACCATGTAATAAATAATTTTTATGTAATTTTTTATGCATGAATGTAAACAAAATGAGCATAAAGCCAATATTTTGTAAGCCCGTGGCTTATGTGCAAAAATGAAATGGCACATGAGCCATGGGATGGCTAAAATGCCATTTTTGTAAAGCCCAAGGGGCTATACGTAAATATATAAGCCTATATAAGACAACATGATGAATAAAAAATAAGACTTTCATTCTCTCAAAAAACCTAGGGTTTGTATTTCTTTCCCTTTTCTGAAGGTATCAAACCTTCTTCTTTCTTCTGAATTAAATCAAGAGTTTTACTCTTCCTTTTCAAAAAAAAAATAGTTTTTCACCGCCAAACCTACAAAGGGGAACTTGGATCTGTCTTTAGATCCCCAAAAGGAGAGATTTTGAGGTCTCACATCTCTTGATCTTCAAGATCCAGCTAACAGAGAAGGAAGAAGAAGAACCCCTTTCACTAAACCCAAAAAGAAAAAAAGAAAAGACACACTCAGGAGTCCAACTCCTCTCTGATTTCTCTTCCGAGAAATTTTTTTTAGGCTAAAAGCCTCTTTTCTCGCCGGCGCTCAAGCGCAGAGCGTCCGCGTGCCGACACATGGCGCGCTTGCGCTCAAGCGCTCAACGTTCGAGCGCAAAGCGCCCACGTGCCGACACGTGGTGCGCTTGCGCTCTAGCGCAAGCGCTCGAGCGCAAGTCGCCCCGGTGCCGACACGTGGCGCGCTTGCGCTCAAGCGCAAGCTCTCGAGCGCAAGTCGCCCCGGTGCCGACACGTGGCGCGCTTACGCTCAAGCACAAGCGCTCAGGTGCAAATCGCCCCCGTGCCGACACGTAGCGCACTTGCGCTCAAGCGCCCAGCGCTCAAGCGCAAGTCGCCCCCGTGCCGACATATGGTGCACTTGCGCTCGAGCGTCAGGCGCTGAAGCACAAAGCACCCACGTGCCGACACGTGGCGTGCTTGCGCTCAAGCACCCAGCGCTCAAGTGCAGAGCACCCATGTGCCGACACGTGGCACTCTAGCGCCTGAGCGCACAGCACCTGGGCGCACAGCGCCCAAGGTGCTGTCCCCACGCATCCTTTGGATGCCTTTTCCCCCTCTTTTTTTCCTTATGTATATACATATATATATACACACACACACACACATATGTATACATATGTGCATACACACATACTCCACGACACTGTCCCTGTTAGAAAAAATTTCTAACGGGGCGCTGCCCCGCACCCCGCAAGGGGTCTGCTAGCCCCTTTGACCCCCAGCCCGCTATCCGGGTAGCGGGACCCCCGTAAAAACTCTGCGTGGCTCCCGATATATTTAAACCCCCCTCCAAAACAGAACACACGTACACTGCATATTGAGTTCGCATGACCAGTTTAACCCGTTAATCGGAGGTTCCCTCGCCCCAAAGGCGAGGGGTAATTAACGGCAGCTTAGTCCGCGAATGCCGGAGATTCGGATCCCCACAATCAATAAACCCCGGCCTACCCTAGGAAGGGGAATTCTGTAGTATACGCCTGACAAGCGCGCGTGTATTCCCATCTCAATGGGGTGACGAAAAACACCCTACACGCCAAGCTGCCGATGAACCGGCGAAGTAGCAGTTTGTCATCACCTCCGGTATTGCCGCAGAGAGCCCTGAACTGAGCGACATGCTGATGGGGATCGCATGTCCCCTTGTATACGTGGAACTTAGGAATCGTGTACCCTGGCGGGTACTTAATCTGATCGTACCAGCTTGGATATGGTCGCCCAGTTCTGACGACTTGGCCAGCGGCTTCGTTCGCTTGATGAGCTCGTATCTGTTCCGCTATATAATCATCGAGCGCAGCTTTCGAGATTGTTTCCTCCTTTGCAGCTGAAGAGGCCGGAAGAGAGTTTGATGTCTCTCCTCTATCGTCTTCAATTATTACTGGAGGATCTTCGGCTGGGTGGTCTGGCTGGATCATCATGCCCACCATATCATGGAACAATAGCGCCATTTGTTTTATGTTGGCCGCTTGTTCCGCGGCCTCTTTGTCTTTCCTCTCGAGTATTCTTCGGAGGAACTCGGCATCGGTTTCCTGTTACTGGCACTGCTCCGACGACATCTCCGGGCTTTCTTTCGGCCCAGTGAGCGCGGCCATCTTTGTCAGCATCTCCTGGAGCTTTTGCTGTTGTTGCTCCTGAGCCTTTGTTACTGATCGGGTGAGTGGTCGATGGCCCGTGGAGATACAGCTATCCTCTTTTTCGGAAGCCGTGTAGATGGTGTGCACCACCATGCCCCCAGACTTGGGGCGTTTGGATTCAGTGCCTTTGAGCTTCGTCGTGGACACGGGGATTTTCTCCGGCCTTCTTCTTTTATGGGCGATCGAAATTGAGGGGGCCATTGCAGCGGGCACCCAAGTAGATAACACCTTCTGTGGTATGACATGGTAGTCCTTCTCTTACCGAATCTTCATTTTCTTTGGTCGGCAGGAGTAGTCTTGGTTAATCACAGAGTCTTGGACCCTTCGCCAGACCCTGTGAATTTTGGAGGCCAGCCGTTGAGGGGGCTGCTCTAGCTTTGCCTTTGTAGTGTTCTCCACAGGTGGAGAAGATCTTTTCAACACAGCAGTTAGAGAGTTTTTGCGCACCCTCCTAAGTAGTTCAAAGTTGTTCCCAGTTGGAACAGCAGCATCAATTTCCACCATTGGAGCTGGTGGAGTCAGTCCAGAAGCGAAACTGCCCCCAGTTTTCCTCACTCAGTACTAGTGGTGACATCGAGCGTATCTTGCAGATGGTACTGGCTCAGTTATGGGTATGGCTTCATCATGCCCCATGTTCTGGTGAAAGGTTGCCGTTGGTGCCAGTCTATTGAAAACTGACGTCCGCCGAGAAGAAACATCCAACCTGTCGAAGACTAACCTTTGGGCAGGGGAGGCAGCCTTGGTGACTACGCCTGAGATGGGAGTTGGAACGGATAGTCTTGTGAAAACCGATCCTTTAGTAGGAGAAGCCCCTTTGATGATTTCATCCATTGGAGCAGGAATGGCTATCCGCTTCGGGATAACCCCTTCAGTTATTGTGGGCTTCTTGACGGGCCCGCTTGAGCTTTGGCCTAGTCTTTTAAAGACCGAGGCGTTGGACTTGGATGACCAGTTAAGAGGAGCCGTGGTGGTGGTAAGCCGATCAAAGACCGACTTATTTGGAGCTTCTTGCGACGGCAGTGGGGCGTTGAAGCTCATTGGTGGGAGCATGGTCCCAAAGAACAGCCCAGTGGTGGCTTGCGTCACCTGTTCCATTGGCGTGGCGAAGATGGAGGCTGCTTGGGGCCCATAGGTCACTCCTCCGGCGAGGACGGAGTGGGAGTTATTGTTGCAGCTGGTGCAGTTGGAAGCCATTTTCTCTGCACGGGAGCAAGACACCAAATCTTAGTACCTCGAATCCAGGGGCAACCATATTAAACCGCGATTCGTTCGCGAATACGACACACGAAGTGTGGAGTGAAAAGAGGAAAAGATCCCATCGGACGTGCCAAAATCTGTTCGCCGCCGAAAACAGAGACAAAACCGTATAGGTCGTCTTGCCTGAATTTGGGGGCAGATGCTATTTGGTTTTATCCGTCTACCTCTCCGAAGATGCCAAGTTGATTTATGGCACCATATATCGGAGGTTTAGACGGATGCGGCCGATATAGCAGACTTCGTCAGATTCCCTTTCATTGTGAGGGGTTTTTGATTGTGGGGACGCTCTGCCTTGAAGGCGCAAACCCCTGCAGTTAATTACGCTACCGCATCGCGATAACCACTTTCTCCTTCTCCAGATGGTCACTTCGTGTCGTGTGTGTTTGTTTTATTTTTGGTTGCTCGTGGATTATATAAGGAGACTAATTTATGTTGTCGCCCGTAGGGCGTGGATTAGTCCAAATCCGTATTTTCTTAGATTTGGGTTTGGGTTGGTTTAAGGACCATTAGTCTTGTTTTAGACTAAGGTCAACTCAAACGTTTGTTGAGAATACGTTAGTCTAATTTTAGATTAAGATCTACTCAACGGGGGTTCAGGATCATTTAGATCCGACGACAGAGCATTTGGGCTCTATCATTTTAGTTTAGGGACGTTACGGTCCATAAGTTTAAGGACATCATAGTCCATAGAGTTTAAGGACATCATAGTCCATAGTTTAAAGACGTCATAGTCTATAGACTTTAGTTTAGGGACGTTGCGGTTCATAAGTTTAAGGACATCATAGTCCATGGAGTTTAAGGACATCATAGTCCAGGGAATGTCTGGTTGTCGGGACCCGTCACCTCTCTGAAGACGTTGAAGAATTACAACGACACATATCATAAGAATGAAGAGATGTACCCTTGAACCAATGTTGGTTGGAAGATCTGTAGTCAGGTTTGGGACTAAGATTAATTGTGAGCACATAGGCTCAGCTGGTCTGAGTTAGGGACTTATGGCCAACTTGGGCTCAGCCCACTCAGTTTTGATTAAAATGTTGAACATTTGTTTGGGTGTTGAACAATTGTTTGGGCTCAGTCCCTTCTTGTTCAATAATGCTGAACATTAATTTGGGTTCTGACACCCCTTTTTCTTTTTGTCTTTTATTGAGTGTTAAACACTCTTTATGGAACTGAGGCTTTATTTAAAGAACACTTCGTGTTCCTCCAGCGCCCACGTTAGGAGCACGTAGTGCGCTTGGCGTTGAGCGCCAGCCTTTGAGCGCTAAGGCGCTTCTTTTGAAATAGCGCACACATGAGGAGCACGTGGTGCACTTGGCGCTGAGCGCCAGACTTGAAGCGCTGAAGCACTTCTTATGAAATAGCGCACACGTAGCGAGCACGTGGTGCACTTAGTGCTGAGCGCCAAATTTGGAGCGCTGGAGCGCTAAAGCGCTTCTTATGAAGTAGCGCTTGGAGCGCTGGGCGCTGGGCGCTGAGCGCCAAACTTGGAGCGATGAGGCACTCCATCTTAATTTGGAGCACTAAGGCTCTTCTTTGCTAGTTCTGATTAACTTTGTGCTCTGAGAATTAAATTCTCATTCATAAGAGATTTTGTCTCATAGATCTAAGAACTAAGTTCTTATCCTTTTGATGAGATGCTATGATCTCTTTGTTTTTTTTATGAAAAACCTAGTCTTATGGATCTGTGATCTATATAAAGAACTGAGTTCTTATGATATGAGATTTAAACTCTCAAAAATTCAGGAGATAATATGATCTCTCTTCTTTACCTTGAAGAAAATTTCTTCTTCCGAGAGCTTGCTCTTATCTTTGAACTTTCTTAAAGTTTGTGGGGGGGTTCCTCCGTGCAAGACTTAAAGTCTTAGGTCCTTTATATAGGGGAGGCTGATTTGTTAAATCAGTTAAGGAAATCTTTCTCTGATTGATTTGGGGATGTTTCCCCACCATTGAATATTTGATCCTAGGGCTTCTGATTTACAGAAGACGATCTTCTTGTTTTTAACAAGATTGGGAAAATATTTTTCCATACAGAATTTATTCTGTATCTTGGTGATTTTTAATCACCATTGGATCTTTGATCCAATGGTGCTATGATTTACAGAGCATAATCTTTCCTGTTTGGAAAGATTTGAGGAGTATTCCCTCAACAGAATTTTATTCTGGTAATTTGACGATTTATCATCTTCGTTGGATCATTGATCCAACGGTGGAGAACATTTAGTTCTAGCGCTTGGCGCTCTCGTGCCTTGCGCGTGAGCGCTGCTTCAGAGTCTTTGACTCTTAGCGCTGGCGCACTTGGCGCTGGCGCTCTTGTGCTTTGCACGTGAGCGCTGCTTCAGAGTCTTTGACTCTTAGCGCTGGCGCTCTTGGCTCTCTTGGCGCTAGCGCTCTCATGCTTTGCACATGAGCGCTGCCTCAGAGTTTTTGACTCTGAGCCCTGGCGCTCTTGGCGCCAGCGCTTTTATGAAGCGCTGTTTCATTTCAAATTTCAAAATTTGAACAGAGCTTTGCTCTGATTGGGGAAAACAGGCCCGTTCCTCATGACCAAAGTATTGCCCAGAGGAGTTTACCGACTCCAAGATTCCTTGGGTCGTAATCTTCCGCGGCCATTCAATGCAGAAAATCTTAAAATGTATAGATGAATTTTTACTCTCTTTAAATAATGAGATTCCTGCTTTTCTATCATCCGAACTTGTTTCTTTTCGTTTCCGAGCTAAGCCCTCACCACGAGGCCGGTGGACAGCTTCTTGCCCATCGCACCCATTCACGGTGGGTTGATTCCTGCTCAACCTAAGCCGTGAATCCTAAATTATCGCACGAGTAGACTCCTGCTCGGTTCGGAGGCCGGTGGACAGCTACCTGCCCATCACACCCATTCACAGTGGGTAGATTCCTGCCCAACATAAGCTGTGAATGCTAAGCCCTCACCACGAGGTCGGCGGATAGTTTCCTGTCCGTCACACCCATTCACGGTGGGTAGATTCTTGTCCAACCTAAGCTGTGAATCCAAAGTCCTCGCATGAGTAGATTACTGCTCGTCTCATAAGCACATTCATTCTCGGCCTGATCTAAGCCGATGAATTCTAAGTCTTCTACTCATCTTACCTCCTCTACAAGGGGTGAAGGCAAGGGATATCTACCTAATGTTCGCTCTACTCACATTCCCTCATCTCCGAGGGGTGAAGAGGATACCGGTCTACCTACACCTGGAAAATAAAAATGCAATTTTTCGGGAACGAAGAAGAGAGTATACCGGTCTATCTACACATGGAAAAGAAAAATGAAAATTTTCAAGAAAACACATTACAGATGAGCAAGTTGGTCATATACACTACAGATGAGCAAAAATACTTCATTAATTTCAAAATTAATGTCCAAGGTATTATGAGCTCCACAACTTTACAAAATTGCCTGGAGGTTTACAAAAGAGAACAAAGTGAAAATAAAGAGAACGAGACTTCAGGGTTTCTCTTCGGGGATAGCTCATTCACTAGTCTTCACCGACCTCCTAAACTTCCTCGGGGACGACCACTAGGGTTGCAACCTCAACGGACTACGGAGGAGGAAGAGCAGCAACGGTCTCGACGAAGGCCGCGACCTCAGCGGACTGCGGAGGAGGAGGAGGAGCAGCAGTCTCGACGGCGGCCGATCTTCCGTCTCCGTCCTTTGGCGCTTCCTCGGGAAGGAGATACCTCGAGCGGAGCTCCTTGTCGTCGAGCTCGGGTTGGACCTCCTTGACATCGTTGAGGGCATTGTGCCACCCAACCGCCGCTGCATCGATCAGGTCAAGGTAGCACTGGTCGGACGACTTATAGTTCTCAACGGCCTTCTTCGCCATCTTTGTAGCCCGCATCGCCGCATACTCGACCGCCGAGCCCTCTTCTTCGCCGCGTTCCGCGGTCCCTTTGTTTCCCCCAATCAGACCGAAGCTCTGTTTAAAATTCAAATTTTTGAAATGAAGCAACGCTTCAGATGCATCGCCGAGTGCGCTGCGCCCTAAGCAGCGCACCACGTGCAAAGCACGTGGGCGCTAGCGCCAGGTGCGCCGCGCTCTAAGTAGCACGCTACGTGTGCGCTAGCGCTAGGTGCGCTGCGCTCCAAGCAGCGCACTACGTGTCAAACACAGATGCGCTAGCGCAATGTGCGCTGCCCTTCAAGCAGCGCACCATGTGCAGTGCACGGGTGCGCTAGCGCTGAAACTAAAAGCTCCCCACCGTTAGATTAAAGATGATAAATCATTAATTAATCAGAGTTAAATTCTGTTAAGGAAAGATTCCTCAAAATCTTTCCAAATAACAAGATTGTGCTCTGTAAATCAGAGCACCGTTGGATCAATGATCCAATGGTAAATAAAAATTACCAAAAGACAGAATAAATTCTGTGTGGAAAGATTTTCCAATCTTTTTAAAAACAAGAAGATTGACTTCTGTAAAACAGATGCCCTAGGATCAAAGATCCAATGGTAGGGAAACATCCCCAAATCAATTAGAGAAAGATCTTTTTAACTGATTCAACAGATCAGCCTACCCTATAAAAAGGCCCCTAGACTTCAAGTCTGAGATATACAGAAAGAGAGAGAAACCTCCCCAAAAAATTTGAGAAAATTCAAAGAGCAAGCACTTGCAAGAAGATCTTTCATCAAGGTAAAAATGATGATGATGAACACAGAGATGAAATCATCTCATGATTAAGAAAGAAGAATTCATTTCTTTAAAAAGATCATAGATCTACAAAGACAAAAAGTCTTTCACAAAGAGATCAAGAGATCTCATCACAAAATAAAAGAAGAACTTACTTCTCACAGATCATAGATCTATAAGACTAAAATCTTTCTCAAAGAGATCATGAACGTCTCATTATAGAAAGGAGAGGAGAATAATTCAATTCTCTTAAGGATCATAGATCCGTAAAGGCAAAGTCCTTTCATCAATATAAGAGATTGAAACGGTTGTTCTTAGATCTTGAGACAAAGTCTCTCTTTGGATCACAAAATTGATCATATGCGCTTTGCACTCTGGAACTGCGCTTTGCGCTCTTGAACTGCGCTTTTGCGCTCTTAGACTGGCGCTCAGCGCCGAGCGCGACACGTGTTGCTTTGCGCTCTTGAAATAGCGCACTACACTCATGGGCCGGCGCTCAGCGCCAGGCGCACCACGTGTCAATTACATGTGCGCCACTAAAATACTAGCGTAATGCGCTCATAAACTGGCGCAATGCGCCCATCATCTGGCGCTTAGCGCCAAACGCGACACGTGTCCTTCACGTGTGCGCTACATGGCAGAAGCGCACTGCGCTTTTTGACTGGCGCAAAGCGCCAAGCGCACCACGTGTCACTCACATGTGCGCTCATAGAACATAAATCGTTCTTTAATAAGCCACAGAGCTATGATGAAAGCCCGACATTCAATAAAAGACAAAATATTGTCAAAATTCAAGCATTGTTAAAAGGGCCAAGCCCAAACAAAGGCTCCAACAGCCCAAAATAAATATTAAAACATTTTAACTTGATTGGACTTAGCCCAAGATTGGCCATAAGTCCTCAAATTCAGATTAATTGAGCCTACAGGCTCATAATTCTTTTAAACAGACCTTAGTTCCAAATTGGACTGCAGATCTACCAATCAAAATTGGTTCAAGGGTACATCTCTGAACCCCTCTGATATATGTCGTTGTAATCCTTCAACGTCTTCAGAGAGGTGACGGGTCCCGACGAACATACATTTCACAGACTATGACGTCTTTAAACTGGACTGTGGGGTTCTTAAACTCATGGACTATGACGTCCTTAACCTTGACTGTGAGGTCCTTAAACTCATGGATTATGATGTCCTTAACCTAGACCGAGACTTCCTTAAACTAACATTAGACCGTAACGTCCTTAAACTAATCGACCGCAATGTCCCTAAACTAAACAATAGAGTCCAAATGCTCTTTTATTGGATCTAAACGATCCCGTTAAGTTGATCTTAGTCTAAAATGAGACTAACGTATCCTTAACAAACGTTTAAGTTGATCTTAGTCCTAAATGAGACTAACGTATCCTTAAACCCAACCCCCAAACCCAAATCTAAGAAGATACGGATTTGGACTAATCCACGCCCTACGGGTGACAACATACATTAGTCTCCGTATACAATCCACGGGCAACCAAAAACAAAACAAACACCCATGACACGAAGTGACCATCTGGAGAAGGAGAAAGTGGTTACCGCGATGCGGTAGCGTAATTAACTGCAGGGGCTTGTGCCTGCAGGGAAGAGCGTCCCCATAATCAAAAATCCCTCAAATGAGGGGGAATCTGACGAAGTCTGCTACATCGGCCGCATCCGTTTAAACCTTCGATACATGGTGTCATAAATCAACTTGGCATCTTCGGAGAGGTGGACGGATAGCACCAATTAGCATCTGCCCCGAAATTCAGGCTAGACGGATCTGCGCGGTCGCGTCTCCGCATTTCGGAGGGGAACAGATTCTGGCATGCCCGGTGGGACCTTTTCCTCTTTCCACTCCACACTTCGTGTGTCGTGTTCGTAAACGAATCGCGGTTTGATATGGTTGCCCTTGGATTCGAGGTACTAAGATTTGGTGTCTTGCTCCGTGCAGAAAACGAAAGATCAATGGCATCTACCTACACAAAATGTTCCAGCTGCAACTGCAACTCCCGTTTCGCATCATCTGGAGGTGTAACTTACGGGCCCCAGGCGGCCTCCTTGTTCACAATGCCGGTGGACCAAGTAACTCAGGCCACCACTGGGCTGTTCTTTGGGACTATGATCCCACCCATGAGCTTCAATGCCCCGATGTTGCCGTAAGAAACCCCAAAGAAGTCAGTCTTTGATCGACTTACCACTACCGCGGCCCCTCTCAACGGGTCGCCCAACACCAATGCCTCAGTTTTCAGCAGACTGGGCCAGAACGCTAACAAGCCCGCGATACCTGAAGCAGCCATCCCGGCTCAAGCGAACGAAATCATTGGAAAGGCTTCTCCTGACAGGAAGTCAGTTTTCACAAGGCTGGCCGTTCCAGCTCCCCCTCCAGGCGAAGTCATCAAAGCTACTTCCTCTGCCCAGAGGTCTATATTCGATAGGTTAGACATTACTGCTTGGCGGACGTCAGTCTTGAAAAGGCTGACACCGGCGACAACCCTCCATCAAGACATGGGGCATGACGAAGCCATCTCCATAGCTGAACCAACTCCATCCACAGGACATGCTCGCCGTCGTCACTGGCGCCGAGTAAGGAAGGCTGGGGGCAACTCCCCCTCTGGGCTAACTCCGCCAGCTCCCATGGTGGAAATCAATGCTGCTGTTCCAACTGGGAACAGCTTTGAACCGCTTAGGAGGGTTCGCAAGAACGCTCCGACTGCCGTGCTGAAGAGATCTCCTCCACCTATGGAGATTACTACAGAAAAGAAGACGGAGCAGCCCCCTCAGCGGCTGTCCTCCAAAATTTATAAAGTCTGGCGATAGGTCCAAGAGTCGGTGATTAACCAGGACTACTCTCGCCGGCCAAAGAAGCTTAAAGCTCAGCAAGAAAAGATCCATCTCGTGGTATCACAGAAGATGTCATCCGTCTGGGTGCCCACTGTAACGGCCCCCTCGACTTCAACTGCTCACAAGAGAAGGAGGCCAGAGAAAGCCCCCGTGAATGCGGCAAACCGCAAAGACGCTGAATCTAAACGCCCCAAGTCTGGGGGCATGATGACACATACCGTTTATATGGCTTCTGGAAAAGAGGAAAGCCGTGCTTCTACAGGTCATCGACCGCTCACCCGATCGATAACAAAGGCTCAGGAGCAACAGCAGCAGAAACTTCAGGAGATACTGACTGCCATGGCCGCACTCATTGGGCCAAAAGAAAACCCATAGACCTCAGAGCAGCGTCGGGAACAAGAAACTGATGCTGAATTCCTCCGAAGAATGCTCGAGAGGAAAGAAAAATAGGCCGCAGAACAGGCAGCCAACATCAAACGAATGGCTCTTTTGTTCCAAGACATGGCCGGGATGATGTTACAGCCAGAACCTCCAGCTGAAGACCCCCCGATCATCATTGAAGACAACAGAGGGGAAACATCGAACCCTCCTCCGGCTCTTTCAGCATCCAAAGAAGAGACAATCTCTAAGGCCGCCCTGGATGATTACATCGCTCAGCAAATACGAGCTCACCAGGCAAATGAAGCGGCCGGCCAAATCATTAAGACTGGACGACCTTATCCAAGCTGGTATGACCAAATAAGATACCCGCCGAGATATACGATCCCTAAATTTCATGTATATAAAGGGACGGGGAATCCACATCAGCATGTCGCTCAATTCAGAGCCTTGTGCGGCAACACCGGGGGTGACGATAAACTTCTGCTCCGCCAGTTTGTTGGTAGCTTGTCGGAGACGGCATTCGAGTGGTATTCTGAACTTCCAAATGATTCCGTCAAGACTTTTGCAGAGATGGAGCTATTATTCACCCAGCGTTTCGCGAGTGCTAGTGAACGCATCCTAATAACGGCATTGATCAATGCCAGGGTGAAGCCAGGTAAAACGTGGGTACAATACGCAATACGATGGCGGAATTTATGGTCAAAATGTGAGCAGCGTATCGAGGAAGCGCCGGCAGTGGGCATGTTCGTGGGCACTCTTGACCCTCAAGCAACTATTTCCTAATTCATGATGTTCTTCAAACCGACCACGTTCCAGGCCTTGATCGACAAACTGGCCCAAATGGACCAGATGGGCCATAGACCGTCTCCTTTAAAGCCGGAACCGCAAAACGAAAAGGGTAAAAGGAAGGCGACCTTCGTCGTGAATACTCAACAGCAGCCCAGTGCCCCAAAACTAACTGATCGCCTAGACGAGAGGCGGCAATTCTATAATGAGAAAATGAAGCGCCCTTATTCGTTTCCCCGGGACAAAACAAAGAGATTGTTCGGGCTAGCGGTGCGCAACAGGATCATCAATCTGCTGAATCCAAAATGACCGTTGCAACCCGGCGAGGCTAATAGTCCCAATTATTGCCCCTACCATCAAACGGTAAGCCATCCAATTGAAAATTGCTTCGTCTTCAAGGGCTGGATTGAAGACCAGTATCAACAGGGCAAATTTGCCCTGTCCGAGAACTGGAAAGTGAACCCACCACAGCCACACGCTCCCAATAAGACGGATACACCGGGGGCATCATGCTCTTTGTAGAAGAAGCTCCATGGGAGGTCGTTCTTTCAGCCAAGACTAAAAGAATGCTAAAGGATCTCCAAACATGCCCGGCGATCAGGTGGAAAAATCCACTGGAACCCGAGATCATCGAGGGAATGCTGAAACCGTGCCCAACTCCAAAGATCGGTGGTGATAGCCAAAGCACTCACACCCAGCCGTCAAAGTCTTCGAAGAAGAAGAAGAAGACCAAAAAGCCCGTGAAGCCTGGTGACAAGCACACGGACCTGCAAAAACAAATTGACACGTTGGAAGAATATAATCAAAAAACGCGGACTATAGTCACACTCCAAGAATTTCTCAGCCACGTCCTTGAGGACGGAGATGATGACAATGGAGAAGACTCATCGGATGAATCTGAAGGTTATGTAGCAAGCTGCCATATGATCTCTCACTCGTCGATAAATAATGAAGAAGCTCCTTACACAGAGAAACTGGGGGCAGATCCTGAGCTGGAACTTCTAGGGTCGTCAGACGAAATGATTGATGCATTCCTGGATGAAGCTTTTCTTAAAAGCAAAGCTGCTCGAGAGCGTGAGATGGCCATATTCGAAAAAGCCAAACGCCGGCGACTGGACGAAAGGGTTGAAACACCCCCGCCAGATCAAAGTACATCCACCGCAAACAAAAGCAGGTTCAAGACGAGGAAGAAATTCGCCAAAGCCATATCGATGGGAATGAAGCTGCCACCCTCCAAAGGAAACACTCCTGATGAAGCGGATATACATCCTAGCTACTGCTTATATCACCGAAGGATCGCGCACCCTACTGAAGAGTGCAACGCCTTTAAAAACTGGTGGCAGGGATATATTGCTCACCGACAACATTTCAAGCAGATGAAACGCAAAGCTTGTCGGGAGCAAAGAAATACGACCGAGGAGCGCAAAAGAACTGCCGGCAACTGCCATATGGTTGACTAGGGGGATCTCAAGTTCTCACCTTTGGGAGCGTTTCTGATGAAAAAATAGCTCTTGGCCCTCTCTTCAAAGAGTCCACCTCGGGAAAAGAGGAAGAACCGAAGAGCTGCGAGAACATTTAGCTGCGCAATCGCACATTACCTGAAAAGAACCTCGGACCTGCAAATAAGGGCTCGAACAAAAAGGATAAGGAGAAAGAAAAAGTCCCTAAGGGTATCGCCCTTGATGATCGAGTCATCGAAGAGCTGGCAGCCAAGGACCCGCCCAAGAAAAGTAAGGTGGATTACAACGTTCTTGCACACCTGAGGAAGATACCCTCGCAGCTTAGTATTCTCTACGCCCTTCTGCTATCCGAAGAGGCGAGAGATTCGCTGATCAAGGCGTTACAAGAGCCTGAACAATTCTAAGCTTTCCTCGCCGAAGAAAAGATGAAGGACGAGTTGGAAGAAGTGCACACAGCCAATATCACCTTCGGCGATGAAGATCTTCTCCTTGGGACATGTGAGCATAACCGTCCCCTGTATGTCTTCGGATATTGTCATGACATCAAGATAGGCAAAATCCTGGTTGACAATGGGTCCTCCGTCAATCTCCTCAATGTGATAGTGTTGAAAGAAATCTGCATGAGCGTTCAGCACCTCGCTCGTGATAAAATCACCATCTCCGGTTTCGACTCCCAGTCATCACGGACGCTTGGGTCTATGATATTGACACTACGCTTTGGGCTGCTCGTCACGGACATCAAGTTCCACGTCATTGACGCCAAGACTTGCTACAACGCTTTGCTCAACAGGCCTTGATTACACGAGTACAACATCATCCCCTCTACACAACATCAGTGTATGAAATATTTCAAGGATGGTCTCAAGTATACTGTAACAGGGGAGCTAAACCCATTCTCCATGAATGAAGTCCGCAAATATGAGGATGCCAAATACTTCCTGCCTGATTTCGAAGACACGGAAAGATGTCGCAAATCGGAGGACAAGAACAAAGCTATCACCACTATTTCGGTCTTCGGGAATGATACCGAGGAAGAAGAAGAGATAGTTTATTCAGGGCCGCCCCAATGCAACAAGCCAGGACCGTCCACCCCTATGTTGATCTTCGGCAGCGACTCGGAAGATGAAGTCAATGCCGTATTCTCTGCTCGGCCATCAATACAAGCCTTCGCTGATGAAGATCAAAGTTTACAAGTTGCCATGGTTCTGCCAAAGCATCATAAAGAGCTAGACGCGCTTGATACCTACAGTGTGGAAGAACTGCAGGCGAAAAGATGAAAAGGCGATCCTATTCTACCGATCCAGGAAAACCAATGTGGAGAAAGAAATTTGGCATGGTGCGGATTCTACACTTGACAGGCTCCAGCCCATCCGTTTGCCCAGATATTACACAGACGGGCTAAAGAGACTCTTGAAATGCCAAGGTGTACCCTTTAAGCAAACCGCGCGACAAGCATGGTTCTATAACAGGATCTGGAACGTTTCCGGAACTCAACGAAAGTTGCCCAACGGGAGAATGGAAATGATCGGGCATGGATATGTTCGATCCAAGAAACGGGAGCTATTCCGCGACTGCTACGTCATACATGACTTTGATGAAGAAGGAGATGCTCTATGGGAAGATGCTAACCCTGAACCAGAACGAACTCCCGCCGTGAAAATGCCAAGTCCGTCGTTTGAAGAACAGATGGACAAGCTTATAAGGGAAGCGGGTCAAAAGGTTCGAGACGATCATAATCGCGAAATGGCCATCTATGAGAAAGCCAGAATGCAGCGCCTCCTTCAGCAGGTTGCGAAAAATGAAAATGCTCTTCCTTGTCAACCCGTCATATAAAAGGCCCGACGCAGAGGCAAAAATAAAACAAAAAGCGGGAAAGGTGTTTGACAGCGACAAAGCAGGACTAAGAAGCCACGCGATCAGGAATCGAGCAATCCGGATTCGTCTCTTATAAAGAAGATGGGTCAAGCGTACTCTTTTCTCCAGGACAAAACACAGAAGATACTTGATCTTGCCATAAAACATCAAATGATTACCCTCCCGGAGTCCAAGCACCCCGAGTAAGCAGGTGAAGTTAATCATCCAGATTATTTCTCCTATCACCGAGCAATAGGACATCCTCTCAAAGACTGCTTCACATTCAAAGACTGGGTAGAAGATCAGTACCAGCAAGGCAGGTTCGCTCTATCCAGCAGCTGAAAGGTAACTCCGCCACAGAAGCATGAACCAAAAGCCGCGCCTACAGCGAGAGTAGAACCAGATCAACATCGGTCTTGGAAGCGATCTCGTACTTATCATATGATAACGCTGTCAGAAGAAGAACCCGAGAATATGGACGACCTCCCCTGGTGCTTCGAAAACGATGATGACGAGGTAATCTCAGAGTTTCCACCGGCACCAAAAGAGCTGGAAGATGGAATACATACTACTGCAGATAACCTCAAGAAAATTGATTTGGGGACGGCAAGTGACCCGCGGCCGACATTCGTCAGTGAGTTGTTGTCTGAAGAAAGGGTGGCTACGCTAAAGTACGTGCTCATGCAGCATAAAGATTGCTTCGCATGGAACTATTCCGAGATGCCAGGACTAGATCCAGAGACTGCTGTGCACAAATTGGCGATATCTCCGGACGTCAAGCCGATCAAACAAGCACCGAGAAGAATGCGGCTCGAGCTTGAGATGAGCATCAATGCCGAGGTCAAGAAGCTAATCGACTCCGGCTTCATCCAAGAGGTTCAATATCCTGACTGGATCGCCAACATCGTTCCGGTGATGAAGAAAAATGGGACGGTGCGCATATGTGTGGACTTTCGGGACCTCAATAAAGCCTGCCCGAAGGACGACTTCTCAGTACCAGTCACCGAGCTGATGATAGATAATACATCCACTCACGAAGTTTTCTCCTTCATGGACGGCTCATCAGGATACAATCAGATAAAGATGCATCCCGAAGACCAGAAGCATACCGCTTTCCGGACCCCTTTGGGCATATTCTGCTACAAGGTGATGCCTTTCGGTCTAAAGAACGCCGGTGCCACCTATCAGAGGACCATGACAAAAATTTTCGATGACCTCATACATGAAATCGTCGAATGTTATATCGACGACCTCGTAGTAAAGAGCAAATCATACGAGGAATATTTAAAGCATCTGAAGATTGTGTTTCAACACCTTCTGAAATACAACCTGAAGATGAACCCTCTCAAATGCGCGTTCGGAGTTTTCTCGGGCAAATTCCTAGGATTCATCGTATAACATCGAGGCATCGAGATAGACTCGTTGAAGATCAAGGCGATCATGGAAATGTCCCCGCCAAAGACTCTCAAGCAGCTGCGATCTCTCCAAGAAAAGCTTGCATATATACGGCGATTCATAGCCAATCTTTCCGGCAAGTGCCGTCCCAGCAGTCACTTGATGAAAATGGGAACCCCGTTCATCTGGGATTACAAATGCCAAAGCGCACTGGACGAAATCAAGCAATACCTGCAGAATCCGCCAGTGCTGGCCACTCCTGTTAAAGGAAAACCTCTCATCCTGTATACGACAGCCCTCGAAGGTTCTTTAGGCGCGCTGTGGGCACAAGAGAACGATCAAAGGAAAGAAAGAGCTCTCTACTATCTGAGTCGATTTCTCCTGGAGGTAGAAAGCAACTACTCCCCCATCGAAAAACACTTCCTAGTGTTGATCTTCGCGATAACGAAGCTCAGACACTACGCATTGGCGCATGAGGTCCATCTCATATCAAAAGTGGATCCTCTCAAGTATTTGATGTCAAAAGCCATATTAACGGGGTGTCTCGCTAAATAGGCCCTACTCTTGAGGAATTCTCGATAACTTATCGGCCTCTTAAGGCAGTGAAAGTCCAGGCCATCGCTGACTTACTTACTGAGCACCTGATACCCGCCGATTCTCCTTTGAACAGCGAATTGCCAGATGAACATGCGTTTGACATGATCGACGGGGATGATACCCGGTAGGAACTCTATTTTGATGGAGCGTCTTCCATGAAGAAGCACAAACAAAGCACCCCTATAATCAAATCTGGGGTGGGCCTCATCTTCGTGACTCCACAAGGAAGGATAATGCGCTTTGCCTTCTCTTTAACAGAGCCAAGAACGAACAACGAAGCCGAATATGAAACTTTGATAGCAGGTCTTGAGATCGCTATCGACATGGAAATTGAAAACCTCCTCATATACAGAGACTCCCAACTGGTCGTTAGTCAAGTAAACGGTGACTATCAAACGTGCAAGCCAGAGTTGGTGAAGTATGGCGAGAAGGTACAACAACTACTGACTCAAATTCCTTCCTACACCTTGGAAATCATACCGCGTGCAAAAAATAGCAAGGCGGATGCTTTAGCCAAGCTCTCTAAAGAACTGGCCAACGAAAACCTCAATGACGTGAAGATCGTTGTGCAAAACCGTCGGGTTCTTGCACCAGCAGAAATATCTCCGGAGTCGTCTGAAGAAAAGGGAGCAACGGAGCAAATGGCTATGCAAATAAAAGACCAGGAAATGGCTGAGGATTGGAGAGAAGTCTTTATAGACTACTTCAAATCCCGTCGAACACCTAAAGATGTGTCCTCAAGACATCAGCTTATGAAGCGAGCTCTATCTTTTGCCTTCGTCAATGATACTTTATATAAGAGATCGTTTGACTCTTTATGGCTAAGATGCCTGGGACCGGAAGAGGCAAAGAGAGTCGTCCAAGAAACTCATGACGGACTCTGCAGTTCTCACCGAGCCGGGCCGAAGATAAAATTGAAGATCAAAAGGATGGGCTATTATTGGCCCACGATGATCCAAGACTGCCTCGAATACGCGAAGCAGTGCCACTCGTGTCAAATTCATGGGGATTTTATCCATCGGCATCCGAATCCACTACATCCAACGGTGGCTAGCGGCCGTTCGAAATGTGGGGGACTGACATAATCGGCCCCATCGAACCAGTATCGTTTAGAGGGCATCGATTAATTTTGGCGACAACTGATTACTTCTCCAAGTGGGCAGAAGCAGTACTGCCGAGGGAAGTGAAGACGGAGAATATCCTCCATTTCTTCAAGACGCACGTCATTTATCGGTTTGGAACTCCGCGACGGATCATCTCCGATAACGGGCCGGCTGTTCATATCATATTCTTGCATTATTATATTTCCCATTCTTATGCATTTTACAATAAAACAGGTACTTTTGACCCATGTCTGCTACATAGTACAGGTTACAGGTTCTTGGAGCGAAAACAGTGAAAAAGACAAAAGACGATACAAAAGAGGGACTTTTGACCAACAAATAGAAGGATCTTAGTCAAAGCCTAGACGAAGAACAGTTCACAATGTACAAGGCAACGCAAGGTCCAAGATGTCAAAGCGAACGGTTAAAAGACCACTACAAGTATTCACTGAAAGATCTGGAGAAGACCCAGAATCCAAATGGAGAAAAGAACCAAAGAATCAGGAAGCTTAAAAAGCCCAGAAAAAGCCCACAAAAAATCAGCCAAGGATCTATTTATTGGGCCACGGAACCGCGGCCCAACCCCTACCCAAGCCGCGGTTCCGCGGCCGTATTCAACCCGGAGAGAATAATTTTTTTTACCAAGTTTCTTGTGCGGCGCTGACTAGTCAACCTAGGGATATTTTGGTAAAATGCAGACGTGCGAATCAATTGTAACCTAGGGTTTCTATCTCCTATAAATAGAAGCCTAAATCATTGTATTTTCTCATGCCTCCCTCATGCCTCTTTTTATGAATAAAATTCAGAATTCTTTTGGAGAGCATCGATGCCTCTTTTCATATCATGAATTTAGATCTGACAATCCTGTGTTGATGTTTGGAGAGAGTCATCTGTAAAGTAAGTAGGTAATTTCAATTCTTGCCCTAGGTAATTTTTCATTCTCTGCCCTAGATAAATGTTTTTAAATTCCCTAATGAGCGAGTAGTCTCCTCGCTTGTTAGGGTTAGCTTTGGGGAAGACTTTTGAGAGATTGGATCTCTCATCCCTTTCTTGCCCATTATATATTATCAATAGGACTCCATGCATACACGCACACACCGCGTCCTATGGCACCCTATCCCTCGAGGTAGCAGTGATACCGTAGTATAAAGGCCCGGTTGTGCGTGTTTTCCATGGAGGTTAGGGTAAGGATCGATAAAGGAATGACAAGAACCTAAAGGAAGGAACACCTTCCCGAATGGATCTAATCCCTTTTATTGATAATTACCATAACTCCTCATAGATCTTCATTTGGGTATAGAAAGCGTTGAGATTTATTTACATTTTCAAACCATTCCTAAACCTAACCCTGGCAAGATTTAGATCTAGATTAATTTAGTTTTTAGATAGATTTAGTTTTTAGATTTAATAATCAATCCGAACACCCATCGGAATTAACTCGTTTGAGCGATTAGGAAATTCACAGCATCCCTATGGACCGACCCGTACTCACCGGCTAGCTACATGCGACGCCGTTCTTGATTGCGGTTTAGAAATACTTTTGACATTTCAATCAAATAGCATCGTTGCCGAGGATGGCGTAGTATTTCCTTTTTGCAATTTCGGGTTAATATAAATTAAAAAAAAAACCATAAAAACTGAAAAATCACAAAAATATAAAAATATATCATCTGTTATTTTTGGAAAGGTATTTTTTTTTTGAATCTCTGTAGGGTCGACGGATCTGGAAAAATCCAGAGTTCGAAACAGAAAAAGATACATCAGAACAGAAAGAGGTTGGAAAAGCAAAATAGCTCAATTTTTTGGAGACCTGAAGCCTCCGTACCGCCGCTAATCCGCCGCTCAAGCCGCCTCCCGCCGCTAATCTGCGGTCCTTCTGGCTCTTCATCGCGCGAAATTTTCATGTTTGTTTCCTTTTTCCCCCCTCTGCAACCTAAAATATATCTTTTGTCAAATCTCCTACAGGATTCTTTGCGCTTAAAAATCTTCCCCCTTCTCAATAACAAATCTTGTGCAGGATTCTTTGCGCCGCGCATAAAATAAAAAGATTTGATTGCAAGTGATTTACTGTTTTGCATATCTTTAATCGGACTTTAAGGGGCTTTTGACCAATTCAGATTGGGTGGGGATTTCATCACCCTTCCCAGGACCCCAGAAATCACATAAAGCATTTGCATTGACCAATCTTTAATTAAAAAAATACTAGACTCAGCCCTAAGGACTTCGAGCTCAATAGGACAGAGGACTAGTTATAGGCATCGGCCGTTAATCCTAACCTGACTTTGCGGTGTCTGGGCAAGTGGTTACTTAATTAGGACCGCTACTTGTAGCGGGGAGCCTCCCACTCACCTGGCACTTACCTGGCCGCAATTGGCGGTGAATAGACGGTTTGAGGTCCTATTTCTAGCCCTTTGGAACAGTTAGGAGCTGTCTAGCTGACCTAGGTGACCCTAGATCTAGGCCTGATTGTGCATTTCTGGTTGATTGCATTTGTGTCTAAGCCCTTTATCGAAAATCTTTTTTGCAAAAAGTTACAAATAAAAAAAAAGGAAAATTTTTATAAAAAGACTTGCAACTTTTGTCGCTAAGAAATCTGTGCACCCCAATCTTCTTTCTCTTCTCCCTCTTACATCATGGGTACCCCACCTCATTAATCTCTTGCCAAACTTTGGTATCCTGAACCTAACTTTGCCTCGTACGTCAATTGTTTCGGTCGATTTAAGGACGATCCCTTCATGCCCAAAATTTCTTTGAAAGATCAAATAGAAACATCTAGGAGTAACAGTTCGACATTGCAATCCACTTTGTGTCAACCATGTCAACCTTCACCACCTTCTTATGATGATACCACTTTTTCGAGTCCTATTGTAACTCCTAAACCGATGTCTATTGCCGAGCATATTGCACAATTTTGTAGCCGATCTTTCACTCCTCTCCACACATTCAGTTCTAGGGATCAACAAGTCCATTCACCTTTCTATACAAATGTTGATCCTACTCCTGTCCAACCATCCAATTCCTACCATTCCTACCCGACTTTCCCACCTTTACTAGACATTGCTTCTACACAGCCATTTGGGAGTTTCACGTATCCAAACAATTTCGAATCTTTTACCGAAACCCCTTCACAACCCATGTCTAGTTTGGAACAGTCGTTGGAAGCTTATATTTTAGCAACAAACAAAATGGTGAGGAATGTGGATGCGTCCATGGCTATGCAACCTAGTGAACCGGTAGCTAGTTTCCAACTAGCTCCAAAAATTCCAATGTAGGAGGAGGCGGTTGGACAGAGTGAGAATTTGAGAGGCGCGAGTGAGTTCTACACATTTCCAAATCAAACTTACCCATACCCAATTGAAGCCCACAACTCCGGTTTTCCATCGATTGTCCCAAATGATTCACAAGTTGAAAATAAAACATCTAACGAGTTGTGTGACTTTGTAGTACTTGATTTGCCAGATTGTGAAGAATCTCTTTCGAGTGAAACCACACCTAATCCTTTCGATCTTTACACCTCTAATCTAGAACCTGAATTGATAAATATCCATGCTTTTGATGAGGTGTCAGAAAAAAATGATTTTCACTTGATTGAGGATATAGACGTCGGGAATATTTTGGATGATAAACCCGTAGATTTGACTGAAATTTTATGTCCAATTCATCATCCCGAGTCATTAAATGTTTCTCCCGAACGTCATATGTGTCTTGATTTTGATGATAATGGCATGGATAGGCTAAATTTTGAGGAGAATTATGAGGATAGTATTGAGGATCATATTGAGGTTGAACCATTTTTGTTTGAGGTGTCTGATTTTCCAATTCATCCTCCTGAACCTTTAACTGTTATATCACCTTCCCTCCTTTCCATCGTTTCGCCCACGCAAAAGATCATGCTTGAAGACTGTGAGCGTGAAAAATTTTCCTTTGAATCTGACACAGTTCTCACAGCCGATAACACTTACGAGTGTTTCACTTTTTCGGACGATGTTGAAGACTCACCGTCCGAGTTTGAGTCCTTTGAATTTTCAGATGAGTTAGTTGAACCATCAAACTCGGTTGCTTACAGTCATTTCGAACCATTCATGGAATCCTTCGAGTTCGAGACAAATTACTTAGGTGAGAATGAAACTATTCCTAATTCACTCCCTTTCGTCCTTCCAATCGTTCCGACCTTGCAAGAGACCGTTACGCTTTCATCTCCAATACCAAGTTCGACGTACCCATGTTTGCTCCCGAATCTTGAGGGATTTAATCTCAATTTTCCGCGGGTTGATAGATTAGCACATTCGCTTTTTACACATCGGTCATTACAAATTGTGCTAATTTCTACACTCCACCCCCACCCTCAAGTTCCTATTCCCACTTTCTTTGGTTCTACTAGTCTTCCTTTAATGATGCCGAGTGTTGATGAATCACAATCCGATATTTTGAGTTCGATAATTTTTAATTAGACCTTCGATGACAGTTTCGAAGATATTTTCGCCGACGAACTCGCATTCTTAAACGATACGAATTTTGTGATTAATCAACCTCCACTTGAAGAAGTAGAACCACTACCATTTATTTTCCCCTTCCGCCATTCTTCTCCTCCACCGAGACCGTATACTGCTTCTATCTCGACACGGTCTCGTGTGCTTCTCATCTCATTTCTCTACACCCCATTCTTTCACCAACTCTACCATTATCACGATAGAATTTTTGAATGGTTGGTGCTAACATTTGGCTTGTGTAAGGCCTTGCTTAAGTTTGGGGGGAACCTTGTTGTATATATATTCTTTTGTTTTTCTTATAACAATAAAAAAAATTAAAAAAAATTAAAAACTTTGTAAATAAATAAACAGGGGAGTGCCGACATTTTGACCCTCTTGGTGTTGCATGACAGTGAGGACACTGTCGAGTTTAAGTTTGGGGGTATGCTCGGTAAGCCTTCTTCCTTCGCATTCATATGTATATTTTTGCATTTGCATACTTATTTGAAAACCCATAAAAAATTGAAAATTTCAAAAATTATAAAAATTAATGTATTCAATTTTGGCCGTATTGATTTGAGTTTGACAAATAGGTTAACTAGTTAGGAACAACTAGATCTTAGACTTAGTAAATTAAAAACCCTAAAAATAACCTTCCTTAAAGTTTAACGGTACAAAGTATATGTCTTTGTAGTTTATTTAGAAATAGGCAAATTTTGAGTTCATTTCTTAGGCTAAGTCAAAACAAAGGAAAAGTATTGATATTTTTATTAGAGTATGAGTTTGAAAAATAATTCCTAGCTTAAGTCTAGATTCTGAAAATATATACCCTACAATTTGCACAATCACGCACCTTGAAACTTGGAATAGTAGAGAAGACCTTGAAATGCTCTTGTCTAAAGTCCTTAGTACGAAAAAAAATAATACAAGTGTGAATAAAGAATAAAAAAAAATGGACACCGGTTTTTGTGATTACTTAAGGCTGAAAAAAAATATAAAAATATTTAGCGAGGGTGCTTCATCACCTAGTCCCTTAGACCAACTGGTTTGGGAGTCACTGCTAAAACCTTGGGTGTTGCAAGACTAGGAATTACGCTTTAATGTGCAAACACATCTTGCAATCGGTTGTTGGTATCTCAAGAAGTATTAACGGTCGCATGAAGGATGTGTAAGCAAAATTCATTTAAATTCACCAATTAATAAGTACTTTGGACAACGGACAAGGGTATGATTACTTGATTTGAATTTCCAAGTGTAGGGGTGATTTATACACACACGTAGGGATATGTGATTGGAGTTTAGATGAGAGAAAGGAGTGAAGAATAGAACTTGTATCTTTAGTAGAGTTGATAGAAATTCCTAAGTAGAGATGGAACCCTAGGAGGAAAACTTAAGAAATGCCGAAAGCTAAGTAAGGATGCAGAACATATATAATCTTAAGATAGATGATGAGGAAGTGTGAAGAATATGGGTGGATAATTTATGAGTAGAAGATAATAGAATTCCTTGTTGGAAAACTCTTTTGGAGAACAAAAGTCGAAAAGCCGAATTGATAGGATTTTGTGGGTAGTATGCGCTGAAAACTCTCAGGAGACAACACTCCTCCTACTAGGGACACCTAGAGGTTTAACGGCTTGTTGCACGAGCTCAGTGCAATCGTGTTTCCCTACGAAAGTGCGGTTAGGTTTTTGTCGAGAATAAAAAAATAAGTTTGCTCGAGGACGAGTAAAAAATAAGTTTGGGGGTATTTGTTCATATCATATTCTTGCATTATTATATTCCCCATTCTTATGCATTTTACAATAAAACAGGTACTTTTGACCCATGTCTGCTACATAGTACAGGTTACAGGTTCTTGGAGCGAAAACAGTGAAAAAGACAAAAGACGATACAAAAGAGGGACTTTTGACCAACAAATAGAAGGATCTTAGTCAAAGCCTAGACGAAGAACAGTTCACAATGTACAAGGCAACGCAAGGTCCAAGATGTCAAAGCGAACGGTTAAAAGACCACTACAAGTATTCACTGAAAGATCTGGAGAAGACCCAGAATCCAAATGGAGAAAAGAACCAAAGAATCAGGAAGCTTAAAAAGCCCAGAAAAAGCCCACAAAAAATCAGCCAAGGATCTATTTATTGGGCCACGGAACCGCGGCCCAACCCCTACCCAAGCCGCGGTTCCGCGGCCGTATTCAACCCGGAGAGAATAATTTTTTTTACCAAGTTTCTTGTGCGGCGCTGACTAGTCAACCTAGGGATATTTTGGTAAAATGCAGACGTGCGAATCAATTGTAACCTAGGGTTTCTATCTCCTATAAATAGAAGCCTAAATCATTGTATTTTCTCATGCCTCCCTCATGCCTCTTTTTATGAATAAAATTCAGAATTCTTTTGGAGAGCATCGATGCCTCTTTTCATATCATGAATTCAGATCTGACAACCCTGTGTTGATATTTGGAGAGAGCCATCTGTAAAATAAGTAGGTAATTTCAATTCTTGCCCTAGGTAATTTTTCATTCTCTGCCCTAGATAAATGTTTTTAAATTCCCTAATGAGCGAGTAGTCTCCTCGCTTGTTAGGATTAGCTTTGGGGAAGGCTTTTGATAGATGAGATCTCTCATCTCTTTCTTGCCCATTATATATTATCAATAGGACTCCATGCATACACGCACACACCGCGTCCTACGGCACCCTATCCCTCGAGGTAGCGGTGATACCGTAGTATAAAGGTCCGGTTGCGCGTGTTTTCTATGGAGGTTAGGGTAAGGATCGATAAAGGAAGGACAAGAACCTAGAGGAAGGAACACCTTCCCGAATGGATCTAATCCCTTTTATTGATAATTACCATAACTCCTCATAGATCTTTATTTGGGTATAGAAAGCGTTGAGATTTATTTACATTTCCAAACCATTCCTAAACCTAACCCTAGCAAGATTTAGATCTAGATTAATTTAGGTTTTAGATAGATTTAGTTTTTAGATTTAATAATCAATCCGAACACCTATCGGAATTAACTCGTTTAAGCGATTAGGAAATTCACAACATCCCTGTGGACCGACCCGTACTCACCGGCTAGCTACATGCGACACCGTTCTTGATTGCGGTTTAGAAATACTTTTGACATACCAATCACCAGCCTACAGAAGCCACAAGATCAGCCGCTTCACACAACAGTATAACATAGACTGGAGATACTCTTCAGTCTATAATCTTCGAGCTAACGTTCTAGCTGAGGCTTTCAACAAGACATTGACAAAGATCGTGAAAAAGACAGTGTCTCGAAATAAGAAGGACTGGCATGAGAGACTACATGAAGCTCTCTAGGCGTATCGAACTACGTTCAAAACGGCCATGAATACAACGTCGTACGCGTTGGTATTCGGCACAGAAGCGGTACTCCCTCTCGAGATAAAGTTACCCTCTCTATGAGTGGCAGTTCACTATGAGCTAACAGACGAAGAAAATGCTCACCTTCGGCTTGAGGAGCTCGATGCCCTTGATGAAACCCGGCTCATAGCGCAACAAAATCTGGAGGCTTATAAAGCAAAGATGACGCGCTCATATGAAAAATTAACTAGGCCGAGAACGTTCCGCCAAGGCGAACTCATGCTAGTGGTTAAAAGACTTATGATCCCCAATCGTGCCAAGCGGGGGAAATTCAAGCCGAACTATGAAGGCCCGTATATCATAGACAAAGTCTACCAGGGTGGAGCTTACCTACTCATGGACATGCATGGTGAAAGACCTTTCAGGCCAATAAACGGTCGCTTCCTAAAGAAATACTACGCCTGACGAGTCACGGCTTAGGTCAACGATAGATGACGACAACTATGTCCGCTCGCTATCTTTCTGAGCCTAAACACTATAAGTAGTAGCCGGCTATCGGACCGAAATTTCCTTAAACTAACGATGGACCACTACGTCCTAAAACTGGCTGTTGACCGAGACATCGATAAACTACTGTGGACTGCAGCATCCCAAAGCTGACACAGAAAATAATAAAATAATAATTAAAAAAAAGAGAAAACGGTATGTCCATAAGCAAATGGGCACGGATGAAAACCCGAAAGGGCTCCGTGAGTAAAAACAGCAGGGCTACCGGCGAGTTTTTGTGAAAACTCGAAAGGGCACGATCTCGTTAAAAAACACTTGCAGGGTTCTCTCGACCTTGTGAGGAGAAACCACCTGTGTGAGATCCTTACGACTCACAAAGGAACAACACACTTAGGGATCCCCACGATTCCTAAGAAGAAATTACACTTACGAGATCCTCACGACTCGTAAGGAGAACTCTCTTATGAGACCCTCACGGCTCATAAGATTCAAAAGTCTTAAGCTACAAGGATCTGAACATGTTCTTAAGCGGCCACCACAACCTCCAATGCTGCCCTACAAGCGGCTCAATACTAACCCTTGTATACAATCCACGGGCACGAGTAAACATTTCCCTAACAAAGTCCCATCCATGACTAGGGATATGTTTGCGCAGTGAACAACCCTTGTAAGCCCTCTCGACTTATAAGGAGAAAGCACTCTTGTAAGATCCTTACGACTTATAAGAGATCATGCACTTAGGAATCCTCACGATCCCTAAGGAGAAAACGCACCTATGAGATCCTCACGACTCGTAGGGAGAAATACCTTTATGAGACCCTTACGGCTCATGAAGTCAAAATCCTTAGTCGACAGGATCCTAACCCTGTCTACTAAGCCACCTTTGTTCGACATCGACGTAGGCAAATGATGATTCGCTCCTGGTAATATCCTAGTTGTAGCTGTGCTGATGCCGAAATCGGTGTCTAACTCCAAGCTTGCAGCAAAAAGCCAGCGAGCCACACATGCATACGAAATAGCCGAAATGATGGGGCAGCTTGCAACAAAATCAGCAAGTAAAAATGTATGCATACAAAAATAGCTGAAATGATTAGGCAACTCGCAATAAAAAGCAGCGAGTAAAAATAAAACAAATAGCCGAAATGATTGAGCAACTCGCAATAAAAAGCAGCGAGTAAAAATAAAACAAATAGCCGAAATGATTGGGCACCGCGAACAATAGCCGAAATGATTGGGCAATCGCGACCTTCGCGATATAAAAACTGAAATGATAGAGCATCGCGGAAAAAAAATGAAATTTATGCTCTATAGGTGATATCACATCAATCCCTGTATATAATCCAGGGGCGCAAACAAAGGAAGAATCACACCTTCCCTCCCCATGCTCCATCAGAAGAAGAAGCCAAATCTCAATGGTTCACAGACAGCCTGGAGATTATCTCAATATCCGACTCATTTCAACAGATACGATATCAACAAATCGGAGCTGCGGCAAAATCCCCAGTTCCATGACTCGACGATGCACAAACAACTGAGAGTCAACCTTTCCTGGTCATGTGGAACGCGGCTTATGTCAATCCTGACCCCGTAGGAAACGTCCAGAGCGGAGCCTGGTTCTCGCAGAACACGGCTATGACCCCGTGGGAAGCATCCAGAGCAAATTCCTGGTCACGTGGAACACGGCCTATGTCAATTCTGACCCCGTGGAAAACGTCCAGAGTGGATCCTGGTCCTCACAGAACACGGCTATGACCCCGTAGGAAGCATCCAGAGCAAATTCCTAGTCACATGGAATACGGCTTATGTCAATCCTGACCCCATGGGAAACGTCCAGAGCGGAGCCTGGTACTCGCAGAACACGGCTATGACCCCGTGGGAAGCTTCCAGAGCAAATTCCTGGTCATGTGGAACGCGGCTTATGTCAATCCTGACCCCGTGGGAAACGTCCAGAGCGGAGCCTGGTTCTCGCAGAACACGGCTATGACCCCGTGGGAAGCATCCAGAGCAAATTCGTGGTCACGTGGAACACGGCCTATGTCAATTCTGACCCCGTGGAAAACGTCCAGAGTGGATCCTGGTCCTCGCAGAACACGGCTATGACCCCGTAGGAAGCATCCAGAGCAAATTCCTGATTTCGTGGAACGCGGCCTATGTCAATCCTGATCTTGTGGGAAACACCCAGAGCGGAGCCTGGTTCTCACAGAACACAGCTATGACCCCGTGGGAAGTATCCAAAGAAAATTCCTGGTCACGTGGAACACGGCCTATGTCAATCCTGACCCCATGGAAAACGTCCAGAGCGGATCCTAGTCCTCGCAGAATACGGCTATGACCCCGTGGGAAGCATCCAGAGCAAATTCCTGGTCATGTGGAACGCGGCTTATGTCAATTCTGACCCCATGGGAAACGTCCAGAGCGGATCCTGGTCCTCGCAGAACACGGCTATGACCCCGTGGGAAGCATCCAGAGTAAATTCCTGGTCACGTGGAACACGGCTTATGTCAATCCTAACCCCATAGGAAACGTTCAGAGCGGAGCCTGGTCCTTGCAGAACACGGCTATGACCCCGTGGGAAGCATCCAGAGCAAATTCCTGGTCACGTGGAACACGGCCTATATCAATTCTGACCCCATGGGAAATGTCCAGAGCGGATCCTGGTCCTCGCAGAACACGGCTATGACCCCGTGGGAAGCATCCAGAGCAAATTCTTGGTTTCGTGGAACGCGGCCTATGTCAATCCTGACCCCGTGGGAAACGTCCAGAGCGGAGCCTGGTCCTCGCAGAACACGGCTATGTCAATCAGACCCCATGGGAAGCATCCAGAGAAAATTCCTGATCACGTGGAACACGGCCTATGTCAATCCTGACCCCGTGGGAAACGTCCAGAGCGGAGTCTGGTCCTCGCAGAACACGGCTATGTCAATTCGACCCCGTGGGAAGCATCCAGAGCAAAATCCTGGTCCCGTGGAACACGGCTAAAGTCAATCTTAACCCCATGGGAAATGCCCAGAGCAACTCCTGACTCCGTGAAATGCGGATAATGGCAACACCATCAATCACTTACGGGTCCTCTCGACCCGTAAGGAAGAAAACTCACTTGTAAGATCCTTACGACTTATAAGAGAAAACGCACTTAGGAACCCTCACGATTTCTAAGGAGAAAATACACCTACGAGATCCTCTCGACTCGTAGGGAGAAAAGTCTTTATGAGACCCTCACGGCTCATAAAGTTGAAAAGTCTTAGGCGGCAGATCTGAACCTGTTTTCTAAGCCATCACTACCCCTCGAAGAATTCAAAACGGAATGCTCTCTTTAACATCGGCAGGCTACGCTTACTAAAGTGACATGCTAATAACAAAGAAAAGAAGAAAGCCAAGAGACGGCACAAGACATTGCGAAAGAAATGTATCTTTTATTTATAAATTCAATTGGGTACAAAATATATCTTATGAAAGAATAAAAAAAAATGGATACATTTTATTCAAAATTACAAATGGTACAGAAACAATTATTGAGAGGGAAGCGTTTTCAATAGACCGATCAGTCGCTCGCGCACTTCCCTCAGCCCCTTATCTTGGGCAGCTGCCGCGGCCAACTCTGCTTCGACCTGGGCTCGTTGCTGCAAGTAGGATGAAAGTTGCTCTTCGACGACCCGCTGAGCTACCCCACGATTCTGTGCATCTCGCTCGATGAGGTCAAGCTTTTGCCTCAGCGTGAGCCCGTCAGAAATACATCGTAGAAGGCTTTCGAAGATAACTTTCAACTGTGCAGCGTTTGCATCAACTTGCGCATGCAATCGAGCAGATTCGCTTGAAGTCTCCTCGCGCTCCTTACGCCTCAAAGCCTCTTTTTGTTCAAGATGGCGGAAATAAGGGGTGCTCTCCTCGACCCATGCAGCCCGCTGGGAGTTCATAGCCAAGACCTCAGGGACAAGACGTCTAAACTCAAGCTCATGCAGGCAGGCCTCAATTTTTCTGCAATAATTAACCCAGGACTCCACGATGCCTTCATTATGAAAGTGCATGAGCGTCTCCAGCATGGGATTAACCTCAGCAGCGAAATATGCAGCAAGGACAGGAGTCTCCGCATCAAGCCCCTCGAGATGATCGGTCAACGTGCGCAGGCTATTCACAGCACCTTTGGAGGAGGGGCGTCGAGAAAAGGGGTCTGCTGGCATTATGACTTGAGACTCAAACGGAGCTGAAGTCGGTGTCACGGCTACAAAGCAAATCACAGTCAAGTAACGGTTCAAGAAATAAAGGAAGTTCATGAACAACGGAGTTTACTATACCGGCTGCAGCAGGTGGCAAGATCGAGAGTACCGGTGGTGCAACTGTTCTTTCGTCTCATCCTTCGAGCTGTAGGGCTGCAATTAAAACAAAGAAGAATTAGAAACGATTTGACTACCCGTCAAAGAAAAGAAGAGACGTTAGCTAAAAGCTGTTCTCACCAGCTCTGCTAGAAGAGACAACTCTGATTGAAAGGAGAAGTGTGGGTGCGGCACCTGATACAGGTAATCAAAAAGGACTCCTGCAAGGATATAATAATGCAATGTCAGTACATGAAGTATAATGCCTACAATGAAGCTGATGGGTCACAAATCCGCACCTTCCAGCATTTGAGAGGGTACGAGAGAAAGTGAAGGAGCGGTCACCGTCAAAGCAGCAACTGGAGACGCTTTCTCGGATGGCATAACCCCAATGCTCATCACACCTGCATTAGAAATAAGAGAAACACTGTCCAAAAAAATTGAAAGGGATTGCAGAATAAAAGGGAAAGTGATGACCCAAAATCTACCTGGTGAGTCGCCGGTCAAGACCGCGACAAGGGCGTCACTGGATGCAGCGAATGCTTCACCCTCCTCCATCGGAACGGTCTTGCCACCCATAGCCTCATCTCCCGATTCCATGAGAATCGTCGTGACACTCGCAGCGCCCGGCAACGGCAAGGAGACGCATGGGGAAAAAGTGACGATTGGAGCAGTGCCCGACTCTTGAGAAAGAGTGGCTACCTCGGGCTCGGCGATTATAGCCATCTCACCTACCGCTACCTCGGGCTCGGCGATTGTGGCTGTCTCACCTGCCGCTACCTCAGGCTCGGTGGTTGCCGCCACGTCACCTGCCACTTCCTCGGCAAGACTTGGCCCTGCAGGATAAGATATATGAGAACCTGAAAATTAAAGCTTTGACAAAAGAACCCAATGTCACGTTACCTTGGGTCGGTTTTTCGATTGCCTCCCGAGCCACACGTGCTGCCTGCCTGTGGGCGGTAGACAAGGCAGCCGAAGTATCCTCTGAAGGAGTAGGGGCAGGGGTAACAGCGCTTGGACCTGCACCCGCATCCAAGGCGGCGGTACGCTTCCTTTCTGCCCGGGCCATGAGGGCAGATCTTCTAAAGACCTCCTTCAACGGGACGTCATCGTCCACGCCAATAGTTACCTCTGGAGCCGTTATGGCATCCGTCATCGGTTGCTTAAGTGAAGCTTCTTTCGGCAATACCGGCAGAACTGAGACTTCGATAGCCGACCCAGGAAGCGTCTCCGCACCTCCCTGTGAAGTCGGTGCCACGCCTGGAATAACCTGAGTAGAGGTAGTCCCTGTAATAAGATGAAAAGGAGGGGTCAGATTACCCATAAGAAACGGGAGCGGAGACGCGGTGAACCGAAATATACCGATGCCTAAGGATGCTCGAAGTCTTTCCTCTTCCTCAAAAGTCTTGAGAGAAGTTGCGAGAGCTTCTTCGGTGGAAATGCCTGTTAAAAAAGAAAAGGGGGAAAAAGTGTCAGTCAAAACATTATGATAAAAATATGATGCAATGACGAAAGATACAGATGATGGTTACCTGATTGCGCGAGGATAGCCAGTCCCGCTTCGTGGCTTGCCAATTGCTCAGAAGCTGCAATGGCAGCCGCCAGATCAGTATCATCTGGCGGCATCAATAGACCATCGTTTGTCTCATACTCGCTCAGGCCTTCACCATAAGGAGCGTGAGGCTCCTGGCTGAGTACAACGTCGACAGAAAGGATCGACTTTTTCTTCCTCTTCTGTGAGCGAGGTCCGGTCGCAGCTAGCACAAGCTTATGCTTGGTAGGCACTTCAGGACGACGAGTCCCGATATCTGAACCCACGCCAAAATCGAGGGAAGCTACAGTCACCGTTTCTACAGGAGCCCGGGGTATCGGTAGCTCGGGCCTGTCATGCGGGACTTCGATCACGGCAGCTTCTCTTAAGGGAGGTAGGACAATGGTCCGTCGCTTCAGAGGGACGTTTCGATCACCAGCAGGGGGTGCACCTTTGCGATCGAGCAGTAGTCGCTTCTCTTCCCTGATGACGGCGCGAATGTTGGTAGCATGCCACGTACACACTAAGGGCCTTCGGGACACAGCTCGGTTCGCTGATAAAGAAGTTGGACCCCGTGTTCATGCGCATGAAATGATGCAGTGCGTTTCGCATTCCCTCTTTAGTGACAGCAGGTTCTAACAAGAAAGCCTCAAGCGGGACTCCCTGATTGCAGCTCAGCTGCTGGGCAAAACGGTGCGGATTGTATCTCATGAATAACGCCGCATCATTTTTCCTAAACACTAGAGAGCCCGGTCTGATGGAATATAAATGAAGGATTTCCCGAGCTTTCAAAACAGAGGCTCCATCTTTAAAAATGTCCCGCAATGGTTGCACTGTTGTCGCGGACTCTTTGCCGATAGTCAGGATCTTGTCGGTGAAAGTCATGCCGTCTCCAACCGTGCGGGGACGAAGGAGCAAACCTCTAGCTTCCCACGGTGACGGATTTACAATAGATGTGTCGACTAATCACATCATCCGGGGGAAGCCGCACCTGTCGTAGAAGGACGGCCTTTTATGGATACCGAAAACACTAAGTGCATGTAGCTCGAGCTATGACATGAAGTAATGCATCGAGAAGTTCATATGCTGCACTCCGGGTTCAGTAGTATCCGCCGCTTGGCTGAGGCCGTAATACAAATGAGCTAACCCGGCAACCCCGACTGCCACTTTCACCCCAATAATCATTCGGTGAGCTGGATAGAAAACAGACGGCCTCATACGGCGAGGGTGCATCGGGAGCGCAAACCAGCTCAGCCATAGCCCAAGAAACCCCAAAAAGAACGTTTCCTCATCAATCCCAGGGACTGTGACCTCCGCGAAAGAAACAACTAGAGTGTTGGGGAGGAAGAAACTCTTTTGATCTGCCTCCGCCGTTGGGAAGTTGTTTAACCCTAAACCGAAAGGGTCGTCAAGTTTGGCGAATTTAGCAGCACCCTTCGAGAGGACTTCCGGATGGAGAAAACGAGCAATGAAATCCTCGAAATTAACCCTGCGGCTTCCAGATTCGAGAAAAAAGCCTACATAAATATTCAACACTTTGATTAAGCTAGGGAACTGGTGTTGAATGGCGTTCTCCAGGGTAAGGCCCGTCATCATTGGCTTGGCACCAAAAACGTATTCATCTGTAGGAAGCAGTTCTTCATAATGCTCCCCCATAATCAGTAAACCAGAAACTTCTGCAAATTCCTCTAAGAAAATTGATACTTCTCGGTCCAGCGAAAGGAAGGTGTGAGTAGGAATGTTCCACTGCTCCAGAAAGGCCTTAACCCACCAGGCGGGAAGCGTAGAATACTGGAAGAGAGAAGCATAAATGGCGGGATACAACCCAAGCCTCAACAACCGTGACTTCTTTGCTGACAGAATGTAGCGGGCCCATTGCAGATAGCCAGCTGGATGACGAGGAATTAGCCCAATCATATATGGTTGTCCCCACGGTCGAGCCTCGCCTTGACAAATACGTTGCCCCAGGGTATCCAAAGCCATTAGAGGCTGAACAGGTATCGAAGCCATAGCAGACTGAAGAAGACCTCCCGAAGTCCAGTTGACTTCTTCCACGTTATAGTTCACCGGGGGTGGGTCGGCGTAATGGATCGCCGTGATGAGCTCTGAGGGTACCGTGCATGAAAAGCTCTGCCGACCCCTAATAATCTGATTGTACCATATCCCCCAGAGGTGAAGATTCTTATGTTCCGGGTCATGATCTTTGATCAATGCTAAGACTTCCTGGTCCACAGGCGCTCCAGGGAATCCTCCCTCTGAACGAACAAACGGGAAAAAGGGATCGAAAGACATGTCGCCTGCGCGAAAAGGGACAAAAGTCAACTGTCAATGCGATAATTTAATTTAAATTCTAACACTTGGTACGTTAGAATTTGTACCACACTGCAATGCAGTGAAGAGGGACCAAAAGGGGCCCACAAAATCTAGATGACAGTTCATAATTAATAAAACAGCCCCATCATTTGATGAGACTGTTGATTAAATTAGGAAATCCTCAAGAAATTCTCATTAAATGAGAGATCCCTCGGGCAGAAGAGTAAATCTCCCATTGAGAGCAGTGCTCTGTGACAGAGTGACACTTGTCAAACGCTGATCATGAAGGAATAAAAATTCCTCAAGAGCCTTGCTCTGGAAGAAAATGATGGAATAATCCATCAAGAAAATTAAAAACAATTTTTTTTATATACGAATTAAAAAATTCTGAGATCTTCAAGATCCATGAACAAACTCTTAAGAGTTCTTCATGATTTGAAGAGAGCAAAAGCTCCGTTAATGAAACCCTAAAAGGGTTTTCTTTAGATCAAAGATCTATGAAGAGAAAGGCTCTGTTAATGGATAAAACCCTAGATTATTACAAGATTTAATCTTTACCTAAATTTTGACAGAGTTTTTGCCCTTTAGAAAATTCTTAAGATGGAGAGCTATGCTCTGTGAGAGAATAAAAATTCTCAGAAAATAAGGAAAAAGATGAAAAGAAATCATCCTAAGGACCAAAGGTCCTATTTATAGGCACTGAGTGCCGTTTCAACTTCTGAGTTGATCCAAGGGCGCAGACACTGCCACCGCTGCACTCACATGTGGGCCACGTGAGAGCAACGGTGGGGGGCATTTGTTTCCCCCAATCAGAGCAAAACTCTGTTTAAAATTCAAATTTTTGAAATGAAGCAACGCTTCAGATGCAGCGCCGAGTGCGCTGCGCCCTAAGCAGCGCACCATGTGCAAAGCACGTGGGCGCTAGCGTCAGGTGCGCTGCGCTCTAAGTAGCACGCCACGTGTGCGCTAGCGCTAGGTGCACTGCGCTCCAAGCAGCGCAGTACGTGTCAAACACAGATGCGCTAGCGCAATATGCGCTGCCCTTCAAGCAGCGCACCACGCGCAGAGCATGGGTGCGCTAGCGCTGGAACTAAAAGCTCCCTACCGTTAGATCAAAGATGATAAATCATTAATTAATCAGAGTTAAATTCTGTTAAGGAAAGATTCCTCAAAATCTTTCCAAATAACAACATTGTGCTCTGTAAATCAGAGCACCGTTGGATCAATGATCCAATGGTAAATAAAAATTACCAAAAGACAGAATAAATTCTGTGTGGAAAGATTTTCCAATCTTGTTAAAAACAAGAAGATTGACTTCTGTAAAACAGAAACCCTAGGATCAAAGATCCAATGGTGGGGAAACATCCCCAAATTAATTAGAGAAAAATCTCTTTAACCGATTTAACAGATCAGCCTACCCTATAAAAAGGCCCCTAGACTTCAAGTCTGAGATATACAGAAAGAGAGAGAAACCTCCCCAAAAAACTTTGAGAAAATTCAAAGAGCAAGCTCTTGCAAGAAAATCTTTCTTCAAAGTAAAAATGATGATGATGATGTAACACCCGAGTTCATTTATACCAATTCCAGTTCTCGTATTTCTTTATTCGTGATATTCTTGATTTAACGTATGGTGGGTGCGAATGGTATTTTACACTTTACATTACATTTGACCCGACCCGCTTTCTTGAACCTGTTTGATTCTTATCTATAGATTACCTTGATTTGTTGCATGGACACATGCATCTCATGTTTAGTACATACTGGTATTTTATCTAGTATCGCATCTTTTATCATATAACATTTTAGGTCTTGTAAAATAAATTAAAATTGCATTTCATAGCCTGCATGCTACCCCTAGCCCCGTGGTAGCATCCGCGCATTTTGTTCTCGTCCCGTTCAGTGAAACGAACGTGTTTGGATGATTACGCGCACGTACGTGCATCCGTTCTTGGGGGTATACTTTTTCGTTACGTGAGGCTTCATTTTGAAATTTGGAAGTCATATATATTTTTCATATTTTAAATCTGAATTTTTAGACCCGAACCGGGTATGTTTTGGAGTAAGTTTGTATTTGCCAAAATCTCAAAACGGACTAATATTATAATATTATATTCTCTAAAGTTTCTTTAACTAAAAAAATATATTTTTAACCTAAAATCTAATCTCACAGTTTCTCTCTCTCTCTCTCTCTCCTGACTCTCTCTCTCTCTCTCTCTCTCTCTCTCTCTCCCCCCTGACGCTCTCTCTCTGTTTCTCTCTTCTCTCTCTCGCTCTCTGTTTGTATTTTTATATACGTTTTATTTCAAAAACCCTATACCAAACCCATATCTTCTCTTCTCAAAAATCTTTCTTCCTCCTTTCTCCTCTAAACCCGAGAGACCCGTCGTCATCGCCCCTTGCCGACTTCCCTGGTATATCAGGGCACCTATCCACTGTAAGATCTTTCATCCTTCTCCCTTTCTAAAGTTTTTCTTTTAATTAAATGTTCACTGTTCTTTTGTTCGCCGAAATTCGGTTGCGCCGTCGACGATCCCGACGACCCAGCAAGCATCTTTGACCCGTGTGATCCCGTTGTGCGTTGTCTGGATTCGTTTCGTGTACCGTGCGCGCGTCGCGACTTTTCCCGCCGACGTGTGACGTTCCGTATACCCGTATCGTGATCTGTCAAGGCAAGTGAAACTTTCTACATGCTATCTATATGATTTTATAACTATATATTTGAATATTAAACCTATAGATCGAATCTAAAGTCACATGTTCCAATTTAACGGTTCGATGTTCCGTTTATATCTTTTGGATTCAGAACTTGAAAAATACCCGTTGCATTTTAGTTTACCATACATAGGACCCCTATCCATATTTAAATCACATAGTAATTATCTGCATAGCCCACAGTATCTTTAAATAGTTTCTACCCTATCGGACATCCGTTTGCATCCATTTAACCTTTTGTTATATATGATTGCATCACTAGGCCATTTAATACATGTTAATGTAATTTTAATATTCTAGATTCATTTAAGTGTATGATACTTAATGTTGGAACCATAACCCTAACTCTAATTGATAACCGTACGTCTATATAGTTTAATCTGTACCTATGTGCACATCAGATTACATGTTCCAGTTTATTGTTCTATTAGTACCCATGCTTGTTTGTACACCCATGCTTATGCTAGTTTGATTATGAGCACCCGCTTGACATCTGGTGCACCCTGACATGACTTGTTACACCTATTACTTGACACGACATGATACCGTGCAACTCATGACATGACATGACACCTATATACATTACTTGACTTGACCTAATGTACCATGCTTTACATATTACCTGATCTTGTGACTAATGCCAACGAACCTGACATGTTGTCCTTACGGACAGTTCCTGTTGTCTATCCAGACAAACCTGTACCTGCCTGATCATGTATTGGCATTAGCTCCAGATTATTTAATACCTGACTTGGACACATATAACTTGGGGGTATGGGGAAATCAATGATGAAACATGACTTGTAACTCGACAGTGTGCTACCTTTACTGATCAGTTTTAGAGGCTAGGCCAGCCTTGGGATGCTGCTGCTGACATCATCCATCATTATCCACTACCTTTTTAGAGGCTAGGCCAGCCTTGGGATGATGCCATGGACATCATTCATCATTACCCCTTTTCCTTTTAGTGCCTAGCAGCATGTCTCGGTTTCAGCCCGAGAATCTTCACCGTGATCCCGGGCACGCACGGGATACTATTGAGTTACATCAATGATCATCAAATTGATTTCAAAGACTTGAGAGTATTTAACCCAATAGACCAGTTTAGATTACTCACTGCACACTACCTTTCACTGCCCTGATTTATATTGCTGTTACACTTGCTTTACCTTTTATGATCATTCTTGCATGTCTTGCTACCCTGTTTATATATTATCGCTTGATGTTATGACGCGCCGACGTCTGGGTTTTGCATAGCCCAGATTCTCTATCTTTATTGCAGACTGATTAGGAGTATTGCCGCTGTTAGACCGAGCGGTAGGGATCCTGTTGGTATCCAGTCTTACTTTCTATGTGTTTATTTGATCTTTTGCTTCCGTATACTATATTATTTCTTGACTCTTTTACTCTGGCTTATGGACATGTACTAGATAGTTAGTTTACTTTCCTATTCTTGATATCTCTACAGCCGTAATGTGACTGTGGAAGGATTTTTCCTATCCACATGTAGCATGGTTGGCTATGTCACGTGCCCATCTTAGCGTACTCTGGGAAGCGGGGCGTGACATGGTTCTTTTGGTATCAGAGCCATAAGATATAGGTTAATCGAGTTTGATTCTTTTGTAGTTGGGTATTGGACCCAATACACGAATCAGAATACTCGTGATTAGAAACATGTCCTGCCACCTTATTATCATGATTCTTGAATCATATCTTTCTTTTATCCTTTGTCTTGACGATATGCAAACAACTTTGCATCTCGGCTTGAAACCTTTTGGTTCTCGATTGTTTCTCCCTGTTCTTTGATTCTGATACTAGGATTTGGGCGACTTGAGTGGAGTTATGTAATTGTACCCATGAATTGCAGCATGGTTACAATACGGTACTCTATTTAAGTAACTAGGAGTCCTGGTCTTGATTCATTTCCTTGCCCCATGGTCGTTAAATTGTTTTGCTTCTCTTGCTTACCAGTTATTGTTTCATCGCCAGCTTGAATCATGTTTACCGTGCTTAACCCTCTTCAGTATCATGACTTCAGTATCTTACTTGTTCATGTTTTTCCCACATTAGAATTATTCAATTCTGGTGCATCCCTTTGTTTATTGTTGTTTTGGGGATGGATTTTCGCGGCACTTTCCACGCTCATATTGATTGTAAGGAAAGGAAAGTGATTCTCTAGATTCCCGGACATTAGGAGTTTGTTTTGCTGGAGGAAGCTGTTCTGTCGGGCCAGTCGAGTTTAGGGCTAGGCCGACAAATAATGTTCTTCCGTTGAAGGAAGTTGATAAGGAGGAAGCGCCAGCTGTAGTTTGAGAGCTCATGGACGTGTTCGAGAACATCTCGGGTTTACCGCCAAAACGAGATGTGGAGTTCGCGATTGATCTTGTTCCTGGTGCAGCGCCAATCTCAAAGGCGTACTATCTAATGGCACCAGTGGAGTTGGAAGAAGTCAAGAAGCAAGTTACGGAATTACTTGAGAAGGGTTAGATTCGCAGCAGTAACTCGCCTTGGGGAGCTCCAGTTCTTCTAGTAAAGAAAATGATGTCACAAGGAGGATGTGCATCGATTGTCGAGAATTAAACCGGGTGACTATTAAGAACAAGTACTCGATCCCTCGCATTGGCGAATTGTTCGAGCTGCTTAGTGGCGCGAGGGTATTCTCGAAGCTGGATTTGCGATCCGGATATCATCAGGTCCGAGTTAAATCAGAAGATATTTGCAAGACTGCGTTCCGAACTCGATATGGACATTACGAGTATTTAGTGATGCCCTTCGAAGTAACGAATGCACCGGCGATATTTATGGACTTGATGAACCAAATCTTTTTACCATTCTTGGACCAGTTTATAGTGGTGTTCGTTGATGATATTCTGTTCTACTCAAAGGAGTATTGAAGAGCGTGCAGAACACTTGAAGATCGCACTGCAGACATTGAGGCAAGAAAGATTGTATGCTAAGATGAGCAAGTGCGAGTTTTGGCTTGAAGAAGCGAAGTTTTGGGCATGTCGTATCCGGTGATGGAATCGTCGTTGATCCCGAGAGGGTTGCAGTAGTTCGAGATTGGCCGATTCCGAAGAATGTTGCGAAGATAAGAAGCTTTCTTGGACTTGCCGCGTATTACAGGAGGTTCGTGGAGAACTTTGCTCGTCTGGCAGAGCCTTTGACCAAGCTTATGCGCAAATAAGTACCATTTATGTGGACGGACAAGTGTGCGTCCGCTTTTGAGGCGTTGAAGCAGAGATTGATAACCGCACCTGTTTTAACCGTACCAGACGGTTCCGAAGAATTGGTGATTCACAGCGACGCATCTGGGAAAGGTTTGGGATGCGTTTTGATGCAGTATGGGAAGGTTATAGCTTACGCATCGAGACGGTTGAAGACCCATGAGAAGAATTACCCAACTCATGACTTGGAGTTAGCAGCAGTGATTTTCGCTTTGAAGATTTGGAGACGCTACTTATTGGGCAAAAGGGTCGAAGTATTTACCGATCACAAAAGCCTGGAGTATGTGTCCACACAGAAGGAGCTTAATATGAGGCAGCGTAGATGGTTGGAGCTGATGGCTGACTACGATCTTGATCTTGAGTACCATCCGGGGAAAGTAATGTTGTGCCGGATGCGCTTAGTCGGTTGCCAGCAATTCAGATGTTGACTGCACAAAGGGAACTTATTGAAGACTTTCGGAGGTTCGAGTTGGAGATCGTGCTACCGCATTCTTCGGGATAGATGATGCAGCTGCAAGTACAGTTGTCGTTGATCAAGAATATTGAAGCAGCGCAGTCACAGGACCCAAGATTGCAAAAGTTTCGAGAACAGGTTGAAGCTAGACTTCGAACGGACTTGTTGATGAAGATTGTTCGTTGCAATATGGTAGCCCTTTGTGTGTGCCAAAAGGAGACATTCGTGAAGAAGTTATGAAGGAGGCACACAGTTCCGCATATTCCGTACATCCAGGAGGCACGAAGATGTACCGAGATATACGACAGTATTTCTGGTGGGAAGGTATGAAACGGGAGATTGCCCGCTTTGTAGCAAAGTGCTTGGTGTGTCAGCAAGTTAAGGCTGAACATCAAAGGGTTGCTGGTTTATTGCAACCACTTCCGATTCCTCAATGGAAGTGGGAACATATAACCATAGATTTCGTGACGGCTCTACAGCGGAGTCCAAAAAGGGCAACAATGCAGTTTGGGTGATTGTTGATCGATTGACCAGGGCAGCTCATTTCATCCCATTTCGAGTTGGTCAATCAATAGAAGTTTTGACAGAACAGTACATACAGAAGATTGTAAGATTTCATGGAGTACCGGTGAGTATCGTGTCCGACCGTGACACCCGCTTATATCACACTTTTGGAGGAGCTTACAGGAAAGTTTGGAGACTCGATTGAAGCTTAGCACAGCTTATCATCCTCAGACCAATGGCCAGTCAAAGAGAACGATCCAAACTCTTGAAGACATGTTGAGAACTTGCATGTTAGACTTCAAGAGTTCATGGGAGGATCAGCTACACTTGGTGGAGTTTTGTACGACAACAGCTTTCAGGAGACTATTCATATGACCCCATTCGAAGCATTATATGGTCGCAAGTGTCGTTCACCTGTCTGTTGGAACGATGTTGGAGAATGAAGATTGTTGGGATCGGATTTGATCGTGCAGACAGTGGAGAAAGTTAACACTATCCGGAATCATGTGAAAGCAGCACAATACTGACAGAAGAGTTGGGCAGATACATCGAGAAGACCTCTAGAGTTCGCTGTTGGTAATCCGGTATTCTCGAAGATATCACCGACTAGAGGGATGATTCATTTCGGAAGTCGAGGAAAGCTTAGTTCTCGATTCGTTGGACCTTTTGAGATTTTTTGAGCGTGTTGGAGAAGCGGCATATCGTTTGGCGTTACTACAATCTTTGGAGAATATTCATGACGTGTTTTATGTATCTCAACTCCGTAGGTATATTCAAGATGAAACACATGTGTTGAATCAATCGGAGCTAAACGTACGTAAAGATTTAACTTTTGAGGAACGACCGATGTCGATTGTGGATCGAAGGGGAAAAGATTCTTAAGAACAAGCTTATCCCTCTTGTACTTGTTTCTTGGGGAAATCACTCGCATGGAGGATCAACTTGAGAACGAGAAGATGAAATCCGGCAGAGTTTCCACATCTATTCTTGTAGTGTGTTGATTGTTTATCCTTCCTTGTTCTTGGAATTTCGAGGACGAAATTCTTTTGTATTTGGGTATAATGTAACACCCGAGTTCATTTATACCAATTCCAGTTCTCGTATTTCTTTATTCGTGATATTCATGATTTAACGTATGGTGGGTGCGAATGGTATTTTACACTTTACATTACATTCGACTCGACCCGCTTGCTTGAACCTGTTTGATTCTTATCTATAGATTACCTTAACTTGTTGCATGGACACGTGCATCTCATATTTAGTATATACTGGTATTTTATCTAGTATCATATCTTTTATCATATAACATTTTAGGTCTTGTAAAATAAATTAAAATTGCATTTCATAGCCTGCATGCTACCCCTAGCCCCGTGGTAGCATCCGCGCATCTTGTTCTCGTCCCGTTCAGTGAAACGGACGTGTTTGGATGGCTACGCGCACGTACGTGCATCCGTTCTTGAGGGTATACTTTTTCGTTACGTGAGACTTCATTTTGAAATTTGGAAGTCGCATATATTTTTCATATTTTAAATCTGAATTCTTAGACCCGAACCGGGTATGTTTTGGAGTAAGTTTGTATTTGCCAAAATCTCAAAACGGACTAATATTATAATATTATATTCTCTAAAGTTTCTTTAACTAAAAAATATATTTTTAACCGAAAATCTAATCTCACAGTTTCTCTCTCTCTCTCTCTGTTTCTCTGTCTCTCTCTCCTAACTCTCTCTCTCTGTCTCTCTCTTCTCTCTTTCTCTCTCTCTCTCTCCTGACGCTCTTTCTCTGTTTCTCTCTTCTCTCTCTCGCTCTCTGTTTGTATTTTTATATACGTTTTATTTCAAAAACCCTATACCAAACCCATATCTTCTCTTCTCAAAAATCTTTCTTCCTCCTTTCTCCTCTAAACCCGAGACACCCGTCGTCATCGCCCCTTGCCGACTTCCCTGGTATATCAAGGCACCTATCCACTGTAAGATCTTTCATCCTTCTCCCTTTCTAAAGTTTTTCTTTTAATTAAATGTTCGCTGTTATTTTGTTCGCCGGAATCCGGTTGCGCCGTCGACGATCCCAACGACCCAGCAAGCATCTTTGACCCGTGTGATCCCGTTGTGCGTTGCTTGGATTCGTTTCGTGTACCGTACGCGCGTCGCGACTTTTCCCGCCGACGTGTGACGTTCCGTATACCCGTATCGCGATCTGTCAAGGCAAGTGAAACTTGCTACATGCTATCTATATGATTTTATAACTATATATTTGAATATTAAACCTATAGATCGAATCTAAAGTCACATGTTCCAATTTAACGGTTCAATGTTCCGTTTATATCTTTTAGATTTAGAACTTGAAACATACCCGTTGCATTTTAGTTTACCATACATAGGACCCCCATGCATATTTAAATCACATAGTAATTATCGGCATAGCCCACAGTACCTTTAAATAGTTTCTACCCTATCGGACACCCGTTTGCATCCATTTAACCTTTTGTTATATATGATTGCATCACTAGGCCATTTAATACATGTTAATGTGATTTTAATATTCCAGATTCATTTAAGTGTATGATACTTAATGTTGGAACCATAATCCTAACTCTAATCGATAACCGTACCTATATATAGTTTAATCTGTACCTATGTGCACATCAGATTACATGTTCCAGTTAGTTGTTCTATTAGTACCCATGCTTGTTTGTACACCCATGCTTATGCTAGTTTGATTATGAGCACCCGCTTGACATCTGGTGCACCCTGACATGACTTGTTACACCATTACTTGACACGACATGGTACCGTGCAACTCATGACATGACATGACACCTATATACATTACTTGATTTGACCTGATGTACCATGCTTTACCTATTACCTAATCTTGTGACTAATGCCAACAAACCTGACCTGTTGTCCTTACAGACAGTTCCTGTTGTCTATCCAGACAAACCTGTACCTGCCTGATCCTGTGTTGGCATTAGTTCCAGATTATTTAATACCTGACTTGGACATATATAACTTAGGGGTATGGGGAAATCAATGATGAAACCTGACTAGTAACTCGACAGTGTGCTACCTTTACTGATCAGTTTTAGAGGCTAGGCCAGCTTTGGGATGATGATGCTGACATCATCCATCGTTATCCACTACCTTTTTAGAGGCTAGGCCAGCCTTGGGATGATGCCATGGACATCATTCATCATTACCCCTTTTCCTTTTAGTGCCTAGCGGCATGTCTCGGTTTCAGCCCGAGAATCTTCACCGTGATCCCGGGCACGCACGGGATACTATTGAGTTACATCGATGATTCATCAAATTGATTTCAAAGACTTGAGAGTATTTAACCCTATAGACCAGTTTAGATTACTCACTGCACACTACTTTTCACTGCCCTGATTTATATTGCTGTTACACTTGCTTTACCTTTTATGATCATTCTTGCATGTCTTGCTACCCTGTTTATATATTATCGCTTGATGTTATGACGCGCCGACTTCTGGGTTTTGCATGGCCCAGATTCTCTACCTTTGTTGCAGATTGATCAGGAGTATTGCCGCTGTTAGACCGAGCGGTAGGGATCCTGTTGGTATCCAGTCTTACTTTCTAGGTGTTTATTTGATCTTTTGCTTCCGCATGCTATATTATTTCCTGACTCTTTTACTCTGGCTTATGGACATGTACTAGATAGTTAGTTTACTTTCCTGTTCTTGATATCTCTACAGCCGTAATATGACTGTGGAAGGATTTTTCCTATCCACGGGTAGCATGGTTGGCTATGTCACGTGCTCATCTTAGCGTACTCTGGGAAGCGGGGCGTGACAGATGAACACAAAGATAAAATCATCTCATGAATAAGAAAGAAGAATTCATTTTTTTAAAAAGATCATAGATCTACAAAGACAAAAGGTCTTTCACAAAGAGATCAAGAGATCTCATCACAAAATAAAAGAAGAACTTACTTCTCACAGATCATAGATCTATAAGACTAAAATCTTTCTCAAAGAGATCATGAACGTCTCATTATAGAAAGGAGAGGAGAATAATTCAATTCTCTTAAGGATCATAGATCCGTAAAGGCAAAGTCTTTTCATCAATATAAGAGATTGAAACAGTTGTTCTTAGATCTTGAGACAAAGTCTCTCTTTGGATCACAAAATTGATCATATGCGCTTTGCGCTCTGGAACTGTGCTTTGCGCTCTTGAACTGCGCTTCTGCGCTCTTAGACTGGCGCTCAGCGCCGAGCGCGACACGTGTCGTTTTGCGCTCTTGAAATAGCGCACTGCGCTCATGGGCTGGCTCTCAGCGCCAGACGCACAACGTGTCAATTACATGTGCGCCACTAAAATACTAGCATAATGCGCTCATAAACTGGCGCAATGCGCCCATCATATGGCGCTTAGCACCAAGCGCGACACGTGTCCTTCACGTGTGCGCTACTTGGCAGAAGCGCACTGCGCTTTTTGACTGGCGCAAATCGCCAAGCGTACCACGTGTCACTCACGTGTGCGCTCATAGAACATAAATCGTTCTTTAATAAGCCACAGAGCTATGATGAAAGCCCAGCACTCAATAAAAAAACAAAATATTGTCAGAATTCAAGCATTGTTAAAAGGGCCAAGCCCAAACAAAGGCTCCAACAGCCCAAAATAAATGTTAAAACATTTTAACTTGATTGGACTTGGCCCAAGATTGGCCATAAGTCCTCAAATTCAGATTAATTGAGCCCACAGGCTCATAATTCTTTTAAACAGACCTTAGTTCCAAATTGGACTACAGATCTACCAATCAAAATTGGTTCAAGGGTACATCTCTGGACCCTTCTGATATATGTCGTTGTAATCCTTCAACGTCTTCAGAGAGGTGACGGGTCCCGACGAACATACATTTCACAGAATATAACGTCTTTAAACTGGACTGCGGGGTCCTTAAACTCATGGACTATGACGTCCTGAACCTTGATTGTGAGGTCTTTAAACTCACGGATTATGATGTCCTTAACCTGGACCGAGACGTCCTTAAACTAACATTAGACCGTAACGTCCTTAAACTAATCGACCGCAATGTCCCTAAACTAAACAATAGAGTCCAAATGCTCTTTTGTTGGATCTAAACGATCCCGTTAAGTTGATCTTAGTCTAAAATGAGACTAACGTATCCTTAACAAACGTTTAAGTTGATCTTAGTCCTAAACGAGACTAACGTATCCTTAAACCCAACCCCCAAACCCAAATCTAAGAAGATACGGATTTGGACTAATCCACGCCCTACGGGCGACAACATAAATTAGTCTCCGTATACAATCCACGGGCAACCAAAAACAAAACAAACACCTACGACACGAAGTGACCATCTAGAGAAGGAGAAAATGGTTACCGCGATGCGGTAACGTAATTAACTGCAGGGGCTTGCGCCTGCAGGGAAGAGCGTCCCCACAATCAAAAACCCCTCAAATGGGGGGGAATCTGACGAAGTCTGCTACATCGGCCGCATCCGTTTAAACCTTCGATACATGGTGTCATAAATCAACTTGGCATCTTCGGAGAGGTAGACAGATAACACCAATTAGTATCTGCCCCGAAATTCAGGCTAGACAGACCAGTGCGGTCGTGTCTCCGCGTTTCGGAGAGGAACACCCTTTATGGCGTCGAACGGCCCGTTGTGATCGCTGACTTGGGCCTGGAGATCTCAGTTGACCTTGGCAAGCCTCGCGGCCTTCAGCTCCTCCGAGACCCTTAGCCCCTCAAGGGAGGTAGCATTTTCCTCGACCATCTTCAGCTCGGTGAAGAGTTGCTCCTCGCGCGCCGAAGCCTTCTCCACCCTCTTTAATGCCGGGGCGATTTCCTCACCCTCCATGGCAGCCAAAAGGGCGCAGTGCTGGAGGACCTACAGAAGGAAACAAAAAGTATCAATCGAGAACATAACAGAGGAAAAATAAGTTTAAAAAAATTTCAAGTGCAATTTTACCAACCTAGACGGTCTCCTGAGCAGTGGCCGTAGCTTAGGCCCGTACAGTTTCCCTCAGGATCATGACTCTCGCGCTTTTCTCCGCCTCAATCAAGAGGATGTCGGCGACGAACAGCCCGGACAGGACCACGTAGTGGAGCCCGCTCTCACGAGGAGCCGGCTTCTTCTACCTCTTGGCCTTAGGCTCAGCGGAGGAGGGCGCCCTTTGTAGGGTGTTTTTGTCAACCTATTGAGGTGGGAATGCGCGCACTTGTCAAGCATGTACAGATTCCCCCCTGCCTGGGACAGGCTGGGGTTTTATTAATTGTGGGAATCCAAATCTCCGGCTGCCGCGGACTAAGCTTCAGTTAATTACCCCTTATTTTTGGAGCGAGAGAAGTTCCGATTAACGGGTCAAACTAATCATGCGAAATCAATGTGATGTGTTTGTGTGTTTTCTTTTTTTTAACAATAGAGACGTGTTCATTTTTTTTATTTATTCTATTTGTGACAAATGATTTTTTAAAAAAATCATTCAAAGTAACATTTTTTTAAAATTTATTTTATTTATATTTTATTTTATTTTTTAAAAAAATAAAAAAGGGAGGGGAAGCCCCCTCCCACTCACGTGAGAGGGAGGAGGTGGGAACTCCCTACTCCCCTTCACGTGAGAGGGAGCAGGGGATCCCACTTAGTGGGAGCCTCCCTTCACGTGAGGGGGGGAAGCTCCCACTCCCCCCACATCAGGGAGCAGGGGCTCCCATTAAATGCGGGCCTCCCTTTCACGTGGGGAAGAGAACCCCCTCAGTGGGCTCCAAAATACTATTTTTAATAGAGTTAAACTCCCAAAACGATTTTATTTGGAGTTAAACTCCTAAAAGTTTTTTTATGGAGTTAAACTCCAAAAGATTTTAAGTGGAGTTAAACTTCCCAAACGAATTTTTATTATGGAGTTCAACTCCAAATGAATTTAAATGGAGTTAAACTCCTAAAATGATTTTTATTGTGGAGTTCAACTCCAAAAGAACTTTTATTATGGAGTTAAACCCCAAAAGATCTTCAATAGAATTAAACTTTTAAAAGGATTTTTATTGTGGAGTTCAACTCCAAAAGAATTTTATTGTGGAGTTCAACTCCAAAAGATTTTAAATGAAGTTAAACTCCTAAAAGGATTTTTATTGTGGAGTTAAACCCCAAAAGAATTTTTATTGTGGAGTTAAACTCCAAAAGATTTTAAATGGAGTTAAACTCCTAAAAGGATTTTTATTATGGAGTTAAACCCCAAAAGAATTTTTATTATGGAGTTAAACTCTAAAAGATTTCCTCCTTTCTCTTTTGAGAAGAAACTCAAATGGGTTCTCTTTGAAACTCCAAAATTTAGATCTTGGGTGATGAAAAGAGACCCCTTTTCTTCTCTTGATGGAGCTTTGGGAGGTGGGTTTCCCTTCTTCTCCCACTCTCAAATTGGATCTTGAGAAGGGAGCAGAAGATAGCGAAAATCTTCTATTTTTTTATTGGATATGGGAGTTAAACTCTCCTTCAATGGGTTTATGGTGAAATTTTATTTAGTTTTGAGAAAAAGAGAGCTAAGCACTTGATTTAATTGGAAAATAAAGAGAAAGAGGAAGAACTTGAGAGAGTGAGGATGGAGGCATAAACCCTAGAGATTTGATGGGGAATGAATTCTTATTTTTTTAATTTCATTATCATGTTGCCTTATATAGGCTTATAAGTTTACACATAGCCTCTTGGGTTTTACAAAATGGCATTTTGCCCATCCCATACCTCATGTGCTTATTTCTTTTGCACATGAGCCATGGGCTTTACAAAAATTTGGCTTTATGCCCATTTTCATTACATTTATTCATAAAAATTATATCGAAATTATTTATTACATAATTTTCTTCTTGGCATGGGGGACGCCAGCCTCTTCATGTTCGGTCTGACTTGGGCATGGGCCCACTTGACTGGGGCTCGGTCCCACTTGATTTGGACTTGATTTTGACTTTGATTTGATCAACCGGGATGTAATTTTTGACCCCAACACCCCCGACCTTGACCGGGGAGCCAAATCCCGGTGTTGCTGCCTCCCACTCCCCCCAGACCTCTCGGGGATGAGGACCGGGGCAGTTGTCCTCTTAAGGGTCGACACCCGGACGCTTTCACTCAAGGCAGACCTGGACGAGCTCACGCCACTGTCCTTCATGGCCCGTGCCTTGGCAGCCAGGGTGGCCATAACCTTCGACTGATCCATGGGCTCTGCAAAGAAAAACGAGGAATAATCAGAAATGCAAAACATCAATAACGTTAAGTATGGATTGGACGGCTAAACTAGACTTATCCAGATATTGCACGGGCCTAAACTCCGCCCGGCTCAAGACCTGCTCGGAAAGCAGGACATCGATTCTCTGGAGCGGCTCCCACTGAGACACGACCCCCGCTTCCAGGGTGTTCAACACCCGAGCCTTTGGACAATCGAACCAGTACCATTCTGTTGGCACCAGCCAGTTCTCTCCCTCGGGAAAACCGACGAAAAAGAACTTCTCCTTCCACTCATAGATGGAAGAAGGGACATCTAACACTCCTAACCCGGCCCCGTACCCCTGAGATTCCTAAACGAGAAGTACACCCAACTCGGTTCATCTTTGCGAGTCCCGGGATGATTTTTATAGTAGAGGAAGGAACGGAGGAGTCCGGGGTTAAAGAGGATCTCCTCAATTTTTAGCCGGACTAGGAACCCGAGAAGAATCCTCCATGTGTTCGGTGCTTGCTGGCCCGGGGCAAATTGGAAGAAATGGAAGACTTCACAAATCTCGGGGGCAAAGGATAGGCGCATTCCTCCGAGGAACACTTCTAAGTACAGGGCAATCTCGTTGCCCCGCACTTGATCAGCCTGTTCATTCTTCCTCGCCAAACGGAGCATATAGCCGGAATGTGAAAGCGAGCTCGGATATCCGCGAGCCCGCTCAACACCGAGGTAGCCTCACAAATATTCTCGATGCGCATCTTAGGGGCCTTCTTGGTTCCCCGGCATTGGAGAACAGGGGAATCGCCACCCCTTGGGGCAAACCAGACACAGAAAAAAAAAGCTTTCTCAGCTTTCAGAAACTAAGAAAGACTCACTAGACTCGGTGTCAGAGGACGAGGTTTCATCACCAGACTCTACCTTAACTACATTTTCTATGAGATCAGAGAAAGACATCTGACCCTGTAACAACTCCAATTTTTGTATACATAAAATTCATTTAAATTTGAAATATACTTGGGGTATTTAATGTTGATGTTACCACTTTAAGTATTTATTTTCCCACAATAATTACAAGAAGAAGCTTGTAGCTCATTGGTAACACCTTGCACTGCTGAACCAAGCTACCAGAGTTCAAATCCCCTGCCCCACATTATTTTTATATTATTTTTGTTTTAAATTTCTTGGAAGCCCAACAGTCCACAGGCTATAACTCCCAAAACTTGAACTGAACATTAAAAAGTAAAAATACCAGAGTGTACCCCATGATACCCTCCACCGACTGGACCCCCGACTCGGTCCGGCGCCGTCGGCCGGACGGCCGACTCCCCAACACGAAAGTTAGGGCTCTTCATCTTCTGTACACCCTTGTATACTTTAAATGCTTGGATCGGTTTCAGAAACGCAATTATACCTCATTCACCCCATTTTTATTACTTTTTCCTATATTTTTTACATTTTTTTTAAATTAAAAACCTTTCACCTACCCTACCCTAGCCTACCCTATAAATACACCCCCTATCCTCCACACTCTCATCCCAAAACCCTAGGCTCACTCTCTCAAAATTTTCCAAGAATTGTGTACGTTGAAAACAAGTTCGCGGCGAAGCTCCGACGAAATTCCGGCGGGATTTCCGGCGACGTTTTTAGAAACAACTGGCGACGAAGCAACGCCTCGGCAACTCTTTTAGTTCCCCTACACTCCTTAGTATAGATCGAAACCCGTAAGTCCCATTCTATCCCCCTTTCTATTTCTTTAAAATACGAAATTACGAAACCCGACGAAATCGGAACAAATCCAATTTCCGACTCGGTCTTCTATAAAATTTCACTTCTAATCAATTCAATCATGCTTAAACATCTTATTGTTGACTATTAAATATTCAACGAATAATTTGAACAAGTTTTCTCACATGAAATGATAGCCTTTTCAATTTATCGTATTTTTTCACTTTAATACCATCATGTTTCGATTTCACATTTAACCCCTTAATCATACTATACATTTAAAGTAGAGCACGAGATAATGACCTACCTCCACACACACGAAAAACCAACCCTAAAACGATATCATCAAAACTTAGAATATGATAAAACCATACTTTCATTTAAATACCATATTCTTAATAAAATCAATTCTAAAAGTTTAGCTTTGATACATTTTTAAATAAATACCTCTCATTAGGAAATACGATAAGTTATGGAAATCGATCGTTTATCTAAACCTGACTTTGTGGTGTCTAGGTTAGGCAAGTGAGCAAAGGTAACTTTAAAAGGCCCGTCTCATGATTCGTGAGCGGATCCCTCCTTCCTCACTTGTACTTACCTGGCCACCATTGGCGGTGAAGAGGCGATTTGAGGCTTCTAATGACTTGTCATTTAAACCATTTAGAAATAAGCTAGTTGGCTTAGGAAACCCTAGAATCTAAAATACGGAAAATTACACTTTGCAAATAAATACCTTTTACTTTATAAAACCGTTTTCTAAAGGATTGGTATTTTACAATCTTTGCAAAGCGCCGCTACAACCCATCTTTGGGGAACCCGTTCAGGATCGTGCAATTTATCGCGCACCCTCAGGCTAGTAGTGCGAGATTCAGACCTCCGCAAGGAGCATTCGGTCTCGAAAGGTTTAAAATACGACATCTTAACAAAATGAGATTTTTGGAATATAAAATATTTGTTAAAATTATTTTTGGTATAAACATATGTATATTTATCATTTAAATATCTATTTTATTATAATATAAATATTCCACCTTTTTCTAAAAATCACAAGAATAAATTTTACACTAAAATACCATGAACTTCAAATAAATCAAAATTGCAGATAAATACCATTATTTATAAAACTAGGATATTTTCACTAAAAATGTCACAACATAAAATCCACAACTCTAAAGACGAACAATAAATACTTGAGGTGTATTTTGAAAAGTATATAAAAGTATTTTTACCTAAAACCCCCTCAAGTTTTATAAATTACCCTATAGACCCTAGCAATTATAAGACTTCGATTCACATTCCTGATTGTCTGACTCGGGTTTGAGTCTGATTAATCTGACTTGAATATAATTCAAGTCAATCTATAATCTACAAGTTTCCAATTCAATATGAACACATGAATCCATGAATCCAAATATCAATTTATACAACTTGACTGAACCGAACCATGGATATATATTCCTTTTATATGATTCTCAGTATTCCATTTACATGACTCTACGGTTATAACCGTTTCTTGATATCATGGTTTCGGTCAATCAATCAATCACTCATACAATCAATACAATTTTACAAGATAACAATACAAACAAGACATCACGGGGTTTAAGGGGTAGATTGGTTCGGAAGGCGTTAAAGGAGGCATGAGGTGGTCAGATTTAATACACCTAACATGAATCCAGTTGTTGTTGTACTGTGGCATAAATGGTTCCTTGTACTACACGTGCCTCTAGTCTCTGGCATATAGAGACTCCCCTCGTATACACTGGTATTCTTCTGTACCAAGTTACAAACAACAGCGTTAATACGACACTACTATAGGATAATACAACTTTAAAATATATCCTCTTATTCTGTCTTATTCTACATTCCTCTTACCTTTGGGACTTACCGAGCGACCTGTTCGCTGACGACATTCTGTTTCTTTTTTCTTTGAATGTCGTCAGGTGTTTCAGACCCGGCAGAGATCGAGCCATCGCAAGAAGACTTGGAGCAGTTTGGTGAAGACCCTGCACTTTAGTTTCATTGTACACTTTTCTTTTCTGTACTTTTCAATTCCTGTTATGCCACTATTTAGGCATCTTTTATTTCAGTTGTATTTCCTTTCATATATTGTACAAAGAATGTTAATAAATAAAAGTTGATGTTCTTTTATATCCTGTCTCTTGTGTATTTATTTTATATTGCTTAGATAAGCTTAGCGTATGTATTTCTGAGTATATATGTAGCGGACCTCGTCGCGTCTCCTTCGCTGTACACTTGGAGCGGGGCGTGACAGATTTTGTTGGTGGCCCATGCAGGTCAGAGCTGTATGAAACCCTATCATGCAGTTCTGTTCTGCGTGAACAACCTAAGCAATATAACACAAGAACCAGCAACTAAAACATTCTTTACAATTCATGTTCCCTGAACTTGCAATTCCATATTCCTTGAATCTTATCATTTCATGTACCTAAATCTGTCCTAACCCAAATTTTTCTTCAGGGTTATAGATTCTCCGAACAACACCAGCACCAACGTCAACAACACACCTCGAGCACTATCTCTCACACCAGTTGTTCCTGCGCCACCTACCGAGCAAACAGTGCTACTTGAGGTGATCCGCAGCCTTCTCGAGGGACAGCAACAACTCCTGAACCGTCCTGAGATTGATGCTCCTGGGGTAAAGCAATTCAGGGCTTTACATCCGAAGCAATTCTCCGGAAAAGGAAGCCCTCTTGAAGCTGAAGAATGGGCACAAAGCATAGAAGATGATCTGGCAGCAGCACAAGTGCCAGACATAGCTTGGGTCCGTGTGGCTAAACTACAGCTCACGGACAATGCTCGCAACTGGTGGAAGGCGGAAGAAAGCCGTCTTGCACAGCCTATTGAATGGAAGACTTTTCACGAGAAGTTCGACGCGAAATACTTCCCTGTGACTGCCAGGTTTGCCATGGAGCAGCAGTTCATTCATCTACAATAAGGATCGATGTGGGACAAATCAGTAGATGAATACGACGCTGAATTCACCATGTTAAGCCGGTAAGATATGTCGCAATAGCTCAATTTTTAAATATCACATACTACATAGCTAACACTATCCTTAAACAGATTCGTGCCACACTTGATACCGACGGACGAGATCAGAGCCCGTCGCTTTCAACAAGGACTGGACACGGAGATTCAGGCTGCTCTAGCCACAGGAAAAATTTTGACTCATGAGGATGCTCTGGAAGCTGCCCGCAGTTATGAGGCAGTGATAAAAGCAAGGGACAGACCTCAGTCTGCAGAAGTCAAGCGCCCTGCCAACCAGATGACAGGTGGAGCCTCGTCCAGACCACCTTTTGTGCCAAGACATCATGGAGCACTAATCAACAGGCCCAGCCCAGCCTTTTGTAACTACTGCAAGAGAAATGGGCATCTGGCGAGAGATTACCGGCGTGCGAACAACCGTTGCTTGATCTGCGGCTCAGCTGCTCATGGTATTGGGGCTTGTCCTCATAAACAAAACCCAGTTGCTGCACCCAGGCCAGCAAACAATTATCCACAGCGTCCAGCCATCCAAGCCCCTGCTCCAAGACTTGCACTACCTGCACCACCCAGAGGACCACAAGCTGCACCACCTCCTCGTCAGTTCCATCAAGCTCAAAGGAACGTTCCGAGAAATGCTCCTCAGGCCAAGAGGAATGTGCCAAAGCGCCAGGCTTTCACGATGTCTGTGGAAGAAGCTGAGGCCACTGGCCAAGTCATTACTGGTAAACTTTCCTTCTCAAACTTATCTTTTAGTCTTGGTTATATACACACTTTCCCTATACCTAAAACATATCCCATATACCTTAGGTACAATCCTAGTAGCCTCACTACCTGCACTTGCACTGTTTGATACTGGATCATCCTACTGTTTTATGTCGCAACGGTTTGTCCGAACCCATGCGATTCCAGTCTCACCGCTTGTATCCAGCTGGAATGTCAGTTCCGGAAATGGCGTTCTAAAGGCAACTATGGGATACAGCTTGTGTCCATTCGTCGTTTGCAGCATAGAGTTTTATGCTAACTTCAAAGTACTGGACATACCGAACTTCGATGTGGTTCTAGGAATGGATTGGCTTGGAACTTTTTATGCTACCATTGACTGTCGTCAAAGGAGGGTAGTATTCGAGATTCCAGACCATCCGGTCTTCTATTTCAAGAGCGGAGACTGTACCCTGGAGCCAAGTACCTACAAAGCGAAGCCAAGGGAAGCAGTAGTTGCAGCAGCTTAAGCAGAAGAAGAATTAAGACCAGAGGTAGTTCGAGAGTTCGACGATGTATTTTCTGACGATATATCAGGTTTGCCTCCCGATCGAGCTCTTGAATTCAGTATTGATTTAGTACCAGGAGCACAACCGGTGATCAAAGCACCTAATAGATTATGTCCGGAAGGTTTGAAGGAAGTCCGAATACAGTTGGACGAATTATTGGCGAAAGGATGGATTCGTCCCAGCACTTCAAGTTGGGGAGCACCTGTACTACTGGTGAAGAAGAATGAAGGTTCATACAGAATGTACATCGATTATAAGGCCTTGAACGAAGTCACTATAAAGAACAAGTATCCACTTCCGCGCATCGATGATTTATTCGATCAGCTAAGTGGATCTTGTGTTTTCTCTAAATTGGATCTTCGTTCAGGTTATCATCAAGTGAAGGTCAAGGAAGCTGATATTCACAAAACAGCTTTCAGAACTCGCTATGGACATTACGAATTTTTAGTGATGCCATTTGGAGTGACCAATGCACCAGCAATATTCATGAACCTAATGAATCAAGTTTTCCGGGAGTACTTAGACATGTTTGTTGTCATCTTCATAGACGACATCCTGGTGTATTCTAAGAGTCGGAAAGAGCATGCAGAACATCTACGAATTATCCTGGAAACTCTTCGACAACATAAGCTTTATGCCAAGTACAGCAAGTACGAGTTTTGGCTAAATCAAGTTGGTTTTCTTGGACATATCGTATCAGAAGAAGGAATTTCTGTGGATCCAGCCAAAGTTTCAGCAGTTAGCGAATGGCCTACACCAAAGTCAGTGAAGGACATTCGGAACTTCTTGGGTTTAGCTGGATATTATAAAAGGTTCATTGAAGGATTCTCAAAGATAGCAACACCCCTGACCAAGCTCACACGAAAAGATGAAGAATTTGTGAGGTCAGAAGCATGCGAACAAGCTTTCGTAGAACTCAAGTCAAGATTGACATCTGCACCTATTCTCGTAATACCGGATTAATCCGGAGGATTCGAAATGCATTGCGATGCATCCGGTAAGGGATTAGGATGTGTTCTACATCAACACGGTAGGGTTGTGGTTTATACTTCAAGACAACTGAAGACTCATGAGCGCAATTATCCGACGCATGATCTAGAGTTGGCAGCCGTCATCTTTGCTCTCAAGATTTGGCGCCATTATTTACTTGGTGAACGAGTGAACATCTACACAGATCATAAAAGTCTGAAGTACGTGTTTACTCAGAAGGAGTTGAATATGCGGCAGAGAAGATGATTAGAACTCATGGCAGACTTTGACATCAACTTACAATATCACTCAGGGAAGGTAAACGTAGTACCTGATGCTCTTAGTCGCCAACCATTATCGATGAATCTCACCGCTCAGTGGAAGCTTCAGCAAGACTTGCATTAGATGGAGATTGAAGTAGTCATGCTAGGTAATGCTTCAAGTTTGATGAATCTACAAGTTCAATCAACCATTGTCAATCAGATCAAAGTAGCTCAAGCAAGTGATGCTAAGTTGCAAAGGATCAGAGAACAAGTGGAGAATGGACTCAGAACAGACTTCATCATCCATGAAGATGGATCTTTGAGATACTGCAGCAGATTGTGTGTACCAAAAGGTCCTGTTCGGGAAGAGTTAATGTAAGAAGCTCACAGCTCTCCCTACTCAGTACATCCTGGAGGTACCGAAATGTACAAAGATATACGTCAGAATTATTGGTGGCATGGAATGAAGCGTGAAGTAGCCAGAAGCGTCGCAAAATGCTTGGTATGTCAGCAAGTAAAGGCTGAACATCACAGGACAGCTGGACTACTTCAACCGTTACCAATCCCAGAATGGAAGTGGCAACACATCACGATGGACTTTGTGACTGCTCTTCCTCGCAGCACAAAAGGTAACGATGCTATATGGGTCATTGTGGATCGACTCAAAAAGTCGGCTCACTTCATCCCATTTCGAGTTGGCCAATCAACTGAGACACTAGCAAAGAAGTACATGGAGGTAATAATCTATTTAAGATTTAAACTCTTCATAATGTACTATCTCCTATATCCATGATCTCATACAGGAAATTGTGAGACTTCATGGAGTACCGGTCTGCATTGTCTCCGATCGTGACACCAGGTTCCGATCGCAATTTTGGCAGAGTCTGCAAGCAAGCTTGGGAACAAGTCTGAACTTTAGCACGGCTTATCATCCACAAACAGATGGTCAGTCGGAACGAACTATTCAGATCTTGGAGGATATGCTCAGAGCGTGTATGCTAGACTTCAAAGGATCGTGGGAAGATCACCTACATCTTGTGGAGTTCGCATACAATAACAGCTACCAAGCAAGCATAAGAATGGCACCTTTTGCAGTATTGTATGGAAGGAAGTGTTGATCACCATTAAGTTGGGACGACATCGGAGATAGGGAACTTCTTGGACCAGAGATGATAGTAGCGACCGTTGATGCAAAGAGACGACACTTGGAGTTCCAGCCAGGAGACCATGTATTCTTGAAGATATCTCCGAACCGCGGAGTGATCCGATTTGGAAGACTGGGTAAATTGAGTCCGAGATACATTGGACCGTTCGACATATCCATGATGTACTAGAAGTTATGCATTGTACAATAAAGGCGTATACGTTCTGTCCCTGTTTGGGACTGCTATATGTTCTGTTGATTTAAAATATAATTTAAATAGTAAACGACAGTAAAAACGAATGAAACCACTTTCAATGGTTAGCTAACAGATTTATCTTCGTTATGGTATAGGGTTCCGCATCATAAAATTTTCATACAGTAGGGTGAAAGTATTACAAAACGAGAATCGACAGCCAGTGCTGCTCTGGACTGCAGTCCAGAGCCGCACTCTGAACCAGTTTCCGTCACCTTTTTAGCATAGAAACAGATTGAAACTCTTATGGGGTTCTAGATTGTTGAGTCGGCTTCGATATGAGCCTTTGAACTTAACATTCCAATTTGTAACCAATTAACTGTGATTTTTACAAGGTTCGGGTACGGGAAAATTTTAGTTTTAACGGGTCTAAATGGGAAAGACCTATCACGTCATTAAAGACCGTATTTTCCAGCTAAAACATAACACAACGTTCGTTATCACTCGGGCCATCCTATGTGATTAATTTTCGTCAATTTAACGGGGGGTTTCAATTCGGGTTTTGCATCGAACACTTGTATTACATTGGTTCGCATGAAAAGTAAATATGAAATTGATTGGTAATTGAATTGAATAGGTAATATTAGCATGAAGCAAACATTATACTTGCCTGACGATGTATCGATGACGGTACGGCAGCGGCAGCGGCGCGATCTGATTTAGATGGATTTTACGATCAAAAAATATAAGTTACCGCAATCAAGAACGGCGTCGCTTGGTAGCTAGCCGGTGAATACGGGTCGGTCCACAGGGATGGTGTAAATCTCCTAAATGTTCTTACGAGCTAATTCCAAAGGGTGTTGGATCTTTTAATTAAATCTAAAAACTAAGTTGAGTTATACTAGGATTAGGAAACTTGCTAGGATTAGATTTAGGTAAAGTTTGGTAAATAAAGATCTACACCTCTTTCAATACCTTAAATTAGATATCATATTAGGAGTTATGGTAATTATTAATAAAGGGGATTAGGCTGATCGGCAAGATGTTTCTTCCTCTAGATCCTTGTCCTTCCTTTCTTAATTTTTACCCTACCCTCCATGGAAAACATTCAAATCCGGTCTTTTATACTACGGTATCACCGTTACCTCGTGGGTAGAGTGTTGTAGGGAGCGGAATATGAAAGCATCCATGGAGTCCTAATTGTTCATAAGAGATTGACAAAGATAGGGGTGAGAGATCTTCATCTCTCAAACCCTTCCCTATTCCTAGCCTTAACAAGCGAGGAAACTACTCGCTCATTGAGAGATCTAAGAAAGACATAATTTTTATTTTGTTTTGATTTAAGAGATGAAAGATCTACTGCAAGTCAATAAAAATTCTAAACTAGATTAAACTAGGGCAAGAAAAGAAATTACCTAGGGCAGAAATTAAAACTAGAACTAAGGCAGAAAATAAACCTACTTACAAATTGATGCTCTCCAACTTCAAAAGAAATCTGAATTTTTATTGATGAAAAGAGACATGAACTAATAAAATGAATTGGGTCTCTATTTATAGGACATAGAAAACCCTAGGTTTACAATTGCCGCACGTCTGCATTTACAAAAATACCCCTAAGAAGACTAGTCAGCACCGCCTCTTCATTTTGGTAAAAAATTTACCAACTCCGGGCTCTAGATGGCCGCGGAACCACGGCCGCAGTAAGGGTTGGGCCGCGGTTCCGCGGCCCAATAAGAAGATCATTTGCTGAAATTTGTTTTTCTGGCTCTGGGCGTTTTGGGCTTCCTATTTCTTTGGTTCTTTTCTCAATTTGGCTTCTAGGTCTTCTCCAGATCTTCACAGTGAATTGTAGTGGAGTTTTACCGTTGCTTCGAGACGAAATCTTGAACCTTGCGTTGCCTTATACTTTGTGAACTGATCTTCATGTAGGCTTGATCAAGGTCCTTCTATTTGTTGGTCGTAGTCCCACTTTTGCATCGTCTTTTATCTTTTTCACTGTTTTTGCTTCGAGAACCTGTAACCTGTACTATGTAGCAGACATAGGTCAAAAGCACCTGTTTATTTGTAAAATGCATAAGAATGGGGAATATAATAATGCAATATTATGGTATGAACAAATACCCCCAAACTTATCTTTTGCTCGTCCTGGAGCAAACTTAGTTTTATTCTCGACAAAAACCTAACCTCACTTTCGCAGGGAAATGCGATTGCACTGAGCTCATGCAACAAGCCGTTAAACCTTTAGGTGTCCCTAGTAGGAGGAGTGTTGTCTCCTGAGAGTTTTCAGCGGATACTACCCACAAAATCCTATCAATTCGGCTTTTCGACTTTTATTCTCCATTTAGGTTTTCTGACAAGGAATTCTATTATCGTCGACTCATAAATTATCCACCCATATTCTTCACACTTCCTCATCATCTAACTTAAGATTATATACGTTCTGTAGACTTACTTAGCTTTCGGCATTTCTTAAGTTTTCCTTCTAGGGTTCCATCTCCACTTAGGAATTTTTATCACCTCTATTAAAGATACAAGTTCAATTCTTCACTCCTATCTCTTATCTAAACTCCAATTACATACCCCTACGTGTATGTATATATCACCCCTACACTTGGAAATTCAAATCAAGCAATCATACTCTTATCCGTTGTCCAAAGCACTTCTTAATTGGTGAATTTTTAGATGAATTTCGCTCACACATCTTTCATGCGACCGTTAATACTTCTTGAGGTACCAACGACCGATTACAAAATGCGTTTGCACTTTAAAGCGTAATTCCTAGTCTTGCAACACCTAAGGTTTTAGCAGTGACTCCCAAACCAGTTGGTCTAAGGCGCTAGGTGATGAAGCACCCTCGCTAAATATTTTTCTATTTTTGCAGTCTTAAGTAATTACAAAAACCAGTGTTCATTTTTTTCTTTATTCACACTTGTATTTTTTTATTTTTCATCGTTCTAAGGACTTTAGACAAGAGCATTTCAAGGTCTCTTCTACTATTCCAAGTTTCAAGGTGCGTGATTTGTGCAAATTGTAGGGTATACATTTTCAGAATCTAGACTTAAGTTAGGAATTATTTTTCAAACTTATACTCTAATAAAAATATCAATACTTTTCCTTTGTTTTGACTTAGCCCAAGAAGTGAACTCAAAATTTGCCTATTTTTAAATAAACTACAAAGACATATACTTTCTACCGTTAAACTTTAAGGAAGGTTATTTTTAGGGTTTTTTAATTTACTAAGTCTAAGATCTAGTTATTCCTAACTAGTTGACCTATTTGTCAAACTCAAGTCAAATAAGGCCAAAATTGAATACATTAATTTTTATAATTTTTGAAATTTTCAAATTTTTGTGGGTTTTTCTTTTTCTAATTTTTTTTTCATCAAATTTTTCAATTTTTTTGGTTTTTATATAAGGATGCAAATGCAAATATACATATGAATGCGAAGGAAGAAAACGTGCCGAGCATACCCCCAAACTTAAACTGGACAGTGTCCTCACTGTCAGGCTGCACCAAGTGGGTCGATGATTTCGGCAATTTCCTGCTTATTATCATATTTACAAATGATACACCCCCCCAAACTTATTTGAAATAAAGTTGTGGAAAAATTGATTGGAAATTCGAGGGTGAAAGTGGAGGAGATTTAATCGGTGTAGATCGGCTCCTGCAAAAACAGGAGCTCCTCCGATGGGTCCGCTGTGAGGAACGGTTTCAATCGATGTCCATTGACTTTGAATAAGTTAACATCCTCCGGATTTTCAAGATCGACTGCACCGTGCGGATAAACGGTGCGAACTAAAAATGGCCCTTTCCATCTAGAACGGAGCTTGCCGGGGTGATAATGTAACCGAGTGTCATAGAGTAAAACCTGTTGACCAGGTTTAAATGTTTTTCGCAGAAGGTGTTTATCATGGAACACCTTAGTTCGGTTTTTAGCAATTACGGCATTATCATAAGCCTCATCCCGCAGCTCTTCTAGTTCATTTAACTGCAGCTTTCGATTGCTGCCCGCATCTCCTAATAATAAATTCAACTCTTTGATTGCCCAAAATGTCTTATGCTCAATCTCTACTGGGAGGTGGCAAGCCTTCCCGTAAATAAGCCGGTATGGAGACATACCAAGATCGGTCTTGTATGCAGTATGGAAAGCCCATAGTGCATCGATCAGTTTGTGTGACCAATCCTTACGGTTTTTAGAAACCGTTTTCTCCAAGATTTGCTTAATTTGCCGATTCGAAACCTCGGCTTGCCCACATGTTTGGGGGTGGTATGGCGTTGACAGCTTGTGGGTAATAGAATATTTGCGCATTAAGAACTCAAAAGTCCTATTGCAAAAGTGAGAACCATTATCAATTATAATCGCTCGAGGGTGCCCAAATCGAGAAAAGATATGTTCTTTAAGAAATCGAACGACAACCTTGTTGTCATTCGTTCGGCTAGGCACAGCCTCGACCCACTTTGATACGTAGTCAACAGCCAAAAGAATATACACATTCCCAAAAGAATTAGGAAATGGTCCCATGAAGTCTATTTCCCAAACATTAAAAACATCCACAACCAAAATTGGTTGGAGCGGCATTTCGTTTCTCCGCGAAATCAGGCCCAAGTGTTGGCACCGGGAGCATGTCTTGCAGTATTCATATGCATCCTTAAAGAGTCGTGGCCAATAGAAACCACACTGCAAGATTTTCTCGGCTGTCTTCTTTGGGCCAAAGTGCCTGCCACACGCTTGATCGTGGCAAAAAGACAGCACACTCTTAAACTCGTTTTCTGGTACACACCGACGAATAATTTGGTCGGAACAGTATTTAAAAAGATAAGGTTCATCCCAGTAAAAATGCTTTACTTGGGACAAGAATCGAAATTTATCCTGTTTCGACCAATCTTTAGGTATCAAGCCGGTGGCTAAATAATTTACTATATCAGCGAACCATGGTTCGCAAGAAACGGTTAAGAGTTGCTCATCGGGAAAAACATCTTTGATTGGAAGTTCAAGTGTAGGCAAAGAAGGAAGTCGTGAAAGGTGATTGGCCACTACGTTTTCACATCCTCTTTTGTCACTTATGACAAAGTAAAACTCTTATAGCAAGAGGATCCAACGTATTAGCCTCGATTTAGCATCCTTCTTCGCAAAAAGGTGGCGAAGAGCTGAATGGTCCGTATACACAATGACTGGAGAGCCGATTAAATAAGGCCGGAATTTTTCAAGTGCAAACACAACGGCTAAAAATTCTTTTTCCGTTGTTGTGTAGTTTAGTTGGGCCTTATTTAGTGTTCGGCTAGCGTAATAAATCACGTGCGGCATCTTATTAATGTGCTGTCCAAGAACAGCACCAATGGCAAAATCTGATGCGTCGCACATAATTTCGAAGGGATGCGTCCAGTCTGGAGATGAAAGAATGGGCGCAGAAATGAGAGAGTGTTTCAATAACTCGAACGCTTCCATGCAAGTTGAGTCAAAATCAAATGTTGTGTCCTTGGCCAATAAGAGAGTCAAGGGTCTAGCAATCTTGCTAAAATCCTTGATGAACCGTCTATAAAAATCGGCATGGCCAAGGAAAGCTCGGATGTCTTTGACACATTTAGGAGGAGGAAGATTGGAAATGACTTCAATTTTGGCTCTATCAATCTCTATGCCGTTTTGCGAGATGACATGTCCTAAGACAATGCCTTCTCGTACCATAAAGTGGCACTTTTCCCAATTTAAAGTTAGGTTCTTATCCTTACAGTGGGTAAGAACTGCGTCAAGGTGTAGCAAACACTCGTCGAAGGAGTCACCAAAAATGGAGAAATCATCCATAAAGATCTCCAAAAACTTTTCAACCATGTCTGAAAAGATCCCCATCATACACCGCTGAAATGTAGCGGGTGCATTGCATAACCCAAAGGGCATGCGACGATAAGCAAAAGTGCCAAAAGGACAAGTAAATGTGGTCTTATCTTGATCCTCTTTGGCGATGGGGACTTGGTTATAGCCAGAATAGCCATCCAAAAAGCAGTAAAACTCGTGCCCATCCAATCGTTCTAGCATTTGGTCAATGAAAGGTAAAGGAAAGTGGTCTTTCCTTGTCGCAGCATTGAATTTTCTATAGTCGATGCAAATTCGCCATCCAGTTTGGGTGCGAGTAGGTATTAACTCATTTGCCTCATTAGTAATGACCGTGATGCCCGATTTCTCTGGCACAACATGAATGGGGCTAACCCATTGGCTATCCGAGATAGGGTAAATGATACCACTATCAAGACATTTAACAATCTCCTTCTTGACGGCCTCTTTCATTATGGGGTTGAGGCGTCTTTGTGGATCCCTTACCGGCTTGGCATCATCCATCAAGTGTATATGATGTTCAACTATGAGGGGACTAATCCCCTTGATGTCTGCCATAGACCAGCCAAAAGCTTGCCGATTATTTTGTAAGACCATTAAAAGGGCCTTCTCTTGCTCGAGAGCTAGAGAGGTCGATATGATGACGGGAAGGGTCTCATTATCACATAAATAAGCATATTTAAGGTGCGACGGCAAAAGTTTTAGTTCGAGTTTAGAAGGTGAAATAATTGATGGTCACAATAGTGTAACTGTTTCAAACTCGAAAGATTCCATCAAAGGTTCAAATCGAGTGTACGCAACCGAGTTGGATGGTTCAACTAACTCATCCGAAAAAGCAAAAGACTCAAACTCGGGTGGTGAGTATTCAAAATCGTCTACAAAGGTGAAACACTCATAATCGTTGTCCGCCGTGAAAGCGGTGTCGGATTCTAGGAGGAACGCACTAGAGGCGTCAACACTGCTGTGATCAAACATAAAATTTTCGAACTCACAGTCCTCCTCCGCGATCTCATTTACGATCAAAAAATATAAGTTACCGCAGTCAAGAACGGCGTCGCTTGGTAGCTAGCCGGTGAATACGGGTCGGTCCACAGGGATGGTGTAAATCTCCTAAATGTTCTTACGAGCTAATTCCAAAGGGTGTTGGATCTTTTAATTAAATCTAAAAACTAAGTTGAGTTATACTAGGATTAGGAAACTTGCTAGGATTAGGTTTAGGTAAAATTTGGTAAATAAAGATCTACACCTCTTTCAATGTCTTAAATTAGATATCATATTAGGAGTTATGGTAATTATTAATAAAGGGGATTAGGATGATCGGGAAGATGTTTCTTCCTCTAGATCCTTGTCCTTCCTTTCTTAATCTTTACCCTAACCTCCATGGAAAACATTCAAATCCGGTCTTTTATACTACGGTATCACCGTTACCTCGTGGGTAGAGTGCCGTAGGGAGCGGAATATGAAAACATGCATGGAGTCCTAATTGTTCATAAGAGATTGACAAAGAAAGGGGTGAGAGATCTTTATCTCTCAAACCCTTCCCTATTCCTAGCCCTAACAAGCGAGGAAACTACTCGCTCATTGAGGGATCTAAGAAAGACATAATTTTTATTTTGTTTTGATTTAAGAGATGAAAGATCTACTGCAAGTCAATAAAAATTATAAACTAGATTAAACTAGAGCAAGAAAAGAAATTACCTAGGGCAGAAATTAAAACTAGAACTAAGGCAGAAAATAAACCTATTTACAAATTGATGCTTTCCAACTTCAAAAGAAATCTGAATTTTTATTGATGAAAAGAGGCATGAACTAATACAAGGAATTGGGTCTCTATTTATAGGAGATAGAAAACCGTAGTTTTACAATTGCCGCACGTCTGCATTTACAAAAATACCCCTAGGAAGACTAGTCAGCGCCGCCTCTTCATTTTGGTAAAAATTTTACCAACTCCGGGCTCTAGATGGCAGCGGAACCGCGGCCGCAGCAAGGGTTGGGCCGCGGTTCCGCGGCCCAATAAGAAGATCATTTGCTGAAATTTGTTTTTCTGGCTCTGAGCGTTTTGGGCTTCCTATTTCTTTGGTTCTTTTCTCAATTTGGCTTTTAGGTCTTCTCCAGATCTTCACAGTGAATTGTAGTGGACTTTTACCGTTGCTTCGAGACGAAATCTTGAACCTTGCGTTGCCTTATACTTTGTGAACTGATCTTCATGTAGGCTTGATCAAGGTCCTTCTATTTGTTGGTCGTAGTCCCACTTTTGCATCGTCTTTTATCTTTTTCACTGTTTTTGCTTCGAGAACCTGTAACCTGTACTATGTAGCAGACATAGGTCAAAAGCACCTGTTTATTTGTAAAATGCATAAGAATGGGGAATATAATAATGCAATATTATGGTATGAACAAATACCCCCAAACTTATTTTTTGCTCGTCCTCGAGCAAACTTAGTTTTATTCTCGACAAAAACCTAACCTCACTTTCGCAGGGAAACGCGATTGCACTGAGCTCGTGCAACAAGCCGTTAAAGCTCTAGGTGTCCCTAGTAGGAGGAGTGTTGTCTCCTGAGGGTTTTCAGAGGATACTACCCACAAAATCCTATCAATTCGGCTTTTCGACTTTTATTCTCCATTTAGGTTTTCTGACAAGGAATTCTATTATCGTCGACTCATAAATTATCCACCCATATTCTTCACACTTCCTCATCATCTAACTTAAGCTTATATACATTCTGTAGACTTACTTATCTTTCGGTATTTCTTAAGTTTTCCTTCTAGGGTTCCATCTCCACTTAGGATTTTTTATCACCTCAATTAAAGATACAAGTTCAATTCTTCACACCTATCTCTTATCTAAACTCCAATTACAAACCCCTACGTGTGTGTATATATCACCCCTACACTTGGAAATTCAAATCAAGCAATCATACTCTTATCCGTTGTCCAAAGCACTTCTTAATTGGTGAATTTTTAGATGAATTTCGCTCACACATCTTCCATGCGACCGTTAATACTTCTTGAGGTACCAACGACCGATTACAAAATGCGTTTGCACTTTAAAGCGTAATTCCTGGTCTTGCAACACCTAAGGCTTTAGCAGTGACTCCCAAACCAGTTGGTCTAAGGCACTAGGTGATGAAGCACCCTCGCTAAATATTTTTCTATTTTTGCAGCCTTAAGTAATTACAAAAATCAGTGTTCATTTTTTTCTTTATTCACACTTGTATTTTTTTATTTTTCATCATTCTAAGGACATTAGACAAGAGCATTTCAAGGTCTCTTCTACTATTCCAAGTTTCAAGGTGCGTCATTTGTGCAAATTGTAGGGTATACATTTTCAGAATCTAGATTTAAGCTAGGAATTATTTTTCAAACTTATACTCTAATAAAAATATCAATAATTTTCCTTTGTTTTGACTTAGCCAAAGAAGTGAACTCAAAATTTGCCTATTTCTAAATAAACTACAAAGACATATACTTTCTACCGTTAAACTTTAAGGAAGGTTATTTTTAGGGTTTTTTAATTTACTAAGTCTAAGATCTAGTTGTTCCTAACTAGTTGACATATTTGTCAAACTCAAGTCAAATAAGGCCAAAATTAAATACATTAATTTTTATAATTTTTGAAATTTTCAATTTTTTTTGTGGGTTTTTCTTTTTCTATTTTTTTTTCAATTTTTTTGGTTTTTATATAAGGATGCAAATGCAAATATACATATGAATGCGAAGAAAGAAAACGTGCCGAGCATACCCCCAAACTTAAACTGGACAGTGTCCTCACTGTCAGGCTGCACCAAGTGGGTCGATGATTTCGATAATTTCTTGCTTATTATCATATTTACAAATGATACACACCCCCAAACTTATTTGAAATAAAGTTTTGGAAAAATTTATTGGAAATTCGAGGGTGAAAGTGGAGGAGATTTAATCGGTGTAGATCGGCTCCTGCAAAAACAGAAGCTCCTCCGATGGGTCCGCTGTGAGGAACGGTTTCAATCGATGTCCATTGACTTTGAATAAGGCACCGTCCTCCAGATTTTCAAGATCGACTGCACCGTGCGGATAAACGGTGCGAACTAAAAATGGCCCTTTCCATCTAGAACGGAGCTTGCCGGGGTGATAATGTAACCGAGTGTCATAGAGTAAAATCTGTTGACCAGGTTTAAATGTTTTTCGCAGAAGGTGTTTATCATGGAACACCTTAGTTCGGTTTTTAGCAATTACGGCATTATCATAAGCCTCATCCCGCAGCTCTTCTAGTTCATTTAACTGGAGCTTTCGATTGCTGCCCGCATCTCCTAATGATAAATTCAACTCTTTGATTGCCCAAAATACCTTATGCTCAATCTCTACTGGGAGGTGGCAAGCCTTCCCGTAAACAAGTCGGTATGGAGACATACCAAGATCGGTCTTGTATGCAGTACGGAAAGCCCATAGTGCATCGATCAGTTTGTGTGACCAATCTTTACGGTTTTTAGAAACCGTTTTCTCCAAGATTTGCTTAATTTGCCGATTCGAAACCTCGGCTTGCCCACATATTTGGGGGTGGTATGGCGTTGACAACTTGTGGGTAATAGAATATTTGCGCATTAAGGACTCAAAAGTCCTATTGCAAAAGTGAGAACCAGTATCACTTATAATCGCTCGAGGGTGCCCAAATCGAGAAAAGATATGTTCTTTAAGAAATCGAATGACAACCTTGTTGTCATTCGTTCGGCTATGCACAGCTTCGACCCACTTTGATACGTAGTCAACAGCCAAAAGAATATACACATTCCCAAAAGAATTAGGAAATGGTCCCATGAAGTCTATTCCCCAAACATCAAAAACATCCACAACCAAAATTGGTTGGAACGGCATTTCGTTTCTCCGCGATATCCGGCCCAAGTGTTGGCACCGGGAGCATGTCTTGCAGTATTCATATGCATCCTTAAAGAGTCGTAGCCAATAGAAACCACACTGCAAGATTTTCTCGGCTGTCTTCTTTGGTCCAAAGTGCCCGCCACACGCTTGATCGTGGCAAAAAGACAGCACACTCTTAAACTCGTTTTCCGGTACACACTGACGAATGATTTGATCGGAACAGTATTTAAAAAGATAAGGTTCATCCCAGTAAAAATGCTTTACTTGGGACAAGAATCGAAGTTTATCCTGTTTCGACCAATGTTTAGGTATCAAGCCGGTTGCTAAGTAGTTTACTATATCAGCGAACCATGGTTCGCAAGAAACGGTTAAGAGCTGCTCATCAGGAAAAACATCTTTGATTGGAAGTTCAAGTGTAGGCGAAGAAGGAAGTCGTGAAAGGTGACCGGCCACTGCGTTTTCACATCCTCTTTTGTCCCTTATGACAAGGTAAAACTCTTGTAGCAAAAGGATCCAACGTATTAGCCTCGATTTAGCATCCTTCTTCGCAAAAAGGTGGCGCAGAGCTGAATGGTCCGTATACACAATGACTGGAGAGCCGATTAAATAAGGCCGGAATTTTTCAAGTGCAAACATAACGGCTAAAAATTCTTTTTCCGTTGTTGTGTAGTTTAGTTGGGCCTCATTTAGTGTTCGGCTAGCGTAATAAATCACGTGCGGCATCTTATTAATGTGCTGTCCAAGAACAGCACCAATGGCAAAATCTGATGCGTCGCACATAATTTCGAAGGGATGCGTCCAGTCTGGAGATGAAAGAATGGGCGCAGAAATGAGAGAGTGTTTCAATAACTCGAACGCTTCCATGCAAGTTGAGTCAAAATCAAATGTTGTGTCCTTGGCCAATAAGAGAGTCAAGGGTCTAGCAATCTTGCTAAAATCCTTGATGAACCGTCTATAAAAATCGGCATGGCCAAGGAAAGCTCGGATGTCTTTGACGCATTTAGGAGGAGGAAGATTGGAAATGACTTCAATTTTGGCTCTATCAACCTCTATACCGTTTTACGAGATGACATGTCCTAAGACAATGCCTTCTCGTACCATAAAGTGGCACTTCTCCCAATTTAAAGTTAGGTTCTTATCCCTACAGCGGGTAAGAACCACGTCAAGGTGTAGCAAACACTCGTCGACGGAGTCACCAAAAATGGAGAAATCATCCATAAAGATCTCCAAAAACTTTTCAACCATGTCTGAAAAGATCCCCATCATACACCGCTGAAATGTAGCGGGTGCATTGCATAACCTAAAGGGCATGCGACGATATGCAAAAGTGCCAAAAGGACAAGTAAATGTGGTCTTATCTTGATCCTCTTTGGCGATGGGGACTTGGTTATAGCCAGAATAGCCATCCAAAAAGCAGTAAAACTCGTGCCCAGCCAATCGTTCTAGCATTTGGTCAATGAAAATTAAAGGAAAGTAGTCTTTCCTTGTCGCAGCATTGAGTTTTCTATAGTCGATGCAAACTCGCCATCCAGTTTGGGTGCGAGTAGGTATTAACTCATTTGCCTCATTGGTAATGACCGTGATGCCCGATTTCTTTGGCACAACATGAATGGGGCTAACCCATTGGCTATCCGAGATAGGGTAAATGATACCACTATCAAGACATTTAACAATCTCCTTCTTGACGGCCTCTTTCATTATGGGGTTGAGGCGTCTTTGTGGATCCCTTACCGGCTTGGCATCATCCATTAAGTATATATGATGTTCAACTATGAGGGGATAATCCCCTTGATGTCCGCCATAGACCAGCCAAAAACTTGCCGATTATTTTGTAAGACCATTAAAAGGGCCTTCTCTTGCTCGAGAGCTAGAGAGGCCGATATGATGACGGGAAAGGTCTCATTATCACCTAAATAAGCATATTTAAGGTGCGACGGCAAAAGCTTTAGTTCGAGTTTAGGAGGTGAAACAATTGATAGTAACAATGGTGTAACTGTTTCAAACTCGAAGGATTCCATCAAAGGTTCAAATCAAGTGTACGCAACCGAGTCGGATGGTTCAACTAACTCATCCGAAAAAGCAAAAGACTCAAACTCGGGTGGTGAGTCTTCAAAATCGTCTACAAAGGTGAAACACTCATAATCGTTGTCTGCCGTGAAAGCTGTGTCGGATTCTAGGAAGAACGCACTAGAGGCGTCAACACTGCTGTGATCAAACATAAAATTTTCGAACTCACAGTCCTCCTCCGCGATCTCATTGATCGAGCAAACATCAAGTACGCTAGAATTAGGCTCGGAAGGCTGATTTCCCAACTTAAAAATGTTGAGTTCAATTGTCATATTGCCAAAAGATAGATTCATTGAACCGTTACGACAATTGATCACCGCATTAGAAGTCGCAAGGAATGGTCGACCAAGTATCACCGGAATTTGACTCCGGGGGTTAGCTACAGGTTGTGTATCCATAACAATAAAGTCAACGGGCAAAATGAAGTCCCCTACTCTAATTAACACATCCTCCAACTCTCCCCTAGGATGGGTGATTGATCGGTCGGCCATTTGGAGAGTACAATGAGTGGGCTTAAGCTCTCCAACGCCTAATTGCTCGTACACAGAATAAGGTAGCAAATTGACACTGGCACCAAGATCTAATAGTGCTCTATAGATGTTCTTGTCCCCAATTGTTATCGAAATAGTAGGACAACCGGGGTCCTTGTGCTTTTGGGGTAAAGATTTGATAAGAGCATCGCTAACAGCACTAGCCACGAAAACTTTCTTTGGTACTTGTGACTTTCTCTTTTTGGTGCATAAGTCCTTTAAGATTTTTGCATATGAAGGAACTTGTTGGATTGCATCCAAGAGAGAGATATTTATGCTAACCTGTTTGAACAACTCTACAATCTTCTTCATTTGTGGAGTTGGTTTATTGGATCTCAACCGGTTTGGAAAAGGAACATTTTGAAAAGTTGTTGAGTCCAATTTTTGCGGATCAGATTGTGGAGTTGGAACGGATCCCCGTGTAGATGTGTTCGTGTTGTGAGAAGTGGGTCCGTTCGAGCTAGAAGAAGTAGAGCCGTGTGAAGGATGGAGAATAGGCTCTAACGAAGAAGAAGAAGAAAAAGGAGGTGAAGAAGATGAAGAAGGACCACCGGCAGGGGTGTCATTGTTAATACCCACATTATTTTGCAACACTTTTCTGGATCTCAACGTGGTCACAGCATTTACGTTATGATTTTGCTGTTGATATGCAGCATGTGCGTGACCGGGATTTGGAAGTGGTTGAGATGGAAGCTTTCTTTTTTCTCGCTCGCTCAACGCAGTATTGAGTTGTGCAATTTGTGCCTCAATAGATTTGATGCTTTGATCGTGTGAGGCACTGTTTTGCACCAAAGATTGAATAGAAGTCTCTAACCTTGCTGCGGATTGTGTAGATTGCTTTAGGAACGCATCTAGAGTTCTTTCGAGCGAGTTAACCTTGTCATTATGAGGTGGAACAAAATTGTTTGGCGGGTAAGAATTGTTGGACACAAAATTGTTCACTTGATTAGGGTAAGGTTGCTGTTGGAAAGGTTGCTGAAATTGAGTTTGTGGAGGTGCTTGTTGTTGTGGAGGAAGAGGCCTTTGAAAGTTGTTGTTTCCTTAGAATTGTTGATTTTGGTTCCAAGCGAAATTTGGATGACTCTTCCAACCCAGATTATATGTCGAAGAGTATGGATCATTTCTTTGTCGTTGCTGAAAGGCAGCATTGACTTGATCATGTCCTTGAGTAGATGGATTGTAAGGACACTCTTCGGTGAGATGTGATGGATCCGAACAACAAGCACAAACAGTTCGTGGGGGCACAACAGGGGCAGGAGAAGGCGATGAGATTTTGGTCTCAATCGCTTCTAGCTTTTTCGTAAGAGCGGCCATCTCGGCCTTCATAGCAATCGACATATCTAGTTGATATATATCTGCCCTAGACTGACCAATAGAAGAAGATGATGTGGTTTTGGTGCTCTCCCACTGAATTGTTTGTTCACTAAGATCCTCAAGAAACTGCCACGCTTCGTCACTAGATTTGGTTAGAAAGTGACCTTGACAAATGGTTTCTAGCAACTGCTTCGTTGCCGGGTTCAATCCCTTATATAATGCTTGGCAAAGTTACCAATTTTCGATCCCATGGTGAGGGCATTGAACGAGTAGGTCTTTAAATCTTTCAAAACACTTCCAGAATGGTTCGGAAGGAAGCTGGGAAAATTGTATAATCTCATTACGGATTCTAGCAGTTTTGTGATAAGGATAGAACTTTTTAAGAAAGGCTTTCACAAACTCTTCCCAATTCTTAATTGAATGCGACGCTGTGCTGTATAGCCACTTCTCGGCTAAGTCACATAAGGTGAAAGGAATGACCCTTAGCCTTATAGCATCGTCGCTTAATTGGGTTGTTTTCATCATAGCGCAAACGTTTTGGAATTTGTTGATAAAGATATATGCATCTTCGGATTCCAATCCGTGAAACTTTGGTAGCATATTGATGAAGTGGGGTTTGATCTCAAAATTGTCCCCATTTGCCGGTAGGAGGGAAAGACAAGTAGGAAGGGCGGTGCGGATTGGGTAGAAAAGATCCTGGAGCGCGACTCGTTGGGGCGCTTCAACAGACGGGTGATTCGGGTTATTCGCACCTAACGGAGGTGGAATCAGTACCGTCGGTAAGGTGTTGTTAGGATTGTATCCCGACATACCTTCGAAAGAAGAGTTTGAAGGTGAAAGTGAAGAAGTGGAAAGGATTTCGACTTCGGAGTCGAAAGGTTCGTCGGTCGGTACCAACGAAACACGGACTAATCGGGCGCTAGTGTCCCTAGTCCAACCGGACATACACTAAAGAGGTAGTGTAGTCAAAAATGTGAAAGACAGAACGTGGAGGTAAGACAACGTCAATGAGAAGAAGTGGTGTAAGTGGAGTACAAAGATTTCTTTAGCGACAAGTTGCAAGTTTTGAAAAGATTTTTCTTTTTTTTTCTTTCTTTTTTTTATGTGGAACTTTTTGCAAAAAGATTTTTTTAAAAGAGACTTTGACACAAATGCAATCAACCACAAATGCACAATCAGGCCTAGATCTAGGGTCACCTAGGTCAGCTAGACAGCTCCTAACTGTTCCAAAGGGCTAGAAATAGGACCTCAAACCGCCTCTTCACCGCCAATTGCGGCCAGGTAAGTGACAGGTGAGTGGGAGGCTCCCCACTACAAGTAGTGGTCCTAATTAAGTAACCACTCACCTTCGACACACTTGCCTAGACACCGCAAAGTCAGGTTAGGATTAACGGCCGATGCCTATAACTAGTCCTCTGTCCTATTGAGCGCGACGTCCTTAGGGCTGAGTCTAGTATTTTTTTTAATTAAGAATGGTCAATGCAAATGCCTTATGTGATTTCTGGGGTCCTGGGAAGGGTGATGAAATCCCCACCCAATCTGAATTGGTCAAAAGCCCCTTAAAGTCCGATTAAAATATGCAAAGCAGTAAATCACTTGCAATCAATTTTCTTTTAGGCGCGGCGCAAAGAATCCTGCAGAAAATCAATTATTGAAAGGGGGAAGATATTTTTTAGCGCAAAGAATCCTGCAGAAAATCAATTATTGGAAGGGAGAAGATTTTTTTTAGCGCAAAGAATCCTGCAGAAAATTTGGCAAAAGATATATGGAGATTGGCAGAAGAGGGAAAGAGAAACAAACAGTGCAAATTTCGTGTGTTGACTGGACCAGACGGCCGCGGAACCGCGGTTTTGATAAGGTTACGGCCGCGGAAGGGCGGAGGCGTTGAGGCTTTAGGTCTCTGAAAAAATTCTGGTGTTCTGTTGGTCCAATTCCCTTCTGTTCTGATCTACCTTTTTCTGTTTCGCACTCTGGATATTTCCATATCCGTCGATCCTACAAAGATTCACACGAGAAACCCTTCAAACAATAAAAGATGAAAGAATTTTTATATTTTTCAATTTTTCAATTTTTATGGTTTTTATATTTTATATTAACCCGAAATTACAAAAAGGAAATTTTTACGCCATCCCCGGCAACGGCGCCATTTGATTTAGATGGATTTTACGATCAAAAAATATAAGTTACCGCAATCAAGAACGGCGTCGCTTGGTAGCTAGCCGGTGAATACGGGTCGGTCCACAGGGATGGTGTAAATCTCCTAAATGTTCTTACGAGCTAATTCCAAAGGGTGTTGGATCTTTTAATTAAATCTAAAAACTAAGTTGAGTTATACTAGGATTAGGAAACTTGCTAGGATTAGGTTTAGGTAAAATTTGGTAAATAAAGATCTACACCTCTTTCAATGCCTTAAATTAGATATCATATTAGGAGTTATGGTAATTATTAATAAAGGGGATTAGGATGATCGAGAAGATGTTTCTTCCTCTAGATCCTTGTCCTTCCTTTCTTAATCTTTATCCTAACCCCTATGGAAAAAATTAAAATCCGGTCTTTTATACTACGGTATCACCGTTACCTCGTGGGTAGAGTGTCGTAGGGAGCGGAATATGAAAGCATGCATGGAGTCCTAATTGTTCATAAGAGATTGGCAAAGAAAGGGGTGAGAGATTTTCATCTCTCAAACTCTTCCCTATTGCTAGCCCTAACAAGCGAGGAAACTACTCGCTCATTGAGAGATCTAAGAAAGACATAATTTTTATTTTGTTTTGATTTAAGAGATGAAAGATCTACTGCAAGTCAATAAAAATTCTAAACTAGATTAAACTAGGGCAAGAAAAGAAATTACCTAGGGCAGAAATTAAAACTAGAACTAAGGCAGAAAATAAACCTACTTACAAATTGATGCTCTCCAACTTCAAAAGAAATCTGAATTTTTATTGATGAAAAGAGGCATGAACTAATACAAGGAATTGGGTCTCTATTTATAGGACATAGAAAACCCTAGGTTTATAATTGCCGCACTTCTGCATTTACAAAAATACCCCTAGGAAGACTAGCCAGCGCCGCCTCTTCATTTTGGTAAAAAATTTACCAACTCTGGGCTCTAGATGGTCGCGGAATTGCGGCCGCAGCAAGGGTTGGGCCGCGGTTCCGCGGCCCAATAAGAAGATCATTTGCTGAAATTTGTTTTTCTGGCTCTGGGCGTTTTGGGCTTCCTATTTCTTTGGTTCTTTTCTCAATTTAGCTTCTAGGTCTTCTCCAGATCTTCACAGTGAATTGTAGTGGACTTTTACCGTTGCTTCGAGATGAAATCTTGAACCTTGCGTTTCCTTTTACTTTGTGAACTGATCTTCATGTAGGCTTGATCAAGGTCCTTCTATTTGTTGGTCGTAGTTCCACTTTTGCATCGTCTTTTATCTTTTTCACTGTTTTTGCTTCGAGAACCTGTAACATGTACTATATAGCAGACATAGGTCAAAAGCACCTATTTATTTGTAAAATGCATAAGAATGGGGAATATAATAATGCAATATTATGGTATGAACACGATCGCGACACAAGCGCGGCACGGCAACTCGACTTGGCTCGAGCTCGAGTTCTCGGCAGCGACGGCTTGGTTGCTGGGGTCTTAACGGCGAGGGTGGTGGTGGTCGCTGTTGTCGACGCTCGATGGCGAGGCAACCGGGTGGCTGAGGTGGTCGCCGGCGACAGAGGAGGAGCTCGGCGGGGGTGCAGTGGGTTTGAGGTTGTGCAGTCGGGGATGGGGAGAAGTGGAGGAGGAAGAGGGTGAGGCTGTTGGGGAGAGACGGTCGGTGTGCAGGCGAAGGTGCTCGGGTATTGAGGTGGTCGAGGGTTAGAGGAGGAGGCGAGGGTGTTGGTGGAAGGAGGTGGTGCTATGAAGTGGTCGTGGTCGGAGGTCGGTGGATGGGGAGAGTTTTGGTGAAGAAGGTAGTGAAGGTGATGGCGAGGGAAGCTCGGCTTTGTAGGAGCGAGAGAGAGAGAGAGAGAGGGAGAGGGAGGGAGGGAAGTTCGCGAGCGAGCGCGCGAGGTCGTGGATCGAGGAGCGGGGATGCGGTCGCGGCAAGAAGCGGGGACGTTAGGACGAGCGGCGACGTGGGAAAGAAAGGAAAAGGAGCGGGAAAAAGAAAGGAAGTGGGGAAGAAGAGAAACGGGTCGGGTAGCGGGGCTTGGGCCGGGTCGGGTATGGGGTTGGGCCGGTTAGGATTTTTAATTTAGGAAAATTAGAACTTAAAATATATGCATCTAAATTCATACAAAAATATAGAGAAAATAGAAAAATATTCAAGGGGACTTGGAAAAATATGGAAAAATTTTATTTACGGAACTGGGAATTTACATCATACCCTCCTTACAAAATTTCGTCCTCGAAATTTAAAAAAGAGACGACGGAACAACAGCACTACACAAACAGATGTGGAAAACGTGCACGGATATCCTAACTAGCGACGGAGGCAAGGCAAGTCGATAGGCTGCCTCTCCTACTCGCTCTAGCACCTCAAAAAGTCCGATGAAACGGGGACTGAGTTTCCCGCGACCTCCAAACCTGATGACTCCGCGGGTAGGGGAAATTTTCAGGAATACGTGATCTCCGACCTCAAATTCTAGCGCTCTCCTGCTAGTATCCGCCCAACTCTTCTGTCGGTCCTGAGCCGTCTTAATGCATTGTCTGACCATTTAGACTTTGTCTACCGTCTGAACAATGAGTTCGGGGCCCAGTAATTTTCGTTTGCCCATGTCATCCCAACAAACAGGAGATCGACATTTACGTCCGTAAAGTGCTTCGAAAGGAGCCATCTGGATGCTAACCTGGCAACTGTTATTATAAGAAAATTCAACCAGATGCAGATGATCCTCCCAAGAACCCTGGAAGTCTAACATGTAAGCCCTCAACATGTCCTCGAGCGTCTGAATCGTACGCTCGGATTGTCCGTCCGTCTGTGGATGATACGTTGTGCTGAACTTGAGGCGGGTACCCAGACTCTCCTGTAAACTCCTCCAAAAATGCGAAACAAATCTGGTGTCTCGATCTAACACAATACTGACCGGAACTCCATGAAGTCACACTATCTCTTGCATGTATTTCTCCGCAAGTGACTCTGTCGACTATCCCACCCAGAAGGGTATAAAGTATGCAGCTTTCGTAAGGCGGTCGACGATAACCCAAACGGCGTTGTTGCCCCCAGGGCTCCGTGGTAAGGCAATCACAAAATCCATAGTAATGTGCTCCCACTTCCGCTCTGGTATCGGAAGCGGTTGTAACAGTCCCGCTGTTCTCTGATGTTCCGCCTTCACTTGCTGACATACCAAACACCTGGATACAAACCGTGCAATCTTTCGCTTCATCCCATTCCACCAAAAGTGTTGCTTTAGATATCGATACATTTTCGTGCCTCCTGGATGCACAGAATAAGCTGAACTATGAGCCTCAGCCAGTACCTCTTCCCAAACATCCCCTTTGGGTACGCAGAGTCTGCTACTGAATCTCAGAGAACCATCTCGATGTATGAGTAAGTTTGTTCTCAGCCCGACTTCCACCTGCTCTCTGAACTTTTGCAATCGAGGATCATCAGGTTGCGCGGCCTTGATGCGATCTACAAGAGAAGACTGCACCTGTAGTTGCCAAAACTGCCTGATTGCACTCGGTGTAACGACCTCTAGCTCGAGCTTCTGAAAATCCTTAATGATGCTCCTCTGGCTGGTCAACATCATGACCGCTGGCTTGCGACTGAGAGCATCGGGTACAACATTTACTTTTCCCGGATGATACTGTAAGTCTAAGTCATAGTCCGCCATTAATTCTAGCCATCGGCGCTGCCTCATATTCAGTTCTTTCTAAGTGAACACATATTTCAGACTCTTGTGATCCGTGTACACCTCTACCTTCTCGCCTAACAGGTAATGCCTCCAGATCTTCAATGCGAAAACCACTGCGGCTAACTCCAAGTCGTGAGTAGGGTAGTTCCTCTCATGATTCCTCAGCTGTCGTGAGGCGTAAGCAACCACCCGACCGTGCCGCATCAGAACACGGCCTAAGCCCTTCCCTGAAGCATCGCTATGTATCACCAACCCACCGGAATTATCTGGCACTGTAAGAATAGGCGCCGTGGTCAATTTCTGCTTCAGTACCTCAAAAGCCCGAGTACACTCCTTCGTCCACACATACGGTACATCCTTCCGTGTCAGCTTCGTCAAAGGTTCAGCGACTCGTGCAAAGTCTTGAACGAACCGCCGATAATATCCGGCCAGTCCCAGGAAGCTTCTGATCTCGGCCACTGACTTCGGTGTCGGCCAATCTCTAACAGATTCTATCTTTGCCGGGTCCACTAAGATGCCTTCGCCCGAAACAACGTGTCCCAAGAACTGCACCTTGTCGAGCCAGAACTCACACTTGCTCAATTTTGCGTACAGCTTCTCTTCCCGAAGAATTTGTAATACCGTTCGCAAGTGTTCGACATGCTCCTCCCGGGTCTTAGAGTAGACTAGTATGTCATCGATGAATACAACGACAAACGTTTCCAAGTACTTCGCAAATATTCGGTTCATCGGATCCATAAATATAGTTGGAGTATTAGTAACACCGAACGACATCACAAGGAACTCATAATGCCCGTATCGGGTCCTGAAAGCCGTCTTGCATATATCCTCGGCCGCTACTCTGATTTGGTGATAGCCCGAACGGAGATCCAACTTCGAAAATACTTTGGCCCCACTTAACTGATCAAATAAGTCGTCGATGCGCGGAATGGGTATTTGTTCTTTATCGTGACTTTGTTCAGCTCCCGGTAGTCTATGCACATCCGTAGCGATCCATCCTTTTTCTTTACCAACAAAACTGGTGCACCCCACGGTGAAGCGCTTAGGTGGATAAATCCTTTCTCTAGGAGTTCTCCAATTTGTTTCTTCAATTCTGCCAACTCAACCGGTGCCATTCTGTACGGGGCCTTGGAAACTGGTGTTGTACCTGGAATCAAATCTATCGTGAATCCCAAAATGCGGGGAGGTGGCAGACCGGGTAAATCTTCAGGAAACACGTCAAGAAAATACCGAACGATTTCTGGTGCGGGGTGTCCATCAACTCCCATAGCCGTCGATACCTTTGGTTTGGCCCTATACTTGGCTGGCTCCAATGACTCGCTTCCTCCTTCAAAAATAAACTCTGGGTGATTGGGAATGCGGAAAGTCACATTCCTTACTCGGCAATCAATAATTGCATGGAATGTACTCATCCAATCCATCCCGAGAATTGCGTCATAGCTGCCTGTTCCGATTAAAAGGAAATTTGCATAGAATTCCCTGCCACACACTACAACTGGACATGATCTACATTCTCGACTGGATACTATAACACCATTACCCGCATGTATTTCCCAACCCTTGGTTAATGGTTCATGTGGTATGGAGTGTGTATCAACGAAATGCGCAGATATGAAATAGTGTGATGCTCCAGAATCAAACAGTACTCTAGCTGGCATGGAATGAACGAGTAGAATACCTATAACAACTTCACCTGAAGCCTCTGCCTGCTCGGCGGTCAAGGTGAAAGCCCGTCCTTGACCGCGGCCTGTGTAGGGTTGCCTTTGCTCCTGTGACCTCTGCTGCTGCGGTCCAGACCCTCCCTGTAACTCTGTTCGCTCGGGGCAACCACTAACTCGGTGCTGGCTGGATCCGTAAACCAAACACCGTCTCTTGGCACGGCGACAGTCCTTCTAGGTGTGCCCATCCCTGTGACAGTTGCCGCAAACTAAGGCTTTACTCTGAGGGCGATGCTGGGGCATGAATGGACGCTTCATCTGCGTCGTCCCTGGCCTGTGGATTGGTATAACCCCTCGGGACAATGTGTGAGTACGTGGCGGGGCTACTGGGGGCCTCCTATCACTCGAGCTGGGACCCCTAAATTTATTGATCAGCTTTTCCTGAATTCGTGTCGCATTGAGCACCTGCGCAAAAGTCTGCAACTCGAGTGACGCGATCAACTGTTGTAGCTCAAAATCAAGTCCCTGTGTAATAACCATAATTTTCCTATACAACTTTCTTTATAAATTTTTTTTCAAAATCCATAAAGGGGTATTTTATTGCCTGAGTACAAGATAAGTAATTAATTAGCAATTTGATTACAAGAAGGAGCTTATAGCTCATTGGTAATACCTTGCACTGCTGAACCAAGCCACCAGAGTTCAAATCCCATACCTCATATTATTTTTAATATTATTTTGTTTTGAAATTTTTAGAATACCAACAGTCAACACGTGATAATTTCCAAAAACCCCACTACCCTAGGAAAAGTGAACATACCCCACTACCCTAGGAAAAGTGAACATACCAGTGACCACATGAGACGACCCCCTACCTCCCCATTGCCTGACTCGGCCCGACTCGGCCAAGTCGGCCGGCGCCACCGGCCGGACTCGGCCGGACGGCCAAGTTCCCAACTGAGAAATCCTGGCTCTTCCTCTACCCAACCCCCCTGCACACTTCAATTCCCTAGATTGTTTCCAGAGAGCTCTTAATACCCTATTTACTCCATTTTATTACAATTTATCACATTATTTTTATATATTTTCAATTTAACTCTTCATCTACCTTAACCCTAGCCTAACCCTATAAATACCACCCCTATACTCTACCCCCTCACCCCAAAACTCTAAGCCAACTCTCAAGAAATCTCTAAAAACCTTAGTGTACTTTGGAAGAAGCGAGAGGCGAAGCGCCGACAAAATTCCGACGACGACTCTAGGAGCTCCCGGCGATGAAACGACGCACCGGAAGCTACGTTCATTCCATCTTTCCTCTTATCTAGTTCGCAATCCGTAAGTCCCATTTCTATCTTCCTTTTTCTTTCTAAAAATACGGGATTACAAAACCCGACGGAATCGGAACAAATCCGATTTCCGATTCGGTTTCTTTATAAAACTTCACTTTTCTTTAATACAATCATGCTTAAACCAATTCATGTTGACTATTAAACACTAATCAACCATATTGATCAAGTTTCATATCATAAAGTAATTGCTATTTCATTTTACCGTATTTTTCATTTAAATACCACATAGTTTCAATTCTATATTTAACATCACAAAACTTTGCTATACCTTTAAATAGATCACGAGGTAATGACCTACCTTCTCACACACTCATATGCAACATAGCACAATACCCTCGGGAATATAGAATACGGGAAATCGACATCTTTACAAATAAATACCATAATTAATAAAACCGTTTTTCCTTAATGATTAGTATTTATACAAATCTTTGCAAAGCGTCACTACAACCCATTTAGGGAACCCGTTCGGGATGGTGCGGATCATCGCACATCCTCGGGCTTAGTAGTGCGAGATGCAGACCTCCACAAGGAGCATTCGGTCTCGAAAGATTTAAAATACGACATCTTAAGAAAACGAGATTTCTAGAATATTATATATATACAAAAATTATTTTCATATAAATATATGTATATGTAACATAAAAATATCTATTTTGAATTATTATAAATATTCCACTTTTTTCTAAAGATGTCACAAGAATCATTTTACACTAAAATACTATGAACTCCATACAAATCAATATTACAAATAAATACCTTTATTTATGAAATTAGGATATTTTCACTAGAAATATCACAATATAAAATCTACATTCATTACAATTCTAAAGACGAATAATAAATACTTGGGGTGTATTTTGAAAACTATACAAAAGTATTTTTACATAAACCCCCCTCAAGTTCTGTAAATTACACTGAGGACCCTAGTAAACATAGGTTTAAGCGGGACCAATCTCTTGAGCCTCAAGGAGCCGGAGAAGTGGTTGCTTGCTTATCTAAGGTAGACAATCAACAAACGGTGTTATCAACACTGTAATCGTTTTTGAAAAAGACACAAATCCTGTCGTCCATGTGCAGCGGTTACCGATAACATCAAAACAATTAGGGCTTCAATTTACTTTTCTAATTGTCTGACTCAGATTGAGTCTCTTTATAATCTGACTTGAATATGATTCAAGTACAATCTAGAATCTAGAATCTACAATCTTCAATATTACAATCCAACATGAATCCATGAATCAAATTATCAATCTATACAACTTGACCGAACCGAACCATGGATATACATTCCATTTACATGGTTCTTCAGTTATTCCATTTACATGATTCTACGGTTACATCCGTTTACTGATATCATGGTTTCGGTCAGTCATCCAATTATACAATCAATACAATTTACAATACAATACAATACAAACAAGACATCTCGGGGTTTAAGGGGTAGATTGGTACGGAAGGTGTTAAAAGTGGCATGAGACTGCAAGATTAAGAACCTAACCTGAATCCAATTGCTGTTGTTCCGGGTTGTATAACGGAGCCTTGTACTTCCATTTGCCCTAGTCTCTAGCATATAGAGAATCCTCTCGTACACACTGCCATTTTTCTGAACCAAGCTACAAACAACAGCGTTAATGAATACAACAGTGTAACAATATAATACAACTTTAAAAGCTACCTTCTTATTCTGTCTATTCTATTTCTCCCTTATCTTTGGGACTTACCGAGCGATTTGTTCGCTGACGACATTCTCTTTCTTTCTTCTTTGAATGTCGTCAGGTGATCTAAACATTCCTGAGATCGAGCCCTCTGCTGAAGACTTGGACCAGTTCAGTGAAGACCCCGAGCTCTAGTTCATTGTACACTTTCCATTCAGTACTTTTTCATTTCTGTTATGCCATTGTTTTTTTTATCAGTTGTATTTACTTTCCATGCATTGTACAGAAAGAATGTGAATAAATAAAGGTGATGTTTTTAATTATATCTTGTCTCTTGTGCTTTACTTTTATATTGCTTAGATACGCTTAGCGTATTTACTTCACAGTAAATACGTAGCGGCCTCGTTGTGTCCCCTTCACCGTATACCGGGAAGCGGGGCGTGACACCCTGTAAGAAACGCCTGGCCCTGGTGGCCTCTGAAACGACCATATACGAAGAAAATCGATTCAGATGGTTGAATTCTGTCGCATACATGTCCACGGGATGGCCATTCTACTTCAGTAAGATGAATCTTTCTTCCATCTCTGCCTTGGCGGTGGAAGGAAAATAGTGGTCCAAGAAGCACTTTTTGAATTTGCTCCATTCGATTAGCCCTTCGAGTCTGCTTTCTTCAACCGACCACCAAGTACGGGCTTCGTCCTCCAACTGGATCTTTATCACATTCACTTTCTCTTCATCGGGTACCCCTGCGGCCGTCAGTAGGTTCTCCATATTGACCAGCCATTACTCAGCCTCGAGTGGTTTGGCTAGTCCTATAAATACAGCTGGATGTAACCTCCGAAAATCTGACACGGTGCCAGCCCTGGCAGAAAAAGCTCGTGAAGTGGTGCCCTCGGGGGTGGTAATGAGAGCGGAGGATCCCCCTACTGCGGTAATTGCCCTGAGTCCCTCGGTGCGTAGGTTCGTCTTTCTCTCTTGAGCTTCTGCGAGGGTCGTCAGCGCATTCAAGATCCTCTCCGTGCGATCCTGAGAATTAGAGTCCGAGGAGTGGTCGTTCGGGGACGTCATGTCGCTGGAAGATGTTTAAACGGATATGATTAGATACAAGGATGAAAGTGAGGGATAGTGAAGCGAAAATAATGTAATAAAGTATAGTTAATGCTATCCCTTACTACTAAACCTTTGGTTCTGATACCAACAAAACCATGTTACGCCCCACTTCCCAAAATACGGAATACGGGAGGCAACTAGACCAACCATGCTCCTACGGTCAAGGAATAATCCTGTAGTAATCACACTTCGGCCTCTAGCATTACATGGTAATCAGTAAACACGGCACAGAAGTAAAGGAAACACATTACTAGTTATTACATCAACTTTCATTGTTCACAATTTGCAACAGAACAAAAGAAAAGAAAAAACTAACCAAGTGTGAATACAAGGTTTCTTTAGGGAAAACAGTAAAGGTACTGGAGGCACGACCGTCTAAATCTCTGCAAGCTCGAAGGACAGGTATGACTCCTGAACTGGTTCTTCTCCGAGGTTTGAGCATGCATACTCAAGTCGTCAGAGCGATGTACTAGCAATATTATAATAATAATAAAAGGCAAGAAAATGAAAGTAATAACGGTGGAGATAAAATGCAGGAAATCAATATGTCACTAACTGATACAATATATGATCTTTGTCCCTATCGGTCTCTAAGTCACTTTTGAAATCGAGTTGTGGAAATGATGATCATGTTTAACGAGGGTCTCGTACGTATCCGAGACTACGGCCCGCTGTTGCCCGGGACATAACCCTGTCAGTCGGACCGCTAGGTCCAACCTAATATATAAGAGTCGCTGTTCGAATGATCATCCTCTAAATCACTGACCTCGCTAAATACAAATTCCTTTCCACTTCGATTTCCCCTTTTTCCCCAGGTTTCACTATTCATGAGTATGGGCCAGTTATGTACAAGTACGCATCAATAACACGATTTTATTCACTGTTTACTGTATGGTTCATTGTCACGAATCACTCACTATTCACTGGCGTACTTGACACAACCACACCGATACTGTACACATTCGAAAATGCAATATACACTGAGAATTAACACGAATGTTCACTATCACCAGAGGTTTTGTAGTCGGGTAAAACTGTGAATCATGCCGCTAAACAGTTTATATGCAGTACAAGTCGTTATGCATCTTATGAATATAGAAAATTCGTATTAAATCATACATTCAGAATTAAGCAAAAAGATACAAAAGAGGTAATAAGTAAACTCAGTCGGCAGTTCAAAAAAATTGATTTCAAGTCAATCGGGTTTTGGGTTAGCAAGTTACAGTCGTTTCATTTTAAGTGTTTGCTGTTGGAAATCCAGTTCCTGAACTGAAAGTCCATTTCGTAACACAGTTTTCACCCTGTTGAGATCAAAATTAGGCAATGCTATAGTTGAAAAAAATTTAGGTTTATCAGTTAGGTTTCCAACGCACCATACGGATCGATAATATCCATGGTGTACTGGAAGTTATGTATTGTACAATAAAGGGGTATACGTTCTGTCCCTGTTTGGGACTGCTATATGTTCTGTTGATTTAAAATATAATTTAAATAGTAAACAACAGTAAAAACGAATGAAACCACTTTCAATGGTTATCTAACAGATTTATCTTCGCTATGGTATAAGGTTCCGCATCATAACATTTTCATACAGTAGGGTGAAAGTATTACAAAACGATAATTGACAGCCAGTGCTGCTCTGGACTGCAGTCCAGAGCCGCACTCCGAACCAGTTTCTGTCACCTTTTTAGCATATAAACAGATTAAAACTCTTATGGGGTTCTAGGTCATCGAGTCGGCTTCGATATGAGCCCTCGAACTCAACATTCCTATTTTTAACCAATTAATTGTGATTTTTACAAGGTTCAGGTACGGGAAAATTTCAGTTTTAACGGGTCTAAATGGGAAAGACCTATCACGTCATTAAAGACCGTATTTTCCAGCCAAAACATAACACAACGTTCATTATCACTCGGGCCATCCTATGTGATTAGTTTTCGTCAATTTAACGGGGTTTTCAATTCGGGTTTTGCATCGAACACTTGTATTACATTGGTTCGCATGAAAAATATATATGAAATTGATTGGTAATTGAATTGAATAGGTAATATTAGCATGAAGCAAGTATTATACTTGCCTGACGACGTATCAATGACGGCAGCGGCAGCGGCAACGGCGCGATCGCGACACAAGCGCGGCACGGCAACTCGACTTGGCTCGAGCTCGAGTTCTCGGCAGCGACGGCTTGGTTGCTGGGGTCTTGACGGCGAGGGTGGTGGTGGCCGCTGTTGTCGGCGCTCGATGGCGAGGCAACCGGGGTGGCTGAGGTGGTCGCCGGCGACAGAGGAGGAGCTCAGCGGGGGTGCAGTGGGTTTGAGGTTGTGCAGTCGGGGATGGAGAGAAGTGAAGGAGGAAGAGGGTGAGGCTGTTGGGGAGAGGCGGTCGGTGTGCAGGCGAAGGTGCTTGAGTGTTGAGGTGGTCGAGGGTTTGAGGAGGAGGTGAGGGTGTTGGTGGAAGGAGGTGGTGCTGTGAAGTGGTCATGGTCGGAGCTCGGTGGATGGGGAGAGTTTTGGTGAAGAAGACAGTGAAGGTGATGGCGAGGGAGGCTCGGCTTTGTAGGAGAGAGAGAGGGAGACGAGGTCGAGAGAGGGAAGTTCGCGAGCGCGCGCGCACGAGGTCATGGGTCGAGGAGCGGGGATGTTGTCGCGGCAAGGAGCGGGGACGTGGGGACGAGCGGCGACGTGGGAAAGAAAGGAAAATGAGCGGGAAAAAGAAAGGAAGTGGGGAAGAAGAGAAACGGGTCGGGTAGCGGGGCTTGGGCCGGGTCAGGTATGGGGTTGGGCCGGTTAGGATTTTTAGTTTAAGAAAATTAGAACTTAAAATATATGCATCTAAATTCATACAAAAATATAGAGAAAATAGAAAAATATTCAAGGGGACTTGGAAAAATATGGAAAAATTTTATTTATGGAACTGGGAATTTACAGCTACCTTTCTCTCACGCGGATCCGAACAGCCGAAGCGATGTCTCACATCCGTGCTCCAGGTACTGCCGCATGGCATGAGATCGATGGTCGGCCCATTTTCACGACGACCCGAGCAAGCGAAATGACATTGCCATGATGGCGCCGTCTTCAGCGATCCGCTGACATCATTGAGAATACGTGCGAAAATTAAGGTGCGCGATGGACGCCATGTAGACTCGGAGATCAAAGAGACACAACCGTCAAAGGCCGTGTCGTTCCCGGACAACCTACCACGAAAGTTCCTCGGACCAAGATGAACAGAGAAAAACGAATAGGCCACTCTCGACCTGACCCATAAATAGGCCCGAACGAGAGTGGGGGGCTAATGACGATACTCGTAAGTAGGGATTCACCAGATCACAACACATAGCAGATGATGTGTCATCCACGTATGCCCATTTGATTCCTGAGGGCTACAGAACTGAAATAAGTATGATGGAAAAGGAACATTCCTCGGGGGCTCGTCTCCGAGGCTCAGTTCGAGGAATAAGCTTCGACCCCTCGAGGCCTCCACTTGGATGCATTCCTCCTTCGACCAACCGTCGGTCAATGGCTCGTCTCCGAGCAATCCTATAGCTGAGCTTCCTCAGCCTCTTTGCCATCTCAACCAACTCGGGACCGATAGCACAAAACCCGAGCTTTCTCGGATCGAGCCTCCTCAACTTCTTCTTACCGAGCTTTCTCGTAACGGCTCCGCATCTTCTGCGACAACGGAGTCAACCACCTCACGTTCCGCATCTCACGCGAGCGTATCTCGCTATTAATGCGAACATGGTGTGTGGGTGGAACTGACGGTAAGGACCTCGCAACGGTTCGCTCCAATGCAATCCTTATATAAATCTCTCATCTAGACGATTCAGGTAACTCGAACTCAATCCAATATGCCGCTACTCTGCCCAATTATTCCCTGGTTCTAACTTGATCGTCGAAGGGTCTTACGGTGGTTTCCTACCTCGGAACTTTTTTTGCAGGTAGCTCGATGACAATACCAACCAATAACCCATTGAGATCCTCACTCTCTCTTCAAATCACAGCCTTTTAACTTGCTCGCCAACAGATCCGTAGAGGATAACATCTGAGGGAGAATCCGACCTCCATCAATCAAAGAAGTCATGCATGAAGAATAAATGCCTCACAAGGAAGCAAATGGAAACCAAAAAGGATCCGTTGTTAAATACCTCATATTCCGGTATAATATTTTGACAAAGATCTTCTTAGGCTGTATTTGAAAACATGTATTGGAGAAGGCAATTTATTCAAATAGATAAGTTTCGGGAACCAGAGAAGAAAAAACCCAAAACCATCCGGGCGAGACCCGAATCCGACCCGTTAACAACCCACAAACCACATCGAACCTCGCAACCCGACCCGTGATAGCGTTAATTCCAAGCCGAAGAAATTGAATGAGACTCTTCGGTTACAAGAGACGGATCGTCAAGTCCCATAAAGAAAACCAAATAAAAAAGACAAATCAAGAAAAAGATCGAAAAAAGGGTGGGGGCTTTTCTGCGAACTGTTCTCAACGTCGCCGTCGCCGTCGCCGCCGCAGCTGACGATCACCGGAGATGACGGAGCTCAACGTGACGGCGCCGCCGCCAGGGTTGATCTTTCCGCCGCCGGGGAAGGAGCAGCAGGCGGCGGGGGTCGGAATCTTGCTGCAGATCTCGATGCTCGTGCTCGCCTTCGTCCTCGGCCACGTGCTCCGCCGCCACAAGGTCTACTACTTGCCTGAAGCCAGCGCCTCTCTCCTCATCGGTAACCTTACCTCCTTTCGTTCAATTTCCAACGATTTTTCCTGGCTTAGGGTTTAGTTTTTTTTCTATGTGTATAAAATTTAGTTTTTGAATTAAATATTTTGGTGCTTTGTTGAATGATAAATGAAATGCAAAAGTCATGATTTGGGTATCTGCCCAAGCTGCTATGTAATTTGTAAATTTCAGCTGAAGCTGTGAAAACAGGCACAATTCCAGTTCTTGTTATAGCTTGAATGTTAATGCATTTTCTAGTGTCACCATCCTGCAATTCTGTACTGTATTATCATGAAAGTCAAGTGACAATGTCAATAGATTGGACCGTCCTACACCCAAAACAGCACTTGATGGATGTTATGACATATAGAGCCATAAGCAAATGTTTGGTTGTGATCCACACTATCACGACACGGTTGTTGATCCGAAACCTTTTGTCAGGATGGGGGCATATGTCACATTATAGAAAATAATTAAATTTATAAACACACATAAAGCCCCAAAAATAATGCAACAAAAAATGATGGAGACAATAGATGCAAGCATGCAACAAGTTTCTCTCTCTTACATTTAAACAAATTGAGCGACCAAAATTTACATGATAAACCACACTACACACCTTTAACTATCGCATTTTTCACTGTACTATCCTTGAAAATTTCGCTGTGTTAAAATGCCTTAAACAACAGTACCATACAAAAATTGCTAGCAACATTTCTTCTTATCCACTTCTAATCTCTAGTCTATATGATAAAAAGTCCAAATAGAATTTTACAAACAACAACAATCTCAATTAGCCTTTTTATAGAATTATAAGTTTGAAAATATGGATGTAGATCACTAAATGCATTTAGAAATACGATATTAGCTCCATATAATCAAAATATAAAACAGAATTGTTAGCATGCGAATCCAACAACATCATCGATAAGCCCCATCGTTCCTTCAACAAGTATCCAATCAACATCGACTCTGAATTGCAAACTATCAATTATTGAATTAAAATGAAAGCGGAGACATACAATTTTATATAAATAATTGAATCCAGGTGCTTCCAAGTACCAATGGTCATACAATTTATTATATGTTGAGAATATTAATATCTTATGTCTAAATTTGGATTGTGAGATGTTTGCTGAGAGCTTGAGATAGAGAGGTAGCAAGAAGAGTGCAGCCTTGCCCTAAGCTGAGGAAATCAAGAAAGTAAGAACTATGGAGATTGAGGCATATGTTATTGCATGGTGTTTATAACTTGTGATTTTAAAATCGAAGACTTGAAAATTTAAGTATTTTGAAATGGAGAGGAAGAATCCTAATGTATCAAGATTTGGCATATGCACGGTCTTGTCCTAACTTTGCTCAGCTATTAATAATTAATTTGAACGGGGGTGGTTTGGTAAGGAAAGTGAAGTGATTAAACATGTATAATAGGATGCGGCACCAACTCATGCTAGACAGGTTGCAAGGTGTTTTGAGTTACAACTCCGACTTGAAACGCTTCTACATACATGCTCCATGATTTCAGATGGGGCGAGTACCTTGCTTTATCCCAATAAGGATTTGTCTTTACAACACATGATTAATACTAAAAGACTTATCTTAATATCTTAATACCCATATGTATGAAAAATCAAACAACTCAAAAAAACTCAGACTTAGGGTTCTCATTCCTACTTGATGCATGAGCCTACATGTCTCTAAATGGTAATTTTCAACATATAGAGGCTTGAATGTATGCAGATTAAAGTGAACAGTGTTTATGGGTTTTCAACCTCAAAACCTATCTATATACTATATACAAGGGAAATAGAATATGAAATGATACTTCAGAAATTTTTTGACATCGGCAGTCATTAGTTAATGTTACGTAACTTTTGGAGACGAACAATAACCCCCATCTTGGTCTTTATGTTAAAAGAACATAAATATCCCAGATTATTTGATTTTCATACAATTTGTCTATACTATCGTGATTGCTAATCAGCTCTTTTATAGTTGAACATGTAGTGCCCTAGATCAATAGGCAAAGAATATCTAAATCATATAGAAAATCTCAAAGTCAACATGTCTATGCCATACATATGGAAATGGAGAGTTGACTTTTCGACCCTCAATGTAGAAAACATCCTATAGCGGCACTCCAGATTTCGTCATATCCATATAAGAATATGTGCACATTTAGCTAGAAATAGTTCCATTATTCCAAACATATCATAATTATTAGCACACTCGCCAATGTTTATTTAACGTTTGTGAAGCTAGTCGAATTTGTTTAAATCCTATTGAAGAGTATCCTAGTCAATCTCAATCTATATATAATATAAATGAGATGTCAAAAGAAAAGCATTTATATACATCATAAACGCAATCTCGTTTATTGACCCTTTAATTTCTGATTGATTCTTGTCTAATCTGGAGTGTCTCAATATCTTTTGAAACTTTGTTTTTGGTGCATTTTCTAGTATTCTTGCAGTTAATTTTCTTGTACTTTTTTCTGAATAAGACCATTAAGGTTTCTGTTGTCATCCTTTCTGCACCAAAATTTTGCTGGCTATACTTGTCTATCAACGTGGCTCATATTTTTTTTTATTTAATATCTTTAATAGGCTGTGTTTGACATGGCCTATTGAACATATTAACATTTTCTAATATTTTTGTATTTAATTTTCTTGTACATTTTCTGAGTAAGTTTCATATTAACCATTAAGTTTTCTGTTGTTATCCTTTCTCCACCGACATTTTGCTGACTATGCTTGTACATCAATGTCTCTCTTATTATTGGAGCAATAGTCGCAAACTAAAAGTCCACTTGTATATGTGTGATAACCACTGCACATAAATTGTTTTTCCAATGTGAAATAAAATGCTCTTGATGTAAAGTGCACCGACACCTGTCAATGTGATCTGATAAATAGGAAGATTCCTCATCTTTTTTTTCTGGCAGGTTTAATTGTTGGAGGACTTGCTAATATCTCAAATACAGAAACCAACACAAGGTTTGTATTGCATATGGGTCTTTTAAATATTTTTTGGCTATCTTCTTAGCCTACAACACTACTGATTATACTTTCTTTTCAGGACATGGTTCAATTTCCATGAAGAATTTTTCTTCCTCTTCTTATTACCGCCAATTATATTATATCCTTTGGCATGTCCAAGCCATTATGTTTTTGGGTTTTTCGCTTTTGATAGTATGGCTGATTAAATTAAACATGTTTAATATTTTCCTTGACTATTGGCTTACTCAGTCAGGATTCAGCTTAGCTCCAGTAAGTTTGCAGAGTTATAATATGTTCTCTTGATTTTCTAAAGCTGTACATATGTATTTGATGCGGTGTTTTCAATTTCTCTGACAGAAACCATTCTTTTCAAATTTTGGTGCCATTGTCACATTTGCTATATTCGGAACATTTATTGCTTCAATAGTTACAGGCATTTTGGTGTAAGTAAACTTCTTGGCGTTCAGACATAATTTACTGCAGAACGCTTCCTCCATTCGAACTTATGCTGGGGTTGACTGTATTCATTTGCAGATACCTAGGTGGATTAACGTTCCTCATGTATAGACTACCACTTGTGGAGTGTCTTATGTTTGGTGCTCTTATATCAGCAACCGATCCTGTAACCGTGTTATCTATATTCCAGGTATGCAGTATTTGTCCGTATTTCTATGCTTACTGTTTTATCTGTTATATTCACGTTACTTCAGAAATCAACTAGATAACTTCTTTGGTCCTTCAGTAATTAGTGCTAAAACCCCAGAAATTACATATGCAAATATAGGAATAACACCTGATCCCCTTAGAAATGCCCATATTCATGAAGAAGAAACAATGAAACATAAATAGACTCCTATTAATGTGACATAGGCTGAATTATTCGATTTGAACTTCCTTTGAAAATTTGTACCAACTCGTACTTTTGTCTCCATCTAAATACTAATATGTTATACACAGTGATTTAAAAAGATGAACATTGGTCCATTGCCTGCAACCATTATATATGAAAAGAAGAAAACTTATATATGTATGCGTGTGCGTGTGTGATAGCGGGCACGTGCACTCAATTGCGAGTGTGTGTGTGTGTGTAATTTTTATACTTAACTGTATTCCGTGGTGCCTTGTATTCTTTTTTAATTCAAAATAAACCTTGCCTGGGATAAGTTAAATATGAACAGTCTCTATAATGATGGGTTTTTAATATGCAATATTTACTAATTTTACTCGGTCTGTATAAAATAACAGAGAATCCCCCACTTCTAGCCAGCTACTGCTTCTAGCATCGAATATCAAGTGATGCCTTCACCATATATAGTCATATTGCAAGAATATTTCAATTATTTAGGTATCATCACTTGAACTTTGTTGTAAGTTGCTTGAAACTACTTAGCAATGTGTACTATAGATAACTTCTATTCCTGCCATCTATTAAAGTTACCCTGCTTCAGAAAAAGTTATCTTAAACTACTGACTTAGGATGTATTATTTTGCATCTATACCTTGTTCCTTTAATATTTTTCATCTACCATTTACAAATCGTTGTGCTTGTGCTTTTCTATCTAATGCAGGAATTAGGCACTGATATGAACCTTTACGCATTGGTATTTGGAGAATCTGTTCTAAATGATGCGGTAAGCTTTTATTCCCATTCCCAGTTTGTAATAGGTAATAACCAACCTCACAATGATAATCCATTATTATATTTGTTAATGTAATTTACTTCTTTCTTGACCATTTTGGTTTCAACCTTTTGCAATTTTGAAGATGGCAATTTCCTTATACAGGTTAGTTTTAGTGGCTTAGCTTGCCCTTATCCTTTGTTTTTCTGTTTAAATTTTTCTTTGTTTTAAACTCTGTATGATGCTATCGTTGCAGAACAATGTCATCAGTAAGAAGTCAAGCTTCCGGACCAAACTTTTTTATGCTTGTTCTGAGGTTTCTTGAAACATTTGTTGGCTCACTCTCGACAGGTTAGTCAACTGATTCAACTCTTTGTACCCAAAACCGTTCTTGCTATTGATCGATAGATCTCATTTCTGACTTGAACGCACCAGCATTTTGTATCTGAGATGGAACGTCATGATTTATTGTGCCTGGCTTAAACTTTTTCCTAGGATAGGGAGATTGTTTGCCAAATGCATACGAATTTTCACTTTGCAAGCTGAAGCGCATTTTGTGATATATTATTTAGAAGAAATTAGATAAGAAGGTTGAATGAGATGATAAAGATGTTAATATAATAGAAAAAAGATCAAACCAGAGGGAGAAGCTGTTGAATGATCCAATGTTCAAAGCAATACTTATTTATGAGGGAAAAGTTTTATATATTTGCTAAAAAAAAACTATAAAAAAAACTGCCATGCTACAACTTCTTTTGCATATCAACCATACTTTGAACCCTACCTTTTACTCCTAAGTCATAAACACATATTACTAACACTTCCCCTACTGGACACTTTCCCTACTGGAACATAGATATCACAATATTGACACAATGAGATACTAGCCGCAAGGTGAGCAAATCGGGAAACTACATTTGAGAGGGAACATAGAAGTGCCCATATCGCTATTTTCTAGCTTCTCTCACAACATGCCAGTTCATTGGCGTTTGAAGTAATGTGAATGAATGACAACTTCGCTGAACGGTGTCAGGGAACCATTTTCTTTTAACAGATGTCTCGATTACATAAACTCACATGTAGCGTCAGTCGTAGCTCAATGCTAGGCGTCAGTCATAGCTCAAATCTAGGCGGCAGCACTAGAACATGCACAAAGTGCCTATTTCTTGCTCCTCCTTAACCATCTAATAAAAGTCCAATATTCTATACCTGACCTTCTATCTGAAATCCAACATTCATAAAGCCAACTATATTGAGAAGCTGTGAGCGTTTTTCAACAACAAAATCAAAAGACGTGAAAAGTTCCTAATGCGGCTTTCATTCTTCATCCATAAACTACGAACCAAGAAATGAGTGCCTGACTTTGGTTAGCAAGAAATGCAATATCTGAAATCACTAGTCGGAAGGTAGCTGAGACCGCGGATCAATTTTCTGTTCTGACCACTATCCACCATAAGGTCCTCTTGCTTAACTCCTAGTGTTACATTGGGAATCTGGGATCAATGAGTGAGATAGTATGAACACGTTTATAACCTATGAGCCAGCATACCAAGCAGTTCTGCGACGTATTTAGTTGATGCCCTTAAGTGAACATGGTCCTTCTTTATGAAGAAAATACCTTAATGATCCCAAACTTAGAATGAAAATGAACATGCAAGAAGAAACACCATTTATATTTCTCATGCCCATGCCACATGATAGGGTTTCAGCAATCAATTTTTTTTTGCCTTATTCATATGTGCTCCGTGAAGCTCAAAGCTGATTTTTTTCTGCAATTTGTTTTATTTTTTGCGCAAGAATTAAATTATTTCCGAAAGTTTCTAATATTTATATTCTTATGCAGGAGTTGGAGTTGGATTCACTTCGGCTTTGATATCCTTTTTGCAACACATATATACATGCATACTTTTTTATTTAATGTGCTTTTCAGTATGGTTACTCTGCCTTGTATGGAAAAATACTGAACTAGCTTAGCAAGGGAAGGGTTTTTATAAACAGTCACATAATTTGTGGTTTCTGCAAAAAGGTTGTGAATAATTCATGCATACAATCAACAGCAACAAAATTTCTTTAGGATTTATTTCATAGAGATCCGACTATGTTTTATGCTAGCTGTCAGCTACCTAACGCAACCCTCCTTTATATCCTGGGCTTGGGACAGGCACGGAACATGCAGTGAAAGATAAGACATTTAAACACAGCATTTCGGAGTTATAATTCATGCATAGCCATCCAAAAATACTTGCTCATGTATATATTTGTGAGATCTACGCATGAGCCATGATCTAAGCCTTTATTATTTGTAGAAATTCACAGATTGATTGTGAAAATTTATAGTTCGCCAAAACGGTTATTATCTGCATGTAGTGGTGGTGATTGGGAGATGGCGTGTGTGCGTGTGCGTGTGTGGTGGTGGTGATTGGGAGATGGAGTGTGTCTGTTCTAAAAATGATATCGGGGACATGAAAATTCTCCATCAAATTTGAATGAGATGCCAAGTGTTCAACTATCTCCGTGTTCATGTGTGTCTGACTTTATTAATATTATTCTCACATACAAGTATAAGTTTCTCTAGGATCCTGTCATGTATATTTAAGCCAACTTGCTTTGTTATGCATGACTTTCTTGAAGGACTGGCTTGTGATTAGCTGTAAATAACAGAAGTTTCCGTGTATGTTTCTCTAGGAACCTTACTTTCTGGTATTAATTAATGTTTACCATAAATATTGAAATTGCTGCTCCAGTTACCCTGGAAGACAGCTATATGTTAATTTATTTCACATTTCAAATTGGCCTTGGTAAGAAAACTCGCATATTGTAAGCGTCATGCATATGTAATATGGATCTGATGTACTTAAAATCCTTAACTATTTAGCACCTCTTTAAGTATGCAGGGCTGGACATTGACAAGTAAGTATGAATTGATTATTTTTTCCTACTGTTATCAGTATTAAAAAAAACTGGAATTATTTATCTACGATATCTCTTTGCAGTCTTCATAATTTGGAGTCTTGCCTCTTTGTCCTCTTTCCCTATTTTTCGTAAGCTTATTACATACATTTGTTTACATCTTCCATACTGTCATTTAAGCTCCATGCTTTTAATCAATTCTAAATATTCTTTAGGTACATGCTAGCAGAAGGTCTTGGCCTGTCTGGTATTGTTTCAATATTATTCACTGGAGTTGTAAGTACATTTTTGTACTTGCTGAAGTCAGAGTATAGCTATTGATATGTCCAAACAGTTGAAATCATTTTGTTCTTGTCTCTTTTTCCCAGGTCATGAAGCGATATACATTCTCAAACCTGTCAGAAGATTCCCAACGTTTTACAGCTGCTTTCTTCCACTTGATATCTTCGTTAGCGGAAACATTTATGTAAGAAATGTGCTGATTAATGTTATATGAATATGCAGTGATTAATATCTATTATGCATTAATCACTCTTGTTTCTGATAAGCTGCTTTTACCTGCAGATTCATATACATGGGTTTTGACATTGCCATGGAACAACACAGCTGGTCGCACATTGGGTTTATCTTTTTCTCAATTGTATCCTTTCGTACATTTCCAAGTTAAAATATTAACTCGTGTTTTGAAATGAAAAACATTACAATTTCATTTATCCTTGACCTTTTGCTTCATGAATGATCCAGGCGTTCATTGGTGTTGCAAGGTAGAACTAATCATCCTTAATAAACTTATAGTTTTGATTTGTAGTTTTGTTTGCCCGACATATTTTTTATTTGGGTTGATGCTCTCAGCACCATTATTCTATTTACATATCTTATCTGCCATGTTTTATATGACCATTATCTTTGTCTCGGTTTCAGATCTAGTTCCCTTTACGTATGGTCTCTTTCATATTCTTTTATGATAAGAGAACATCAATTTCTGGGGAAATCAATTTCTTCGTACTATGCGTGACAAGTGTATGATCAGGAATAAGTAACATCAGCGATATAACATTAATTTTATTTATTCCAAAATAAAACTAATGGCCATCCTGGAAAAATTCAAGAAGCACATTATTTGTCCCTGTGTCAGTTTAAAGGTTGATAGCATATGACAAAAGCACAAGTGGCGTTAAAATATAGGGCTTTTTTTATATACCCCCTTTAAAAAGTCTATTTCCAAAAATCTCCCTTTTAAATTTGATAATCCAAATATCCCCCTTCTAAGTACTCCATTAATCCAAATACCCCAAAAACTAACTATGGTTACATGGGGCTGACCAGGATCTTGTTTTAGGATAGAATAATGGTTTTCCTTCAGCTCTGAATCTTTCTTCTTTCTCTAAAAACTCCTCTCACAAAACCCCTTTCTCCCTCTCTTCCTCATCTTTTGATTTTCATAAAAAACCTTAAAAACCCAAAGAAAATCGATGTTGAAGACGAAGGCTACATGATTTCTACGGCAAGGATCCCAAACTGTCTTTCATCAATGAATTAATCTTTAGATGAGAGGAATAATCATAATTTTATGTCAAAAAAAGCCCTAAATCGAATTTCTAGGAAACCCTAAACCTAGAAAAATCCCAATTTGATTTAGGAAAAAGAAGTGACTGTTGGGGGTATTATCGTCATTTCCCTACCCCAAACAGCTATGTGAAGGAATATTCCCTCATATGCGGGGAATTGACTGTCGGGGGTTATTTGGATAACTTTAAAATAGTTAAAAAATTTAAGGGCGATATTTAGAATATCATTTTTAAAAGGGAAAATTTTGGAAATAAAATCTTTAAAAGGGGGGTATATAAAAAAAACCTGAAATATATTGCCTCGCTTTTCATTTTGGGGAATGTGATTCTATTATAATGTCTTATAAACGTTCAAATGATGCTATTGGCTATCGTTTTAAGTTTTTGAGCTCCTTATTCGTAACAGTGGTCACGTTGTGTAATAATGATTGGAACAGGTTTGTTGCTAATGTTTATATTTAAAAATGATAAATATACAGCAGTTGAGTTAGCAAGTTATGTCTCATGTACATATTAATTGCTTGATATTGTTAGTTTAGTATATCACCCCTTTAGCATTAGCCATCCAATTGGGAAGCCACTTATGTCCTCATAAACTTATATTTCCCCCTCCAATTTCTTTTCATTAACAACACTGAGTCTACCTAGCTTGAAATATGTGTGGTCACAAGCATATGTTTCAAGTTGTTGATTGATGCACACATTTTGCAGTTAGATTATAGTGTGCTTTACTGAGGTTGAAAACCTCATGGTAGCTGGAACATTCTTATGACAATTAAGTAATTATTTCAATTATTTCTTTCCATCTTAATCTTAAATATTAAAAACATACATTAATTTATTAAATGTATATAAGAATTGTTTTCAATTATCTCTCCATCTGTATCACTCTTTAGTTTATACTGTTGTGTAAGGAACTTCTTTTTTTTCCAAGGAATAATTCACCACATTGATCCAATTGGTTTTAAATTGAAGGGCTGCAAATGTTTTCTCCTGTGCTTACTTGGTCAACTTGGTCCGACCAGCAAATCGGAAAATACCCTTAAACCATCAGAAGGCCCTTTGGTATAGTGGTGAGCTGGTAGCCTTCTGTTTAAATGCTTTCCTTTAAGTTTTATGCAACAATGCTTAACTACTTATTGTACAAACAGGACTTAGAGGGGCGATGGCTTTTGCCCTTGCTCTGCAATCAGTACATGATCTTCCTGATGGGCATGGACAAACCATATTGACAACCACCACTGCGATAATTGTTCTAACCGTATGCATTCTTACTATTTATTTATTAGTTTATGTAGAATGGGTTTTAGAACTGCTGTTTCTACCATAATAAGAAGAATAATTGGTCCTTCCTGTCTAGAAATGCCCTCAATATCTTAAAAAACCTAATATTTTGTTGTTTGCATTTAAAAATTTTAATTCTTGCATCCTATTTTCTGTTACACTCATTTATGTAGAAATAGGCAAGGTGTCTTCTGCATATCTAAGTATGTAACAACAGCCTTTTTGTTGCAAATGTTTGACATCGGCATACATGTTCTGCCAGTATATCATGATATCATTTCCATATGAGATACATGTGGACTCAAACTGACTGCTCATAAACATAGAAGATTATTGATTTGATAAGATCTAAGCAATTTTTAATTGATTAAAATGTTTGAATGTTGAAGGGACCAACCACAAAGATGAGCATTTTGAGAGGAGATTATGAGGAAGTTGGTGAAAGTTGAAAGGTGTTGGATATAATTTAAAATACATTAAGTGTAGCAACTGTAGTAAATTATAAGCATAGGCTAGCTAATTCAGATGAGGCATGTGCACATGATCTGAGGCTGAACCAGATACATATCCGATCATTGAATCATATGAATTTTTGTATCAATGATTTGAAACCACATTCTGAATCTTAAAGCTTTACTCATCTTAAGTTCTGTAGAATAGATCCTTATCCTACTTTCTGTTTTGGATAATACTTACATGGTATTAACACTACTAAGTTTGTGAAAATACATTGGAGTGCTTAAACAGATGGTACCTCTTCATCTATTATGCATGGTATCAATCTCCATTTGGAAATTTTGCCTTGAAAGGGGGGACCTGCACCCATTATTTTATACCAAATATTAGACAGTATTGGTATTAGATACTGTTTAATCGGTGGCAGTCCCGTTCACTCGACATTAGCACCTTTTTATCATAAAAATTCAGCACTTGACTACAGTCTTTATGAAAGCTTGCGTCTTTTAGTTTTAGTTTGGTATATTGCTAAAATCATTTTCATTTGCTCATTTGAATCATCCATTCCCTTGGACTGCAGGTGCTATTAATTGGAGGCTCAACTGGTACCATGCTCGAGTCTCTGGAAGTTGTAGGTGATGCGCATGATGTTCCACTTGGAGAGGTGGATCCTAAACCATATAGTTTTCCTATAACTTTAATCTAATACTTGGTATCATTACCTTAAAAATTCCAGAATAAGCTTCTTATAGAGGCACTTCTTTCTTTCCCTGGAAGTGATTTTCTGCCTTCTCAAATAGGCTGGCAGCTTAATACTTGGGGATGAATAGTCATTTTCCCCAATGAAGTTTCCTGGTTAATTTGGATTCCTTGTTAGGAATATCTTTGCTTTTAAATCTTTGTATTCAGATTGTCATATATCTCTGGCAGCTTTTATGTTTTGCGTAATTTATAATAAAATTATAATTTGTTCATCTTGCCTATCAGCAGAGCTTCGATGAGAATAATGGGTACATTTCACCATCTTATGAGGAGGGAACATCGTCTGGCAGCAGGCTAAAGATGAGACTCAAAGAATTCCATAAAAGGTATAGTATAACAGTACTGATCTATCTGCTTCACATGCTTGCTAATACCCACTTCGTAACTTACATCTCCTTGGATTTCTTTCACAGCACTGCATCTTTCACCGCATTAGATAAGAATTATCTCACTCCATTCTTCACAAGTCAGAACGATGAAGAGGATTCTGGTAACATACTATTTCTCTGATTTATTTACCCCTTTTCTTTTTCCCATTTAACGAAATATTTGTTCTGACATGTATGGTAGTGTATTGACAATGCATTTATTATTTCTTCAGAACATATTGATTTTTCATGTTTCTTTGTAGTTGCATCTTGACACTGATATCTTTTATCGTTATTAAGTCATAGATAGCTTTGAGGGGGCATCTGATTCCATCATACCATTCTGATCTTATTTTGTGCATGTAGACCTAATTTGGCAATATTATTTAAGGAGTCAGTGCAATTATAAACCAAGATGGTTTGGGCATGTGAATGGAGACTGCTAGTAGAGTGCTAGTTATTGGAACATTGAGTGTTGGCGAATAATGAATGGAGGCAATTTAAGGAGATGAACTTAACATAGCTACATGGAAGAGAAGGATTCATCTAGCCACTTCCAAAAGTTTGGGATAAAACTATATTGTTGTTGTTGTAGCCTAATTTGGCACGATCCACCAACATGATCTAGTTATGCGTACATATCTGGCACGATCCTTGAGTCTGAATCAACTTTTGGGCTCTTTTGTCATAACATCAGTCTCTCCCAGAAAGGGGTTGAACGTCACAATGATAAGTCTTTCCTTTCTTTCGCTTTTTTTTAATGAACGTGTGCGCGTGCGTGGATATAGGCCGTCACCATCAGCCCATCCTGGTAGGCGGCAACAAGCTTTACTACTAGTAGTGGCACTCTCATCTTTGGCAGCATTTGTCAATTTGATCATGAGTTAATTTTTTTACGCTTTTGTTTGAGTTTTTTTTTGTTGGGGGGGGGGTGGTATTCCAAAGTCTAAGTTAAATCTTGTTTGCTGAATGAGATGACATATATTGGATTCTGATTAATGTTGGCAGCTGGGGTCATGTGTTGCATTACATCAAAACTCTCTTAATATCGTTCCCGGCACAACCCCTGTTCATGGAAGAGTATGTCTTGTTGTATTTCTGTATTTTTGGACATGTACAAATGCAACCATAGGATATTTTGAATAATGGGTACATAACAATCATTAGTATTGCATAGCTTAAGTAAGGATAAACTCAGGCATTTAAAAATTTAAATCAGTCTTAATATTAGTTATGGGAATTGTGGCTGATATTTCCTTCTATATATACGTAATATAATTTAGACTGTGTATCTGGTTGTGTGTCATGTTCTTAGTGATCTTTGAGATCTTTTAAGGAACCCACCAAGCTACTGACAGTTATTTAGTTTTGGAAAAAAGATTTAATATCCGGCAGGTAGACCCTTTCTCATTATAAAAACTGCAATTTTGTTTTCTTTGTTTAATATGCATTTTTGCCCCGTTATATTGTAAGCTAGATGGCATTTATTGCATGTTGTTTTCCTTTGCCTATTTCATTTTTCTTTCCGCTGTTATCTATGATGACTGCAGAAGTTTGAGATAACTATGGAATTAGCCTGTTTCTAAAAGCCAACTTATCATTGTGAGTCCTGACACCGCCTGTTACTAAATAATAATACTGTGTTGCAACTTGCAAGGCGCATTCATTTCCTCATATTCCATTGTCTCATTGTTGTGTTGGGTTTTGTCCAAAGCAGATGAAACATTTGGTCCAATTCAACCAATCACAAATGCTAGAAGAGGACTTGGAGGTGGCGGCCAGCGATAGTGGTCTAGAGATCTTTTCAGAGTTCGACGAAGCTCCTCAATTTCTAAATCCAGAATGTAATTAGCCATATACATACTCTACTCTGCCACCACACAAATGAAATCCTTGAATGGAGAAAAGTTAGCAATTTTAGAGATTGAACTATAGGCGAGTCCGATATGTATATATATCAACATATAAAATCAGTTCAAAAAGAAGATTACTATGTAGCTTCTGTTCAGATATGAGATATGCTTCTTTTCTCTTATGCTGGAATATATTGATGAGAACCAAAACTTGACCCCTCATGTGCAGCACTTTGTTTTCTGGATCAACTTAAGTTGCATGAAAGTGTCGGTTATTTGTTACACTATTTTGCCTTGAGTCGGCCCTGCTCGATAAATCTTATTGAAATTTTCTCATTGGGTAATCTTATGCTTGTAATGTTTGTCGTTTTTAACCCCCTTTTCTGATGCATATTCCTTTGGAAATTGAGCTACCAACCTCTCTCATATTTAACTGTAAATTCTATGCCTAATTAGTTGTGGGACAACTGTTGACTAGTAGAAAAATTGAAGCTATTGAAATGCAAATCTTATAGATGTTTTTAAAAAAAAATTTGTAAAAGGTGTTTTTTGACAACCGAACATTCCTGGCTGGTGTCCAAGGGATCTTTATGACACACATACATACATACGTGTCCAGGAACAAACCTGAGCTATGAGTAAGAGGGAGGGAAGGGAAATAAACCCTGGAGGCTCCGTGTGGAGACTCGAACATGAGAAACCTTCCATCCCGTACATTCATGTCACAACCAACTGGGACATGAGTTATGGGTATTGTAAAAGGTTCCATCAATTATTTAGACCACACCAACAACAGTTTGAAAATTATTTGTAGAGCGTAAATCTTTCAGCTTTCAGAAACAAAGTATGCATTGAGGCTTAGTAGATTTTATTATGGGCAGGCCAAATGGTATCATACTATTAATCCATGTTTAATTTTATTCTGAATGCAAGAATCTTTTGGATTAGAGTGAATAAATAGTAGAGTGACATGGATAAATGAACGGTATATTGATGTGTCCCGTGTTACAAAAGCATTCTATATCCCGTGTTTAATTCTTCAGTTAAATTTGCAAAGGGGTTTTTTCGGCTGGCTCTTTTATACTTCAATATTTTTCTGTCCCTTCCCCATCTGTAGCCTCCTCTAAACTTATAAGTTACTCATGTTACCCTCCTCAATTGACAAAAGATTGTCTTTTTAGAATATTCTGTTAACACTGTAAATGATTAACGGCAACATATTGGGAGGGGACATATATTACCCTCAAAACCTATTTTCTTCATTCAAAATCCCTATATTTTCCAAATATTCCAAATTAGGGTTTTTTAATCTTAGGTTTCTCTTCCCTTTCCGCCAAATTGACCATAGATTCAAATTTCAATTCCACCACCTTATGTATAGAATTATAAGGGTTCACATTTCATTCGAGTCGCCAATATTGTGTGGGAGAAATACCTCACCAAGAATTCCATTGCATTTGAGACGAAAATATTATTAGCCCCAAAATTAAAGAGAATTTTTTCCGAGACGAAGAGAAAAATTGGTGTTAGAACTTCAAGCTTTAAAATGGGATTTTGAGGTGATCACGCATAAAATGGAAATGCTAGATAGTAAGTTGGAAGCAACAAGTGGAAACTGGAAAATTAATGGAAAAATTCAATTTCTTGTAGGCATTTGTATATTTGCTTTTGTGTTTTTGTGTGTGAGTGCGATGAAAATATATTTGAGTTTTATCGCTTTTTATTAAAGTAATGTTAATGTATGGAAGTTCAATAATGATTGATGTGGTATATTTTCAAACTTATAAAATAGGTTTTGGGGTAATATATGTCCCCTCCCAATGTGTTGACGTTAATCCCTAACAGTGTTAACAGAATATTCTAAAAGAAGATTTTTTTGTCAATTGATGGAATAACAGGAATAATTTATAAATTGAGGGTGCTGCAAGTAAATACTTATTATGGTGATTGAGAAAAAATATTGAAGAACAGATGGGCTACCTGTCGAAAAACCCCTTTGCAAAATGAGTATCCACTCTACTTGAAACACAAGAGTTCTGCTCACCTCCCGGTGACCATATCCCCAAAATTTTCGACCGTTGGCAGTAGCAGATATCTAGCCGTTACATCTTCCCCCTTCTCTCTCTGCTCTCTCTCTAGAAAAAAAAAAACCCTCAATGGATTCCAGTCACCATCTTCTTCCTCCAATGGCGGCGTCGTCGGCATCATCATCAGCAAGCGAAGCCCCTCCTCCTCCCTCAACAACAACAACTGTGAAAAAGCCTCGTCGAAAAGCGAGAGAAGTGAGCTCTAGATACATGGCGACTCCGTCCCCATCGCCATTAACAACCTCCTCTTCTTCTTCATCTCCTCTCCACTCTTACCAGATTCAGAAGCATCGGAGGAGCCCGTCGGTGCCTTCGTCTCCCGATGCCACCGACTCCGAATCCGAGCCGAATTCTCGATTCTCCGACGAGAACCGACCCGTCAATAGAAGCCTGGACACCCCAGTTTTCGTGGGCAGTCATCAAAATAAGATCTTGGTGTCTACTCAGAGGAGAACTGTGGTGAGGCTCTTCGGCGAAAATGGGGGGAATTTCTCGAGAAAGCCGAGGCCTGGGACTCCCATGGCCGCTTGCCCTGTCTCTACCCCTAAAGGCGCGCTCTTGACCAATGCGCATTCGAGAACTGGGAGGAATAATGCCAGCAAGGGGTTTAAATCAAACTCCTTTCGTGGCAAAGAGACTTGTCCAGAGAATTCTTCGACGTTTGGGGATTCTGAGCTCGAGACCGCGTTTTGCGACAGCCCGCCGATTCAAGGGTCTAGGGTTAGCAGACAGGTTTCGGAATTTAGGTCTTCCATGCCCGAGGCCGATCTCTTGCCTTCGATGTCGTCAAGAAGAGTTCTTGATGGGGCGTCAAACCGAAACAATGACGGTGACGATAAGTTTACTTCTTCTTCATCGTCGTCGATTTGTTGCCGGTCTTTGAATTTGGCGCTTTCGGGTTGTCAGAATAGTAAGCCTGCTGGGAGATTGATTCCTTCGAAGATTTGTTTGCCTCCGCAACCGCCGAGTTCTAAACTGGATGCGGAGTTGAAGAAGGGGAAGAAGGGATTGAATAAGCAAGAAGAGATTCATATGCTTCGGCTTCTTCATAATCGATATCTACAGTGGAGGTTCGTTAATGCAAAGGAAAGAGTAGCGGTGGATGCTCGAACAAATGCTGCTGAGGTTTGTGAATTTGGGTGTGAGATTGATCTAATTTAATGTTGAAGACTAAATTGTTTGTTTACCTTGTTTTTTTTTAGAAATCGCTTTATGGGTTATCGACTAAAATATCCGAGATGCGGAATTCTGTGATTGAGAAGAGAATTGATCTCGAAAGGCTGAGAAGATCGAGACGCTTATCCGGTATTCTTGAAACGCAAGTAAGTTATTGTCATCTTATATGGATAATAGAGTAGTGTTTATATATATGTATGAAATTTGATGATTTTATATCGATAGAAATATGATAAGAATTTCTCTTATGCTTTATTAATGATGTAAGAGAAATATTAACAAAAAATAAGTGTTGCTCTCTAGATTAAATGTAATGTTTTAAAACAATGAGGAGGATATCGGTCATGCAATTTCTAGGTTCTGGACTGAAAATGAGAACTAATATTGGCCTACTGCAATTTCTAGGTTCAGGACTGACAATGAGAATTAATATTGGCTACCAAAATAATCCGCGTAATCTGGCCCTCAAGAATTTAGTTTTAGGAAGTTAGTACTTTGAATGAGCATTATGTGTTAGAGATAGAGCATGTGGGGTGTGTGTGTGACAGGAACCTGCTACCACAATAACAAAGGTTAGAGTTAGAGAGGAAAGCATGCTGGAGAAAGAATATGAACTTTGCATTTAGAATAAAGGCGCGACGACATAAAGTGAACATAAGAATTTGATGCTGAAGATATAAGCAGCTCTTGACATTTGCTATCCCGGATATCGTTGAACTGCGTTGGTGATATAATACTGAAACACATGTGTTGAGTAAAATTAGTCATGACAAGATATCTGGAGAAGTCTTTTATCCATAAACAACAACTTTTGCATAAATAAACAACAACTGAGCCTTTTATCCCAAGCATATGGGGTAGGCTACATGAACCAACATGAGAATCACGCCGGGTCCAGCACATGAATCCCCTCCGCCTCCACTCACTCATATCGAACAATATACTTTCATTGAGGCCTTTGGCAACCATATCGTTTCGTATCACATCCATCCATGTTTTCTTCGGTCTCCCTTTTGCCCTTTTGCCATTACTCATATTGAGAGTATCTATTCGTCGAACCGATACTTTCATAGGTCTGCGTCGCACATGACCAAATCATCTTAGCCGGTTTTCCCGCATCTTCTCTTCCATAGGTGCTACACCAACTTTTGCATGAATATCCTCATTTCGCATCTTATCTTTTCTAGTGTTACTATACATCCAACGAAGCATGCGCATCTCCGCTACGTGCATCTTCTGTGTATGATACTTCTTAGGAGCCCAACATTCTGTACCATATAATACGACATGCCGAATAGCGCTCCGATAAAACTTCCCTTTCAATTTTAACGGAAAGTTACAATCACACAAAATCCCTGTTGCACTCCACCATTTTAACAAACCAGCTTGGATGCTTTGATTAACATCACTATCGATCTACCCATCCTTTTGGATGATGGAACCTAGATATCTAAACTGATCGTTCGGTGATATCTCTTGCCCTTCCAATATTATACCAATATGGTTTTGACTTCTCTATTTACTAAATTTGCAATGCATATATGCTGTCTTGGACCTGCTCAATCTGAACCCCTGAGATTCCTCCATAATTCCAATTTGGTATTAACCCATGCTTTCGTCTCATTTACTAGAACAATATCATCAGCGAATAGCATACACCAAGGTACCTCATTTTGGATAGTTCTAGTAAGCTCATCCATCACGGTGGTAAACAGGAATGGACTTAATGCAGATCCTTGATGTAAACTAATTGTAATCGGAAAATCACTCGTTAGGCCGCCGCAAGTTCTGACATTTGCCACTACTCCATCGTACATATCCTTGATTATGTCAATATACTTAACGGTGACCTCCTTTTTCATCATTGTCCCCCCATAATACCTCTCTAGGTATCTTGTCATATGCTTTCTCTAAATCAATAAATATCATATGTAAATCTCTTCTCCTCTTTCGAAAACGCTCGATAAGTTGACGAAGCAAATGAATAGTCTCTGTCGTCGATTGTCCAGGCATGAACCAAAACTGGTTCTCTGTTATATTAATATCCTTCCTTAGCCTGTGTTTAATCACTCTCTCCCAAAGTTTCATGGTGTGACACATAAGTTTTATTTCACGGTAGTTTGAGCAACTTTGAATGTCACTCTTGTTCTTGTAGATAGGTACAAGGATACTTTTCCTCCATTCATTTGGCATCTTTTTTGTCTGCCAAATCTTATTAAACAGATCTGTCAGCCATTTAATAGCTATTTCTCCTAAGCATCTCCGAACCTCGATAGGAATCCCGTCAGGACCAACCGCTTTTCTTAAACTCATTCTGTTCAAAACTTCTTTAACCTCAGGTAGTTTTATTTAACGCATGAAATCACGGTTTATATTCCACGGTAATTTGAGCAACTTTGAATGCCACCCTTGTTCTTGTAGATAGGTACAAGGATACTTTTCCTCCATTCATTTGACATCCTTTTTTCCTGCCAAATCTTATTAAACAGATCTGTCAGCCATTTAACGCCTATTTCTCCTAAGTATCTCCGAACCTCGATAGGAATCCCGTCAGAACCAACCGCTTTTCTTAAATTCATTCTGTTCAAAACTTCTTCAACCTCAGGTAGTCTTATTTTACGCATGAAATCACGGTTTATATCTTGAGATTGAATGACGAGTCCATCCAAATTCTTAGTAAAGCTCTCATTGAAAAATTTGTCAAAATAATCTCTCCACCTTTTCTTTATATCCCCATCTCGAACTAAAACCTTCTGATTTTCATTTTTGACACACTTCACCGCACATAAGTCTCTGGTCTTCCCTTCCCGCATCTGAGCAATCCGGTATATATCATTTTCAGAATCTTTAGTGTCTAATTTCTCATACACCTCCTTGTAGACCTTAATTTTAGCTTCCCGAACAGCTTTCTTAACTTCTTTTTTAGCCATTTTATACTTCTCAAATCTCTCCACATCTCTACTTTTCTTCAAATCTTTATAAGAATCCCTTTTAATTTTAATAGCAGCTTTTACTTCTTCATTCCACCATGATGTGTTCTTAGATGGTGGAACACCACCTCTCGACTCACCAAGTAGATCTCTACCTACCCTCTTGATACAACTAGCCATTTTGTTCCATGTTCTGTCTTAATCATTTTCCGACTGTCAATCCGCTTCTTGGACTACACGATCTATAAAAGCCTTTTGGTTATCTTCTTTCAATCACCACCATTTAAGGCTCTACCTTACGTCTAATCTTCCTAGGTTCTCTTCTAAATCGAAAATCTAGAACTAAAAATCTATGTTGAGTGGTTACACTCTCACCTGATACTACCTTACAGTCGATACAACAATCTCTATCTATTCTTCTCGTCAGAAAAAAGTCTATTTGATTAGCGCTTGATCCACTACTAAAAGTGATAAGGTGGGACTTTCTTTTCCTAAACTAGGTGTTTACTAAGATCAAGTCATAAGATAAGGCAAAATCTAGAATCGAGCCACCTCCTTCATTTCTTTGTCCAAAACCAAAACCTCCATGGATAGTATCAAACCCACTACAACTAGTACCTACATATCCATTGAGATCACCACCAATAAATAACTTCTCTCCACTAGGTATATTTTGCACCATCTCGTCTAAATCCTCCCAGAATAGATTCTTACTGGCGTCATCAAGACCTATCTGTGGTGCATAAGCACTAATAATATTAAGAATCTCTCCACCTAGAATAAGCTTAACCAGTAAAATTCTATCATCTTTTCTCCTAATCTCAACTACATTCTCAAGCAACCGTCTATCTATGATTATGCCTACCCCATTACGATTTTTATCTCCACCCGTATACCAAAACTTATAACCCCAAGACTCTATAACTCTACTCTTTTCACCTATCCACTTAGTTTCTTGCAAACACATAATACCAACTCTCCTCATAATCATCACCTCCACTAATCCGAAAGAGGTCTACCCGTAAGGGAACCTATATTCCAGAAAGCTAGACGGATCCTATGAAACCCTTGCTTATTTGTCACTACACCCGGGGTCCAATGTAGCGCGCCGTTTCTGGACGACGACCTAGAAACCCTTGCATACTTAACACTACATCCGGGATCCGATGTAGCGTGTCGTTGAGTAGGAGACGCCCCAACGATATTCTTATTATGGTTCATGTCATAGAATGTGACACAATTTTACGTTGGTTGTCACAAGCCTACCACAACCCTCACCCTTTCTCATCCGGACTTAGGACCGACAACGGTGGGTTTAAGACTTTTGCATAAATAAAGAATGAAAAAGCATTCTCTTAGTTTTGAATGTTATTCTTTCCTTTCCTTTTTTTAGTCTCCTTTCCTTTGTTGACGTTCGTTGATTATAAACATATAAGATGTAAATGCTCGATAAAATGATGAATAGGTTGTTGAATCATTCGTTGATTATAAACATATAAGATGTAAATGCTCGATAAAATGATGAATAGGTTGTTGAATCACAAAAGTCGTTATATAATGCTCGGTTGGTTATCTTAATAAATATAAATTTGTTTCCTTTCATTCTTGCAGATGCCTTTCTTGGATCAGTGGTTAATTCTAGAAGAAGATTATTCAAGCTCTCTCACAGGGGTGACCAAGGCACTTCATGATGCTGCCCTTAGGCTACCCATCGCCGGGAATGTGAGGGTATGTATGCGAATATCCATGGTTGATTTTCTTTTGTTTTTGGGCTGATTTAAAATCTATCTGCAGGCTGATATTAAAGATCTCAGGGAAGTTTTCGACTCCACAATGAACATATTCAAGTCTCTGTCGCCATGTGTTGAGAGGTTTATACCAAATGTGAGAATGTCCTCTCATCTTGATACGAATCCTTTTTCTTTTACATGTTTGCATATATTTTTCGAGTAAATTATAGTGATTTCCATTTGTTGCAGGCTGAGGCTATCGATGGTGTAGGCTCTGATCTCGCAGAAATTGTTGGTATCGAAAGAGGTCTAATTGAAGAGTGTGGAAATCTCTTATCTGAAGCACATAATTTGCAGGTAATTAAGCTAATTACTCTAGCTCTTATTTTTGACAATTTTAGATATATGGCTAAAAATGCAGGTTATTTATAACTAGCAACATGTTTAGGTGACAGAATGCAGTTTGAGAAGCCAATTAATGCAGGCAAAGAGAAGCTGTGAAGCGTGAAAAAAATTCATAAAAAAATCGATACGGCTTCGCATCAACGTCATCAATACAATAGAGTGAGAAGACCATTCTTTTTATCAATTCAAGTATATAATAAAACAGTAAGATGCATTGGATTTATTCATTTGATAAGTTCTAACAATTCTTTTGCTGGAACTTTGACTCCTTTAGTTCAGTCATTTCTTCCCCTGGCATTGTTTAGATCCTCTTTCTTCTTGTATCATTATATTCTGATCTTTTATAAATAAAAAAGCAGATTATTTCCTTGTCGTCTAAGTTACGATCTTTTCGATGCCTTTTATGTAATTTAAAATGATATAGATGATTTCAGAAAATAATAGAGTTATTAGATGATTGGATCCTATGATATATAATTGGATTAGCCATGCATTATGAAGATAATTAGCTAATAGACAGAGTGGCATGGTTACAGAGAAACCATTCATTGCTAAGATAATTGGTTGTCTGACATGAAAATGACCCAAGGAGTTGAAGTATCAAAATTAGAGCATGAAAATAATTGATATGGATATTTTATCAATCTACTTTAATGCCATCTAGACACTAAGCTGTACATTATCTAGATCTGGGCAGAAGAATGTTTAACTATGAGAAAACAGCCCCCCCCCCCCCCCCCCCCCCCCCGGCCTAAATGCAAAACAGCCAGTGTGCTCCATCCCGAGCTATTAGAGGGCGTTGCAGCTTGTTTGGGGGTGTCTCTGGAAGCCCCGTTTCCTCTTCTTGAACATGATGATAATTTGTAATTGCACTCTGTCTATTAGAGGGCGTTGCAGCTTGTTTGAGGCTCAATAAAGTGAAGTCCCAAATTTATAATTTAGTATACGAGTCATAGTGAGAAATTCTTAGCTAATAATAACTTTAACATGATGATAATTTGAATGCATTTAATTGCTAAGCGACTGATATCACTACAAAAAAAATGAGCAAGTTTAATCACTGTTATGAAATTATTGGATATCATCTTTTCACAACAGTATTTAGGTTGAAGAAGGAATCTCTCCATCATTTTCATTCAAAAATGCATCCACATTTTTTGTTAACACATCATTGTCATGTTGCTTTCAAACATCTTGGCAAAATAATTGTGATCCTCCTTCCTTTCAATCTTAGCATCAAATATAATTGTGATCCTCCCTTTCACTATAACCTTCAAACATATATATCTATATTACAATGATTCAAATGTAACTTTTTATTTTTCCAGCATACAAATTCATGATTTTAACACTTATAAATTCCTTGTGGAATCAATCAAAGCACTAGTAAAACACTAATAATCTTAGTTAACTAGCAGCTTCCAGGGCCAAATCCAATCCTTTTATTCGCCACATCATAAACCACATTGAGCTTTCTTTGTTGAGTATTCCCTATGATCACCAAATCACTGTCTTTGCCGTTCGGTGCAAACGCTAAACAGAATTGCATCGGGCTCACCACGTAGAGTATACCCAGTGGATCCAAACTCACGATGGTCCCTTGGTACTCCAGTGTCACTGTAGGTACTCTCACGGTCGAATATTTGCTCAGATCGTAGCACGTGTCCAAAATCGACGATGCGGGTGAGGTCGGATACTGTGCCATACGACTTCTGAATGCCGACCTTAAAGCAGCATAAGCGGTAGGAGGAATCCTAGAGATCACCGTGCCGGAGTCGATGATGGTACCCGCATCGGTGAACAACGTAGGCGATAAAGCAAGTTTTTGGCCACCGACGCCAATCGAGGTTAGTCCGAGGAAGTAAAATGTTGACATGCTAGGCTGACTCAGCATGGGCGTGTATCGTACGTTCGCTGACGTGGGGCCAAATGTCAAATATCCTGTCTGACTTGAGAGTGCGGGCAGACAGTACGAAAAGACTCCACCGTACTTTCCAGCCGTCTGCATGACTAACGAAACAGGATTTCGTCCGAGGCCTACTAGGCCGTCCGCTTTCCCGAATAATCCATTGTTCTTCTCACCACAACCGAATCGAAAATTGGAGATTACGTCCGAAGAAGTCAAGGTTAGAGTATCCTGAGCAAAAAACCCGACAGTGTACGAATTGTCCCCGTACTGAACCAAATAGAGGCAAGTAGACCCAGAACACGATTGCTGGTCTAATTCTGAGCAATACCGAGAGTTGCAAGTTATGTTAGCATAAGTCGAGGATTTTGTTGGGTCGAAAAGCTGGTCTTGTTGCTGGTAGCATATAGCAACGCAAGGCTGGCACTGGATCCATGTCACGTCACTGCCAGTGTCAAATATGACGGATTGTGTGACCTGAGGGGTACCGAACCCAAGGGTAACAATGTAATTAGCTGTCGATACCGAGGTGCCTTTTCGTGCGGGGATCTTTGTTTCGGGAATCGGATTGGAGGCGGCTGTGGGTTTTCCGGAGGCTTTGTATTGGAGCCAGTCAACGCGGATCCGGTCATTGTTGAGGATAGTTTCGTGTGTAGGTTTGTGTTTGCGCTTGAGAGGAGAGCATGGGCCATGACGGTGGCTCACTTTTAGCTTTGATGGGTCAGTTTCTGCACAAATTTGAATTTGTCATTTAGAATTTTGGATAGCAATGAGGTAGGCAGTTTGGTACAAAACCAAGGTATTTTAGTGTAATCCGCCCTCATCTCCTCAAGCAAGAGATGGGTAAAATTGAGTAGTATAGAAAAATCATCAATGCTCCTGAAAATTTTGGAAATGCTCTAGGAACATGCATCAATAATAGTTTTGTCTACAGGTATCACCGGTCGATCCGATCTGATCCGTGGGTTTTACCTGGCACGTTACTGGATCGACCTGATCCGTGGGTTTATGGGTTTTACCTGGCATGTTACTGGATCGACCTGATCCGTGGGTTTGTTGGTTTTACCTGGGCCGTATTGAAGAGAGTCGAAGGATTTTTTGAGAATGGATATTTGAATGTATATATATTGTCTTCAATTAAAATTGTCAATGGATTCAAACTCCAAAACGACTATACACTAATTCTTTCTCCATCCAGATGTTGTGCCCACACCCGCTCGCTCATAATGGGTAGGATGATGGATACGAAATTTAACAGCTGTTTAAATCTGGACATTTTTATCAGTTCCCGTTTCATTCTTTACCTGCAATTGCTTGTCATCTGGTGACAGGACTCACCCGTTTTGACTCGTATTTGTTCACTAATGCTATTTGGTGGGCCCCCACAGTCACATGGCTACACCAACCTCCTAGGGTTCCGATACAGGTAGCCCATGTGCGGTTGGGTCTGTTTGGCCCAAGCCCTGAATCAATCATATTCAGTTGGTTACATTGGGGCCCACGTCTGGTATCTTCAATTGTTTCCTTTTTTTTGTGTGTGTGTGGGGTAATAATCTTCCTTTTATCAATCTGAAATAAATATTTATACCAGGTTCAGTTCAGGTTCTATATTTTGAGCATGTTAATTGTATATAATAACTTTCTTTCCCACATGAGAGAGAGAGAGAGAGAGAGATAGGTGACCGGTTCGATTTTTTATATGGGATCCATTCCAAAAACATAAAAAGATTCAAAATTTCAAGAAAGTTATTGTATTTATTATGCTTAATTATCTTCTATCTTACAAAAATGAATCTAACATTAGGGGATGAAATTAACCTTAAAAAGATGAATATAAAATTAAATGGTGGATAGGCTAAACAGACCGAACCTTTCGACCATCAAAATGAAGTTGGTTATGAAACAAGAAGGCATTCTACTTTTAAATGATACAAAAAGTTTAATTAAGAGCGGCTATCAATATAACGTCATAGTTTGCTTAAGTGACTAGATGACATCCTTCGATTTTCATCGATCGGGTCTCTAAAAAGATTGAAAAACCAAAGATAATGGATTTATATTGAAAATTTCATCATTTATTTGTGAAGCACAATTCCCTAATCTTTCATGAACATCATTAAATATCCCCAAATGAAATATTAAAGAGAAACTAATTATCAGCACAAACCTTTAGATGGAGAGCAAACATCATTTGGAAGCAGAGATTTAACATTAACAACATGATGATCTGCTGCCACATCAACCAGTGAAGCACAAGGACAAGTCAAAAAATTAAGAAGAAGAAGAAGAAGAAGAAGAAGAAGAAGAAAGGCATAAGAGCACAAGAGAGAGGAGAGAGAAGCAAAAGCCATGAGAAGAGAGAGAGAGAGAGAGAGAGAGAGAGAGAGAGAGAGGTGGAACAACTTCTAGTGATGAGAAATGTATGGCTCCAATGGTGGCCTTAAATAGATTTTCTTCACACGTACTGGTAGTAGTTGTACATGTTAACTAATTAGCACCTGGTCATTCTCAACTCTTGTTATTCTCTGCTGTTCTCTCAACTCTTGTTATTCTCTTATCACATGTCATGTGACAGATATGAAAAAAAACACGAACCCATATATTCGGTTTTACGTACCCGTCCACTCACCATTGAATCTGATAATTCCTAACAGCAGGGGACTAATAATAACAGGCCCGCACTCGGAAATAATCGATCTCATCTTGTGACTCTCCTTCTCTCTCTCTCCTCTCTCAAGCTTAGTTTCTCTCTCTAAAAGTCGACATGTGTGGAATGGGGGTAAAGAGGGTCCAGCAGCCATAAGGGTCCATGATTGATTGTAGCAGTCGATCACAATTGATAAGAGACGTACGTTTTGGTGATATATATTGAACAAGACAACTCTAAGTGGGAACTAATTTTCTTCTCTAAAAAGAAACAAACTGGGGTGCTTGACTTGTCTGTAAGGAATTAATGCTTATCAGCAAAAGTCTCAAAATAATTAAATTTAAGAGAAAATCTGGTACCAGCTTATTCTTTATTTAAAGACAGGTTAAGAAAATCTGCTTGTGAATGAGTGTGGAATTTTTTCATGTTTTCTGAAAATTTCTTTTGTTTAAGTCATGAAAGTGGTGGCTGTTTCAACCAGGCCAGGACTTGGAAGGACAAAATATGGGAAATTTAACATCATAAAATGTGAACTTTATTCTTATAAGAATGTGTCAAGACTAAGACTGTGATCAAAGTCCAAATAGACTACGAAAAATGTAGGTTTCATGTCATGGTCGCGATAATTTATGTGTCACACCAATAAAGATATGTGTCGTAGTCGGATCACATGAAACTCGAGTTAAGAGTTCCTCTTCCAACCAACATCCGATTTTCGTTAGGGTTGATTTTAATGTAGGCCTTCTATGCTTTAAGGGGTTGAGCACTTAAACTCTCCCGAACTATTATATTAAGCAATTAGAACTTTTCTGATAAATTTTTTATATATATTTCCGATGCCCATTTTACCCTTTTTTTTCTTTCTCTTCAAACCTGGATATCATTAACCCTAATTTGAGTTGTTAATGATCTTTTCTCATTTTCCCACGTAACTCCAAAACTTTCTTCCATGGTCCCTAACTTACTTTTCTAGCTCCGTTTTTTCTTCAGTAATTTTCTCATTTACACAATTGCTTCTCTTGTTTTTAAAACATGCATGATAATGTTTGGAATCTTTTCTTTTCCTAAGTTTTTGAAAGGGGAACAAAAAGAAATTCTTGCCTAGCAATTTCTATATTACTAGCTTATTGTGATATTATATGTGTAAATCCAAAAAATCATGTTAGTGAAGAAGCTTATTGTGATATTATATGTGTAAATCCCCAGTTCCGAATATAATTTTTCCAGATTTTATTCCAAAATTCTTTCATTTTTACATATTTTTATATATTTTATTTTAATTATTCCTAAACCTATTATATACAACCCAAATCCTGATTCTACCCGGCCCAACTCATGCCCGACCCGACCCATGCCGGCCTGATCCGCACCCGCTTTCCCCCTTCTTCCTCCCTTGCTCGTTCTCTCTTCCCGCCCTTTTTCCCAACGTTACTCTCCGCTTCTCGCGTCCACGTCCGCTCCTCGCGCCCATCTTCCCCATGACCCGCTCATCCGAGACCCGTTCCCCCCAACGGCTCCAAGGCCCCTACGGCTCCCCCATGTCTTCCCCCATTACTCGTACCCACGCCACAACGGCCACGACTCGTCGTCCACAACCCATGACGACCACTCTCTGCCAGCCCCTCTCTACTTCACTCTCCCCCTCGTTCCTTCCCTACGTCATTCTCTCTCTCTCTCTCTGCTCCAACACCGAGCCCTCCCATCCACAAGCTCCGACCGCCACCGACGATCTCTCCGGCGACCTCGTCTCTCTCTCTCTCTCCCCCCTCCAAACCCGACTCCATCAACAAAAACCAACAACTGCCGACGTCCACCATCGCCATCTCCATCGCGACAACCACCGATGACTCCCCTCTTCCTTACGCCCTGACCGCTTCCCAACTCAAAACCACCGCCGAATCTTGCGCCCATCACCATCAGCACCACCCCGCCGACGAGCTCGATCCCCGTCTCCTCCTTTCCTCCCCTTCCTCAACGACCAAGCTACTCACTTGCTCACCACCTCCAGTCTGCAAGTTCCAAGCACCCCAACACCGAGCCCTGCACCTACTGCCTCCAGCCGCCACCTGAACTCGCCGCCGGTGGGTCCTCTGCATCCAGGCGCTTCACCGCAGTCCCCTGCCGTGGCCGCTGGTATGCCGATCCAGCCAAGTCGAGTCGTGATCGTGTTCGTGCTGTGATCGTGCCCGTGTCGCGCCATCCACCATTGTCGTCGCTCCCGTGCCACCTTCGCGAAAGGCAAGTGAAACTCCTCACTTGTTACTCATGATATATAACCATTACATTTTAATTACACTCGTAGCTATGATGGTTGGAACATGATTGAGTGGATAACGCGTATTATTATTGTGTAGATCTTATAAGAATTACTTACCGTTGTTTGGTTGAAAGAAAATGAAGTATCGATCGTGACATATTTATATTTGGCAAGTGTTCGATACACTACCCTAATGAAAACTTCATTTCAAAATGGAGGAATTTATGGCGCATAAATCCTTTTAATGATAATAAATAACTTATAAGAATTTGAGATGAAAATATTGACTTCATCGCTATGAAATGATATCTCCATCTAGCTATGTCAAATCTGAAATTTACCGTGCATGTTGCTTATTAAAATCATTGTAAATTAAATACAGATTGGAATGTGATGTTCTACATCTCATATTGAAGCCGACTCGATAATTTAGAACCATATATAGTTTATTTTTCGATATTGATAGATTATGGCAATAAGAATTGACTGGGAATGTGGCTCTGGACGGCAGTCCGGGGCAGTATTCCACGGGGAAACCTGAACTTAAGCACATGTACATACCTGTATAAAACTGAAAATGCACGGAGCCTCATATGGTCGCGTAGATAATTTAGTTAGCTAATACATGAATCTGGTCCCGTGCTGTCGCACCGTCGTTTGATATTAAATCTGTATTTTAGAGTGTCGCGTGGTTCTGCAGTTTCTGTAGAAATGTTCCTTACACCGTCACATGAAACATAACATAAATTTCAATACAGAACTGCTATAGACAATCCAGTTGATGCGTTGGAAACTTAACTGATAGAACTATATTTCATTCAACTGGGGTAATATCTGAATCTGAACATAACCACTGATAAAACCCGCATGAAGTTGGGTCTCCAGTTCTGAAACTGAAATTCCAGCAATCGGTCGCTATCTTAAAATGTTGATATTTCCCTAACATGAATTCCGTTTGATATGAAATAAATTTTACTGGTTATATAATCAAGTGTGCTTCATACGTCTTTTATATTATTTTGGTCGAATCTTTGCGTGTGATTTATCGTAAATTTTACAAGTTATATGGCATTGGTCGTCATTGAAATAGGAAATATCTGTTCAGTGCATTTCTGCTTATTTTTCGTGTTTACTTTATACCTACCGCATAGTGATCATTCACGTTGAAATCTAGCGACTGATTTGCAATGCCGATATATTAGTGTTAGTGATTGGGTTGTGGCAAATACGACAGTGATACTGATAGTGGAAAAATGATTGAAAATAATAGCGATACGTATTTGTTCACAATCCATCGAATACATGAATGCATAATATAATCCGGAGAATGGGGAAATCAAGGTGGAATTGAACTCGTATTTAGCGAGATACAGTGATTTAGAGGATGATCATTCGCTATTAGTAATATACATATATATACATTAGGTCGTGAGCCTAGCGGTACGGCTGACAGGGTTATGTCCCGGGCACAGCGGACCATTGTCTCGGGCATGCATAAGACTCTTGTTAAACACGAGTATCATTTCCATCAATTGATTTCATTGATTTAGTGGCCGTTAATTAGTGATATACGCATTGCATGGTTTACCGACATAATACCCATATTGCACTATTCATATTCAGTTGATATTTATTATACTCATGTTCTGCATTTCATTGTACTTCTCATGTTTAATAATATTGTATACCCATCATATACAATTATTGCTATATATGTCGTCCTGATGACCTGAGTGTTTATGCTTAAAAGACGAAGTGGATCCAGCCCAGGAGCATGACCTACCATTCGAGATCGCGGAGGTCTAAACTGCATCACCAGCACTACTTTCTTTGATTTCAGTACTTGTTTTGTTGGTTAATTGTTTTATGCTGCAAAATAAATGTATCTCGAACTTTTTTTATTTGCAATGTAATAAAGTTGTGAACTGTGATTTTCCTTTACTCAAGTACTGTTTACTGACTGCCATGTAATGCTAGAAGCCGAAGTGTGACTACGGCGGGATTATTCCCTGACCGTAGGAGCCTGGCTGGCTTAGTCACCCCTCGTATCCTGTATTTTGGGAAGCGGCGCGTGACAATATGCGAGTTTGTACTACTCGTATTTGTTGACTTTATATGTAAAAACATATGAAGGATTAACTTGTTAATACTTCGGCGTTTTTCTTCAGTTTTTCAATATTTTCCTTGTGAATATCACATAATTTTCAAAAATCTTAAATTTTTCTTTCTTCTTTGGTTTTTCCAATATGTCGGCATAACAAAGAAAACCGTGATATTTTAAAAAATACTAATTTTTTTTGTTATCTTCAATTTTTCAAGCACACAAAAATTTTCAAAATTTTCAAACATTATGTTTTAATCGGATTTTAGATATTTTACTTGGCAAATGCAAATCAGGAAATTTTCAAAAAACCCAAAAATTTCTATTTCTTCGATTTATCAATATTTTGCATGTTATTTTACAAGAAAATTCCAAAATTTTCCGTTTTTAAAAATTTTGTGCACCATAGCATTAAAAAATCATGAAAAAAGCGTATTTTTATTTCTTTGATTTTTCAATATTTGCTTGATTAGCAAAAATCACGAATATTTATAATTTTCATTTAGTTTGGTTTGTCGATATTTTACATATCATATGAAAATCGTAAAATTTTCAATTATCTAAATTTTTTTAGTTTCTTCCGTTCTTCAATATTTCACATGAAAATTGAAAAAATTTCAAAATTAAATATTTTCTTCTATTTTTCAGTATTTTGATTTCTATGACAGACGAAATTTATGAAATTTTCAAAAGCCATGGAATTTTCTGTTTTATTCAGGGTTTCAATATTTTGCACGCTATATTTCACACAAAAAATCGTGGAATTTCAAAAATATTTCTTTCCTCGGGGTTTTCAAAAATTTGCTAGATATAAGACATGAAAATAGTGAAATATTCAAAAATCTCAAATTCTTTTGTTTTCATCTTTTTTCAACATTTTGCATGTTATATAATTGCACACGAAAATCTTGAAATTTTCAAAAATATCAATTTTATGTTTTTCTCGGTATTTCAATACTTTGGTTGCTATACCATACAAAATATTGAAAATTTGTAGGAAGCCCAACAAAATTGCGAAAATTTTCAAAATCTCAAAATTTTATGTTTACGTCGATTATTTAATATTTTGAATGCTGTAGCTTACAAAAATTGCAAAATTTTCAAAAGCCTAAATTCTATGTTTTCACGATTTTTCAATATTTTGCTTGTTACACATGAAAATTTTGACTTTTTCAAAGATCCTAAAATTTTCTGATATCTTCATGTAGTGCGTTTTTCGTCACCCTATTGAGATAGGATGTGCTCGCTTGTCAGGCGTATACAGATTGCTCCTGCCTGATATAGACAGTGCTTTATTGATTGTAGAGATTCCAATCTTCGGTAGCCGCGATAAAGCTGCCGTTAATCACCCCTCACTTCGAGGCGAGAGAACCTTCGATTAACTAGCGGTACAGGTTATGCGAACTCAGTGTGCAATATGCGCGTGTTGTGTTTTGAAAATAATTTTGAGGGTGCTTCGAACATATCGGGGTCCTCGCAGAGTTTACGGTAGTCCCGCTACTCGGTTCACGGGCTGGAGGTCAAAGGGACTATCAGCCCCCTTGCGAGGTGCGAGACAACGTCCCGTTAGAAATTTTTGTGAAGGGAAGAAGTAATTTTAATGTGTCAGGAAGCTCTTGAAAAAGGAAAAGAGGGAGAAAGGTGAGAGATGGCCACCCGAGGCTCGGTAGCCTCCCGAATAGGGTTGGGAACTCCTCCTGAGACAAGGGGGCCCCTTTAAAGGGATCCCGAACGCGAAGGAGACCCTTTAAAGGGATCCCGAAGTAGTGGACCCCCTTTGGGGGGTCCCGAAATCGGGAGGCCCCTCTTCGGGGGGTCCCGAAGTCGGGAGCCCCCTTGGAGGTTCCCGAAAAGAGAAAACCCCTTTTGGGAGGTTTCAGAGGCGAAAACCCTAATTTTGGGGTTCCCGGGTTGAGGACCCGAGAGGGGTCCCGAAACAGGAAACCTGGAAGGGGTTCCGAGGATAAGCATGGGTTTGTCCTGTGTTCAAGATTTGGGGGAGGAACATGGGTTGTGACACATGTTCTCATGGATCTCGCAAGAGATCCAAGGTCAAGTGATGAAAATCTAGAATTTTCATAAACTACATGTCCAAAAACGCTTGTTCGGGATGAGCCCATGGGCTTTCATCCCGAGGTTTATTTTTCTCCCTTATTCTTCAAGTTTGATGAAGAAAGATTGCTCATTTTATCGATTTTTTATCTTGGATCTTGGGTTCTTGAGATTTAGTTTACCAAAGAAATGTGTTGTCTTTTGATGTGTTGTATTGATGATGAAAGAGACGAGAGAGACCTAAAAGAAACTTTTTCTTTTTGGAGCTCTCTCTCTTTAAGAAAGAAGAAGATAGTGAAGAAAAAGACTTGTCTTTTTTTGTGGAGGCTCAAAACCGTAGAAAAATTGAGTGAATGAAAATTGTTCTCATTTCTTGTTTGAATGGAGTTTAAATACCCCTTATATTTAACATTCTAGCCCTAGGGTTTTACAAAATTGGTTTTTTGCATATTTCTTTTACATTTCACACTACTTATTATATTTTTATTTCTTTTCTTCTCTTGGCATGAGGTCGACCCCATGCTTGAGCTTTGGGCTTGGCTTGGGTCCACTTGACTTGGGTTCGGATATGGGCCCACTTGACTTGGGTTAGGATATACTTATACGTGGTTTGACTTTGACTTTTGATCAATTTGGTGTAATTTTTGACATCAACACTTCAAATTTTCAATATTGCATGCTGTGTACACGAAAATCGCGAAATTTTTTAAAATCTTAAAATTTTCAGTTTCTTTTGATTTTTCAATATTTTACTTGCTATATAATACACGAAAATCGAGAAATATTCAAAAATCTCAACAACAAAAATTACCCGTTTTAAAAATATTTTGCATTTTATAGCACATGATAATCGCCAAATTTTAAAACTCTCAATTTTACGGTGTCTTCGGTTCTTTTAATATTTTGCTTGTAATACATCAACATCGTGAATTTTTTCAAAAGTCCCACAACTTTTTTCTTCTTCAAATTTTCAATATTTTTGCATGTTGAGCACACAAAATCACAAAATTTATAACTTATTATTTTATGTTTTACTCGGTTTTATAATATTTTTCCTATAACAAGAGGAAATCACAACATATTTCAATAATCCCAAACTTTTCCCCTTTATTCGAAGTTTCAAAGTTTTGCATTCGCACACAAAAATCACTAAATTTTCACTCACTTTATTATTTTTTTTCGGTTTTTAATATTTTGCATGCTATCGCTAACGAATATCATGAATTTAAAAATCTCCAAAAAATTCTGTGTTTTCGGTTTTTAATATTTTGTATTCCTACCAAAATCACTAAATTTTCCAAAAATCTTATTTTTTTTTTGTTTTTATTTCTTTTTCATTGTTTTGCATGCTATAGTAAGATGATATCGCGAAACTTTTAAAAATATCAAAGATTTTCTGCGTTCTTCACTTTCTCAATATTTTGCTTGCGATGTCACATGAAAATCGCAAAATTTTCAAAAATCCCAATATTTTATGTTTTCTTCAAATTTCAATATTTTGCTTTCTATTATAGCATACCAAAATATCGAATTTTCAAAAAGTCTAGATTTAAAATTTTTGCTTGAAATAGCACATGAAAATCATGAAGGTTCCAAGAATCTCAAAATTCTTATATTTCCTTCAATTTTTTAATATTTCGAGTAAGCAAAGGAAAATCATGAAAGTTTCAAATTTTCAAAAAATTTCTGTTTCCTTCGGTTTTTCAATAATAGTACACGTTAATCGTGAAATTTTCAATAAGTTCTAAAATTTTCCGTTTCTTTAAATTCTCATTATTTTACATGCTGCACATGAAGATCGCGAATTATTTTCAAAAATCTTAAATTTTTCTATTTTATTTGTTTTCTCAAAAACCTCAAATTTTACATGCTGCACATGAATTAGAAATTTTCGAAAAATCTAAATATTTTTTTATTTCATTCAGGTTTTTAATATTTTGTTTGCTAAAATCGAAAAAATCTCAAAATTTTCTATTTCTTTTGGTTTTTCGATATGTCGTATACATGGATAGATTCATCGTTTCGTATACATGGATAGATTCATCGTGCAACTTGTGAGTTGAATAAATTAGAAATGGCAACTATGTCCTGTAATTTCATTTAAAAATAAAATTTTAGTTTAGTTTTAAGTTGAGTGTAGAGTGTTTTTCGTCACCCCATGAAGATGGATGCGTTCTTAATTCAGAATTGTACAAACTCCCCCTGCGCAATGGTAGACAGAGGTTTTTGATTGTGGGGATTCTAATTTTCGGCAGCCACGGACAAAACTGTCGTTAATTACCACTCGCTCTAACGCAAGTGAACCTCCGATTGACGGGTCAAATGTATCATGCGAGCTCACTCTGTGATATGTGCATTGTGCTTGAAGACAATTTTATGTCTCTTTGAACATATCGGGAGGCCATCATACGGGGATCCCGCTGCCCGGCCGACGGACGGAAGTCAAGAGGTCAATGGGGCAAGCATCCTCGCTCACGCTGTGATGTGTGCATTATGCTCAAAAGGCAGCAGATGACCCTTCTTCTCCTACTGCCTTTTGAGCGTTTTCCTGTAACTTCTTCGCTCTCTTCCTCCTCTCTTCAGCTTCTTTTCCTTCGTCAAACAAACTTAGTACTGCTTTTTCTACATCATCTTTCTTTGCCGGTACGTCACTCGTCTCGACGCCCTACATGGTTGGAACTTTCACCCCTACAGCTACTCCAATTCACAGTACTTCCACTACCAACTTCTCATTCAGGAACTGCTCACCAAAGTGAGGCCATGTAATCATAGGGACCCCTGCAGATACAGATTTTAGCGTAGAATGCCATTGTAACATTTTTAAAATAAATAAATAAATAATTAAATAAATAAAATACTTTAGATGAATTTCCTGATAATCGGTAAAACAAACCGTATTTTCCATAAAACTTAACTATAATTATTTTTCAATATAAATTTAAATACGCCTATTCTAACTATGTAATTACTAGTAAATGATGTTTATTTAGTGACTTATAAATTATTAGTTTACTTAAATATTTTTCCTTAATTAATTAAATTCAAATATTAACATAAGCTTTAATTATACATTAAATTAGTGCAAATTACAAATTAGAAATGGGTTAATTTTACAAAGTGAACCATGACAATTTAAAACAAGTGTGTAACATGCAAAATTCTTTCTCAAATTTTTCCATGGTTCTAGACCTTTCTAGGATTGGTTTAGAAAAGAAAATAAATAAAATTAAATAAATTATTGAAAAGACTAAAGTGAGGTGATTTATTTGTGAAACTTCTACACATTTCTACACTCTTTTTCTCTCTCCCCTCACTCTCTCCCTCATGGCCAAAACGACCTTAGGCAGCCCCCATTTTCTCCCCACTTCACTTTGCTTCAAAAATCATCCAAAAATTCATCAAAAATCCGAATAAAAACCTATAAATTCCTAATTTAATTCCTACTCATTATTCTTTCCTCATTCTAGCTTGCATTCTTGAGGCAAGAGAGCCATTTGGGAGGCTATGTAAGCATGCTAGACATCAAGTTGTGAGGTATAAATTTTATCCTATAGCTAAATTGTTGGATAATTACTTTAATTTAAGCTAATTAGGTGTTTAATTATGGTTTTAATTTCAAAATTTAAATTTTCAAGAGAAGGGGTTTTAAATTAGGTTAGGGTTTTATCACTCAATTATATTTACAAGGTGTAGTTTAACATGTTGAGACATGAAAAACTTAATCTAATTGTTAATTTGTTAGGTGTTACTTTAAAATTGTTAAAATTAGGCAAAATTGTGCAAACTAGGTTTTTGTAGAATATGTATATAGGTGAGATAAAATTCTAGTGAGAATTTTTATCAATTATTCATGGTTTTAATGAGGAGATTAACATGTTAATTGAATGCAAAGCCTAATCTAGTTACTAGTTGCTAATTTTTAGTTTAAAAATTGTAATAATTATGCCATTTTGCTAACCAGGTTTTTAGAAATTAATTTAAAACGTGGGATTAAAATCCAGTTAGGGTTTTTTAGCACATCATTAAGGTTTCCATGAGTGGTTTAACAATTTAAAATATGCAAAGTCTTGCTTAGTTGTTAAATTGTGAATTTTGCTTTAAAAAATGTTAAAATTTGATATTTTGGCAAACTAGAATTTTGGATTTAATGGAAATTGACGAGATTAAATTTAAGTAAAGGTTTTTATGATCTACTTATTATATTTAGTGAATATTATGGCCATTAGTTTTGTTAAAACATCAAGTTTCGAATTAAAACGAAAATTTAGTGCTTTCTAGGTTTTCAGAAATAAATCGATTTGATTTATTTTGAGGTTTTGATAAGTTGCAATCTATTTTATATTATAATTAGTGCTTTTTGAAACCACGATTAGTGTGTTTGGGTTTTCTCGATCAATTGGCGTTTGTACGCCGATGTCGAGCATGAACGGGTCATACGTTTTAACCTATGCGCGTTTCGTGCGCCGTTTTGGTTTTGTCCGCAATTTCGATTTACGATATTATATATGTTTGCGTATAGTACCCCTCACGTGGGCTTCAGACGATAAAGAAGAGGATGGCGGCATCGACTTCAGCAGATAAGGACCAGATGAGTAGATGTATATCTACGGGGGAAGTCGGGTGGATGGCGTATAACACCCCCGCAAATGTAGAATAAAGATATTGCGTACTGTTATTAGGAAGTCGGATGTGACCTTAGATTCTTGGCGAGTAGGGTCCTATTGAAGACTTTAGGTTGGACTAGACTGATTAGAAAGACTTAACCAGAGGATGACTGCCTTGGAGGAAATTCGTAGGTTTCATGTAGACACACACACACGCACGCACACACATAAACTTGACTTGGTGTATATGTGTGTGCATATGTATATATATATAGGAATGTGTGTGTGTGTGTGTGTGATATGAGGAGGTTATATGATACATGGGGATGAGTCGATATGACTAGGCTTGATACCGTGATTTATTGGATATATGATCGAGTTATGACATGAGATGTGTTATGATAGTAGCGGATCGTTGGGCAATGAGATTATATACAATATATTTATATAAACGATAATATGTGTTGATGACATTGGAATGAACGAGACTCTAGAATAGAACCCAGATTGTAATATGCGACTTAATCACGATATGACATATGATATAATATTTTAGTGGATCATTTGACAATGTATATTTACGCAGACGATGATATATGTTTGATGATATTGGGATGTATGCGATTATAGTATAGTACCCTTGATCATGATATTGTTTGATGATGATACTATACGAACGATGATGTATATATGTGATAGTTGATCCGTACCCCGATTTTGGGATGCCGTACGATAGATTTTACCGTACGAGGTATAGATGTGATGATTGATCCGCACTGTTGACTCGAGGAAGTCGTACTACGTACGTGACGCTATTGAGGCTGGATCGCCGACTACTAGAGATATCGACTCAGACTTTAGGAGGATTATTCTTACCTTTCGACTAGTGTCTTTAGTTAGTTCCTTAGTTGGTTAGGTAGATCTTAATTTAGGCTCGAGTCATACTTATTTTCAAACTAACGAATCGTGCGCATTTTTAAAAACAGCCTAAGAGATACTACGGATTTTTCAAAGGACATATCATTTCATAAAAACCCCGTACCCCCTAATTTTCTAAAAACCACGATTCGTGCTTTTTCAAACAATAAACTGTATGACTCGTAATTAGTATGTATTCTTTAGTTGTGCGTTTACTACACATTCACCGTTATGTTCATGTTGTATTCATCGCATTGCATGTTCATACATATGTTTCTTTAGCTAATATGAAACTCTGCCTGTTAGGACACCAGCACCATTACCAATGATGCGCATGTTCCACGTACACTTATTTGCCGGCTCACACACATCATCATCGGTAATTGCCATGTCGCGTACACTTTAGAACATATTATCTTTTTATTGATATAATCAGCTAAATGGTAGTCCAATATAATATTGTGTGATTACTCTCATGTGCTAGTTTAGACATTGCATTTATTATATAGACACTTCATGCATTCATATATTCATATTATCATGCAGTATTGTGGGGCTTATGCCGATACTCATTATTTACTTACTCATGATTTTGGGATTTTGGATTTCTATGAGATTTCTGGATTTTGGGGAAAACCGCAAGAATATATATTAAAACTTCTCTCTCTCTCCCTTTTATTTTAAAATACAAGTTGCGGTTTTCTCGTGATGTATGGGTCGTCCACCATGAGTTTTCATGTTTTCTGTTGGATTTCGAGACCCGATTTGAGGAGTGGAAGAACCGTCTCGGGTATATGGTGGGCCCGGTACGGTACCCCGGGGCGAGAGTGTTTTTGTGGGGATGACGATGAGCCTGGCTGGGGAAGACTACCTACCGGTGATGTCTGGCGCGGCGGATATCAGGAGGATACCGACCGTTGTCGTAAGATTTGATGATATGGGCCGATCCGGACTGACGGAGCCCAAGATATTGAGATTTCGAGATATTGAAACTTTGAGGTATTGAGACTTGGAGATTTACATGTTTTGTGTAGATACTTGACACGGATTTCCATGGATTCATTGATGATACTTCAGTTATTTCGGAACATTTTATCATGATAAAGGTAAAGATTTTTTTTACAGATATATTCAAATTTCATGGTTGATTGTTTTACATTCATGATGCATGCATACTCATACATATGACATGTTACTACTTGAGACACTGACACGAACACTGAGTATTGCACTTACGCATAGATTATTACCCTGTCACTACTAAATGACTAGTATTATATTAAGTATATTATTATGACCTAGAAGAGCGTCGTGCATGCGATTTCTACTCGCAGATATTTTCTACTCACGAGTTGGCAACTCACCCCCGTTGTGCCAAATTTTCTTACAGGTTTCGATGTACGGGTTTCCTTGGCAGTTTGCTGGCACATCATTTCATTCAGGGTGATTGCTTGGTAGGTTGGTTCACTTGTATCGGGACCGCCGTTGTACTTTATTATTTCATTTGTATCTAGTAAGCTCCATCAACCAGACTTGTATCACTTGATAGATTTAGAAGACCAGTTTTTTTATTTTGACCTTAGAGTCGCGCTTGTATTATTATGTTTTTCTGGTGGATTTGGTTTTCTTTTGAGTTTTGAGGCTCGCCCTTCGGCGTTGTATATTTTAGTCCATTGTGTGGTTGTTTCCGCCTTTTGGCGTAGAGCTAGCTCCCGCTTGGGGATGCCTTTTTATTGCTTGTATATATTATTCTTGTTTGTACCCGTTTAGGGCCAGTTTTTACAAAGGAGACTCTGCCGAAATTTTTGAGAAAATTTGATGTTGCTTTTAAAACTTGTTTTCCTACACTTCTTCTTTTAAAGGGTTTAGATTTCCGGGCTTCGGCTTGCTTAGATTACGTTACGCCTCTAGACGTTTCGTAATTTAAGTGCCGGACACGTTCCTGTGGGAGATAGTGCCCTCATAGTCAATTATTGGATCGCAGGTACGTGATTGCAATGATTGCGGAGGACCTATCCCGGTAGGACAGTCTTACTCGAGATGATAGTATGCTATCTGGTTTGCCTTTATCAGTCGTGTACATGTTCAGGTGACTGATTGCATGTTACACTTTGATAGAGCCCTTAGGATCTTGCTTTACTATCAACAGTATGATGGCGATCATATACGTGAGAGTTGGGTAGTTTATATGCATATCCTTAATTGTGGTCCCTAGTCGTGGGAGTTTCGAGACAGAGCATCGATACTCCGGAGTAGACTAGTGTATACAGTCGAGACCCCGACGAGGGGCGGTGGCCGGTCTCACAAGCCACTGGTGTCAGTTGGATCACCTAAGATGTATACAGGTGCTCATTGGGTTATGAGTACACCGGACAGGACTCGCCGGGAATCTGCTAGTTAGTACTATACCTATCGTCAGATAGCAGTTCCCTGGTGACATGTGTATAGGTTAGTTCATCGACCTGAGGTCGTCATTTGTCTCGTGTGAGTTCCCACTGTACTTTGATTTCTACCCTACCACGGCTCAAAGGAGTCGTGCAAACAGGTAGCTTTTGGGTACAGTCCCGAGCCATATGGAGGCACGTGAGCGGATCGGCAGGGGATTCGTCTCTCCCGGTATTGGGGGCGAGGTCGTGCTGTGTCTAGGAGAGCCATTACACATAGTCCATGGCCATGGCAGGAGATTTACTGGTAGGTACTCCAGTAGTATCTCAGGGTGTTATTGGGCTACACTCCGACACGACTTATACTGCTATTGGGGGTCTGACGTTACTAGCCCCCTAGGCGGATATGCGATACTCATTGACGAACGGACCGGACTGTATATACATTGTCACTGTTAGGCTCAGTAGGGTTTCTGGATGAGTTCGCTCATCGGTCTCCCTTGAGTTCGCTCATCAGCCTCCCTTGAGGTCAGTCCATGGGCAGCCGTTACGCATAGCTAGTGCCGCTGACGGTTTGTGGTTAAACCCACTGCCAGGGTACTGACGAGTCATTAGAGTCCCCCACAGACAATTTCCCAAGTTCGGGCGAAACGTTGTAGAGGCCGTATGGTTTTATGGCAGGGTTCGGAAAATGCACGTGCGTTTACGCACGTGTCAGTTTTCGGGCAGATAATACTGGTCGGCTTTGGTTTAAGCCGGATCCAAGTATTATATTGAGTAGATATAATATCTTTGTCTCAGTTGCATTTGTATTCGGTCGTAATACAAATGCGGGTATATTTATACAGTTGCGGGGTTATCCTGAAAGTCGTTTCAGGATCACTTTTGGAAGTTGCCAGTTTCCAGTTTTCTATCAGCCGTCTTTTAACATTCGGTTAAAAACGGATTTATCTTTTCTTGGATGAAGGTGAGTCATGCTTCTAGAAGGTTCTAGAAGGTTCTAGATTTGGTGAGGTGTCTTGTGACTCATGCTTTGATTTTAACCATTTCTTGTTTTCCTTAAGATATTATTTTGTGTTCACATTATGATATTTACTTATGGTTACCCCCCCTCTCCTACGGTCACCTCCCTCTTTGCTATAAGAGGCCGGCCCCCTCCTCTCTCTCTCACTTGATGGTTTTTCATTTGTGAAAAGATTATGATAGGTTTTATCGGTGTATGGAATTTCACAGCTCATTTCATTCCATCACCCGATTCCCTCGGCAACTTCATTAACCGTCCGTCCATAGCTTTGGACGGAACGAGACAAAGTCATCTACTCATTCTCTACATCAATCTTGGTCGTCTCTTCTAGCAAACTTGACGACCGAGTTTTCTCGAGTCAGAGACGGGAGCCCGTTTAAAGAATCAGTGATGTGGTGCCACCTGGACGAGAAGATCGGAGATCGAGCAGATCGGAGCAGCCGCAACGGAGCGTGGGATGATGGTTAAAGAACGAAGGACTCGGATCGTTCGGTATAACCTTTCTACACTCTTTACAGTTTGTTAGTTTAGCAATAATGGCAGATCCGGGTTAAAGTATACGATAGCGCCAGTTAAAAGTTTTTGTTCCGCATTTGGCGTCTGTAGACGGCCGGGGCGCTAGCGTAGACTTACAGTGGTATCAGAGCCTCACCATTTTGCTATACTAACTTGTGCTAACGCGTTTAAAATATCGATCGAACCGGAAATCAAAAACTGCAAAATCCAAGCTTGACAGTTTCTGTTGTTTTTAAACGGTCTCCTAAAAATATTTCACACATCTCAGAAAACTGTGCAGGAATTTTTAAGAACGCCGTACAAATTTGAGCATGTCAGTCGACAAGACAGCCGCGGAAACGCGGCCAAACCCATGGTTTGGCCGCGCATCCGCGGCCGTTCTGGGCGATCATGCCCCCAAATTTGCACAGTAGGTTCTTCTCTGGAAATTGGGGTTTTTGGTATATATCTTTTGGGCCCAGGTTTTGTTACTGTTCTGCAGATTTGCGTGGGGCCCACTTTATGATATTTTGTCGATCGAAATTTAAATATGTTAGTTTACAGTGCTTACATTATATCTCCGACCGGGAATGTCATTTGATCGGTAAACCGCGTCCGATTGCTATAGTTCTTTTAGACGGGTTTGCGAACGTGACATTCGCGTTGATGTTCTGTGTTGTGCTGTGCTGTTGCGGATTTGTCGTGGTGGATAGCAGTGTGCAATGGTAGTACAATTTGAGTTTATTTGTACATTTGATATTGCGGGGCGAGCGTCCAACTTGTGGACTGCCGTCACTGCCTGTTGTATAATATTATTTTAGGGCACGACCAGGTTGCGGTCGATGTACATGTTGTACTATTTTTCATTACTGTACTAGGTTTTGCCCCGCGACGGAGTGCACGGATAGCCGGGTTCTGGAGGGCAACGGGTCCGCATCTCATGGCTTTGAGAGGCAGAGGGGCCCCACTCTAAAATTGGCAGACTATTCGCCGCACTCGTAGGGGGTACAGGTTGACCCAAGGAGGGATGCCCAAGATTACCGGATTCCGTGAAGTGCCGAGTGTTCCATTCACTATGCTGTGGGGGACTGCCTCGCTTCAGGTTTTGGCGGGTAACTTGCCGCACCCGTAGGGGTCTAGGTTTCATTGCACAGGCTATCCACACGACAGGGGAACGTCGAGTTTCAGCAGCGGCTCTGTGAAACTCGGGGATCCCAGATTATCTGTATTGTTCTGTGATGCTTATTACTTTTCTGTATTGTTGCATATTATCACGCCTGGAGCGATTATGTATATTGGTTTATATACTATTAGATGTTGTATATGTTTTACACCCGGCTAGTCCAGTCCCCGCTCTGTCGTTAGTTAAGTAACCTAACGGGTATTGACGGGACCCAGTGACGAATGCGGATGGCATATACGTACATTTTATTTTCGTTCTTTTCTGGTGTGATTGATTGATGGGACTGTGTTGATTCTGATCAATGCAAAAAGTTAAACAAACCTGTTTACAGTTGTTGGAACAAATTTAAAAGGTGTTATTGCAAAGACGTTTCCTTTTGTTTTGCATAGCGATATTCAGTGGAATATCCTGCACCTCATTCGACGGGGCAAGGGCCGATATCCCTTCACCGGGACTGACCCCTTGGGCAGAAGTTTGCGTCAGGGTAATAACTTCACTATAGTCGATTACAAGTTGCTTTGCATAGCGGTATTCAGTGGAATATCCTGCACCTCATTCCACGAGGAAAGAGCCGAGATCCCTTTACCGGGAGTGACCTCTTTAGCAAAAGGTTTTCGCCACTATATTTTAAAAAGCTATCAGGTTCCTTCAGCGATATCAAGTTCACTACGTTAAAGGTTTTTCGCCAAAAACCAGCCGTAGCCCTCCGTCACTTCTTTTGGGTATTCAGTAGTATTCAAGCTATGTATTTTGACCTAACGCCAAGGCATAGTGTTTGGTAGCTGCTGGGTATTCAATTGTTGCATAGATAGATGAGTTGGTTTGGGACAGCCGTTCTGCCATTTTGACCTAACGCCAAGGGCATGTGCGGGTGGGTTCAAATTAACAAGATAGTGATGGGTAGAACTTGGCATGTGACTTATGACATTTTGACCTAACGCCAAGGTTATAAGAGCATGGGGCAAAAATCAGATCGGGAGTTTCTAAAGAAACTGAAACTTGCCAAGTATGCGCATACCTTCTGGAGTGTGAGTAACGTGGATGCATTCCATCACGTTATCATGCGATGAGAGTTGGATCCCGATTCCCACTGATGAGTTGGTTTACTCTTCGGGTGATCCCGATTGATTCTTCTTTAGGTTTGGAGGAGAATTTGACAGGACAGTGGGAGGTTTCCGGATTAGATAAAGTTATGACCATTCTGATCTAGGTTAGAGTGCACGCAGAGTGTTTCTTTTCTCTCTCTCTCTGGCAGCGACCTTTGACCGACCCTAGACTATGATTCAGTGACCAGGTTGACCGAACCTTCTTAAAATGCTGGCTTTTGGATTGTCTGTGTTGCATAAGTCATTGCCACTCCTTCTTCTACCCTTTGAATTTCTCAGAACACCCGTTTTACTACGGATATCCACTTCCATTGGATAGATCCATCGTATGGTTATATACGAACTCGAAGGGACTTCTTCGAGGATGGATCCAGGTTCAGGAGAAATAGAATTGGTTTATTCAGTTGTCTTTTATTATCACCTTCTCTCAGGTTGCGAAAGCTCCTTGGTTTAGGAGAGTACACCTATTACGCTTATTGGACAGTCTTATTCCAAACCATAGGCTGGTGCCGAAAGGTAGGGAATGAAGAAAACCAATTAGCCTAAGTAGGGTGTGCAGAAGGCAATAACTAAAGACAAAATAAAGGGATTAGAAAGAGGGCAAAGTAAATTGCGACTGATATCATTCACGACCAAAACCGCGTACTTCATCGCCACTCCTATTTCACCTTTAAAGGAATAAGGTATTATTCAGTTGTCTTTTATCATCACCTTCTCTCAAGATACGAGTACTCCTTGGTTTAGGAGGGTACACCTATTATGCTTACTGGATAGTCTTCTTCCAAACCATAGGCTGGTGCCGAACGGTAGGGAAGGAAGAAAACCATTTAGCCTAACGATGGTGTACAGAAGGTAACGACTAAAGACAAATAAAGGGATTTGGAGAGATGGCAATAAAATATACGGTTGAAGTCATGAATTGGATTATGGAAGAGGCATTGCTATGAATACCAGGATACCCCTGCGAAACATTTTCATGTTTCAGTGCATTGTTATAGAAAAACTGTTTTCCCGATTAGATACTTACTCCAAGGGTATGTATTTACCAGGTTTCATTCTCATATCTGTATGGTTTTACAGATGATGAGTGGGAGTAAGATATTGGGAATTAGGTGATCATCCTCATTATATCGGAATTCGTTGTAATTGGTGATATTTGAGGAAATCGCCAGGGTACAGTTTTCAACCTACGACGCACAGATTTTGAGTTGTTTAACTCAGCGGACTTATACAGAGTATTGTATGTTGTCCAGTGTCCATCAGGACAAAGGGGTAGGTCCTCGTACTATGTTCTGTTTACTTATAACTTCTCTAGTATTTAGACAAGTGTTTCGTAGAAATACAAGGTCTAAGTTTTGAGAAGTTGTGGGTATAAGAATAAAGTAGAGAACCAGGTATCACAAGTATCGGGATTTTTCAAAGAAATCGAAGATGTAGATTCTTGTGATTGGTATTCAGATGATAGTGATGGTTTTGAGAAATGTGTTTCTCTTTCAGATTGCTCATAATTGGATGGATTCCTAAGTTGAGTAATGCTGATTAGCCTCTTTCCATTAAAGTGATATGCACTGAAGACAGATGCATGATTTGAATATGGTTCCAATTAAATAAGTGCCAAAGTTTCTATATTGGATATAGAATGGATCGTACCTTAAAAGATATTAAGGTATGGGGAGTTGTCCAGCTTATGCTTAAAACCAGACTCTGGATAACTCAGGGCACGTTTCTGTAATGGCTGTTTGTGGGTTGACCCTGGCTATGACGAGGGTTGATATTCTACCATTTGGAAGATCAATAGTGATATTGTTCTTGACTCGCCACAGTTTTAGTAAAATGAATCTTTTTAAGAAAACAGTAGTGGGAGTATGGTAGAACTGGAAGTGATTCCAGAACCGCGAACGATTACGGAAAATTTAATAGGACCTATATATTCAATCAGGTTTGACATTCCAATAGCCACTCCGCAGATATGGTGGGTAACCTCAGACACCCGAGAGGTACTTCGGTAGCCTCAAGGACGGTGACAGGGAGGTTATTATCTATCCAGACTTGACACTACTGTTATTCCAGGATATGAGACCCGGTAGGAGGGTTGTCGTAGTCAGTGGGAGCAACGGAAGCATAGTGGGCAAGATGCTTATGTCTATTTATAGACTAGAGCAGTTATAGCGGAGATAGATCATCTAATTTTGATGTGACAGTCATGGGTTTGACTTCAATCAGAATAGGGGATGGATCTGTTAAGAAGGTAGTAGGGTGTGATGTCATGGTATTTGGATGACATACACAGAGTAGGAAGTAAAATTCCTATACTACGATCGGTTGTACTATGGTCGTCACACAGTTGTTTCTCCAGACAGGATATGGATATAATATTTGACATTCTGGTTTCTGGATCTATGGTTTTAGATCTGGATTTGGGTAGTTTCCCAATGTGGGTACTTTGATAGTATTCTAATGGTTTTTAGAATAGATGACTCCTAGCATGGTGGTGTACCTGCAGGTGATGGAGTCACCCTCTCTAAAGGTGTCGTATAGACTAAAGGGGAGAGGGATGCGCATGATTGACAGATCACTTGCTTAGGCAATTGAGTCAATCGTGAGATGTCAAGTACCACACCAGATGTTGTTTTTGCACTAGATGCAATAAGTTTGTATTAATCCAATCCTGGAGAAACATAAGGAAGCAGTTTTAGAACATAAGTACATGTTCTACGGAATTGATGACGGCAGCCTCCTTCGGGAGACGATTATCATTCCAGGCTTCAAAGGTGACAGGGATGACAGAGTGATTGTCAGAGTTATAGTTTTTCCCTCTGACGAAGAGGGACAGTATTATGGACAGGTGGTCCAAGAGGATACTGTGGGTGGCATGGTGCCGGATACTGATTAGGTTCAGTGATCGATACTGTCTAAGAAGTTTGGATTTGGAGTTCATTTATGAACTAGGTCCCATCAGATATCCAGACATATTCTAAGACAGGTATTACTCAATTCGGGAGATGGCTTTCTCCGCGAACTTGAGATTTAGAGAGATATAGAAAGATACATTTAGGCGGATCCACTCACTGAGGCTATTTCTCGAACACAATAGTTTTACAAACGGGCTTTGTGAAACTGATTAGTAGAGGAGTTGGATGTTCGGTTTCACACGGGCTGTGAGTAGTCGACATCGCAATATTAGCCTTGAGTGCAAGTGGGAGATTGTTGGAGATAGTGCCCTCATAGTCAATTATTGGATCGCAGGTACGCGATTGTAATGATTGCGGAGGACCTATCCCGGTAGGACAGTCTTACTCGAGATGATAGTATGCTATCTGGTTTGCCTTTATCAGTCGTGTACATGTTCAGGTGACTGATTGCATGTTACACTTTGATAGAGCCCTTAGGATCTTGCTTTACTACCAACAGTATGATGGCGATCATATACGTGAGAGTTGGATAGTTTATATGCATATCCCTAATTGTGGTCCCTAGTCGTGAGAGTTTCGAGACAGGGCATCGATACTCCGGAGTAGACTAGTGTATACAGTCGAGACCCCGACGAGGGGCGGTGGCCGGTCTCACAAGCCACTGGTGTCAGTTGGATCACCTAAGATGTATACAGGTGCTCATTGGGTTATGAGTACACCGGACAGGACTCGCCGGGAATCTGCTAGTTAGTACTATACCTATCGTCAGATAGCAGTTCCCTGGTGACATGTGTACAGGTTAGTTCATCGACCTGAGGTCGTCATTTGTCTCGTGTGAGTTCCCACTGTGCTTTGATTTCTACCCTACCACGGCTCAAAGGAGTCGTGCAAACAGGTAGCTTTTGGGTACAGTCCCGAGCCATATGGAGGCACGTGAGCGGATCGGCAGGGGATTCGTCTCTCCCGGTATTGGGGGCGAGGTCGTGCTGTGTCTAGGAGAGCCATTACACATAGTCCATGGCCATGGCAGGAGATTTACTGGTAGGTACTCCAGTAGTATCTCAGGGTGTTATTGGGCTACACTCCGACACGACTTATACTGCTATTGGGGGTCTGACGTTACTAGCCCTCTAGGCGGATATGCGATACTCATTGACGAACGGACCGGACTGTATATACATTGTCACTGTTAGGCTCAGTAGGGTTTCTGGATGAGTTCGCTCATCGGCCTCCCTTGAGTTCGCTCATCAGCCTCCCTTGAGGTCAGTCCATGGGCAGCCGTTACGCATAGCTAGTGCCGCTGACGGTTTGTGGTTAAACCCACTGCCAGGGTACTGACGAGTCATTAGAGTCCCCCACAGACAGTTTCCCAAGTTCGGGCGAAACGTTGTAGAGGCCGTATGGTTTTATGGCAGGGTTCGGAAAATGCACGTGCGTTTACGCACGTGTCAGTTTTCGGGCAGATAATACTGGTCGGCTTTGGTTTAAGCCGGATCCAAGTATTATATTGAGTAGATATAATATTTTTGTCTCAGTTGCATTTGTATTCGGTCGTAATACAAATGCGGGTATATTTATACAGTTGCGGGGTTATCCTGAAAGTCATTTCAGGATCACTTTTGGAAGTTGCCAGTTTCCAGTTTTCTATCAGCCGTCTTTTAACATTCGGTTAAAGACGGATTTATCTTTTCTTGGATGAGGGTGGGTCATGCTTCTAGAAGGTTCTAGAAGGTTCTAGATTTGGTGAGGTGTCTTGTGACTCATGCTTTGATTTTAACCATTTCTTGTTTTCCTTAAGATATTATTTTGTGTTCACATTATGATATTTACTTATGGTTACCCCCCCTCTCCTACGGTCACCTCCCTCTTTGCTATAAGAGGCCGGCCCCCTCCTCTCTCTCTCACTTGATGGTTTTTCATTTGTGAAAAGATTATGATAGGTTTTATCGGTGTATGGAATTTCACAGCTCATTTCATTCCATCACCCGATTCCCTCGGCAACTTCATTAACCGTCCGTCCATAGCTTTGGACGGAACGAGACAAAGTCATCTACTCATTCTCTACATCAATCTTGGTCGTCTCTTCTAGCAAACTTGACGACCGAGTTGCCTCGAGTCAGAGGCGGGAGCCCGTTTAAAGAATCAGTGATGTGGTGCCACCTGGACGAGAAGATCGGAGATCGAGCAGATCGGAGCAGCCGCAACGGAGCGTGGGATGATGGTTAAAGAACGAAGGACTCGGATCGTTCGGTATAACCTTTCTACACTCTTTACAGTTTGTTAGTTTAGCAATAATGGCAGATCCGGGTTAAAATATACGATAGCGCCAGTTAAAAGTTTTTGTTCCGCATTTGGCGTCTGTAGACGGCCGGGGCGCTAGCGTAGACTTACAGTTCCGTACCTTCGAGTTGTGACAGCCATCCACAGTGTGCCATGAATCCTCCGACCGCTAAGTGAGACAAAATCATTACCTGTGGTGCCCACCCTTTTATTAAAAGCCCTCTCTCATTTGTCCTTTCCTCAAACTCAGAGAGTTATTCCTCCACTTCCGGAAACCTTTAGAAGTCTTCGATCCCAAATAAACGGATGATTTTGAAGCCTCCAAGCTGAGTCTTAGCTCAATAAGCTGTGAAGGAACAGTACGAGCAAAACTTCCAGAGCTCACATACAGTACAGAGCTTGGTTTCATCGAGTCAAACCATCTCAAGCATTGATCCTCATTAATAGAGGCCTTGTTCCTTTTGGCAGCCATATCCGAGACATCACTATTGGAGAGAGACAAAGGCCCGATAGTCCAAAGAGGTGACTTGAGTGTGTCGGCGAGTTCTTGGGAGAGGAAGAGAGACAAAGAGAGAGATAGAGATGCTTAAAGCGGTAGGACCCCTAAGAAGGGGTCTCGAAGCAGTGGACCTCCTATTGGGAGGGTCCTGAAGTAAGGAGACCCTTTTAGGCGGGGTCCCGAAGTCGGGAGACCCTTTTTAAAGGATCCCGAAACAGGGGACCCCTTGGGGGGGGGGGGGTCCCGAAGACAAGGACCCTTCCCGGAACAGGGATCCCAGAGAAGGTCACGAGGCTGAACACGTGGTGTCCCGTGTTCACAAGATGAGTTGCGACCCATGTTCCCATGAATTTCGTGGGGAGATCTGGTGCCAGGGAGTTCGTGTGGATGAACTATCAGCTTTCATCCCAAAGTCATCGATTATATGTACTTTGATGGTGAAATTAACCAACGGATTTCATCAAGGTCATTCTTTCATGGTGCTTGCTTTAGAGTGAGTTCTCCTTCTTCCCTTTCCTTAGATTTGATGGGAAAAAAGCAAACTCTTTTTTCTTGATTTGGGTTTTGATGCAGTTTTATTTAGGTATTTGAGAAGAAAAGCATTCTTTTTATGGGTTTTTTTGAGGTTGAAGATGAAATGAGGGATGAAAAGAAAACCACATCAAGAGAGATGGAAGTTCCAAAGCCGAGCAAATTTATAGGAGGAGAAAAACTTATCATTTTATCATATTGTTGGGTTTAAATACCCTAACATATTTGTACTTAAGCCCTCGGGTTTTACAAAATTGGTTTTTTGTCTATTTTCCTTGCATATTTCTACTTCTTACACAATATATCTATTTATTACATTTTAATTCTTTTCTTGGCATGGGACCGGCCCTCATGCTTGAGCTTGGACCTGTTTATGCCCTCTTGGCTTGGGCCCACTTGACTTGGATTCGGATTTCAACCCACTTTTGGGCCTTAACTTGGACTTTTTGACTTCGGCTGTAGGGTGTAATTTTGGAATACAATACGATGATCTCAAAATTTCCAAAATCTCAAAATAATCATCATTGTTCGGGTTTTCAATATTTGTATGTTATATAAGAAAACGGAATCTCAGACGCGGAAAGAAGTTTCATCTTATGGCATCAAAAAATGTCTATACTTTATTAATTTTTTCGACGATCAGCATCTACCACCTTCATCTTTATCATATAAGATGTGGATACACTAAAATTAATAAGAATCCAACATTGTTTTACCATTTATTTTCTGCTGCAAAATTAACGATTTTCCAATAATGTAGCATTTGTATTTTTAATCACAAAATCAAAATCGATGGGGAAACGATGTTAGATTCTCATCAAATTTGGTGGTGGATCCATATTTGTATGATGAAGATGGTGAATACCGATCATCGAAAAAATTGATGGAGTATTGGCAATTTTGGACGCCATAGGAGGAAACTTCCTCATATGGGATCGGAGATTCCGTTTTCTCATGTTATATATATATATAACACTAAAATCGCAAATTATTTATTTTTCTTGCCAAATGAGAAAAATAGTGAAATTTACTAAAATTTCAAAACCAACAATTTTTTTTATAGTTATCAAATTTTACATACCAAAAACACAAGCAAAAAGCAAAAATCCTGAAATTTTAAAAATCATAATTTTTCTTGCTTCTTTCTATTCTCCAATTTTTGCTTGATATAACAAACAAAAATTGCAAAATTTTAAGCAACCCTAAAATTTTGCATTTTCGGGTATTCAATATTTTGCTTTAGCACACAAAAAGCCACGATTGTTAAAAAATCTCTTAATTTTCGGTTTTCATTAGATCATCATTATTTTGCTTGCTATATAGCGAACGAAAATTCTGAAATTTCCCAAAAGAAAATTGTTTTCTTAGTTTTTTTTTATATTGTGTATGGTTTTTAACACATGAAATTTCTATATATATTTCTTGCTTCAACACACGAAAATCGCAATATTTTCAATAATCCCAAAATTTTCCATCTTACTCAGATTTCAAAGTTTTTCATTCATAGATAAGTTCAGTTAACTAATGTCCATTTGATTTAGAAGCTGCAGGTTTACTGAACTTTAGTTCAAAATCCCTGACCCCATATTTAGTTAATCCCAAAATTTATACCTTAAATTCATAAGCCCTAGACAAAAAGTTCTGCAGAACAATTGCTTAAATTGAATGGATACGATATTAGGAAAATAAAAAGAAAATCGAACACCACCATACCGGGTGACTTGATCATTGTAGATCCTATGCGTTTTAATGGAAAGATGTAATATGAAACCAAAGATAACAGGGTAAGATCTCTGTATGCTTCCAGTATTTGCAATAGAGGCAATAAACAAACAAGGTCAAAATCGTGATGTTCAGGGTAACAAAGCGCGGTGATAAGATTTATGTTTACATGTTTGTTATTATTTCCCCCTGATAAATTCATCCCCCCTCCCCCACCAAAACAAAAAAAAATATATTTCTCCCACTGTTTCTTCAAACTGAAGCTCCTCCATTTTTGAAATATGCATGAATCCCAATCCTTTCAATATTAGCATTTTCAACCAAGGCTCACTAAGAAAATAACAATGATTTCAACTTTGGTTAAAACAGCTGCTAATTGACAAGCCTATACTAGGAAGTGTATATTAGCCGGAAGAAACGCAAACAACGGGCATGTCAAATGGATTAACGAACCTTCAGGCCCAAGAAGAACGATTATTCACTTCTCTCTCAGCACAACGTAGTTGTGACCATTCGTCTTTTTTATTATGGATAATCTCCTTAGAATATCAGCAAAAGCCTTCTTATCCTGCGGCGTAAAATTATATATGCATTACGAACTGAAAGAACCATCAGAGCAGCGGTGAATTATCATGCACAGCATTAAAGACAAATATTTTTCAAAATCAGTTAATTAAGTCATATAAGTAGTTTTGCTGCATTATAACGGAGAATCAAAGTTAACATAATGTATGAAAAGACAGTAGAGATCAAAATAAAAATAAAAAGATCCAACAACCCACAAACAAAAGGTCGATGTTACTCAGAAGAACAATTTATGTGTAAGGGTTTCATGAAGTAGATTTAACACTGGATCTACTTCAAAGATGAATTCAATTCGATTCTATACATTTTCCATTTAATCCTTTAATATTCTGTCCGCATCGCTGTACCTTCTACTTTGTATTGATCTTTTTAATTATTTTTTTTTTCAACTCAAGGGTCTATATATCTATAAGGTTTCTATATATTTTTGTCAACCTTGGTGTTGCTCGTAAAGGGAACAGGAGGAACGCTTGCCTAAGGTTAAGGGTTTGATGTCTGGATTAAAGCTTACCTTGCAATCATTCACTTCAAAATTTGATATCCACTCTCGAAAAGGTAAATGTTTGGCTGGTCTGCCTTTAGATACCATGCTCATATTGTCCAAAATTAGCAAGGATATAAAACCATCTCCTTCTTGGAAAAAATCTTACAATGAGCATTATAGTGCGGGCAAGATAGTAATTTGATGTTGATCGAGGGTAACATTTCAAAAAAGGGTTTGAACAATGCTGTTGCTAGTATATAAGTCAAGTAATACAGGTCTTTGTTGGGGTGCAGATCCGAAAATGCCCCTGGATTAGTGTTTATCTATTGATGATGATACTTCGTAAATCCATTTTGTATAACTTGATATAAAGAGCTAAAAGACAGGTACATTGAAAGGGGATAGAAAAATGAATAAATAAATAAATAAATAATTTAAAAAAACATGCACTGAACGTTCGAAATGATAACTGACCTCTGGAGATTTAATCCTCCCCTTAAAGTTAGCAACCAAGTCCTGTGTTGTCACCGGAGCCGTAGCCAAAAGAACAGATCTAATTTCTTCCTCCCTAACAGGTCCAGAAGCAGATGGTGTTGATCCAGTTCTCGAAATCGAAGAGGCGGCACCTTTTGAGGATGCACTTGGTTTGGACACAGAGGAAGACTCCTCTTTAACAGATGGTTTTGATTCCTGAATTGAAGTACATAGTTCAATGTTTATTATAGCATCCACGGAACATACTTGGTGGGTAACAAGCAAGCATGTAAATGCTTTGGTACAATGGGAGGGGCATTAAGATAAACAAATGTAAAGTTTGGCGTCTGTTTGACAAAGAAGCTCAAGAGAAAGTACTCACTTTCCACTAATTATTTTTGTTTGGCAAAATGAAAGTGACAAAACCGGAAAATGGTTTCACTTTTCTGCCACATAGGATTTGGCACGTGACTAAACCAATTTTTTATACCCATTCAAGAATAGAAAGTGGATGGAAAGTAGATATTTTAAAGATCTTTCGAATTAAACTTGATTCCTTCATGTCATCATCCAAATCAACTTTCTTTCTTTTCCTCTTACCTCAAACTAATCATCTCTTGTTCTCTTACCTTACTGATTACTAGTTTCTTTCTGCCAAAACAGGCCCTTGGTCCCAAATAAAGAAAAGACAAAGCGGCATTTTTCGTATTTACCTTTTTCACAGGTGCATTGTTAGCAGTCTTTGGATCATCGCTTCCGGATTTCTTCTTTGCCTTTGATTTGGCACTAGAAGGGGTCCCACGAGAAGGTCCGGCTGCTGGTGTCTTTGAGGGACTGTTATCAACAGGTTCATCCTTCACGCCATCCTTCTGCTTTGGAGCAAGTACAGGGGACATAGCAGTCTCATCTTCCACCTACACAGCAGCTCAAATAATGAATACTCTTATTCTAGTAAAGCATATATTTATTAATTCTTCTATTCACTCTCCGCACTTACATCTTCGTCGTCGTCGTCGTCTTCAGCATCTGACTCGTTTAGCCCAGCTGCTTTCCCAAGAAGCTTCTTCAACTCCTTCCCAGATTTACTTAACCCGCCTTCTCCTTCTTCGCCTTCATCTTCATCATCCTAAGTTTAATATAAGAATAAAAGGTGAGCTTTCCTGGTCGTATGAAAAGGGTTCCATATAAAAGCCATATCATGTGATCAATTTACATATTCAAACCTGCTTAATCTCTGGTGGGGCAGGAATTTCAGGCGCCAGATCCTCACGTTCCTCTGGATCATTGCCTACCGCTTCATCATCATCAGTGAAAATTTCTTCATGCTCCCAATCATCACCTGGGATTAATTATATAAGCAAAATCAATATGGTTTTGATTCCCAGGAAAATCTACAGTAATTAGTTTCAGGGTAGAATGGAAATTTATCATCTGAAATCGTCATAATTGTGGAAAAGGTGCATTGGGAACAATAAGTATCAAAAGGGTAAGAAATACTAATTCATCCAGCCGAAGTGCGCTAATTAGATTGTGTGAAGCCTCATACCTGACGACACTGATGTGTATAAAGAAAAATAATAAGCATCACTTTAACTTCCAGTTCTGGAGTATATTGTGGATGACTGAAAAGAGACTTGCTCATGATAAATTGTTAGAGTTATAAAACCAAAAGTTTGCAACTTTCATCATGAAGAACACACTGTTATGATCCTGGGAGTAGAAAACTTTTCATAGAAGATATATTAGATATCATTATATCATGTAGCCAAACATTGATGCTCATAACCCAGAGGAGCATGTGCCACAAGCATTGCATTATTATAGCATTTTATAGGCACACCAATATTAAGATATAAGAGTGGATGTATTCCAATAGATAGCTATGTTGAGCTATCTTGTGTGCTTTCACAACTAGCATCCAGATGAACATGTGACCACACAAGGGTTGCATTTGTATGAATACTAGCAGCGTAATTAAGAATACACCGATTTTACAATATTATTCAGAGAAATAGAAGTGACGGTATAGATACCTTTTTCAATTTCATCATCCAAGTCAAGGTCACTCCCTCTCATATCTTCTTCTTCTTCATCAACTCCCTTCTTGTTAAGCCCAAGCTTATTCTTCCTTGCCGCTTCCGCTTCCACATCTTCCTCACCCTTGTCAGAATGATCCCCAGTATCCTCAGTTTTCACTTTCTTGGAACGATTTCCTTCAGCTCCACCATTCGTCGCAACTTCCAACTTCATCGATTCACCAAAAGCAGCAGCTCCATTAGTTGCTGCTTTCATCATCCATCTTTCATATCCAGTTGCATTGTTTTTCCTTTTATTCATCTTCTCTTCAGCTTCTTCCAATGTTAGTTGCTTGTATTGAGCAACTTTATTGAAATTGTACCTGCACAGGAACAACGAATTTGTCAAAACATCACTCTTCCAAGGATGACACTTAATCATTAACTAGAGTTATCAGAATGCCGTTACAAATAATCAACAGGAATCAGATGCTGTGCTGTAAATTATATTGTTATACGAATAGTTAACAATTATATGTATATCTAGAATAATAGGTATCAGGAGACATGGGGTGAAAAGTTCTCCTAATGGTATGATCAGCACCACCCATCTTAATCCTAAAATGCTAATACATTGATGCACCAAAAATCATGTGATTTTCTTAGTATTTGAGCAATGTAGTGTTGGGAGCATCCAGTTATTGGAAAATGTCAATTTTGCTTGCAATAGATGCAAATGCAAGGAGTATGGAAACACAAATCTTATTGTGTATATATGTATTAGAGTCTTAGACTATAAAGAAAAAGATGAACAGTACTGATCATTCAAAAGTGGTGGGTTGACTTTTAACCTCCATCTGAGGAAAGTGCCCTCCTATGACACGTTATCCTTAAGGCCATTAACCTCATATTGTTCGCGCGTGTGTGTGTGTGTGTGGATGTGTGCATGCATATGTATGTATTCAAAACCAAGATCAATCAATAGATTACTTTAACAATAACACCCTTCATAAAGAGTCCTGCGAAGATGGCGGTTATCCAGCAACAAGTGTTAAGGAAATATAAGAAAAGTTCCAGAAAATTCTAATTATTGGGGGATCAAAACATACCAGGAAGTGGCAGGAATAGCAACAAACTCTTTCCCATGCATCACTAGCAAATAGTAGGTTGCAGTCTGTGCCCCCTCATAGTGGCCTTGGTACTGATGCTGACCAGTCTCATCCTCCAAAAGCCAGGGCCTATTCTTGTATTTTTCCTGTATGATACCATTAAAATTGATAGATGTCAGTTGTTGAACATCCAAGATGAAAAATCATAGCCAGTAAAACCAAGTCCAATAGTCAAGAAGCATCTTGCAATGGCATGAGAAATCTTATAACTTAATCACATTAAGGAAAGAAAAGATAAAGTGCGATGACAATTGGACACTTGTTGCCTTCATGTACATTGCTCATGGTATGGTAATCTCAACGAGCACTCTCCCTAACAACTAGCTTTCGTAGATGATACACAGAAACTCCATGTTCACTTGTTTATCTCTAGTACAGCTACTTTCTTGATAGATCAAAAGACAAGGTCTCGCACAGTAACTAGTGAGTTGAAGTCATTATATATATGCAGACTATGTTAGCAAATGTAGTCGCCTAAAAAATACAATTTTAAGCTAATGATAGTTTTGCATAGGTATTAAGCAGTTATGATTTTATAAAGCTGACTGAAAATAATTTAAAATTGTGCAAAAATATATGCATATATATCATTTTATCAACTAGATTGTGCAGCAGAGCAGTAAGATTTACCTATCTTCCTTGGTTCCTGAAACTCACAATAGAATTATTCCTTTCGCTATCTAAACAAGATAAGAAATTGCTACGGAGCCCAAACCTCCTAATCAACCAAATCCATCCATTCGGAGGCCTCTAGCATGTAACCTTTGTTTTAAATGCCCTTTGCCATGTTGAGTTCAACATGTGAGCACGATCACAAGTGTATGTCATTTTAAAGTCAAAATAGGAACATCGGGCCAACCCCGTAACAGTGCCTACATATCATGCCCTGATCGATTCATGTGTTATTTAAATTTTCCATCATGTACAGAAAAACGATGATTACTGGACCTATATAGGACATGATGAAGGGAGAGCTAGAATCCCCTAACTTAATCTGAACTGACATACTTCCCAAGACAAGTGAAAAATGTGTAAATAACCCCGAACTCCACACCCTATTATTTAATTACAAATAAGAACAAGAAACACAAGGTTTAAGTTATAAGTCATGACAAGCTGTTTCAGAAATTTTGAAAAGTGTAATCATTAGGCCCATGAGGAAAGTACTTTTTTATATTCTCTATGTTCGATCTCTAAGTTTCATTATTTAATAAGCATATGTAAGCGCATAAAATGGATTATACTTACGCGCATTCCATCTGTCAGCTGGCGTCCTTGAAGCCCTTCCTTTTGAAGAGTCCACTTGTTCTCTGCATGCTTCTTCTTTGAGAAAGGCGGTAAACCAGTAACAAATCTGCCAATAAAGCACGTCTTATCTGTAGCAGCACTTGCACGAACATTATACTCCTGCCAACAATATAGTAGATAACAACCATCATCTTCCCTATTTTTCAAAATTTAATTTCAACTAGTGTTCAAAAAACGGTATAAACAGCCGTTTAAACGTAAATGGTGACAAAACGAACAATAAAGTTATTAAACGGTCAATTATGCGCTCAAAACGTTTACACAGTGATTATACGGTTTAAACGGTGTTTATCCGATTTTACCGGTGTTTAAACGGTGTTTATCCGATTTTAAACAGTGGTTATACGGTTTGATATTTTGTTGATTTTGAAGTTATTTGTAGCCCGTAGGCCTTTTGTGTTTGCTTATGTTTATGTGACAGTGATCAGTAGTGACATAAAACATTTATATGTTATTTTGGTGTTATACTTTTAGGTTTTAGCATGTATGCTCTAGTGTTTGTTTATGTTTACGGGATTTCATATTGCATTGCAGTGTAATTTTTCTTCTGGTATGAGCTATTTTTTATTGCATAATGAACGTTATATATTGTGTTTCAAAAAATTCCATTGACAAGAATGCATACCCGGTGGGATTCGAACCCATAATCTTCCGATTTTGTTCAGACGCCTTGCCATTTAGGCCACGGGTGTATTTCAAATTTTCAATATCTATAATTCTATATATTTTTCATAATTTTATATATAATAATTATACTAAAGTAATATAAAATATATGTGGCCGTATAATCTGTAAGTTTAGCTCGTGTGTGTATACCAATCAAACATCAATATAAGGCAATTTCAAAGGCCATATAAGATAAAATTCTTGAACACTGTACAGAAGGCATGGGGCCAAAACTCACATAGCTAGAGTGAAGATATATCGATAATTTCAAACTCCCGTACATAGTTAAATCAATAGTAGAGTCAATAATCAAACCCAGTTGTACAAGATCACTAAGCGAAACATAATATGCTCCAACACATATTACACTGCCGATTAGATTAGTCTTCATATTTGTTACTGACGGAAGAGTCCAGTTGGAATCTTACTTGCACTTTAGAAGACATTGTCATTCTCATCTACGAGATTTAGACTTTTCCCACCAAAATAGGGCGAGCTATGGAAACAAGGATCCACTAAAGGACAGGCACATTCTTACGTCTAACTCATGATCCATAATCGACTCTCTCTTAAATCAATGTCCTAGGGCATTTCTATTAGGGGTGCATCAATTTCAAGCTTAAGTGCCTAATGTTTCATCCTCTGCCAATTGTTTATCCTCGATAAAAGCCAGAAAACCCCAATTCTTAAGCATAAACCATTAGAAGCATCAAAACTAAGAATGATCTGAAACAAAATGACAACTTTTCCTGTCCAATATCAATATCAAGGGGAACAACTTGGTAAAGAGTCGAATTTTGATTCAAATCATAAGGACCTCATAGAACAAAACTTAAATCTCAGCAAATTACGCAGAAACCCTAATCTTTTCTCAGTTACCAATTGATACAAAAGAATAAGCCCCAACCCTAAGCATACCCTGATCAATTTGGTGATGGGGACACCGCAGATGTTGCACCTCGCTCGACTGGCGGCCATCTTCTTGCCACAAGTAGGGCATAAAGTTTTGTGCTTGCAGTTGCTTCCATAGAGATCCGATGGGGATCCGCAACCCTCGCACGCTTGCTTTAGGATTAGATCGAAAGAAGACATTGCAAATGGATATCAATTAGGGATTTTGAGAGATCGGCAAAAATAAAAGAAGCAATTTGTGAATTAGATAAAGGGGAGGAGATACGAGAACGATGAAAACCCTAATTTCAGGGGAGAGACGAAGGGAATGGGACGAGAATTCGAACTTTGTGATTGTGATGTGATCGTGTCGGAATTTTGTTGTGAAATTTTCATTGCTTAGTTCGCGGATAACGAGTCGGGTAATCAGAAATTAGATCCGATCTTGTAAAAATCAAAAAAATTTAAAAAGATAACGGGTCGGGTAATTAGCAATTGGACCCGATAAAAAATAAAAATATTGCGGTGAGCGTGGATCGAACACGCGACCTTCAGATCTTCAGTCTGACGCTCTCCCAACTGAGCTATCCCCGCATTTTGATCTTCGTTGAATTATAACTTTATTAATATGTGTAATCATTTGACTGAAAGCTTTAAGCACTACATGAATATTTAAAAGTTCCATTGGGTTATGGACTCGTAGATAGCTTAGGTTTTAAAGTTGATAGTGCGGTACAATATTAACATGCTATTGTCCAAAAGCACATGCTAACAATGTTGTATGTATATGTTCTAGGTTAGCCAAAAGAAACAGGATAAACTTGTGTATATAGTTAATCTCAAGAGTGCAATATATATCCTTAGGAAGTTGTTCGCTGTTTGTGAGATAAGCTTTCACATCAATAAATGATGTTGCATTAACATCCGATTTTAAGACCTTGTTGGTTTCTTTGTGAAACCTTACTTCATGGATGTCTGTGTTTGCTAGAAAATGCTCAGACGATTGGTGATGACACACGATATGCTTAAAGACCATCAATGAATGTATTAAAATTATATAGCAAACTAAAATTTAAATAATATACTCCGGTATGGTTTAACCAAATCATATCCACAGTAGAAAAAAGAAAAGGCTTTGAATTCGCCATATGCAGATTCAAGCCGAGGTTTTAGAGGAAGATCGGACTTTGTTATGAACTTGTGAAATCTTAGGATCAAGTTTTGCTTGCTGTCTTGTTAACTCATCATTGAAATCAAAGCTAGATGTAACGTTCGGTTTTGTGCGGAGACAAATTAATACTACTACAATAATGGGTTGCCCCTACGGATTTAGCCGTAGGGGCAAACCACTGCCCCTAGTAATATCTCCGTAGGGACATAAAATTCCCCCGTAGGTGCAAAGGCCGCAGGTGCAACCTTTCATCCTAAACATACGCCTACGCGTTACTCCGTAGGGACATATCTCTTACAGATTACTCCGTAGGACCAAAATATTTATTTAATTTATTGTTTATAAAATAAAATACTTGCCCCTACGGATTTATCCGATGTACTTCTATGTCACGACGATTATCGAACATCAAATAGTTCTGTGTCACGACGAACATCGAACGTATGTTAACCGATAGACGGAGACTAAGTCGCGCTTTGATTTTCACATATGAGTATCGATAAGAATATGAAAGTTTCATATTATCATCGAGTATCATATATTGGTTTTAACTTGAATATTTAACTTGAATAGGTTTTACGTTTACGTTTCGTTTTTAAGGGTTCGAAATTTTAAGTTTAGGATAAATTTTTCTTGCGTTTACGGTAAAATTGTACGTTTACGTTATCATCGAATATCCTAAGAAACTAGCGCACCCTAAACACTTACCCTAATTAACCCAAATTAACCTAATTAACCCTAATTAATCCTAATCATCACCCTAACTCAAATTATCCCTAATTAACCCAATTAAACCAAATTAATCCTAATCATGACCCTAACTCAAATTATCCTTAATTAACCTAAAATTAAACTAATTAAACCAAATTAACCTTAATTAACATCCTAACACAAATACACCCTATTTTACCTAATTAACCAAAATTAATCCTAGCCCAAACCCTAACCCAAATTAACCTAACCCTAATCATCACCCAAACCCCAACACAAATTAACTCTAACGCAAACCAAAATTAACCCTAATTAATTTAATTAACCCTAACCTTAACCCTAATCATCACCAACCCTATTTTACCTAATTAACCCTAACCCTAACCCTACTTAATTAACCCTAATCCTAATCCTAAACCGAACCTTAACCCTAACCCTAAACCGAACCCTACCTAATTAACCATAACCCTAACTCTCACCCTAACCCTAATTAACCCCCAATTAACCCGGAAATAGCTATAACCCTAACCCTAACCTTAAAATCAACAATAACACAAAAAAGCACAATTATAAGTTCAAAATGGAAATTAACTCACCTCAGTAGTAGTTTTGCCGGCAGCAAAGAACTCAACGAGGTGGAGGAGGCCGAGAATTCTACTGTCGACGAGACTGTGGCGGCGGCAAAGAGCTCGACGAGGTGGAGGAGGCCGGGGATTCTACTGTCGACGAGACTGTGGCGGCGGCAAAGAGCTCGACGAGCTTGCCGTGAGACTGTGGTGCGGCCAACGACGACGAGGAAGTCGACGATGGGTGTGGTGGTGACTAGGAAGTCAACGACGGGTGTGATAGCGATGAGGCGCGCACGGGAATCAATCACGAGAGTTGGGAAATTTTGGGGACGGTGAGGAAATTACTGAGCTTTATTTTTTTTATAAATAGCCCTTTGTTGCCCTTACGCCGTATGGCTTTCTTTTGCGTCTCCGTAGGGCCAAATAAAAAGTTGCATTTTAATATTTTTAAATTAATCCGTAGGATACCGTAGGGGCAAACCTATAGCCCTACGGATTAATCCGTAGGGGCGATAAAAAGTTGCCCCTACGGATTCTTATCTCCGTAGGTGATGGAACTTCGGGATCTCTTTCAGATGCTGTTCTTCGTCGATCCTGCGATGGCGGTTGTTCCTTTTGGAAAAATCAATAATAAATATAAAAAGAAATAGGAAAAGTCTCCAAATGGAGCATCACGTGCCCACACGTGATAGGCATCGCGCTAACTGAGCCTCACGTGTAGACACGTGACCTCTATATACAAAGTATATACGCGCCTTCTTAAAACAAACAATTGACTAGAAAAATTCACGTGATAGCACGTGACGCTCTTTGATGGGCTTAACTTTGTGGGGTCACGTGCTACACGTGATGGGCTCCTATGCTTTCTGAACTGATAGAACTAAATTCTAAATAAAAGGGATCAAAGCCCTATTTGGAAAATATTTCTTTAGATCTTTCTAAACAAGAAAGACTGCACTCTGTAAAGCATGGCGACATTGGATTAAAAATCCAATGGTGATAAAAAAATCACCAATTTACAGAAGAAGATTAAATATAAGGAAACATTTTCCTAATCTTGTGAGAAATATCTTCTGTAAACCAGAAGTCCTTGGATTAAAAATCCAACGGTGAATAAAATTCACCGATTGATCTAAAAGATCATTTTGGTTGATTATAAAATCAATCAAAATATCTCAATGAGAGATTTTCTGAACAAATTGATTCTTTTAATTCTCCTATAAATAGGAGCCAAGAGACACAAAAAAAGGGGATACAAAAAAGAAAGAGAGAAACCTCCTCGTAAGCTTAAAAGAAAAGAGAATTTAATTTTCCAGAGAGAAGAAGACCTCCTAAAAGAGAAAAAGAATCTCTAGGTAAGAGAAGGAACAAAACACAGAGAATATCTCATCTCTTTTTCACCTCCATAAGAGTTTAACTTTTCTAAAAAGAACTAAGTTCTTTCTCTGGTTGAGATCTACAGAAGCAGATCTCCCCACAAGTTGAGAATTTAATTCTCATCGGGGAGATTCTGCCATGCAGATCCAAAAGTTAGAGGAAGATCTAAGTTCAAAGAATTTAATTCGCCCAAAAAGTATATAGAAATTTAATTCTTCTGATAAAACAAGTGTTTAACCCTTCATATAAGAACTTGGTTCTTCCTTATAGTGAAAGATCTGCAGAAGCAGATCTCCCTACAAGTTGAAAATTCAATTCTCATCGGGGAGATTCTGCCATGCAGATCCCAAACCTAAGAGGAAAACTAAGTCCTAAGAATTTAATTCTTACAAAACAGTGGGCTTGAAAGTCTCCAAACTCAGGATCTCCATGCACGTAAAAATATTGGCACCCAACATGATAACGGCTGTCACGCCCCGCTTCCCAAAATACGGAAAACGAGGGATGACTAGGCCAGCCATGCTCCTACGGTCAAGGAATCATCCTGCCGTAGTCACACTTCGGCTTCTAGCATTGCATGGTAATCAGTAAATAAAGCGCAGTGGTAAAGGAATCACATCACTAATCTATTACATTAATATTCCATTGTTCACAAATCACAGATAACAAGAACAAGTACTAACAAAAGTCAAATTTACGATCACTTTTATGGAAAGCAGAAAAATAGAAAGTACACCAGTCTAAATCTCCGTAAACTCGAAAGATAGATCCGTCTCCTGTGCTGGTCCTCCCGCGGGATCTGAGCATGCATACTCAGGTCGTCAGAGCGACACAATAACAATTATATTATAATGAGGTGAAACAGGTAAACGAGGTGATACTGGTATAAGAACAATGCAAGTAATCACTATGTCTCCATATGATGCAGAATATGATATATGTCCCTATCGGTCTCTAGGTCAAGTTTGAAATCACATAGTGGAAGGAGGATCATGTTTAACAGGAGTCTCGTACATACCCGAGACAACGGCCCACATGCTCGGGACATAACCCTGTCAGCCGGATCGCTAGATCCTATCCTACATGTATCGATATCTCTGTTCGAATGATCATCCTCTAAAATCGGTCCCGCTAAATACGATACTCTTTCCACTTTGATTTCCCCTTTTTCCCCAGGTTCTCACTAGTTATGATCTTGATCTAGTTATGTACAAGTATATCAATGGCACGATTTTTATCACTGTTCACTGTATCAATCACTGTCACGAATGTTCATTTTCCATTGATGTACTTGTCACAACTAAACCAACATCCGTCACGTACGATAATGCAATGTCCACACGTACTAACACTGAGTATATGGCAAGGGTATGATATATGTATGTATGCTATCAATGAGTTCTGTATATTATGAATCAACATGCATGTCATGAAAATAAATTGTACAAATTAACATGTTAAGAATTCAGTACAAATGATGTAGGTAAGATACATAGAACAATCAGTCGGTAATTCACCAAAATTTGTTTCAGTTAAATCGGAGTTTCGGTTCTCAAGATATAGCTATTTCAGTTTTAAGTGCTCGCGGCTGGAAATTCAGTTTCAGATCTGAACGTCCATTTCGCGGCACGAATTGCACCCAGTTGGGCTAAGAATTTAGTGATGTCACAGTTAAATGAAATTTAGGGTTTTCGATAAAGTATTCAACGCAATAGACGGATCCTCAATCGCATCTGTACGTTGAAAGTTATAACCAGTTTAATCTCAGGGTGTCATTTTAGAATCTGTTCTGGACAGATATACGTTCTGCCCTTTTAATTACATTTTAAAATAGCAAACGGCGATGAAATGGAATGGAACCACTTGGTTTGTTAAAATAACAGAACTATATTTAATCTACAGTAGGATTCCGTAACACACGGCTTCAAGAAACACAGTGGTGCAGATCTTTAAACAGAGCACAATAATCAGGAACGCTCTGGACTGCAGTCCAGAGTCGTGTTCCGACCCAGTTATCATCATGATTACAGAACATAAATCATTAGGATTTTCCATAGGGTTAAAGTTCGTCAAGTCGGCTTCGATTTAAGCCCTAGAACACATCAATCCAGTTTGAATACAATTTATGGTGATTTTATTCGTTTTCAGATACGAGAAAATTTCTAGTTTTAACGGCATATTTGGGGGTATCAGTTTTTTGTTACAAACAATCGTATTTTCCAGCGATACTTATACACAATATTCATTATCAAGGGGGCCAATAGAAGGTATCAGTTTCCGTCAAAATAAACCATTATTTCCATGAGAGACCAGCATCGAACACTTATGTCATATTATGTATCGGTATTCGGCAAATCCGTAAACTAGATATTTTAGGTTTATACCACTAATATTTTAGCATGAAGCAAGTAAACACTTGCCTGGTAACGACTCGGGGTCACGGGGAAGCGACGTCGTCACAAACATGCGTTGTACGCCGCGGAACAATTTCGCGCGAGCCTCGATCGAACACGGATTTTGCGTCGGAATCTCCCGGAGTCGTCTTGCGTGCGCTGGAAGCTTAGAGGGGCTCTGTGGTTCACTTGGGACTTGCTGGGGTCGACGACGGTCGACGGCGTCGCTCCGGCAGCGTGCACGGAGAGTTTCACAGTGGGGAAAAAGTTTGAGAAAATGGGTTTTTGGAGTTTTGGATAAGGGAATGTGTTAAGCAGTGGGGCTGGGGATTGTTGCGAGGGTGATGATGCTGAGGAGGCCGAAGGTCGGTGAGGTGTTTCAGATGCAGTGGGGCTCGTCGGCGTTGGGTGCAGGCGGTGGTCGTGGTCGAGCGCGAGTGGGTTTGGGAGTGTAGGGGACTCGGTGGAGCAGTGGAAGGGAAGATGGTGGCTCTGGTTTGTGAGAGGGAATGATGGGGTCGACGAGGGGGTTAACGCCGTCGTCGTCGGTCAGGTGGCGGGGTCGAGTGCTCGGTGGGGGTTTCTGCGAATATAGAGAGAGAGATGAGGAGTTTGAGAAAGGGTGTGTGGGATGAGAAGAGTTCGAGACGAGAGTTTGAGGGAGTCGTGGTCGGGGGTCGCGGGTCGTGGGCGACGGCGAGGGCGACGTGGGGAGCACAGTGACGTGGGTTCGCGAGGAGGGAAGAGAATGGGCGGGAAGTTTTTTTTTAACGGGGGAAAGAGAAGGATTTAAAAGCGGGTCGGGTATGGTTTGAGGAGGCAGGCCGAACCAGAATGGGCCGGGCTCGTTAATTATTTCCTTTCTTTTCTTTTAAAAGAATTCTGGTGGGCTGCGACTGGCAACGGGCCAGGGAAAAATTTATAAAATGAAATGGGAAGTTGGGGCTGAGGGTTTTTAATATTTGGTTTTAGTTTTAATTGGGTTTTTTTTTTTTTTTTTTTATATCTTCGGTTTTAAACTTTTAGGGTTTGAAAAATAAATATTTGGCTTAAACAATCAATTCAAAATATGAAGGAGAAGAAAAGAAATCACTGGAAATAGGAAACCTCTATTAAAAGGAAACGGGGATTTACATCATACCCCCCTTAACAAAAATTTCGTCCTCGAAATTTGACAAGAATGCAAGGATACAAGGTACTAAACAAAAAGATGTGGATAACGATCACGGATGTCTTCTTCCCGCTCCCAGGTGGATTCTCCTGGGGAACGACCGCCCCAAGACACTCGGACTAACGGAATGACCTTATTCTTTAGCACTTTCTCTCTGCGGTCGAGAATGGTAGTAGGCTGCTCCTCGTATGACAGATCAGTCCCCAAAACTAACTCTGAATGGTCCAGAACATGGTTCTCATCCCGAACGTAACGCCGCAACTGTGACACGTGGAAGGTATTATGCACACCAGCTAGCGATGGAGGCAAGGCAAGCCGATAAGCCACCTCTCCTATTCGCTCTAGCACCTCAAAAGGTCCGATAAAGCGGGGGCTAAGCTTTCCCCGACCTCCGAACCTGATAACTCCACGAGTAGGGGAAATCTTCAAGAACACATGATCTCCGACTTCAAACTCAAGTGCCCTTCTGCTGGTATCTGCCCAACTCTTCTGTCGATCCTGAGCCGTCTTGATGCGCTGTCTGATCATTTGAACTTTGTCAACTGTCTGAACAATGAGTTCGGGACCTAGCAGTCTTCGTTCTCCCACATCATCCCAACATACTGGAGATCGACACTTCCGCCCGAATAGTGCTTCAAAAGGAGCCATCTGAATACTAGCCTGATAACTATTGTTATAAGAGAACTCGACTAGATGCAGATGGTCCTCCCAGGAACCTTGAAAGTCCAGCATGCAGGCTCTCAACATGTCCTCGAGCGTCTGAATCGTACGCTCGGATTGTCCATCCGTCTGTGGGTGATAAGCTGTGCTGAAATTAAGGCGGGTACCCAAGCTTTCCTGTAAGCTCTTCCAAAAGTGCGACAAGAATCTCGTGTCCCGGTCTGACACAATGCTGACCGGAACACCGTGAAGTCGTACGATCTCCTGCATATATCTTTCCGCCAAAGATTCTGTCGACTGCCCTACTCGGAAAGGTAGAAAGTGTGCAACTTTTGTGAGGCGATCGACGATAACCCAAATGGCGTTATTGCCCCTAGGGCTCCGTGGTAAGGCCGTCACGAAATCCATGGTAATGTGCTCCCACTTCCATTTCGGTATCGGCAGGGGTTGTAACAGCCCTGCTGTCCTCTGATGCTCCGCCTTTACCTGCTGACATACCAAGCACCTGGATACGAATCTCGCAATTTCCCGTTTCATTCCGTTCCACCAAAAGTGCTGCTTGAGGTCCTGATACATTTTTGTACTTCCCGGATGCACAGAATAAGCTGAACTGTGTGCTTCAGCCAACACTTCTTCTCGAACACCTCCTTTAGGTACGCAGAGTCTGCTGCCGAATCTCAGAGAGCCATCTTCATGTATAATCAGTTCTGTTCTTAGTCCAGCTTTCACTTCCTCTCTAAACTTTTGCAATCGGGGATCGTCCGCCTGCGCAGCCTTGATGCGATCCACCAGAGAAGATTGCACCTGCAGTTGCCAAAGTTGACTGAGTGCGTTCGGCGTAACGACCTCAAGTGCAAGCCTCTGAAAGTCCTCAATAATGCTCCTCTGATCGGTCAACATCATGACCGCTGGCTTGCGACTGAGCGCATCTGGTACAACATTTACCTTCCCCGGGTGATACTGAAGGTCCAAATCGTAATCTGCCATCAGCTCCAGCCATCGGCGCTGCCTCATATTCAATTCCTTCTGGGTGAAAACATACTTTAAACTTTTGTGATCTGTGTACACCTCCACTTTCTCACCCAATAGATAGTGCCTCCAAATCTTCAATGCAAAGACTACCGCAGCTAACTCCAAGTCATGAGTGAGGTAGTTCTTCTCGTGATTTCTCAGTTGTCGAGAGGCGTAAGCAACCACACGTCCGTGCTGCATCAAAACACAGCCTAAACCCTTCCCTGAGGCATCACTGTGTATCACCAAACCACCTGAATCATCTGGTACAGTAAGAATAGGCGCCGTAGTTAACTTCTGCTTTAGTGTGTCGAAAGCCTGAGTGCACTCCTCTGCCCATGTAAACGGCACGTCTTTCCGTGTCAGCCTCGTCAATGGTTCCGCGATTCTTGAGAAATCTTGGACGAATCTCCGATAATAGCCTGCTAATCCCAGAAAACTCCTGATCTCAGCCACTGACTTCGGCGTCGGCCAATCTCTGACAGATTCTATCTTTGCCGGGTCCACCGAGATGCCTTCACCCGAAACAATATGTCCCAAAAACTGTACCTTGTCGAGCCAGAACTCACACTTGCTTAGCTTCGCATACAGCTTCTCCTCCCGAAGAATTTGTAGGACCGTGCGCAAATGTTCAGCGTGCTCCTCCTGAGTCTTCGAGTAGACAAGTATGTCGTCGATAAACGCAACGACAAACGTGTCCAAGTATTTCGCGAACACCCTGTTCATCAAATCCATGAATATTGCTGGGGCGTTGGTAACGCCGAACGGCATCACAAGGAACTCGTAATGTCCGTATCGGGTCCTGAAAGCTGTCTTGCACACATCCTCGGCTGCTACTCTGATTTGATGATACCCAGAACGGAGGTCCAACTTCGAGAAAACCTTGGCTCCACTTAGCTGATCAAATAGGTCGTCAATACGCGGGATTGGGTACTTGTTCTTTATGGTGACCTTGTTCAGCTCCCGGTAATCTATACACATTCGCAACGATCCGTCCTTCTTCTTTACCAATAGAACTGGTGCACCCCACGGTGAAGCGCTTGGCCGAATGAATCCTTTCTCCAATAGTTCTTCAACCTGTTTCTTCAATTCCGCCAATTCAACTGGTGCCATTCTGTAAGGGGCTCTGGATACTGGGGCTGTACCTGGAATCAAGTCTATTGAGAATTCCAAAATTCGAGGAGGTGGTAGACCTGGTAAATCCTCGGGAAAAACGTCCAGAAAGTCCCGAACAATTTCTGGGTCCGGGCTCCTATCAATCTCCATAGCTGTCAACTCCTTAGGCTTTGCTCTGTATTTAGCTGGCTCCAAAGATTCGCTTCCGCCCTCGAAAATAAACTCCGGGTGATTGGGAATGCGGAAAATCACATTCCTTGCACGACAATCGATTACAGCGTGAAAAGTGCTCATCCAATCCATCCCAAGGATTGCGTCGTAACTGCCTGTCCCAATTAGGAGGAAATTCGCATAGAATTCCCTGCCACACACTACAACCGGGCATAATCTACATTCTCGGCTAGATATAATGATGCCATTACCCGTATGAATTTCCCATCCCTTAGCTAGTGTTTCATGTGGTATTGAGTGTGTAGTAGTGAAATGCTCAGACAAGAAACAATGCGATGCTCCCGAATCAAAAAGTACTCTAGCTGGTAAGGAATGCACGAGTAGAGTACCTGTAACCACATCTCCTGACGCTTCTGCCTGCTCGGCGGTCAAGGTGAAAGCCCGTCCCTGACCGCGACCTGTAAATGGTTGTCTCTGCTCCTGCGGCCTCTGCTGTGACGGTCCAGAACCTGCCTGTGCCTCTGCTCGCTCAGGGCAACTGCCAATCTTGTGCTGACTAGAACCGCAAATCAAACACTGTCCCTTGGCACGGCGACAGTCCTTCTGAGTATGTCCTCCTCTACCGCAATAGCCGCAAGTCACGCCCTGTCTCTGGGGGTGCTGTTGTGGTACAAACGGGCGCTTCATTTGCGTCGTCCCTGGCCTGTGAACCGGTATGGCTCCTCGAGATGGCGTGTGAGTACGTGCTGGAACGACTGGGGGTCTCCTGAACTTGTTAATCAGTTGCTCCTGAACTCTCGCCGCATTGAGTACCTGTGCGAAAGTCTGCAGATCCAACGAAGCAATCAACTGCTGCAACTCAAAATCTAACCCCTGAAGGAAACGCCTGGCCCTGGTGACCTCTGAGGCGACCATGTATGGAGCGAAACGACTCAAGCGGTTGAACTCTGCCGCATAAACATCCACTGGGCGTCCATTCTGCTTCAAAAGAATAAACCTCTCCTCCATTTCTGCCTTGGCTGTGGAAGGAAAGTAATGATCTAGGAAGCACTCCTTAAACTTGCTCCATTCGATCGGCCTGTCAAGTCTGCTCTCTTCCACCGACCACCATGTGCGGGCCTCGTCTTCTAATTGTATCTTTATCACGTTCACTCTGTCTTCCTCTGGAATCCTGGCGGCAGTCAATAAATTCTCCATGTTCACCAACCATTGCTCCGCCTCAAGGGGTTCAGCTAGCCCTGTGAACGCAGCTGGGTGTAACCGTCGGAAGTCTGCTACTGTACCAGCCCTAGCATGATACGCTGGTGGAACAACGCTCTCGGAGGCGGTAATAAATGCGGAGGGTCCTCCTGTGGCGGTAATCGCCCTGAGTCCCTCAGTGAGCAAGTCGGTCTTCCTCTCTTGAGCTTCCGCGAGAGTAGTCAGTGCGCTGAGCATCCTTTCCGTGCGGTCCTGAGTGCTGGAGTCCGAGGAGGGGTCGTTCGGGGACGTCATATCACTGGAAGATTCAAAAGGATAGGATCAGATTCAAGGATGGAAATTAAGAGTAGTGAAACAAGAATAACGTAATATTGCATAGTTAATGTTATCCCTTGATACTAAACACAGGCTCTGATACCAACTAAACCATGTCACGCCCCGCTTCCCAAAATACGGAAAACGAGGGATGACTAGGCCAGCCATGCTCCTACGGTCAAGGAATCATCCTGCCGTAGTCACACTTCGGCTTCTAGCATTGCATGGTAATCAGTAAATAAAGCGCAGTGGTAAAGGAATCACATCACTAATCTATTACATTAATATTCCATTGTTCACAAATCATAGATAACAAGAACAAGTACTAACAAAAGTCAAACTTACGATCACTTTTATGGAAAGCAGAAAAATAGAAAGTACACCAGTCTAAATCTCCGTAAACTCGAAAGATAGATCCGTCTCCTGTGCTGGTCCTCCCGCGGGATCTGAGCATGCATACTCAGGTCGTCAGAGCGACACAATAACAATTATATTATAATGAGGTGAAACAGGTAAACGAGGTGATACTGGTATAAGAACAATGCAAGTAATCACTATGTCTCCATATGATGCAGAATATGATATATGTCCCTATCGGTCTCTAGGTCAAGTTTGAAATCACATAGTGGAAGGAGGATCATGTTTAACAGGAGTCTCGTACATACCCGAGACAACGGCCCACATGCTCGGGACATAACCCTGTCAGCCGGATCGCTAGATCCTATCCTACATGTATCGATATCTCTGTTCGAATGATCATCCTCTAAAATCGGTCCCGCTAAATACGATACTCTTTCCACTTTGATTTCCCCTTTTTCCCCAGGTTCTCACTAGTTATGATCTTGATCTAGTTATGTACAAGTATATCAATGGCACGATTTTTATCACTGTTCACTGTATCAATCACTGTCACGAATGTTCATTTTCCATTGATGTACTTGTCACAACTAAACCAACATCCGTCACGTACGATAATGCAATGTCCACACGTACTAACACTGAGTATATGGCAAGGGTATGATATATGTATGTATGCTATCAATGAGTTCTGTATATTATGAATCAACATGCATGTCATGAAAATAAATTGTACAAATTAACATGTTAAGAATTCAGTACAAATGATGTAGGTAAGATACATAGAACAATCAGTCGGTAATTCACCAAAATTTGTTTCAGTTAAATCGGAGTTTCGGTTCTCAAGATATAGCTATTTCAGTTTTAAGTGCTCGCGGCTGGAAATTCAGTTTCAGAACTGAACGTCCATTTCGCGGCACGAATTGCACCCAGTTGGGCTAAGAATTTAGTGATGTCACAGTTAAATGAAATTTAGGGTTTTCGATAAAGTATTCAACGCAACAGACGGATCCTCAATCGCATCTGTACGTTGAAAGTTATAACCAGTTTAATCTCAGGGTGTCATTTTAGAATCTGTTCTGGACAGATATACGTTCTGCCCTTTTAATTACATTTTAAAATAGCAAACGGCGATGAAATGGAATGGAACCACTTGGTTTGTTAAAATAACAGAACTATATTTAATCTACAGTAGGATTCCGTAACACACGGCTTCAAGAAACACAGTGGTGCAGATCTTTAAACAGAGCACAATAATCAGGAACGCTCTGGACTGCAGTCCAGAGTCGTGTTCCGACCCAGTTATCATCATGATTACAGAACATAAATCATTAGGATTTTCCATAGGGTTAAAGTTCGTCAAGTCGGCTTCGATTTAAGCCCTAGAACACATCAATCCAGTTTGAATACAATTTATGGTGATTTTATTCGTTTTCAGATACGAGAAAATTTCTAGTTTTAACGGCATATTTGGGGGTATCAGTTTTTTGTTACAAACAATCGTATTTTCCAGCGATACTTATACACAATATTCATTATCAAGGGGGCCAATAGAAGGTATCAGTTTCCGTCAAAATAAACCATTATTTCCATGAGAGACCAGCATCGAACACTTATGTCATATTATGTATCGGTATTCGGCAAATCCGTAAACTAGATATTTTAGGTTTATACCACTAATATTTTAGCATGAAGCAAGTAAACACTTGCCTGGTAACGACTCGGGGTCACGGGGAAGCGACGTCGTCACAAACATGCGTTGTACGCCGCGGAACAATTTCGCGCGAGCCTCGATCGAACACGGATTTTGCGTCGGAATCTCCCGGAGTCGTCTTGCGTGCGCTGGAAGCTTAGAGGGGCTCTGTGGTTCACTTGGGACTTGCTGGGGTCGACGACGGTCGACGGCGTCGCTCCGGCAGCGTGCACGGAGAGTTTCACAGTGGGGAAAAAGTTTGAGAAAATGGGTTTTTGGAGTTTTGGATAAGGGAATGTGTTAAGCAGTGGGGCTGGGGATTGTTGCGAGGGTGATGATGCTGAGGAGGCCGAAGGTCGGTGAGGTGTTTCAGATGCAGTGGGGCTCGTCGGCGTTGGGTGCAGGCGGTGGTCGTGGTCGAGCGCGAGTGGGTTTGGGAGTGTAGGGGACTCGGTGGAGCAGTGGAAGGGAAGATGGTGGCTCTGGTTTGTGAGAGGGAATGATGGGGTCGACGAGGGGGTTAACGCCGTCGTCGTCGGTCAGGTGGCGGGGTCGAGTGCTCGGTGGGGGTTTCTGCGAATATAGAGAGAGAGATGAGGAGTTTGAGAAAGGGTGTGTGGGATGAGAAGAGTTCGAGACGAGAGTTTGAGGGAGTCGTGGTCGGGGGTCGCGGGTCGTGGGCGACGGCGAGGGCGACGTGGGGAGCACAGGGACGTGGGTTCGCGAGGAGGGAAGAGAATGGGCGGGAAGTTTTTTTTTAACGGGGGAAAGAGAAGGATTTAAAAGCGGGTCGGGTATGGTTTGAGGAGGCAGGCCGAACCAGAATGGGCCGGGCTCGTTAATTATTTCCTTTCTTTTCTTTTAAAAGAATTCTGGTGGGCTGCGACTGGCAACGGGCCAGGGAAAAATTTATAAAATGAAATGGGAAGTTGGGGCTGAGGGTTTTTAATATTTGGTTTTAGTTTTAATTGGGTTTGTTTTTTTTTTTTTTATATCTTCGGTTTTAAACTTTTAGGGTTTGAAAAATAAATATTTGGCTTAAACAATCAATTCAAAATATGAAGGAGAAGAAAAGAAATCACTGGAAATAGGAAACCTCTATTAAAAGGAAACGGGGATTTACAACGGCTGATCACGTGCTTCCACGTGAGCACCCTTGATGAACAAAAGAGGACAACCGAGATTGGGTCACGTGATCCCACGCGACCCCCAAGTAGTGCCTAACACTTATAAAGCAAAAAGAGAATAAATCAAAGACAGTTTCTATTTTTGGGGGTGCCTCACGTAATCTCACGTGACCCAATAGCGCTTAGCGCTCAGAAAAGAACAAGGGAGTAAACTTAAAAAAACAGCGCCTCAAATTTTTAGTGTTTAACACTGCTTCAAGCGCCTCACGTGACCCCACGTGAGCAGCTCAAATTTTTAGTGTTTAACACTACTTCAATCACCTCACGTGACCCCACGTGAGCGCCTCAATTTTTTAGTGTTTAACACTACTTCAAGCGCCTCACGTAGGAGCACGTGAGCGTTGAGCATATACTAGTGTTAAACACTATGAAAGGCCAATATTAGCCAAACTCAGACCAAATCTCCTGAAGACCATCGATTGATCCCCTCATGCTCAGGGTCTCCAAAACCGATCTCAGTCTCAAAGATAGCTAATGAGCTCTTAACAGATGGCATCTAAAATGATGTTCATCCCATTCCCTATCAGTCGGGACATTGGTTCAAGGGTACATCTCTCCACACCTCTGATACATGTCGTTGTAATTCCTCAACGTCTTCAGGAAGGTGGGGGGTCCCGACAACCAACAACTTTTTGGTATATTTCCAAACCCATGGATACAAACCAATGGACCGTAATGTCTTTAAACTAACTGTGGACCGTAATGTCCTTAAACTAATCTTTATGGACTATGATGTCCTTAAACCCAATGGACCGTAATATTCTTACACTAACCGTGGACCGTAATATCCTTAAACTAATCTTTATGGACTATGATGTCCTTAAACCCAATGGACTGTAATGTCCTTAAACTAACTATGGACCGTAATGTCCTTAAACTAATTTTTATGGACTATGATGTCTTTAAACCCAATTGACCGCAACGTCCCTAAACTAAAATCTATGGACTATGATGTCCTTAAACCATGGACTATAATGTCCTTAAACCCAACGGACCGTAACGTCCCTAAACTAAAACGATAGAGCCCAAATGCTCTTTCGTTGGATCAAAAATGATCCTGAACCCCCGTTAAGTAGATCTTAGTCTAAAACTTAGACTAACGTATCCTTAACAAACATTTAAGTTGATATTAATCTCAAACGATGTTAACGATCCTTAAATCAACAAAACCCAAATCTAAGAAAATACGGATTTGGGCTAATCCACGCCCTAAGGGCGACAAAATAAATTAGTCTTCGTATACAATCTGTAGGGTTCCTAGGCACACTAATGAGGTCTCACAAGGCATCAACCATGCCAATTTCAAATTTTGCAAGTGCCGAGAAACTCTAATACGGATCGTTAATTAGAATTTTAGGCGAAACAAGAAGCCAGTTAACAATTTAACTAAGTGAACGGAAATACAGCCTTTGTAGATCCGGTTCTCCATCTCCATAGCTTCATGATGAAGTCCCCTTGCTGTCCAAATCCAATCCCGGGCTCTAGCATCGGCTTCATCGGAGAAATGGGCGGGCTAGATCATCGACAACGATGCCGAAGATGATCTACGTCGAGGTATCACAAGATCAAGCACCCACTTCACCAAGTCATGAAACTTGTGAAGAAAACACCCTATACTACTTGGCAAGAGGTAGAGGATGAAGAAATAGAAAGTGGGTTCACTTTGGAATTGGATTTCTCACATGATTTCATCACTTGCCATTGATGAGGCAAGCTTTTCTTTCTTGCTCATGAAGAAGAAGATGAAGAAAGAATATGATAAGTGTTAAAGAATAATTGAAAAAGAATTGATTCTTATCATATTCTAACCTTAGTTAAGTGTAGAGAATAGACTAGGGTTAGTTTAAATGGTTAGGGTTAAGGATGAGAACAAAAAGGTGATTTAGTCAAAGCTTCATGAAGCTTCAACTAAAAACAAATCAAGCCACCATTCATTTATCTTTCAATTTATTCAAAATGAATAAATAAATAAGATAAATGAATAAGTAAAACCCTAATCAACAACTTAACCATGGTTTAATTCTTTACACTTAACCAAATAAGCATGTATCATCAAACATGATACAATGAAGTGCACAAAAGTATATCACATATACAACTTGCACAAATCAAGTGAGAAAATCCACTTAAAGTGAACCAATACTAGTTAATGCAAAGTAATAAATCAAATATATAATTATACATTAAATCATTAAATCAACACTTGATTTAACGATCCGGTCATATCGCATATAACCGACCAGTATCCTATGTATCGGCTTATCGAATCAATGGTTGATTCGATAACTAGGTTATATCGCATATAACCAATCGATACATTCATCGCGAGAATGAAATACGATATCACATACACGCATTATTCTCGGTCCTGCACATATCTCATAAGCACTCCTATTTCGTTTCGCTTAAGCCAGGAAACCTCTGTGTAGGACTCTAAAGACTCGTCAATACGCCGGCAGCAGATGATGATCATATCAAGCACCCACAAGCCGCAAGCGGTCTGCTAAACGTAACGGACACCCGGGTATTGAGCGATCAGAAGATCGACGAGCAAGCCCGCTCACACTCCTATGAATCCAACCAGTAACACTTACCGTACAGTCCGGTCTCGTCGTCTGATATGTCGCATATCTTGCCTAGGGGTGGTAAACGTCAGACCCCAATAGCTCGATAAGTCGTGTCGATATGAGGTCTATAACATTTCGAGAAACTACTGGTAACACTTACCAGTAAATCTCAGCAACCCTGGCCAGAGATTTCCGGTTATAGCCAATCGAACACAGCGCAACATCAACTCCCTATACCGGGAGAGACGAATCCCCTCCTATCGCTCATTGCCTCCATGTGATTCGGGACTGTACCCAAAAACCACCGTTTTGCACGCCCTCTTGGACGTGGTAAGGTGAAAATCAAAGCACAGTGGGAACCACACAAGACTCTATGACGATCTCGGGTCAACAGACTACTCTGTACCAGTGTCACCAGAGAACTGCCATCTGACGTAAGGTATAATACCATCTGGGAGTTCTCGGCGAGTCCGTCCAGTGTACCCAGTCTCCACTGAGCACCCATATATCATCTCCGATGTCAAACACCAATGGATATGGGATCATCCATCGCCCATCTGTATAGGTCGAGAAGGTATACGCTAGTCTACTCTGGTATATCGATGCCCCGTCTCGATACACCCACGACTAGGGACCTTGAAGGATGTACTTATGGACTACCATGTCCCCACTAGTATGATCCGCATCATAGTCCAGGTAGTCAGGTACACATCCTAAGGGCTTTACCAACATGTAACAGAGGGACAATCAGTGTACACGTTAAGGTAAAGAGCAACCAGATAGCATACTATCATGTCGAGCAAGAAAGTCCTCCCTATATATGTCCAAGCATCCACTACAATATACATCCTATGTGTAGTAATGGCCTCTAGGGCATACATATAACTAACAATCTCCCACTTGCACTAGGGCCATCTGATAGCAGTGGTTGCAGTATCTCATACTCAACCATCCCATAAAAGTCTCTCTCTGGGAAAAGGCCTTTGTGAGTGGATCCGCCGTGCTGTTCTCTGAGTCTACTCTCCTAACCTCGATCTCCTTGGAGATCAACCATCTCCATGATCAGGTGATACTGCCTTAGAATATATCTGGATCATTGATGGGACGGACGTTCCTTGGCATATGCCACAACTCCATTGTCACACAATGGGAGGAACTAAGTTCATCTCATGAACAAATATACATCCAGACTACCTCTTTGGTAGCATCTTAAGTAGCGATGTATCGAGCCTTTATCGTCTAGTATGCCACGGTATCTAGCTTGGAACTCTTCCAACATACCGTCCCTTTACTGAGGGTAAAGACAATGCCTGCGACTGATTTTCAGTCGTCCTTATCACCCTGGAACCCTTCCAGTGATTCTCCCCAGGATCGGTTGATACCATCTCACTACAACTAGTGAGAATCCTAACATCCAATTAGATCTATCTCATAGATCCAAAACCCAGGATTTAGGAGGTATCACTTTGATCCTATATGGAGAATCATTGTGATAAGCGGAGATTGACCGAGCGTAGCATAGGAAACTCCTTCCCTATCAAGAGCATGTCATCCACGTACTCTACGAGGATCGTCACTATACTCCCCACTACCTTTTTGTTTATACAAGGTTCATCTACCATTTTGATGATGTCAAACTCTTTGACTAACACATCAAAACAGATGTTCCAACTCCGCGATACCTGCTTTATCCTATAAAGCATCTTGTACACGTTTCCGCTGCTCCCACTGTCTACGAAGCCCTCTGGCTGTGTACTTATAGACGTTCTCTTCTAAAAGAGCATTTAGAAAAGCAGTCATGGCACCCAACCGCCAGATATCGTAGTCATGGTATGTAGCCGTGGCAAGTAGGATCTAGATGGACTTAAGCATAGCCAATTGAAAAGGTTTCATCATTATCCACGCCTGGTCGATGACGAAAAGCTTTAATAAGTCTAGCTTTGAAAGTCTCAACTTTTCCATCTACACCAAGTAATCTTCTCAAGATTTACTTGCTCCTGATGGGGATTTAACCCTTCAGATATAGCAACCAAAGTCCATACTTTGTTGGTGTACATGGATTCCATCTCAGATCGCTAAGCATCCAGCCATTCTTACAGAGTCCCACTCCTGATAGCCAGCTCGAAACTAGTTGGGTCATCATCTCATGATGCAATCCTCACTCCTACTGTCATAGAGTAACCGAAGTATCTCTCAGGCGGGTGAGGAACCTTACTAGATCGGCGGAGAGGCTGAGGTTCGTTGGTAACTATTGAATCCTTTGGTTCTGTCAAATCATCAGCTGCAGTTTTGTATAGCTGGAACCTTTCCAGTTCTATATAACAGACCTGGCCTCGAGCTTGTCCGGATTTTGCTTTTAGACATAGGCTGGACAACCCCAAATCTTAACCATCTTAAGATATGGGCTCTTCCCTTTCCATACCACATATAAAGTGGTAGGCAACTGATTTGATTTGAACCCTATTCAATAGGTATGCAGCTTCTTAAGTGCATAACTCCCAAAAAGGAAACAGGTAACTCAGTAGTACTCATCATAGAGCGCACCATATCATATAGGGTGTGATTGCTCCGCCCCGATATACCATCGTGCTATGGTGTATACGGAGGAGTAATCCTGAGAGAGAATCTCATTCTCCTTTAGAATAGTCCAGGAATTCCGTGCTCAAGTATTCTCCTCCCTGATCACATCAAAGGATATAATACTTATACCCTTATTGGTTCCCTACTTCTAACTTATATTCTGTGAATATCTCAAAAGGTTCGGACTTGTGTTTCAACAGGAACATATGTCTGAATCTAAAGAGATCATCAGAGAATGTAATGACGTACAAAGAACCGGTCTTGGCATGTGTAGACAGGGGACCTACATACATCAACATGTATCGTCCCAAGAGTTCACTAACTCTTTCTCTGTTTCCAATAAACAGAGCTGTGGTCATCTTATCTCTGTGACATGACTGGCTAGTTTCATAAGATGTAAATTCAAACTAATTTAAATATGCATCTATATGTAACTTCAGCTAGTCGGGTCGCATTGATATGACCTAGTCTACAATACCTGAAGAAGGATTCGTTCAGTTCTGAACTCTTCCTCTTGTTTGTGTTCTGTACACTAAGAACTGTAGTTTGATTTAGAACATCAATGCTTTTAGATAACGTGCCTGAACCGATCAACTTTTGATATAGGAAATGTTCAAAACATTATCCAACAATACAAAATTTTATCATTTCTTTACTGATCAAGAGACTGATATGATTTTGTATATCAGGTTCGGTATCTAATAACATTCGTTCAGAATCAATGTATTGATAATACAGGGTGACAGTGACCAACAGACTTGGCTGCAACACTTGCCCTGTTTTCTGTGTAATGACCCCAAAATATTTATACATTTGTATTATCCCTCTTCAATAATATACCGTATTTATTTGTACTTGGTATTTTCCTTTTTCTATTAAATTTATCATTATTTTATTCCTCAATCTATTATGTATTTTTTTCTAGGTACAATTTCTTTTTCTTATATTTAAGTTTTTAACTTCTCATTCTTATTTTTTCCTTTCATAAATATTTAACCCAAATCCATTATTCTTATTCTCTACAGCCCATCTAAAAAGCCCATTTTCTTTTTAAGCAACATCATATATTTAATTATAATTAAATATATGCATGAACAATCTTATAGCTCATTGGTTAAGTCCTTATATTGTTATTCCATAAGTCACATGTTCAAATCCCCATTCTTGCAATTATTTTTTATCATTTTTTTTATTCTTCTCATAACCTACAAATGAGACCTTTCATTTCCAAAATGAATGGTGGCCTTTCATTTCTCTTTTAATTCTCATGTTAAATGCATATGTTATTATTCACCATTACACCATCTTTATTTGTCCTCCTCTATCTTTTCCTTCCTCACATTTTTTATCTGTCACTTCTCCCTCTTCACCTAAAGTCCAAGAAGAAGAATATGAAGAACTCTTCAAGAAGGTCTCACTAGTAACGCGAGGCTGTCGGCGGATAGACAAGCCCGGTGACAATACCGGCTTGTGCATGTAAGTCCCTTCTCTCTCCTTTCCCCCCCACCTCTTATTTTCCTCTTGTCATGCATCGTGAACCCTCTATTCTTTTCATATCATAATCCATAAGAGAAGATACACATAAACATATACATATACATATACATAAGTTTAGATGTATATGATTCTATATGGTTTAATAATATCTTATTATCTCTTGTTCAAATTAAGGTATTTTTAATTCTTTGTTCATGGCTAGGAATGTTTATTACAACTTGTGAGAACACAAAATTTCATGCCACAATATATCTATAATGTCACATGAAATCGGTTTGTTTATTAAAAGAAAAATAGAAGCCTGCATAAAATACTAGTTAATCTTTCTGCCGATTTTAGTATACACATCAATACCTTTAGTTTTAAAATAATTTTTATAAATTAATTTTTAACTCTGAAAATTTCAGGAAATTTACATATGATAGAATATATTATTTTGTATACGCTGTAAAAATTTTAGATCGATCCGCATAACGGTTTAGGAATTACATCGTATTTATTCACTGATCGTAAAACAGAAAACTGCAGCTGTCGGTCAATTTCTAGGACACATAACTTGGTATACCGGTATCCAAATTGAGCAAACTCAGGTGTTTTTGATATCTACATCGAATGAACTAGATTTTATTAGTTTTATATTTTTACTGAAAACAGACGTAAAATATAGAAAACTGTGTTACAATATTAAGTGACGGATCTGGACAGAATCTGTTCCGGTTCGCACACTGTTTTTAAATTGGACATAACTCGAACACCCGATGTCCGTTTGTGACAAAATTTAGATGTGTAGATGCACCATTGATAGAATTATAATTTTCTGTATATTATATTACTTAGGAATGCATGAAACAACCTGATATAGGCTTTACAATACAATATATAGTTGCTGTCCAGAAATCTGAATTTCTGTTTTAAATGCTGATATTAAAATGATCATAACTAGAGCTTTATAAATCCAAATCATGTGAATCTTGGTGTTTTCGATAAGTACATCGAAATACCTACAATTTTCTAATAATTTTCGTAACCTGAAACCTGATACAAATTAACTCAAACTGCGTTTTAAAAATATGTGACGGTGCCGAATAGATTCTGATCTGTTTTGCGCGACGATACGAAAACATATATATATCTCTCAAACCGGTAGTCATATTTAGGTAAAACTGGAACTCACGCATGCAAAACATTTAGAGCCATATTTCTGTTTATATTTCGCATTCATTCAACTTGATTAATTAGTCGTACATAATATTTCTTTACAGCATTGTTTATGGTAGTTACTCGAATAATATACTTGACTCATTTCATGCTATTCGAACATGTATACATATTTATCTTGATCATTAAATTGTTGTATGTACTTAAAGACGATAATTAAATACTTGAGTTATATTTTGAAAACTATACAAAAATATTTTTACATAAAACCCCCTCAAGTTTATAAATTACCCTAAGGACCCTAACAATTATAAGACCACGATTCATAATTCTGATTGTCTGACTCGGGTTTGAGTCTGATTAATTTGACTTGAATCTGATTCAAGTCAACCTATAATCTACAAGATTCCAATTCAAAATGAACACATGAATCCATGAATACAATTATCAATTTATACAATTTGGCTGAACCGAACCATGGATATATTCCTTTTACATGATTCTCAGTATTCCATTTACATGACTCTACGGTTACGACCGTTTTCTGATATCATGGTTTCGGTCAGTCAGTCAATCAATCTACAATTACTACAATTTACAAGATAACAATACAAATAAGACTTCGCGGGGTTAAAGGGGTAGATTGGTACGGAAGATGTTAAAGGTGGCACGAGGTGGTCAGATTTAATACACCTAACATGAATCCAGTTGCTGTTGTACCGTGGCATAAACGGTTCCTTGTACTATACGTGCCCTTAGTCTCTGGCATATAGAGACTCCCCTCGTATACACTGGCATCCTTCTGTACCAAGCTACAAACAACTACGTTAAACAATATTCCATAATATTCAACACTACAATACTTTAGAAAATACTATACTCTGTCACTCTTATTCTTCATTATCCTTTGGGACTTACCGAGCGACCTGTTCGCTGACGACATTCTATTTCTCTCTTCTTGGAATGTCGTCAGGTGCGTTGGACCAAGTTGAGACCGAGCCAACAACTGAAGATTTGGAGCAGTTCCAAGAAGATCCAGAGCTCTAGACTTTGTACTTGTTCTTTCCAGCATTTCCTTTTATTATTATGCCACTGTTTAGGCATTGCTTTCTTTTTTCATTCCAGTTGTATTTTCATTTCATGCATTGTATAAAGAATGTTATTAATAAAAGTTGCTGTTATCTCAATCTCATTTGTCTCTTGTGATTATTTTATATTGCTTAGTTACGCTTAGCGTATGTACTTCTGAGTATATACGTAGCGGACCTCGTCGCGTCCACTTCGCCGTACACTGGGAAGCGGGGCGTGACAGGTTTTGTTGGTGGCCCATGCAGGTCAGAGCTGTGTGAATCCCTGTCATGCAGTTCTGGTCTGCGTGAACAACCTAAGCAATATAACACAAGACGCAGCAACTAAAACATTCTTTACAATCATGTTCCTTGAATCTTACCATTTCATATTCCTTGAATCTTATCATTTCATATCCGTTGAATCTATCCTAACCCTATTCTTTCACTCACAATCACCAAATTGTTTTGAAACTGTTACACTTCCCTTTTACAAATTTCGAGGACGAAATTTTTTTAAGAAGGGTAGAATGTAATGACCCCAAAATATTTATACATTTGTATTATCCCTCTTCAATAATATACCGTATTTATTTGTACTTGGTATTTTCCTTTTTCTATTAAATTTATTATTATTTTATTCCTCAATCTATTATGTATTTTTTTCTAGGTACAATTTCTTTTTCTTATATTTAAGTTTTTAACTTCTCATTCTTATTTTTTCCTTTCATAAATATTTAACCCAAATCCATTATTCTTATTCTCTACAGCCCATCTAAAAAGCCCATTTTCTTTTTAAGCAACATCATATATTTAATTATAATTAAATATATGCATGAACAATCTTATAGCTCATTGGTTAAGTCCTTATATTGTTATTCCATAAGTCACATGTTCAAATCCCCATTCTTGCAATTATTTTTTATCATTTTTTTTATTCTTCTCATAACCTACAAATGAGACCTTTCATTTCCAAAATGAATGGTGGCCTTTCATTTCTCTTTTAATTCTCATGTTAAATGCATATGTTATTATTCACCATTACACCATCTTTATTTGTCCTCCTCTATCTTTTCCTTCCTCACATTTTTTATCTGTCACTTCTCCCTCTTCACCTAAAGTCCAAGAAGAAGAATATGAAGAACTCTTCAAGAAGGTCTCACTAGTAACGCGAGGCTGTCGGCGGATAGACAAGCCCGGTGACAATACCGGCTTGTGCATGTAAGTCCCTTCTCTCTCCTTTCCCCCCCACCTCTTATTTTCCTCTTGTCATGCATCGTGAACCCTCTATTCTTTTCATATCATAATCCATAAGAGAAGATACACATAAACATATACATATACATATACATAAGTTTAGATGTATATGATTCTATATGGTTTAATAATATCTTATTATCTCTTGTTCAAATTAAGGTATTTTTAATTCTTTGTTCATGGCTAGGAATGTTTATTACAACTTGTGAGAACACAAAATTTCATGCCACAATATATCTATAATGTCACATGAAATCGGTTTGTTTATTAAAAGAAAAATAGAAGCCTGCATAAAATACTAGTTAATCTTTCTGCCGATTTTAGTATACACATCAATACCTTTAGTTTTAAAATAATTTTTATAAATTAATTTTTAACTCTGAAAATTTCAGGAAATTTACATATGATAGAATATATTATTTTGTATACGCTGTAAAAATTTTAGATCGATCCGCATAACGGTTTAGGAATTACATCGTATTTATTCACTGATCGTAAAACAGAAAACTGCAGCTGTCGGTCAATTTCTAGGACACATAACTTGGTATACCGGTGTCCAAATTGAGCAAACTCAGGTGTTTTTGATATCTACATCGAATGAACTAGATTTTATTAGTTTTATATTCTTACTGAAAACCGACGTAAAATATAGAAAACTGTATTACAATATTAAGTGACGGATCTGGACAGAATCTGTTCCGGTTCGCACACTGTTTTTAAATTGGACATAACTCGAACACCCGATGTCCGTTTGTGACAAAATTTAGATGTGTAGATGCACCATTGATAGAATTATAATTTTCTGTATATTATATTACTTAGGAATGCATGAAACAACCTGATATAGGCTTTACAATACAATATATAGTTGCTGTCCAGAAATCTGAATTTCTGTTTTAAATGCTGATATTAAAATGATCATAACTAGAGATTTATAAATCCAAATCATGTGAATCTTGGTGTTTTCGATAAGTACATCGAAATACCTACAATTTTCTAATAATTTTCGTAACCTGAAACCTGATACAAATTAACTCAAACTGCGTTTTAAAAATATGTGACGGTGCCGAATAGATTCTGATCTGTTTTGCGCGACGATACGAAAACATATATATATCTCTCAAACCGGTAGTCATATTTAGGTAAAACTGGAACTCACGCATGCAAAACATTTAGAGCCATATTTCTGTTTATATTTCGCATTCATTCAACTTGATTAATTAGTCGTACATAATATTTCTTTACAGCATTGTTTATGGTAGTTACTCGAATAATATACTTGACTCATTTCATGCTATTCGAACATGTATACATATTTATCTTGATCATTAAATTGTTGTATGTACTTAAAGACGATAATTAAATACTTGAGTTATATTTTGAAAACTATACAAAAATATTTTTACATAAAACCCCCTCAAGTTTATAAATTACCCTAAGGACCCTAACAATTATAAGACCACGATTCATAATTCTGATTGTCTGACTCGGGTTTGAGTCTGATTAATTTGACTTGAATCTGATTCAAGTCAACCTATAATCTACAAGATTCCAATTCAAAATGAACACATGAATCCATGAATACAATTATCAATTTATACAATTTGGCTGAACCGAACCATGGATATATTCCTTTTACATGATTCTCAGTATTCCATTTACATGACTCTACGGTTACGACCGTTTTCTGATATCATGGTTTCGGTCAGTCAGTCAATCAATCTACAATTACTACAATTTACAAGATAACAATACAAATAAGACTTCGCGGGGTTAAAGGGGTAGATTGGTACGGAAGATGTTAAAGGTGGCACGAGGTGGTCAGATTTAATACACCTAACATGAATCCAGTTGCTGTTGTACCGTGGCATAAACGGTTCCTTGTACTATACGTGCCCTTAGTCTCTGGCATATAGAGACTCCCCTCGTATACACTGGCATCCTTCTGTACCAAGCTACAAACAACTACGTTAAACAATATTCCATAATATTCAACACTACAATACTTTAGAAAATACTATACTCTGTCACTCTTATTCTTCATTATCCTTTGGGACTTACCGAGCGACCTGTTCGCTGACGACATTCTATTTCTCTCTTCTTGGAATGTCGTCAGGTGCGTTGGACCAAGTTGAGACCGAGCCAACAACTGAAGATTTGGAGCAGTTCCAAGAAGATCCAGAGCTCTAGACTTTGTACTTGTTCTTTCCAGCATTTCCTTTTATTATTATGCCACTGTTTAGGCATTGCTTTCTTTTTTCATTCCAGTTGTATTTTCATTTCATGCATTGTATAAAGAATGTTATTAATAAAAGTTGCTGTTATCTCAATCTCATTTGTCTCTTGTGATTATTTTATATTGCTTAGTTACGCTTAGCGTATGTACTTCTGAGTATATACGTAGCGGACCTCGTCGCGTCCACTTCGCCGTACACTGGGAAGCGGGGCGTGACAGGTTTTGTTGGTGGCCCATGCAGGTCAGAGCTGTGTGAATCCCTGTCATGCAGTTCTGGTCTGCGTGAACAACCTAAGCAATATAACACAAGACGCAGCAACTAAAACATTCTTTACAATCATGTTCCTTGAATCTTACCATTTCATATTCCTTGAATCTTATCATTTCATATCCGTTGAATCTATCCTAACCCTATTCTTTCACTCACAATCACCAAATTGTTTTGAAACTGTTACACTTCCCTTTTACAAATTTCGAGGACGAAATTTTTTTAAGAAGGGTAGAATGTAATGACCCCAAAATATTTATACATTTGTATTATCCCTCTTCAATAATATACCGTATTTATTTGTACTTGGTATTTTCCTTTTTCTATTAAATTTATTATTATTTTATTCCTCAATCTATTATGTATTTTTTTCTAGGTACAATTTCTTTTTCTTATATTTAAGTTTTTAACTTCTCATTCTTATTTTTTCCTTTCATAAATATTTAACCCAAATCCATTATTCTTATTCTCTACAGCCCATCTAAAAAGCCCATTTTCTTTTTAAGCAACATCATATATTTAATTATAATTAAATATATGCATGAACAATCTTATAGCTCATTGGTTAAGTCCTTATATTGTTATTCCATAAGTCACATGTTCAAATCCCCATTCTTGCAATTATTTTTTATCATTTTTTTTATTCTTCTCATAACCTACAAATGAGACCTTTCATTTCCAAAATGAATGGTGGCCTTTCATTTCTCTTTTAATTCTCATGTTAAATGCATATGTTATTATTCACCATTACACCATCTTTATTTGTCCTCCTCTATCTTTTCCTTCCTCACATTTTTTATCTGTCACTTCTCCCTCTTCACCTAAAGTCCAAGAAGAAGAATATGAAGAACTCTTCAAGAAGGTCTCACTAGTAACGCGAGGCTGTCGGCGGATAGACAAGCCCGGTGACAATACCGGCTTGTGCATGTAAGTCCCTTCTCTCTTCTTTCCCCCCCACCTCTTATTTTCCTCTTGTCATGCATCGTGAACCCTCTATTCTTTTCATATCATAATCCATAAGAGAAGATACACATAAACATATACATATACATATACATAAGTTTAGATGTATATGATTCTATATGGTTTAATAATATCTTATTATCTCTTGTTCAAATTAAGGTATTTTTAATTCTTTGTTCATGGCTAGGAATGTTTATTACAACTTGTGAGAACACAAAATTTCATGCCACAATATATCTATAATGTCACATGAAATCGGTTTGTTTATTAAAAGAAAAATAGAAGCCTGCATAAAATACTAGTTAATCTTTCTGCCGATTTTAGTATACACATCAATACCTTTAGTTTTAAAATAATTTTTATAAATTAATTTTTAACTCTGAAAATTTCAGGAAATTTACATATGATAGAATATATTATTTTGTATACGCTGTAAAAATTTTAGATCGATCCGCATAACGGTTTAGGAATTACATCGTATTTATTCACTGATCGTAAAACAGAAAACTGCAGCTGTCGGTCAATTTCTAGGACACATAACTTGGTATACCGGTGTCCAAATTGAGCAAACTCAGGTGTTTTTGATATCTACATCGAATGAACTAGATTTTATTAGTTTTATATTCTTACTGAAAACCGACGTAAAATATAGAAAACTGTATTACAATATTAAGTGACGGATCTGGACAGAATCTGTTCCGGTTCGCACACTGTTTTTAAATTGGACATAACTCGAACACCCGATGTCCGTTTGTGACAAAATTTAGATGTGTAGATGCACCATTGATAGAATTATAATTTTCTGTATATTATATTACTTAGGAATGCATGAAACAACCTGATATAGGCTTTACAATACAATATATAGTTGCTGTCCAGAAATCTGAATTTCTGTTTTAAATGCTGATATTAAAATGATCATAACTAGAGATTTATAAATCCAAATCATGTGAATCTTGGTGTTTTCGATAAGTACATCGAAATACCTACAATTTTCTAATAATTTTCGTAACCTGAAACCTGATACAAATTAACTCAAACTGCGTTTTAAAAATATGTGACGGTGCCGAATAGATTCTGATCTGTTTTGCGCGACGATACGAAAACATATATATATCTCTCAAACCGGTAGTCATATTTAGGTAAAACTGGAACTCACGCATGCAAAACATTTAGAGCCATATTTCTGTTTATATTTCGCATTCATTCAACTTGATTAATTAGTCGTACATAATATTTCTTTACAGCATTGTTTATGGTAGTTACTCGAATAATATACTTGACTCATTTCATGCTATTCGAACATGTATACATATTTATCTTGATCATTAAATTGTTGTATGTACTTAAAGACGATAATTAAATACTTGAGTTATATTTTGAAAACTATACAAAAATATTTTTACATAAAACCCCCTCAAGTTTATAAATTACCCTAAGGACCCTAACAATTATAAGACCACGATTCATAATTCTGATTGTCTGACTCGGGTTTGAGTCTGATTAATTTGACTTGAATCTGATTCAAGTCAACCTATAATCTACAAGATTCCAATTCAAAATGAACACATGAATCCATGAATACAATTATCAATTTATACAATTTGGCTGAACCGAACCATGGATATATTCCTTTTACATGATTCTCAGTATTCCATTTACATGACTCTACGGTTACGACCGTTTTCTGATATCATGGTTTCGGTCAGTCAGTCAATCAATCTACAATTACTACAATTTACAAGATAACAATACAAATAAGACTTCGCGGGGTTAAAGGGGTAGATTGGTACGGAAGATGTTAAAGGTGGCACGAGGTGGTCAGATTTAATACACCTAACATGAATCCAGTTGCTGTTGTACCGTGGCATAAACGGTTCCTTGTACTATACGTGCCCTTAGTCTCTGGCATATAGAGACTCCCCTCGTATACACTGGCATCCTTCTGTACCAAGCTACAAACAACTACGTTAAACAATATTCCATAATATTCAACACTACAATACTTTAGAAAATACTATACTCTGTCACTCTTATTCTTCATTATCCTTTGGGACTTACCGAGCGACCTGTTCGCTGACGACATTCTATTTCTCTCTTCTTGGAATGTCGTCAGGTGCGTTGGACCAAGTTGAGACCGAGCCAACAACTGAAGATTTGGAGCAGTTCCAAGAAGATCCAGAGCTCTAGACTTTGTACTTGTTCTTTCCAGCATTTCCTTTTATTATTATGCCACTGTTTAGGCATTGCTTTCTTTTTTCATTCCAGTTGTATTTTCATTTCATGCATTGTATAAAGAATGTTATTAATAAAAGTTGCTGTTATCTCAATCTCATTTGTCTCTTGTGATTATTTTATATTGCTTAGTTACGCTTAGCGTATGTACTTCTGAGTATATACGTAGCGGACCTCGTCGCGTCCACTTCGCCGTACACTGGGAAGCGGGGCGTGACAGGTTTTGTTGGTGGCCCATGCAGGTCAGAGCTGTGTGAATCCCTGTCATGCAGTTCTGGTCTGCGTGAACAACCTAAGCAATATAACACAAGACGCAGCAACTAAAACATTCTTTACAATCATGTTCCTTGAATCTTACCATTTCATATTCCTTGAATCTTATCATTTCATATCCGTTGAATCTATCCTAACCCTATTCTTTCACTCACAATCACCAAATTGTTTTGAAACTGTTACACTTCCCTTTTACAAATTTCGAGGACGAAATTTTTTTAAGAAGGGTAGAATGTAATGACCCCAAAATATTTATACATTTGTATTATCCCTCTTCAATAATATACCGTATTTATTTGTACTTGGTATTTTCCTTTTTCTATTAAATTTATTATTATTTTATTCCTCAATCTATTATGTATTTTTTTCTAGGTACAATTTCTTTTTCTTATATTTAAGTTTTTAACTTCTCATTCTTATTTTTTCCTTTCATAAATATTTAACCCAAATCCATTATTCTTATTCTCTACAGCCCATCTAAAAAGCCCATTTTCTTTTTAAGCAACATCATATATTTAATTATAATTAAATATATGCATGAACAATCTTATAGCTCATTGGTTAAGTCCTTATATTGTTATTCCATAAGTCACATGTTCAAATCCCCATTCTTGCAATTATTTTTTATCATTTTTTTTATTCTTCTCATAACCTACAAATGAGACCTTTCATTTCCAAAATGAATGGTGGCCTTTCATTTCTCTTTTAATTCTCATGTTAAATGCATATGTTATTATTCACCATTACACCATCTTTATTTGTCCTCCTCTATCTTTTCCTTCCTCACATTTTTTATCTGTCACTTCTCCCTCTTCACCTAAAGTCCAAGAAGAAGAATATGAAGAACTCTTCAAGAAGGTCTCACTAGTAACGCGAGGCTGTCGGCGGATAGACAAGCCCGGTGACAATACCGGCTTGTGCATGTAAGTCCCTTCTCTCTCCTTTCCCCCCCACCTCTTATTTTCCTCTTGTCATGCATCGTGAACCCTCTATTCTTTTCATATCATAATCCATAAGAGAAGATACACATAAACATATACATATACATATACATAAGTTTAGATGTATATGATTCTATATGGTTTAATAATATCTTATTATCTCTTGTTCAAATTAAGGTATTTTTAATTCTTTGTTCATGGCTAGGAATGTTTATTACAACTTGTGAGAACACAAAATTTCATGCCACAATATATCTATAATGTCACATGAAATCGGTTTGTTTATTAAAAGAAAAATAGAAGCCTGCATAAAATACTAGTTAATCTTTCTGCCGATTTTAGTATACACATCAATACCTTTAGTTTTAAAATAATTTTTATAAATTAATTTTTAACTCTGAAAATTTCAGGAAATTTACATATGATAGAATATATTATTTTGTATACGCTGTAAAAATTTTAGATCGATCCGCATAACGGTTTAGGAATTACATCGTATTTATTCACTGATCGTAAAACAGAAAACTGCAGCTGTCGGTCAATTTCTAGGACACATAACTTGGTATACCGGTGTCCAAATTGAGCAAACTCAGGTGTTTTTGATATCTACATCGAATGAACTAGATTTTATTAGTTTTATATTCTTACTGAAAACCGACGTAAAATATAGAAAACTGTATTACAATATTAAGTGACGGATCTGGACAGAATCTGTTCCGGTTCGCACACTGTTTTTAAATTGGACATAACTCGAACACCCGATGTCCGTTTGTGACAAAATTTAGATGTGTAGATGCACCATTGATAGAATTATAATTTTCTGTATATTATATTACTTAGGAATGCATGAAACAACCTGATATAGGCTTTACAATACAATATATAGTTGCTGTCCAGAAATCTGAATTTCTGTTTTAAATGCTGATATTAAAATGATCATAACTAGAGATTTATAAATCCAAATCATGTGAATCTTGGTGTTTTCGATAAGTACATCGAAATACCTACAATTTTCTAATAATTTTCGTAACCTGAAACCTGATACAAATTAACTCAAACTGCGTTTTAAAAATATGTGACGGTGCCGAATAGATTCTGATCTGTTTTGCGCGACGATACGAAAACATATATATATCTCTCAAACCGGTAGTCATATTTAGGTAAAACTGGAACTCACGCATGCAAAACATTTAGAGCCATATTTCTGTTTATATTTCGCATTCATTCAACTTGATTAATTAGTCGTACATAATATTTCTTTACAGCATTGTTTATGGTAGTTACTCGAATAATATACTTGACTCATTTCATGCTATTCGAACATGTATACATATTTATCTTGATCATTAAATTGTTGTATGTACTTAAAGACGATAATTAAATACTTGAGTTATATTTTGAAAACTATACAAAAATATTTTTACATAAAACCCCCTCAAGTTTATAAATTACCCTAAGGACCCTAACAATTATAAGACCACGATTCATAATTCTGATTGTCTGACTCGGGTTTGAGTCTGATTAATTTGACTTGAATCTGATTCAAGTCAACCTATAATCTACAAGATTCCAATTCAAAATGAACACATGAATCCATGAATACAATTATCAATTTATACAATTTGGCTGAACCGAACCATGGATATATTCCTTTTACATGATTCTCAGTATTCCATTTACATGACTCTACGGTTACGACCGTTTTCTGATATCATGGTTTCGGTCAGTCAGTCAATCAATCTACAATTACTACAATTTACAAGATAACAATACAAATAAGACTTCGCGGGGTTAAAGGGGTAGATTGGTACGGAAGATGTTAAAGGTGGCACGAGGTGGTCAGATTTAATACACCTAACATGAATCCAGTTGCTGTTGTACCGTGGCATAAACGGTTCCTTGTACTATACGTGCCCTTAGTCTCTGGCATATAGAGACTCCCCTCGTATACACTGGCATCCTTCTGTACCAAGCTACAAACAACTACGTTAAACAATATTCCATAATATTCAACACTACAATACTTTAGAAAATACTATACTCTGTCACTCTTATTCTTCATTATCCTTTGGGACTTACCGAGCGACCTGTTCGCTGACGACATTCTATTTCTCTCTTCTTGGAATGTCGTCAGGTGCGTTGGACCAAGTTGAGACCGAGCCAACAACTGAAGATTTGGAGCAGTTCCAAGAAGATCCAGAGCTCTAGACTTTGTACTTGTTCTTTCCAGCATTTCCTTTTATTATTATGCCACTGTTTAGGCATTGCTTTCTTTTTTCATTCCAGTTGTATTTTCATTTCATGCATTGTATAAAGAATGTTATTAATAAAAGTTGCTGTTATCTCAATCTCATTTGTCTCTTGTGATTATTTTATATTGCTTAGTTACGCTTAGCGTATGTACTTCTGAGTATATACGTAGCGGACCTCGTCGCGTCCACTTCGCCGTACACTGGGAAGCGTTCGTCAGGTGCGTTGGACCAAGTTGAGACCGAGCCAACAACTGAAGATTTGGAGCAGTTCCAAGAAGATCCAGAGCTCTAGACTTTGTACTTGTTCTTTCCAGCATTTCCTTTTATTATTATGCCACTGTTTAGGCATTGCTTTCTTTTTTCATTCCAGTTGTATTTTCATTTCATGCATTGTATAAAGAATGTTATTAATAAAAGTTGCTGTTATCTCAATCTCATTTGTCTCTTGTGATTATTTTATATTGCTTAGTTACGCTTAGCGTATGTACTTCTGAGTATATACGTAGCGGACCTCGTCGCGTCCACTTCGCCGTACACTGGGAAGCGGGGCGTGACATTCTGTCTCATGAAACTTATCGCCCGTTCTCAGTTCTTTACCTATCTGTAGCCCATGTAACATATTACATATGCGGGATCCTGATCCGGTATCATATACCCAGGACGTAAAGGACACTGAGAAACAGTTCTATATAATGAACACACCCGAAGATGATGCATCAGCATGCACTTTCTTCGTTTGGGCGGCACGGGAATTCTGGTAATCCCCAATTTCCTGCTCTGTCTTATAACAATTATAAGTTGGAGCGGGACCAACGTTCCCCAGCTTAGTATAACAAGCGGGTTCGGTCAAATATCCATATTATTATCTTGATTAAGGCGTGATATGGTCGCTACCTGGAGAGAGAGAGAGAAGAAAACACTCAGCGTATGCTCTTACAAGAATAGATTGGTTATTATTTTATCTAATCAGGATGGCTCCCACTGCTTTTTATTTCAAACCCTAAAAGGAAAGACTAGCCGGGATTAATTACACACTACAAGTTCGCCAATCTTTCAGCCAGGCCAGTGTCGGTACTTTGAGGGAGGTCCCCCGTGCTTTCGCACGAACCTAATTAATGTAAACCTCGTTTTCTCAGAGGCGTAATCTCGTTAACACCTTTCTAGACACCTACTTGATCGGCTAATTGTAATATGTAAAACTCTCCCAGGAGTAACTCTTACTCGCAGTGGGTATCGGGATCCAACTATCTCATAGAAGGTATGCAATCTCATTGCAAATTTCAACACTTGAAATTCCCGATAATATTTTACCCCTAGTGTTCTATGACCTTGACGAATGCCAAACAACCCATAGTCCACTAGTCAAGTTCAACCCGTACATTTCTTGATTGAATTAAACCCACCCGCACGACCCTTGACGAATGCCAAACAACGCCGTACGAATACCCTAATCCAATCTGCATCATATGCATAAGCAGATAAATACTAGTTAGCTACCGCACACTACGCCTTGACGAATGCCAAACTACCGCAGCACGAATACTAACTAGTACTTATCTGAAATGACGGAGGGCTACGACAGGTTTTTCTGAAAACCTATTGCGTAATGAACTTGATATCGTTGTAGAATCAAATGATTTTGAAATGGAGCGTTTTTTATGCTTTTCTAGTTTTGCTAAAGGGGTCACTCCCGGTGAAGGGATCGTCGGCCCTTTCCTCGTCGAATGAGGTGCGGGATATATCACATATATCGCTGTGCAAAGCAGAAACTATAGAAGCAATGAAAAACAAACCGAGTGTGTAGCATCTGCCAGTTATTGCTAAAGGAGTCACTCCCGGTGAAGGGATCTCGGTCCTTTCCTCATCGAATAAGGTGCAGGGTATATCATATATATCACTGTGCAAAGCAAGAACTGTAGTTACCCTTTTTATTTTGAAATTCGATTCTACAACATCTTAGGTTTCTTTTACTTTCATTAATCATATTAATGAAGTCCCATCATTTAAATACCTAAACATCACAGATAAATACGACATACACTTATGCCATCCGCATTCGCCTCGATGTCCCCTCGTGCACCGTTAGGTTAGGTAACTAACGGCAGAGCAGGGCAAGGCTAGCGCGAGTGCAAAACATAAGTAACGTCTATATAATATATCATATATACTATATACAGTATCTATCACAGAACATCACATGATCACATCACAGATATCGCAGCAGAAGAAACATATGAAATATTGGATATACTAGGACGTCCGTGTTTTCAATACGAGCCAGTATAAAACACGGATTCCACGGTTGCGATGAATAGCCAAAACCACACCCCTAGACCCCTACGAGAGCGGCAAGCAACCCTACCAATTCTAGAGTTAGGAGACCCGGACTCGACTCCTCGAGTTGGTCTCCCACTGGACTCCAGAACCCGGTTACTTGTGCTCCCCTCCTTGGGTCTATCCTAGTGCGGAAAAGAAAATAATATACAAAGGGTGACATCTTCCGCAACCTGGAAGTGCCCCAATAAAAGAATATTACATACAAGTTTTTACATGAATGAAAATGAAAAACACTCATCTCACATAAAAACCCCCGGCTATTCAAACACGACGATCCAATATAACATATCCAGCAACACATAACATCACATGTCATCAACGTAAGTAAATATGCGCATCCCAATTGTCGTTGACATATAGCAACGAAACCGGCGATATCACATATTACACTTACGGTCACAGAAAAGAAAGTATAAAACTACAACAGTTGGAATCCGCAACCTCCATAGACATCGCATGCCTAATCAAATGAATTACTTAGACATCGCATGCCTAACAATTATAAACCCCGCATTTTAGTCTCAAAATCGAAAACACTTTTCAATATCAAGTCGGGCAATTCAACAAGATTCCCGACATCCTGATCGAATGCTCGTCGCAAACTTTAGTAGGCGGCCGCACCCCCGACGCCGTCGACGAAGTGCACCAAGGCGGAACACCGCTGCCGCGAGCACCCGGACGGATGCTTTCGGCGACGGGGTTCTCCTACAGTCACTTGGTCGGGGCTATGGAGTGAGGCTGTCTATTAAGTTTATCCGGCGAGTATCCGCGTACGCTACGTGATTGCGACGGACTTTTGATCACATCAAAATTCCGTGGCAATCGATCAAGTGAGACTAAACTGCTATGTTTATAACATTCATTCAGTTATCTCATAACTACTTGTGAATTCCAAATATTGTATCACATTCCAGATAAATAGAAAATGTTAAACTTTCCGATCGAGCAATCGAATACCCAAGTTTTCCCGAAACAGATCATCACATGAAATAAGCTCAAAGACATTCACTTCGTGCCTCAGTACCAACGGTCCAGCCGTAGAAAGGTCAAGCCAACGCCTCACATGTGGCACGCCGTACTGCCCCAAACCCTAAGGTTCAAAGGGCAGTTCAAGACGGTCACATAATCGAGTTAAGGTTTGTTGTCTTCTAGAGGGTCCATCGCGTTACTTGCACTACTTAGAACGCCTTTAAACCATGGAAAAATCCAACACTTGGAAATTTCCCGACAGGGGAAAAGTTGGGTATTTATATCCGGTCGAACTTTTTAACATATTCAACAAATTATCCGGAAAACACATAGACAAAATCTGATAATCCGATCGAATCATCTAAGCTCCAAAACACCCTGGAATATTCAACTCTTGAATAAATATTAAAAAATTCCCAGAAAATCCAGCACCTGAAGTGACAAATTACTGTGCAAAAATGGAGGGCTGACGTCATCATATGGCCGCGGAACCGCCGCACAAGTCATGCTTGTGCCGCGGTTCCGCCGCGCTTTAGATGAGTTAGCCCCTCGAATTTCACAGTAATTCAACTAAGACCCTGCTGAATTTTTTAGCAATTTTTAATCTGGAAAAAACCCAGTTTTTGAAAAAAATCCAGAGAGCATTTTGGAAATGGGATTTCGGTTCGATCGGACTTCAAACTCCGTCTACGCATCGCCTAAGGCTCTAGGTAGGCTCTGATACCACTGTAGGGTTCCTAGGCACACTAATGAGGTCTCACAAGGCATCAACCATACCAATTTCAAATTTTGCAAGTGCCGAGAAACTCTAATACGGATCGTTAACTAGAATTTTAGGCGAAACAAGAAGCTAGTTAACAATTTAACTAAGTGAACGGAAATACAACCTTTGTAGATCCGGTTCTCCATCTCCATAACTTCATGATGAAGTCCCCTTGCTGTCCAAATCCAATCCCGGGCTCTAGCGTCGGCTTCATCGGAGAAATGGGCGGGCTAGGTCATCGACAACGATGCCGAAGATGATCTACGTCGAGGTATCACAAGATCAAGCTCCCACTTCACCAAGTCATGAAACTTATGAAGAAAACACCCTATACTACTTGGCAAGAGGTAGAGGATGAAGAAATAGGAAGTGGGTTCACTTTGGAATTGGATTTCTCACATGATTTCATCACTTGCCATTGATGAGGCAAGCTTTTCTTTCTTGCTCATGAAGAAGAAGATGAAGAAAGAATATGATAAGTGTTAAAGAATAATTGAAAAAGAATTGATTCTTATCATATTCTAACCTTAGTTAAGTGTAGAGAATAGACTAGGGTTAGTTTAAATGGTTAGGGTTAAGGATGAAAACAAAAAGGTGATTTAGTCAAAGCTTCATGAAGCTTCAACTAAAAACAAATCAAGCCACCATTCATTTATCTTTCAATTTATTCAAAATGAATAAATAAATAAGATAAATGAATAAGTAAAACTCTAATCAACAACTTAACCATGGTTTAATTCTTTACACTTAACCAAATAAGCATGTATCATCAAACATGATACAATGAAGTGCACAAAAGTATATCACATATACAACTTGCACAAATCAAGTGAGAAAATCCACTTAAAGTGAACCAATACTAGTTAATGCAAAGTAATAAATCAAATATATAATTATACATTAAATCATTAAATCAACACTTGATTTAACGATCCGGTCATATTGCATATAACCGACCAGTATCCTATGTATCGGCTTATCGAATCAATGGTTGATTCGATAACTAGGTTATATCGCATATAACCAATCGATACATTCATCGCGAGAATGAAATACGATATCACATACACGCATTATTCTCGGTCCTGCACATATCTCATATGCGCTCCTATTTCGTTTCGCTTAAGCCAGGAAACCTCTGTGTAGGACTCTAAAGACTCGTCAATACGCCGGCAGCAGATAATGATCATATCAAGCACCCACAAGCCGCAAGCGGTCTGCTAAACGTAACGGCCACCCGGGTATTGAGCGATCAGAAGATCGACGAGCAAGCCCGCTCACACTCCTATGAATCCAACCAGTAACACTTACCGTACAGTCCGGTCTCGTCGTCTGATATGTCGCATATCTTGCCTAGGGGTGGTAAACGTCAGACCCCAATAGCTCGATAAGTCGTGTCGATATGAGGTCTATAACATTTCGAGAAACTACTGGTAACACTTACCAGTAAATCTCAGCAACCCTGGCCAGGGATTTCCAGTTATAGCCAATCGAACACAGCGCAACATCAACTCCCTATACCGGGAGAGACGAATCCCCTCCTATCGCTCATTGCCTCCATGTGATTCGGGACTGTACCCAAAAACCACCGTGTTGCACGCCCTCTTGAACGTGGTAAGGTGGAAATCAAAGCACAGTGGGAACCACACAAGACTCTATGACGATCTCGGGTCAACAGACTACTCTGTACCAGTGTCACCAGAGAACTGCCATCTGACGTAAGGTATAATACCATCTGGGAGTTCTCGGCGAGTCCGTCCAGTGTACCCAGTCTCCACTGAGCACCCGTATATCATCTCCGATGTCAAACACCAATGGATATGGGATCATCCATCGCCCATCTGTATGGGTCGAGAAGGTATACGCTAGTCTACTCTGGTATATCGATGCCCCGTCTCGATACACCCACAACTAGGGACCTTGAAGGATGTACTTATGGACTACCATGTCCCCACTAGTATGATCCGCATCATAGTCCAGGTAGTCAAGTACACATCCTAAGGGCTTTACCAACATGTAACAGAGGGACAATCAGTGTACACGTTAAGGTAAAGAGAACCAGATAGCATACTATCATGTCGAGCAAGAAAGTCCTCCCTATATATGTCCAAGCATCCACTACAATATACATCCTATGTATAGTAATGGCCTCTAGGACATACATATAACTAACACAATCTACGGGAAACCAAAAGAAAAACAAACACACACGACATGAAGTGAACATCTGGAGAAGGAGAAAGTGGTTATCATAACCCGATAACGTAATTAACTGTAGGGGCTTGTGCCTGCAGGGAAGAGCGTCCCCATAATCAAAAACCCCTCGCAAGCGAGTGGGAATCTGACGAAGTCTGCTACAACGGCTGCATCTGCCCAAACCTCCGATATACGGTGCCACAAATCAACTTGGCATCTTCGGAGAGGTGGACGGATAAACCCAAATAGCATCTGCCCCCAAAATTCAGGCCAGATCGGTCGCGTCTTTCGGCGGTGAACAGCGGTCTTGGACGACTGAGATTTGGTTTTGGTGATGTTGGGTGTGGATCTCAATGGGTTGGGGTTGGACGCCGAGCTACCTACAAAGAAGTCCCGGGGTGGGCGACCACCGTAGGACCCTCCAACGATCAAGTTACAGCCGAGGAATAGGAGCAGAGTAACGGCATATTGAGATATTTCGAGTTGCCTGAGTCATCTGAGAAACGGGTTTATATAGGGGTCGCGTGGAGCGGGCGGGCGCAAGATCACCGCCATCAGTTATGCCCCAGCATTATACTCGCCTTGAATGGTAGAATGCGCCCATTAACGGCGGGATGCGCCCATTAACGGAAAGATGCGCTAGCGTGGGACGCGGATCGTGGGGAGGCGGATATCTCACCCTGGTGATATACGCGGAGCCATTACGGGGCGCATGGGATTTGCGCTCCTGGTAGATCGGGAGTGGCCAAGGAAGCTCAGAATGTCGGAGGCTCGGAGACGAGCCCGGAGGCCGAGGAAGCTCGGCACGTCGGAGGCTCGAAGATGAGCCTGGAGGCCGAGGAAGCTCGGCACGTCGGATGCTCAGAGACGAGCAAGGAGACTGAGATAGCTCGGAGGCGAGCTGTTGGTAATTTCCTAGTTGAAGGTGGAATGTATTCAGGGAGGTCTCCTGGAAGGTCGGACACGTTCCTAAAGACGAAGTCCCAAGAAATCCTCAGAATGCAACTCATTTGTTCTACCTCCGTAGCTTTCGGGACACGTCATCTGCCACGTGTCGTAATTCGAGGAGACACCACTTGTGAGCATCATCATTAGCCTGCCACTCTCGTTCCGACCTATCCAAGGGTCGGGTCGAGAGTGGTCTGCTCGGTCTTTCTTCCGCTCAATTTGGCGCCAAGGATCATAATGCGGAATGCCTGGGAACGGTACGACGTTTGGCGGTTGCGTCGTTCAATCTTTTGGGCCCACGTGTCTCCTCGTCATGCGCCTGAATCTTCACGCGTATCCCCGATGGCGTCAGCGGATCAAATGAAATGATCGCGCTTTTAAGAAGGGGCGTCGTTTCAGTCGGTCGCCAGTTGGGATACGGGCCACGTGTCGGATTTCAGTTGGCAGACGCAATAGGCTGTCGCTGTCACCTGCAACCGAATGGACATCTCCAATGGCCGATCGCCACGTGGAGCTCTGACGGCTGGCAGGTGCGACGTTTCGTTTTGACGGGAGTCGATCTGGGCCATCGGATTCTTTCTTTGGGGTGTATAAATAGGAAAGGACCCTTTTAGGGCCAACATTTCTGCCATAATTTACTTTCGTTGTCAAAGATTACTCGGCGCTCCTTCCGTTTAGATCGGATCACCCGTGATTTTTCCTCGGCGAGCCCATTCCCTTGAATCAGGTTAGATGTCTTCATCTGAGGAGTCTGTAGAGATAGTTAGGGTTGAATCGGACGATGAGGCTCCAGTTGTTGGATCCGAGTCCAGCGGGTCTTCCTCCCCCCCGGCTTCAGATAGCCGGGAGGGTTCTTCTGCTGCTTCATCTGTGTCGGGCTCGCCCCCTAGAGCCAAGGCCGCCCATGTCGTTCGCCGTCAGGTGGCGACAAGGGCCTCTAAGGCACGCATCGGGAACGCCCGTGACGCGCCCTCTATTTTGAGGAATGTGGACGAGCTTACCGAGATTCAGGCTTGATTCCATATTCCCTCCAACTATTCGCTTCGCTTAGCTAGAGAGGGTAAGCAGGCGGACCAGATGCAGGGCAAGGAGATTGCCCTGTGTTTGGAAGCATTCCGGGCCGGAATGTGTCTGCTCTTCTCAGCCGAGGTATGTGGGGTGCTTCGCTGCTTCCATCTTGTCCCGAGCCAGCTACCGCCGAACTCGTGGAGAATCCTCCTCGGGTTTCTGGTCCGGTTGAAACTTGAAAATATCCCCTTCAGTTTGACCCTCCTCGTTTCCTTCCTCTGTTATAAGAATCAGCCTGGCACCATCAAGGATGAGCCGAGCTGGGTGTATTTTTCCTTCAAAAAACGTAAGGGCGGGGTGGCCGGGTCGGGCGGGGTAGCCGTCCCTTCTTCCATCCATGAATGGAAGAAGAAGTTCATTTTCGTCGGGCCACCCGAGGGCGAGGATTGGCCCATGTCTACACACTGGCACAGGGCCGACTACCCGAGAACGAAACAATCATCTTCACCCGAGGCAAGGGTGGTGTCTTTGTGGAAGCCGATCCAGCGGACCGACGTCCTGCTTTCTGAGCAGGCTCTGAGCTGGGCTGGGTTCAGCGCCGCGCGCTTTCTGGGTAAGTTAGGGCAGTAGACGGTCCATTTAGATTTTAATGAATTTTCTTTGCCCTTTTCAGCGTCACTAACTCTCTTTGTGTATTCCCCTTTTTGCATAGCAAATGGACCGATCTGAGTTCTTGGCTGCCATAGTCGTGAAGGCCCAAAAGAAGACCGGGCACAGAAGCTTGTCCCGACCGGGTCCGAGCTCAACCCCGAGGCCTACCCCACCGAGCAAGCCTTCAGCTGCATCACCCCGAGTCCCCGAAGAGCGCCGCGGGTAGGGGGCAGAAGCATGCACGGTATCCGGTGCCCCAGGCGAGGGAGGAGGAGGAGGAGGCCGAGCCCACCGACGCCCCCCTAAAAAGGCACAAAAGGACGGTTTCTCGGGCGCCTTCTACTGGGATCCCAATGTAGGAGGGGGACTTCTGCTTCAAGGTGCCCTCGGGGCTCACCGTCACCGACAGCTTGCTCTTCGACATGGAACAACTAGCTAGGGGTAAGATTCCCCGTGGGACCCTGAAGGCCCAGGTGGCCGCCATCGCTTAGGAGGTAGTTCAAGTCAATATCTGTTTTCCTTTAAGAATCTTCTTAAGCATATTTTTTTCAGTTTGAACGTTTCTAACTTCTTTTGCTGCTTTCCTCGGGTCCTCCACCACTGCGCCCTTATCAACAATATGGAATCCGATGAAATATCCTCGGCCATGAGGAAAGCAGGCGAATCGTCCTCGCGGGAGGAGGATCAGTGCCTTCGTCTGCAGCAGGTGGAGGAGAAGATAGCCGCCCTCGAGGCTCGGGTGGTCGCCGAGGAGCTGACGAATTCTAAGTACAAGTAGTCTCACCGACTTCTGAGTGAATCCAACCGGGCTATCCAGGCCAAGTTGGAAGAGGTTGGTAACCTCTATAACGCGATGAAGAAGTCGAAGGAGGTTAGCAGAAAGGACGTCCGGGTAGCGCTCAAGGCCGTGAAGCTTGCCGAGGTCCGAGTGATGAAGTCCGTGAAGAGGTATAAAGCATCGGACCAGTTCTACGCCGACCTCGCCGAAGCCTCGGCCGTCGTTTGGCATGAGACCCTTGACGCCGTCAAGGCGTCAATGCTGGAGTTTGCCGATGGTGAGCTCCGCGCTAAGTATCCGCTATCCGAGGACGTGCCACAAGGGGCGGGCGCCGAGGTGGCCGCAGGGGACGAGGATGCCCGTGGAAGCGCCCATCCTGAGGTCGCCGTTTTAGTCCCCGACATTGGCGTCGAGCAGGGCGAGATCCTCCCCGAGCCTACGGCCTGAGCTTTCCTCTCTTAGGGATTTTTTATTTTTTCAAAATTTTGTAAGCCTCCGGGCGCTTTTGTAAGGCCGAGGAGCCCATAATACCTTGTATTTATTTTCGGATCATAAATAAAGTGCACATTTTTCTTCATTGTCCAAATGTTTAGCTCATATACTTTTGTTTGTATCTTCATTCTGCAAGTCTATTTAGCTCGTCAATAGTCTCATCCCGTGAGTGTTAGATCGTGTGTTGGTGTCCGACCATTTTATGCGCGCGTCGAGTGTAAGTCAAGTAACAGCCAAGTGTAGGAAGGTCGGTACCCTCCCGTTCCCCGGAGTCAAGGTGGCGATCGTTCATTTAGCATGAATCGAAAAATAGCTAAGTTAGAATAGGTCGGCGTTAACTGATTCTTGGGTAGGCCTCATGATGAGGGCTTTAGGTCCTTAGCGTGGATGGGTAGGAAGCTACCCGCTAGGGATCGTCCGGGAAGGAAGCTACTCGGCGGCCTCATGATGAGAGCTTTAGATCCTTAGCATAGATTGGTAGGAAGCTACCCGCTAGGGATGGACCGGGCGGGGAAGCTGTTCGGTGGCCTCGAGATGAGAGCTTTAGATCTTTAGCGTAGATGGATAGGAAGCTACCCGCTAGGGATGGACCGGGAAAGGAAACTTCTCGGTGGCCTCGAGAGGAGAGCTTTAGATCCTTACCGTAGATGGGTAGGAAGCTACCCGCTAAGGATGGACCGGACAGGGAAACTGCTCGGTGGCCTAGAGAGAAGGGCATTAGATCCTTAGCATAAATGGGTAGGAAGCTACCCGCTAGGGATGGACCGGGCAGGGAAGCTGCTCGGTGGCCTCGAGAGGAAGGCTTTAGATCCTTAGCGTAGATCGGTAGGAAGCTACCCGCTAGGGATGGTCCGGACAGGAAGCTGCTCGGTGGCCTCACGATGAGGGCTTTAGATCCTTAGCGTAGATGGGTAGGAAGTTACCCGCTAGGGATTGTTCCCCTCCGAATCACGGAGACGCGACCGCATAGGTTCGTTTTTCCTGAGATTCGGGGCAGATACTATTTGGTTTTATCCGTCCACCGCTCCGAAGATGCCAAGTTGATTTATGGCATCGTGTATCGGAGGTTTAGACGGATGCGGCCGATGTAGCAGACTTCGTCAGATTCCCCCTCGCTTGAGGGGTTTTTGATTGTGGGGACGCTCTTCCCTGCAGGCGCAAGCCCCTGCAGTTAATTACGCTACCGCATCGCGGTAACAACTTTCTCCTTCTCCAGAATTTCACTTCGTGTCGTGTTTGTTTGTTTTGTTTGTGGTTGCCCGTGGATTGTATACGGAGACTAAGTTATGCCGTCGCCCGTAGGACGTGGATTAGTCCAAATCCGTATTTACTTAGATTTGGGTTTGGTGTTTTAGTTTAAGGATACGTTAGCCATATTGAGGCTAAGATCGACTTAAACTTTTATTAAGGATACGTTAGCCTAATCTCCAGACTAAGATCAACTTAACGGGATCGTTTAGATCGAACAAAAGAGCAATTGGCTCTATTGTTTAGTTTAATGACGTTGCGGTCAATTTCCAGTTTAGGGACATGGTGGTCCATCATTTCCATTTGGAGACGAACATTAGTTTAGGGACGTTTCGGTCCACGAGTTTAAGGACCCTGCAGTCCATATAGATGTGTGGTTGTTGGGACCCGTCACCTCTCTGACGTCGTTGAAGGATTACAACGATAGGGGTCAGAGGAGTTCAGAGATGTACCCTGGAACCGGACGTAAATTGATTTAGGAGAGCAGTCTTGCTCAGTCAATTTAATTTGAGGACTTACGGCCATGATTGGGCTAAGTCCAGTTGAGAATATTCAACGTTTTTGTTTATCTTTGGCCTATTAGGCCTGTGCTAGGGCTTTACTCCTGTTTGATAATGCACTGCATTTTCTGTTGGCCTGCTAGGCCTTTTTGATTTGGGCTCTGTCCCTTTTAAATGATGCACAGCATCTGTTTGGGCTCTGCCCTTTATTAAAATAATGCATTGCATTTTGTTAGGCTTGTTAGGCCTTTTTTAATTGGGCTTGGCCCTTCTGTAAATAATGCAGTGCATTAATTTCTTGACAGTGGCTTGTCAGGCGCTTTGCGCCAATTACTGAGCGCAAGCGCTTGTCGTGGTGACACGTGTCACACTCTGGTGAGCGCAAGCGCAACAGCGCAGTGCGCTGCGCCAGTGCGCTGCGCTGTTGCGCTGCTGACACGTGGCGCGCTCTGGTGAGTTGCGCCAACTTCAGAGAGCAATGCTCTATCTTAAAAGTGCACAGCGCAAGTGGTCTTGGAGCTGACACATGGCGCTCTTTGGTGGGTTGCGCCAATCCAGGAGCGCAACAGTGCAGATTTTTGCAAGTGCAAGGCACTGTTTTAATTTCTTGATCCAACTTTGGATTCAAGAAAAGAATCTTTAAGATTTCAGAACCATTGGTTCACAAAAAAGTGCAAGGCACTGTTATTATTTAGTTTTTTTTATTGAAGATCATTGATCTTGTTCTTAGATCAATGATCTATTCAGAAGAAGTTCTTCTTGAACAAAGGTTTTTACCTATTTTGTTCTTGAGTTCTTCTCACAATCTTTCAAAGTTCTCTCTGTTTTGTTTTTGAAGTTCTTAATGTTCTGAATGTTCCTCCCCTTTTGAATTGGGGTCTAGGGGCCTTTATATAGTGCCCATTAATTTGTTAAATAGATCATTCTCTGAGTGATTTGGGGAATTTTCCCCACCGTTGGACCTTTGATCCAAGGGCTTCTGTTTTATAGAAGACAATTTTCTTGTTTTAACAAGAACAGAAAGATCTTACTAGAATTTTAATTCTGTTTGACGCAGATGCACCAGCGCTTGACACGTGTCGCACAGCGCAGAGCGCCGCGCAACTGCGCGAGCGCAACTGCGCTGCCACGTGTCGCGCAGCGCAACTGCGCTGCCACGTGGCGCGCAGCGCAGAGCGCAGATCATCTGAAGCGTTGCTTCTTTTAATTTTTGTTTTGAATAGAGCCTTGCTCTGATTGGGCGCGCTGCCTTGGGCGCTGCGCTCGCTGCGCTGGCGTGCCTGATTTTGACACGTGACGCTCTGCGCGCAGCGCAGGGGATCTGAAGCGTTGCTTCAGTTATTAAAATTTAAATTTTCAGAGTAGAGCTTCGCTCTGATTGGGGAAATCAGAAGCGTTTGCTTCATTTCCCGCCTTGGAATTTGAACAGAGCTTTGCTCTGATTGGGGTAAACAAATGCCCCCCCACCGTTGCGCTTACGTGGCCCCAAACATGAGCGCAGCAGTGGTCAGAATCCCAACTGTTGGGAAATTGAAACGGCACTTATTGCCTATAAATAGGACCTTTGGTCCCTTAGATGATTGTTCCCCTCCGAACGGCGGCCGAGACGCGGGACGTCTCGCCTGAGGTTCGGGGCAGATGCTAATTGGTACTATCCGTCCATCTCTCCGAAGATGCCAAGTTGATTTATGGCACCGTGTATCGAAGGTCTGAACGGATGCGTCCGATGTAGCAGACTTCGTCAGATTCCCCCTCGCTTGAGGGGTTTTTTGATTGTGGGGACGCTCTTCCCTGCAGGCGCAAGCCCCTGCAGTTAATTACGCTACCGCGTCGCGGTAACAACTTTCTCCTTCTCCAGATGGTCACTTCGTGTCGTGTGTGTTTATTTTATGTTTTGTTGCCCGTGGATTGTTTACGGAGACCGAGTTATGTCGTCGCCCGTAGGGCGTGGACTAGTCCAAATCCGTATTATCTTAGATTTGGGTTTGGGGGTTTGGTTTGAGGATACGTTAGCCATATTTAAGGCCAAGATCAACTCAAACGTTTGTTAAGGATACGTTAGTCTAACCTGAGACTAAGATTAACTTAACGGGACCGTTTAGATCCGACAAAAAAGCATTTGGGCTCCATTGTTCCAGTTTAGGGACATAGTGGTCCATTCAATGTATGGTAATCGGGACCCGTCACCTCTCTGACGATGTTGAAGGATTACAACGACAGATGTCAGAGGAGTTCAGAGATGTACCTTTGAACCAGAGTTAATTAGGGGGATCTATAGTCCAGTTTGGGACTAAAGTCTGTTTGAAAGGTTTAAGAATACGTTAGCCGTATTTAAGGCTAAGATCAACTTAAGCGGGATCGTTTAAATCCAACAAAAGAGCGTTTGGGCTCTATCGTTCCAGTTTAGGGACATAGTGGTCCATCGCTAGTTTAAGGACATTGCGGTCCATGGATAGTTTAAGGACATTGCGGTCCATTGTTAGTTTTAAGACATCTCGGTCGAGGTTAAGGACGTCGTAGTCCATGGGTTTAAGGACCCCACAGTCCATTGTTAGTTTTAAGACATCTCGGTCAAGGTTAAGGACGTCGTAGTCCATGGGTTTAAGGACCCCACAGTCCATATCAATGTGTGGTCATCGGGACCCGTCACCTCTTTAAAGACGTTGAGGGATTACAACGCCAAGTATCAAAGGAATGAAGAGATGTACCCTGGAACCGGAGTGGATTAAATAGTCTTTGGCCCAATTTGGGATCAAGACCAATTAATTATGTTATGAGCCCATTAGCCCAGTTAATTACGAATTGAGGACTTATGGCCAGCTTGGACTAAGTCCAATCATGTCTGGGACATCGGCCCTCCTGTTGGTCCCTTGAAGGAGAGGCTTTGCCTCTGGCCATTTAGCTAATTGGGCCAATGCCTAGTGTTAAACACTAAAGACCAATCAGTGTTGAACACTGAGAATGAGGTTGATAAGTCAGTGTTTAACACTGGAAGATAGTTGGTGTCAACACCAGCAACAAGGCCTTCAAATTAGTGTTAAACACTAAAACAGACCAGTGTTAAGCACTGTCAACAGAAATCCCAAATTAGTGTTGAACACTAAGGTAATCAGTGTTGAACACTGCAAATAAAGTTCTTTGCTTAGTGTTGAACACTAAGGCCAAACAACGTTTTAACACTGAATTCAGGGGTTCCAATTTAGCGTTAGACGCTGAGGCAAGAGGGGTCACGTGGTAGCACGTGAGGCACTGCCTCAAAGGGCTTTCTGTAGATCTTTTGGGGGGGTCACGTGGTGACACGTGACCCTGCTTTTCTATAGTTGTTTAGAAGATCTGTTAATCCCTTTCAGGAATTAAATTCCTCGTAGGGTTGAACCCTAACAATAATTTCAGAGGAATTAAATTCCTAGTTCCTTTTGAAGAGTTGAACTCTGAATTTTCTGTAGGAATTAAATTCCTCATATATGTGAAGAACTGAATAGGGTTAAACCCTAATAAAAGCTTTAAGGAATTAAACCCCCACTCTCTGTTAGAGAATTATTCTGGGGAATAAGATTAAGGGAATTAAATTCTTGTTGTTTTAACAGAACTAAGTTCTTAACTAGGGTTAAACCCTGATTCTTTTCATTCTGAAGGAATTAAATTCCCATAACACAGGGTCAAACCCTAATTTTATTTTGAAGGAATTAAATTCCTATAGTTCTGTGAGAATTAAATTCTCGTGCTTCCATTCCCTCTCTATGCTTTGGATCTGCATGGCAGGATCTCAACCCATTGAGAATTAAATTCTCAACTCAAGGGGAGATGTGCACTTTACAGATCCTCCATCAAAGAGAGAAGAAATATGTCCTTCTGTTTTATATCAGAGTTAAACTCTGTTGAGAATTAAATTCTCTTTTCTTTCAATGAAACCTTCCCTTTCTTACCTAGGGTTTTCTTTTGCAGAAGATCCAAATTCCTCTCAAGTATCAAGGCTCTCTCTCTTTTCTTCCCTCTGCATATATCCTTCTCTTGTGTGTCTCTTGGCTCCTATTTATAGGAGAAGCAGCCGAGTCAATTAGTTTTGGTGGATCTTTGATTAGGAGATTTGATTTGTATCCATCATTCGTTTTGGACCTTTGGATTATTAGGTGAATTTTACTCACCATTGGATTTTAAATCCAGAGATTCTCCTCTATTATTTTGGTTAGATTTTACGGGGAAATCTTTCCAAATTCGAGATTTTCCCATAGATAGATGATATTTAATCATCTTTAATTCAATCGGTTGCTTTTGGAAAGATTTGAGAGGTCTTTTCTCAGAATTTAATTCTGTTAACAAATGGGCTTTGAAGTCGGTCACGTGTGGCCACGTGACCCTTGGTCACGTGTGGGCACGTGACCCCCTTGGAACGAGCCTTCTTCTTTCTTTTTGCGCTCTGTCTTCTGGTTGCTGCTTAACCGTCACGTGCCATCACGTGACCCCTGGTCACGTGTGAGCACGTGACCCTCATCTGGACTCTTTTTCTTGATTTAACCGGAGAACAAGTCTGCTGCTTTTGAGTATCACGTGCCAACACGCGACCCTGGTCACGTGGGAGCACGTGACCTCTTCTGAAGCCTTTTCCTTGATTTGATCAGGGAACCGGTTTGCTTTTGAAGCCGCTTTTAATTGTTACGTGCCAACACGTGACCCAGATCACGTGGGAGCACGTGACCCTTTCTGAAGACCTTTTCTTTGATGTAGTCGGGAAGCTGAATTTGCCTTGCCGATGCTTTTAGATGTCACGTGCCAACACGTGACTGCTGATCACGTGTAAGCACGTGACCCTTTTCTGAAGCCTCTTCCATGGGCTTTCCTGATTTTAAATTAGGAAACAAATGCCCCCACAGCGTTGTTCTCACGTGTCCGCTCGTGAGTGCAACGCTGTCACCTTTTGTGACCGTTGGATTCCTCTAGGGATTTGGGGAGATGAAACGTTTCCATCACCTCCTATAAATGTTCATGTCCTTTCCGAAGAGCCTTCACTTTGCTCATCTCCTTCTTTTGAGAACTTTTTTCCCTTGAGAATTTAATTCTCGCTTCCAGAGCTTAGTTCTCTACCTTGAAACATTTTCAGAGTTTAACTCTGTTCAGGTGACCCTTTTTCCTCAGGTAATGTTCTTGGACAAATAGTAAATTTTCACATTCCTTTGGATTTTAAATCCCAAAACAAGGGTTTTTACTCTTTTTCAACAAGGAACCCATTTTTCTTCAAGTTTTTCCATAAGAACAGGAAACCACCTAACCTTCGAACTGTAGATCTGTTAGGGTTTAGATGATCTTTGGGGAGATGATGATGGCGTTTCAACTCCATGGAACTTAATTCCATCCAAAAATGTTTCTGGGAATTTAATTCCCTTCTCTTAATAAGGAATTTAATTCCAATGAAGAACTCAGTTTCTTCACACGGAGGCTTCTCGGGGTCTCTTGACCCGAGATTGTCCTTCTGCAATTAATGCAACAGGAGCTTTGTAATGATGTCTTCTGTGGGAATTTAATTCCTTTGATCTTGTTGGATCCATTGTAGAGCCCGAGGCAGATCCTGTTGGGGGGAATGTGTAGGGTTACCATTCTTTATTAAATGAGGATATTCCCTTTGTTTTATTGTAACTATTTGGTCTCATTATTAATGAGCCGTCATCCGGATTCTGTGGGGCCCATGTGTTTTGTAGCCAATAGTCCCAGAAAACTCTGCTGTTGCTTTCTTTAACTAGTCTTTATGTTCATGCATGGATATATATCGCTGACTTTGCTTTTAACGGTCTCCTTTTATTGGATTTCAGGTGCGATGGCTTCTGTTCCGTGCTTTCCCTTTTCTCGCTCGGAGGCTGCTTTTCCTCAGTCGCCATCTGATGAGGAAGCGATGGCGATGATCCGGGCCCATGACCCGAACTGTACCAACCTTCTTCAATGGGGATCTTGGTATAGTCAGATTATTCAGGGTCGCCGGAGTTTTCTTTGCGCGGTACCGACGGAGCCCACTTTCCCATTCTTACCGATGGATCCTACGAGGACGGTTTTTGCTGTGGAAATGCCCAACTGGACTCCAACGGGGAGGCTCGAGCCTTCGACGACCGGTATTCCGAACCATCCGATCCCGGCCATAGACATCTTGGGGCGGCGTATCTGCCAGGGTGAGGCCCACCCATGGGGGCAAATTTATAAGATAGGGCTTACCCCTCGACACCCTACGGGCTACCTTCTCTGGGCTCGCTACATTCTTTCTGCCCATCGTGCGCGGCTGCAGAAAGTCGGGCTTTATCAGGCAATATACGTGTCACTCTTCCATTATAAGTCCCCGCATGCCTGGTGGGTCAAGGCGTTCTTGAATCAATGGAATCTCCCTACTAACACTTTCATTTTAGGAGATCGCGAGGTTTCGATTTCTCTGGTAGAATTTTATGAAATCTCGGGACTGCCAATCAGGGGTGAACTGTATGAGGAGTTGTTGCCTCCTGACGAGTATGTTTTTGAACCCGAGCCCGCCCCAGTTGACGGCCTGTCTGCTGAGAATGCCGTCCGCCACAAGCGTCCCAGTTTAATCAAGGCGCTAGGTATCTTCGACCGATTATTCACCGAATCCGAAGAGCAGGGTGTTACTTTCAAGAGTTTCATTGCCTGCTTCCTTCGCGAAGATGTCGTGTCGAAGGCAGCTCCGAAGTTCGCCAACATTAAAGACCCCTTTGGGTTTGGTCCGAAGAAGCTGCCGACCACTGAGTCGGATCTACCTCAATATTATATCCCCATCATGTCGTCGATGTCTTTTGAGTCCATTGCAGCACCCGGTATGGATGAGGAGACGTTCTTCGTGTGGTTTGTCAGTGTCTGGCTCAGTTGGTTCGTTATCCCCATGCATCGCCGCTTCATGAGAGCCTCGGTTATCTACCCGGCTCATCGTATTGCTGAGGGGACGCGATTGGCTATCGGCATCCCGGCGTTGGCGCATCTTTATCATGGGTTGGGCACCGCAGCTAATACCTCTACTCCTGGCATGGATGTGGTAAACTTTTCGCTTCATTATTTCACGTCCTGGATCGAAATGCACGTGTTGGGGGCTTTTGCCATGCATCAGAGGCCCTCATTTTACGATGCCTACCCTTTTCCACGACTTATGCGATTAGTGGATGCTTCTGCCGCCGACCCGACTCAGTTCGGGGCTATTCGGGTGCTGATTTCTCCTTACGCTGCCGCTGGCGGGATGGTTTTTAATGATCGGGTCTTGTCTACTCCCTCAGGTCCAGTTCAACAACTCTGGGATCTGTCAAAAGACAACTCTTTGAAGCCCCGGGAGGCCGCGCACTTGTATACAATTAGACCGGGCTACTTGGTGTTTCGCCAGGACAGTGCAGCTCTTTTCATGCGGTACAATCCGCATCGATTCGCCCGACAACTTGGATACGACCAGGGTGTTCCTTTCGAGGCTTTTATAGTCGCCCCAATCCCTTCGCTCGATGCCGTTCGCGATGCCGCTCATCATTTCATGAGGCTAAACACCGGCTCCCACTTCATTGTACCTGAAGCTGAATACCTGCCCCGGTGCGTGGGCGCGTTTACGGGTTGGTATCTTCATCGGGTCAGCCCAATCATTCTTGAGGAAAGGAGGGTGCTTCTTGGCCACGATGCCCCTCCTCTGGTTCCAGGAGCTAAGCTGCGACCGAGGGCTCCGGTCCGCTTCCCTCTAAGGGATACCGGCACTGCGCTCGTCCCAGGAGAATCGGAGGTAAACCTTACTCCAACGGCTGGTATGCCCCTGGGTTCCCGCTCGCGAGGTGGAAGGGCCCCAGTAGTAGCACCACCGCCTGTGGCAGCACCGCCCCCCGTGGCATTGACAATGACAGTGTCATCCTCGGTCGTGGCACCGGGCGAGGGTAATAGAGATGAGGGCGTCGTAGGCGATGTGGGTCGGAGGCTTCGCGAGGGAGGAAACGGTCATCCTCGGCGACCGGCTCTGGGTCTAAGCGGCGGAGGAAAGCGGCCACCAATTTGCTCGATTCTTTGGCGGAGTCTGAGCCTACTCTTGAAGACGAACCGTTGGCCCTGCAAGAGTCAGACGCTGGACTTCCTTTCCCGAGTTCGGCCGATGAGGAGGCCGCACAGTTGGCTGAGGCCATACGGCGTTCCAAAGACGTGTCTTATAACGCCAGGGTTCCGAAGAAGTCCTATCCCGCTGTAATCTTTTACGAAGACCCTTCGTGGATTCGGCGGCGATTTATCGGTCCTTTGGAGGAATGGGGGGGGGGAGGGCTTTGAAGCAGGCCGCTTCAGAAGATGCAGCCGACGCACTTTCTTTATGGACCGGTGGTCATGAGTCTACCCTTGAACCCCGGCGAGCCCACCTCCTTGAGAAGGAGCAGCGGCTTGAAGAAGCCATATTGAGGGCTTCTTTGCGTATAGGTACGTTGTGCTCCTTTTGTAGTCTTTCCGATTATTTATGCCCGTGCATATGTATCATTATTTTTATTCGAATCGTGCAGAATCTTCGACGCTGGGGGAGCTCTCTACGGGCCCATTAAAGCTAAAGCCCGCCGGAATTCTCAATGAGGCCTTGCTTGATGTGGAGGGGGCTGATGAGGCTGCTCCTCTCATGGTAGAGCCTCCAGTGGCGGTTCTTGATCAGGGAGCACTTGCTCCTTTGGGGGAAGCTCCTTTGGAGGTCGCCGCCCCAATGACCCTTACTGAGGGCGGTTCAGAGGCTGGAAGAGAGGTAGTCGGGACTACTCTTCCTTTGTTGAATCCTGACGTTACGGCGGAGACCGTTGAAGCTGCTATCCCTCCGGCTCAGAATGGGAGGAGCGTTGAAGGTAACCCTCTGCGTTTTAATTTAGCAACCCTTTCATAGTCTAAACTCTTTTATCTTTCCCAGAATTGCACGGTTTGGCGGCCACTATCGCTGATCTGTCGCCTCGACAGTCATTTCAGCGTTTATTGGAGATGGCGGCTCCGCAGGCGATCTCCCCTCAGCGTATTGTCCTTTCCTCCGGGCAAGGTTAGTGTCATTCGCCATTTTTTCTTTTACCATAGCATTGTTACTATCTTGCGAAATGACGTTGATGCCTCTTATAGTTTTGGAAGTTGACGATGAGGTCGAGGTCGTTGAAGGGCCAGGGGAACCTTCGGCTCCTACTTGCATGACTGTCGGTGAGTGACATTTTATTATAATCCCGTTCGTTCTGTGTTTAAGAATTTTACTAATCATTTGTCAAATTTGAACAGCCCTGCCAGTCTCCATGGCGTTGGAATCGCGCATCGTGATGCCGCCCGGCCCTTATGCTTTGCGGGCTTCAGAACGCTTGGCCCAATTGAGCCTTGTCTCCCTATCATCTTTCGTCGAGGAGCTCCATGCTGGTAGCGCGACCACGGCCGAAGCGTTTGCCGCTGAAGCTAACGGCTCTCTTCCTTTTCTCGCCACCTATCATAGCGAGGAGGTGGTGCGGGTCTGGGTGGAGTTCTGTAGGAAGGTGGAGGCTTGTTTGCACGCTCTTGAATGTTCTCGCCTTTTCTTGGAAGCCGTGGCTGCAAAAGCGGAGTTGCGGGGTCTGATAGCACGATGTGCGGCTAACATGACGTCATGCGAGAAGAGGCTTGGCCGCAAGTTCTCGGAGAGGGAATTGGCTTCTAAGGCGCTGAGCGAGCTCCAGGCCAGCCTCACAGCCAAGGCCAACAAAGCATACGAACTCTGGCGAGTGCTCCAGGAGTCCATAAAAGAGGTGGTGGCTCTCGATAAAGCTGCCACGTTCACTCGTGAGAGGGTCGAGGCTCATAAAGCCACCGAGAAAGAGCTCGAAACTCGGCTTGCTTCGTATCAAGCTCAGCAAGCTCAGGCGGAGGCTCGTCTTCTGGAGATCTTGCGTCATGAAGCCGTGGCTCAGCAACAGAACGATGAGCTGGTAAAATTACTGCACCGCCCGCCGGCTTGAGGACTTGTATCTTTTCTCCTTTTTTTTGTACATACTCATGAATGAGAGTATCTTTCTTTTTTGTTTCTTTCATGAATTGTACTTTGTATCCATTTTGGTTTATGAATAAAAGATACATTTTTCTTCTCAATGGTGTTTCCCCTTTCATTGAATGCGTTTGCGGACAATTTATCTTGATCTCCTTGCAGGGCAGCGATAGCTTAGGATTCAGGGTTAAGATCTGCTTCCTAAGACTTTTGCACTTTATGAGCCACGAGGGTCTCATAAATAGTTTTTTCTCCCCATGGGTCGAGAGGATCCCATAGGTGTAAGTTCTTCTTAAGAATCGTGAGGATTCTTAAGCGGGTTGTCCCTTGAGAGTCGTAAGGACTTCACAAGAGAGTTTTTCTTCCTTACAGGTCGTGAGGACCTGCAAGTGCTGGATGTGGTCGCCCTCGTCCGTGTTTCACGGAGTCAGGGGTTTCCCAAGGCATCGTAGTTTAAAGACATCGCAGTCAAGGTTAAGGACCTCATAGTCCGTGGATTTAGGGACTCCACAGTCCGATGTTTGGTTGCAGGGACCCGTCACCTCTTTGAAGACGTTGAGGAATTACAACGCCACGTAACAAAGGAGTGAAGAGATGTACCCTTAAACCAAGGCAGAATCCGTAGGGAATCGGGGTGGTTGATCGTTAGTTTTAAGACATCGCGGTCGAGGTTAAGGACATCATAGTCCGTGGATTTTAAGGACTCCACAGTCCGGTGTTTGCTCTGGATGCTTCACACGGGTTCCCTGCCGTGCTTGGCGAGGACCAGGCTCCGCTCTGGGCGTTTTCCGCGGGGTCAAAGAGTGACGTTATCTGCGTTCTACGTAACCAGGAATTTTGCACTAGATGCTTCACACGGGTTCACTGCCGTGCTCAGCGAGAACTAGGCTCCGCTCTGGATGCTTCACACGGGTTCACTGCCGTGCTCTGCGAGGACCCGGATCCGCTCTGGATGTTTTCCACGGGGTCAAAGAGTGACGTTATCCGCGTTCCACGTAACCAGGAATTTTGCACTAGATGCTTCACACGGGGTCACTGCCGTGCTCGGCGAGGACTAGGCTCCGCTCTGGATGCTTCACACGGGTTCACTGCCATGCTCTGCGAGGACCAGGATCCGCTCTGGACGTTTTCTATGGGGTCAAAGAGTGACATTATCCGCGTTCCACGTAACCAGGAATTTTGCACTAGATGCTTCACACGGGTTCACTGCCATGCTCGGCGAGGACTAGGCTCCGCTCTGGATGCTTCACACGGGTTCACTGCCGTGCTCTACGAGGACCAGGATCCGCTCTAGACGTTTTCCACGGGGTCAAAGAGTGACGTTATCCGCGTTCTACGTAACCAGGAATTTTGCACTAGATGCTTCACACGGGTTCACTGCCGTGCTCGGCGAGGACTAGGCTCCGCTCTGGATGCTTCACACGGGTTCACTGCCGTGTTCTGCGAGGACCAGGATCCGCTCTGGACGTTTTCCACGGGGTCAAAGAGTGACGTTATCCGCGTTCCACGTAACCAGGAATTTCGCTGATTGTATCCGCATTTCACGGGATGGAGGTTTGACTGCTGGCGATATGTATACCACCGAGCCATGAAACTGGGAGTTGCCGCTGTTCCGCTTAGCTTGAAGTTGTGTCTGTCGTTACGAGACGAGTGTTGGGATGATCTCTAGGTCGCTTGTGACCCGTCGAGATTTAGCTTCTTTCTTTGGTGAAACCTGGGGGGAGGTATGTTCCCTTTTTTGTTTACGCCCTTGGATTGTGTACAGGGTGTGATGGAACATCACCTGTAGGGCATAAATTAAAACTTTTTTTTTTATTTTATTTCTCTTTCCGCGATGCTCTATCATTTCAGCTTTTATATCGCGAAGGTCGCGATTGCCCCATCATTTCGGCTATTTTTCGCGGTGCCCAATCATTTCGGCTATTTATTTATTTTCTACTCGCTGCTTTTTATTGCGAGTTGCCCCATCATTTCGGCTATTTTTCATGCATACATTTTTACTTGCTGCTTTTTATTGCAAGTTGCCCCATCATTTCGGCTATTTCGTAGGCATGTGTGGCTTGCTAGCCTTTTCGCCGCAAGCTTGGGTTTTAGACACCGATTTCGGCATCAGCACCGCTACAACTGGAATATTGCCGGGAGAGAATCATCATCTGCCTCTGTCGATGTTGAACAAAGGTGGCTTAGCAAACAGGGTTAAGGGTCCTGTCGACCAAGGCTTTTGACTTCATGAGCCGTAAGGGTCTCACAAAGGTATTTCTCCCTACAAGTCGTGATGATCTTGCAGGTGTATTTTCTCCTTAGGGATCGTGAGGATTCCTAAGTGTATGTTCCTCTGTAAGTCGTAAGGATCCTACAAGAGGGTTTTCTCCTTATGGGTCGAGAGGACCTACAAGTGTTGCTCATTATATGGACATATCCCGAGTCACAGGTGTGACTTTGCTGGGGAAATGTTTATTCGCGCCCGTGGATTGTATACAAGGGTCAGTATTGAGCCCCTTGTAGGGCAGTATCGAAGGTTGAGGGGGATTTGCTTAAGAACAGGTTTAGCTTTCTGTAACTTAAGACTTTCAAATCTCATGAGCCGTGAGGGTCCCATAAGAGAATTCTCCTTACGAGTCGTGAGGATCTCGTAAGTGTATTTTCTCCTTAGGAATCGTGGGGATCCCTAAGTGTGTTGCTCCTTTGTGAGTCGTAAGGATCTCACGCGGGTGTTTTCTCCTTACAAGGTCGAGAGGACCCTATAAGTGTCTCTTAACGAGGTTGCGCCCTTTCGGGTTTTCACAAACACTCGCCGGTAGCCCTGCTGTTTTTACTCACGGAGCCCTTTCGGGTTTTCGTCCGTGCCCATTTTGCTTATGGACATACCGTTTTTTTTATATTCTTTTTCCCTTTTTTTTACAAGGTCGCGCCCTTTCGGGTTTTCACGAACACTTGCCGGTAGCCCTGCTGTTTTTACTCACGGAGCCCTTTCGGGTTTTCATCCGTGCCCATTTTGCTTATGGACATACCGTTTTTTTTTCATTTTTTTTATTTTTCTTTTTCTCCTTTTTTTTTGTCAGCCTAAGGATGCTGCGGTCGTTAGTTTAAGGACGTCTCGGTCCGTCGTTAGTTTAAGGACATTTCGGTCCGTCGTTAGTTTAAGGACGTCTCGGTCCGTCGTTAGTTTAAGGACATTTCGGTCCGTCGTTAGCTTAAGGACATTTCGGTCCGACATGGAGAAGGCCGGCTACCGCTTATAAAGCTCGAGCTTAGGAAGATAGCGAGCGGACATAGTCGTCGTCATCTATCATTGACCTAGGCCGTGGCTCATTAAGCGTAGTATCTCTTTAGGAAGCGACCGTTTATTGGCCTGAAAGTCCTTTCACCGTGCATGTCCATGAGTAGATAGGCCCCACCCTGGTAGACCTTATCTATGATGTACGGGCCTTCATAGTTTGGCTCGAATTTTCCCCGCTTGGCTCGATTGGGGATCATAGGCCTTTTGACCACTAACACGAGTTCGCCTTGGCGGAATGTCCTCGGTCGGGTCAATATTTCATATGAGCGCGTCATCTTTGCTTTATAAGCTTCCAGATTTTGTTGCACTATGAGCCGGGTTTCGTCGAGGGCATCGAGCTCCTCAAGCCGAAGGTGAGCATTTTCTTCGTCTGTCAGCTCGTAGTGGACTGCCACTCGTAGAGAGGGTAACTCTATCTCGAGGGGGAGCACTGCTTCCGTCCCAAATACCAACGCGTACGGCGTTGTGTTCGTGGCCGTCTTGAATGTAGTTCGATAGGCCCAAAGGGCCTCTTGCAGCCTCTCGTGCCAGTCTTTCTTATTTCAGGACACCGTCTTTTTTATGATCTTCGTCAAGGTCTTATTGAAGGCCTCGGCCAGACCGTTAGCTCGTGGATTGTAAACTGAAGAATATCTCCAGTCTATATTGTGCTGCTGCGCGAAGCGGCTAATCTTATGGCTTCTGTAGGCTGGCCCATTATCGGAGATAATCCGCCGTGGGGTTCCAAACCGATAGATGACGTGCGTCTTGAAGAAGTGGAGGATATTCTCCGTCTTCACTTCCCTCAGCGGTACTGCTTCTGCCCATTTGGAGAAGTAATCAGTTGTCGCCAGGATGAAACGATGTCCCCGGGACGATGCTGGCTCGATGGGGCCCACTATGTCAGTCCCCCACATTTTGAATGGCCAGCTAGCCACCGTTGGGTATAGTGGATTCGGATGTTGGTGGATAAAGTCTCCATGAATCTGGCACGAGTGGCATTGCTTTGCATACTCGAGGCAGTCTTGGACCATCGTGGGCCAATAATAGCCCATCTGTTTGATCTTCAATTTCATTTTCGGGCCTGCATGGTGAGAACCGCAGAGTCCGTCGTGAACTTCCTGAACGACTCTTTCTGCTTCGTCAGGTCCTAAGCATCTCAGCCACAGAGAATCAAACGATCTCTTGTATAGAGTGTCGTTGACAAAAGCAAAAAATAGAGCTCGTTTCATGAGCTGATGTCTTGAGGACGCTTCTTCGGGCATTCGGTGGGACTTAAAGTAGTCTATGAAGACTTCCCTCCAGTCCTCGGCCTTCTCATGGTCTTTTATTTGTAGGGTCGTCTGCTCAGTCGCCCCCTTTTCTTCGTATAATTCCGGAGATATTTCTGCCGGGGCGAGCACTCGACGACTTTGTACCACAATTCTGACGTCATCGAGGTTCTCGTCAGCCAGTTCTTTAGCGAGCTTAATTAACGCATCTGCTTTGCTATTTTCCGCACGTGGTATATTTTCCAAAGTATAGGAGGGAATTTGGGTCAATAGTTGTTGCACCTTTTCGCCGTATTTCACCAACTCCGGTTTGCACGTTTGGTAGTCACCATTTACTTGACTAACAACCAATTGAGAATCCCCGTATATAGAGAGGTCTTCAATTCCCATGTTAATGGCGATCTCGAGGCCCGCTATCAAAGCTTCGTATTCGGCTTCATTGTTCGTCCTCGATTCCGTTAAGGAGAAAGCAAAGCGCATTATCCCTCCTTGTGGGGTTACGAAGATGAGGCCTACTCCCGATTTGATTATGGGGGTACATTGTTTGCGCTTCTTCATGGAAGATGCCCCGTCAAAATAGAGTTCCCATCGGGTATCACCGCCGCCGATCATGTCGAATGCATGTTCGTCCGGCAAATCGCAGTTCAGAGGAGAACCGGCAGGTACTGGATGCTCAGCGAGGAAGTCGGCAATGGCCTGGCCTTTCACTGCCTTAAGAGGTCGATACATTATTGAGAACTCCATCAGGAGTAGAGCCCATTTAGCGAGTCGACCTGTCAGTATAGCCTTCGACATCAAATATTTAAGAGGGTCCACCTTCGAGATGAGACGGACCTCGTGCGCCAACGCATAGTGTCTGAGTTTTGTTATCGCGAAGATTAACGCCAAGCAGTGTTTTTCAATGGGCGAGTAGTTGTTTTCTGCCCCCAGCAGAACTCGACTTAAGTAGTAGAGTGCTCTCTCTTTCCCTTGATCGTTCTCTTGTGCCCATAATGCGCCTAAGGAACCTTCGAGGGCGGTTGTATAAAGAATGAGGGTTTTTCCCTTGACCGGCGCAGCCAACACCGGAGGGTTCTGCAGGTACTGCTTGATCTCGTCTAGTGCACCTTGGCATTTGTGATCCCAAACGAATGGAGTTCCCTTCTTCATCAGGTGGCTGTAAGGATGGCATTTGCCTGAAAGATTGGCGATAAATCGCCGGATGTATGCGAGCTTCCCTTGGAGAGACCGCAACTGTTTGAGGGTTCTTGGCGGAGGCATTTCCATGATCGCCTTGATCTTAGATGGATCTATTTCGATACCTCGATGTCGGATGATGAATCCCAGGAATTTACCCGAGGAGACTCCAAACGCGCATTTGAGGGGATTCATCTTTAAATTATATTGCCGAAGGCGTTGAAATACAGTCTCCAGATGCTTTAAATGCTCTTCGTATGACATGCTCTTTATTACAAGGTCATCGATATAGCACTCGACGATGTCATGTATAAGGTCGTCGAAGATTTTTGTCATGGCCCTTTGATAGGTAGCGCCGGCGTTCTTTAGACCAAAGGGCATAACCCTGTAGCAGAATATACCCAAAGGGGTTCGGAAAGCGGTATGCTTCTGGTTTTCGGGATGCATCTTTATCTGATTGTATCCTGACGGACCGTCCATAAAGGAGAAAATCTCGTGAGTGGACGTATTATCTATCATTAGCTCGGTTACTGGTACTGGGAAATCGTCCTTTGGACAGGCTTTATTGAGATCCCTGAAATCCACGCATATGCGTACCGTCCCATTCTTCTTCATTACCGGGACGATATTGGCGATCCAGTCGGGATACTGGACTTCTTGGATAAATCCAGAATCGATCAGCTTCTTGACTTCGGCGTTGATGCTCATTTCAAGCTCGAGTCGCATCCTTCTTGGCGCCTGCTTGACTGGCTTGATATCTGGGGATATCGCTAATTTATGCACAGCAATCTCCGGATCTAATCCTGGCATCTCGGAATAGTTCCACGCGAAGCAGTCTTTATGCTGTAGAAGCACGTTCTTTAATGCGGCCACCCTTTCTTCAGATAACAGCTCGCTGACGAATGTCGGTCGCGGATCATCTGCCGATCCCAGCTCAATCTTCTTGAGGTTATCTGCAGTAGTATGTATGCCATCTTCCAGTTCTTTCGGAGCTGGCGGAAATTCTGAGACCACCTCATCATCGCTGTTCTCAAAGCACCAGGGAAGGTCATCCATGTTCTCGGGCTCTTCTTTTAATATCGTAATCGTATAACAGGTGCGAATCCGCTTCCAGGACTGAGGTGGATCCGGTTCTGCTCTTGCAGCTTTGGGTTCGTGCTTTTGTGGCGGCGTGACCCTCCAGCCGTTGGATAAAGCGAATCTGCCCTGTTGGTACTGGTCCTCGACCCAGTTCTTGAAGGTGAAGCAGTCTTCGGTAGGATGTCCTATGGCTTGGTGATAAGAGCAATAGCTCAGATGAGAAGCCCTGTTAGCTTGCTCAGGGTGTCTAGACTCTGGAAGCGCGATCATTTGATGTTTTATAGTGAGCTCGAGTAACTTCTCCGTCTTGTCTCGAGGGAAGGAATACGCTCGACTCATCTTCTTCGCGAGGGACAAATCCGAACCGCGCAATGCCCGCTCACGTGACTCTCTAATCCTGCGTCGTTGTTGTTGGCTCCTCTCTCCGCTTCTTGATTTATTTCCGTCTCTGTGTCGGGCCTTTCGTACAACGGGTTGACAAGGATGAGCATCTTTGTCTTTTGCAGCCCGTTGAAATAAACGTTGCGTCCTGGCCTTCTCATAGATGGCCATCTCGCGGTTGTGGTCTTCCTAAGCTTTTTGACCCACTTTCCTGATAGGCTTGTCCATTCGTTCTTTAAACGACGGACTCGGCATTTCAATCGCGGGATCTAGTTTTGATGAGGGGTTGGCATTTCCTGATGGGGCGTCCTCTTCTTCATCAAAAGTATATATGGCGTAGCTACTGTGGGCCCGTTCCCGTTTTCCGGTTCTCACGTATCCAAGCCCAAGTGTTTCTATTTTCCCGTTGGGCAATTTGCGTTGGGTCCCAGGGACATCCCAAATCCTGTTGAAGAACCGAGCTTGTCGAACAGTCTGTTTTAAGGGTACTCCTTGGCACTTCAATAGCCTCTTTAGTCCATTTGTGTAGTATCTGGGCAAACGGATAGATTGGAGCCTGTAGAGTGTAACATCCGTGCCATGCCAGATCTCTTTCTCTATTTTCGACTCTGAGGATCGGTAGAATAGAATTAACTTCTCACCCCTTTGCCTGGGAGGGACGTAAAATGTTTGCAGGTCCTGCACATTGTGAGCTTGAAGTGTGTCGAGATCCTTGTAGTGTTCCCGCGGCACCATGGTGATTTGCAAACTCTGATCATCGCTAGGGGTGCTTGTATTGACAGCCGATTGGAGAACATGGCATTAACCTCATCTTCCGAGTCACTTCCGAAGACCAACATGGGGGCGGACGTCCCCGGGTTGTTGCGTTGAGATGGCCCGGCATAAACTATCTCTTCTTCTTCTTCGGTATCGCTCCCGAAAACAGGGATGGCGGCGGCGGCTTTGTTCTCCAGGTTGCGACACCTTTCTGTATCCTCGAAATCTGGCAAAAAGTACTTCGCATCTTCGTATTTGCGGACTTCGTTCACGGAAAATGGGTTCAACTCACCTGTTACGGTATACTCGAAACCATCCTTAAAGTACTTCATACACTGATGTTGTGTAGAAGGGATGATGTTGTACTCGTGTAGCCAAGGACGACCGAGCAAGGCGTTGTAGCAGGTCTTGGCGTCAATGACATGGAATTTGATGTCTGTGACGAGGAGTCTAAAGCGTAATGTTAGTATCACGGATCCGAGAGTCCGTGACGATTGTGAATCGAAACCGGAGATAGTAATTTTGTCACGAGCGAGGTGTTGCACACTCATGCAGATTTCCTTCAACACCCGAACATTAAGGAGATTGACGGAGGATCCATTATCCACCAGGATCTTGCCTATCTTGATATCATGGCAGTATCCAGAGACATATAGGGGACGGTTGTGGTCGCACGTCCCGAGAAGGAGGTCTTCGTCACCGAAAGTGATGTCGGCCGTATGCACTTCCTCCAATTCATCCTTCATCCTTTCAGTGGCGAGGAAGGCTTGGAATTGCTCAGGTTCTTGTAACGCCTTAATTAGTGAGTCTCGCGCTTCTTTTGATAATAGGAGGGCATCGAGAATGCTAAGCTGAGAAGGTAGCTTCCTTAGGTGCGCTAGGATGTTATAGTCCACCTTACCCTTCCTAGGAGGGTCTTTGGCAGCCAGCTCTTTCATGACTTGGTCATCTAAAGTGATATCTTCAGTGACCTTTTCCTTTCCCTTATCTTTTCTACTCGCGGGCCCGAGATTCTTTTCTGGGAGTGTGCGATTGCGCATCTGAATGTTCTCGCAGGCCTCCGATTTCTCCTCTTTCCCTAAAACGGATTCTTTAAAGAGAGGGCCTAGAGCCATTTCTTCATCGGAGTCGCTCCCAAAGGTGAGAACTTGTGACCCTCCGGCGTTAACCATGTACAGTTGCCAGTGGTCCTGTTGTGCTCGTCGGCAGTACTTCTTTGTTCTCGACGAGTCTTGCGTTTCATGCGCTTAAAATGTTGCCGATGAGCAACATATCCTTGCCACCATATCTTAAAGGCGTCGCACTCCTCCGTGGGGTGTGAAATTTTCCGATGATATGCGCAATAATCAGGGTGCCTCTCCACCCCATTGAGCGTGTTTTCTTCCGAGGGTGGTAGCTTCATTCCTATCGACATGGCTTTGGCAAACCGTTTCCTCGTCTTGAATATCTTCTTGTCTGCCTCGGATGCCTTTCGATCTGGCGGGAATACTTCAACTCTTTCATTTAGTCGCCTGCGTTCGGCTCCTTCCGATGCGGCCATCTCACGCTCCTGATCTGCTTTACTCTTTAGACGAATCTCGTCCAGAAAGGCGTCGATCATTTCATCTGTTGGCCACACAAGTCCTGGCTCAGGGTGTGCCCCCAGTTTCTCGGTGCCAGGAGTTTTCTCATCTTCCGAGTGGGAAATCACATGACAACTCGCCACATGTCCCTCGGATTCATCCGATGAGCTCTCTTCCTCATCTTCCTTCTGAAAGACGTGGTTGAGGAACTTTTGCAGTGTGACGGGAGTTCGTGCCTTTTGATTGTACTCCTCCAGCGCGTCAATCTGTTTCTGCAAATCCGTGCGCTTGTTTCCAGGCTTCACGGGCCTTTTGGATTTCCTCTTCTTTTTCTTCGAAGATTTTGACGGTTGGGTGTGAGTACTTGGGCCATCACCACGAATCTTTGTAGTTGGGCGCGGCTTCAACATCCCTTCGATGATTTGAGGTTCAAGCGGGTTCTTCCATTCAACCGCTGGGCACGCATGAAGGTCACTCAACATCCTTTTGGTTTTAGCTGATAGCACGATTTCCCATGGAGCTTCTTCAATAAAGGAACAAGTCGCCCCCGGTGCGTCCGTCTTCTTAGAAGTATGCGGCTGTGGCGGGTTCACCTTCCACTTTTCGGACAGCGCAAACTTTCCCTGGAGGTATTGATCTTCAATCCATCCTTTGAAGATGAAGCAATCCTCAATCGGATGAATTACCGTTTGATGGTAAGGGCAATAGTTGGGGTTGTTCACCTCAGTGGGTTGTGGTGGTCGCCTTGGATTTGGCAGGTTTATAAGTCTGTTGCGTACTGCCAGCTCGAATAGCCGTTTCGTCTTGTCCCGTGGGAACGAGTAGGGACGCTTCATCTTCTCATTATAATACCGGCGTCTTTCTTCCAGTTGATCCGTCAGCTTTGGGGCATTGGGTTGCTGCTGGGCATTCGCGACGAAGGTGGTCTTTCCTTTACCCTTGTCATTCCGAGGTTCTGGCTTCGGGGGAGACGGTCTATGACCCATTTGGTCCATCTGAGCCAACTTGTCGATTAAAGCCTGGAATGTGGTTGGCTTAAAGAACATCATAAACTGGGAGATAGTTGCGTGAGGGTCTAGGGTTCCCACGAACATGCCCACCGCGGGCGCTTCCTCAATGCGTTGCTCGCATTTCGACCACAAATTCCGCCATCGTATAGTATACTGGACCCAAGTTTCGCCTGGTTTTACCCTGGCGTTAATTAGTGCCGTTATTGGAGTGCGTTCGCTGGCGCTTGCGAATCGCTGAGTGAATAGCAACTCCATTTCAGCGAACGTCTTGATAGAATCGTTCGGGAGTTCCGAATACCATTCGAACGCTGTTTCTGATAAGCTGCCCACGAACTGGCGAAGCAACAGTTTATCGTCTCCGCCGGTGTTACCGCAAAGGGCCCTGAACTGGGTGACATGTTGGTGGGGATTGCCGGTCCCCTTGTAAACATGGAACTTGGGAATTGTGTAACCCGGCGGGTACTTGATTTGGTCGTACCAGCTTGGATATGGCCGTCCCGTTTTTACGACTTGACCAGCTGCCTCAGTCGCATGATGAACCCGGATTTGCTGGGCTATATAGTCGACCAAGTCAGCCTTAGAGATTGTCTCCTCCTTGGCCGTTGAGAGGGCCGGTGGTGGATTTGACGTTTCTCCCCTGTCGTCTTCAAGGACGATCGGGGGATCCTCAGCAGGTGGATCCTGTTGGATCATCATTCCTATCATATCTTGGAAGAGGAGGCCCATACGCTGTATGTTCGCTGCTTGTTCAGCAGCCTCTTTGTCCTTCTTCTCCAATATTCGGCGAAGGAATTCGGCGTCGGTTTCTTCCTCCTGGCGTTCGTCCGAAGACGTTTCTGGGTTTTCTTTTGGCCCGGTAAGTGCGGCCATAACATTCATCATTTCCTGGAGCTTTTGCTATTGCTCCTGAGCTTTGGTCACCGACCGTGTGAGCGGTCTATGACCTGTAGACGCACGGCTGTCTTCTTTTCCTGACGCCATGTATACGGTGTGGACCATCATGCCCCCAGACTTAGGGCGTCTGGGCTTAGTGCCTTTGGCTGTCGTTGCAGGCTGGGGGATCTTCTCTGGTTTCCTCCTTTTATGAGCAGTGGAGGTTGAGGGGGCCGTTGAGGTGGGCGTCCAGACAGCCTTTCGTGGTTTAGCCTGGTGACCGGCTTCCGATTGGATTTTCAGCTTCTTGTGTTGGCGGGAGAAGTTTGGATCGATCATCGAATCTCGGGCCTGCCGCCAAACCTTATAGATTTTGGAAGACAGCCGTTGAGGGGATCGGGGCTGCTCTGACTTTATCTCCACAACCTTTTTAGTGGGGGAGGAGACCTCTTTAGCACCGCAGTAGGAGAATTCCTTCGCACCTTATTTAGCATCTCGAAGCTGTTCCCCGTTGGAACAGCAGCATTAACTTCCGCCATCGGGGCTGATGGAGTTAGCCCAGAGGGGGAGTTGCCCCCAGCCTTCCTTACTCGGCGCCAATGGCGACGTCGAGCGTGTCGAGCGGACGGCGTTGGTTCAGCGGTGAGAATGGCTTCGTCTTGCCCCCTGTGTAGGTGGGGGGTCGTTGCTGGTGTTAGCCTGTTAAAGACCGATGTCCTTTGGGTAGCAGGAGCGGGAGCTGAAGCCGTCAATCTTGTAAAGACCGACTTTTTGGCCGGGGAAGCCGCATTGGCGACTTCAGGAGCAGGACCGGTCACTTTCTTAGAAGCAGCCTTCTCTGGGCCAGAAATTCTGTGGCCCCATGATGGGTCCACAGAATTTCTGGCCCAATCTAGAGAAGACCGAGGCGCTGATGTTGGGCGACCCGTTGAGAGGAGCCGCAGCAGGGGTAAGAAGATCAAAGACCGACTTCTTGGGAGCTTCTTTTGTCAGCACCGGCGCCGTAAAGCTTGTCGGTGGGAGCATAGTCCCAAAGAACAATCCGGTAGTGGCCTGAGTCACCTGGTCCACCGGTATTGTGAATAACGAAGCGGCTTGGGGTCCGTAGGCTATACCTCCTGGCGAGGCAGAGCGTTGGTCGCAATTGCAGTCCGAGCAGTTGGAGCATTTCGCAGAAGTAGAAGCCATCGATCCTTTGCTTTCTGCAATGAGCAAGACGCCAAGTCTTAGTATCTCGAAATCCAAGGGAAACCATTAGCGAACCGCGATTGGTTCGCGAATCACGACACACGAAGTGTGGAGTGGAAAGAGGAAGAGGTCCCACCGGGCGTGCCAGAATCTGTTCCCCTCCGAACGGCGGCCGAGACGCGGGACGTCTCATCTGAGGTTCGGGGCAGATGCTAATTGGTGCTATCCGTCCATCTCTCCGAAGATGCCAAGTTGATTTATGGCACCGTGTATCGAAGGTCTGAACGGATGCGTCCGATGTAGCAGACTTCGTCAGATCCACCTCGCTTGAGGGGTTTTTTGATTGTGGGGACGCTCTTCCCTGCAGGCGCAAGCCCCTGCAGTTAATTACGCTACCGCGTCGCGGTAACAACTTTCTCCTTCTCCAGATGGTCACTTCGTGTCGTGTGTGTTTATTTTATGTTTTGTTGCCCGTGGATTGTTTACGGAGACCGAGTTATGTCGTCGCCCGTAGGGCGTGGACTAGTCTAAATCCGTATTATCTTAGATTTGGGTTTGGGGGTTTGGTTTGAGGATACGTTAGCCATATTTAAGGCCAAGATCAACTCAAACGTTTGTTAAGGATACGTTAGTCTAACCTGAGACTAAGATCAACTTAACGGGACCGTTTAGATCCGACAAAAGAGCATTTGGGCTCCATTGTTCCAGTTTAGGGACATAATGGTCAATTCAATGTATGGCAGTCGGGACCCATCACCTCTCTGACGACGTTGAAGGATTACAACGACAGATGTCAGAGGAGTTCAGAGATGTACCCTTGAACCAGAGTTAATTGGGGGGATCTATAGTCCAGTTTGGGACTAAAGTCTGTTTGAAAGGTTTAAGGATACGTTAGCCGTATTTAAGGCTAAGATCAACTTAAACGGGATCGTTTAAATCCAACAAAAGAGCGTTTGGGCTCTATCGTTCCAGTTTAGGGACATAGTGGTCCATCGCTAGTTTAAGGACATTGCGGTCCATGGGTAGTTTAAGGACATTGCGGTCCATTGTTAGTTTTAAGACATCTCGGTCAAGGTTAAGGACGTCGTAGTCCATGGGTTTAAGGACCCCACAGTCCATATCAATGTGTGGTCATCGGGACCCGTCACCTCTTTGAAGACGTTGAGGGATTACAACGCCAAGTATCAAAGGAATGAAGAGATGTACCCTAGAACCGGAGTGGATTAAATAGTCTTTGGCCCAATTTGGGATCAAGACCAATTAATTATGTTATGAGCCCATTAGCCCAGTTAATTACGAATTGAGGACTTATGGCCAGCTTGGGCTAAGTCCAATCATGTTTGGGACATCGGCCCTCCTGTTGGTCCCTTGAAGGAGAGGCTTTGCCTCTGGCCATTTAGCCAATTGGGCCAATGCCTAGTGTTAAACACTAAAGACCAATCAGTGTTGAACACTGAGAATGAGGTTGATAAGTCAGTGTTTAACACTGGAAGATAGTTGGTGTCAACACCAGCAACAAGGCCTTCAAATTAGTGTTAAACACTAAAACAGACCAGTGTTAAGCACTGGCAACAGAAATCCCAAATTAGTGTTGAACACTAAGGTAATCAGTGTTGAACACTGCAAATAAAGTTCTTTGCTTAGTGTTGAACACTAAGGCCAATCAACGTTTTAACACTGAATTCAGGGGTTCCAATTTAGCGTTAGACGCTGAGGCAAGAGGGGTCACGTGGTAGCACGTGAGGCACTGCCTCAAAGGGCTTTCTGTAGATCTTTTGGGGGGGGGTCACGTGGTGACACGTGACCCTGCTTTTCTGTAGTTGTTTAGAAGATCTGTTAATCCTTTTCAGGAATTAAATTCCTCGTAGGGTTGAACCCTAACAATAATTTCAGAGGAATTAAATTCCTAGTTCCTTTTGAAGAGTTGAACTCTGAATTTTCTGTAGGAATTAAATTCCTCATATATGTGAAGAACTGAATAGGGTTAAACCCTAATAAAAGCTTTAAGGAATTAAACCCCCACTCTCTGTTAGAGAATTATTCTGGGGAATAAGATTAAGGGAATTAAATTCTTATTGTTTTAACAGAACTAAGTTCTTAACTAGGGTTAAACCCTGATTCTTTTCATTCTGAAGGAATTAAATTCCCATAACACAGGGTCAAACCCTAATTTTATTTTGAAGAAATTAAATTCCTATAGTTCTGTGAGAATTAAATTCTCGTGCTTCCATTCCCTCTCTATGCTTTGGATCTGCATGGCAGGATCTCAACCCATTGAGAATTAAATTCTCAACTCAAGGGGAGATATGCACTTTACAGATCCTCCATCAAAGAGAGAAGAAATATGTCCTTCTGTTTTATATCAGAGTTAAACTCTGTTGAGAATTAAATTCTCTTTTCTTTCAATGAAACCTTCCCTTTCTTACCTAGGATTTTCTTTTGCAGAAGATCCAAATTCCTCTCAAGTATCAAGGCTCTCTCTCTTTTCTTCCCTCTGCATATATCCTTCTCTTGTGTGTCTCTTGGCTCCTATTTATAGGAGAAGCAGCCGAGTCAATTAGTTTTTGTGGATCTTTCATTAGGAGATTTGATTTGTATCCATCATTCGTTTTGGACCTTTGGATTATTAGGTGAATTTTACTCACCATTGGATTTTAAATCCAGAGATTCTCCTCTGTTATTTTGGTTAGATTTTACGGGGAAATCTTTCCAAATTCGAGATTTTCCCATAGATAGATGATATTTAATCATCTTTAATTCAATCGGTTGCTTTTGGAAAGATTTGAGAGGTCTTTTCTCAGAATTTAATTCTGTTAACAAATGGGCTTTGAAGTCGGTCACGTGTGGCCACGTGACCCTTGGTCACGTGTGGCCATGTGACCCTTGGTCACGTGTGGGCACGTGACCCCCTTGGAATGAGCCTTCTTCTTTCTTTTTGCGCTCTGTCTTCTGGTTGCTGCTTAACCGTCACGTGCCATCACGTGACCCCTGGTCACGTGTGAGCACGTGACCCTCGTCTGGACTCTTTTTCTTGATTTAACCGGAGAACAAGTCTGCTGCTTTTGAGTATCACGTGCCAACACGTGACCCTGGTCATGTGGGAGCACGTGACCTCTTCTGAAGCCTTTTCCTTGATTTGATCAGGGAACCGGTTTGCTTTTGAAGCCGCTTTTAATTGTCACGTGCCAACACGTGACCCAGATCACGTGGGAGCACGTGACCCTTTCTGAAGCCCTTTTCTTTGATGTAGTCGGGAAGCTGAATTTGCCTTGCCGATGCTTTTAGATGTCACGTGTCAACACGTGACTGCTGGTCACGTGTAAGCACGTGACCCTTTTCTGAAGCCTCTTCCGTGGGCTTTCCTGATTTTAAATCAGGAAACAATGATTTTCATCTCTTCATAAGAATTTCGTCTAGAGCCCTGCTCTTTTTGTTCAAGCGTTTTTAAGAGTTAATCTCTAGAGAATTTTTAGGTAAAAATTAATTTGGATTAAGTTAAATTAATTTTAAGAGCCTTGCTCTCAATAGATCCCCGATCTAAAGAAAACCCATTTAGGGTTTCACTTAGCAGAGCTTTGCTCTATAGGTTTAAAAGGGTCTAAAGAGAACTAAAGGGAATCCTATTAAGATTCCATTAATGGAGCTCTGCTCTCTAAAAGATTTTCCTTGTATTTTCTTAATGCGTTAATGGAGCTTTGCTCCTTCCAAATCGTACAGAAGAACTCTTAAGAGTTCTTCGTGGATCTTGGAAGTTAAAGATGGCATTTTATATTATTATTATTATTATTATTGTCTTCTCAGAGCAAAACTTTCAATGTTCTTAGGGGATTTTCTTCAGATTCTCCTTATTACCGAATTTGATAGGTGTCACTCCTGTTTGCAGAGCATTACTCTCGAGGAGTTTAACTCCATGTGCCCGTCTTTTAATAAGAATTCGCTTAGTCTGTCTGCTAATTTTGTTAATTTTCTTTTACAGGAGCAATGGACGCCTACATGTACGACCTCGATGAAATCATCTCTTACGGAGACATCCGCCGACTCGGTCGTTCTCAGAACCGGGAATTTACCTACGCCGAGTGTGCCGAGATCATGAGTCACTTCGACACGTACAATGGTCAACTGCTTTCTCGACGCTCCTCTCTCCTGAAGCTTATCATGGGACCCATTTGGAAAGCACTTCCCTTATTCTGTTCCGGCATGCCGCTTGGGGCGTTGGATGCTGCTGAGGATAAGATGCACTCGGTGTATCTGATGCACCTAATCTCGAAGAGACGGCGAGACAATCTTGTCGATCTCCTGCACCAGGCTTTCCAACAGTCCTCCATACTTGCTGCTTACTGGAGGGAGGAGGACATCCGTGGGGACCCCGACGCTTGTGCTCGTGAAAGAAAGTACACTAGGATGGTTCGCCAGACTTGGAAAGTCTTAGATAGGGTTACTTTCGAGTTCCTCAATCCATGTCCTGGGTCCGAAGTTATACCATTGTAAACATTTCAATAATGTTGTTATTTATTTCTTTATGATTGTAAGAACCTTTTTGAAATATTAATGAAAGAATTTATTTCAGCTTGTCTTATTTCTCGTTCCGAGTCTTTTGCACATGCATGAATGAGTGTGTCTCGAATGCTTCATCCAACGCCAGTCAAGTGTTCTTTCTGTCGCTTTCTTCTTCATTTTATTATCCGCATGTTACTTTAGTGAACATGGTTGACAGATGATAGAGCGAGCAGTCTGTCTTGGCTTCTTCAAGAGATAGCGATGGCTTAGGCCGCAGGTTCAGATCTGCTGCCTAAGATTTTTCAATTTTATGAGCCATGAGGGTCTCATAGAGATTTTTCTCCCTACGGATCGAGAGGATCTCGTAGGTGGATTTTCTCCCTAGGGATCGTGAGGATCCCTAAGTGTGTTTTCCTCTTACAAGTCGTAAGGATCTTATAAGAGAATTATCCCTTCTTACGAGTCGAGAGGACCCGTAAGCGGTTGTTTCCCTCCTTGTCGAGATTCGACGTTGGAGAGTGAGACCCGTGGATAGTATACAAGAGACCGTTTTGGGCCAACTTGCAGGGTCCCAGTGCTTAGGAAATAGGTTTCTTTTGTGCCCACTGCCTAAGGCTTTATCTCACGAGTCGGGCCGCATCGAGAAGTTCTCGCAAAGACATCAATTTCTTCACAAGTCGAGACGAATCGAGCATTTCTCGCAAGAACATCTTAACGTCACAGTTAACCTCTGCTCTTTACGACAGAAGTCCGTTAGGGTCTGTGGTACTTAGGGTTTTGGCCGTCATACCGTCGCATAAACTGATATATTCCTCGATAGGCAATCGTGCTGTTCGAGTAGCCCTGCGACTGCCGTGTCTCTGATCCCTTCGGGGGCTGGACAAGACGTCTTCAAGCAATCTTCCTAGGCAGTTTGACCGTCGGAAGAGCAAGCGTTAGGAATTTGCCATGCCACTTTTTACTTGAGGTTAGGCTCATTTTGGAGAGCCCCGATGAGTCATAACCACTCCGCGCTGGTGTGGGATGATCTCCAATAGTCTTTCAGGTTTTATGTGAGTTGCCGTCAAGACCCTGAAGCTAGGAATTTGGCCTTTGCTTCGTTTGCTAGCATCGCGTCTGCTGTATCGAGACGAATGTCGCGATTATCTCTAAGTTGCTGGTGAACCGTCGAGGTTTGGAACTAGGGATTTTGCCGTGGCTCCGTTAGTTTGATTGTCGCGTCTGAACCCTGCTGGAGGAAGAACGCTGGGGTGACAACTCGTCTGCTGTATCGAGACGAACGTCGCGGTTGTCTCTAGGTTGCTGGTGAACCGTCGAGATTTGGAACTAGGAATTTTGCCGTGTCTCCGTTTGTTTGATGATCGCGTCTGAACCCTGCTGGAGGAAGAACGCTGGGGTGACAACTCGTCTGCTGTATCGAGACGAACGTCGCGGTTGTCTCTAGGTTGCTGGTGAACCGTCGAGATTTGGAACTAGGGATTTTGCCGTGGCTCCATTTGTTTGATTGTGTTGCATCTGCTGTGTTGAGACGAACGTCGAAGTGGTGACCATTTCGCACTGGTGTGAGATGATCTCCAGTTGTCTTTCAGGCTTTATATGATTTGCCGTTAAGACCTCGAAGCCAGGAATTTGGCCTTCGCTTCGTTTGTTTTGTCATGTCCGAGTCCTATTGGAGGAAGAACGCTGGGGTGACAACTCGTCTGCTGTATCGAGACGAACGTCGAGACGGTGATCGTTCCGTGCTGGTGCGAGATGATCTCCGATCGTCTTTCAGGTTTTATATGAGTTACCGTCAAGACTTGGCTCCGTTTTCTGATGGAGCATTGGGAGGGAAGATATGTTTCCTTCTTTGTTTGCACCCCTGGATTGTATACAGGGATTGCTATGATATCGCCCGTAGGGCATGAATTTCGTTATATATATTTTTCATTTTATTTCTTTCCGCGATACTCTATCATTTTAGCTTTATATCGCGAAGGTCGCGATTGCTCAATCATTTCGGCTATTTTTCGTGGTGCCCAATCATTTCGGCTGTTTATTTTATATTTACTCGCTGCTCTTTTTTTTATTGCGAGTTGCCCTATCATTTCGGCTGTTTATTTTATATTTACTCGCTGTTTTTTTTAATGCGAGTTGCCCCATCATTTTGGCTATTTTGCATGCATACATTTTTACTTGCTGATTTTGTTGCAAGTTGCCATATCATTTCGGCTATTTCATATGCATTTTTAGCTCGCTGATTTTTTTTATCACGAGTGTGGAACTTGGAATCTGGTGCCAATCTCAGCATCAGTATCGCTACAACTGGAATATTGCCAGGAGCGAATCATCATTTTCCATGGAAGGACTCGAAATTTGATACCGTTTTAGGCATCAGCATCGCTACAACTGGAATGTTGCCAGGAGCGAATCATCATTTGCCTCTTGTCGATGTCGAACAAAGGTGGCTTAGCGAACAGGGTTAGGATCCCGTCGACTAAGGCTTTTGACTTCATGAGCCGTAAGGGTCTCACAAAGGTATTTCTCCCTACAAGTCGTGAGGATCTCGTAGGTGTGTTTTCTCCTTAGGGATCGTGAGGATTCCTAAGTGTATGTTCCCCTGTAAGTCGTAAGGATCTTACAAAAGGGTTTTCTCCTTATAAGTCGAGAGGACTTACAAGGGTTATTCACCATATGGACATATCCCTAGTCACGGGTGGGACTTGGTTAGGGAAATGTTTATTCGCACCCGTGGATTGTATACAAGGGTCAGTATTGAGCCACTTGTAGGGCAGAATCGAAGGTTGTGGGGGTTGCTTAAGCACAGGTTTAGGTATCTGTAACTTAAGACTTTCAAATCTTATGAGCCGTGAGGGTCCCATAAGAGAGTTCTCCTTACGAGTCGTGAGGATCTCGTAAGTATATTCTCTTTAAGAATCGTGGGGATCCCTAAGTGTGTTGCTCCCTTGTGAGTCGTAAGGATTTCACGCGGGTGGTTTCTCCTTACAAGGTCGAGAGGACCTTGTAAGTATCTTTTAATGAGGTTGCGCCCTTTCAGGTTTTCATAAACACTCGCCGGTAACCCTGCTGTTTTTACTCACGGAGCCCTTTCGGGTTTTCATCCGTGCCCATTTTGCTCATGGACATACCGTTTTTTTTTGTTTTTTTTTATACTTTTTCTTTACGAGGTCGCGCCCTTTCGGGTTTTCACGAACACTCGCCGGTAGCCCTGCTATTTTTACTCACGGAGCCCTTTCGGGTTTTCATCCGTGCCCATTTTGCTCATGGAGATACCGTTTATTTTTTATTTTTATTATTTTTTTTATATTCATCTCGTCAGCCTAAGGATGCTGCGGTAGTAGTTTAAGGACGTTTCGGTCCGTCATTAGTGTAAGGACGTTCCGATCCGTCATTAGTTTAAGGACGTTTCGGTTCGTTATCCAGTTTTAGGACGTTTCGGTCCGTCGTTAGTTTAAGGACGTTTCGGTCCGTCATCCAGTTTTAGGACGTAGTGGTCCGCCATTAGTTTAAGGACTTTTCGGTCCGTTATCCAGTTTTAGGACGTAGTGGTCTGCCATTAGTTTAAGGACGTTTCGGTCCGTCATTAGTTTAAGGACGTTTCAGTCCGTTATCCAATTTTAGGACGTAGTAGTCCGTCGTTAGTTTAAGGACGTTTCGGTCCGTCATCCAGTTTTAGGACGTAGTGGTCCGCCATTAGTTTAATGACGTTTCGATCCGTTATCCAGTTTTAGGACGTAGTGGTCCGCCATTAGTTTAAGGACGTTTTGGTCCGTCATTAGTTTAAGGACATTTCGGTCCGTTATCTAGTTTTAGGACGTAGTGGTCCGTCGTTAGTTTAAGGACGTTTCGGTCCGTCATCCAGTTTTAGGACATAGTGGTCCGCCATTAGTTTAAGGACGTTTCGGTCCGTTATCCAGTTTTAGGACGTAGTGGTCCGTCGTCGCCGTATTTGAGGCGAATTTATAGTTTACTGACTTTTCGGTCTATAGGGATTTTTCTATGACTGAGCATGATGCCCCTGGCGTATCCATCTTTCTCGGAGCGTGCGGTCGTGGCGGGCTCACCTTCCAGTTTTCGGAGATGATGAACTTGCCCTGTTGGTATTGGTCTTCAACCCAGTTTTTGAAGACGTAACAGTTTTCGATCGGATGGCCCAATACTTGGTGGTAAGGACAATAATTAGGACTGTTGACATCATCCATTTGTAGTTGGTGTTTCGGCTCCGGTAAAGTGATAAGCCTACTATGCACTGCCACTTCGAACAGCCTCCTTGTTTCATCCTGGGGAAATGAGTAAGGACATCTTAGCCTCTCCTCGAGGGATATGCGTGGATGCATATTGTTTTGACGAACAACCGGTCTAGGGCCACTCGACTGTTGCTGAGTGTTGGCGACGAAGGTCATTTTCCCCTTTCCTTTATCCTTTTTGCTCGATCCTTTGTTTATGGGGCCGGGATTTTTTCCGAGTAGCGTGCGATTGCATGGCTGAACATTCTCGCAACTCCTCAATTCCTTCATTTTTGAAATAAATTCCTTGAGGAGAGGGTTGAGGGCAGCTTCTTCGTCAGAGTCGCTTCCAAAGGTGATAATTTGCGACCCCTTGGAGTCGGCTATATGACAGTCGGCGACGGCTCTTTTGCGCTCATCTATCGCATTTTTTTGACGTCTACGAGCTTCAAACTTTGTCCTGTTGAAGTGTTGCTTTTGAGCGACATACCCTTACCACCAACACTTAAAGGAGTCGCAGTCTTCGGTAGGATGTATGATCTTCTGATGATATAAGCAGAAGTTAGGATGCGCCTCTACTCCACCGAGAGTATTTTCTTCAAAGGGTGGTAGCTTCATTCCCACTGATAGGGCTTTAGCGAATCTTTTCCTCGTCTTGAATTTGTTTTTATCCGTAGTGGATGTATTTTGATTTGACGGAAGTGCCTCGACTCTTTGGTCTAGTAGTCGGTGTTTGGCTTCTTCCGGTATGGCTTTCTTACGCTCTTGATTGGCTTTAACTTTCAGACGAATCTCATTCAGGAAGGCATCGATCATCTCGTCTGACGGCCGCAGAATTTCTGGTTCAGGGTCTGCCCTCGGTTTCTCGGCGCAAGGAGCCTCTTCATCATCTATCAATGAGTGAGAGATCACATCTCGCTACGTAGTCTTCGAATTCGTATGATGAGTCTTCTCTATCGTTTTCGTCCTCAACAAAAGAACAAGCTGCCCCCGGCGTGTCCGTCTTCTTTGAAGTGTGCGGCTGTGGTGGGTTTACTTTCCACTTTTCAGACAGCGCGAACTTGCCTTGTAGGTACTGATCCTCGATCCATCCCTTAAAGACGAAACAGTCCTCGATCGGGTGACTTACCGTGTGGTGGTAAGGGCAATAATCGAGATTATTGAGATCGCCTGGCTGCAACAGACGTTTTGGACTCGGCAGATTGATGAGTCCGTTGCGCATGGCCAGCTCGAACAGTTTTCTTGTTTTATTCTGAGGAAACAAGTAAGGACGTCCCAGTCTCTCCTCGAGGGATGGGCATGGACGCACGTTGTTTTGGCGAGCAACCGGCTTTGATTTGCTCGGCTGTTGTTGAGTATTGGCAACAACGATCGCTTTTTCTTTTCCCTTCTCATTTTGAGAGTCTGGTTTTGGAGGAGACGGTCCATGGCCCATCTGGTCCATTTGGGTTAATTTGTCGATCAAGGCCTGGAAGGTGGTCGGCCTGAAGAACATCATGGATTGCGAGATGGTCGCTTGCAGATCAAGAGTGCCCACGAACATGCCTACCGCAGGTGCTTCTTCTATGCGTTGTTCGCATTTCGACCATAGGTTCCGCCATCGTGTTGCATATTGGACCGACGTTTCGCTGGGCCTTATCCTGGCGTTAATCAGCGCTGTTATCGGGGTGCGTTCGCTGGCGCTTGCAAATCTTTGTGTAAACAGTAGCTCCATCTCTGCGAATGTTTTGACAGAGTCGTTAGGTAGCTCTAAATACCATTTGAAGGCCTTTTTCGCTAAGCTGCCGACGAATTGGCGAAGTAACAGTTTATCATCGCCTCCAGTGTTGCTGCAAAGCGCTCTGAACTGGGCAACATGCTGGTGGGGATTGCCCGTCCCCTTATAAACATGGAATTTCGGTATTGTATAGCCCGGCGGGTACTTGATCTGATCGTACCAGCTTGGATACGGTCACCCCGTCTTAACAACTTGGCCGGCTGCCTCAGTCGCCTGATGAACCCGGATCAGCTGAGCTATATATTCGTCCAAGTCAGCTTTGGAGATTGTATCCTCCTTGGCTGTTGACAGAGCCGGTGGAGGATTTGACGTTTCTCCCTTATCGTCTTCAAGGACGATCGGGGGATCTTCAGTAGGAGGATCTTGTTGGATCATCATTCCCACCATGTCCTGGAACAGGAGGGTCATTCGCTTTATGTTGGCTGCTTGTTCAGCAGCCTCTTTATCCTTCTTCTCCAATATCCGACGAAGAAATTCAGCGTCAGTTTCTTGCTCCTGGCATTCATCCGAGGACGCTTCGGGGCTTTCTTTTGGCCCAGTGAGTGCGGCCATCGCGTTCATCATTTCTTGGAGCTTCTGCTGTTTCTCCTGAGCTTTGGTCACTGACCGTGTAAGCGGTCTATGACCTGTAGATGCACGACTGTCTTCCTTCCCCGATGCCATGTAGACGGTATGGACCACGATGCCCCCGGACTTAGGGCGTTTAGGCTCACCGCCTTTGGCATTTGCCGCAAGCGTGGGAATTTTCTCTGGCCTCCTTCTCTTATGGACCGTTGAAGTTGAGGGGGCCGTTGCAGCAGGCACCCTGGTGGTGGTCGTCCTTTGCTGTTTGTTCGGACGGTTCTTTTCTTCTTGCACTTTTGCCCTTTTCTGTTGGCGAAAGTGATCTTGGTCGATTACGAAATCTTGGACCCTCCGCCAGACCTTGTAAATTTTGGAGGACAGCCGTTGAGGGGGCTGCTCAAGCTTTGTTTCTGTAACCCTCTCCGCAGGTGGAGGAGATCTTTTCAGTATAGCAGTTGGAGAGTTCTTACGCACCCTCCTTAACGGTTCAAAGCTGTTCCTAGTTGGAACAAAAGCATCAACTTCCACCATTAGAGCGGGTGGAGTTAGCCCCAAGGGGGAGTTGTCCCCAGCCTTCCTTACTCGGCGCCAATGGCGACGTCGAGCATGACGAACCGTTGGGACTGGCTCGGCGATAGGGACAGCTTCATCTTGCCCCCTGTCCGAATGAGGCGCTGCTGGTGCCAGCCTCTTAAAGACGGAGGTTGTCCTTTGAGTGGCAATATTCAATCTGTCAAAGACAGATCCTTGAGCAGGGGCAGGAGCTGGAATAGTCAGCCTTGAAAAGACTGACTCTTTGACAGGAGAAACCGCTTTGGCGACTTCGGGAGCAGCCGTCTTCTTTGGGATGGCCTTCTCAAGTATCATGGGCTTTTTGGCGGGCCCATCAGGTTTCTGGCTCAGCCTGGCAAAGACGGAGGCCGCCGGCTTGATATTGGACGACCCGTTGAAAGGGGCCGTCGTAGCTGTGAGCCGATCGAAGACCGCCTTCTTGTTCGCCTCCGGTGCGGGCACTGGCATGGTGAAGCTTGCAGGCGGGATCATAGTTCCAAAAAACAGGCCGGTGGTGGCCTGGGTCACCTGTTCTACCGGCATGGCATGGAGCGTCGGTTGCACTGGCACTTTGAACAGCTCGAGCAATTGGAGGCCATTGATGCTTGATTTTTGCGCCAGGCAAAAGACCAAATCTTAGTAGCTTGAAATCCAAAGGCAACCATTAACAAACCGCGATTCGTTCGCGAAGACGACACACGAAGTGTGGAGTAGAAAGAGGAAAAGGTCCCACCGGGCATGCCAGAATCTGTTCCCTTCCGAATCACGGAGACGCGACCGCATAGGTTCGTCTTTCCTGAGATTCGGGGCAGATGCTATTTGGTTTTATCCGTCCACCTCTCCGAAGATGCCAAGTTGATTTATGGCATCATGTATCGGAGGTTTAGACGGATGCGGCCGATGTAGCAGACTTCGTCAGATTCCCCCTCGCTTGAGGGGTTTTTGATTGTGGGGACGCTCTTCCCTGCAGGCACAAGCCCCTGCAGTTAATTACGCTACCACATCGCGGTAACAACTTTCTCCTTCTCCAGAATTTCACTTCGTGTCGTGTTTGTTTGTTTTGTTTGTGGTTGCCCGTGGATTGTATACGGAGACTAAGTTATGCCGTCGCCCGTAGGACGTGGATTAGTCCAAATCCGTATTTACTTAGATTTGGGTTTGGTGTTTTAGTTTAAGGATACGTTAGCCATATTGAGGCTAAGATCGACTTAAACTTTTGTTAAGAATACGTTAGCCTAATCTCCAGACTAAGATCAACTTAACGGGATCGTTTAGATCCAACAAAAGAGCAATTGGCTCTATTGTTTAGTTTAATGACGTTGCGGTCAATTTCCAGTTTAGGGACATGGTGGTCCATCATTCCCTTTTGGGGACGAACATTAGTTTAGGGACGTTTCGGTCCACAAGTTTAAGGACCCCGCAGTCCATATAGATGTGTGGTTGTTGGGACCCGTCACCTCTCTGACGTCGTTGAAGGATTACAACGATAGGGGTCAGAGGAGTTCAGAGATGTACCCTTGAACCGGACGTAAATTGATTTAGGAGAGCAGTCTTGCTCAGTCAATTTAATTTGAGGACTTACGCTCATGATTGGGCTAAGTGCAGTTGAGAATATTCAACGTTTTTGTTTATCTTTGGCCTATTAGGCCTGTGCTAGGGCTTTGCTCCTGTTTGATAATGCACTGCATTTTCTGTTGGCCTGCTAGGCCTTTTTGATTTGGGCTCTGTCCCTTTTAAATGATGCACAGCATCTGTTTGGGCTCTGCCCTTTATTAAAATAATGCATTGCATTTTGTTAGGCTTGTTAGGCCTTTTTTAATTGGGCTTGGCCCTTCTGTAAATAATGCAGTGCATTAATTTCTTGACAGTGGCTTGTCAGGCGCTTTGCGCCAATTACTGAGCGCAAGTGCTTGTCGTGGTGACACGTGTCACACTCTGGTGAGCGCAAGCGCAACAACGCAGTACGCTGCGCCAGTGCGCTGCGCTGTTGCGCTGCTGACACGTGGCGCGCTCTGGTGAGTTGCGCCAACTTCAGAGAGCAATGCTCTATCTTAAAAGTGCACAGCGCAAGTGGTCTTGGAGCTGACACGTGGCGCTCTCTGGTGGGTTGCGTCAACCCAGGAGCGCAACAGTGCAGTTTTTTGCAAGTGCAAGGCACTGTTTTAATTTCTTGATCAACTTTGGATTCAAGAAAAGAATCTTTAAGATTTCAGAACCATTGGTTCACAAAAAAGTGCAAGGCACTGTTATTATTTAGTTTTTTTTATTGAAGATCATTGATCTTGTTCTTAGATCAATGATCTATTCAGAAGAAGTTCTTCTTGAACAAAGGTTTTTACCTATTTTGTTCTTGAGTTCTTCTCACAATCTTTCAAAGTTCTCTCTGTTTTGTTTTTGAAGTTCTTGACGTTCTGAATGTTCCTCCCCTTTTGAATTGGGGTCTAGGGGCCTTTATATAGTGCCCATTAATTTGTTAAATTTGTTAAAGAGATCATTCTCTGAGTGATTTGGGGAATTTTCCCCACCGTTGGATCTTTGATCCAAGGGCTTCTGTTTTACAGAAGACAATTTTCTTGTTTTAACAAGAACAGAAAGATCTTACTAGAATTTTAATTCTGTTTGGCGCAGATGCACCAGCGCTTGACACGTGTCGCACAGCGCAGAACGCAGCGCAACTGCGCTGCCACGTGTCGCGCAGCGCAGAGCGCAGATCATCTGAAGCGTTGCTTCTTTTAATTTTTGTTTTAAATAGAGCCTTGCTCTGATTGGGCACGCTGCCTTGGGCGCTGCGCTCCCTGCGCTGGCGTGCCTGATTTTGACACGTGGCACTCTGCGCGCAGCGCATGGGATCTGAAGCGTTGCTTCAATTATTAAAATTTAAATTTTCAGAGTAGAGCTTCGCTCTGATTGGGGAAATCAGAAGCGTTTGCTTCATTTCCCGTCTTGGAATTTGAACAGAGCTTTGCTCTGATTGGGGTAAACAAGGATGGACCGGGCAAGAAAACTGCTCGGTGGCCTCGAGAGAAGGGCTTTAGATCCTTAGCGTAGATGGGTAGGAAGCTACCGGCTAGGGATGGACCGGGCAGGGAAGCTGCTCGGTGGCCTCGAGAGGAGGGCTTTAGATCCTTAGCGTAGATGGGTAGGAAGCTACCCGCTAGGGATGGCCCTGGCAGGAAGCTGCTCGGCGGCCTCACGATGAAGGCTTTAGATCTTTTGCGTAGATGGATAGAAAGCTACCCGCTAGGGATGGACCAGGCAGGGAAGCTGCGCGGTCGCCTCAAGAGGAGGGATTTTAAGACTCCCTTGGGCCCTTGTGGGGCGTCGTTCCAACTTCCGTGAGCCGCATTGGCGGGAGACAGGGTGTCGTTCAACCTTCCATGGGCCGCATTGGCGGGTGGCAACTGGCATGGCCGACACGTGGCAGTTCTTTATCAGGAAATTGAGATATCCCGAGATTCGCGTTGCTGCGTGAGTAAGTTTCGGCCGCTGAAGCTATAAATAGCGAAGGTACGTTGGCTTCTTCTCCATCATGCATTCCCTTGAAGATGTCTGGGCGTATATTCCTCATCAGGGAGATCATCTCTCGTGACGACTTGCATCCTTACTGCCTCGATCGGTCCAAGCAGACGTACGAGGCGGTAATAGACCGCATGGAGGGCCACTTTAGTTGCCTACTTCCCCGGCGATCTGCCCTCCTCCAAGTGCTTATGTACGTGATCTGGAGGATGTCCCCGGGTCTACACAACGCCCTGTCTCCACAGCTGAGGGACGAGGCGCTCGACAAGGTGCATACGCTTTACCACCTCGGCCTGATCTCGCAGAGCAGGCAGGAACGATCGGTGGGTCTTCTTCTGAAGTGTTTTCAGAAAAGGCAGATCGTTGCCTCCTGCCTGACGGATCAGGCCCTCGGCACTTCTGTAGCATCTAGGGTCTACGGGCACTGCCAGAAGGAGAGGGCTGAGGAAGCTCGGGCTCGGCTGTAGGAGATTTCCTCGGAATACCATCAGCAGTTCCTTCTTGATCCCTGCCCCCCTCTATTGTAATTACTGTAAGGCTGGGAAGCCTATAATACCCTTTAATCAATAAAGTTTGTTTTTGACAGTAGTTTGTTGCGTATTGTCTCTTTTTATCCCCTCGGTATATTTTACACAATTTTTGAAACAAACCTAGGGTTCTCGGAACCGAGAACAGAAACAAAAGTTGTGCAAAAGGTCTCCTTTATGAGAGGACCTAGCTCAGGAAATTTAATTCAATGTTAATAAGAATTACATTTGTTGAAGTCGAAAATTGCACCCCGGTTGACCAAGTCAAAGTCAAAGTCAACCCCAAGCCAAGTGGGCCCATGCCCAGGTCGAGTCCGAACATGAAGCGGCCGGCCCTCCCCAATGCCAAAATGAAATCATGTAATAAATAATTTTTATGTAATTTTTTATACATGAATGTAAACAAAATGGGCATAAAGCTAAGCCCATGGCTTATGTGCAAAAAGAAATAGCACATGAGACATGGGATGGGAAAAATGCCATTTTGTAAAGCCCAAGGGGCTATATGTAAATATGTAAGCCTATATAAGGCAACATGATGATGAATAAAAGATAGACACTTTTCATTCCCCAAAAAAATTAAGGCATGTACCTCTTTCTCCTTTCTCAAGGTTCTAAAACCTTCTTCTTTCTTTTGAATTAAATTAAGAGTTTTACTCTTCCTTTTACAAATCTAAATAGTTTTTCACCACAAAACCCACAAAGGGAAGCTTGGATCTTCAATTAGATCTCAAAAAGGGGAGATTTTTAAATCTCACCCCCTTTCTCTAAGATCCGGCCAAACGACAAGAAGAAGAAGGTGACCCATCTCCAGAAACCCCACCTTAGGGAAGATCCAGGGCTCAAGGAGAGAAGCCCCCTTCATCAGCTTCAAATTATCCTAGGAGTTTAACTCCTCATATATATACATATATACAAAATAATAAGTGCTCCTTTCTAGGAGTACAACTCCTATTGCAGGGACCAAGTCACTTTTGCCTCCCGAGCGCCCAAAACGCTAGCCCCCGAGCGCCCACATGCCTGGCACGTGGGGCGCTGGCGCTCAAAGCGCTAACGCTCTTGCTCTCAGAGCGCTAGCGACCGAACGCCCACATGCCTAGCTCGTGGAGCGCTAGCGCTCAAAGCGCTAGCGCTCTTGCACTCAGAGCGCTAGCGCCCGAGCGCCCACGTGCCTGGCACGTGGGGCGCTAACGCTCTGGCGCTCAAAGCGCTAGAGCACAAAGCGCTAGCGCCCGAGTGCCCACATGCCTGGCACGTGGGACGCTAGCGCCCTTGCGCTCAAAGCGCTAGCACCCAAAGCGCTGGCGCTTTTTCTTACGCATCCTTTGGATGCCCTTTCCCTTTCTTTTACACACAAACACACACACATACACACACACACATACCCCGCGACATTGTCTCTGTTAGAAAAAATTTTCTAACGGGGTGTTGTCCCGCACCCCGCAAGGGGGATGCTAGCCCCCTTGACCCCCAGCCCGCTATCCGGATAGCGGGACCCCCGTAAAAGCTCTGCGGAGCCCCCTATATATCCAAAACCTCCCTTCAAAACACAACACAGCATGTTGAGTTCGCATGACCAGTTTAACCCGTCAATCGGAGGTTCCCTCGCTCCAAAGGTGAGGGGTAATTAACGGCATCTTAGTCCGCGGCTGCCGGAGATTCGGATCCCCACAATCAATAAACCCCAGCTTACCCTAGGTAGGGGGAATCTGTAGTACGCTTGACAAGCGCGCGCGTATTCCCATCTCAATGGGGTGACGAAAAACACCCTACAGATTCTGGTACGTCCGGTAGGACCTATCTCTCCTCCCATATTTCGGGTTAAGCATTCATGCGAACTCAATTAATATGCATATCAATTGCCTGTATTGAAATCATGATTTTTTTGTGCAGGGGTTAACAATTTCCAATTGCCATCTTCGAACGCAAGTCTGTATTTGAACGGCTTTCCTTGGCCCCAGCTGGGGGCAAGGCCATCAACACCGACAAACTAATAAGGCATCTCATGCAAGCTCAAGCGGTGCTCTTGACAACTGCTCAATCGGGTATCTTCTCTAAGCTCCCCGTCGGATGACCACCAAGTCGTTAAACTGGAAACAGATGACCACCAAGTCGTTAAACTGGAAACAGATGATCTCTACGTCGTTAAACTGGAAACAGATGACCGCTACGTCGTTAAACTGGAAACAGCTGACCACCACGTCGTTAAACTGGAAACAGATGACCACCACGTCGTTAAACTGGAAACTGATGACCTCTAAGTCGTTAAACTGGAAACAGTGGACCCCTAAGTCTTTAAACTGGAAACAGCTGACCACCATGTCATTAAACTGGGAATAATCGACCTCTAAGTCGTTAAACTGGGAATGTAAAAAAATGTGTAAATAAATAAGTAAAAAGAAAAGCCGAAATGATGGGGCAACTCGCAATAAAAATCAGCGAGTAAAATAAAGATAAAAAATAAAGCCGAAATGATAGGGCAACCGCGAATAAAAGCCGAAATGATAGGGCAATCGCGACCTTCTCGATAAGAAAAGCTGAAATGATAGAGCAATCGCGGTAAAAAAAAACAGCGAAAGATGAGTCGCTCCTGGTACCATATTCCAGTGTAGCGATGCAGACGCCAATCAAAATCCAATTTCCCAAAATTCTTCCAGCCCTACGGCCAGTCCCCAAATTGACTACCGTATACAATCCACGGGCTCAAATAATTCTCATCATACCCATACCCCACCGCAATCACCAGTTATGCGGCTGGTCTCCGCCCTTGGAATTATGCTCCATTGGAAAGACCCACTCATGTGTCCTCACGATGCATGAGGAGAACAAACTTTCGTGGGATCCTTACGACTCACAGAGGAAAAACACACTTGGGAGTCCTCACGACTCCTAAGGAGAAAATACACCTACGGGATCCTTACGACCCATAGGGAGAAAATACTTTTATAGGACCCTTACGGCCCATAAAATTGAAAAGCCTTAGGTGATAGGGATCTAAACCCGTCTCCTAAGCCATCGCTTCCCAATAGGCAATGGCGAATGATGAGTCGCTCCTGGTACCATATTCCAGTGCAGCGATGCAGACGCCGGCCAAAATCCAAATCCCCAAGTAGCGAATGATGAGTCGCTCCTAGTACCATATTCCAGTGCAGCAATGCAGACGCCAACCAAATTCCAAATCCCATACCCCAACGGCAAATGATGAGTCGCTCCTGGTGCCATATTCCAGTGCAGCGATGCAGACAGCAACAAAGTCCCGAAATTTTTCCGGCCTTTCGGTCTGGATCATACATCCTGCAAAACCGTATACAATCCACGGGCGTAAAACAATCCCAATATCTCCCAAGTCTTACTGGTGAGACCACATTCAAACTCCCACCAAAAAATAAAAATAAATATAAAATAAATAAAATAAAATAAAATGGTATGTCCACAAGCAAAATGGGTACGGATGAAAATCCGAAAGGGCTCCGTAAGTAAAAGCAGCAGGACTGCCGGTGAGTTTGTGAAAACCCAAAAGGGCGCAAACTCGTAAAAAAGAGATGAAATGCACTCCCAAAGTCCTCTCGACTTTATGAGGAGAAAATTCCCGCGTGAGATCCTTACGACTCACAAAGGAGCAACACCCTTAGGAGTCCCCATGACTCCTAAGGAGAAAATACATCTACGAGATCCTTTCGACTTGTAGGGAGAAAATGCTTTTATGGGACCCTTACGACCCATAAAATTGAAAAGCCTTAGGTGATAGGGATCTAAACATGTCTCCTAAGCCACCAATTCCCAAATCTTCCCGGGGCAAATGATGAGTTGCTCCTGGCATTATTCCAGTGCAGCAATGCAGATGCCGACAAAAAAAAACCAATTCCCAAGTCCTCCCGGGGCAAATGATGAGTTGCTCCTGGCATTATTCTGGTGCAGCAATGCAGATGCCGCCAAAATAAAACCAATTCCCAAATCCTCTCAAAGACAGATGATGATTCGCTCCTGGCACCATATTCCAGTATAGCGATGCGGATGTCAATCCAAATCACAATCAACAAGTCAACTTCAACTCCGACACCGCAGAAAGCGGAGCAAGTCAGAATCCAATCTCGACACCGCAAGAAGCGGAGCAAGTCAAGTTCACCCCTGACACTGCAAGAAGTAGAGCAAGTCGAATCAAGCATCGGCCGTCCATGTCGCAAAAAGGGTAGTGCAGGCTTCCCACAAATCGGGAACCAAATCGCTCTGGACCAGAGCGTCGACCGTCCATGTCGCAAAAAGGACAGTGCAGGCTTCCCACAAATCGGGAACCAAATTGCTCCGGATCAGAGCGTCGACCGTCCATTTCGCAAAAAGGGTAGTGCAGGCTTCCCACAAATCGGGAACCAAATCACTACGCGTCAAGCGTCGACCGTCCATATCGCAAAAAGGGCAGTGCAGGCTTCCTACAAAGCAGGAACCGGATCACTCCGGGCCAGGGAAACGTCTACCACGGACACTCCGTCTCGGAGACGCGTTAAGTGATTGATACGAAAAAGTGTTTTTTAGTTTACCGCAATCAATAACGGTGTCGCGCGTAGCTAGACAGAGATGAGTACGGGTCGTCCTCAGGGAAACGTTAAATCTTTTACTCTTACTTTAGATGTGTTGAGAAAGGAGGAAGAAATAAGAATGTTGTAGAATGGTTTCTAGATCTACGTTAAGCAAGAATGCAAAAATATAGATCTAGATTATTTTAGGGATGTAGTTAATATAATAAGAGGGCTTGTAGGGTTCGTTAGGATTTAGTAGTTATGGACGATTAATTAAAAGTTACCCTTTTTATCCTGTAATAGATTTATAACTAGAACGACGGTGATGCGTGTAGATTAGGGTTTCTGGAGGGAAAAGGAATCCCACTCTTAACCCTTATCTCGACACGGAACTCCGTTCATATCTAGCCTTTACCAAAACAATCATTAATCTAATCGCTAATCGCGGTCGGAACTAGCAAAGAATTGTTAGCGCGCCCGATTAGGATGTTAATGATTCTTTTGATAAAGTTCATAAACTTTATAGGACTTAAAAAGGGTTTAGGGATGTTCATCATCCATTAGCCTACCCTAATCCTACGAACCCTAACAAGCGGAGAATTACTCGCGCATGTTGGGAAAAGAAGATGAAAAGATAGAGAGGGAAAACATAATGTAAAATGCAAAAAATTAAATAAAACAACTATCTTTATTAATCAACTTGAACAATCTACACTTTGATTCCTTAGAAAATGATTACAAAGACTAGTTTGCTTCTCGATCTCTTCCAAGGAGGTAGACGAACAGTTGATGATCAGCCTGGATGCGTGAGCCGTCTTGGACTTCGTGATCTCTTCGGCTTGATGCCTTCTAACTTTAGCCCTTGGTCCTTTATATAGCCCTCAAAGAAGAAAAACCGGTTACCATATATGGTGACTTCCTAATATGGTGACTTTCCATATATGGATTCTGAGTCCCTGTCAGTATTGATTTTATGATTTTGGCAGATTTTTGATCCTGACATCTTGAACATCTTGATCTCTTGACCTGAGCTAAATCTTGCACAATATCTCTATGAATAATGTTAGTTTATTTATTAAATTAGAGAGAGTATCTTAATCACTATATATGGTAATAAATATTTAAGAAACTTGATTAAGAATATTTAATATGTTATGCACTTTATATGGTAATAAATCTTTAAGAAACATGATTAAGAATATTTGATATGCTGTGCATCTTTTAATTACTAAAATATTATGCATATATTTTGAAATATTATTCTAATCATTTGTATGATATTATATCTTTTAAGAATTGTGATTAGAATATTTGATATGATATGCATATTTTCAATTGCCAAAATATTATATAAATATAAAATGCCTATATTTTCCTTCATAATATTAATTATAATATATAAACATATGGAAACTAGTATTTTGCAGATAAATCCAAATATGTTTAATATTTATAATAAACATCTTTTATTATTTAAGAAATATAAGGAAAATACTTATACCAAAATGCAATATTTTCAACTGAACAAATACCCCCAAACTTAACTTTGATCGTCCCGAGCAAACTAGTTATTCAAGAGAAAGAGAAAAAGAGAAAGAAAAACCTAAATAGCACACTTTCGTAGGCAAACACGATTGCACTGAGCACGTGCAACAAGCCGTTAAACCTCTAGGTGTCCTTAGTAGGAGGAGTATTGTCTCCTGAGGGTTTTCAGCGGATTACACCCACAAAATCCTATAATAAAAGAGAGATGGTGAAATTTACATATAAAGATAAGAACCATAAAAGAAAGACTTTGAAAATAAGAGTTTCCAACTACACTAGCTTTTCAGTTGTTATGAGCTCTATCTTAATAGTCATGAAAAGATGTTGGAAATCACATCATCCCTCAATAAAACATCGTCTTTATTCTTCATTCCTACCTTTCATCCAAACATCGATCATATAACCCTACGTGTGTGTAATGGACATCCCTACACTCGGAGAATTCAATTCAAGCTATCATACTCTTGTCCATCTACCTCAGTACTTGATGAATATTTAGATTTGCTCACACATTTTCATGCGACCGTTATTACTTCTTGAGGTACTAACCGACCGATTACTCATGTGCTTGCTGATTAGGTGATATTATTTTCCTCGTCTTGCACACCTAAGACTTAGCAGTGACTCTCAGACCAGTTGGCCTTAGGGCACTAGGTGAAGAGGCACCCTCGCTATATTTTTTTATTGCTGCCTTGGCGATAACAAAACCAGTGTTCATTTTTCTCTTTTCACCATTTTATATTTTCTTCATTTTTTCATTTTTCATTTCCTTCATACTTTGGCTTTTAGACAAGAGCATTTCAAGGTATCCTCTACTATCCCGAGTTTCAAGACGTGTGTAAGTGCATATAGTAGGGTATCAACATTCAAATGTTTGGTTTGCAGAATAGAAACTATTTTTCAGACTTATTTTTATCCTCAGATTAGTGACTTCTTTCATCTTACTAACCCTTGGGACAACAGCTCATAACTACTTATTACCAGTTCGTTTAAGAAAACTTCTAATTTTCTTGGTTTTCTTAAACTATTTCTATCTTTTGGATGTAATTTTTCACTTTCTACTCTTTTGTTATCAAATTTTTTTTATGCTTATATATATAGTGTTATGCAAAGTATGCGTAAATAAGCACAAACCTCCCCCAAACTTGTTTTCAACAGTGTCCTCACTGTTGCTATTTGCTGGATCACAAAAACCTGTAAGCATGGGAAGACATTATTAATGGGGGCAAGAATATATGAAAGTGAAAATCCTCCCCCAAACCTATTTTTGGCTCACAAATTTGAGGACAAAAGTTATGTTCAAGAGCCAAAAATATACCCCCCCTCAAACATGAGTTAGACAATACGAAGCATTTTAAGAGGGGGTGAGTCATTTGGTCAAAGTAAGACTTTACAAAGACCAAAAGTTAACACCAACCATTCAAAGATTTTATCAGTATATCGTATAGGTTGGTGGAAGAATGTGTTGTATTGAGTCAAGAAAAAATGGGAAAGAGATAAGAGGTGGTCTGGAAAGGGTTTGAAATTAGAGAAAAGAAAGAATGAGGATGAATGTGAATGATTAGGAAGAAGGAATGGTGGCGGTTCAACCTCTATAGGTGGAGATTGATCAATCATAAAATCCGTATTGTTTAAAAATTCAAGTTCGTCAGCAAAAAGTTCTTCAAAACTTTTATCAATGGTGTGATTGAACATTTTGCTGTCAAAGAGTTTTGTGCCAGAATTTATCCTACTTGATTCAAAAATTATGGAGGTAGAGAACTCGAAAAACTCATCTACCTCATTTTCAAAAATATCCAAATCAAGTTGAATTTCTGGTATAATTGAACTTGAATTAACTGATTGTGATTCATCAAAACTCACTGAAACTATAAGAACAGAAGAAGAACCGGAGAAAGTATAAGGTGAAATGGGTAAACAATTTGGTGTGTCGAGTGTTGCTGAACCAGATGTGGAAGATGGAGGCTGTATTTCGGACTGATCTTCGTGTATACCATTATTATCAACTTCAAGACATATTTGGGGTTCGGGAAGAATTAAAGGCTCAAGATGATGACCACAAGGAAGTGAAAGGATTTGATGAATTGGTGGGACAAATTCATCCAAAATTTCGGGTTCATCAATCAAAATATCCCCAACGTCAATCACCTCATTCAAGTGAAGGTTAAAATTCTCAAACTCCTCATCAAAAGTATGGTTTTCAATCAGTTTTGGTTCAAGAGTGGAGGTGTAGAGATCACAAGGGTTGGGTATGGTTTCACTTGAAATGGACCCTTCATAATCGGGTAAATCAACCACTACAAAGTCACACAACTTATCAGACATTCAATCTTCAATTGATGAATCATTTGGTGTTCTTGATGAATCTGTGAAACTAGAGTTATGGATTTCAGTTTGGAAATGGAAGGTTTGATTAGGAAGGGTGTATAATTCTGTCTCTCTACCCAAATTCTCATTTTGTCCGATGCCCGTATTATATACTGAAAAATTCTGGGCTGGTTCGGAACTCGTTGCCCTTTCATATTTAGCCATGCTTTCCTTCCATTCCTCTCTAATGCGGTTCATCATCACTATACCTTCTTCTAATTTCCGCTCAAGACTAGACTTTGGTTGATAAGGGGTTTCAATATAAGATTGAAATTCCTGTGGATAATTAAAACTCCCAAATGACTGATTAAAAGAACTGTCTAGAGAATGTGGAAAAGTCGGATTGGATTGATAGGAATAGAATGGTTGCGAAAATTGGGTAGGAGTAGGATCAATATTATGATAAGAAGAATATTGATATGGGTTGGTCGGTTGGTTATCAAACTCTTCTTTGGAAAGTGGAGGTGATGGTTGATATTGGTCCGGGTTGAAACTTTGGCCTCTAGCCCTAGATATGTGCTCAGCAATGGACATTCGTCTAGGGGCTTCCTCACTCTGGGTATCAACTGAAACAGGTGTAGGATTAGGATATGGTTGATAAGACCTAGATTGAGGTGGCCAACTGCTTCTTCCTTCTTGTTCTATATGATCACTTAAGGACATGGAAGAGCCGGACGGTATACCGAAGGGATTACGAAAACAAGAGATATCTGGTTGTGGACAGCAAAGCTCGGCAAGTGTTCTTCTGTTTAGGTCACCCATTATAAGAAGAGAAGAAGGGGAAGGGGAGAAAATAATTGGTTTGTTTTGAAAAATGACGGATATAGACAAATCACACAAAAATGCAGAAACAACCCTAGACCTATGGTTACCTAGGTCCAGTGTCTAGACCGCTCCTAGACTTCCAAAGGACAAGCCACAGGATCAATCCTCTACTGCCTCCGTACTACCCTTGTAGCCAGGTAAGTGCCAGGTAAGTGGGAAGGAACCACAGTAGTGAGCCTAATTAAAAACCACTAGCCTTTGACACACTTGCCTAGGCACTACAAAAGTAATGCGGATAAGCGATAGATTACCCACGACCTTCCTCTGTCCTTATTGAGCGCGACAGTCCTTAGAGTCTGGTTTAGATATTTTTTAAATTAATGAAGGGTTGATCTATATGCTCAGTTTGTGATTTGTGGGGCTTAGGAAGGGTGATGAAATCCCCACCTAATCTGGATTTGGTCTTTGCCCCTTAAAGTCCATATTAAATATGCAAAACAAAATCAATTACAAAACTTTTGCAAAAAGATTTTTTTAGCGGCGCAATTTTGCAAGGAATCCTGCATAAAATAGATTTTATTGGATTTGAGGGGAGAGAGAAGGAGTTAAGAAAGATACCAGAGAAGTGTGAAACCCTAGATCTCCTGTTTCCTCAAGTCCGTGACTTCAGATTGCCTCGCAAAATTCACACACAAATCGTTAAATATGCAATTTGCAGTTTTGTTTTAATAATGATATGAATCGTCTAAGAATTCAACACAAATAGTAAGAATAAAAAATTACGCACGTATCCCCGGCAACGGCGCCATTTGATTGATACGAAAAAGTGTTTTTTTAGTTTACCGCAATCAATAACGGTGTCGCGCGTAGCTAGACCGAGATGAGTACGGGTCGTCCTCAGGGAAACGTTGAATCTTTTACTCTTACTTTAGATGTGTTGAGAAAGGAGGAAGAAATAAGAATGTTGTAGAATGGTTTCTAGATCTACGTTAAGCAAGAATGCAAAAATATAGATCTAGATTATTTTAGGGATGCAGTTAATATAATAAGAGGGCTTGTAGGGTTCGTTAGGATTTAGTAGTTATGGACGATTAATTAAAAGTTACCCTTTTTTTATCCTGTAATAGATTTATAACTAGAACGACGGTGATGCGTGTAGATTAGGATTTCTGGAGGGAAAAGGAATCCCACTCTTAACCCTTATCTCGACACGGAACTCCGTTCATATCTAGCCTTTACCAAAACAATCATTAATCTAATCGCTAATCGCGGTCGGAACTAGCAAAGAATTGTTAGCGCGCCCGATTAGGATGTTAATGATTCTTTTGATAAAGTTCATAAACTTTATAGGACTTAAAAAGGGTTTAGGGATGTTCATCATCCATTAGCCCACCATAATCCTACGAACCCTAACAAGCGGAGAATTACTCGCGCATGTTGGGAAAAGAAGATGAAAAGATAGAGAGGGAAAACATAATATAAAATGCAAAAGAATTAAATAAAACAACTACCTTTATTAATCAACTTGAACAATCTACACTTTGATTTCTTAGAAAATGATTACAAAGACTAGTTTGCTTCTCGATCTCTTCCAAGGAGGTAGACGAACAGTTGATGATCATCATGGATGCGTGAGCCGTCTTGGACTTCGTGATCTCTTTGGCTTGATGCCTTCTAACTTTAGCCCTTGGTCCTTTATATAGCCCTCAAAGAAGAAAAACCGGTTACCATATATGGTGACTTCCTAATACGGTGACTTTCCATATATGGATTCTGAGTCCCTGTCAGTATTGATTTTATGATTTTGGCAGATTTTTGATCCTGACATCTTGAACATCTTGATCTCTTGACCTGAGCTAAATCTTGCACAATATCTCTATGAATAATGTTAGTTTATTTATTAAATTAGAGAGAGTATCTTAATCACTATATATGGTAATAAATCTTTAAGAAACTTGATTAAGAATATTTAATATGCTATGCACTTTATATGGTAATAAATCTTTAAGAAACATGATTAAGAATATTTGATATGCTGTGCATCTTTTAATTACTAAAATATTATGCATATATTTTGAAATATTATTCTAATCATTTGTATGATATTATATCTTTTAAGAATTGTGATTAGAATATTTGATATGATATGCATATTTTCAATTACCAAAATATTATATAAATATAAAATGCCCATATTTTCCTTCATAATATTAATTATAATATATAAACATATGGAAACTAGTATTTTGCAGATAAATCCAAATATGTTTAATATTTATAATAAACACTTTTTATTATTTAAGAAATGTAAGGAAAATACTTATACCAAAATGCAATTTTTCAACTGAACATTAAGCGTCGACCGTCCATGTCGTAAAAAGGGCAGTGCAGGCTTCCCACAAATCGGGAACCAAATCGCTCCGGATCAGAGCGTCGACCGTCCATGTCGCAAAAAGGGCAGTGCAGGCTTCCCACAAATCGGGAACCAAATCGCTCCGGATCAGAGCATCGACCGTCCATATCGCAAAAAGGGCAGTGCAGGCTTCCCACAAATCGGGAACCAAATCGCTCCGGATCAGAGCGTCGACCGTCCATGTCGCAAAAAGAGCAGTGCAGGCTTCCTACAAAGCAGGAACCAGATCACTCCGGGCCAGGGAAACGTCTACCACGGACACTCCGTCTCGGAGACGCGTCAAGCGTCGACCGTCCATGTCGCAAAAAAGGCAGTGCAGGCTTCCTACAAAGCAGGAACCAGATCTCTCCGAGCCAGGGAAAAGTCTACCACGGACACTCCGCCTCGGAGACGCGTCGAGCATCGACCGTCCATGTCGCAAAAAGGGCAGTGCAGGCTTCCCACAAATCGGGAACCAAATCATTCCGGATCAGAGCGTCGACCGTCCATGTCGCAAAAAGGGCAGTGCAGGCTTCCCACAAATTAGGAACCACACTCCGGATCAGAGCGTCGACCGTCTATGTCGCAAAAAGGGCGGTGCAGGCTTCCCACAAATTGGGAACCAAATCGCTCCGGATCATAGCGTCGACCGTCCATGTCGCAAAAAGGGCACTGCAGGCTTCCCACAAATCGGGAACCAAATCGTTCCGGATCAAAGCGCCGACCGTCCATGTCGCAAAAAGGGCAGTGCAGGCTTCCCGCAAATCGGGAACCAAATCGCTCCGGATCAGAGCGTCGACCGTCCATCTCGCAAAAAGGGCAGTGCGGGCTTCCAACAAAGCGGGAACCAAATCGCTCCGGGCCAGGGAAACGTCTACCACAGACACTCCGTCTCGGAGACGCGTCAAGCGTCGACCGTCCATGTCGTAAAAAGGGCAGTGCATCCCCAAAAGTGGGAACCAAAGCAAGTCGCCTCCACGCAAAGGGAGATCCATCAATTTCATGCACACGACTCACATATGTGGTGTGCATTTATTGATAGGGGCACTTTGTTGAAGTCGAAAATTGCACCCCGGTTGACCAAGTCAAAGTCAAAGTCAACCCCAAGCCAAGTGGGCCCATGCCCAGGTCGAGTCCGAACATTAAGCGGCCAGCCCTCCCCCATGCCAAAATGAAATCATGTAATAAATAATTTTTATGTAATTTTTTATGCATGAATGTAAACAAAATGGGCATAAAGCCAAATTTTTGTAAGCCCATGGCTTATGTGCGAAAAGAAATAGCACATGAGACATGAGATGGGCAAAATGCCATTTTGTAAAGCCTAAGGGGCTATATGTAAATATGTAAGCCTATATAAGGCAACATGATGATGAATAAAAGATAGACACTTTTCATTCCCCGAAAAAATTAGGGCATGTGCCTCTTTCTCCTTCCTCAAGATTCTAAAACCTTGTTCTTTCTTTTGAATTAAATCAAGAGTTTTACTCTTCCTTTTACAAAACTAAATAGTTTTTCACCACAAAACCCACAAAGGGGAGCTTGGATCTTCTATTAGATCTCAAAAAGGGGAGATTTTTAAATCTCACCCCCTTTCTCCAAGATCCGGCTAAACGACAGGAAGAAGAAGGAGACCCAACTCCAGAAACCCCACTTTGGGAAAGATCCAGGGCTCAAGGGGAGAAGCCCCCTTCATCAGCTTCAAATTATCCTAGGAGTTTAACTCTTCATATATATACATATATACAAAATAATAAGTGCTTCTTTCTGTGAGTACAACTTCCATTGCAAGGACCAAGTCCCTTTTGCCTCCCGAGCGCCCTTACGCTCAAAACGCTAGCGCCCATGTGCCTGGCACATGGGGCGCTAGCGCTCAAAGCGCAAGAGCTCTTGCGCTTAGAGCGCTAGCGCCCGAGCGCCCACGTGCCTGGCACGTGGGGCGCTAGCGCTCAAAGCGCTAGCGCTCTTGCGCTCAGTGCGCGAGCGCCCAAAGCGCTGGCGCCCGAGCGCCCACGTGCCTAGCACGTGGGGTGCTAGCGCTCTGGCGCTCAAAGCGCTAGCGCCCGAGTGTCCACGTGCCTGGCACGTGGGGCGCTACCGCCCAAAGCGCTAGCGCCCTTGAGCTCAAAGCGTTAGCACCCAAAGCGCTGGCACTTTTTCCCACGCATCCTTTGGATGCCCTTTCCCTTTCTTTTACACACACACACACACACACACCCCGCGACACTGTCCTGTTAGAAAAAAATTTCTAACGGGGCGCTGCCCCGCACCCCGCAAGGGGGATGCTAGCCCCTTTGACCCCCAGCCCGCTATCCGGGTAGCGGGACCCCCGTAAAAACTCTGCGGGACCCTCGATATATCCAAAACCCCCCTTCAAAACACAACACTGCACGTTGAGTTCGCATGACCAGTTTAACCCATCAATCGGAGGTTCCCTCGCTCCAAAGGCGAGGGGTAATTAACGGCAGCTTAGTCCGCGGCTGCCGGAGATTCGGATCCCCACAATCAATAAACCCCAGCCTATCCTAGGCAAGAGGAATCTGTAGTACGCCTGACAAGCGTGCGCGTATTCCCATCTCAATGGGGTGACGAAAAACACCCTACAACATTGTTTCAAAAGGAGAAGACATTCTTATCTGTACAATTTGAGTTTTTCGGCGTTGTAGGGCCAAAGAAACTTATGCCCCCGGCATCTTGTAAGCGGCATGCTCCACCGAGCAATGCTTCTGCTACGAGGAATGGTCCGTCCCATTTCGGGGAGAATTTATGCAGCCTTGCTTGGTCCAAAAACTCGTTCCTTCGTAAGACCAGATCTCCTGTCTTGAAGGCCCAATGTTTAACTCGGGCATTATAGTAGCGAACGGTCTGCTGTTGATAGGCGGCTGCTCTTATCTGCGCTCGATCCCGCTTTTCCAATAATACGTCCAGGTTGGTCCGGAGTGCCGATCACAGCCGGGACCATCGCCTCGGTATCGTAGCAGAGGCTGAACGGGGCTTCTCCCGTGGGTGTTTTCTTCAAGGTCCGCAATGCCCACAGCACCCGCGGCAACTCCTCGATCCAGTTACCCTGTCTACCTTCCAAGCGAGCCCTGAGTCAGCGTATGACTCCTCGGTTTGCTACCTCAGCTTGTCCATTGCATTGCGGATGCGCGACCGCGGCAAACTTCATTAGTATGTGGTAGTCGCTGCAAAATTCTTTGACTTTGTCGTTTTCAAAGTTGGTCCCGTGGTCGGTAAAGATACACCTCGGGATTCCAAATCGAGAGATGATGTTGTTTTGCAGGAGCTTTATAGTAGAGGCAGCGTCTGGTTTTCTGATGGGCACGGCCTCTATCCACTTCGTGAAGTAATCTACTATGACAAGGATGTATTTGTGTCCGCCAATGCCGGTGGGGAGTTGGCCTACCATATCCATCCCCCATTGTGCAAACAGCGGAACTAAGGGGCGTTAGCTCAGTAGCGGGGAGACGAGGTATGCTGCCGTGGAGTTAGCAGTTCTTGCATCTTCTGACGAGCTTCTCGATATCCTGGTGTATCCTCGGCTAATAATACCCTTGGAGCAGCGTCTTCTGGACCAGGGTGCGGGCCCCTTGATGCGCTCCTCCGACCCCTTCATGTATCTCTCGTAGAACGTAGTTGTAGGGTGTTTTTCGTCACCCCATTGAGATGGGAATACGCACACGCTGAGCGCCCGCGGGTCACATGAGGCACATGTGGTCACATAGCACCCGCGGGTCACGTGCCCTGCACGCGACCGCTGGGAGCCCGCGGGTCACGTACGCGGCACGCGACCGCTGGAAACACCAGCGGAAAAGGGGCTTAGCCCCTGAGTTAGGAGTTGAACTCCCAAGGGGCTTTGGAGTTGAACTCCTAACAGGGATTATGTATAGATTTGGAGTTAAACTCCTAAAAGGGGGTTTGATTTATGGAGTTAAACTCCAACAGATCTTGAATGGAGTTAAACTCTTAGAAATCTTTGGATCTTCTTTTGAGCCTCGGATCCTCCCGGAATGGGATTTTTTTTTTGGAGATGGGTATCCTTCTTCTTCCTCTTTGTTGGCTGGATCTTGGGGGGAAAAAAGGAAGGTGAGACTTAAAATCACCCTTTTTAGGGGTTTGATGGTAGATCCGAGCTCCCTTTTAAGGGTTTTATGGTGAAAAACTATTTATTTTTAGAACAGAAAGAGTTAAACTCTTGATTTAATTCAAAAGAAAAAGAAGAAGGTTTAGAACCTTGAGGAAGGAGGAGGTACAAACCCTAGAATTTTTAGAGAATGGAAAAGTTGTCCTAGATATTTTCATCATATTTGTCTTTATAGGCTACACACTTTACATATAGCCCCATCGGGCTTTACCAAATGGCACTTATGCCACCCCATGCCTTATGTGCTTATTTTTTTCTTCTGCACATAAGCCATGGGGTTTACAAAATTTTGGCTTTCTGCCCACTTTTCATATATTTATTTCTAAAAATTACATTTTAAACTAATTTATTGCCTCCTTTTTGGCATGGAGCCGGCCCCATTCATGCTTGGTCTTGACTTGGGCTTAGGTTCGGGCCCACTTGACTTGGGGTTGACCTTAGTTTTGACTTGGTCAACTGGGGTGTAATTTTGACCCCAACAAAGTGCCCTCCAACAATAAATGCACACCACATATGTGGGTTGTGTGCATGAAATTGATGGACCTTCTTTCGCATGGAGGTTGACTCCTTTTTGACGACGTGGAGGTCGATGTTGTCCTTTTTGCGACGTGGACGGTCGGTGCTGCCCTTTTTTTAGAGACTTGGATGGTCAGTTTTTCCAGTTTAGCGACGTAGACGGTCGATGCTGCCCCTTTAGCGACTTGGACGGTCGGTTCTGCCCTTTTAGCGACTTGGACGGTCGGTGCTGCCCTTTTAGCGACTTGGACGGTCGGTGCTGCACTTTTAGCGACTTGGACGGTCGGTGCTGCACTTGTTTGCTCCGCTTCTTACGATGTCAGGGTTTGATTTGACTTGCTCCGTTTTCTGCGGTGTCGGGATTTGATTTGACTTGCTCCATTTTCTGCAGTGTCGGGGTTTGATTTGACTTGCTCCATTTTCTAAAGTGTCGGGGTTGAAGTTGACTTGCTCCGCTTTCTACGGTGTCAGGGTTGATTTGTTTGATTTGATTTATTTTAGGAGTTCCCTACCCGTCCAGCGGGACCTTTAAGCTTGGAAGCGCTATCGGTTGGGACATTAATTTGATCTGTTTGATTTCTGCCTTATTTCGCGGGACTTTTGAATTTGAGAGGAACTTGGAATTCAGATTTTGTTTGGCGTCAGCATTACTGTTCTGGAATAATACCATAAGCAATTCATCATTTGCTCCAGGAGGACTTGGGATTTGATTTTTGGATCGGCATCAGCATTGCTGCACTGGAATAATGCCAGGAGCAACTCATCATTTGCCCCGGGAGGACTTGGGATTTGGTTTTTGGGTCGGCATCAGCACCGCTAACACTGAAGTAATGTCAGGAGCGACTCATCATTTGCCCTTAGGAAAATTTGGGGTTTGGGTTTTAGGTCGGCACCAGCACCGCTAACACTGAAGCGAAATGCCAGGAGCGACTCATCGTTTGCCATTGTCCGTTGAGGAACGATGGTTCAGGAGACAGGTTTAGATCCCTATCAACTAAGGCTTTTCAATTTTATGAGCCGTAAGGGTCTCATAAAAGCATTTTCTCCCTACAAGTCGCGAGGATCTCATAGGTGTATTTTCTCCCTAGGAATCGTAGGGATTTCTAAGTGTGTTAATCCTTTGTGAGTCGTAAGGATTTCACGCAGGGATTTTCTTCTCACAAGGTCGAGAGAACTTTGTGAGGGTATTTTATCCTTTTTCATGAATTTGCACCCTTTCGGGTATTCACAAACTTGCCGGCAGTCCTGTTGTTTTTACTCACGGAGCCCTTTTGGGTTTTTATCCGTGCCCGTTTTGCTTATGGACATACCGTTTTTTTTTTGCTTTTTTATGTTTTTTTTGCCGGTGGGACTTTAAATGTAGTCTCGCCGGTAGGACTTCGGGAGAGATAGGGGTCGTTTACGCCCATAGATTGTATACGGTTTTACAGGATGTATGATCCAGACCATAGGGCCGGTGTGCTCAATTCGTCTGCGACTTGAAGCATTTACGCATAGTATTTCTTGAGATATTGGCCATTGATGGGTGGCGTGGGCCTTTCTCCCTCGGCATTTATCAGATGGTAGGACCCTCCATCAAACACCTTCTCGATGACGTATGGTCCTTCCCAGTTTGGCTCGAATTTTCCCTTGCCATGTCGATTGGGGATGATCGGTCTTTTGAAGACCAACACCAATACGCCTTTCTTAAAAGCATGGAGACGGGTCATCTTGTCATAGGCCCGTAACATTTGGGTTCGGTACAGCTCCAGATTTTGCTGTACTGCAAGGCTCTTTTCTTCGAAGGCGTCGAGCTCTTCGAGCAAAAGGAGCACGTTTTCCTCTTCCGTCAACTCATGCAGAATGGCCATTCTTAAGCTTGGAACTTCGACTTCGAGGAGGAGGATCGCCTCCACTCCGAAGAGTAATGAGTATGGAGTGGACTGAGTTGGAGTACAGTGCATGGTACAATATGCCCACAACGCCCCGTGAAATTTGAGATTCCAGTCTCTCTTGTTGGCTGAAGCATTTTTCCTCAGGAGCTTGCATAGAGTCTTATTGAAGTTTCGGCTAGCCCATTGGCTCTTGGATTATAGATGGAGGAATATCTCCAGTCTATCTTGTACTGAGTAGCGAACCTTGAGACTTTGAAGCTCTTGAAAGAAGGTCCGTTGTCAGAAATGATTCTTCTTGGTGTACCGAAGCGGTATAGAATATTATGCCGGAAGAATGTCAAAATATCTTCAGTCTTGACTTCTTTTAGCGGGACAGCTTCAGTCCATCTGGAGAAGTAGTCTGTTGCGGCCAATATGAACCGGTGGTCTTTGGATGACGGAGGATCAATTGGACCAACTATGTCGGTGTCCCAAACTTCGAAGGGCTATGACGCCACCGTTGGATGCAGCGGATTGAGATGCTTATGAATAAAGTCACCGTGAATATAGCAGAGATGACACCTCTTCGCATGCTCTTCGCAATCCCTTATCATGGTAGGCCAGTAATACCCAAGCCGTTTAATTTGAAGCCGCATTTTGGGGCTAGATTGGTGAGCTCCGCAGACGCCTGAGTGAACTTCTTTCATGACTTTTTGGGCTTCGGCCGATGACATGCACCTGAGCCAGAGTTGGTCATATGATCTGCGGTATAGCGTATTATTTACAAACACGTATCAGAGAGTGTAACAACCCCAATATTAATATACCCCCGTATTTTCTTTCTTTGGTAAAATATTGTATTTATTTATTCTTAGTATTTTCTGTATATTTTGTTTTTTATAAATATATTATTTTATTATTCCATCTATTTTTCCCAAACACATTTCTTTAAAACTAAATTTTAACTTTTTTTTTCAAATTAAACATAAGACTTAACCCAACCCATAACTCAAATCCAATTTCATTTTCATTTTTTTAAATAAAACTATGAGCCCAAAATCCCACTTTCTTTTTAAGCAACATCGTATATTTAATTATTACTAAATATGTGTATCAACAACTTTGTAGCATATTTGTTAAGTTCTTGCATTGTTATTCCATAAGTCACATGTTCAAATCCCTATTCTTGCAATTATTTTTTATCAATTTTTATTTTTCTCATAACTTATAAATGAAACCTTTCATTTCTAAAATGAATGGTGATTTTTCATTTCTTTTTTAATTCCCAAGTTGAATGCATATATTATTATAGATAATTCACCATTACACCATCTTTATTTGTCCCCCTCTTTCTTTTTTATCCTCACATTTTTCTATCTCTCCCTTCTCCCTCTTCACCTAGAGTCCTAGAAGAAGAACACCAAGAAGTTTCAAGAAAATCTCGCTAATAACGCGAGATTATCGGTGGATAGACCAGTCCGGTGATAATACCGGCTATGTATGTAAGTCCCTTCTCTCTTTCCCTCCCTCCATCTCTTTCTCTTTCTCTTTCACTTTTTTATATTGCCATGAAAAATTTCACTTGTCATATCATAGTCCCTAAATAATTAATTAAATGGATACATATATAAATAATGAACACACACAAACATACATAAATATATAGTTTGTAAAATCTTTTTCATTACTCTCAATCTATATGTTAAGATTTCATAGTAATCAATTAAGATTGCATCATTTGTTGTTGTATTTTAAATTACTTTATTTAAAGTTTGTAAAAAAAATGAAGTTACGAATAAATACCATGATTTTCTCATTTCTCACATATGACATATCAATACCTTTACTTTTAAAATAATTTTTAGAAATTAATTTTTAATTCTGGAAATTTTAGGAAATTTACATATGATATAATATATTATTTTGTATATGCTGTAAAAATTTTAGAATAAATCGCTTAACGGTTTAGGAATTATATCGTTTTTATTCACTGTTTGTAAAACAGAAAACTGCAATTATTGGTCAATTTCTAGGATACATAACTTAATATACCGATGTCCAAATTAAGAAAACTCAGGTGTTTTTAATATCTACATTGAATAATCTATATTTTCCTAGTTTTAAGTTTTTACTGAAAACTGACGCAAAATATAGAAAACTGCGTTACAATATTAAGCGACGAATCTGGACAGAATCTGTCCTGATTCGCATACTGTTTTTAAATTGGACATAACTCAAACACCCGATGTCCGTTTGTGACAAACTTTAGATGTGTAGATGCACAATTTATAGAACTATAATTTTCTGTATCTATATTACTTAGAAATGCATGAAACAACCCAATATAGGCTTTGCAATAGAATATATAGTTGCCATCTAGAAATCTGAATTTCTGTTTTAAATGCTGATATTAAAATGATTATAACTAGAGCTTCAGAAATCCAAATCGCACGAATCTTAGTGTTTTGGATAAGTACATCTAAAGACCTATAATTTTCTAATAATTTTTGTAACCTAAAACCCAATAGAAATTAACTCAAACTGCATTTTAAAAATATAAGACGGTGTTGAACAGATTCTGATCTGTTTTACGCGACGATACGAAAACATGTATATCTCCCAAACCGGTAGTCGTATTTATGCGAGACTGGAACTCACGTGTGCATAACACTTAAGGCTATGTTTTCGTTTATATTCTGATTTTAAATGACTTGATTAACTATTCGAACATATCACTTATTTACAATATTGTTTTGGACGTTATTTGTATACTTATCTCATATCATGTTCTATGATTGCTTATCTATTTTTATTTATAAGACTTATAATTAAATCATTACATGTTAGAATTGACTTGATCTTGACACGACTCAATCATGAATACTTGAACCCAGTATGTACACTTGAACCAACTTGACATCGAACCATGAATACAATTGGCATGACTTGCACTTGACATGACTACATGAACTCAATCTTGAAAACTTGATATCATACATCACCTTTTGTATTCATGAATTCGATTAATACTCATAACATTAATCATAAACTAATAAATATGGGGTGTTGGGGTAGTTCATGCCTGAATCCAACAAAATCTCAAGAGTCCTCCTAGATCATGAATCCATGTCTACTAACACAAGCAAGCTATCATGAGAGCCCTTGTTTGCTTGCTCCTGAATTACAGCCTGTTGAGTTTGGAATATTTCAACACTAGGTTGAAGTCCCATTACTAACATTTGATTCGAGCCCGTGGTTCTCTACCTCTGAATTATAGCCTGTTGGGTTCGAGAACACTCTTGAGATTGGTTGACATTCACCCTTGAACTTACGTTAGATTAGTATCCCAAGTAGAGACCTGTTAAGACACTTACATTCACTTCATATTCACGATACCTATACTCCACGGCCATATTATACTTGTTTGCCATGCTGATATAGTTGACATACACATTACCATGAATGCTACCATACTTGTTTATATGTTCATGATTTATATTCATGCTATACTTGTTTACTATGCTCATATTATATTGCCATGCTTACATAGTTGTCATTAATATCACCATGTTATACTTGTTCATGTTTTATTTCCATTCATGCTATATCACATGTCACCTTGCATATTCATTTATATACTTTCACATCCTTCCATTCTTGGGGACTTACCGAGCGCATGTTCGCTGACGGGCATTCCACCCACTTTTTTCTATTATTGGAATGTTCGTCAGGTGACATTGAGACAGAGAAGATAGAAGTGGTCGAAAAGGAGTACAACCAGTTCACATCACAAACAGATGTATAGTTTCATTCAGTTTTTCATTTCATTTCAGCTTATTTATATATGCCTCATTGTTAAGGCTTATCATGTTAAATATCTTGTATTCAGATATTTTATCTACTATGAATCATGAATGTAATAAATCATAATTGGATTTCATTCTTTTGTTTATTCTTGTTAGTTTATGTTGCTTATATACGCTTAGCGTATTTATTTCGAGAAATGACTTTCTCGGAATAAATACGTCGAGGGCTTGCCACGTCACCGTTTCCATCTACTGGGAAGCGGGGCATGACAGAGAGCTCTCTTCTTCAGCTGAATCCTCGCAGATTTTTCTTCAGGCAGCTTGTCGTATTGGAGGTGCTCTATGAAGGGTTCTCTCCAATCGGGCTCATCTTGAATGATCGAAGTTTCTTCGGCAGGATTGTTCTCTTGTTCTACACTTTCTTCTTCACGCAAAGAGACTGGAGGCAGAATTTGCCGGCTTCTGACTGTGATTAGCATTTCGTCCATGTCAGGATCAACTAGCTCTTTAGCTAGGCGAGCGAGTATGTCGACTTTTCCGTTCAACACCCTAGGGACTCTCATTAGTTCAATGCGGGTGAACTGTTTCATGAGCTCCACCACCCGGCTTCTGTACCGAGCCAACTCAGGTTTGTATATCTTATAGCCGCCGCTTACTTGGTTGATGACAAGCTGGGAATCACCATAAACCCGTAGCCGAAAGGTTCCCATTTCTATGGCGAGCTCCATACCAGCTATCAGAGCTTCGTACTCAGCCTTGTTGTTTGTGCGAGGCTCGGTGAGAGCGAGAGAACGTCGTAGGGCTCCTCCCGATGGCGTGATGAACACCAATCCTATCCCCGTTTTTATCTCCAGGATGCTTGATTTGCCGGAGCTCTCCATTGACGAGGCTCCATCGAAGTAGAGCTCCCAACATGGCTCATCATCCTCGAGGTACAGCACTTGTTCGTCGGTAACTCGCAATTGAGCGGCGACTCTTCTGGTATGGGATGAGTAGCAAGGAAGTCGACGAGGGCTTGCCCTTTTACTACTTTCTGAGGGGTATAAATTATGTCAAATTCAAGCAGCATGACAACCCATCTCGCCATTCTACCGGCTAGGCTTGCTTTGGTCATCAAGTGTTTGAGCGGGTCGACCTTAGAGATCAGCATAACCCGATGAGCAAGCAAATAGTGCCTCAGCTTCTTCATAGCGAATATCAGAGCCAGGCATTGCTTTTCGATCGGGGAATAGTTGTGTTCCGCCCTGACTAGAGTTCGACTGAGGTTGTAGAGGGCATTTTCTTTTCCCTCCTCGTTTTTCTGGGTAAGGAGCGCACCGAGTGACTCATCTAGCGCGGCAGTATAGAGAATCAACGGTTTATTTAGAATAGGGGCAGCAAGCATTGGAGGGTGCAACATGTATCGTTTGATGCTTTCGAACGCTTCTTGACATTCGGCATCCCAGACAAAAGGAGCTCCTTTCTTCATGAGCTTTGAGAAGGGCCTACATCTTCCCGATAAATTTGAGATAAACCTTCGTATATAAGCAAGTTTTCCTTGAAAAGATCTTAGCTGTATCAGACTCTTTGGAGAGGGCATCTCCATGATGGCCTTTATCTTGGATGGGTCAACTTCGATCCCCCGATGTCGGACTATAAAGCCTAGGAATTTTCCCGATGACACACCAAAAGCGCACTTCAGAAGATTCATCTTCAGATCGTATTCTCTCAGTCTGGTGAGAACGGTCCTAAGATCTTGGATGTGATCGGCCTTGGCTTTAATCTTGACGACCAAATCATCAACATAGCATTCGACGACTTTGTGGATTAGGTCATCAAAGATATTGGTCATTGCCCTTTGATATTTAGCACCTGCGTTCTTCAGTCCGAACGGCATCACTTTGTAACAGATATGCCGGTCAGGGTTCGAAATGCTGTATGCTTCTCATCCTCAGGCGACATTTTTATCTGATTGTACCTAGACGAACCGTCCATGAAGGTGAACATCTCATAATTTAAGGTGTCATCGACCATCATTTCCATGACCGGAAGCGGGAAATCATCTTTAGGGCATGCCTTGTTAAGGTCCCTGAAATCGACACAAACCTGGATCTGCCCATTTTTCTTCTTTACTGGGACAATGCATGCGATCCAGTCTTCGTACTTCTCTTCCCTGATGAAGCCAGCATCGATAAGTTTCTTAGTTTCCTCGATGTCCTTTTCTTCCAGCTCCCTTCTCATTCTTCGAGGAGCTTGTTTGATATAGCTGACACCCGCACTTTTTAAAGTATTCCCGCATCTCGGGCGCATAATATCTAGGATTGAGGACGACCCCTATGCCTCTCTCGTATGGAAAGCATGTCACAGACAAATCGTTCGGGTGCACGACAGGATTTGACCCATAAATCAGGATGCACTTCTGTCCACTTTTTCTTCCGAGAACGTAGAAAGTTTTCAGCTGGTCCACGGTGGAGATTGACAATGCATTGAGCTCTTTGCACATCTACTCCGGCACCCTTGTGACGGGTAGGGACCCTTCTGCAATTTCGAAGGTCTCCCATAGTTTCGCTTGTTGCGTAGGGGCCCAGTCTGCACAGCTATTGCAAGGCGGGTCCTCTTCCTCTGACTCTTCAGTGTCGCTGCCTAAATGCGAGCAAATTTTGCTGCCGGATAAGCCTTCAAAATCAGACTCGCCCGTATCTCTACCGAAATGAGGGTGATTTTTACGGAAGGACGGACTTCCAGTGTCGGATTCATCAATGTCGCTGCTGAAACGCGGACGCACATGGGGTTTTTGCTTTTGAAAGTAACGGCCGGCTCAGATTTTCTTTTGAGTTTCGGGGCTGTCCTGTCCTTGGTCCATTGTGGCTTAGCATTTTAGGGGTTCACAAAATACCGAGAATCTTCATATTGGACCTCATGCACACCGAACGGCTGGATGTCTCCGTCAATGCGTCTTTCGTCGCAATTTTTAGTATACTTCATGCATTGATGGAGAGTTGACGGAATAATGCCGTAATCGTGGAGCCACGGCCGCCCCAAGAGAATTTCATAAGACGTGCCAGCGTCAATCATATATATTTTGGCTTTGGTTTATAGGTCCCCGAGCCTGATCGGCAGAGCTATGGATCCCAGAACTTGCTGGCAATTTTGATTGAAGTCCTGAATGACAATCCTTTTCCTTGACAGGTGTCGGACGTCCATTGAAAAACTCTTCAGAGTCCGCAAGTTCATGATGTTCACTGAGGATCCCGAATCAATCAATATGCGATTAATCCGATCTTCCTCGCTATACCCGGTCACATAAACCGACCGATTATGCTCAGCCGTTCCTAATAGAAAGCCTTCGTCCTTAAACTTGACTGTGGCGACATGCAGAGCGTACTATGCTTTTTTCATATTAATTTCCGCAAAGCGAACCTGATACCGCTCAGGGTTTTGTAGAGCGTGAATGAGAACGTCTCTAAGCTCTTTAGATAGAACCAAGGCATCATAGATACTCAGGAGAGACGGAAGCTTCCGGAGATGAGCCAAGACATTGAAGTCCACTGAGGAAGGACTTGAGTTTTCATTAGCCGGTTCTCTACCGTCTTCCTCATTATCCACCTCTTTTTCCTTTCATTTTGGGGCGTTGCCCTGATTTGGCGGTAGAGCCCTGCCACTTTTGAGCTGGATTTGGTAGGCCTTTGTAACGAACACCTCGTCCTCTTTGGGAAAACAGAACTCCTCTTCAGAGTCGCTGCCAAGATGGATGGCGTAGCAGATCACTATAAGGATCTCTTCATTGGAGTTTTCTTCTAGCTTCTCCAGAATCTCAGCTGCTTCTATAGGGAAAAACTCTTCAATTGAATTAGAGTTCTTTCCTTTTGTTCATAGTCTTTGAGGGAATCGATATATTTTTGAATGGTTGATCTCTCTGTCGACACTTTTTCACGTCGAATTGCATTTTTCATCTTCTTCAGCCTTTTGGATTTTGAGCCTGATTGAGCCGAATTGGCAGCTGGAATGGTAGGCTTCTTTTACCCTTCTCATTCTGTTCTGGGCTCTTTCCGAAGTAGATTTAGCATCTTCTTCGTTTATTAGATATGTGCGTACTCCACGGAGGTTGCGGTGGGTCAGTTTCATTTCTCAGGGCAGCGGATTTAGCTGTCTGCTCCCAGAAGGCTTCAGCTTCCGTCTGTATAAAGTTAGTGGTTACAACTTGATTGTTCACCAACACACTCTTAGACAGATCGATCTCTCCAGTATTGTACTGCTTCTCGACCCAGTCTTTGAAGATATAGCAATCTTCGATCGCATGGCTCACTACTCGGTGGTACGGTAAATATAGAAGATTGTCGGTCATTTTTGCTTCGTGGGGTTTTTTCGACTCCGGCAATTGTAGACCGTTGTTCAGGGTATCTTTGAATATCTTGCGGACCTTGTCCCTTCTGAAAGAGTAAACCTTGTTCTCTTTCTCCTCTAGGGAAGGCCCTTCTCCTCCCAGCACTGGCTTTCGAGACCGGTTGATTTTGGATTCGCATGCCTTTCGCTTGTCTTCATTATCGGATGCATTGAAGACATTGGTATTGCTGGAATTCCCGCTTCTACGGTTGTCGTCCTTCTTGCTTTTCCAAGTCTTGTCTTTCTGAGAGTCCGGGGTAGACTATTACTTCGAGCGTTCCAGCATTTGGACTTTCTTGGTTAGCTCCTGAAACGTCTTGAGGCCTGCTGTACATAAGAATGGGACCATCCAATTGCTGAGGTTCCCAATGAGGAGGCTGGCGGACTAGTCCTGCTCTAGTGGCGGTTCACACTTAATAGTGAGGTTGTGCCATCGGGGTCTGTATTGCTTTCTTTTTTCCCCGGCTTGGTTCTCACGAGGTCAGCAACGGAGATTTTGTCACTAACAGTCATGAATCTTTGTCGAAACGGAGACTCCATTTGGGCGAAAGTAGTGACGGGCCCGTCTGGTATACTCGCATATCAGTCAAAAGCGACACCAGTCAGGCTGTTGACAAACTGACGAAGAAGGAGTGCATCATTGCCCCATGTATTTCCGCACGACACTTTAAAGTGGGCAACGTGCTGATTTGCGTTTCCCGTCCCGTCAAATCTTCCGAACTTAGGAATGACGTAGCCACTCGGGAACTCGATCAAATCGTACTGTGCGGGATATGGCCGCCCACTACTGCCAATTTCTTTCTGAGCTTCGACTTCGGCCACCAATGTTTTAACCTTGTTGGTGACCAAATCTATTATCCGATCTTGTGTTAGCGGGATAGTGTTATCTGGGGCCAAGGCGTCCCAGAAGCGGAATGTGGTCTGCTATCGTGCGGCTCAACCAATCTTAGACCTAAAGGGACAGGCATTGGCTACTTCAGGTTGTCCTGACCCGGCTCATGAGTAGATACTTGTGCTTGATTAGGAGGTGTCCGGGCAATTTGAGCCGTGAGCTGCATCACAACATTCGTCAAGTCGTTGATTTTGGAGTAAAGCTTGGCCATCTCTTTATCTTTGCTCCTGAGCTGTTTTCGGAGTTCTTTAAGTAGCTCTTGCTCTGCGGTCATGGGGCGGAAATTCGGCTCTTCTTCGCTGTCCGAGCTTAACTCTATATGGACTGAGGGGTCTATCTGCCTATCGGCCTCATCGAGAGGGTTTTCCTCATCCAATGGAGGCGGCTGATCTTAGGAAGCGGCAACCACATTCAAGCCAGATTGGGCTTGGGATGTGGTGGCCCCATCCTTGCTTTTGATGCGCAAGTTGTCGCTGGGATGCGCACCCGCCATATAGACTGTATGGATAACATATCCCACTGTCTTTTTATTACTGACAGCTAATTTCACGGTTCGCTGTCGTGGCCCTCCTGTTTCGGTAACGGGCAATCGACTGAAAGCGGCTGGCCTGACTGGGTTCTTGAATAGTGCTGGCGCTTCTTTTCTGAGTTTGCCCCGCTGCTTTCGCGCGGTACAGAGTGCCTGATAGACGCTTGAAGAGATGGTGTCACGCTTTCTCTGATAGGGCTGGGACACATCTCTTTGCAACATCGTTCGGACTGCCGTCTTCTTAATTCTGGTGGTCATGGCATTTTTCTGAATCCACTTCACAGGTTCGAAAGAATTGATGACTTTTACGGTCGACTCAGCCGTCGTTGCAGGATGAATCTGCTTTTAGAATCTCACATGATTCCACTTAGCCGGAGTTCTGGCCCTCTTATTGGCTCGATACCTGAGCCGCTTCTGTCTCAACCTTTCTGGTTTGAGCACTTGGCTGGTTACGGCTCTTCGGGAAGCCGCCGTAGACCGGGCGATGGAGGGCTTTGGAGATACGCCTGATTGTGCACTAGTTGGAGTCGTCTGAGCTTGCTGGAGATGCTTTGTGGCATCATTGGTGTTGACGGCCTTGCCCCCAGTCGGAACAGCGGAGAGCCGTTCGAACACAGATTGGCATTTGGGGTGGGATGCTTTGGAGATCACAACGTTTGACCTCCTGCCCCTTGAGGTCGGTTTGGCTGCTTGGTTTGTCGGGACCTCCGCCAGACGAGTGCTTCCAGCAGGGTAGATGATGACAGAACCAAATTGACGGGGTGGCTCCTCCCATTGCCGGCTGAGACTGGCAGAGAGAACCACGCAGGCATTGATCTTGACCACATACGAGATCGGGGTCCGTCGGGAGCTGATTTCATCTTAGGAGACATCGTCGTTGAAAGTTGATTGATCCACGAAAAGAAAACTACTTCGGTACAAACATCGACATTGTTAGTAATATATGCCCTAGAGCCCATTATTGTATCATACTGGCTTGTATATTACTTAATGGGAGCTTGGGATATACACGGATATAGTAACAGTCTTGCTCAAAATGATAGTATGCTACCTGGTTTGTTTCTACCTCAATATATATATATATGTTTCTTAGCATATCACTTATACATATTGGTAGAGCCCTTAGGATCTTTGCTTAATTACCAGCGTTATGATGGCAGTCACACTAGTGGGGGCTGGGTAGTCTATAAGCACATCCTTATACAGGTCCCTAGTTATAGGATTATCGAGACAGGGCATCAATACTCCAGAGTAAACTACTGTATATGCTTCTTGTCCCAGCAGGGGAGATGGTCTGTCCCACAGCCATTAGTACGCCGTACTGAAGATAGTATGCAGGTGCTCATTAGGTTATGAGTACACCGGACAGGACTCGTCGGGAATTGTTGGTGGGTATTATACCTATCATCGGGTAGCAGTTCCCAGGTAACATGAGTACAACATAGTCTGTTGACTTGACACTGCTGTTTCGCCTCGAGTGTGTTCCCAATGTACTTTGATTACTACCCTACCACGGCTCAAAGGAGTCGTGCAAATAGGTGGTAGTTGGGTGCAGTCCCGAAACACTTGGAGGCAGTGGCAGTTAGATAGGATTCGTTTCTCTCGGTATTGGGGGTTGATATCGCGCTGTGTTCGAAAGGCCATTACACAAAGTCCTTGGCCAAGGCAAGTGAGATTTACTAGTAGGTACTCCGGTAGTTTCTCAGAATGTTTTGAGCTACTCTCCGACACGACTTATTGCGCTATTAGGGTCTGACGATTACCTCACCCCTAGGCCCGATATGCGATACTATTAGATGAATAGACCGGACTGTACGGAGATTGTCACAGATAGGCTCAATTGGAGTTCGGATGAGTTATTCTCATCGGCTTTCTCATCGACATATACCTTGGGGCCGTTACGTACAGCTAGTGCCGCTTGCGGCCTGTGGTTAAACCCACTGCCAGCGTAGTGTCGAGTCTTTAGAGTCCCACACAGAGGGTTTCCCTGCATCGAACGAAAGATGTATAGGTCGTATGGTTTTTATGACAGGGTTCGATCGCGTACGTGTACTTGTGCGTGGATGATGATTCGGACGGACAATACTAGTGGGCTTTTGTTTAAACCGGATCCTAGTATTGTACTGATGGATTGTTTTTCGTCTTTTATATCCGCATTTTTTAGAATACGGATACAGGTATGTATATACGGACGAGGGGCATTTTTGTAAATTGGTCAAAGATGCTTCCAGAAAGTGACATGTCATATTGGTATTTTACATTTTAGTTTAAATGGAAATACATTATGACATGGTGAGTATGAGGTGGAAAATGCATGAATTTGGACATAGCTTCTGATGACACATGGTGGCTTTTTGGCCCGTGACTCATTTTTGGTAAATTGAACCATATTAGTGATTATTCATTTGATTTATCAATAGGATAATTCATATGGTTCAGTTTAGACAAAAGAGAAGAAGCTATCTCTATTCTTCATCTTTTTTCTTACTGGCTTTTCTCCATTGCCACCTTCTTCCTCAACATCCTAGTAAACTCATGTGTTGAGTAATCTAGGATAAGTAAAGACCATCCAATCCATCTTCACACTCTATATCGTCTACGACATCATGAGTAGCGATCTTGATGCCCTAATTGCCTCCGTTGAGGTGGGAGCTCGATGCACATACTCTCTCAGGTGGATCATCTTAGATTTAAGGAGTCCGACGAGGAAGCGGCAATCCGATACGATCCATGGAGTCGACGACGACATGGAGGAAAGCGAGGAATGAAGATCCGATGGACCGGAATCGTGAGGTATAAACTTCTGGACATGTAGTTTAGCTCACACTAAAGTTTGCTAGTTAAGGTTTAGCACCGATCCTGGAGTTCAAGTCCGTGTCGCGATCTTTGCAAAACACGTTTTTCTGAAATTCCGCCTCCCCGCGAACCCGTGGGGTGCGTGACATGGACTTTCAGTGGTATCAGAGCCTACTAAATCCATACTAGCTCATTAGCAAGTTATTAGAAAGTCGATCGTCGGAAAAACCGAAAACTATACATTTTGCACCCTCACAGTTTCTGTCAATTTTTAAACTGTTCTAAAAATTATTTCAGAGACTTGAAAACTCTGTGCAGGGAATTCTAAGAACACAGAAAAAAAACGAGTCACCAACTCATCACAACCACCGCGGAACCGCGGCGAATCAGTGGATTTGCCGCTGATCCGCGGCCGAGTTGTGGCCGAGTTGGCTCGTTCTTCTTTTGTTTGTCTTATTTTTGGGTGTATAGTTATTTGGAATATTTGGTTTCTACCCAGATTTTTTTGGAGTGCTGGTTTGCATTTGGGGTAGATACGGAAAATATATTTTGATCGAAATTCTAATGTACTTGGCTAATCGGGTTTTATCTGTATTGTTTATATGTGTTTTTAAACTTCATCTAATTGCTATATGTCGGTTCGTTTGAAGTTGCACATATCTGTTGGTTTGTGTATGTGGACTTTATTGGATCATCGTGGATGAATAGCCGGGGATGTGAGATGAGTGTTTTTATCTTTCATTCGATGTAAATTGTAATTTGATGTAATATTATTTTGCGGGGCACATCCGGTTTGAGGTTGTAGCCCCCGTTGTATTATTTTATTTTACTGTTTTCTGCTCCTAGAATAGACCCAAGGTGGGGTGCACAAACTACCGGGTTCTTTGAAGTGTTGAGTGGCCTACTCACTTTGTTGAGGGAGGCTGCTTCACTTCTGGAATTTGGCGGGTAGTTTGCCGCACCCGTAGGGGTCTGGGGTGGGGTTTGGCTATTCATCACGACCATGGAATCCGTCTTTCGTTACAGGCTTAAACAAAACGCGAAATTCCTAGTATATCCGATATGTTTATCTGTGATCTGGAATGCCTATTATTGCGTCAGACGAATGCCTATTATTATATATGTTATATAATAGACGTCGCTTATGTTTTGCATCCGCGCTAGTCCAGCCCCCGCTCTGGCGTTAGTTAAGTAACCTAACGGTATTAGACGGGGCCCAGCGGCGAATGCGGATAGCATAACTAGACGTTGTATTTTCGTCTTTTTCTGTGATGATAGGCGTAAATGATGGGACTGCATTAAATTAATGCAAAGAAAACAAACCAAAGTTGAATCATTGGAACACTTTTTAAAACCACTCGGTTTTTTCAAAACTTCAGACTTTTTTGCGGAGCTTAAACCACTCCTTTTAAAAGCTATCAGGTTCCTTCGATTAAATCAAGTTCAATACGTTCACGGTTTCGCCAAAACCATTCGTAGCCCTCCGTCATTTCATATGAATATTCAATAGTATTCAAGCTATGTATGTTGGCCTTCGTCAAGGCACAGTGATTGGTAGCTGCTGGATATTCATCTGTAGCATAGATAGATGCGTTGGTTTAGGACAGTCATACAACTATTTTGGCCTTCGTCAAGGGTATGTACGGGTGGGTTCAAATTAACCTAGAAAATGACGGGCATAACTTGACATGTGACTTATGATATGTTGGTCTTCCTCAAGGTCATAAGAGCATGGGGCAAAAAATCCATATCGGGAGTTTATAAAGAAACTGAAACTTGCTAGTGCTGCATACCATTTGGAGTGTGATAAATTTGTAGAATTCCTTCAGCTTTATCACACAATGATATTTGGATCCCGATCCTACTGTGAGTATATGCCACTCCTCAGGGGATTTCTTTACTAACACAATCAATGCTATAAACCAAGTAGGTGTCTAGAACGGTGTTAGCGGGGCTACGCCTACAGGAAAAAGAGGTTTTGTAATTAAGGAAGTTCGCGAAAGCGTTGGAAAACTTCCCTCGAACTACCAACACCAGCCTGGCCGAACGGGGAAGCAAGTATTGTAGGGTGAGATTAATCCTGACTAATTCTTCTTTTATGGTTTTAAGAGGGATTCGAGAAACAGTGGGAGCCATCCTATTTAGATAAATTAAAAACCAATCTAAACTTGCAAGAACATCATGCTGAGTGTTTTCTTCTCTCTCTCCTAATTGCAGTGACCATGTGACCAGATTAGGTTACAGTTAGATAATAAAATGACTGAGTTATACTATATTGACTGGTAAAGGTTTTTCTATATGTCCATTACCTATGACAAGTAGGGCCATCTCTTTACTATTTAGCCCCGCCGTCTCAGGTCCAGTTTCCACCGTCGCGGAGGATATCCGTAAGACAAATGGGAAAAGAACCGTGCGAATGCCAAGTGCCTCGTGTTGGCCTCAGTTGATGGTGAATACCAGAGGTAGCACGAGAAAATGGACTTAGTTTCTATTTTCCTCCATAAACAAAGTTTTATATGGAGATCAATCTCATATCGCAAGATATGAGACCTCAAAGGAAATTGCTTCAAGCGAGCTTAGCTGTCGGATCATCTGTAGGGGACCATGTCCCTACAATGATTAGCTGTATTAATCGGCTTACGGACCTGGAGACCGTGTTGGAGAGCAAGTCGAGTGATGACTTGATTCTACAGTCCCAACCTTCTACTTACGCTCAGGGGAAGAAAATTATAATTCCAGTTGAGAGCGCCCTGAAGGAAACCAGGAAGACACCCGCTCTGCTTATTGGGGAAATCATCCTCTTCTGGATCCAAGGAGAAAGCCAAGGGTAAGAAGAAGAAGACTTATACAAAGCCGATAGACAGTGTCAGTAAAGTAGAAAGAAAAGGAAAGGCAAAAGTTTTAGGGCTAACAGTAGGGAAGGAGGGTTGTTTCTATTGTCACAGGAAAGGGCATTGCCAGAAGGGATGCAGGGCTTGGAACACCAGAATCCAGGATCCGAAGCACGTTGTGGTTTCTACTTCGGGTGTGTTAGTAGTTAAAAACCGTGTGTCAATTAACTCTACTTCCTGGGTACAAAATACCAGATCAGGATCTCATTCCTTTTAGGCTTTAAGAAACCGTAGAGTTATCAGGGCAGGTGATATGACTTTCAAGAGTTGCTAACGGAAGAAGCGTGGACGCTGTATCCGTAGGGGAGTATCACCTAAGATTGACAAATGGGCAAATGTTGATTTTACATAACTGTTTGTGTATACCTAGTTAGTTTGTAATATCATATCTGTATCCTTACGTTCTAAAGGAAGGATATGATTTTACATAAGTAAGCAATGTGGTCCACATCCACCTTAATCATAGTTTTGATTGGGTCAGGTACACTAGAGAACAGTATATACGTATTAAATCAAGCACAGGTTTTTAAACGTCCAGAACACACTTATAAAAATGTCTCCAGAATTATATATGGCTTTCTTATGGCATTGTAGACAGGGTCACATCTATGAAACACGGTTGTCGAAGTTACATAGAGAGGGATTTTTGAATCCGTTCAAATATCATCTTATGCAAACTTGTCAATCTTGTATCATATGAAAGATGACAGTAACTCCGTTCACTGAACAAGGAGTAAGAGCGAGCGAGCTCTTAGGACTCATATACAGCGACGTGTGTAGTCCAAAGTCTACAGATGCAAGAAGTGGTTAGTTCTAGTTCATTACTTTTACGGATAATTTCTCTAGGAAAGGACGTATCTTCTTGATGAAGAATCAATCCGAGGCCTGTGAGAAATTCCGAGAATAAAATGATATGGAAAAACAAACAGGCAAAAGTATCAAGACACTGAGATCTGATCGATGTGATGAATACTAAATTGCCGAGTTCCTGGATTGCCTAAAAGAGAATGGTATTCTCTCTCAGATTACTATTCCATATACACCTCAACACAACGGTGTATTGGAAAGACGGAACAGAACCCTATTGGATATGGTTCATTCCATGATGAGTAAAAGCTGAGTTTCCGCGATCCTTCTAAAGGTTATGCACTAGAATCAGATGCATATCTTTTGAATTAGGTTCCTACCAAGACTGTGCCTAGCACACAATATCAGATGTGGAGTGGGAAAAAACCCTATCTTCAGTATCAAAAGATAAAGGGATGTCCAGCTTTTGTCGAAAAGCAGTATGCTGACAAGTTTGAGGCACGCTTAGTACTGTGATAAGTTTGTGGGATACCCAAAAGAACTCCAGGGGGTATCTTTTCTATTACACAGAGGAACAAAGGGTTGTTTGTTTCTCGTTATGCCCACATTTTGGAAAATCTTATTTTGAAAGAAAATAGTGGGAGCGCAATAGAAACTGGAAGAAATTCCAGAACCACAAACTATTACTGAAAGTTTGGTAAAACCAGAGGTTTTCAAAAGAAAAGGACATTCCTACGCCACTCCGCAGAACTAGTAGGCAGTCTCATCCGCCCGAGAGATACTGTGGGTATCTCAAAGATAGGGATAGAGAAGATTGCATCATCAATGATGGTGAGCCAACTAGATTCAAGATAGCCATTTAGAGCGGCGACTCGGTAAAATGGCTGGATACAATGTGGACCAAGATGGAGTTCATATACACTAACAAAGTATGCACTTTGAACTTTACTCCAGAAGGGATAAAACCCGAAGGCTGCAAATGGATCTTCAGAATGAAGATTGGTGTAGATGGGCAGGTTAAAACCTATAAGGCTAAACTTGTTGAAAAAAATTTCGTCAAAGACCTGGTTTGGACTATGATGAAACCTTTTCTTCAGTGGCTATGCTCAAATCCATTCGGATCTTACTTGTCATTGCTGCCTTCCACGGATATGAGATCGGCAGATGGACATAAAGACGGCTTTCTAAATAGAGGATTTAGAAGAGTGTGTCTATATGGATCAGCCAGAGGGTTTCAATCAGAGTGGGAGCAGCGGAAAGTGTACAAGTAGCTTAAGTCCATTTACGGACTAAAGCAGACATCACGGAGTTGGAACATCTATTTAAGATGAGACGATCAAAGAATACGACCTTATCAAAAATCCAGATGAACCATACACACACACACACACACATACACTACAATCAGTCAAAGGATTCTTGTCACAAAGGTTCTCCATCAGAAACATGGGTGATACCAACAACATTCTGGGGATCCAGATCTATCGTGATAGATCAAAGAGGATAGCGGGACTTTACAGTCAATGTACATCAACTCCATACTAAGAAAAATTAGTATGGAAGATTCAAAGCCTGGTATTCTACCGGCTTATCACGGAATCGCCATTTCCAAAGAGATGTCCTCAAAAGACTAATTTGGAAAGGGCTCACATATTATCCTACACTTCTGCGATATGCTCTATAATGTATGCGATGTTGTGTACCAGACCAGATGTTACTTACGTACTTAGAGTGGTAAGCCGGTATCAGTTAAACTCAAGGGAGAAGAACTGGATAGAAGAAAAGAACATTCTCAAGTACCTGAGAAGGACTAAGGAGATGTTCTTGGTGTATGGCAGAAAAGACCTCCAGATCGAGGCCTTTGCTGCCTCCAGCTTCCAGAGTGACAAGAATGACTCCAAGTCCATATCGGATTAAGTCTTCACCCTCAGTGGAGGGGCGGTCTGTTGGAAGAGCTCCAAGCAGAATACCGTTACAGACTCGACGATGGAAACGGAGTATATTACTGCATGTGACACCGCAAAAAAAGTAGTCTAGATAAGAAAGTTCTTTCATTGTTGGTCGAATACTTTAGTATTACAACAACAACGGTGCTATAGCTTTAGGGAAGTGTAATGTTTCGAAAATCGTTTTGGTGAAATTTCGGAAAATCGGTAAAATAAGGGGGTTTTCTGTAAAAAGTCAAAATACAAATATCTTTATTTTAAAATTAAATATACATATTCCAGCTATATAATTGCTAGTATTTGGTGATTATTGAGCCACTGGTGAAATTTCAAATTTTCTGAAAAAATTTCCGAAATTAATTATTTTAATATTATTTTAAGCCGTTACTAATACATTTAATTAGGGAAAATTACAAACTAGAATGAGTTGAAATAAATTTTGTGCATCATAACACATTAAGCAAAATTTTAACATGTAGTTTTTGAATTGAAATGAAGTTGTTAAACGGTGTTAGAAAATATCGAAGAAAAGAGGCTTATTTGGTGAAATTAGTGTAAATTTCAAATTTGAATGGGTTAAACATACAATTTAGAACCATGTTAACCTAAAAAACAAGTTTGTAACATGTTCATTTTGTTGTAATGTGTCTTCATAATTTTAAAGTTTCTAAAGGAAAATTTAAGTAGAAAATAAAATAATTAAGGAATTTGTAAATATTTGTATGATGGGGGGGGAGGGCTTTTTGAGTTGGAATTTTCTACACTTACACACCTCACACACACTCTCTTTCCCCCCTCAAAATTGTGGCCGGGCCCATCATTGAGGCTGCCCCAATTCTTTACTTGGTTCTCATTTCCATAATGAAGTAAAAAGGGAATTAATAAATTTAAGGAAAAGGGGTAAAAGAGGTCATAAATGGGAGTTTCTACAAGTGTCTACACACTTCATTCTCTCTTACTTTCTTTCCCTAGCTGCTGGCCAACCCCCCCACCTGCTGAAACCCCCAAATTTCTCAACTCATTCCACTTCAAAAAATCCACAAAATCGATCTAAAATCAAAGAAAAACCTAACTAATTCTCTATTTAACATATATCCATTTTTCTTCACTCATTCTATCTTAAAATCCTTGGAGCAAGAGACCAATTTGAAGGTCATGTGGCATATTGGATCTCAAGATCATTAAGGTAAAATCTTAACCCATTTGTCTAGTGTTGGTTAATTAATCCAAAATTTATTTTAGTGTTGTTTAATATAGTTTTGAGTTTGAGATTGAAAATTTCTAGTATATGGTTATTAAATATAATTAGGGTTTTCATTCTTGAGCATTGATCTAAAATTATAGTTTAACATATTAGAAAATGTTAAACCTAATTTAGTAGCCAATTTGCTAGTTGTTGCATTTAAATTGTTTTAAATTAGGTTCTTTTGCAAACTAGATTTTTACAAAACACATAAATAGGTTAGATAAAATTATAATTAGGATTTTTATTATTAGATTGTGGTATTAGTGGGTAGATTAACATGTTAATTGAGCGTGAAATATAATCTAGTTGCAATCGCTAGCTTTCACTTTAAAATTGTCACAATGTTGTTATTTTTGTTAAACTAGGTTTTGAAAATTATTTAAAATGCGGGATTAAAAATAAAGTTAGGGTTTTAGCACATCCTAAAGGTTTCAAGGAGTAGTTTAACGATTTAAAATATGCAAATCAAGTCTAGAAGTGAAATTGTGACATTTTGCTTAAAAGTATCGAAATCGGACAAGTTTGCAAAACTAGAATTTCAATTTAATACAAATTAGGGTGTTAAAAATATAGTAATAGTTTATATAATCTAGTTATGCTATTTAATGAGTATTATGACCATTAGTTTCATTTAATCATCAAGTCTTGAAGTAAAACGGTAAATTGACATTTTCAAGGTTTTGCGGAATTGGACAATTTGATCGATTTTAGGGTTTCGATGATTTAAACCAGGTTTTATATTAAAAAATGGGTTTTGAAACTACGAGTTGTTTATTGGTGTTTTATCTTGATCAATCGGCGTTTGTACGCCGATATCGAGCGGTATTGGTTCCTTTGCATGAGCGGGTCATAAGTTTTAACCTATGCGCGTTTCGTGCGTCATTTTGATTTTGTCCGTGATTCAGTTTACGATATTATATATGTTTGTGTATAGGCACCCCTCACGTGAACTTCGGACGATAAAGAAGTGGATGGCGATATCGTCTTCAGCAGACAAGGACCAGGTGAGTAGATGTATATCTACGGGGGAAGTCGGGTGGATGGCGTTTAGCCCCCCCGCAAATGTAGAATAGGGATATTGCTTATTGTCATTAGGAAGTCGGACGTGACCTTAGATTCTTGGCGAGTAGGACCCTATTAAAGACCTTAGGTTGGACTAGACTGATTTAGATAGACTTTACCAGAGGAGGAATGTCTTGGAGGAAATTCGTAGGTTTCAGGTAGACGCACACACGCACACACAGAAACTTGGCTTGGTGTATATGTGTATGGGTATATATAAGTAGGAATGTGTGTAGGTGTATATATACACAACATATATATGTGATATAAGGATGTTATATGATACATGGGGATGAGACGATATAACTGGGCTTGATGCCGTGATCTCTTGGTTATACAGTCATATTATGATCTTAGCGGATCGTTGGAAAATGAGAGAATGAATATGTATACATAAACGATAATAGGTGATGATGACATTGAGATATACGAGACTCTAGAATAGAACCCGTACCGTAACCTGTGACTTGATTACGATATGATATATGTGTGACTTGGTTATGATATGATATATGCGTGACTTGATTACGATATGATATATATGTGACCTGATTACGATATGATATATATGACATGATATTTCTGAGGAACAATTGACGACGTATATGTTCGCAGACAATGATATATGATTGATGATATTGGGATGTATGCGATTACAGTATAGTACCTTTGATCATGACATTATTTGATGATGATATTATACGAATGATGATGTACGTAGGTTATACTTGACCCGTACCCCGATATTGGGATGTCGTACGATGGATTTTACCGTACGAGGCATAGATGTGATGATTGATCCACGCTCTTGATTCGAGGAAGCCGTACTACGTACGTGACGCTATTGAGGCTGGATCGCCGACTATTATAGATATGGACTCAGTCCTTAGGTGGATTCTTATTTCCTATCAACTAGTTCCTTTAGTTTAGTTCCTTAGGGGGTTAGATAGATACTAGTTGAGGCTCGAGTCATATAGTTGTAGTTAGATATGTATATTCTAAATGAGTGTTTAGTACACATTTTATCTTTACATTCAGATTGAAATCATCAAGTTGCATGTTCATACATATGTTTTTTTAGTCAGTATGAAACTCTGCCTGTTAGGACACCAGCACCATTACCGATGATGCGCATGTCCCACATACACTTATTTGCCGGCTCACACACACATCATCGGTAATTGCCATGTCACGTACACTTTAGAACATATTATCTTTTATGATAGAATCAGCTAAAGGCTAGATCAATATAGTATTGTGATTACTCTCAGGTGTTAGTCTAGACATTGCATTTATTACTTAGACATTTCATGCATTCACATTTTCATGTTATCATGCGGTATTATGGGGCTTATGCCGACACTTACCATTTACTTACTCATGATTTTGGGATTTTGAATTTCTATGAGATTTCGGGATTTTGGGGAAAACCGCAAGAATATATATAAAAACTTCTCTCTCTTTCTCCCTCTCTTTTTTAAAATATAAGTTGCGGTTTTCTCGTGATGTATGTGTCGTCCACCATGAGATTTCATGTTTTCTGTTGGATTTCGAGACCCGATTCGAGGAGTGGATGAACCGTCTCGGGTACATGGTGGGCCCGGTATGGTACTCCGGGGCAAGAAGATCGAGTTGTAGACGATGAGCCTGGCAGGGGAAGACTACCTACCGGTGATGTCTGGCGCGGAGGATATCCGGAGGATACCGACCGTTGTCGTGAGATTTGATGATATGGGCCGATCCGGACTGACGAAGCCCGAGATATTGAGACTATGAGGTATTGAGACTTGAGATTTACATGTTTTGTGTCGATACTTGACACGGATTTCCATGGATTTTATCGATGATGTTTCAGACTTCTATACAAATTTTACTATGGTGAAAGTTAAAGACTTTTTATACAGATATATCCAGATTTCAGGGTTAATTGTTTTACATTCATGGTGCATGCATACTCATTCACACGACATATTACTATTTGAGGCACTGACACGAGCACGGAGCATTTGCACTTACGCATAGTTTATTACCCTGCACTACTAGATGACTAGTGATATATTAGTATATTATTATGATCTAGGACAGCGTCGTGCATTCGATTTCTTTTCGCAGATGTCTTCTACTCATGAGTTGGCAACTCACCCCCGTTGTGCCAAATTTTATTACAGGTTCGATGTATAGGTTTCCTTGGTAGCTTGCTGGCATATATTTTCATTCAGGGTGATTTGCACGGTAGGTTGGTTCATTTGTATCAGGACCGCCGTTGTACTTTATTTATTTCATTGGTATCTAGTAAGCTCTATCAACCAAACTTGTATTACTTGATAAGTTTAAAGGACCAGTTATTTATTTCGACCTTAGAGTCACGCTTGTATTATTATGGTATCTGGTGGATTTGTTTTCTTTTGAGTTTTGAGCCTCGCCCTTTGGCGTTGTATATTATTGTGCTTGGTGTGGTTGTTTCCGCCTGTTGGCGTAGAGCTAGCTCCCGTTTGGGGATGCCTTTTTATTGCTGCATATATATTATTCTTGTTTGTACCCGTTTGGGGCCAGTTTTTACAAAGGAGACTCTGCCGAAATTTTTGAGAAAATTGGATGTTGCTTTTAAACTTGTTTTTCTACATGTTTTCCTTTACTTCTTCTTTTATATGGTTTAGATTTCTGGGTTTCGGCTTACTTAGATTACGTTGCGCCTCTAGACGCTTCGTAATTTAAGTGCCGGTCACGTTCCGTACCTTCGGGTCGTGACAGGAAGGAACCCAGGTCCCATCAGATATCCATACATATCTTGAGGCGGTACCATCTGATCAAGGAGATCGTTGATCCCCAGGAGATCGAGGTGAGGAGAGTAGATTCAGAGAACAATACTGCAGATCCACTCACCAGGGCCATCCTTCAGACACTGTTTGAGCGGCTATTCGAGATTACTGATTTGCGATACGCCAATATATTGCCTTAGTGCAAGTGGGAGATTGTTAGTAGTATATGCCCTAGAGGCCATTATTATATCATACCGGCTTGTATATTACTTAATGGGAGCTTGGGATATACACGGATATAGTAACAGTCTTGCTCAAAATGGTAGTATGCTACATGGTTTCTTTCTACCTCAATCTGTGTATATGTTTCTTAGCATATCACTTATACATATTGGTAGAGCCCTTAGGATCTTTGCTTGATTACCAGCATTATGATGACAGTCACACTAGTGGGGGCTGGGTAGTCTATAAGCACATCCTTATGCAGGTCCCTAGTCGTATGATTATCAAGACAGGGTATCGATACTTCAGCGCAAAGCGCCCACGTGCCGACACGTGGCACGTTGCGCTCCAGCGCTCTGCGCTCGAGCACAAAGCGCCCACGTGCCGACACGTGGCGCGCTTGCGCTCCAGCGCCCAGGCGCTGGCCCCACGCATCCGTTGGATGTCTTTTTCCCTCTTTTTTATATATATACATATGTATACAAATGTACACATACACATACTCCACGACACTGTCCCTGTTAGAAAAAAAATTTCTAACGGGGCGCTGCCCTGCACCCCGCAAGGGGGCTGCTAGCCCCCTTGACCCCCAGCCCGCTATCCGGGTAGCGGGACCCCCGTAAAAACTCTGCGTGGCTCCCGATATATCCAAAACCCCCTTTCAAAACAAAACACACGTACACTGCATATTGAGTTCGCATGACCAGTTTAACCCGTTAATCGGAGGTTCCTTCGCCCCAAAGGCGAGGGGTAATCAACGGCAGCTTAGTCCGCGGCTGCCGGAGATTCGGATCCCCATAATCATTAAACCCCGGCCTACCCTAGGCAGGGGGAATCTGTAGTACGCCTGAGAAGCGTGCGCGTATTCCCATCTCAATGGGGTGACGAAAAACACCCTACAGATTCTGGCACGCCCGGTGGGACCAATCTCTCCTCCAATATTTTGGGTTAAACGTTCATGCGAACTCAATCAATATACATATCGATTGCCTATACTGAAATTATGTTCTTTTTCCATGCAGCAATCAACCTTCGACGACAATGTCTCCCCAGACGAATTCAGCTTCCAACGTGACCCCGATACCGTACGTGGTCAAGATCAACGCTCGTGTGGTTCTCCCCGCGAGCCTCAGTCGACAGTGGGAGGAACCGCCCCGCCAGTTTGGCTCCGTCATCATCTACCCTGCCGGAAGCGCTCATCTGGCGGAGATCCTGGCGGAACAGGTGGCCAAGCCGGTCTCAAGGGGTAAGAGGCCGAATGTCGTGATCGCCAAGGCACCACAACCGAAACTTAAGACGGTATCTGAACGATTCTCTGGTGCTCCAGCGGGGTGCAAGAACTTCGGTACAAAGGGCAAAATCAAATGTTGTGGACGAGCTCATGCGATGACTCCAACAAATGCACAATCGAGCGTATCTCCAAGGCCCTCCATCGCCTGGTCTACGGCGTCTTCCCAAAGAGCCGAAGTCTGCCAGGTGCATAGAACAGAAAAGTTAAGGCAGAAGCGGCACAGGTATCGAGCCAACAAGAGGGCCAGGACTTCGGCCAAATGGAATTTTGTGAAGTTCCAAGTGCATGGTCGCCCCGCGACGACGGCTGAGTCGGACGTAAGAATCAGCAATTCCTTCGAGCCTCTGAAGTGGGTTCAGAAAAATGCTATGACCACCAGAATCAAGAAGACGGTGGTCCGAACAGTGCCACAAAGAGACGTGTCCCGGCCCCAACAGAAGAAGAATGACACTGTCTCTTCAAGAGCCTATCAAGCACTCTGTGCCGCACGAAAGCGGTGGGGCAAACCCAGAAAAGAAGCGCCAGCACCATTCAAGAACTTGGTTAGGCCAGCCGCCTTCAATCTACTACCAGCTACTGAAACAGGAGGGCCAAGACAGCGATTCGTGAAATCATCCGCCGATAATAAAAAGACGGCTGGATATGTCGTCCATACGGTCTATATGGCGGGCGGGCGTCCCAGCGACAACCTTCGCAGTAAAAGCAAGGATGGGGCCACCACATCCCAAGCCCAATCTAGCCTGAATGTAGTTGCCGCTGCCCAAGAATAGCCGCCCCCGCTGGATGAAGAAAACCCTCTCGATGAGGATGATAGGCAGAAAGACCCCTCGGTCCATGCAGAGTCAAGCTCAGACAGCGAGGAAGAGCCGACTTTCCGCCCCAGGACTGCGGAGCAAGAGCTGCTTCAAGAGCTTCGAAAACAGCTCAGGAGCAAAGATAAAGAGATGGCCAAGCTCTATTCGAAGATTGACGACTTAACGAACGTGGTGATGCAGCTTACGGCTCAAATTGCTCGAGTGCCACCCAATCATGCATAAGCCGCTACTAATCAGCCGGGTGATGACAATCCGAGGCAGCCAATGCCTGTTCCTTTAGGACCAAGACTGGTCGAGCCGCATGAAAGCCGGCCACATTCCGCTTCTGGGGACGCCTTGGCCCCAGATAACACTATCCCGCTAACACAGGATCGGATAATGGATTTGGTCACCAGCAAGGTTAAAACATTGGTGGCCGAAGCTGAAGCTCAGAAAGAAATCGGCAGTAGCGGGCGGCCATATCCCGCGTAGTACGATCTGATTGAATTCCCAAGCGGCTACGTTATTCCTAAGTTCGGAAGATTTGATGGAACGGGGAATGCAAATCAGCACGTCGCCCACTTCAAAGCATCATGCGGAAATACATGGGGCAATGACGCGCTCCTTCTTCGTCAGTTTGTCAACAGCCTGACCGGCGTCGCCTTCGACTGGTATGCGAGTATACCGGACGGGTCCGTCATTACCTTTGCCTAAATGGAATCCCTGTTCGGCAAAGGTTCATGAGTGTCAGTGATAAAATCTCCATTGCCGACCTTGTCAGGACCAAGCCGGGGAAGAATGAAAGCAACACCGACTTTATTGCCCGATGGCGTAATCTCACGGTCAAGTGCGAACCGCCGCTGGAGCAGGACCAGTCCGTCAGCCTTCTCGTTGGGAACCTCAGCAATTGGATGGTCCCATTCTTGTGTACAGCAGGCCTCAAGACATTTCAAGAGCTAACCAAGAAAGTCCAAATGCTGGAACACTCTAAGCAAGAGTCCCCGCCGGACTCTCAGAGAGACAAAACTTGGAAAAGCAAGCGGGACGACAGCCGTAGAAGCGGGAGTTCCAGCAGTACCAATGTCTTCAATGCGTCCGACAATGAAGAAAAGCGAAGGGCGGCCGAATCCAAAACTAACCGGTCTCGAAAGCCATTGTTGGGAGGAGATGGGCCTTCCCTAGAGGAGAAAAAGAACAAGGTTTACTCTTTCAGAAGGGACAAGGTCCGCAAGATATTTAAAGATGCCTTGAACAACGGCCTCCAATTGCCGGAGTCGAAAAGACCCCAAGAAGCAAAAATGACCGACAATCCTCTGTATTGCCCATACCACCGAGTAGTGAGCCATGCGATCGAGGATTGTTATATCTTCAAAGATTGGGTCGAGAAGCAGTACAAGGCTGGAGAGATCGAACTGTCCAAAAGTGTGTTGGTGAACAATCAAGTTGCAACCACCAACTTTATACAGACAGAAACTGAAGCCTTCTGGGAGCAGACAACCGAACCCGCTGCCTGAGAAATGAAACGGACTCATCGTGGCCTCCGTGGAGTACGCACATATCTAATAAGACGAAGAAGATGATAAAGCTACTTCGGAAGGAACCCAGGACGGAATGGGAAGGGCAGAAGAAGCCTACCTGTCCAGCTGCCAATGCGGCTCCATCAGGCTCAAAATCCAAGAAGCTCAAGAAGAAGAAAAGTGCAGCTCGGCGCGAAAAAGTGTCTGCAGGGAGATCGACCATTCAAAAATATATCGATTCCCTCGAAGAATATGAACAAAGGGAAAGAACATTGATTCAATTGAAGGAGTTCTTCCCTGTACAAGCGGCTGAAATTCTGGAGGAGTTAGAAGAAGACTCCAATGAAGAGATCCCAGTAGTGACCTGCTACGCCATCCATCTTGGCAGGGACTCCGAGGATGAGCTCTGTTTTCCCGAAGAGGACGAGGAGCTCACCACAAAGGCCAATCAAATCCAGCTCAGAAGCGGTAGGGCTCTACCGCCAAATCAGGGCAACGCCTCAAAAGGGAAGGAAAAACAAGTCGCTAATGAAGAAGATGGCAGAGAACCGGCTGATGAAAACATAAGTCCTTCCTCGGTGGACTATAATGTCTTGGCACATCTCCGGAAGCTTCCGTCTCTCCTGAGCATCTACGACGCCTTGGTCCTATCTAAGGAGCTTAGGATGTTCTCATTCACGCTCTACAAAACCCCGAGCGGTATCAGGCTCACTTTGCGGAAATTAATATGAAAGAAGCCCAGCACGCTTTGCATGCCGCCGCAGTCACATTTAAGGATGGAGACTTGCTACTGGGAATGGCTGAGCATAATCGGCCGCTTTACATGACCGGGTACAGCGACGGAGATCGAATTAATCGCATATTGATTGATCCAGGGTCCTCAGTGAACATCATGAACTTGCGAACTCTGAAGAGTTTGTCAATGGACGTCCGACCCCTGTCAAGGGAAAGGATTGTCATTCAAGGCTTCAACCAAAATTGCCAGCAAGTTCTGGGGTCTATAGCTTTGCCAATCAAATTTGGGGATTTGCAAACTGAAGCTAAGATATATGTGATCGACGCCGACACGTCGTATAAGATTCTCTTAGGGCGGCCGTGGCTCCACGATTACGGCATCATTCCGTCAACTCTCCATCAATGCATGAAGTATACTAAAAATGGCGAAGAAAGACGCATTGACGGAGACATCCAGCCGTTCGGTGTGCATGAAGTCCGATATGAAGATTCTCGGTACTTTATGAACTACCAAAATGCTAAGCCACAACTGACTGAGGATAGACCGGCCCCAAGACTCAAAAGCAAATCTGAGCCGGCTATCACTCTCAAAAGCAAAAACGCCCAAGTTCGCCCCCGTTTTGGTAGCGACACTGATGAGTCCGATGCTGGAAGCCCGTCCTTCCGTAAAACTCACCCTCATTTTGGCAGCGATACGGACGAATCTGTTACTGAAGGCCCATCTAGCAGCAAAGTCCGCCCTCATCTTGGCAGTGATACTGAAGAGTCAGAAGAAGAGGACCTGCCGTGCAACAGCTGTGCAGATTGGCCCCCCATGCAGCAAGCGAAACTACGAGAGACCTTCGAAGTCGCAGAAGGGTCCCTAGCCGTCACAAAGGTGCCGGAGCAGATGTGCAAAGAACTCGATGCATTGTCAGTCTCTACCGTGGACCAGCTGAAAACTTTCTACGTGCCCGGGAGGAAAAATGGACGGAAGGGTATCCTGTTTTATGGGTCAAACCCCGTTGTGCTCCCGGACGATTTGTCTGTCGCGTGCCTTCCATATGAGAGAGGCATAAGAGCCGTCCTCAATCCCAGATACTATGCGCTCGAGATGCGGGAATACTTTAAAAAGTGCGGATGCCGGTTATATCAAACGGAGTCCGAAGCAAAGTTTTACGAAGGGTTATGGTATCCACCTCAGGTCCGAGCACTCATCGATGGACGAATTCCAGATAGGCGAGGCATAGGCTACGTTCAACCTGATTCCAAAGCGTGCTACATGATCCATGTTTGTGAGGCCAGCGAAAGATCAAATGATGATGACGAAATAGCCGAGCCAGAAGAAGCTCCTTAAGAGCTCGAAGATGGAGGACAAGCAACCTTTGATGAGCTAACCGAGATTGACTTAGGAACGCCCGATAATCCAAGGCCGACCTACATCAGCTCGCACTTGTCAGAGGAAATTAAAGCGCAGATAATTGCCCTGCTGCATGAGTTCATCGACTGCTTCGCGTGGACATACAAAGAAATGCCTGGCCTTTCCCCTGAAGTGGCCGTACATAAGTTGGCTATATCTCCTGATGCTAAGCCAGTCAAACAAGCTCCTCGAAGAATGAGAAGGGAACTAGAAGAAAAGGTCATCGAGGAAACTAAGAAGCTCATCGATGTCGGCTTCATCAGGGAAGAGAAATATGCGGACTGGATCGCATGCATAGTCCCAGTGAAGAAGAAAAATGGACAGATCCGATTTTGTGTCGATTTCAGGGAGCTCAACAAGGCTTGTCCTAAAGACGACTTCCCGCTACCGGTCATGGAAATGATGGTCGATGACACCTCAAATTATGAGCTGTTCACCTTTATGGATGGCTCGTCTGGATATAATCAGATCAAGATGTCGCCTGAGGATGAGAAGCACACAGTATTTCGAACCCCGATCGGAATATATTGCTACAAGGTGATGCCATTCGGACTGAAGAACGCAGGTGCTACATATCAAAGGGCAATGACTAATATCTTTGATGACCTAATCCATAAAGTCATCGAATGCTATGTTGATGATCTGGTCGTCAAGACTAAAGCCAAGGCCGATCATATCCAAGATCTTAGGACCGTTCTCACCAGACTGAGGGAATATGACCTAAAGATGAATCCTCTGAAATGCGCTTTTGGCGTGTCGTCGGGAAAATTCCTGGGCTTCATAGTCCGACATCAAGGGATCGAAGTTGACCCATCAAAGATAAAGGCCATCATGGAGATGCCCCCTCCGAAGAGTCTGACGCAGCTAAGATCTTTTCAAGGCAAGCTCACGTATATACGGAGGTTCATCTCAAATTTATCGGGAAGATGTAGGCCCTTCTTAAAGCTCATGAAGAAAGGAGCTCCTTTTATCTGGGATGCCGAATGTCAAGCAGCGTTCGAAAGCATCAAACAATACTTATTGCACCCTCCAGTGCTGGCCGCTCCCATTCCAAATAAACCGCTGATTCTCTACACTGCCGCGCTAGATGAGTCACTCGATGCACTCCTTGCCCAGAATAACGAGGAGGGAAAGGAACATGCCCTCTACTACCTTAGTCGAACTCTAGTCGGGGCGGAACACAACTATTCCCCAATCGAAAAGCAATGCTTGGCTCTGATATTTGCTGTGAAGAAGCTGAGGCACTATCTGCTGGCTCACCGGGTTATGCTAATCTCCAAGGTCGACCCGCTTAAACACTTGATGACCAGAGCAAGCCTAGCCGGCAGAATGGCAAGATGGGCCGTCATGCTACTTGAGTTTGACATAGTATATACTCCTCAAAAAGCAGTAAAAGGTCAAGCTCTTGCAGACTTCCTCGCTGCTCATCCTATACCAGAGGGGTCACCACTCAATTGTGAATTGCCCGACGAACAAGTGCTGCACCTAGATAATGACGAGCCATGTTGGGAGCACTACTTCGATGGGGCCTCATCAATAAGAAGCTCCGGCCGATCAAGCATCCCGGAGGTAAAAGCGGGGATAGGATTGGTGTTCATCACGCCATCAATGGGAACCCTACGGCGTTCTTTCGCTCTCACCGAGCCTCGGACAAACAATGAAGCTGAGTATGAAGCCCTGATAGCTGGTTTGGAGCTCGCCATAGAAATGGAAATTCTTCGGCTACGGGTTTACGGTGACTCCCAGCTTGTTGTCAACCAAGTAAGCGGCGACTATAAGATATACAAACCCGAGTTAGCTCGGTACAGAGGCCGAGCGGTGGAACTCATGAAACAGTTCACTCACATTGAACTAATGAGAATCCCCAGAGCGTTGAACGGAAAAGCCGACATACTCGCTCGCCTAGCTAAGGAGCCGGCTGATCCTGACATAGACGAAATTCTGATCACAGTTAGGAGCCGACAAATTCTACCCCCATTCTCTCTACGGAAAGAGGAAAGCGCGGAACAGAAGAGCAGTCCTGCCGAAGAAGCTTCAATCATCCAAGACGAGCCCGATTGGAGAGAACCCGTCATAGAGTACTTCCGATACGACAAGCTGCCCAAAGAAAAATCTGGGAGGATTCAGCTGAAGAAAAGAGCTCTCCGATACGTGTTTGTACAGTTATACCGCAGGTCATATGACCAACTCTGGCTCAGGTGTCTGTCATTGGCCGAAGCCCAAAAGGTCATGAAAGATGTTCACTCGGGCGTTTGCGGTGCTCACCAATCTGGCCCCAAGATGCGACTTCAAATCAAACGGCTTGGGTATTACTGGCCCACCATGATACGGGATTGCGGAGAGCATGCAAAGAAATGTCAGATCTGCCAAATCTATGGTGATTTCATTCACAAGCATCCCAATCCGTTGCATCCAACGGTGGCATCGTGGCCCTTTGAAGTCTGGGGCACCGACATTGTTGGCCCAATTGATCCTCCATCATCCAAAGGCCACCGGTTCATATTGGCCGCGACAGACTACTTCTCCAGATGGGCTGAAGCTGTCCCGCTAAAAGAAGTCAAGACAAAAGATATTCTGACATTCTTCCAGCATAATATTCTATACCGTTTTGGTACACCAAGAAGAATCATTTCCGACAATGGGCCTTCTTTCAAGAGCTTCAATGTCTCAAGGTTCGCTACTCAGCACAAGATAGACTGGAGATATTCCTCCATCTATAATCCAAGAGCCAATGGGCTAGCCGAAGCCTTCAATAAGACTCTATGCAAGCTCCTGAGGAAAAATGCTTCAGCCAACAAGAGAGACTGGAATCTCAAACTTCACGAGGCGTTGTGGGCATATCGTACCACGCACCGTACTCCAACACAGTCCACTCCATACTCATTGCTCTTCGGAGTGGAGGCGGTCCTCCCCCTCGAAGTCGAAGTTCCAAGCTTAAGAATGGCCGTTCAGCACGAGTTGACGGAGGAGGAAAACGTTCTCCTTCGACTTGAAGAGCTCGATGCCCTCGAAGAAAAGAGGCTCGCGGTGCAGCAAAATCTGGAGCTATACCGAGCCCAAATGTCACGGGCTTATGACAAGATAACCCGTCTCCGCGCTTTCAAGAAAGGTGAATTGGTGTTGGTCCTCAAAAGACCGATCATCCCCAATCGACATGCCAAGGGAAAATTTAAGCCAAACTGGGAAGGACCATACGTCATCGAGAAAGTGTTCGACGGAGGATCCTACCAACTAATAAGTGCCGAGGGAGAGAGGCCCATGCCACCCATCAATGGCCGATATCTCAAGAAATACTACACGTGAATGCTCCAAGTTGCAGGCGAATTGAGCACATCAGCCCTACGGTCTGGATCATATATCCTGCAAAACCGTATACAATCCACGGGCGTAAATGGCCCCTATCTCTCCCAAATCCTACCGGTGAGACTACTTTTAAAGTGCCACCAGCGGCAAAAAAAAAAGGAAAAAAAAAGAGAAAAAAAATAATAATAAAAAAATAATAAACGGTATGTCCACAAGCAAAACGGGCACGGATGAAAACCCGAAAGGGCTCCGTGAGTAAAAACAGCAGGACTACCGGCGAGTCTGTGAAAACCCGAAAGGGCGCAAACTCGTGAAAGGAGATGAAATACACTCGCAAAGTCCTCTCGACCTTGTGAGGAGAAAACCCTGCGTGAGATCTTTACGACTCACAAAGGAGCAACACACTTAGGAATCCTCACGATTCCTAAGGAGAAAATACACCTGCGGGATCCTTACGACTCGTAGGGAGAAAATGCTTTTATGGGACCCTCACGGCCCATAAAAATTAAAAAGCCTTAGGTGATAGGGACCCAAACCTGTTTCCTAAGCCACCGTTCCCCAACGGGCAACGGCAAATGATGAGTCGCTCCTGGCATTTCGCTTCAGTGTTAGCGGTGCTGATACCGACCAAAAAACCCAAATCCCAAGTCCTCCCAAGGCAAATGATGAGTTGCTCCTGGCATTATTCCAGTGCAGCAATGCTGATGCCAAACAAGATCCAAATTCCAAGTCCCCAAACGGCGAATGATGAGTCGCTCCTGGTACCACATTCCAGTGCAGCGATGCAGACGCCAACCAAAATCCAATTTCTCAAAATTCTCCCGGCCCTATGGTGGGTCCCCAAGTTGACCATCGTATACAATCCACGGGCTCAAATAATTCTCATCATACCCATGCCCCACTGTAATCACCAGTTACGCGGCTGGTCTCCGCTTTGGGAATAATGCTCCATTGATAAGACCCACTCATGTGTCCTCACGATATATGAGGAGAACAAACCTTTGTGGGATCCTTACGACTCATAAAGGAAAAACACACTTAGGAGTCCTCACGACTCCTAAGGAGAAAATACACCTGCGGGATCCTTACGACTCGTAGGGAGAAAATGCTTTTATGGGACCCTCACTGGGACTCTCACGGCCCATAAAATTGAAAAGCCTTAGGTGATAGGGATCTAAACCTGTCTCCTAAGCCATCGCTCCCCAATCCCCAAATGGCGAATGATGAGTCGCTCCTGGTACCATATTCCAGTGTAGCGATGCAGACGCTAACCAAATTCCAAATCCCATACCCCAACGGCGAATGATGAGCCGCTCCTGGTACCATATTCCAGTGCAGCGATGCAGACGCCGACAAAGTCCCGAAATTTTTCCGGCCCTACGGTCTGGATCATACATCCTGCAAAACCGTATACAATCCACAGGCGCAAAACAATCCCAACCTCTCCCAAGTCCTACCGGTGAGACCACATTCAAAGTCCCACCAAAAAAATAAAAAAATAATAATAAAAAAAAACCAATTCCAAAATCCTCCCAGGGCAAATGATGAGTTGCTCCTGGCATTGTTCCAGTGCAGCAATGCAGATGCCAAACAAAAACCAAAATCTCAAAATCCTCTCAATGACAGATGATGATTCGCTCCTGGTACCATATTCCAGTATAGCGATGCTGATGTCAACCCAAATCAAAATCAACAAATCAACTTCCACTCCGACACCGCAGAAAGCGGAGCAAGTCAGAATCCAATCTCGACACCGCAAGAAGCGGAGCAAGTCAAGTCTACCCCTGACACTGCAAGAAGCAGAGCAAGTCAAATCAAGAACCGACCGTCCACGTCGCTAAAAGGGCAGCACCGACCGTCCAAGTCGCAAAAAGGGCAGAATCAACCGTCCACGTCGCAAAAAGGGCAGCATCGACCGTCCAAGTCGTAACAAGGGCAGAACCGACCGTCCACGTCGCTAAAATGGCAGAACCGACCGTCCACGTCGCTAAAATGGCAGAACCGACCGTCCACGTCGCAAAAAGGGCAGCATCGACCGTCCAAGTCGTAAAAAGGGCAGAACCGACCGTCCACGTCGCTAAAATGGCAGAACCGACCGTCCACGTCGCTAAAATGGCAAAATCGACCGTCCACGTCGCAAAAAGGGCAGCATCGACCGTCCAAGTCGTAAAAAGGGCAGAACCGACCGTCCACGTCGCTAAAATGGCAGAACCGACCGTCCACGTCGCTAAAATGGCAGAACCGACCGTCCACGTCGCTAAAAGGGCAGCATCGACCGTCCAAGTCGCAAAAAGGGCAGAACCGACCGTCCAAGTCGCAAAAAGGGCAGCATCGACCGGCCACGTCGCTAAAAGGGCAGCATCGACCGTCCAAGTCGCAAAAATGGCAGAACCGACCGTCCACGTCGCTAAAAGGGCAGCACCGACCGTCCACGTCGCAAAAAGGGCAGAATCGACCGTCCACGTCGCAAAAAGGGCAGAATCGACCGTCCAAGTCGTAAAAAGGGCAAAACCGACCGTCCACGTCGCTAAAATGGTAGAACCGACCGTCCACGTCGCAAAAAGGGCAGTATCGACCGTCCAAGTCGTAAAAAGGGCAGAACCGACCGTCTACGTCGCTAAAATGGCAGAACCGACCGTCCATGTCGCTAAAATGGCAGAACCGACCGTCCACGTCGCAAAAAGGGCAGCATCGACCGTCCAAGTCGTAAAAAGGGCAGAACCAACCGTCCACGTCGCTAAAATGGCAGAACCGACCGTCCAAGTCGCAAAAAGGGCAGTACCGACCGTCCACGTCGCTAAAAGGGCAGCACCGACCGTCCACGTCGCTAAAAGGGCAGCACCGACCGTCCAAGTCGCAAAAAGGGCAGAACCGACCGTCCACGTCGCTAAAAGGGCAGAACCGACCGTCCACGTCGCTAAAAGGGCAGCACCGACCGTCCATGTCGTAAAAAGGGCAGTGCCAGCTTCCCAAAAGGTGGGAACCGGATCCAGTCGCCTCCATGTGAAAGAAGATCCATCAATTTCATGCACATGACCTACATATGTGGTGTGCATTTATTGATGGGGGGCAATTTGTTGGGGTAAAAATTTACACCCCGGTTGACCAAGTCAAAATCAAAGTCAACCCCAAGCCTAGCGGGCCCAAGCCCAGATCCAGTGGGCCCATGCCCGGGTCGAGCCCAAACATGAAGCGGCCGGCCTCCCCCCATGCCAAGATAAAATTTTGTAATAAATAATTTTTTTTGTATTTCTTTTGTTTTTTTTTATGGATAAATGTAAGAAAAATAGGCATAAAGCCAAATTTTTGTAAAGCCCATGGCTTATGTGCAAAAAGAAATGGCACATGAGCCATGGGATATGCAAAATGCCATTTTGTGAAGCCCAAGGGGCTATGTGTAAAGTGTATCGCCTATAAAGGCAAAGATAATGAAAAAAATCTAACAACTTTTCTCTCTCCAAAAAAAAAGTTTCAGATCTGAGATCTTTCTTCCTTCTTCAAGGTTCCAAAACCTTCTTCTTTCTTTTGAATTAAATCAAGAGTTTTACTCTTCCTTTTTCAAAACTAAATAGTTTCCCACCACAAAACCCATTAAGGGGAACTCAGATCTGCCATCAGATCTCAAAAAGAAAAGATTTTTAAATCTCACATCTCTTTATCTCCAAGATCCGGCCAGCAAAGAAAGAAGAAGGACCCATTTCCTTAACCCAAAGCATCTTAGGAGTTTAACTCCACCCTATTTTCTCTTTAGAGAATTTCCGGGGCTAAAAACCCTCTTTTTCCTCGCTGGTGCGCTAGCGCTTGAGCGCAAAGCGCCCACGTGCCGACACGTGGCGCGCTTAGCGCCCACGTGCCGACACGTGGCGCGCTTGCGCTCCAGCGCTCTGCGCTCGAGCGCAAAGCGCCCACGTGCCGACACGTGGCGCGTTGCGCTCCAGCGCTCTGCGCTCGAGCGCCCACGTGCCGACACGTGGCGCGCTTGCGCTCAAGCGCCCAGGCGCTGGCCCCATGCATCCTTTGGATGTCTTTTTCCCCCTTTTTTTTTATATATTTACATATGTATACAAATGTACACATACACATACTCCACGACACTGTCCCTGTTAGAAAAAAAATTTCTAACGGGGCGCTGCCCCGCACCCCGCAAGGGGGCTGCTAGCCCCCTTGACCCCCAGCCCGCTATCCGGGTAGCGGGACCCCCGTAAAAACTCTGCGTGGCTCCCGATATATCCAAAACCCTCTTTCAAAACAAAACACACGTACACTGCACATTGAGTTCGCATGACCAGTTTAACCCGTTAATCGGAGGTTCCCTCGCCCCAAAGGCGAGGGGTAATTAACGGCAGCTTAGTCCGCGTCTGCCGGAGATTCGGATCCCCACAATCATTAAACCCTGGCCTACCCTAGGCAGGGGGAATCTGTAGTACGCCTGAGAAGCGTGCACGTATTCCCATCTCAATGGGGTGACGAAAAACACCCTACACCTAGTAAACTCATGTGTTGAGTAATCGAGGATAAGTAAAGACCATCCAATCCATCTTCATACTCTACATCGTCTACGACATCATGAGTAGCGATCTTGATGCCCGAGTTGCCTCCGTTGAGGTGGGGGCTCGATGCACATACTCTCGGGTGGATCATCTTGGATTTGAGGAGTCCGACGAGGAAGCGGCGATCTGATACGATCCATGGAGTCGACGACGGCATGGAGGACAGTGAGAAATGAAGACCCGAAGGACCCGAATCGTGAGGTATAAACTTCTGGACATGTAGTTTAGCTCACACTAAACTTTGCTAGTTAGGGTTTAGCACCGATCCCGGAGTTCAAGTCCGTATCGCGATCTTTGCAAAACACATTTTTCTGAAATTCCGCCTTCCCGCGAACCCAGGGGGTGCATGACATGGACTTTCAGCTAAATGAGTTCACATGAACACTTGACCAGAGATATGGGAGGAGAGAAAGGTCCCACCGGGCGTGTCAGAATCTGTAGGGTGTTTTTCGTCACCCTGTTAAGATGGGAATACGCACGCGCTTGTCAGGCGTACTATAGATTCTCCCTACCTATGGTAGACGGGGGTTTATTGATTGTGGGTATCCGAATCTCCGGCGGCCGCGGACTAAGCTGCTGTTAATTACCCCTCGCCTTTGGAGTGAGGGAACCTCCGATTGACGAGTCAAACTAATCATGCCAACTAAATGTGCCACGTGCATGTGTTGTGTTTTAAAGGGGTTTTGGATATATCGGGGGCCTCGCAGTGTTTACAGGGGTCCCTGTTTCCCCCAATCAGAGCAAGGCTCTGTTCAAATTTTCAAAATTTGAAATGAAGCGGCGCTTCATAAAAGCGCCAGCGCTTTGAGTTAGCACACCACATGCAAAGCACGAGTGCACTAGCGCTGAGTGCGCCAAGAGTGCCAGCGCTCTGAGGCAGCGCATCACGTGCAAAGCACGAGTGTGCTAGCGCTAAGTGTGCCAAAAGCGCCAGCGCTCTGAAGCAGCGCATCACGTGCAAAGCACGAGTGCGCTAGCGCTGGAACTAAAAGCTCCCCACCGTCAGATCAAAAATCCAATAAAGATGATAAATCATCAATTAACCAGAATAAAATTCTGTTAAGGAAAGATTCCTTAAAATCTTTCCAAACAAAAAGATTGTGCTCTGTAAATCAGAGCACCGTTGGATCAATGATCCAAAGGTGATTAAAAATCACCAAAATACAGAATAAATTCTGTATGGAAAGATTTCCCGATCTTGTTAAAAACAAGAAGATTGCCTTCTATAAATCAGAAGCCCTTGGATCAAAGATCCAACGATAGGGAAATCCCTAAATCAATTGGAGAAAAGATCTGCTTAACCGATTGAACAAATCAGCTCGCCCTATATAAAGGCCCCATAACTTCAAGTCTCAGGATAGAGAAACAAATAGAGGAACCCCCCCCCCCACAAACTTTGAGAAATCTCAGAAAGAAGAGCCAAGCTGTCGGTAGAAGAAGAAGATTTTCTTCAAGGTAAAAATAAACAGAGAGATGAAATAAATTCATATTAAAAAGAAGAATTCACTTCTCTCTTTAAGATCATAGATCTACAAGACCAAGGTCTTTCACAAAGAGATTAAAGGATCTCATCATAAAATAAGAAGAAGAACATAATTCTTTTTACAGATCATAGATCTATAAGACTAAGGTCTTTTATACAAAGAGATCATGAACATCTCATTATAAAATAAAGGCGGGGAGAATAAGTCAATTCTCTTAGGATTACAGATCCATAAAGGCAAATCTTTTCACCAAAATAAGAGATTGAAATATCTCCTATAAAATAAGAACTTTGTTCTTGGAACCTTGAGACAAAGTCTCTTCTAAACGAGAATTTATCAGATGCGCTTCTGCGCTCTTTGACTGGCGCAAAGCGCACCACGTGCTCCTCACGTGTGCGCCACTTAACAGATAGCGCTTTGCGCACTTGGGCTAGCGCTCAGCGCCAAGCACACCACGTGCTGCTCACGTGTGCGCCACTGAACAAACAGCGCTTTGCGCTCATAAAATAGCGCTTTGCACCCATAAACTGGCGCAATGCGCCCATTTTCTGGCGCTTAGCGCAAGGCGCACTACGTGCTCCTCACGTGTGCGCTACCCAGCAGAAGCGCTCTGCGCTCTTTGACTGGCGCAAAGCGCCAAGCGCGCCACGTGCTGCGCACGTGTGCGCTAAAAGAACATAAATTGTTCTATAAGTAAAACCCAGAGCTATGATGAATGCTCAGCATTCAGTAAAAGACAAAAATATTGTCAGAATTCAAAGCAATGCTCAGCATTGTTAAATGTTTAACATTTTAACTGAATGGGCCGAGCCCAAAGTTGGCCATAAACCCCTCATTCAGATTAATTGAGTCCATATGCTCATAAATCTTTTGATCTTAGTCCAAATTGGACTACAGATCTTCCAACCAAAATTGGTTCGAGGGTACATCTCTTCACTCCTCTGATATTTGTCGTTGTAATCCTTCAACGTCTTCAGAGAGGTGACGGGTCCTGACAACCAGACATTCCATAGACCATGGGGTCCTTAAACCCATGGACTATGATGTCCTTAAACTTGGACTGTGGGGTCCTTAAACCCATTGTCACGCCCCGCTTCCCAGAGTGCGCTAAGATAGGCACGTGACAGAGCCAACCATGCTACCTGTGGATAGGAAATATCCCTCCACAGTCACATTACGGCTGAGAGATATCAAGAACAGTAAAATAATAAACAACTATCTAATACATGTCCATGAGCCAGAATAACGAGTCAAGAATAAAAATAATGCGGAAGCAAAAAGATTCAATACAATAATAAACTAGAATGTACGTCCCATAATGCGGCTCACATCAGGAATGAAAATACTGAAAGGAAACTAAACTAAACTAATAATAGGTCCTCACTGCTCGGCCTGTTGATCAAAATACTCCTGGACAGCCTGCGATAAAGATAAGGGATCTGGGCCATGCAAAACCCAGACGTCAGTGCGTCAAAATATCAATAATCCTAAGCAAGCAGGATGTGATGAAATATGCAGGCATGAAGTATGAACAGTAACAAGTCATCAGTAGTAAGTAAACCGTAACATGAATATAGATCAGTGAACAGGATATAAACAGGTGAAGTGCAGTGAGTAGTCTAAACTATGCTATAGGGTTATCTACCCTAAAGTTATTCGAAATCAATTAATGTAATTCTCATCGTAACCCGTCGGTCTATGCCCCGTTCATTCCCCACGGGACCACGGTAAAATGATGTAATAGACTGTGAGTCTATGTCCCGTTCATTCCCCTTAGGACCACGGTAAAATGATATAATAGCCCTTTGAGTTACGTTCGGCTACATTCTTGATTTCCCCATACCCCCAAGTCATGTGTGTAAGTCGGGTATTTATAAATCTGAGACTAATGCCAACAGAGGATCTAGCAGGAACAGGTTTGTCTGTATAGACATCAGGAAATGTCCGCAGGGACAACAGGTCAAGATTGTCGGCATTAGTAACAAGATCAGGTAACATGTCAAGCTGTGGTATATCGGGTCATGTCAGGTGGTATACATGTATCAAGTCATGTCAAGTAGTGCACATGTATCAAGTCATATCAGTAGTAGTGTATCAGTCATGTCAGGTAGTGCACAAGTGTCGAGTGGGTGCTCATAATCAAACTGTAACAAGTATGGGTGCACAAAATCAAGTATAGAGTACTAATAAAATGAACTAACATGAATGGTATGCACATAGATAGAAAGTCAATGACATGGATGCACACTATCTATTAGGGTTACTTTTAATAGTTCTAAAACTAATTAGATTGCACTTTATTAAACATGGGATATTAAAACAATAATATTATGTTATTAATAAGATCTGTAAATGCAGCTATATGCATTCTATATGATATGGATGCAAGCGGACATCATACAACCGTAAAATGATAAACTAACAAGTGCGAGATATATAACTAAGCAATATGAGAGGCAACTATTCAATTTGATGCAGTATATAATAGTATAGTATGTAACAAGATAAGTTTTCATGACCTAGATCTGAAATGATTTGAATGGATGTTAACGGGTATCGAATAAATCAACAAAACTGAAAACAATAATGTGGATTGCAAAATTAACCATTTTGAAGTATTATAATTCAAATAGATATAGATTATAGTATTATAGCATGTAGCAAGATAAACTTGCCTCAACGGATCACGAAACGGATATGTACGGCACGTCCGACGTCGGCAAAACGTCGCAACGCACGCACGACACACGAGACGGGTCCAAGCAACGTAAGAGGGTGATTATGCAAGTCAGGTACGTCGTATGGATCGTCGGCGTCACGTACGGCTCTGGCGATAGCTGCAAATCAATATTTCAAGAATCAAGAAAAGAAGAAGAAGAAGAAGAAGAAGTTGCTGCATACTGGGGTTTGGATCACAGGCGAGGCAATGAGAGGTAATGAGGTTTCCGACAATGGGGCAGGTGATGGCCGGGCTCCAGCGATGGGCCAGAAAAGATGGCCGCAGGGTGATGGGAATGGAGGAAGAAGAAGAGAAGGGAAGAAGGGAGAGAGGGGTTGGTGCTCTGGGGTTGTAGGGGTTGCAGGGGAAGGAGAAGGGGACGACGACGACGAGGGGTCGCCAGCGTGAGGGTGTGCGGCGAGGTGGTGCAGGTTAGGTGCAGGGAAAGGGATCGGGTTCTGGGTTGAGCTCGGAGGAGAAGAGAGGAGAAGGATGAAGACGAGGTGGAGATGATGGCGAGGGTGAAGAGGCGGTGATGAGGCAAGGGTCGCCGGCGGTGGAGGGTGCAGGTAAAGGAGGAGATGGGTTAGAGGTTCGGTGGGTGCAGGTTTTGCGACAGAGATCGAGGATGTGGGTTGCAGTCGGGGAAAGAAGGTGGTCGAGGAAGATGAGGAGGCGAAGAAGGAGAGACGGTGAGGGGAGGCCGACGAGGTCGACGGCGATGGTGGAGACGGGCGCGAACGCGGGAAACAGATAATGAAAGCGAGAAATGAAAGAAGAAGCTCTCGTGAAGAGGGAGGCGATGATATGGGAAAAAAAAAAGAAATGGGAGGTGACGAGATTCACACTACATGCATAAAGAAAGAGAGAGAGAGAACAGAGGAGGTAGGGTTAATTAATATAAAGAATAATATATATATAGGAAAGAGAGAGAGGGATCTGTTGAGATTTTGAGAGAGAGAGAGAGATGAGCTGTAGGATTTAGATTTGAAAAGATATATTTTTTTTAGTTATAAAAAATATAAATAGTAAATTTATATTTTATAGTTATAGTAGTAATCTATTAGAATATAATATTAGTACGTTTTGAGATTTTGGCAAATACAAACTTACTCCAAAACATGTCCGGGTTGGGTCTAAAAATTCAGTTTTAAAATACGAAAAATATATGCAACAACCAAATTTAAAAATGAATGCTCGGATAACGAAAAAGCATACCCCTAAGAACGGATGCACGTACGTGCGTGTAGCCATCCAAACAAGTCCGTTTCACTGAACGGGACAAGAACAAGATGCGCGGATGCTACCACAGGGTTAGAGGTATCAAGCAGGCCATGAAATGTATTTTTAAAATATTTTACGTGACTTCAAATGTTATATGGTAAAAGATGCCATGCCAGATAAAATGCCAGTATGCGATAAAGTTGAAAATGCACAAGTCTACATAACAAGTCAGGGTGATTCATAAATATGAATCAAACAAGTTTCAAGCAAGCAGGTCGGGTCGAATGCAATGTAAAATGTAAAATACCATTCGCACCCAAAACACGATAAATCGGGAAAATACCACAATTAAGGAAATACGAGAACTGGAATAGGTATAAATGAACTAGGTTGTTACACCCACGGACTATGATGTCCTTAACCTTGGACAGTGAGGTCCTTAAACCCATGGACTATGATGTCCTTAACCTCGGACTGTGGGGTCCTTAAACCCATGGACTATGATGTTCTTAACCTCAGATTGTGGGGTCCTTAAACCCACGGACTATGATGTCCTTAATCTCGGACTGTGGGGTCCTTAAACCCATGGACTATGATGTCCTTAACCTTGTACCGCAATGTCCCTAAACTAAACAATAGAGCCCAATGCTCTTTCGTTGGATCTAAATGATCCTGTTAAGTTGATATTAGTCTAAGATTAGACTAACGTATCCTTAATAAATGGTTAAGTTGATCTTAGTCTAAAAATTAGACTAACGTATTCTTAACAAATGTTTAAGTTGATCTTAGTCTCAAATGAGACTAACGTATCCTTAAACCCAAACCAAAAACCCAATTCTAAGAAAATACGGATTTGGATTAATCCACGCCATATGGGCGACAACATAAATTAGTCTCCGTTTACAATTCACGGGCAACCAAAAAACAAAACTAACACACACGACACGAAGTGGCCATCTGGAGAAGGAGAAAGTGGTTACCACGATGCGGTAGCATAATTAACTGCAGGGGCTTGCGCCTGCAGGGAAGAGCATCCCCATAATTAAAAACCCCTCAACGAGGGGGAATCTGACAAAGTCTGCTACATCGGCCGCATCCGTTTAAACCTTCGATATATGGTGTCATAAATCAACTTGGCATTTTCGGAGAGGTGGACGGATAGCACCTAATAGCATCTGCCCTCGAAATTCAGGCAAGACGGACCTACGCGGTCTCGTCCCTGTGTTCGGTGGAGAACAGATTCTGGCACGCCCGGTGGGACCTTTTCCTCTTTCCACTCTACACTCCGTGTGTCGTGTTCGCGAACGAATCACGGTTTAATATGGTTGCCCTTGGGTTCGAGGTACTAAGATTTGGTTTTGCTCCTGTGCAGAAAAAAGAACACCAATAGCCTTTAACTGCTCCAACTGCAACTGCAACTCCCGTTCCGTCTCATCTAGAGGAGTAACCTACGGCCCCAAGCGGCCTCCCTTTTCATAATGCCAGTGGAGCAGGTGACCCAGGCCACCACTGGGCTGTTCTTCGGGACCATGCTCCCACCGATGAGCTTCAGCGCCCCTGTGCCATTGCAAGAAGCTCAGAAGAACTCGGTCTTTGATCAGCTTGCAACTACTGCGGCCCCTCTCAACGGGTCGCCTAAATCCAGTAGCTCGATTTTCAATAGACTGGGCCAAAGCTCCAACGGGCCCATGAAGAAGCCCGCAATACCAGAAGGCGTTATCCCGAAGCGGATAGCCATTCCTACTCCTGAAGTTACCAAGGCGGCTTCTCCTGCTAAGGGGTCGGTCTTCACGAGACTGGCCGTTTCAGCTCCCATTCCGGGTGAAGTAACCAAGGCCGTTTCCCCTGCGCAAAAATCGTCCTTTTCAAGATTGGCCATTCCCTCTCAGCGAGCATCTGTCTTTGACAGGATGGTGCCAACAGCATACTCTCATCAGAATAGGGGACATGATGAAGCCACCCCCATAGCTGAGCCAGTACCGTCGGCTCGATATGCTCGACGTCGCCACTGGCGCCTTGTAAGGAAGGCTGGGGGCAATTCCCCTTCTGGACTGACTCCGCCAGCTCCAATGGTGGAAGTTGATACTGCTGTTCCTACTGGGAACAACTTTGAACTACTTAACAGGGTGCGCAGGAACTCGCCAACTGCTGTGCTAAAAAGATCTCCCCCACCTATGGAGAATGCCCTAAAGGCGAAGCTAGAACAGCCCCCTCAGTGGCTGTCGTCTAAAATTTACAAGGTCTGGCGTCAAGTCCAAGACTCGGTGATTGATCAAGATTATCCCCGCCGACAGAAAAAGATGAAAGTTCAGCGAGTAGATGACCATCCTGTCAGGCCACAGAAGGCGACAGCTACTTGGGTGCCCACTGCAACGGCCTTCTCAACTTCAACCGCTCATAAGAAGAGAAAGCTGGAGAAAATTCCGGTGTCTGCGACGAATCGCAAGAACACTGAATCTAAATGCCCCAAGTCTAGGGGCATGATGGTGCACACCATCTATATGGCATCCAGAAAAAAGGATAGCCATATATCCATAGGCTATCGACCGCTTACGCGATTAGTGACTAAGGTACAGGAGCAACAACAACAAAAGCTCCAAGAGATGCTAACAGCCATGGCCGCACTTACGGGACCGAAAGCAAGCCCGGAGACATCCTCGGAGCAGCGCCGTGAGCAAGAAACTAATGCTGAATTCGTTCGGAGAATGCTTAAGAAGAAGGACAAAGAGGCCGCGGAACAAGCGGCCAATATAAAACAAATGACACTTTTATTCCAAGATATGGTGGGCATGATGATCCAGCCGGACCCTCCAGCCGAAGACCCTCCAGTAATAATTGAAGATGATAAAGGAGAAACATCCAACCCTCTGTCGGCTCTGTCAGCAGCCAAGGAAGAGACCATCTCAAAAGCCGCCCTGGATGATTACATTGCTCAGCAGATACGGGTTCATCAAGCGAATGAAGCGGCTGGGAAAATTGTTAAAACTGGACGACCCTATCCAGGTTGGTATGACCAAATAAAGTACCCTCCGGGATACACAATCCCTAAATTCCACGTATATAAGGGGACGGGAAATCCGCATCAGCATGTCGCTCAATTCAGAGCCTTATGCGGCAACACCGGAGGCGATGATAAGCTACCGCTTCGCCAATTCGTTGGCAGCTTGTCGGAGACAGCATTCGAGTGGTATTCCGAACTCCCAAATGACTCTGTCAAGACATTTGCAGAGATGGAGTTGCTATTCACCCAGCGTTTCGCAAGCTCTAGCGAACGCATCCCAATCACGGCATTGATCAATGCCAGGGTGAAGCCTGGAGAAACATGGGTTCAGTACGTGATACGGTGGAGGAATTTATGGTTAAAATGCGAGCAGCACATCGAAGAAGCGCATGCGATAGGCATGTTCGTGGGTACTCTCAACCCTCAGGCGACCATTTCCCAATTCATGATGTTCTTCAAGCCAACTACTTTCCAGGCCTTGATTGACAAGCTGGCCCAAATGGACTAGATGGGCCACAAGCCTTCCTCTTCGAACTCGAAGCCACAGAATGAAAAAGGGAAAGGGAAAGCGACATTCGTCGCCAATGCTCAACAACAGCCCAGTGGCCCAAAACTAACTGATCGCCCAGACGAGAGATGGCGATTCTTTAATGAGAAAATGAAGCGCCCTTATTTGTTTCCCCGGGACAAAACAAAGAGATTCTTCGAGCTGGCGGTGCACAACAGGCTCATCAACTTGCCGGATCCAAGGCACCCATTGCAACCCGGTGAGGCTAGTAATCCCAATTATTGCCCCTATCACCAAGCGATAAGCCATCCAATTGAAAATTGCTTCGTCTTTAAAGGCTGGATTGAAGACCAATACCAACAGGGCAAATTCGCACTGTCCGAGAATTGGAAAGTAAGCCCGCCTCAACCGCACGCTCTTAAAAAGGGTGACACACTGGGGGCATCGTGCTCTTTTGTAGAAGAAGCTCCATTGGAGGTCGTTATTTCAACCAAGACGAAAAGAATGCTGAAGGACTCCAAACATACCCGGCGATCAAATGGAAAAATCAGCTAGAACCCGAGATCAACGAGGGAATGCTGAAGCCGCACTCAACTCCAAAAATTGATGGTGATAGTCAAAGAGTCCATACCCAGCCGTCAAAGTCTTCGAAGAAGAAGAAGACCAAAAATCCCGTGAAACCTGGTAACAAATGCACGGACCTGCAAATGCATATTGATGCACTGGAAGAATATAACCAGAAGGCGTGGACCCCAGTCACACTCCAAGAATTTCTCAGCCACGTCCTTGAGGACGGAGATGATGACAATGGAGAAGACTCGCCCGATGAACCTGAGAATTATGTGGCAAGCTGCCATATGATCTCTCACTCATCGATAGACGGTGAAGAAGCTCCTGACACAAAGAAATTGAGGGCAGATCCTGAGCCGGAACTTCTAGGACCATCAGACAAAATGATTGATGCATTCCTGAACAAAGCTCTTCTGAAAAGTAAAGCTGATCGAGAGCGCGAAATGGCCATATTTGAAAAAGCCAAACGCCGGCGACTGGACAAAAAGGTTAAAACACCCCAATCAGACTGAGACATGCCCGCGACGAACAAAAGCAGGCTTAAAACGAAGAAAAGGTTCGTCAAATCCATATCGATGAGAATGAAGTTGCCACCCTCCGAAGGAAACACTTCTGATGAAATACACCTTAATGAAGAGGATGTGCATCCTAATCACTGTTTATATCATCGAAGGATTGCACACCCTACTGAAGAATGCAACGCTTTTAAAAATTGGTGGTAAGGGTATGTCGCTCACAGGCAGCACTTCAAGAGGATGAAGCATGAAGCTCGTCGACAGCGGAAAGATGTGACAGACGAACGTGGAAGAGCTGCCGACAACTGTCACATGGTTAATAGCAGGGGATCACAAGTTCTCACCTTCGGGAGCGACTCTGAAGAAGAAATAGCCCTCGTTCCTCACTTCAAAGAATCCACCTCAGGAAAAGAGGAAGAACCGAAGAGCTGTGAGAACATTCAGCTGTGCAATCGCACATTACCTGAAAAGAATCTCGGACCCGTAAATAAGGGGTCGAACAAAAAGGATAAGGGAAAAGAAAAGGTCCCTGAGGATATCACACTCGATGACCAAGCCGTCAAAGAGCTGACAGCCAAGGATCCACCCAAGAAAAACAAAGTGGATTACAACGTTCTGGCACACCTGAGGAAGATACCTTCACAGTTAAGCATTCTCGACACCCTTCTGCTATCCAAAGAGGCGAGAGATTCTTTGATCAAGGCACTATAAGAGCCCGAGCAGTTCCAAGCTTTCCTCGCCGTAGAAAAGATGAAGGACGAGCTGGAAGAAGTGCACACAGCCGATATTACTTTCGGCGATGAAGATCTCCTCCTCTGGACGTGCGAGCATAACCGTCCCCTTTATATCTCCGGATACTGTCATGATATCAAGATAGGCAAAATCCTAGTTGATAATGGGTCCTCCGTCAATCTCCTCAATGTAAGAGTGTTGAAGGAAATCTGCATGCGCGTTCAACACCTCGCTCGGGATAAGATCATTATCTCCGGGTTTGACTCCCAGGCATCAAGGACGTTCGGGTCTGTGATACTGACGTTACGCTTTGGGCTGCTTGTCATGGACATTAAATTTCACGTCATTGATGCCAAGACATGCTACAATACTCTGCTCGGCATGCCTCGTTACACGAGTATAACATCATCCCTTCTACACAACATCAGTGTATGAAGTATTTCAAGGATGGTCTCGAGTATACCGTGACAGGGGAGTTGAACCCATTTTCCGTGAACGAAGTTCACAAATATGAGGATGCAAAGTACTTCCTGCCAGATTTCGAAGACACGGAAAGATGTCGCAAATCGGTCAAAAAGCTATCACCACCATTCCGGTCTTCGGGAGCGATACCGAGGAAGACGAAGAGATAGTCTATTCCGGGCCGCCCCAATGCAACAAGCTGAGACCATCCACCCCGATGTTGATCTTCGGCAGTGACTCGAAAGATGAGGTCAATGTCGTATTCTCTGCTCGGCTATCGATACAAGCCTTCGCTGACAAAGATCAAAGGTTGCAAATCGCCATGGTTCCGCAAGAGCATTACAAAGAGCTCGACGCGCTTGGTACCTATAGTGTGTAAGAACTGCAGACATTCTACGTCCCTCCCAGGCGAATAGATGAAAAAACGATCCTCTTTTATCGATCAATAGAAACCAAAGTGGAGAAAGAAATTTGGCACGGCGCCGATTCTGCACTTGACAGGCTCCAGCCCATCCGTCTGCCCAGATACTACACAGAATGCTTAAAATGGCTATTGAGGCGCCAAAGCGTACCCTTCAATTAGACTGCTCGACAAGCTCGGTTCTACAATAGGATCTGGAACGTCTCCGGAACTCAGTGAAAATTGCCCAACGGAAAAATGGAAGCGATCGGGCTTGGATATATCCGATCCAAGAAACAGGAACGATTCCATGGCTGCTATGTCATACATGACTTCGATGAAGAAGGAGATGCTCTATGGGAAGATGCTAACCCTGAACCAAAACGAGGTCCTGCCATGAAAATGCCGAGTCCATCGTTCGAAGAACAGATGGACAAGCTAATAAGGGAAGCGGGTCAAAAGGTCCGGGATGATCATAGCCGCGAAATGGCAATCTACGAGAAAGCCAGGACGCGGCGCCTCCTTCAGCAGGCTGTGGAAAAGGAAAATGCTCTTTGTCGCCAACCCGTCATACAAAAGACTCGGCGCAGAGGCAAAAATAAACCAAAGAACGGAAAAAACTTTCGACAGCAGCGTAGCAGGTCTGAGAAGCCACGCAATCGAGAATCGAGCAGCCGGGATCTGTCTCTTATAAAGAAAATGGGTCGAGCATACTCTTTTCCCCAAGACAAGACACAGAAGATATTCGATCTTGTCATAAAATATCAGATGATGACACTTCCGGAGTCCAAACACCCTGAGCAAGCAGGCGAGGTTTCTCACCCAGACTATTGCTCCTATCACCGGGCAATAGGACATCCCCTCGAAGACTGCTTTACTTTCAAAAACTGGGTAGAAGACCAGTATCAGCAAGGCAGGTTCGGTCTATCCAGTAGTTGGAAGGTAAACCCACCACAGAAGCATGAACCGAAAGCCACGTATGCGGCGGGAGTAGAACCAGACCAACATCGGTTTTGGAAGCGATCTCGTACCTGTCACGTGATAACGCTGTCAGAAGAAGAACCCGAGAATATGGATGACCTCCCCTGGTGTTTCGAAAACGATAATGACGAGGTGATCTCAAAGTTTCCACCGGCGCCAAAAGAGCTGGAAGATGGGATACATCCTACTGCCGATAACCTCAAGAAAATTGACTTAGGGACAGCAAACGACCCACGGCCGACATTCGTCAGTGAACTGTTGTCTGAAGAAAAGGTGACTACGCTCAAAGACGTTCTCATGCAGTATAAAGGCTGTTTCGCATGGAACTATTCCGAGATGCCCGGATTAGATCCAGAAATAGCCGTCCACAAATTGGCGATATTTTCGGACGTCAAGTCGATCAAACAAACACCAAGAAGAATGCGGCTCGAGCTTGAGATGAGCATCAACGCCGAGGTCAAGAAGCTAATCGACTCTGGCTTCATCCAAGAAGTTCAATACCCTGACTGGATTGCCAATATCGTCCCAATGATGAAGAAAAAATGGAACGGTGCGCATATGTGTGGACTTTCAGGATCTCAATAAAGCTTGCCCAAAGGACGACTTTCCAGTACCGGTCACTGAGCTGATGATAGATAATAGGTCCACTCACGATGTTTTCTCCTTCATAGACGGCTCATCAGGATACAATCAAATAAAAATGCATCCCGAGGACCAGAAGCATACCGCTTTCCGGACCCCTTTGGGCATATTCTGCTACAAGGTGATGCCTTTCGGTCTAAAGAACGCTGGTGCCACCTATCAGAGGGCCATGATGAAGATTTTCGATGACCTCATACATGAAATCGTCGAGTGCTATATTGACGACCTCATAGTTAAAAGCAAATCATACGAGGAACATTTAGAGTATCTGAAGACCGTGTTTCAGCGCCTTCGGAAATACAACTTGAAGATGAACCCTCTCAAATGTGCGTTCGGAGTTTCCTCGGGTAAATTCCTAGGATTCATCGTACGGCACCGGGGCATCGAGATAGACCCATCAAAGATCAAGGCGATCATGGAAATGCCTCCGCCAAGGACTCTCAAGCAACTGCGGTCTTTTCAGGAAAAGCTCGCATATATCCGGCGATTTATAGCCAATCTTTCTGGCAAATGCCGCCCCTACAGTCACCAGATGAAGAAGGAAACCCATTTCGTCTGGGATCGCAAATGCCAAAGCGCGCTGGACGAAATCAAGCAATACCTACAGAATCCGCCGGTGCTGACTGCTCCGGTCAAGGGAAGGCCTCTCATTCTGTATACAACCGCCCTTGAGGGTTCTCTAGACGCATTATGGGCACAAGAAAACGACCAAGGGAAGGAGAGAGCCCTTTACTATTTGAGTCGAGTTCTTCTGGGGGCAGAAAACAAGTACTCTCCCATTGAAAAACACTGCCTGGCGTTGATCTTCGCGATAACGAAGCTTAGGCACTATGCATTGGCACATGAGGTCCATCTCATATCAAAGGTAGATTCTCTCAAATATTTGATGTCAAAGGCCATATTGACGGGACGACTCGCTAAATGGGCCCTACTTTTAATGGGATTCTCAGTGATATACCGACCCCTCAAGGCAGTGAAAGGCCAGGCCATCGCCGACTTTCTTACCGAGCATCCTATACCTGCCGACTCCCCCTTGAACTGCGAATTGCCAGACGAGCACGCGTTTGACACGATCGACGGGGAGAGAAGAGAGAATGACACCCGATGGGAACTCTATTTTGATGGATCATCTTCCATGAAGAAGCGCAAACAAAACACCCCCATAATCAAATCCAGGGTGGGCCTCATCTTCATGACTCCACAAGGAGGGATGATGCGTTTTGCCTTCTCCTTAACAGAGCCGAGGACGAATAATGAAGCCGAATATGAAGCTTTAATAGCAGGTCTTGAGATCGCTGTCGACACAGGAATTGAAAACCTCCTCATATATGGAGACTCCCAGCTGGTCGTTAGTCAAGTAAATGGCGACTATAAAACGTGCAAACCAGAGTTGGTGAAGTACGGTGAGAGAGTGCAGCAACTGCTAACTCAAACCCCTGCCTATGCCCTGGAAAGCATACTGCGTGTGGAAAATAGCAAGGCGGATGCACTAGCCAAACTCGCTAAAGAATTGGCCGACGAGAATCTCGATGACGTGAGGATCGTTGTACAAAGCCGTCGGGTTCTTGCACCGGCAAAAATATCTCCGGAGTCTTCCAAAGAGAAGGGAGCTACCGAGCAAACGACCCTGGAAATAAAAGACCAGGAAAAGGCTAAGGATTTGAGAGAAGTCTTTATAGACCACTTCAAATCCCGTCGAACACCTGAAGACGCGTTCTCAAGATATCAGCTCATGAAACGAGCTCTATCCTTCACCTTTGTCAATTATACTTTGTATAAGAGATCATTTGATTCTCTATGGCTAAGATGCCTGGGACCTGAAGAAGCAAAGAGAGTCGTCCAAGAAACTCACGACGGACTCTGAGGTTCTTACCAAGCCGGGTCGAAGATGAAGCTGAAGATCAAGAAGATGGGGTATTATTGGCCCACAATGATCCAAGACTATCTCGAATATACGAAGCAGTGCCACTCGTGCCAGATTCACGGAGACTTTATCCATCAGCATCCAAATTCGCTACACCCAACAGTGGCCAGCTGGCCATTCGAAATGTGGGGAACTGACATAATGGGGCTCATTGAACCGGCATCATCCAGAGGACATCGATTCATTTTGGCGACAACTGATTACTTCTCCAAGTGGGCGGAAGCAATACCGCTAAGAGAGGTGAAGACGGAGAATATCCTCCATTTTTTCAAGACACACGTCATTTACCGGTTCGGTATTCCGCGACGGATTATCTCCGATAACAGGCCAGCCTACAGAAGCCACAAAATCAGCCGCTTCGCACAACAGCATAACATAGACTAGAGATACTCTTCAGTCTATAATCCCCGAGCTAACGGTCTAGCTGAGGCTTTCAACAAGACCTTGACGAAGATCGTGAAAAAGACGGTGTCTCGAAATAAGAGGGACTGGCAAGAAAGACTACATGAAGCTCTTTGGGCATATCGAACTACGTTTAAAACAGCCACGAACACAACGCCGTATGCATTGGTATTCGGCACAGAAGCAGTACTCCCCCTCGAGATAGAGTTACCCTCTCTACGAGTGGCGGTTCACTACAAGCTAACAGACGAAGAAAATGCTCACCTTCGGCCTGAGGAGCTTGACGCCCTTGATGAAACCCGGCTCATGGCACAACAAAATCTGGAGGTTTATAAAGCAAAGATGTCGCGCTCATACGAGAGATTGACTAGGCCGAAGACATTCCACCAAGGCGAACTCGTGCTAGTGGTCAAGAGACCTATGATCCCCAATCGTGCCAAACGGGGGAAATTCGAGCCGAACTATGAAGGCCCGTATATTATAAACAAAGTTTAACAGGGTGGAGCCTACCTACTCATGGACATGCATGGTGAAAGACCTTTCCGGCCAATAAACGGTCGATTCCTGAAAAATACTACGCCTGATGAGTCACGGCCTAGGTCAACGATAGATGACGACGCCTATGTCCGCTCGCTATCTTCCTAAGCCCAAACTATATAAGTAGTAGCCGGCCACGGACCGAAACATCCTTAAACTAACGATGGACCACTATGTCCTAAAACTGGCTGTTGAACGAGACGTCTATAAACTACTACTAATCGCAACATCTCAAGGCTGACACAAAAAAAACGGTACGTCCATAAGCGAAATGGGCACGGATGAAAACCCGAAAGGGCTCCGTGAGTAAAAACAGCAGGGCTATCGGCGAGTTTTGTGAAAACCCGAAATGGCGCATTCTCGTTAAAAGACACTTGCAAGGTCCTCTCGACCCTGCAAGGAGAAACCACCTGCGTGAGATCCTTACGACTCACAAAGGAGCAACACACTTAGGCATCCTCACGATTCCTAAGGAGAAATTACACTTACGAGATCCTCACGGCTCGTAAGGAGAATTCCCCTTTGAGACCCTCACGACTCACAGGATTCAAAAGCCTTAAGCTACAGGGACCTAAACCTGTTCTTAAGCCATCACAACCTCCAATGCTGCCCTACAAGCGGTTCAATGCTGACCCTTGTATACAATCCACGGGCACGAATAAACATTTCCCTAACAAAAGTCCCACCAGAGTCTGGGGATATGCTCATATGGCAAAAGACACTTGTAAGTCCTCTCGACTTATAAGAAGAAAGCACTCTTGTAAGATCCTTACGACTTATAAGAAACCATACACTTAAGACTCCTCACGATTCTTAAGGAGAAAATGCACCTACGAGATCCTCACGACTCGTAGGGAGAAATACTTTTATGAGACCCTTACGGCTCATGAGGTCAAAAGCCTTAGTCGACAGGATCATAACCCTGTTTACTAAGCCACCTTTGTTCGACATTGACAAAGGCAAATGATAATTCGCTCCTGGCAATATCCCAGTTATAGCGATACTGATGCCTAAATCGGTATCAAATCCCAAACTCGCAGTGAAAAGTCAGCGAGCCACAAATGCATATGAAATAGCCGAAATAATGGGGCAACTTGCAACAAAATTAGCAAGTAAAAATGTATGCATACAAAATAGCCGAAATGGTTGGGCAACTCGCAATAAAAAGCAGCGAGTAAATAAAAAAAATAACCGAAATGATTAGGCACCGCGAAAAATAGCCGAAATGGTTGGACAATCGCGACTTTTGCGATATTAAAGCTGAAATGATAGAGTATCGCGGAAAGAAAAATACATAAAATGAAACTTTTTGCCCTACAGGTGAGATCACATCGATCCCTGTATACAATCCAGGGGCACAAACAAAGAGGGAACCATACCTTCTTACCAGGCTCCATCAGAAAAAGAAGCCAAATCTCGATGGTTCACAAACAGCCTGTAGATCATCTTAACATTCGTCTCATTACAACAGACGCAACATCAGCAAATCGGAGCCGCGACAAAGTTCCCAGTTCCATGACTCGGAGATGCGCAGACAACCGAGAGTCAACCCCTCTTGGTCCCGTGGAACACGGCTAATGTCAATCCCGGCCCCGTGGGAAGCGCCCAGAGCAAATCCTGGTCCCGTGGAACACGGCAAATGTCAATCCTGACCCCGTGGGAAACGCCCAGAGCACCTCCTGGTCCCGAAGAACACGGCTAATGTCAATTCTGACCCCGTGGGAAACGCCCAGAGCAAATCCTGGTCCCAAAGAACACGGCTAATGTCAATCCAGACCCCGTGGGAAGCGCCCAGAGCAAATCCTGGTCCCGTGGAACACGGCTAATGTCAATCCTGACCCCGTGGGAAGCGCCCAGAGCAAACCCTGGTCCCGTGGAACACAGCTAATGTCAATCCTGACCCCGTAGGAAGCGCTCAGAGCAAATCCTGGTCCCGTGGAACATGGCTAATGTCAATCCTGACCCTGTGGGAAGTGCCCAGAGCAAATCCTGGTCCCGTGGAACACGTATAATGTCAATCCTGACCCCGTGGGAAGCGCCCAGAGCAAATCCTGATCCCGTGGAACACGGCTAATGTCAATCCTGACCCAGTGGGAAGTGTCCAGAGCGAATCCTGGTCCTGTGGAACACGGCTAATGTCAATCCTGACCCCATGGGAAGCGCCCAGAGCAAATCCTGGTCCCATGGAACACGGCTAATGTCAATCCTGACCCCGTGGGAAGCGCCCAGAGCAAATCTTGGTCCCGTGGAACACAGCTAATGTCAATCCTGACCCCGTGGGAAACGCCCAGAGCAAATTCCGGTCCCGTGGAACACGACTAATGTCAATCCTGACCCTATGGGAAGCACTCAGAGCAAATCCCGGTCCCGTGGAACACGGCTAATGTCAATCCTGACCCCGTGGGAAGCGCCAAGAGCAAATCCCGGTCCCGTGGAACACGGCTAATGTCAATCCTGACCCCGTGGGAAGCGCCCAGAGAAAATCCTGGTCCCATAGAACATGGCTAAGGTCAATCCTGACACCGTGGGAAACGTCCAGAGCAACCCCTGACTCCGTGAAATACGGATAAAGTCAACCCCCTGACTCCGTGAAATGCGGATAAAGTCAACCCTTGACTTCCCCGTCAAAGCAATTCTTTGATTCGGGAGCAAGTCAACTCATCAACCACTTACAAGTCCTCTCGACTTGTAAGGAAGAAAATTCTCTCGGGAGATCTTTACGACTCTCAAGAGAAAACGCACTTAGGAATCCTCACAATTCCTAAGGAGAAAACACACCTACGGGATCTTCTCGACCTGTAAGGAGAAAATTCTTTATGAGACCCTCACGGCTCATAAAGTTGAAAAGTCTTAGGTGACAGATCTTAACCCTATCTCCCAAGCCATCATTGCCTCGCAGAAAGGTCAAGGTAAATTTTCTACAGGCCACACTCTCCGACAAGAAAGGAAACAATCACTTACGAGTCCTCTCGAATTGTAAGGAGAAAATTCTCTTGGGAGATCCTTACGACTCTCAAGAGAAAACACACTTAGGAATTCTCACGATTCCTAAGAAGAAAATACACCTGCGAGATCATCTTGACTCGTAGGGAGAAAAATCTTTATGAGACCCTCACGGCTCATAAAGTTGAAAAGTCTTAGGCAAGCATACTTGAACCTGTTTTCTAAGCCATCGTTACCCCGCAAAGAGTTCAAGATGAAATGTTCTCTATCATATACAGGCTACGCTTGCTAAAGTAACATGCCGGCAACAAAGAAAAAAGAAGAAGAGAACATTTGATTCGCATTCAGTTAAGCGTTCAAAGCGTACCCATTCGTGCATGTGCGAAAAGGTTTAATAAATAAAATAAAAACATGGAAATGGAAAAGCTTGCTATTCATACTTCAGAAAATTTCTACATTGATGAAAATAGTAAACAAAAACGCCATTAAAATGTTTACAAAGGCAAAATATCAAATCCAGGACATGGATTGAGAAATTTAAAAGTGAGGCCATTCAAAATTTTTTGGGCCTCTCGGACCATCTTCGTGTGCATCCTTTCACGATCACAAGCGTCAGGATCCCCACTGATGTCCTCCACCCTTCGATAGGAAGCGAGTATCGCCGCCTGCTGAAAAGCTTGATGCAGGATATCAACAAGGTTGTCTCGCCTTTTCTTTGAAATTAAGCCCATCAGATACACCGAGTGCACCTTATCTTCGGCGTCGTCCAATGCCTTAAGCGGCATGCCGGCATAGAATAGAGAAGTGCTCCCTAGATCGCTCTCACAATAAGCTTCAAGAGAGAGGAATGACGAGAAAGCAGTCGACCATTGTATGCATCAAAGCGACCCATAATTTCAGCACATTGGGCGTTTGTGAATTCCTGGTTTTGAGAACGGCTGATTGCACGAATGTCTCCATAAGAAATAATTTCATTGAGATCATACATATGAGCGTCCATAACGTATGAAAAAGAAAATCAGCAGGAGTCAGTGGACAGACTGATTAAGAGAATCCTTATTAAAAACAGACACAAGGATTTAAACGACTCTTGATATCCCCATCGAGAAAACAAGTTCTAGTTATGACACTTAACAAATTTAAATTTGTGTAAAGAAAAAAAAAGATTCCCATTTAATGAGAGGCTCCTCGAGTCTAGGAGTTAAACTCCTCGAGAGCAATGCTCTGCAGACAGGAATGACACCTGTCAAAATCAATTATGAGGTGAATAGAAAATTCCCCGAGAATTCTAAGAGCCTTGCTCTGTAAAAATGATGGATAACCCATCAGAAAACTTAAAGTAAAGTTTTTAATGGAATAAAATTCCATGATTTTCAAGATCCATGAACAAACTCTTAAGGATTCTTCATAAGAGATTAACAAATCTCCATTATTCAAGAGAGCAAAGCTCTGTTAATAGGTTAAGAAACCCTAAAAAGGTTTTCTTTAGATCGAAGATCTATAGAGCAAAGCTCTGTTAATGGGTAAAACCCTAATAACATTTTTTTTAGATCTAAGATCTATGAAGAGCAAAGCTCTATTAATGGGTAAAACCCTAAAAACATTTTAAGATCTACGATCTGAGCAAGAGCAAAGCTCTATTGATAAAGTTCAAATCTTACCAAAAATTTGGCAGAGTTTTGACTCTTGAAGGTTCTTAAAATGAAGAGCTATGCTCTGAAAGAGAATAGAAATTCTCAGAAGACAAAAAAATGAAGATGAACAGAAATCATCCTAAGGACCGAAGATCCTATTTATAGGCACTGAGTGCCGTTTCAACTTCTAAGTTGATCTAATGGTGGAGATGCTGCCACCGCTGCACTCACGTGTGAGCCACGTGAGCGCAACGGTGGGGGGCATTTGTTTCCCCCAATCAGAGTAAGGCTCTGTTCAAATTTTCAAAATTTGAAATGAAGCGGCGCTTCATAAAAGCGCCAGTGCTTTGAGGTAGCACACCACGTGCAAACCACGAGTGCGCTCGCGCTAAGTGCACCAGCGCTAAGTGCGCCAGCGCTCTGAGATAGCGCATCACGTGCAAAGCACGAGTGCGCTAGCGCTAAGTGCGCCAAAAGCGCCAGCGCTCTGAAGTAGCGGATCACGTGCAAAGCACGAGTGCGCTAGCGCTGGAACTAAAAGTTCCCCACCATCAGATCAAAGATCCAATAAAGATGATAAATCATCAATTAACCAGAATAAAATTCTGTTAAGGAAAGATTCCTTAAAATCTTTCCAAACAAAAAGATTGTGCTCTGTAAATCATAGCACCGTTGGATCAATGATCTAAAGGTGATTAAAAATCACCAAAATACAGAATAAATTCTGTATGGAAAGATTTCTCGATCTTGTTAAAAATAAGAAGATTGCCTTCTGTAAATCAGAAGCTCTTGGATCAAAGATCCAACGATAGCGAAATCCCCAAATCAATTGGAGAAAATATCTCCTTAGCTGATTGAACAAATCAGCTCGCCCTATATAAAGGCCCCAAGACTTCAAGTCTCAGGATAGAGAAAAAAATAGAGGACCCCCCTCCCCACAAACTTTGAGAAATCTCAGAAAGAAGAGCCAAACTCTCGGTAGAAGAAGAAGATTTTCTTCAAGGTAAAAATAAACAAAGAGATGAAATCATCTCATATTAAAAAGAAGTTTTCACTTCCCTCTTTAAGATCATAGATTTACAAGACCAAGGTCTTTCACAAAGAGATTAAAGGATCTCATCATAAAATAAGAAGAAGAACATAATTCTTCTCACAGATCATAGATCTATAAGACTAAGGTCTTTTATACAAAGAGATCATGAACATCTCATTATAAAATAAAGGGGGGAGAATAAGTCAATTCTCTTAGGATTACAGATCCATAAAGGCAAAGCCTTTCACCAAAATAAGAGATTGAAATATCTCCTACAAAATAAGAACTTTGTTCTTGGAACCTTGAGACAAAGTCTCTTCTAAACGAGAATTTATCAGATGCGCTTCTGCGCTCTTTGACTGGCGCAAAGCGCCAAGCGTACCACATGCTCCTCACGTGTACGCCACTTAATAGATAGCGCTTTACGCTCTTGGACTGGCGCTCAGCGCCAAGCGCACCACGTGCTGCTCATGTGTGCGCCACTGAACAAACAACGCTTTGCGCTCATAGAATAGCGCTTTGCGCTCATAAACTGGCGCAACGTGCTCATTATCCGGCGCTTAGCGCCAAGCGCGCCACGTACTCCTCACGTATGCGCTACCCAGCAGAAGCGTTCTGCGCTCTTTGACTGGCGCAAAGCACCAAGCGTGCCACGTGCTGCGCACGTGTGCGCTAAAAGAACATAAATTGTTCTATAAGTAAAGCCCAGAGCTATGATGAATGCTCAGCATTCAGTAAAAGACAAAAATATTGTCAGAATTCAAAGCAATGCTCAGCATTGTCAAATATTTAACATTTTAACTGAATGGGCCGAGCCCAAAGTTGGCCATAAACCCCTCATTCAGATTAATTGAGCCCATATGCTCATAAATATTTTGATCTTAGTCCTAATTGGACTACAGATCTCCCAACTAAAATTGGTTCGATGGTACATCTCTTCACTCCTCTGATATTTGTCGTTGTAATTCTTCAACGTCTTCAGAGAGGTGACGGGTCCCGACAACCAGACATTCCATGGACTGCGGGGTCCTTAATCCCATGGACTATGATGTCCTTAACCTCGGACTGTGGGGTCCTTAAACCCATGGACTATGATCTCCTTAATCTCGAACTGTGGGGTCCTTAAACCCATGGACTATGATGTCCTTAATCTTGGACCGCAATGTCCCTAAACTAAACAATAGAGCCCAAATTCTCTTTCGTTGGATCTAAATGATCCTGTTAAGTTGATCTTAGTCTAAAATTAGACTAACGTATCCTTAACAAATGGTTAAGTTGATCTTAGTCTAAAAATTAGACTAACGTATCATTAACAAACGTTTAAGTTGATCTTATTCTCAAATAAGACTAACGTATCCTTAAACCCAAACCAAAAACCCAAATCTAAGAAAATACGGATTTGGATTAATCCACGCCATATGGGCGACAACATAAATTAGTCTCCGTATACAATCCACGGCAACCAAAAAACAAAACAAACACACATGACATGAAGTGGCCATCTGGAGAAGGAGAAAGTAGTTACCGCGATGCGGTAGCGTAATTAACTGCAGGGGCTTGCGCCTGCAGAGAAGAGCATCCCCACAATCAAAAACCCCTCAACGAGGGAGAATCTGACGAAGTCTTCTATATCGGCCGCATCCGTTTAAACCTTCGATACATGGTATCATAAATCAACTTGGTATCTTCGGAGAGGTGGACGGATAGCACCTAATAGCATCTGCCCTCGAAATTCAGGTAAGACGGACCTACGCGGTCTCGTCCCTGTGTTCGGCGGAGAACAGTCCCGCAACCCGGATAGAAGGCTAGGGCTCAAGGGGGCTAGCAGCCCCCTTGTGGGGTGCGGGACAGCGCCCCGTTAGAAAAAATTTCCTAACGGGGGACGTGTTTCTGGTGTGGAGTGCATGGAAAATGAGGGGTGAGGAGCGTCTTAAAGACGCATGCACGGCACGTGGACGATGGGCGCCCACGGGTCACATGCCTGTCGTGTGGGCGCTTGGCTCCCGCGGGTCACGTGCCTGGCGCTGGGCTCCCACGGATCACGTACGCAGCGCGTGGCCGCTGGGTGCCAACGGGTCACGTGAGCTGCAAGCGACCGTTGGTCGTCTGCGGGTCACGTGCGCAGCACGCGACCGCTGGGTGCCAGCAGGTCACGTGAGCTGCACGCGACTGCTGGGCGCTGAGCGCCCGCGGGTCGCGTAAGGAGCATGTGGTCGCATAGCGCCAGCAGGTCACGTGCCATGCACGCATCCGTTGGGCACCCGCGGTTCACGTGCGCGGCACGCGACCGCTAGAAACACCAGCGGAAAAGGGGCTTAGCCCATGGGTTTGGACTTGAACTCCCAAGGGGCTTTGGAGTTGAACTCCTAACAGGGATTATGTATAGATTTAGAGTTAAACTCCTAAAAGGGGGTTCGATTTATGGAGTTAAACTCCAACAGATCTTGAATTGAGTTAAATTCCTAGAAATCTTTGGATCTTCTTTTGAGCTCAGATCCTCCCGGAATGGGATTTTTTTCGGAGATAGGTATCCTTCTTCTTCCTCTTTGTTGGCTGGATCTTGGGGGGAAAAGGGGAAGGTGAGACTTAAAATCTCCACTTTTAGGGGTTTGATGGCAAATCCGAGCTTCTCTTTAAGGGTTTTATGGTGAAAAACTATTTATTTTTAGAACAGGAAGAGTTAAACTCTTGATTTAATTCAAAAGAAAATGAAGAAGGTTTAGAACCTTGAAGAAGGAAGAGGTACAAACCCTAGAATTTTCAGAGAATGGAAAAGTTGTCCTAGATATTTTCATCATGTTTGTTTTTATAGGCTACACATTTTACATATTGCCCCCTCGGGCTTTTCCAAATGGCACGTGTGCCACCCCATGCCTTATGTGCTTATTTCTTTCTTTTTTTTTGCACATACACCATGGGGTTTACAAAATTTTGGCTTTCTTCCCACTTTATATATATTTATTTCTAAAAATTACATTTTAAACTAATTTATTGCCTTCTTTTTGGCATGAAGCCGGCCCCTTTCATGCTTGGTATTGACTTGGGTAGGCTCGGGCCCACTTGACTTGGGGTTGACCTTGGTTTTGACTTGGTCAACTGGGGTGTGATTTTGACCCCAAAAGTAGTCGGCATCGTGGCGGTCGACGCATCGGAGCAGGGGTTGAGTGTACGACTTCTTATAGAGGTTTCTATTGCTCCAAATGAAATGACGAGCTTTTGCCCGAAGGCGGCGAGCCTCCCCTCAGTACTCTAGAAGTATACCATATTTAAGGAACTCCATGAGGGGCTTCCTCCAATCTTGGCCTTCCTCCTGAGTAGTATATACTTGGAGCGTTACCTCCCCGTCTTCTACGCTGGGCTGCGGCAGGACTTCGAAGAGGATGTTTCTTTTACGGTCAGCAGTATAGGAAGAAGCGAGCTTGCTTAAAGTGTCGGCTTGAGTGTTCAGGGTCCGGGGAATCTACTCTACCTGGACTTCGTCGAAATTCTTGCGAAGTCTTTTTACCTCGGCCATATATTTGATCATGAGCGGTTCCCGGGCCTCGAATCGCCCGGTTACTTGGCTGACGACCAATGCGGAGTCGCTGCGAATTCAGACCGCCTTCAGTCCTACCGCAGAGGCGATTCGCAATCCAACTAACAAAGCCTCGTATTCCGTGTCATTGTTTGAAGCTCTGAACCTTAGCTTCAAAGAGTATTTCATCTCCGCTTCGCCCGGGCCTCGGATGATAAGGCCAGCCCCGCTCCCTTCCACGGTAGAGGATCCGTCCACGTAGAGTACCCAGTCGGGGACGGAGTCGGGTGCTTTCTCGACCGAGAGATGTAGTTCGAGGCCCCGTGCTGCCGCTTCTTCTTTAGTGGGAATAGTGCATTCGACCATGAAGTCTGCTAGGACTTGCGCTTTGATGGCCTGCATGGGGCGATACTTGATGTCGAATTTGGATAACTTCCACTTCCATTTCTCCAGTCATCTTGATGATTCAAGGGAAGCAAGAATAGTCCTTAGAGGTCGCTCGGTGAGGAAGAGGATGGTGTGGGCCTGGAAGTAGTGCCGTAGTTTTCTTGAGGCAACAACAAGTGCCAAGACTATCTTTTCTATGGCCGGGTATCTTGTTTCCGTGTCCTTGAAAACGTGGCTTACGTAGTAGACCGGTTTCTGTACACCTTCGGATTCCCTGATGAGCACCGAGCCCGCAACTTGATTGGAGATCGCAAGGTATAGTAATAGCCCGTCGCCCTCGACTGGTCGGGTGAGTAGTGGTGGAGTTGCCAAGTGCGCCTTGAGTTGTTCGAAGGCATTCTGACACTCCTCCGATCATTCGAACTTAGGGATTTTTCTCAAGGCCTTGAAGAATGGGAGGCACTTCTCTCCGGATCTTGACATAAAGCGACTCAGAGCTGCTACTCTCCTTGTGAGACGCATGATCTCTGCGTTGCTCCTTGGTATGGCCATGTTGAGAATGGCGCTGATCTCTTCTGGGTTCGCTTCGATTCCTCGGTGGATAACCATGAACCCGAGGAATTTACCGCTGGTGATCCCGAATATGCACTTAGCTGGGTTCAGCCTCATTTTGTATTTACGCAGGACGTCGAATGTCTCGCCGAGATCTTTTGTATGCCCGTTCGATGAGGATGATTTTACGAGCATGTCATCGACATAGACCTCCATGTTCATGCCAATCTGTGGTTTGAACAGTTTGTTGACGAGGCGTTGATATGTAGCCCCAGCATTCTTAAGACCGAAGGGCATCACTTTGTAACAATGTTCCCCCGATCCATGGTGAACGCGGTAAGTTCTTCATCTGTTGGGTTCATCCGGATCTGATTGTAACCGGAGAAAGCGTCCATGATGCTTAGTAATTCATGGCCGGCCGAGCAGTCCACTAGCTGGTCTATCCGAGGGATAGTTGTCTTCAGGGCAGGCCTTGTTCAGATCTGTGAAGTCGACACACATGCGCCACTTCCCGTTCGCCTTTTTGACCATGACCACGTTTGCCAGCCAATCCGAGTAGTCAAGACTTCTAATGAAGTTGGCTGCGAGCAGCCGATCCACTTCGTCTTCTATTGCCTTTTGCTTGGCCGGCACAAAACTTCTCTTCTTTTGTCGGAAGGGCTTTGCTTTTGAATTGACCCCGAGCTTATGGAAGATCACTTTGGGGTCGATCCCGGACATATCCGCGGGGGTCCAAGCGAACACGTCCGAGTTATCTCGGAGGAACCGTATCAGGTCCTCACGGTGGCCCTCTGTTAAGAGAGAGCCGATTTGGACGGTCCGGCCGTCGCCCCTTCGACGAGGGGGACTTCCGTCAATGCTTCCACCGGGGATCCTCGGAGTTCCCTTTGGTCGTCGCGTGTATCCAAAGACCCCTGGAAATCACATGCATCTTCAAAATCTTCGCTCGGCTCTCCGGCGGGTGACGCGGTGGCGAGACAAACCTTAGCGATTTGCTGGTTCCCATAGTCCCGGCCTATACCCCCTTGATCCAAAGGGAATTTGATCACGAATTGGTAAGTCAAGATTTGAACCCGGAGGGCGTTTAATGTTGGACGACCCAGGAGGATGTTGTAGGACGAAGGGACCTTAGCGACGATGAATTTCACTGGCATGGTCCTCGTACGGCCTGCTTCTCCAATGTTGAGGAGGAGGGTGACCACTCCTTCGGCCGGGATGGAATGGTTGGTAAACCTAGAGAGAACGTAGGAGGTCGGCTGTAGGTCGGATGGTCCAAGCCCCATACGCTCGAAACAGTCGTAGAAGAGGATATCTGCCGAGCTCCCGGAATCAACCAATATTCTCTGTACCTCGTAACGATAGACCCGGGCCATTATAACGAGAGGGTCGTTGTGAGGCAAGGATATACCGTGGAGATCTTCGTTGGTGAAGATGATGAGCTCGTCCTTCCTGCACTTCTTCTAGGGTGGATCACCTACACCTTTGACCGGGAGGAGGCGGTGGTATCCGCCAGCTTTCCAAGCAGGATACGAGGTAACGACCATGATTTGCCCGATCGTTAACTCTCCGGGAAGGGGCTGATTCTCTTGCTCCTGCTCTGCATGCTACTTGTCCCGCAAGTACTTCGCCAGGTGGCCGGAGCGGATCAACTCCTCGATGTAGTCACGGAGTTGTTTGCAGTTTTCGGTCGGGTGGCCCTGCGATCCGTGGAAGGCGTAGTACGGGCCTCAGAGGCTGTAACAACCCTAAAACTTCTGTATAAATTTTTTTGTTAAGTACAAAAAGGTATACATTAGCCAGAGCACAAGTTATAAATTTAAATTGCTTTTGAACAGCAAGAAAGCACTTGTAGCTCATTGGTAAAGTCTTGCACTGCTGTGACATAGCCCCTGTGTTCGAACATCAGCCACATATTATTTTTGTGGATTTTTCTTTTAAACTTTTAGAAGCTCAAAAGATTACATGTGCACTGCACGTAAAATGAAAAGTCACACTAAAAATAAACATGTGGAAAATATTATTTAAGCAGACCCTGACACGTAGCCAAGATCCAAGACCCATCCCCCTTCACTTGACCGGCGAGATGATGCCCCAGACCGGCACCGCCAGTTTTCTCCGTAGGTAATACCCCCAACTTTTTTCCTTAGCACCCTTTGGCCTACCCCACTACCCCCATGCCGTTTGATTTCTCTGCATTTATTTCGAGAATGATAAATCCCCTCTTTAATCCATTTTATTGCATATTTGTAATTCCTTCTTCATTATCCTAAACCCTAATTTCTCCTATAAATAAACCCTACACTTTGGCCCTCCTCATTTATCACGCCCCGCTTCCCGGTGTACGGTAAGGAGGCGTGACGGACCCGCGACGTATTTACTCAGTAGTAAACACGCTAAGCATATCTAAGCAATATAAAGTAAAATGTACACAGGAGACATGAATGTAAATGAACATCGACTTTTATTTATTCAACATTTCTTTACAATACAATACTGGAAAGTAAATACAAGTCTGGAATGCAATGCCTAAACAATGACATAACTGAAATGAAAAGTATGTACAAGTAAAGCCTAATGGTCGTGCTACTCAGTGGTCGGCTCCAAGTGCTCCTGACTGGTCTCGAACTCCTCAGCGTCGGGTCCTCCTGACAACATTCCAAAGAAAGAAAAGAGAAGGAATATCGTCAGCGAACAATCGCTCGGTAAATCCCAAAGAAATAAGGAGAAGAATAGACAGAGAATAGAACAGGTGAAGTAGATATGTTATATTTGTTATATTAACGTAGTTGTTGTAGCTTGGTACAGAATATGCCAGTGTATACGAGAGGAGTCCAACTTACACCGTAGACTTTGGTAACCCGTAGTACAAGGCTCCGTCGATAATACCACGGAACAACGGCATGGATGTAATTACGTCTTTTAGTGACCACCTCGTGTCACCTTTAACATGTTCCGTACCAGTCTACCCCTTTATAAACCCCATAATGTTTATTATATTGATTGTACTGATTGTATTGTATTGTCTTGTAGTAAGTGGAAGACTTGTCGAAACCATGATATCAGTAAACGGAATGGATATAAATGGATAGTTATGTAATCGAAGTATATCCATGGTTCGGTTCGGTCATGTCCATGTTGATATGGATTGTATTCTGGTATTCATGGATTCATGTTGTATTGTAATTATACTTGAATTGAATTCAAGTCAGATTGTATTCAGATTTGACCATGACTCGAACTGAGTCAGACTTTTAAACAGAATTAAAGTCCTGATTGTTTTGGAGTTATCAATAACTGCTGCACATGAACGGCGGGATTTGTGTCTTTTTCCAAGACAATTACCGTATTGATAACACTGTTTTTAGATTGTTTACCTTAGATAGGCAAGCACCCAAATTCTCCGGCTCTCCGAGGCTCAAGAGAACGGGTCCCGCTTAAATCTATGTTTACTAGGGTCCTTATTGTAAATTAATATAACTTGAGAGGGTTTTATGGAAAATAGTTTTGATATATTTTCAAAATAAAGCTCAAGTATGTATTTATTGTCTTTAGGGTTTTTATAGATGTACTTTTTTATAAAATGAATTTTTCTAGTGAATAGAACTTAGATTTCATTGTATATGGTATTTCAGTGTGATCTTGGAATTGTATTGATTTGTAATGGTGGTTTCATGAAATTTGTGATTCTCTTGATTTAGAAAAAAACATGGAATATATAATATATTTAAATTAGGTATTTTGATAATATTCATATATATCTAATATTTATAAAAAATAGAATTTATTTATTAAATAGAAACCACATTTTTCTTAAGCATTGCATTAGAAATTCCATCGAGATCAAATGCTCCTTGCGGAGGTCTGCATCTCGCTCTACTAGGCCTGAGGACGTGCAATAACCCGCACCATCCCAATCGGGGTTCCCCAAAATGGGTTGTAGAGACATATTTGCAAGGAATTAAGTAATACACTTTTAAAGAAAACGATTTTCGAATGTTGATGGTATTTAATCGTAAACTCGTATTTTCTCATAAACTAATGTCCCAAGAGTTATCGTGCTATGTGAAAAATGTGTGTTGTGATGAGGTAGGTTATTACCTCATGAGTTTTCTAAAAGTAATAAGGTTAAATTGAATAAACAATGTCGTATGTAATATAATGGTATTTTACCGTAAAAATGGAATAGAAGTTGCAATTTATATTATTTTGAGATGAAACTTCTTATAAATGTTGTATTATGTTTGTTAAACAATATACAAAATGATGGTGGATTTGTTCTAGAGAAAAATTATATTTTTAGTTAGAATAGAATCGGAAGTCGGATTAACTCCACTTTCGACTAGTTTTGAAAAGTGATTTTGTTTTAATAGAAGAGAAGGGGGAAAGTATGAACTTACTGATTGATTAAAAAGAGGAGAGATAGAGAAAGCTATCGGAATCATCGGAAAGTTGTTTCGTCTCCGGATTCTTCCCGAAACTCCGCCGGAACTTCGACCTTCGCTATTCCACTTGTATAACCTGGGACTTGGAAATTTTAGAGAGTTTTTGTATAGAATTTCTGAATGAGGAGGGGTCAAATGTAGTGTGGTATTTATAGGGAAAATTAAGATTTAGGATAATGAATTTGAGAATTAAAATGTGCATTAAAAATGGATTAAAGAGCTGATTTTAATCCCTCTGTATATTTGCAGAGAAATCAAACAGAATAGGAGTAGTGGGGGGAGTCCAAAGGGTGTGGGGAAAAATTTTGGGAGCATTTGCCACGGGGGGCCTGGCGGAGCCGGCCCCATGACAAATTTCGCCGGCCATTTAGGTTTGGTTGGGTCTGGGATTTGTGCCACGTATTTGTGTCGTTACATATAACCTAGTGCGCATGTTTGATTTCTGCGTGACTTTTCATTTTACTTGTTGTGCACGTGCAAAATTTTAGGCTTCTAAAAAATTAAAAAAAATCAATTAAAAATATATGTGACTGGGGGGATTCGATCACCGGTGCAAGGCACAGCGGTGCAAGGCTTTACCGATAAGCTACAAGTGCTTTCTTACGGTTCAAAAGTAAATTAAATTTATAACTTGTGCTCAGGATTAGGTGTTCCTTTCTGTATTTTGAAAAAATTATGTATAAAAAGTTTAGGTTTGTTACATCATTCAAAAATCCATTGCCAAAACTCTCAAAAAAATTTTAAGTCCAAAAGTTGTACAAGTGGAGTTAGCTCAAGGCAAAGTTCCGGCGACGTTTCGGGACAAATCCGGCGACGAAACGACTCCACGACGCTTTTGAAAGTTCCCTCTACCTATTTCCTATTCTTTCACTCAGTAAGTTCCCTCTCCACTCCTCGCTTTCTATTAAAAAGACTTCTCTTTTCAAAACTCGTCGGAAGAGGAGTTATTCCGACTTCCGATTCTAATTTCATCAAAAACGCAATTTTTCTTAGTAACAAATTTACCATCTTTTTATATATTGTTCATTAACCATTAAACAAAAATTTGACCAAGTTTCAATTCAAAATTTAATGTTAAACAAATTCTATTTCACTTTTTCGGTAAAATACCATTAAGTTTACATATGACATTACTTTATCGTTTTGCTCATTTTACCTTTAGAAATTGCACGAGGTAATGACCTATCTCATCACAACACTCATCTTGACATAGCACGATGGCTTTTGTAACAATTTTTGTGGGATAAAATACAATATTTAAATTAAAATACCTTAAACTATCAAAACCCGTATTCTTTAAATTGTTTTAATTAATTCCTTGCAAATAAGCCTCTACAACCCAATTTAGGGAACCCGATCGGGATGGTACAGGTTATCGCACGTTCTCGGGACTAGTAGAGCGAGATGCAGACCTCCTCACGGAGCATTCGATCTCGATGGAATTTTTATTACAATTTCTAAGAAAACGTGATTTCTATTAACAAATAAATTCTATTTTTTTTATAATTATATATATATATAAATATTATCAAAATATCTATTTTAAATATAATATATATATATTCCATATTTTCTAATCAAAAGAAAAGAATCACAGAAGATCATGAAAATACCATCACATTTAATACAAGTCAAATTATAAGAAAATACCATATACTATTCAAAGGTAGGTTTATATCTACTAGAATATTTCATTTTATAAAATTACAACTATGAAAACCCTAAAGACGATAAATAAATACTTGAGATTTATTTTGAAAATATATCAAAACTATTTTTCATAAAACCCCCTCAAGTTATATTAATTTACAATAAGGACCCTAGTAAATATAGGTTTAAGCGGGACCGGTTCTTTTGATGCTCAGGGAGCCAAAGAATATGGGTGCTTGCCTATCTAAGGTAGACAACCTAAAAACGGTGTTATCAATACGGTAATTGTCTTGGAAAAAGACATAAATCCTGTCGTCCATGTGCAACAGTTACCGATAACATCAAAACTAATTCAGGATTTCAATTCTGTTTAAGTGTCTAACTCAGGCAGAGTCTCAGTCTAATCTGAAACCAGTCAATCTATTGTTGAATATGATTCAAGTACAACTCCAATTCAACATAAATCCATTTATACCAGAACTCAATCTATATTAACATGAACATGACTTGACTGAACCAAACCATGGATATACTCTATTTATATGACTATCCGTTTATATCCCTTCCGTTTACATGAACTACTGATATCATGGTTTCGGCAAGTCGTACATCTATTAAACAAAATAATATACATCAATACATAATACATTACGGGGTTTTAAAGGGGTAGACTGGCACAAAATGTGTTAAAAGTGGCACGAGATGGTCATTAAAAGACATAACTATACATCCATTTCCGTTGTTCCGTGGTTTTATCGACGGAGCCTTATACTGCGGGTTACCATAGTCCACGGTGTAAGTTGGACTCCTCTCGTATAGACTGACATATTCTGTACCAAACTACAAACAACTGCATTAGCATAACAATCAAATATTATACCAGTTACATCCTCTTATCTGTCTATTCTATTTCTATCTCTCTTTGGGACTTACCGAGCGATTGTTCGCTGACGACATTCATATTTCTCTTATTTCTTTGGATTGTTGTCAGGAGGACCCGGTTCTGAGGAGTTCGAGACCAGCCAGGAGCACTTGGAGCAGACCACTGAGCAGTATGACCATTAGGCTTTATTTGTACTTACTTTTACTTTCAGTACATGCCATTGTTTAGGCATCACTTTCCGGTATTGTATTTACTTTCCAGTTATATTGTAAAGAATGTTTAATCAATAAAAGTTACTGTTCATTTACATTTCATGTCTTCTTGTGTATATTTACATTATATTGCTTAGTTACGCTTAGCGTGTTTACTTCTGAGTAAATATGTAGCGGGCCAGTCACGTCTCCTTACCGTACACCAGGAAGCGGGGCGTGACAGAGACGCTTGCCTGCCCTTTGGGTCATCGGCAGGAGCTTGAAGAACCTCTCGCCCTTTGCCTCCTCCAGCAGCTCGGTCTGGGAGATGTTAAGAGGAGTGTACTCCTGGAACCTCGGGGAGTAAGGTTTTGGTCGGTCGACTCTCTTCTTCTCTTTTCTGCCCCGCTTCTTTTGGTCGGTTTAGTCGCCTCTGGGCAGATTTGAGTTCACCTTGGACTCGAGTTGGATCTCCCGCTTGGTCCAGGCTTTTACCTCGGTCATGGTCTTAGGTTGCACTAATACAAAAGAGCGGAGCCACTCTTTGTGCCTAAGACCCGACCTCAGTGCGGTGATGACCGTTTCATCGCGGTGTTTGGGGACCTCGAGGAGCGCGTTGTAGAAGCGGGTGACATATCCTTTGAAGGTTTCTTTGTCTCCGCTCTTGATGGTGAATAGATAGTCGACCGTCTTCTTCTTCTATCGATTCCTGACGAAGTGGCCGAGGAATTGGGAAGCCAGCTCGTAGAAGGTCGAGATGGAGCATGGCATAAGTCCTCGGAACCAGTCCTGCCCAGCCTGGATGTGGGTGGTGGGGAAGGCTCGGCATTGGGCCGCGTCAGAGTTATACTGGAAGCTCATGCCCGCCGTAAATGCGTCTAGATGGTCCTTCGGGTCGGATTTCCCGTCGAAGAGGTCCACCTTGGGCGGTTTGTTTCTGGACGAGACGTGCTCGGACAACAGTTCTTCCATAAATGGTTTCGTCAGCGAATCGGCGAAGTATCGGGCCTCTTCGCCGGACGCGTGGCCATCTTGGCGTATGCCCTCGATTTTCTTTTTGAGGGCCTCGACTCGGTGGTGGTAACCCGAGGATTCTGCACAGTCGGAGTGGTGGCCATCCCCGCTCCGGGTCTACGCCAGGGTGCGGCTTCGATTCTGCTCTATCAGGTGTCTTAGATCCTCGGGCGAGGCCCTTCTCGAGTGGTCCTTGCGCTCGTCATTCGCGCGATCCCGACGAGAGTGGGAGCGTCGGTCATGCCTGGAAGCAGGCGAGCTTACCGACACCTCCTCTGGAGGAGAGAACATGCGACGGGCATTGGGGCGACGGCCCAGTCTTCCCTGTGACCGTGTCGTGGAGCTGTCCGGCGCCCAGCGGGTCATAGAATCATTCGACACGTGTGGGTTGAGGTGGCCAGAGTCGGCCCGCCGGAGCTCAATGGCGCTGTGACAAGGGTGAGGTAGACCGGGGGCTTGAGTGTGCCCATCCGTCCTTCGGAGGACGTCGTTATCCCAGGGAGACGGAGCCGCGCTCTGGTGGTTAGGGCACGCCGCTTGAACGCGGACGAAGGCATCTACCAGCTATTCCCTCATAAAAAAAGATGAGAGAAAGCAAGGGGGAAGCTCCCCACTATTCAAGTCTCGCGTGTTAACACGTGAGCGCCTATAAATAGGCGCTGCAATTAAACCGCAACTAGACTAAGCAAGACTCACGTGCTAACACATGTGCGCCTATAAATAGGCACTGCAATTAAACGCAACTAGGCTCAACCAGCCTCATGTGCCAACACGTGAGTGCCTAAGCACTGCAATTAAACCGCAAGCCTCACGTGCTAACACGTGAGGACACCTCCTTGCGTAGAATTAAATTCTACTTAATAACTTAATAAACCATTGGATCAAGGATCCAACGGTGATTAAATATAGAATGAAATTCTATTGGAGAGAATATTTTCTGTTAAACATAGAGATAGTAGATCAAAAATCCAAAATATTTCCTATATCTTCCTAAACAGAGAAAGATTATACTCTGTTAAACTGAGCACCCTTGGATTAAAATCCAATGGTGATTAAAATGTCACCACTCGATAGAATTTTATTCTATATATGGGAGAATATCCCCAATCTTGTTAAAAACAGGAACAATATTTTCTATAAAAACAGAAGTCCTTGGATCAAAGATTCAACGGTGGGTAAAATTCCCCAAATCAATTCTGAAACCAATTAAATCAATGGGGATCTTTCAACGAGAGATTTTTTAAGAATTAAACAAACTTCTCTCCACTATATAAAGAGCCCGAGACTTTAAGTATCGAAGGAGGCGGGGAGACAGACACACAGAGAGGGAAGACAGAAGTAGAAACAGAAAAAATAGAATTTAATTCTCGATGAAGACTTATTTCTTCATAACACACTAGGTAAAAAGAAAAAAAAACACAGAGATTGTTCTGTCTCTTCTTTACCTCTTTAAGGGTTTAACCCTTCATATAAAGAACCAAGTTCTTCTTCTGGTTGAGATTTGCAGAAGCGGATTTCCCCATAAGTTTAGAATTTAATTCTCATCGGGGAGATTCTGTCCTGCAGATTTACAACCTAAGGGAAAGAATCGAGTTCAAAGAATTTAATTCTTAAAAAAACATATAGGAATTTAATTCCTCTGAAACTAGGGTTTAACCCTATATAAAGAATTTTATTCTTGTAAAAACGAGAGGAGAACTTGATTCCTCAGTCCAGACGATGATAATAATCCGAGATCTTCCAAACCCAAAGCCTAATGACTAGAAATGTCATTAATACGAGATCAAAATCTCCAAGAACACAAAAGAACAGCCTGGTGATTCGTTAGTGTTTAACACTATAACAAGACCTCACGTGTTTTCCACGTGAGTACTTCTAATGAATAAAAAGAAAAGGCCGAGACCGCCTCACGTGTTTCCCACACGAGTGCTTAAAATAAGAGTAAGGAGCACTTCCTAAGGCAGTCACGTGCTTTGCACGCAACCCCCAATCAAGTTCCTAGCACTTCTGTAAAATAGGGGAAATAAAACACAAAGAGCAGGGCCCGTATTTGGGGCGCCTCATGTGTTTCACACGTGAGCGCAACGAGAACCGAGTGCTTAGCACTTATATAAAAAGAGGAAATAAAACCCAAAGAACAGAGCCCATATTTGGGGTGCCTCATGTAGTCACACGTGAGCGCCTCCAGAGTTTAAGGTTTAACACCGATTTAGCGCCTCACGTGGGATACACGTGAGTGCTGCATATACCAGTGCTTAGCACTGCTGGGTAACTATGGAGACCCAGACCTAGCCCAAATTGGCTAAGTTTTTCCAAGGTCAAAACCTCTTCGATTTCCAATCAACCAAGCCCCCCATGTGCTCATGATTTCTCAAACTGATCTTAGTCCCAAACATGACTAATGATCATTCAACCGATGATATCCAAATGATATTCATCCCATATCTCCTAAGATAATATTAGTCTAAAAAATGACTAATGACTCTTAGGTCCACGGTAGCCCCCTTTTCCCTCAAATACGGTATTTGGTTTAAGGGTAGATCTCTCCACACCTCTGATATACGTCGTTGTAATTCTTCAACGTCTTCAGAGAGGTGGCGGGTCCCGACAACTAAAAATTCTTCAGTGCATTCCCAAACCGTCCAAACCGACGTGCACACCTCAAATCAGACCGCGCCCCATACGGGGTGCATTCCATTTCACCCTTGTTCATTCCATAACGTAAAAAATACACGTGCGCGCAAGATGAACACAATGGACCACTACGTCCTTAAACTGGCAATGGACCACTATATCCTTAAAACTGGCAAAGGACCGAGAAGTCCCTAAACTAATATTCGCCTCCAAAATGACGATAAAGGACCGAGAAGTCCCTAAACTAATATCCGTCTCCAAAATGGCGACAATAGACCGAAATGTCCTTAAACTAATATTCGCCTCCAAAGTGGCGATAATGGACCGAAACGTCCTTAAACTAAAACAATAGTGCCCAAACGCTCTTTTGTTGGATCTGAAATAAAAATGATCCCGAAATCTCGTTAAGTGGATCTTAGTCTTAAATTGGACTAATGTATCCTTAACAAAAACAATTCAAGCCCCAAATGCTCACGTACATTTAAGTCGATCTTAATCTTAAACCATATTAACGATCCTTAAATAAAAAAACCCAAATCTAAAATATAGGGATTTGGACTAATCCACGAACTACGGGCGACAACATAAATTAGCCTCCGTATACAATCCACGGGCAAGCAAAACAAACAAAAACACACACAACACGAAGTGAACTTCCGGAGCAGGAGAAAGTGGTTATCACAATATGGTAACGTAATTAACTGCAGGGGCATGCGCTTGCAGGGAAGAGCGTCCCCACAATCAAAAACCCCTCGTAAAAGAGGGGGAATCTGACGAAGTTTGCTACAACGGCCGCATCCGTCCAAACATCTGATATACGGTGTCATAAATCAACTTGGCATCTTTGGAGAGGTGGACGGATAAATCCAAATAGCATATGCCCCCAGAATTCAGGCAAGACGATCCATCCCAGTTTGTCTCTGTTTTCGACAGTGAACAGATTCTGGCACGCCCGGTGGAATCTTTTCCTATTTCCACTCCACACTTCATGTGTCGTGTTTCGCAAACAAAATCGCAGTTTGCTATAGTTGCCTTTGGGTTTGAGGAACTAAGATTTGGTGTCTTGCCCCTATGCAGGAAGAAGAAGGAAAAAGGTCAATGGCTTCCAGCTGCACAAACTGCAACAGCAACTCCCGCTCCCCCTTAACTGGAAGAGTGACTTACGGGTCCAATGCGGCCTCCATCTTTTCAATGTCGTTGGGGAAGGTGACTCAAGCCACCACTGGATTGTTCTTCGGGGCCATGCTCCCGCCAGCAAGCTTCAGCACCCCAGTGCCACCACAGGAAGCTCCCAAGAAGTCGATCTTCGATCGAATTGCAACGACCACGGCACCTCTCAACGGGCCGTCCAAATCCTCCACCTCAGTCTTCAACAGGCTGAGCCGAATCTCAAGTGGTCCCGCAAAAAGGCCCGCGATACCTGAAGGGGTTATCCCAAAACGGATAGTCCTCCCAACTCCTCCGGCGGGTGAAGTCGTCAAAGGTGCTTCACCGACCAAAAGTTCGGTCTTTTACAGATTGGCCGTTTCAACTCTTGCTGCGGGTGAAGTCGTCAAAAGTGCTTCCCCTACCAGAAAATCGGTCTTCGAAAGATCGGTCGTTCCCTCTCAACGGACATCAGTTTTCGACAGGCTGGCACCAACAGTAGCCCCTCATCAAAGCCGGGGGAATGACAGAGCCGCTTCCATAACTGAGATGGTCCCGTCTGCAAGACACACTCAATTTCGCCACTGGCGTCGAGTGAGAAAGGCCGGGGGCAACTCCCCCTCTGGACTTACCCCACCAGCTCCAATGGTAGAAGTTGACGCTACTGTTCCTACTGGGAACAGCTTTGATCTACTTAAGAAGGTGCGAAAGAACTCTCCAACCACGGTGCTGAGGAAATCTCCCACACCTGCTGAAAACATGACGCAGGCGAAGCCGGAACATCCCCCTAAGCGGCTGTCCTCCCAAATCCACAGTATCTGGCGGAAAGTCCAAGATTCTGTGATCAACAAAGAATGCTCTCGCTGACTGAAGAAAATGAAGGCTCGGTAAGAGAAGGACCATCCTTCCATCATACAGAGAGGGACGTCTTCAACACGGATGCCTGTTACAATGGATCCTTCAACTGCGACCTCCCACAAAAGGGTGGGGCCGGAGAATCTCCCATCGCCGGCGGCAAATTCCAAAGGCGATGGACCCAAACGCCCTAAGTCTGGGGGCATAATCATCCATACGATCTACATGGCTTCCGGGAAAGAGGAAAGCTATGATTTCGTGGGTTATCGACTGCAAACTCGGTCGTTAACAAAAGTTCAGGAGCAACAACAAAAGCTCCAAGAGATGCTGACGACAATGGCAGCATTCACCGGACAGAAAGAAAGTCTGGAATCAACAAGTGAACAGCGCCAAGAGCAAGAAACCAATACAGAGGGTGCTAGAAAAAAAAGACAAGGAGGCCACGGAACAAGCTGCTAATATAAAGCAGATGGCACTTCTGTTCCAGGATATGGTTGGAATGATGATTCAGCCAGAACCTCCAACCGAAGATCCACCGATAATCATCGAGGACGACAGAGGGGAAACATCGAACCCTCTTCCGGTTCTATCAGTGGACAGGGAGGAAACGATCTCCAAAGCTGCCTTTGATGATTACATAGCTCAACAAATACGAGCTCATCAAGCCAACGAAGCGGCTGGCCAAGTCGTCAGAACCGGACGACTGTACCCAGGCTGGTACGATCAAATCAAGTACCCGTCGAGATATAGATATACGATTCCCAAGTTCCATGTGTACAAAGGGATAGGCAATCCTCATTAGCACGTTACTCAGTTCAGAGCTTTGTGCGGCAATATTGGAGGCGACGACAAATTGTTGTTTCGCCAGTTCGTTGGCAGCCTGTCGGAAACAGCATTCGAATGGTACTCGGAGCTCCCAAATGACTCCGTCAAAACATACATAGAAATGGAATTGTTGTTCACACAGCGGTTCGCAAGCGCAAGCGAACGCACCCCGATCACAGCATTAATCAATGCCAGGGTGAAGTCAGAAGAGACCTGGGTCCAATACGCGATCCGGTGGCGGAACCTATGGTCAAAATGCGAACAGCGCATCGAAGAATCTCCTATCGTGGGCATGTTCATCGGGACTCTTGATCCTCAAGCGACCGTGTCTCAGTTCATGACGTTCTTCAAGTCGACTACCTTCCAGGCGCCGATCGACAAGCTGGCCCAAATGGATCGGATGGGCTACGAGCCTCCCTCCTCAAAAATGGACCCTAGAAATACCAAGGGTAAAGGGAAAGCAGCCTTCATTGACAACACTCAACGACGACTGAGTGACCCGAAGCCAGTTACTCGCCAAAACAACATGCGTCCGCGTATATCCCTGGAAGAAAGGCTAGGATGTACTTACTCTTTTTCCCATGATAAGACGAGGAGACTGTTCGAGCTGGTAGTGCGCAACAAACTCATCACGTTGCCAGACCCACGACGTCCATCGCAACCTGGTGACATCAACAACCCTAACTATTGCTCCTATCATAGGATGGTGAGCCACCCAATTGAGGATTGCTACGTCTTTTAAAACTGGGTCGAGGATCGGTACCAACAAGGGAAGCTTGCGCTATCGGAGAACTGGAGGGTCAACCCACCACAGAAGCATGCTCCCTAGAAGGTAGACATGGGGGCTGTTAGTTGTATGTATGCCATAGAGGCCATTATTGTACATGAGATGTATATTATAATGGATGCTTAGATATATATAAGGAGGACTTTCTTGCTCGACATGATAGTACGCTATTTGGTTGCTCTTCATCTTAACATGTACACTTACTGTCTCTCTGTTACATGTTGATAAAGCCCTTAGGATGTGTACTTGACTACCAGGATTATGATGCAGAACATACTAGTGGGGCCTGGGCAGTTTATGAGTTCATCCTTCTATTGTTCCTAGTCGTGGGAGTATCGAGACGGGGTATCGATATTCCAGAGTAGACTAGCGTATACGCTTCTCGACCCATATGATGGGCGATGAATGATCCCATATCCATTTGCGTTTGATATCAGAGATCGTATACGGGTGCTCAGTGGAGACTGGGTACACTGAACGGACTCGCCGAGAACTCCTAAATTGTATTATACCTCACATCAGATAGCAGTTCTCAGGTGACACTTGTACATGTTAGTCTGTCGAGCCGAGATCGTCATAGAGTCTTGTGTGTCTCCCACTGTGCTTTGATTTCCACCCTACCACGGCTTTACTGAGTCATGCAAACAGGTGGCTTTTGGATACAGTCCCGAGTCGCATGGAGGCAATAAGCGATATGAGGGGATTCGACTCTCCCGGTATTGGGGGTTGATGTTGCGCTATGCCCGACTGGCCATAACTGGAAATCCCTGGCCAGGGTAGATGAGATTTATTGATAAGTGTTATCAGTAGTTTCTCGTCCCGTTATGGACCTTACATCGGCATGACTTATCAAGTTACTGGGGTCTGACGTTTACCACCCCTAAACTAGATATACGACATATCAGACGAACAGACCGGACTGTACGGTAGTGTTACTGATTGGATTTGCAAGAGTATGAGCATGCTTGCTTGTTGATCTACTAATCGCTCAATACCCAAGTGACCGTTACGTTTAGCTGACCGCTTGCGGCTTGTGGGTGTTTGATATGATCATCACCCACTGTCGGCGTATTGACGAGTCTTCAGAGTCCTACACAGAGGTTCCAGGCTCAGAAGAAACGGAGTGGGAGCACATATGTGATATATGCGGGACCAAGATTAATACGAGTATGTGATACCGTATTCTATTCTCGCGATTTGTGTCATCGGTCGATTATATGCAATATAGCCGGGTTATCGAATCAAGTGTTGATTCGATAAATTGATACACATGATATTAGTCGGTTATATATGATATAGCCGGATTATTAAATCAAGTGTTGATTTAATAATTTAATATATAATTATATATTTTATATATTAATTTACATTAACTAGTATTAGCTCACTTAGGATTTCTTTTCTCACTTGATTGTGTATTAAGTATATATGTGATATATATTAGTGTACATTATTTTGTGTCATCTTAGATGATACATGCAAAATGGGTGTATGAGACTCACACCATGCTTATCATAATGGTGGGTTATTATTTATTTTAAGTAATTCAAAAGTTGTTGGAAATTGTCATGCTTAGAAACTTGGAGAAGCTTAAAGCATCTTTGACTTAGTCCACTAATTTTGTCTCACTTATGATAATTATTCACACAACCATTATCTTAAACTATGGTTTAGTCTCTACAAGGGTTAATATGAGATATTATCTCACCATGGTTGCTATTCTCACATCATTGATTTATTCACTCCATTCTCCACTTCATCTTCTTCTTCATCTCCAAAGAGCTCTCTAGGTTTTGAGGAGATGAAGAAAACATGTGAGAAAAATAAATCTAAAGTGAGCCCGATTCCTACTTCATCAACCTCTAATAGATTAGCCGTTTAGTTTAGGTTGTTTCTTCACAAGGTTCACCACTTAGTGAAGAGGTAGCATGAGCTTGAGTCTTCTCGACGTAGATCATCTTCGGCCTCGAACACTTTGAGCAAGTCTGTTCATTTTTTCAAGTGAACCCATACTAGAGTTCGAGAGATCACTACATGGAGCGAAAGGACTACTACACGGAGCTTTAGAAGTGAAGGACCTGTCTACAAAGGTTGTATTCCTCATTCACTTAGTTGTAATGTTTGATTACATGTTAGTTTTGTCTAATTACTTTAGTTAGATCCTAGTTAAGGGTTCTTTAGCACTCTAAGATTTTTGAAATTGGCATACTTGATGCATTGAAAACCCAGTAGGGTGCTAAGGAATCCCAATAGTGGTATCAGAGCTGAGCTAGAGTATTAAACGATATTTTTTAGATTACGAAACCGAAACTACTCCGTAACACCCGATACTGAAACTTAGTTTCTGTCGTTTTTAAAATGGACTCTAAAATTTTTTTAGGTAACTATAGAATGTTGTATGTGATACAACATGAACACCACCAAAATTTGGTCCCCTTCCCTCGGATTTAGGCCGGCTAGATCAGTGAAATTTCCGAGGTGGCCGGCCAAGTGATGGATTTTGGGCTTCAAATTTTGGTTGTGTTCCAGTCTCTGGGTTTTGGTGTTTCAGGTCTTGCTTGTTCTTTTCTAAGATTGCATGTGATGTAGTCTTACTGTATAGGCAACTCATAGTGTTTCGTATTCGTAGTTTAACATGGTTTCGGGTTTTCACATGTTATCTAGGCGAAGTTAAAAAGTTCGAACGAATATCAAAAACCCATTTTTCCAAGTTTAAGGTATTCGGAAAATCATGCAAGTAATTATGTGGACCCTCTAGAAGAATGAAACCCTAACTCGACATAATGAACATGGAGCCGCCTTTGAACCTTAGGGTTTGCGGCAGTTCTGCGGTGCCATTAATGAGGCTTGGGTTTGCCCTTCTACGGTTGGTCCATAGGTGCTGTGGCATATTCTGGGTATTTTTAAACTGTGCTCAAGTGTTGAGCTCACGGGGAATTGTGGGACTTTGATTAATCGATCGAAAAGTTTAATATCGTCCGGATATTTGTGATAGGTGTCATGCCCCGCTTCCCAGAGTACGCTAAGGTAGGCACGTGATATAGCCAACCATGCTACCTGTGGATAGGAATTATCCTTCCACAGTCACATTACGGCTGTAGAGATATCAAGAACAAAAATAAAACTATCTAGCACATGTCCAAAAGCAAAAATAAAATGAGTCAAGAATAAATAATACGGAAGCAAAAGATCCAATACAAGAATAACTGAAATGTATGTCCCATAATGCGGGCTCACATCAGGAATAAAATACTGAAAAGTAAAAGAACTAACTACTAATGAGTCCTCACTGATCAGCCTGCTGGCTGAAGTACTCCTGCTCGGACTGCAGCAAAGGTACGGAATCTGGGCCATGCAAAACCCAGACGTCAGCGCGTCATGTCATCAAGCAATAAAATATAAACAGGGTAACAAGACATGCAAGTATAATCATAAATGGTAAAGCAGGTAGAACAGCAATATAAATCAGGGCAGTGAAGGGTAGTGTGCAGTGAGTAAACTAAACTGGTCTATTGGGTTATCTACTCTCAAGTCTTTGAAATCAGTCTGATGAATCATCGATGTAACTCAATAGTATCCCGTGCGTGCCCGGGATCACGGTCTATGACTCTCGGGCTGAACCCGAGACGTGCCGCAAGGCAGTAAAGAATGGTAGGTAATGACGAGTGATGTCCATAGCATCACTCCGGGGCTGGCCTAGCCCGTAAGACTGATCAGAACAGGTATAGAACTGTCGAGTTACAAGTCAGGTTTCATTATTGATTTCCCCATACCCCCAAGTCAAAAGTGTTCAAGTCAGGTATTAAGTGATCTAAAGCTAATGCTAACACAGGATTAGGCAGGTACGAGTTTGTCTGGATAGACAACAGGAACGGTCCGTAAGGACAACAGGTCAGGTTTGTTGGCATTAGACACAAGATCAAGTAACAGGTAAAGCCATGGTACATCAGATCAAGTCAAGTAATGTATATAGGTGTCATGTCATGTCAAGAGTTGCACGGTACCATATCGTGTCAAGTAATAGGTGTAGCAAGTCATGTCAGGGTGTACAAGATATCATGTGGGTTCTCATAATCAAACTAGCATAATCATGGGTATACAGAACAAGCATGTGTACTAATAGAATCAACAAGCTGGAACTTGTAACGTGAAATGCAATCAGGTACAGAATAAGGTATGTAGATGCACATTTATCAGTTTGGGTTTAGGGATAGTTTTAACATTACATGAATACAGTATAACAAATATGGATGTTAAAATCATGTTAATATGTACTAAGTAATCTAGAGATGCAATGGTATATAAAATACGTTCAATGGATGCAACCGGGTATTCGGGGTAGAAACTATTTAAAAGTGCTATGGGTTATGCAGTTAATTAGTAAAATAATTTAAACACGGATGTGGGAACACAATACTATACTCTAACACGCAACAAGTTATAATTCAAGATCCGAAACTAATATGACATACGGAACATCGAAATGGAAAAAAATGGAACAGGCGGTGCTATAAGTAATCTACAGTTTTACTGTGCAGTTTAATAGACATAAAATTATATTATAGATAGCATGTAGCAAGTTTTCACTTGCCTCGACGGATCGCGAAACGGTATACGGAACGTCACGCGTCGGCGGGAAAAGTCGCGACGCGCGCACGGTACACGGAATGAGTCCAAACAACGAACAGTGGGATCACACAGGTCAGAGGTCCTCGCTGGGTCGTCGGGATCGTCGACGTCGTGGCCAACTCCGACGATCTTGACAGAACAGTGAACACAAGAAAGCAAGAACTTAAGAAAAAGAAAAAGAAGGCAAAGAAAAGAGAATAGAAGAGGAATGAGTGTACGATGGCTTACTGGGTTGCAGAGGGGTGTGCTAGCGGTGGCGGCAAGACCAACGGCGGTGAGGGGCGCCGGTGAAGGGTTTTTGAAGAGCTAGGGTTTGGTTAGGGTTTGGGCTCGGGTTAGAAGTTGTTGGGGTTTTGTGTGCAGGGTTTTGGGTGCTGGAGGGAGAGCAGAAGAGAGGGAGGAGATGGCGATGGCGATGGGGGATGGTCGGCGACGTGAGAAGGTGGTGGTGGTGGATAGAGGTGCTCGGGTTTCTTGGTTGCAGTGGGTTTGTTCGAGGGAGAACGAAGGAGAAGGAGGTGATGGAGATGAGGGTGACGAGGGGATGCAGAGGGTGTCGACGAGGGCTGAGGAGCGGGGGAAAACAGGGTTAGGGTTTTGCTCTGGTAGGTTTCTCGTGGCGGGGTGCATGGGGTTTTAAAGAAACAGAAGAAGAAGAATGGGATGCAGAAGGGAGGTGATGAGATCCACGCGGCAGTGACGCGACTCGAGGAGCGCACAGTAATCGCGAGAGGTGTGAGAGAGGGCGCGAGAGGAGAGAGAAAGAGAAGAGAGAGAGAGAGCTGTGGCGGAGGAGAGAGAAAGAGGAAGGGAAAGAAGAGAGAGGGATCTGTGGGCCCAGCGAAAATAAAAAGGATTCTGATTGGTTGAGTAAAAGAGAGAGAAAAGGAAGAGAGATTTTGGGGGAGAAAGAGAGAGAGACGTGGGGCCCAGTGAAATAACACGAAGATTTCTGATTGGTTGAAAGATTTCGATTGTTAAAAAAAATTTATTCATTAGTTGTAAAAGGAATCTGGGCTGTTAAGAAATCTTTAATGAATTAAAGAAATTTAAGAATTTAAAATTTGGCGGGATACAAAATATTTCAGAATTGCGCCCGGGTCGGGTCCAAAAATTTGGATTTGAAATATGAAAATTATTAGTAAGTTCCAAAAATTAAAATGAAGGGCTATGTAACAGAAATGCATACCCCCAAGAACGGTCGCATGTACGTGCGCGTAGCCATCCAAATACGTCCGTTTCACTGAACGGGACGAGAACACGATGCAAGGACGCTACCATGGGGTTAGGGGTATCATGCAGGCTATGTCATGTATTTTTAAATTATTTTAAGTGACTCAAATTGTTATATGCAAAATATGTAATGTTAGGGTAATCTATAACTAGGAAACAACAAGCTCAAGTAAACGGGTCGAATATAAAGTAAACTACCATTTGCAACCAAACAGGGTAAATGAAATAAACACCACAAACAACACATACGGCAACAGAAATTGGTATAATTGAACTCGGTTGTTACAATATGATACAATACTTGGAATCTACAATATTTGAATTTTATGAATCTAGAAATTTAGTCTCATTTGATCGGTTGCCATGGGATTTTGATGTGATCAAAAGTCCATCGCAATTACGTAGCGTACGCGGATACTCGACAGGTAACCTTACTAGATGGCCGCACCCCATAGCCCTGACCAAGTGACTGTAGGAGAACTCCGTTGCTAAAAGCATCTGTCCGGGTGCTCTTGGCCGTGGTATTCTGCCTAAGTGCACTTCGTCGACGGTATCGGGGGTACGGTCGTCTACTAAAGTTTCCGACGAGCATTCGATCAGGATGTCGGGAATCTTGTTGAATTACCCGACTTGATATTGAAAAGTGTTTTCGATATCGAGACTAAAATGCGGGGTTTATAATTGTTAGGCATGCGATGTCTAAGGAATTCATATTGTTAGGCATGAAATCCGAAATATGAGATATTACGGGTTTATGATGTCTAAGGTGGTTGCGGATTCCAACTGTTGTAGTTTTCATTTTCTTTTCTGCGACCGTAAGTGTAATATGTGGTGTATCGCCAGTTTCGTTGCTATACGTCAACGACAATTGGGATACGCATATTTACTTACGTAGATGACATGTGATGTTATGTGTTGCTGTGATATATTATATTGGATAGTCGTGTTTGAATAGCCGAGGGTTTTTATTTGAGATGAGAGTTTTTCATTTTCATTCATGTAAAAGCTTGTATGTAATATTCTTTTATTGGGGCACTTCCGGGTTGAGGAAGATGTCACCGTTGATGTATATTATTTACCTTTCCGCATTAGAATAGACCCAAGGAGGGGAACACAAGTAACCGGGTTCTAGAGTCCAGTGGAAGGCCATCTCGAGGAGTCGAGTCCGGTACTCCTAACTCTAGAATTGGTAGGGTTGCATGTCGCTCTCGTAGGGGTCTTGGGATGTGAGATTGGCTATTCATCACGATCGTGGAATCCGTGTTTTATACATGCTTAAATTAAAACCCGGAAATCCTAGTATATCCAATATTTCATTTGTTGTCTTCTGCTGCTGATATTCTGTGATGTGATCATTTTATATTCTGAGATGGATACATTATATTATATATGAGATATATAATAGACGTTGCTTATGTTTTTCACCCGCGCTAGCCCTGTCCCGCTCTGCCGTTAGTTACCTAACCTAACGGTGTATGACGAGACTTCGTGGCGAATGCGGATGGCATAAGCGTACGTTGTATTTATCTATGATGCTTAGGTAACTTAAATGATGGGACATTCATTAATGAGATTAATGAAAGAAAATAAACCTAATCATGTTGTGGAATCGAATTTGAAACCCACTCGGCTTTTTACGAAAAAGCAAAGTTTCAAAAAGCGGAGCTTAAGCCACTCCTTTTTAAACTATTTAATTCTGTAATGAGATCAAGTTCAAAGCGTTAAAGGTTTTTATAAAAACCATCCGCAACCCTCCGTCATTTTAGGAAGTAGAATACTTAGTATTCGTACTGCGTTTGTTGACTATAGTTAAGGCGCAGTGTACGGTAGCTAAGTGATGTCTTCCTACAGAGTATATGATGCGATTAATTAGGACAGTCATGTAACTTTGTTGACCATAGTTAAGGGTCATGTGGGTGGGTCTAATTAATCATGAAATGATGGGTAGAACTTGACTAGTGCTTATGATTTGTTGACCATAGTTAAGGTCATGAGTCACTAGGGGTAAAAACCATTATCGGGAGTTTCAAGTGTTGAAATTTGCAATGAGATTGCATACCTTTTATGTGATAGTTGGATCCTGATACCCACTGCGAGTAATTGTTACTCCTGAGAGAGTTTTGCACTTTACAATTAGCCAATCAAGTAGGTGTCTAGAAAGGTGTCAATGGGGTTACGCCCCTGAGAAAACGAGGTTTATTTTAATTAGGTCCATGCGAAAGCACGGGAACCTCCCTCAAAGTACCGGTACTGGCCTGGCTGAAAGATTGGTGAACTTGTAGGGTGTAATTAATTCCGGCTAGTCTTTTCCTTTTAAGGTTTGAAGAAAGATTTGATAAAAACAATGGGAGTCATCCTGATTAGGTAAAATATATAACCAATCTAATCTTGCAAGAGCGCACGCAAAGTGTTTTCTTCTCTCTCTCTCTCCAGGTAGCGACCATGTCACGCCTTAATCAAGATAATAATATAGATGCATTGACCGAACCCGCTTGTTATACTGAGCTGGGGAACGTTGGTTCTGCTCTATTTTATAATTGTTATAAGACCGAGCAGGAAATAGGGGAATACCAGGATTCCCATGCCGCCCAAACGAAGAAAGTGCATGTTGATGCATCTACTTCGGGTGTGTTCACTACCAAGAACTGTTTTTCTCAGTATCCTCTACGTCCTGGGTATTAGATACCGGATCAGGATCCCACATATGCAATCTGTTGCATGGGCTACTGAAAGGTAGAGAACTGAGATTGGGTGATATGTCTCTAAGTATAGAGAACGGTGCAATTGTTGCAGCCAAGGTGTTGGCAGTTATCACCTTGTATTACCAAATAGTAATACATTGATTCTGAACGAATATTATTAGATACCGAACCTAATATGCAATATTATATCAGTCTCTTTATTTACTAAAGAAGAATATAATTTTGTATTGTTGGATAATATTTTGAACATTTCTTATATCAAGAGTTGATTAGTTCAGGCACGTTATCTAATAGCATATACGTTCTAAATCAAACCACAGTTCTTAACGTACAGAACACACACAAGAGGAAGAGTTCAGAAATGAATGAATCCTACTTATGGCATTGTAGACTAGGTCATATCAATGCGACCCGACTAGCTAAGTTACATTAAGATGCATATTTAAATCGGTTTGAATTTACATCATGTGAAACTTGCCAGTCATGTCACAAAGATAAGATGACCATAGCTCCGTTTAATTGAAACAGAGAAAGGGTTAGTAAACTCTTGGGACTGATACATGATGATGTATGTGGTCCCATGTCTACACATGTCAGGAATGGTTCTTTGTACTTCATTATATTCACTGATGATCTCTCAGGATTCGGACATGTGTTCCTGTTGAAACACAAGCCTGAAGCTTTTGAGAAATTCAATGAATATAAATCCGAAGTAGAGAACTAAAACGGGTATAAGTATTATGTCTTTTGATGGGATCAGGGAGAAGAATACTTGTGCATAGAATTCTTGGACTATTCTAAAGGAGAATAAGATTCTCTCTCAACATTACTCCTCTGTATACACCACAGCACAACGATGTATCGATGCGGGGCAATCGCACCCTATTAGATATGGTGCGCTCTATGATGAGTACTGCTGAGTTGCCTGTTTCATTTTGGGGTTATGCGATTGAAGAAGCAGCATACCTATTGAATTGGGTTCCAATCAAAGCAGTGCCTACCACTCCATATGAGATATGGTATGGGAAGAGCCCATCTCTTAAGCATGTTAAGATTTGGGTTGTCCGGCCTATGTCTAAAAGCAAAATCCGGACAAGCTCAAGGTAAGGTCAGTTCTGTGGAAGTTTGCTAGATATCCCAAGCAATCGCAACGGAATATCTTCTACCGTACCGAGGAACAAAAGGTGTTTTATTTCTCGTCATGACCACCTTTTTAGGAAAAGGAATTTATTTTGAAAGAAATTTATGGTTATGAGGTAGAACTGGAAGAAGTTCCAGCTGTGCAAACTACAGCTGATGATTTGGTAGAACCAGAGGATTCAATAGTTCCCAACGAACCTCAGCCTCTCCGCCAATCTGGTAGAGTTCCTCATCCGCCTGAGAGATACTTAGGTTTCTCGATGACAGTGGAAGAGAGGATTGCATCATGAAAGATGATGGCCCAACTAGTATCGAGCAGGCCATCAAGAGTGGGGACTCTGTAAGAATGGCTGGATGCTAAGCGATCTGAGATGGAATCCATGTACACCAACAAAGTATGGACTTTGGTTGCTATATCTGAAGGGTTAAATCCCCATCAGGAGCAAGTACATCTTGAGTAGATTACTTAGTGTAGATGGAAAAGTTGAGACTTTAAAAGTTGGACTTGTTATAAAAGGTTCTCGTCAACGACCATGTGTGGATTATGATAAAACATTTTCTAGTAGCTATGCTTAAGTCCATCCGGATCCTACTTATCATTGCTACATACCATAACTACGATATCTGGTGGTTGGGTGTCATGATTGCTTTTCTAAATACTGATTTAGAAGAGAGCGTTTATAAGTACACAGCCAGAGGGCTTCGTAGACAGTGGGAGCAGCGGAAACGTGTGCAAGTTGCTTTATGCGTTAAAGCAGGCATCGCGGAGTTGGAACATCTGTTTTGATGTGATAGTCAAAGCGTTTGACTTCATCAAAATGGTAGATGAACCTTGTATATACAAAAAGGTAGTAGAGAGTAAGGTGGTCATCTTCGTATTGTACATGGATGACATACTCTTGATAGGGAAGGTGTTTCCTATGCTACACTCGGTCAATCTCCTCTTATCACAAGGATACTCCATATAGGATCTAGGTGATACAGCCTAAATTCTGGGTTTTGGATCTATGAGATGGATCTAAGTGGATATTAGGATTCTCACTAGGTGTAGTGAGATGGTATCAAATGATTCTGGGGAAAATCACTGGATAGCTTTGGAGAACCTTCTTAAGTACTTGTGAAGCACTAAAGAAATGTTCTTGGAGTTTGGTAACGGTGAACTCTAGTGGGAATCCTTTACCGACTCAAGCTTCCAGAGTGCTAAGGTCGACTGTCAGACAGTCACAGGCATTGTCTTTACCCCAGAAGTGGGGCAGTATGTTGGAAGAGTTCCAAGCTAGATACCGGGGCAAACTAGACAATAAAGGTTGGATACATCGCTATTAACGATGCTACCAAAGAGGCAATCTGGGTGTATATATGTTCATGAGATGAACTAGGTTCCTACCATTGTGAGACAATGGAGATGTGGCTTTGGCCTAGAAACCCTGGTTCCATCAGTGACCCAGACATATTCTAAGGCAGTATCATCTGATCATGGAGATGGTTGATCTCCAAGAGATCGAGGTTAGGAGAGTTGACGCGAAGGATAACACGGCGGATCCACTCACTAAGGCCTTTCCTGCGACAGACTTTTATAGGACGTTAGGTATAACATACTACAACAACTGGCCTTAGTGCAAATGGGAGATTGTTAGTTGTATGTATGCCCTAGAGGCCATTATTGTACATGAGATGTATATTATAGTGGAAGGTTGGACATATATAGGGAGGACTTTCTTGCTCGACATGATAGTACTCTATCTGGTTGCTCTTTATCTTAACATGTACACTTACTGTCTCTCTGTTACATGTTGATAAAACCCTTAGGATGTGTACTTGACTACCAGGATTATGATGCAAGACATACTAGTGGGGCATGGGCAGTCTATGAGTTCATCCTTCAATTGTTCCTAGTCGTAGGAATATCAAGACGGGGCATCGATATTCCAGAGTAGACTAGCGTATACACTTCTCGACCCATATGATGGGCGATGGATGATCCCATATCCATTGGTGTTTGACATCAGAGATCGTATACGGGTGCTCATTGGAGACAGGGTACACTAAAAGGACTCGCTGAGAACTCCTAGATGGTATTATACCTCACGTCAGATAGCAGTTCTCAGGTGACACTTGTACAGGTTAGTCTGTCGACCCAAGATCGTCATAGAGTCTTGTGTGTCTCCCACTGTGCTTGATTTCCACCCAACCATGGCTCTACTGAGTCGTGCAAACAGGCGGTTTTTGGGTACAGTCCGGAGTCACATGGAGGCAATGAGCGATAGGAGGGGATTCGTCTCTCCCGGTATTGGGGGTTGATGTTGCGCTATGCCCGACTGGCCATAACTGGAAATCCCTGGCCAGAGTAGATGAGATTTACTGGTAAGTGTTATCAGTAGTTTCTCGATCCGTTATGGACCTTACATCGGCATGACTTATCAAGTTACTGGGTCTGATGTTTACCACCCCTAGACTAGATATGCGACATATCATACGAACAGACCGGACTGTACGGTAGTGTTACTGATTGGATTCGTAGGAGTATGAGCGGACTTACTTGTTGACCTTCTGATCGCTCAATACCCGGGTGGTCGTTACGTTTAGCTGACCGCTTGCGGCTTGTGGGTGTTTGATATGATCATCACCCACTACCGGCGTATTGACGAGTCTTTAGAGTCCTACACAGAGGTTTCCTGGCTCAAGCGAAATGGAGTAGGAGCACATATGTGATATGTGCGGGACCAAGATTAATACGAGTATGTGATACTGTATTCTATTCTTACGATTTGTGTCATCGGTCGGTTATATGCGATATATCCGGGTTATCGAATCAAGTGTTGATTCGATAAATTGATACACATGATATTAGTCGGTTATATATGATATAACCGGATTATTAAATCAAGTGTTGATTTAATAATCTAATGTATAATTATATATTTGATATATTAATTTACATTAACTAGTATTAGCTCACTTAAGATTTCTTTTCTCACTTGATTGTGCATTAAGTATATATGTGATATATATTAGTGTACATTATTTTGTGTCAAGTTAAATGATACATGCAACATGGGTGTATGAGACTCACACCATGCTTATCATAATGGTGGGTTATTATTTATTTTAAGTAATTCAAAATTAGTTGGAAATTGTCATGCTTAGAAACTTGGAGAAGCTTAAAGCATCTTTGACTTAGTCCACTAATTTTGTTTCACTTAAGATATTTATTAACACAACCATTATCTTAAACCATGGTTTAGTCTCTATAAGGGTTAATATGAGATATTATCTCACCATGGTTGCTATTCTCACATCATTGATTCATTCACTCCATTCTCCACTTCATCTCCAAAGAGCTCTCTAGGTTTTGAGGAAATGAAGAAAACATGTGAGAAAAATAAATTTAAAGTGGGCCTAATTCCTACTTCATCAACCTCTACTAGATTAGCCATTTAGTTTGGGTTGTTTCTTCACAAAGTTCACCACTTAGTGAAGAGGTAGCATGAGCTTGAGTCTTCTCGACGTAGATCATCTTCGGCCTCGAAGACTTTGAGCAAGCTTGTTCATTTCTTCAAGTGAACCCATACTAGAGTTCGGGAGATCACTACATGGAGCGAAGGGACTACTACACGAAGGTTTAGGAGTGAAAGACCGGTCTACAAAGGTTGTATTCCCCATTCACTTAGTTGTAATGTTTGGTTACATGTTAGTTTTGTCTGATTACTCTAGTTAGATCCTAGTTAAGGGTTCTTTAGCACTCTAGAATATTTGAAATTGGTATGCTTGATGCATTGAAAACCCAGTAGGGTGCTAAGGAATCCCAACAAAGGCATCATGCTCGCTCGTGGAAGATGCTCTATGGGAAGTTGTCCTTTCAGCTAAAACCAAAAGAATGCTGAAAGATGTCCAGGCGTGTCCGGTGATCAGATGGAAAAGCCCGCTAGAGCTCGAGATAATTGAAGGGATGCATAAACCGCGTTCTGCATCGAAAACAGTTGACAAGGGGAAAAAACCCCAGGTCAATCCTTCAAAGTTTTCGAAGAAAAAGAAGAAGACCAAGAAGCCTGTGCAGCCAGTCGAGTATGACGACAAGCGCACGGACCGACGAAAGTATATCGACGCGCTGGAGGAGTACAACCAGATGGCGCGGACCCGAGTCACTCTCGAAGATATTCTCAAGCATATCCTTGAGAACGGAGATAGTGATGATGATAAGGGAAATGACCCATCAGAAGAAACCCAGGACTAGGTAGCAAGTTGCCACATGGTCTCCCATTCGTCGTCAGAAAACGACCGCAGAGGAACTGGGGGCAGGATCGGCGCCAAAATCCCCGGAACTGTCAGAAGACCCAATCGGTCGGTTGTTAAATGAAGCCTTTCGAAAAAGCAAATATGACCGAGAGCGCGAAACAGCCATATACGAAAAGGCTAAATGCCAGCGTCAGGATGAAGAAGATGCGGCAAGGAAGAGTCGTAAAGTACTCCAACCAAACCAAAACACACATGCGGCAAACAAGAGCAGGATCAAGACAGAGAAACGGTTCGCCAAAACCCTGTCAGTAGGAATGAAACAGCTGCCTCTCAAAGGAAACACACCCGGGGTCATAAGCCTCAACGGAGAGGATTCACATCCGAACTACTGCTTATACCATCGGAAGGTCACTCATCCCACCGAAGAATGCAGTGCTTTCAAGAAGTAGTGGTAAAGATACGTTACCCATCAACAGCACTTCAAGAGGATAAAACATGAGGCTCGTCGACGGCAAAGAAGTTCGACAGGTGCATGTGAGAAAACGACTGGCAACTGTCATATGGTTGATGCCGATCGGGAAAGCTAAAAACTCCAAGGTCTTACTTTCGGGAGCGATTCTGAGGACAAAATAACCCCTAGCCCTTTCTTCAAGGACTCAACCTCGGAAAAAGAAGAGGAGAAGAAGGACTGTGAGAACATTCAGTTGCGTAACTGCACGCTGCCTTAGAAGAACCTCGGACCTACAAACAAAGGTTCGAGCAAAAGAGACAAGAGGAAAGAAAAAGTCCCTGGGGAAATCACCCTCGATGATGGAGTCGTTAAAGAGCTCGCAGCCAAGGACCCACCTAGGAAAAACAAGGTTGATTACAATGTCCTAGCACATCTGAGGAAGATGCCCTCACAACTGAGCATATTGGATGCTCTCCTCCTATCCAAAGAGACATGAGATTCTTTGATCAAGGCATTGCAAGAGCCTGATCAATTTCAAGCTTTCCTCGCAGAAGAAAGGATGAAAGACGAGTTAGCAGAGGTTCATACGGCTGACATCATATTCAGCAATGAAGATCTCATCCTCGGGACGTGCGAGCATAACCTTCCGCTATACGTCATCGAGTATTGCCACGACATCAAGATAGGCAAAATCCTTGTCGACAATGGGCCCTCTGTCAACCTCCTCAACGTGAAGGTGCTGAAGAAGATTTGCATGAACATTTAGCACCCGGCTCGGGACAAAATCACCATCTCCGAGTTCGATTCACAGTCATCACGGACGCTTGGGTCCGTAATACTGACATTACGTTTCGGGCTGCTCGTCACTGACATCAAATTTCATGTCATTGATGCCAAGACAACGCTCTACTCGGCAGGCCTTGGTTACACGATTACAACGTCATCCCTTCTACACAACACCAGTGTATGAAGTATTTCAAAGACGGCCTCGAGTACACTGTTACGGGAGAGCTAAATCCATTCTCTGTAAACGAAGTCCGAAAATATGAAGACTCCAAGTACTTCCTACCATACTTCAAAGACACGGAAAGATGTCAAAAGCCGGAGGTTAAACAGAAACCCGTCGCTACCATCCCGATCTTTAGGAGTGACACCGAGGAAGATGAGGAAATAGTCTACTCGGGACAACCCCAAGGCAATAGGCCCGGACCATCTACTCCTATTTTGGTCTTCGGCAGCGACTCTGAGGACGAGGCCAACGCCGTATTTTCCGTTCGCCCGTCAGCACAAGCCATTACTGGAGCTGATCTGAGTTTACAGATCACCATAGTTTCGCCACGGCATTACAAAGAACTTGATGCACTTGAAACATACAATGTACAAGAGCTGCAGACTTTCTACGTCCCTCCCAGATGAAGAGGTGAAAAGGCGATCCTCTTCTATCAATTTATGGAGACCGAAATGGAAAAAGAAGTCCGGCATGGTACCTAGCTTGCGCTTGACAGATTTCAACCAATCCGACTGCCCAGATATTATGTAAAGGGATTGAAAAGGCTATTAAGATTCTAAGGCGTACCCTTCGAACAAACCGCTCGACAAGCCCGGTTCTACAACAAAATTTGGGATTATTTCTCCTATCATCAGAAAGATGGAGACGACTGGGTTTGGATATGTTCGATCAAATAAACGGGAGCGATTCCACAACTGCTGCATTATAAATAACTCCAGTGGAGAAAAGAATGCTTTTCCAGATAGCTGCGACGTTGAAATGAAGCGAAATCCCGCTATAAGAACGTCAAGTCCATCATTCGAAGAGCAAATTGACAAGCTAATAAGAGAAGCCGGTCAAAAGGTTCGGTATGATCACAACCGCGAAATAGCTATTTACGAAAAGGCCAGGACGCAGCGTCTCAATCAGCAGTCTGCGGAAAGAAAAGATTACGATGCTCTTCACCCTCAGCCCGCTGTACGTTCTCACAACAAGAGAAAAGCCCGAAACATGGCCAAAATAAGGTGAAGAACGAGAATGGCGCTCTAAAATAGCGAAGCGGATCCAAGAAGCCACGCAATCGATAAAAGTTCAGCTGGAATCCATCTTTTATAAAGAAGAAGGATCGGGAATACTCTTTTCCTCAAGACAAGACAAGGAAAATATTCAACCTTGTCATAAAGTATCAAATGATGACGCTCCCAGAGCCTCGGTACCCGGAACAGATAAATGAGGTCCATCACTCGGATTATTTCTCCTATCATCGAGCAATAGGATATCCTCTTGAAGACTGCTTCACCTTTAAAAACCGGGTCGAAAACCAATATCAACAAGGCAGGTTCACTTTATCTGACAGCTAGAGGGTGACCCCACCGCAAAAGCATGAGCCAAAGACAACCTATATCGCGAAAGTGGGACCAGTTCAACACTAAGAATGGAAGCAAACTCGTACTTGCCGCATGATAACACTCTCGAAGGAGGGAGAGCACGAGAATATGGATGACTTCTTCAAGTGCTTCGCAAATGAGGACGAGGAGGAGGTGATCTCAGAGTTTCCACTAGCGCCAAAAAAGCTAGAAGATGGGATACATACCACGGCAGAGAACCTAAGAAGAATTAATCTAGGGATGGAAAATGAGCCGAGGCCTACGTTCGTCAGTGAGCTCCTATCTAAAAAGCAGGTGGCCATTTTAAAAGATATGCTCATGCAATATAAAAACTGCTTCGCATGGAACTATTCCGAGATGCCGGGTCTAGATCCAAAAGTAGCAGTACACAAACTGGTCATATCGCCGGACATCAAGCCAGTCAAATAGGCGTCAAGAAGAATGCCGCTCGAACTCGAGATGAGTATCAACACCGAAGTCAAGAAACTAATTAACTCCGGCTTCATCCAAGAAGTTTAGTATCCCGATTAGATTGCCAATATTGTTCCAATGATGAAAAAAATGGGACGGTATGCATCTGTGTAGACTTTCGAGACCTATATAAAGCTTGTCCGAAGGATGACTTCCCAGTACCTATTACCGAGCTGATGATCAATAGCACGTCTACCCATGAAGTCTTCTCTTTCATGGATGGATCTTCAGGATACAACCAAATAAAAATTCATCCTAAAGACCAAAAACATACCGCCTTCCGGACTCCATTGGGTATATTCTGTTACAAGGTGATGCCCTTCGGTCTGAAGAACGCCGGCGCTACCTACTAGAGGTCCATGATAAAGATCTTCGATGACCTCATTCGTGAGGTTGTTGAATGCTACATTGATGACCTTGTGGTAAAGAGCAAATCATGATGAAAACTGGGAGCAACTGGAATTAGTGTTCCAACATCTTCGGAAATATAATCCGAAGATGAATCCTCTCAAATGCGCGTTTGGAGTCTCCTCAGAAAAATTCCTGGGATTCATCATACGGCACCGGGGTATCGAAATTGACCCTTCGAAGATTAAGGCGATTATGGAGACGCCCATGCCAAGAACTCTCAAACAACTGCGGTCTCTCCAAGGAAAGCTCGAGTATATCCGACGGTTAATAGCCAGCCTCTCCGAAAAATGCCGTCCCTACAGTCATTTGATGAAGAAGGGGACCCCGTTCGTCTTGTATCAAAAGTTCCAAAACACACTAGATGAAATCAAACAGTACCTGCAAAATCTACCGGTACTGACCGCTCTGGTTAGAGGAAGGCCCCTTATTCTTTACACAACGGCCCTTGAAGGTTCTCTGGGTGCGCTATGGGCACAAGAGAACGACCAGGGAAAGGAGAGAGCTCTGTACTATTTGAGTCGAGTTCTTCTGGGGGCAGAAAACAACTACTCCCCCATCGAAAAACATTGTCTGGCACTGATCTTCGCAATAACGAAGCTCAGGCACTACGCCTTGGCACATGAGATCCATCTCATATCAAAGGTGGATCCCCTTAAATATCTGATGTCAAGGGCCATTTTAACAAGAAGGCTCGCCAAATGGGCCCTCCTCTTGATGGAATTCTTGATAACGTATCGACCTCTCAAACCAGTGAAGAGCCAGGCCATTGCCGACTTTCTCGCCGAGCATTTGATACCCGCCGACTCCCCCTTAAATTGTGAGTTACCAAATGAACATGCATTTGACGCAAAGGAAGAAGAGAATGGTGCCCGATGGGAACTCTACTTCGATGGAGCATCTTTCATGAAAAAGCGGAAGTATAACACCCCCATAATCAAAGCTGGGATAGGCCTTATCTTCGTGACCCCGCAAGGAGGGATATTACGTTACGGTTTCTCCCTGACGGAGCCAAGAACTAACAACGAAGCTGAATATGAAGTTTTGACAAAAGGTCTCGAGATCACTGTTGATATGGGAATCAAAGACCCCCTCATATATGGAGATTCCCAACTCATTATCAGCCAAGTAAATAGCGACTATCAGACATGGAAGCCATTACTGATCAGGTATGGTGAAAGAGTGCAGCAACTGCTGACACAAATCTCCTCCTACATCTTAGAGAATATACCGCGTGCAGAAAACAGCAAAGTGGATGCATTGGCTAGATTGGCTAAAGAATTGACCGACGAAGACCTCAATGACGTAAAGATCATCGTACAAAGCCGTCGGGTTCTCGCTCTAGCAGGGATACCTTCGGAGGATTTAATAGAGTCGTCCGAAGAAAAGAAAATGACCAAACAAGTAGTACTCCAAGTAGAAGACGAGGAAAAGGTCAAGGATTGGAGAGAAGTCTTCATAGACTACATCAAATCCCATCAAACGCTCGAAAATGCGTCGTCAATACATCAGCTCATGAAACGGGCTCTGTCTTTCTCTTTCGTCAATGATACTCTATATAAGAGATCGCTTGACGGTTTGTGGCTAAGGTGCTTAGGGCCAGGAGAAGCAAAGAGAGCCGTTCAAGAAACTCACGACGGACTCTGCGGTTCTCATCACCAAAGATGAAGCTGAAGATCAAAAGGATAGGATATTATTGGCCCACGATAATTTAGGACTGCCTCAAATATGCGGAGCAGTATCACTCTTGCCAGATTCACGGGGACTTCATCCACCAACATCCAAATCCGCTACACCCAACCGTAGCTAGCTGGCCGTTTGAAATGTGGGGAACCGACATAATTGGCCCCATTGAACCAGCGTCATCCAAAAGACATCGGTTCATACTAGCAACGACCGATTACTTTTCTAAGTGGGCAGAAGCAGTACCGCTAAGAGAAGTGAAGATGGAGAATATCCTCCATTTCTTCAGGACGCATGTCATCTACCGGTTCGGCTCTTCGCGACGGATAATCTCGGATAATGGGTCAGCCTACAGGAGCCATAAAATCAGTCGCTTCGCTGAACAGCATAAAATAGATTGGAGATACTCTTCGTTCTACAATCCTTGTGCCAACGGTCTAGCTGAAGCTTTCAATAAGAGCCTGACGAAGATTATAAAGAAAACGATGTCGAGAAACAAAAAGGACTGGCACGAGAGACTGTACGAAGCTCTCTGGGTATACCGAACGACGTTCAAAACGGCTACGAATACAATACCATACGCGTTGGTATTCCGCACAGAAGCAGTCCTTCCTTTGGAAATAGAACTTCCTTCTCTACGGGTAGCAGTTCGATACGAGCTGACGGATGAAGAAAATGCCCATCTTCGGCTTGAGGAGCTCGACGCCCTCGATGAAACTTGCCTCATGGCGCAGCAAAACCTAGAAGCTTACAAGGCAAGGATGACGCACTCATACGAAAGACTGACTAGGCCGAGAACATTCCGCCAAGGCGAGCTCGTGCTAGTTATCAAACGACCTATGATTCCCAATTGTGCAAAATGGGGGAAATTCGAGCCGAACTATGAGGGTCCGTACATCATAGACAAGGTCTACCAAGGTGGGGCCTACCTGCTCATGGATATGCATGGCGAAAGACCTTTCCGGCCAATAAATGGCCGATTCCTCAAAAGATATTACGCCTAAAGGGTTACGATTCAGGTCAGTAATAGATAACGATGCCCGTGTCCGCTCGCTATCTTCCTGAGTTAGAACCCTGAAAGTAGTATCCAAAAGATCCGTTGCCTCGAAAATGATAACAATGGACCACCACGTCCTTAAACTGGCCATGGACCGAGATTTCCCTAAACTAACAATGGACCGGAATGTCCTTAAACTAGTGCGTCGCCTCAAACATGGCGCATTGCCCCAAATACGGCGATATCCACCCTTGAGATATGTGTTGCAATTGAAGTCTCAACAGCAGAAGTTGCAACTCAAGTACTATCGGCTACACAGCTACCGCAGCAATGGAGCCACTTCCCAAGTCCCATTGGCAAACAGATGGGTCGCCAAAAAACGGTATGTCCATAAGCAAAATGGGCACGGATGAAAACCCGAAAGGGCGCCGTAAGTAAAAACAACAGGGCTGCCAGCGAGTTTGTGAAAACCCGGAAAGGCGCAATCTCGTTAAAAAAATAAAAATAAAAATAAAAAAACGGTATGTTCACAAGTAAAATGGGCGCGGATGAAAACCCGAAAGGATACCATGAGTAAAAACAGCAGGGCTACCGACGAGTTTGTGAAAACCCGGAAGGGTGCAATCTCGTAAAATTTTCACTTACGAGATCCTCTCGACTCGTAAAAAGAACTCCTCCTATGAGACCCTCACGGCTCATAGGATTCAAAAGCCTTAAGCTACAGGCACTTAAATCTGTTCTTAAGCCATCATATCCCCCAAGTTACCCTACAGATGGTCCAATATTGGCCTTTGTATACAATCCACGGGCACAAATAAACGATCTCCTTGCCAAGTCCCACCAATGATGAGAAATGTCCTCATATGGTGAACGACACTTGTAAGTCCTCTCGACTTATAAGGAGAAAACACACTTGTAAGATACTTACGACTTGCAAGGGAGAGCACACACTTAGGAATCCCCACGATTCCTAAAGAAAAAATACACCTATGAGATCCTCACAACTCGTAGGGAGAAATAACTTTATGTGACCCTTACGGCTCTTAAAGTTGAAAAGTCTTAGTCGACATGATCCTAACCCTATTTACTAAGCCATTTTTGTTCAAATCAACAAAGGCAAATGATGATTTGCTCCTGCCAATATTCAAGTCGCAGCGATGTTGATGCCTGAACATGTGTCAAACTTCAAGTCCTTTCAAGGCAAATGATGATTCGCTCCTGGCAATATTCCAGTCGCAGCGATACTGAGGCCAAGATTGGTATCAGATCTTAAGTTCCATACTCGCAATAAAAAACCAGCGAGCAAAAAATGCATATAAAAATAGCCGAAATGATGGGGCAACTCACAATAAAAATCAGCGAGCAAAAAATGCGCATATAAAAACAGCCGAAATATTTGGGCAGCTCGTAATAAAAAGCAGCGAGTAAAAATATAAAAATAGCCGAAATGATTGGGCAATCGTGACTTTCATGATATGAAAAGCTGAAAAGATAGAGCATCGTGGAAATAAAAAAATAAAATAAAATAAAATTTCCTCTACCCTGCAGGTGAGTCTACACCGACCCCTGTATACAATCCATGGGCACAAATGAAAAAGGGAACTATATTTTACCACCAGGCTTCTTCAAAGGGAGCACAAATAAAAAAAGGGAACCATATTTTACCACCAGGCTCCATCAAAGCGAGAGCCAGATCTCGACGGCAACATTCACAGTCTAGAGATCAGTTAGACATTCATTCTCATTCCAGTAGCATGCAGACACAACGTCAACAAAGGCTCCAAATAGCCGAAACAAAAAGGAGTAATGACAAAATCCCAGCTCCAACCCAACATTCTTCTCGTTACAGCAGACGCAATGTCAACAAAGGCTTCAAATAGCTGAAACAAAAAGGAGTGACGGCAAAATCCCAGCTCCAGCTCGACATTCTTCTCATTACAGCAGATGCAATATCAAAAAAGTCTTTAAATAGCCGAAACAAAAAGGAGTGATAGCAAAATCCCAGCTCCAGCTCGACATTCTTCTCGTTACAGCAGACACAATATCAATAAAGGCTCCATATAGCCGAAACAAAAAGGAGTGACGGCAAAATCCCAACTCCGGCTCGATATTCTTCTCGTTACAGCAGACGTAATGTCAACAGAGGCTTAAATAGACAAATCAAATCGAAGCAACGGTATATTCCTAGCTTCAGGGTCTCGACGGCAAGTCATATAAAGCCCAAGGGACTATCGGAGATCATCCCACATTAGAGCGGAGTGGTTATGACTCATCGGGGCTCCAAACTGAGCCTAACCTCAAGTAAAAAGCAACATGGCGAATTCCTAACGCTTGCTCTTCCGACGGTCATATAGCCTAAGGAGATTACTTGAAGATATCTTGTCCAGCACCCGAAGGGATCAGAGACACGACAGTCGCGGAGCAACTCAAACAACAGCTTAAAGACTGTATATCGATGAATACATCAGCCAACGCGACGGTACCATGGACCAAAACCCTAGTATCACAAAACCTAACGGACCTCTGTCGCAAAGAGCAGGGGTTATCTATATATAACGTTAGGATAAGTTTGCCTGTAAACCCAAAGGAGGTAAACTAAACAAATTCCGAAATGAGTCCATAAACTAGAGACTCCGAAATGAGTGAATAAACTAAACAAACTCCGAAATGAGTCCAAAAACTAGAGACTCTGAAACGAGTGAATAAACTAAACAAACTCCGAAATGAGTCCATAAACTAGAAACTCCGAAATGAGTGAATAAACTACAAACTTCGCAATGAGTAAATAAACTACAAACTTCGCAATGAGTACATAAACTACTTTACGCCAAGTCAATACATCGAAGGAAAGAGAAGTCCTAGTATAAAATGAAATACATCTTTTATTCATGAATTTAAGTAAATACAAGATACTTTATTCAGGGATCAAAATGAATACAAAAAGAAGAGAATATACAACAACAAAAATTTCTAAGTCGGCGGACGGTTCAATATGCCAGCAAGTTCGTCATTTTTCCGCTGGACTTCTGCTTCGAGCTCTATCAGTGCCGCAAGACGAGTCCCTGGCTGTGTCTGTTGATTCTGGTATGAAGCAAACCGACTCTCAAGCTCTTTCTCGGTAACCTTGTGAGCTTCAACCATCTCACGTGTAAAATAACGACTTTGTCAAGAGCCACCATCTCTGTAATGGCTTCTTGAAGCACCCGCCAAATTTCGTATGCACGAGTGGTCTTGACAGTGAGCTAGGCTTGAAACTCCCGTAAAGCCTTAGAAGCCAACTCCCTGTTGCACCACGGCAGCGCCCCGGCCATCTTACTCGAGGCCAAATTGCGGAATCAAAATTGTTTCCTTACTCGGAAACCGGCGCTACCGCGGACAAAGAAAACCCGGATCGTTAACCATTAACCTACGCTAGCTAACAAGAGATGGGAAAAGAAGTATACCGAGTGATCCGAGTCCTCCGGTCTTCTCTTCATCATCCCGATCTCCCGCGGAAAGCCTTGGCTCCACATCGTCGCCTCCTCGCCGGAAAGGGCACCACATCGCCTTCGTCTTTTACGGGCTCCCGCCTCAATACCGAGGCAACTCGAGCATGAAGCCGGCAACTCGACATGCTCAAGATGTGCTGTAGAATGTAGTGTAGATGATGCTAGTCTCATTTGGGGTTTGTAGTTGCCATGATGGAGGATTGGGGTTAGGAAAAAATGGTGCTTTCATTTTTTCCGAAACAAGAAGAAGAAGGAGATGAAGAATTCCTCCCATAACAAAGATGAACTCTCTCATTCTTTTTCTTCCTCTCTTTCTTTTTCTTCTCTTTCTCATAACCATGAAAGACTTATTCATCAAGTGAGAATAAAGGGTGGAGGAAAAATAATATGAAGCTAGAAGGGAGGTGAGTGTAGGATGAAGGAAGTGGTGACCACATCAAGAGACAAGAAAACAAACAACCATACCCTTATCAAATCAAACCCATACCCTCACTTTATCACAAGTCAAGGTGCAAGAAATGAAAGGTGTCATAATCAATATATATGCAAGAAAACCCCTCCACAAAGTGTTATTTGCAAAACTGCAAATAACCCCCTCCATCGGAAAAGTCCGGCCGGGAAAGAACAAAGGAAAACCGGCCGGAACGGAATGCAAACTGGCAACTCCAGAAAACTGGTCCCGTAATAAATTACAGGAAAACCCCGACACTGTGCATACACACCTGCATCTGTATTCCGACCGGATACAAATGCAATGAGACAAAATCTACACTGTACTAAACTAGTACCGGCTTAAACCAAAGCCGGCTAGTAAAATCCGTTCGATCCTGATCCGTGCAATACCGCACGTATCTGATCGAACCCTGCCATATAACTATACGGCCACTAGTACAAAACTGTCCGATCCTGATCCGTGCAATACCGCACGTATCTGATCGGACCCTGCCATATCTCCATACGGCCTCTACAGCGTTTCGCCCGAAAGCTGAGTAACTGAAAGTGTGGTGGACTCTAAAGACTCGTCAATACTATGGCTGTGGATTTAACCACTGGCACGTCAGAGGTATAAGCCAATACGTGACGGGCCACCAGCTATTGACCAAAAGGGACGTCGATGAGGAAGCTCACCCCGACACCCAACTGAGCCTGTTAGTGACAATATCCATACAGTCCGGTCCGTTCGTCTATGAGTATCGCATGGCGGGCCTAGGGGGTTGGTGAAAGTCAGACCCCCAAAAGCGGTACAAGTCGTGTCGGAGCGTAGCCCAGAACGCCCTGAGATACTACTGGAATACCTACCAGTAAATCTCCTGCCTCGGCCGAGGGCTTTGCGTAATGGCTCTCCTAGACACAGCGCGACCTCACCCCCAATACCGGGAGAGACGAACCCCTGCAGATCCGCTCACTGCCTCCATGTGGCTCGGGACTGTACCCAACTAAAACCTGTTTGCACGACTCCTTTGAGCCGTGGTAGGGTAGTAATCAAAGCACAGTGGGAACTCACACGAGACAAATGACGATCTCAGGTCGATGAACTAACCTGTACACATGTCACCTGGGAACTGCTATCTGACGTCTGGTATAAGACCAACTAGCAGGTTCCCGGCGAGTCCTGTCCGGTGTACTCATAACCCAATGAGCACCTGTATACATCTTAGGTGAACCAACAGACACCAGTGGCTTGTGAGACCGGCCACCGCCCCTCGTCGGGGTCTCGACTGTATACACTAGCCTACTAATGGAGTATCGATGCCCAGTCTCGAAACTCCCACGACTAGGGACCTTTTAAGGATGTGCTTATAGACTACCAGCTCCCACGTATATGATCGCCATCATACTGCTGGTCGTCAAGCAAGAATCCTAGGGGCTCTATCAACGTGTAATAGCGACATGTCAGGTCACCTAAAGCAGTACACGATGATAAAGATAAACCAGATAGCATACTATCATCTCGAGTAAGACTGTCCTACCGGGATAGGTCCTCCCTTAATCATTGCAATCACGTGCCTGTGATCCAATAATTGACTCTGAGGGCACTATCTCCAACAATCTCCCACTTGCACTCAAGGCTAATTATTGCGATGCCGCATACTCACAGCCCTTGTGATACCGAACACCCAACTCCTCTACTAGTCAGTCGCACAAAGCCTGTTTGCGAAATTATTGCGTTCGAGGAATAGCCTCAGTGAGTGGATCCGCTGTGATGTTTCTTTCTATGTCTCTCTATATCTCAAGTTCGCGGAGAAAGCCATCTCCCGAAATGAGCAATACCTGTCTTAGAATGACTGGATGTCTGATGGGACCTAGCTCATAAATGAACTCCAAATCCAAACTTCTTAGACTGTATCATCCACTGAACTTAATCAGTATCCTGCGCCATGCCTCCCTCAGTATTGCCTTGGACCACCTGTCCAAAATACAGTCCCTCGTCAGAGGGAGAACTATAACTCTGACAACCTCCTTGTCGTCCATGTCACCTTGGAAGCCTGGAGTGATAACCGTCTCCTAAAGGAGGCAGCCGTTATCGTATCCCTAGAACATTCACTTATGTTCTAAAACTGCTTCCGACTGTTCCTCCAGGATTGGATCAATATCAACTTATTGCATCTAGTGCAAGAACAACATCTGGTGCGGTACTTGACATCTCATGATTGACTCAATTGCCTAAGCAAGTGATCTGCCAATCATGAGTATCCCTCTCCCCTTTAGTCTATAAGACACCTTTAGAGAGGGTGACTCCATCAACTGCAGGTGCACTACCGTGTCAGGAGTCGTCCATTCTAAATACTCATAGAATGCTGTCAAGGTACCCAGATTGGGAAACCACCTAAATCTAGATCTAAAACTATAGATCTAGTAACCAGTATGTCTGATATAATATCCAAGTCCCTTGTGGAGAAACCACTGTGTGACGACCAAAGTATAACCGATCGTAGTATAGGAATATCACTTCCTACTACCTTCTCAACAGATCCATCCCCTATTCTGATGACGTCAAACCCATGACTGTCACATCAGAAACAGATGATCTATCTCCGCTACATCTGCTTTAGTCTATAAATAGACATAAGCCTGATGTCCACCAATGCTTCCGCTGCTCCCACTGACTACGACAACCCTCTGGCAGAGTCATATAGACGTGCACTTCCAAAGCTAGTATAGAACGACGCTATACTCATCCTCCTGCCGGGTCTCGCAGCCTGGAACAACAGCAATGGTAATTGTGGGTAAACAAGAACTTCCCTGTCACCGTCCTTGAGGCTACCGGAGTACCTCTCGGGTGCCTGAAGTTACCCACCTTATCTGCGGAGTGGCCAATGGAATGTCAAATCAGATTGAATCTTTAGGTTCCTTATCAAATCTTCAGTAATCGTTTGCGGTTCTGGAATCACTTCCAGTTCTACCATACTCCCACTTCTGTTTTTGAAAAAATCCATTTTTAATAAAACTGTGGCGAGTCTAGAACAATATTTCTATTGATCTGCCAGATGGTAGAAAGTCAACCCTCGTCATAGCCTGGGTCAACCCACAAACAGCCATTACAGAAACGTGCCTTGAGTTATCCGGAGTCTGGTTTTAAGCATAAGCCGGACAACTCCCCGTACCTTAACAATGTTAAGATATGAACTGTTCTATATCCAATATAGAACCAGAGGCACTGATTTAATTGAACCAGATTCAAATCATGCAGCTGTCTCCAGTGCATGTCAACTAAATGGAGAGAGGTCGATCAGCGTTACTCAACTTAGGAATGCTTCCAATTATGAGTAACCTGAAAGAGAAGCAAGTTCTCATTACTATCAACTGAATACCATGCACAAGTATCTACATCTTCGATCTCTTTGAAGAATCCCGATACTTGCTACAGCTGGTTCTCTATTCTATTCAAATACCTATAACTCCTCAAAACTTAGACCCTGTGTTTCCACGAAACAGCTGTCTAAAATCGAGAGAAGTCATAAGTAAACCGAATATAGTACGAGGACCAACCCCTCTGTCCTGATGGACACTGGACAACATACAATACTCTGTATAAGTCCGCTGAGTCTAACAACTCTTTCACTGTGTGTCGTAGGTTGAAAACTGTACTTATGGTTAAGAAGAATTACACCGCTGTTTAATGCTCCATACCTAACCATCCACTGATATAGGTAAATGTCATCGACATAATATCAAAAGGTATATCTCACTCTATGAAAATAGACGTACAAATATATCAATTTGAAATTGGTGCACAACAGCGGATATTCATAACCAAATATTTGCCGACCGGCAAACAACCCAGGTGACTTCCTCAAATATCACCGATTACAACGAATCCTGATATAATAAGGATGATCACCCAATTCCCAATAACTTACTCCCACTCATCATCTGTAAAACCATACAAATGTGAGAATCCAACCTGGTAAATACATACCCTGGAGTAAGTGTCTAATCGGGAAATCAGTTTTCTTTTAACATTACACAGTAAAACTGAAACATTAAAAATGTTTCTGTGGGGTATTCTGGTATTCCTAGTAATGCCTCTACCATTATCCAGATTCACAACTATAACCGTATAATTCTTTGCCATCTTTCTAAATCCCTTTCTGTGTCTTTAGTCATTACCTTCTGTACACCCCTTTAGGCCAAATGGTTTTCTTCCTTCCCTACCGTTCGGCACCAGCCTATGGTTTGGAAGAAGACTATCCAAGAAGCATAAAGGGTGTACTGTCCTAATCCTAGGAGCACTCGCAACGCGAGAGAAGGTGAAAATAAAAGACACCTGAATGTACTTTATTCCTATTTCTCCTGAACCAGAATCCATCCCCGAACTGGAACTAGTTCCTTTCGAGTTCGTATATAACCATACGATGGAGTATCCAATAAAATGGGATCTTCGTAGTGATACGGAGTGTCCTGGAGAAATACAAAGGTGATTTAGGATTGGCGGAGAAATACTTGGTTTGGTCGTGAATAGCAGTCGCATCTTACTTTGCCCTCTTACTAATCCCTTGCTTTGTCTTAACTTAATACCTTCTGTACACCGTTTAGGCTAACTGGTTTTCTTCATTCCCTACCGGTCGGCACCAGCCTATGGTTTGGAAGAAGACTATCCAATTTGCGTAATAGGTGTACTACTCCTAAACCAAGGAGTACTCGCAACCTGAGAGAAGGTGAAAAGAAAAGACAACTGAATAATCCTATCCGTTTTCTCCAGAACCAGAAACCATCCTCGAAGTCCTTCGAGTTCGTATCTAACCATACGATGGTTTTGTCCAATGGAAGTGGACGTTCGTAGTAATACGGGGTGTCCTGGAGAAAAGGGTAAAAGCAGGAGTGGCAATGAGGTCTGCAACTCTGACAATCCAAAAGCCTGTGTTAAGAAGGTTCGGTTAACTTGGTCACTGAGTCATAGTCTAGGGTCGGGTCAATGGTCGCTGCCAGAGAGAGAGAAAAGAAACACTCAGCGTGCACTCTAACCTAGATCAGAATGGTTACCAATTTATCTAATCAGGAAACCTCCCACTGTACCTCAAATTCTCCTCCAAACCTGAAAGAAGAATTAGTCGGGATCACCCGAGGAGTAAACCAACTCATCAGTGGGAATCGGGATCCAACTCTCATCGCATGATAACGTGACGGAATCCACTCACGTCACCACACTCCAGAAGGTATGCGCATGCTTGGCAAGTTTCAGTTCTTTTGAAACTCCCGATAATTGTTTTTACCCCTAGGACCCAAGTGACCTTGACAATGCCAACAAATCAAAGAGTCCTAGTCAAGTTCTACCCGTCATTATCTTGATTGCATTAAACCCACCCGTACGAGTCCTTGACAATGCCAACAAGACCGCACGACTGTCCTAACCAATCCACTTATCCATGTGACAGAAAAGTATTACATAGCTACCGAACACTACGCCACGGCAATGCACGACAAACGCAGCACGAATACTAAGTAATACTAATCTGAAATGACGGAGGGCTACGACTGGTTTTTGGCGAAAAACCTTTAACGTAATGAACTTGATATCGTTGAAGGAACTGGATAACCTTTTAGAAAATATAGTGACGAAAACCTTTACTAAAGAGGTCACTCCCGGTGAAGGGATCTCGGCTCTTTCCCCGTAGAATGAGGTGCAGGATATTCCAACTGAATACCACGATGCAAAGCAAAAGTAATCGGCTATAGTGAAGCTATTGCCCTGACGCAAACTTCTGTCCAAGGGGTCACTCCCGGTGAAGGGATCTCGGCCCTTGCCTCGTCGACTGAGGAGCAGGATATTCCAAATGAATACCACTATGCAAAACAAAAGAGAACGTCCTTGCAATAACAGCTTTTTTTTTTTTGAAAAATGTTCCAACAACATCAGATTAGGTTTGTTTAAACTTGCATTGATCCGAATCAATGCAGTCCCATCAATTGATCACACCACAAAGAACGAAAATATACTGACGTACGTATATGCCATCCGCATTCGCCACTGGGTCCCGTCATCACCCGTTAGGTTAGCTAACTAACGGCAGAGCGGGGACTGGACTAGCGCGGATGTAAAACATATACAACATCTACTAATATATATACCAATATATAGTATTTCGCTCAAGGCGTGAATAAAAGGCAACATCACAGAAATGTACAGCATCACAGAACAATACAGATATCTGGAAGCCCCGGGTTTCACAGAGCCGCTGCTGAAACCCGACGTTCCCCTGGTCGTGTGGATAGCCTGTGCAATGAAATCCTAGACCCCTACGGGCGCGGCAAGTCACCCGCCAAAACCTGAAGCGAGGCAGCCCCCTTCAGTACCGTGAATGGACCACCCAGCACTTCACGGAATCCGGTAACTTGGGCACCCCTCCTGGGTCAACCTGTACCCCCTACGAGTGCGGCGAATAGCCCGCCAATCCTGGACTGAAGCCCCCTCCGTCTCAATGCCCTGAGATGCGGGCCCGTTGCCCTCCAGAACCCGGCTATCCGTGCACCCCACCGCGGGGCAACCTAGTACAGAAAGTAAAATATACATACACCGGGTACATCGACCGCAACCAGGTCGTGCCCCAAAAGAATAATACAAACAGGCAGTGACGGCAGTCCACATGTCGGATGCTCGCCCCGCAATATCAAATGTACATAATACAACAAAACAGTACTAGCATTGCATCCAGGCTATCCCCCACGACCAATCCGCAACAACACAGCAAATACATAAAACATCAACGTGAAAGTCACGTTCGCAAATCCGTCTAACCGGGCTATAGCAGTTAGACTGGATTTACCGATCGAGTGACATTCACGGTCGCAGATATAATGTAAATACTGTGAAATAATGTGTTTAAAATATCCGATCGATCAAACAATTAACAAGCGGGCCCCAAACTAATACTGTAGCAGTCACAGAAAACCTGGGCCCTAAATTTATATTCCAAAACCCACAAAATTAGCCTAAAAGCCCACTGTAAAATTTTCACAGTGTAAGCACAGTAGACTGCGGCGGAAGCGCGGCCCAAAGTGGGGTTTAGCCGCGCTTCCGCGCTCCACTGTACGACTGACACTGTCGACTTTTTACAGTGGTCTTAGAATTTCGTGCACATTATTTTTCTGTAACCTGAAAAATTTTTAGACACCAAAAAATTCCAACAGAAAACTGATGTGAACAAAATACGGTTTTTTGAGATTTTGGTCGATCGGATAAGTAAAACGCATTAGAACAAGCTAGGTAAGGTTAATGGCTAGGCTCTGATACCATGTTGCACCACGGCAGCGCCCCGGCCATCTTACTCGAGGCCAAATTGCGGAATCAAAATTTTTTCCTTACTCGGAAACCGGCGCTACCGCGGACAAAGAAAACCCGGATCGTTAACCATTAACCTACGCTAGCTAACAAGAGATGGGAAAAGAAGTATACCGAGTGATCCGAGTCCTCCGGTCTTCTCTTCATCATCCCGATCTCCCGTGGAAAGCCTTGGCTCCACATCGTCGCCTCCTCGCCGGAAAGGGCACCACATCGCCTTCGTCTTTTACGGGCTCCCGCCTCAATACCGAGGCAACTCGAGCATGAAGCCGGCAACTCGACATGCTCAAGATGTGCTGTAGAATGTAGTGTAGATGATGCTAGTCTCATTTGGGGTTTGTAGTTGCCATGATGGAGGATTGGGGTTAGGAAAAAATGGTGCTTTCATTTTTTCCGAAACAAGAAGAAGAAGGAGATGAAGAATTCCTCCCATAACAAAGATGAACTCTCTCATTCTTTTTCTTCCTCTCTTTCTTTTTCTTCTCTTTCTCATAACCATGAAAGACTTATTCATCAAGTGAGAATAAAGGGTGGAGGAAAAACAATATGAAGCTAGAAGGGAGGTGAGTGTAGGATGAAGGAAGTGGTGACCACATCAAGAGACAAGAAAACAAACAACCATACCCTTATCAAATCAAACCCATACCCTCACTTTATCACAAGTCAAGGTGCAAGAAATGAAAGGTGTCATAATCAATATATATGCAAGAAAACCCCTCCACAAAGTGTTATTTGCAAAACTGCAAATAACCCCCTCCATCGGAAAAGTCCGGCCGGGAAAGAACAAAGGAAAACCGGCCGGAACGGAATGCAAACTGGCAACTCCAGAAAACTGGTCCCGTAATAAATTACAGGAAAACCCCGACACTGTGCATACACACCTGCATCTGTATTCCGACCGGATACAAATGCAATGAGACAAAATCTACACTGTACTAAACTAGTACCGGCTTAAACCAAAGCCGGCTAGTAAAATCCGTTCGATCCTGATCCGTGCAATACCGCACGTATCTGATCGAACCCTGCCATATAACTATACGGCCACTAGTACAAAACTGTCCGATCCTGATCCGTGCAATACCGCACGTATCTGATCGGACCCTGCCATATCTCCATACGGCCTCTACAGCGTTTCGCCCGAAAGCTGAGTAACTGAAAGTGTGGTGGACTCTAAAGACTCGTCAATACTATGGCTGTGGATTTAACCACTGGCACGTCAGAGGTATAAGCCAATACGTGACGGGCCACCAGCTATTGACCAAAAGGGACGTCGATGAGGAAGCTCACCCCGACACCCAACTGAGCCTGTCAGTGACAATATCCGTACAGTCCGGTCCGTTCGTCTATGAGTATCGCATGGCGGGCCTAGGGGGTTGGTGAAAGTCAGACCCCCAAAAGCGGTACAAGTCGTGTCGGAGCATAGCCCAGAACGCCCTGAGATACTACTGGAATACCTACCAGTAAATCTCCTGCCTCGGCCGAGGGCTTTGCGTAATGGCTCTCCTAGACACAGCGCGACCTCACCCCCAATACCGGGAGAGACGAACCCCTGCAGATCCGCTCACTGCCTCCATGTGGCTCGGGACTGTACCCAACTAAAACCTGTTTGCACGACTCCTTTGAGCCGTGGTAGGGTAGTAATCAAAGCACAGTGGGAACTCACACGAGACAAATGACGATCTCAGGTCGATGAACTAACCTGTACACATGTCACCTGGGAACTGCTATCTGACGTCTGGTATAAGACCAACTAGCAGGTTCCCGGCGAGTCCTGTCCGGTGTACTCATAACCCAATGAGCACCTGTATACATCTTAGGTGAACCAACAGACACCAGTGGCTTGTGAGACCGGCCACCGCCCCTCGTCGGGGTCTCGACTGTATACACTAGCCTACTAATGGAGTATCGATGCCCAGTCTCGAAACTCCCACGACTAGGGACCTTTTAAGGATGTGCTTATAGACTACCAGCTCCCACGTATATGATCGCCATCATACTGCTGGTCGTCAAGCAAGAATCCTAGGGGCTCTATCAACGTGTAATAGCGACATGTCAGGTCACCTAAAGCAGTACACGATGATAAAGATAAACCAGATAGCATACTATCATCTCGAGTAAGACTGTCCTACCGGGATAGGTCCTCCCTTAATCATTGCAATCACGTGCCTGTGATCCAATAATTGACTCTGAGGGCACTATCTCCAACACTCCCTGGCCGAAAACTTCCGGTTAAGCCTTTTCTCGCACGACTGGAGATTGGCTGCACATCATTCGATCCACCCACGCAGGCTCGCCTTTACAGACAAGATGCCCGAAGGAAGGCGTATGCATTCAATCCCATGTAGACATGCCTCCACTCTGCGGCAGTACTCAACCCAGGTACGCACCAATGCCTCGTCATGATAAGTGGCAAGAACAGATATGGAAGCATTGGGTTCAGCAGCGAATTCTTCGGTCGCGACAGAAGTACCGGTGCGAAGGTCTTCAATGAGAGCTGCCAGCGAATAAATGCTCTATTTTGCCATCCTCTCAGACACGTGTCGGGCATAAGGGCCTGGCGGCATGAAAATACGGGTCTCTAATGGAGTCAGGGCTGGCAAAGCTGTGAAGATATATGTGCGGTCAGTTGTATTTCCAAATATAGAGTAAACAAAACGATGCTAAGGGTAAAGCGTCACTTACCCACAGTCATGCAAAGCGGGTTTGAGAGACCCCAGGTCCATCAAGAATCTCGATTTCGTCGTCGGCTTCCAGAACCGTGGTTTAAAATGAAGGGCATATCAACATCATTATAAAAATATAAAACAAAAAGGGCAAACGAATACCGACCTTGGCCAGAAGAAAGGACTGTGCTTTGTGGAGGTATCGCTTGTGGGGCCGCCATGTCAAATAAACGCTGGAAGGTTTTCCTCATAGAAAGATCCACGATGGAAGCCGCCAGCTCCCGCAATTCTGAGGGAAAGAAAGGTTCAGATAACAGAGGGGTCGTTAAACAAAATGTGTATGTATATAAGATTACCTTCGATACTTCGCCCGCACTGAACTGGAGGGTTGGCAGTTTCGACAGCCTCCTCTACACCCTCAGGTGCATCACTGATGATATTTGTGAAAGCTATAACCAGCGTGGCAGTTTCCAAAAGAGGTAAAAAAGCCACCGCTGAAGGCCCTAAGGCGGGGATAACGGTTTCAGCAATCTCTTCTACACCCTCCGGTGTGTCACTGGAGAAATCCATGGGATCTATATCCGGCGAGACCACCTCTACTGGAGGCGTAGACGCTGAAGGAACATAAGCCACCACCGGGAGCTCTACAGCAGGGATAACAACTTCAGTAATCTCATCTATACCCTCCTGTGCGTCACGGGAGATATTCATAAAATCCACATCCTTGGCGCGATCTGGGCTCGAAATTACTCCCGCTGCAGAAAGCCCTACAAATTTTTTTTGTTAAACGAAAAAATAATAACGCAACATGAAAGTAATACAAATTATTTGCTGAAAAGGGCAAGAAATATATGTACCAATATCCCAAAGAGCCTGAAGGATGTTCTGTTCGAGCCGCTGCGCATTTCTTTTCAGATGCGCTCGTCGGGCTTCAATCGAAAATGGATCCCTACCCGCTTTCAAAGCAGCTTCATCTTCAGAGGCATCCGACACCAGCTGTTTAAAAGCATGTTCCCCTTCTAGCGTCAAAAGAGTTATCGGTAACATGGCTGGAGCCGGATCAACATCATGAAATACGACAGTGGGAAGTTTTCCTTTCCTGGAGGGAACGTTTTCAGCCTCATCTTGTGAGCGCTTTAAAGTCTCGGCCAACTGCGCGACTTTCTCAGCAGACGAACCAGGAAAGAGAAGACCGTCGTTTGACTCCTGCGTAGATATTGACTCGTCCTGAATAAAGGGCTCGGATTCAAGCAAAGTGTCGAGTAAGCCGGCGACCGATTTCTTTCTCTTTTTAGAGCTTGTGCTAACACTAGTGGAGGAGCACTTTCTCCCCTTCAGCGTTTTTGCGCGGCGTTGCCCAATTTCGCATTCGGTATCACCCTTTGGCGACACCACCGCTCGTGCTTTATCAGGAGCCTTTACCTCGGCTCTAGTACATACCGGCATACCAGCAGTATAGGGGATTGATTCTACTGGAGCTGCTTTAGGGATAAGCACTGGACCGCTGTCCCTTAGAGGAGGGCGAACAACCGACCGTGGCCGCAATAGAACGCTGATAACTTGAGCTGGAGCAAGAGCTCTATACTTGAACAGTACCCGTCTCTCTTATGCGATGATGGGACTGACCCGATAGCGATACTAACCCTTGAAGGGTCCCAGGGGCCTTGGAAGATAGTCGGGCTCCGGGATCATGAAAAGAGAGCCCGTATTCAACCGTATGAAGTGATGAATAACATCGCGGGCTATCTCTAGAGAGGGAGTAGGGTCAACTAGAAAGGCTTCGAGGGGAACGCCCTGGTTGTAGCCTAACTGCTGGGCGAAGCGATGCAGATTATACCATATAAAGAGGGCAGTATCATTCTGGCGGAACACCAGATACCCTGGTCTGATTGAGTATAAGTGCATGATCTTTTTTGGCTTTAAAGCTAGAACCCAATTCTTTGATAAATCAAACAACTGTTGAACGGGTCCCGCAGGAGCAGAAAGGACTCGATCGCTGAAGACCATCCTGCCTTCATTTGAATATGGATTAAGTAATACGCGCAAAGCCTCTAGTTGGGTCGGGTCAGGAGCGGAAGCATCAACCAGCCTCATAATCCGTGGGAATGTGTACAACTCATAGAAAGCAGGCTGCCGATGCGCTGCAAACGCCCCTAACATGTGCATCTCGATCCACGACGTGAAGTAGTGGAGGGAGAAGCTCATGGTATCCGCACCTGGGTTCGAAGTATTGGCGGCAGTGCCTAACCCGTGATATAGATGCGACAATCCCGCAACATCAACAGCTAACCGGGCTCCTTCAGCTATGCGATGAGCAGGGTAGAAAACGGAGGCTCTCATGAAATGTCAATGCATTGGCATAGCGAACCAGCTAAGCCAGAGGCTAATAAAACCGACAAAGAAAGTTTCTTCGTCTATCCCGGGGGCCGCGATCGCATCAAAAGCCACGGCCGACAAGTTTGGAATATAAAACTGCGGCAGGTCTTCTTATTTGGCCGGAAATTTTTTCAACCCGAACCCAAAAGGATCTTCAATTTTCGCGAATTTTGGTGCCTTCTTGGATAAGACATCCTCGCGGAGAAAGTAGGTAATGAAAACGTCAAAAGTGACACCTTGCCTTTCCGATGTTACGAAAAGTTTTTAAAAAATACCCAGGGCCTTGATTAGACTCGGGTGCTTATGACGAACGGTGTTCTCAGTCGTCAGGCCATCAAGCATAGCAGGCACCTTAGCAAAGACGTACTCATCAGTAGGCAGTAACTCTTCGTAATGCTCTCCCCTGATCTGCAACCCTGAAATTTCACGAAACTCCTCCAGTGAGATCGAGGCTTCACGATCACCTAGCAAGAACGTGTTTGTGGGAAGATTCCATTGGTTCAAGAAAGCCTTGACCCACCAGACGTGAGGAGCGTGATAGTAGAATAATGACGCATATACTGCTTGGTACAACCCAGCCTTCTGCAGCCGTGCGTGTTGGGCGGAGAGAATGTATCGAGCCTAAGAAAGGTAGCCCACTGGATGGTACGGGGTAACGCCTACCTTATACACCTGCCTCTAGGGTCGAGCTTCACCCTGACATATCCGGCATCCCAAGATATCAATGGCCATCGTAGGTTGATTAGGTATCCCAGTCGTCGATGGCTCAAGCCGGCCCGTGGGGGTCCAATTAACCGCTTCCACCGCATAAGCCGTACGCAGACGCCCTATCAATGACATCGAGCGGATAGGTTCTGTTGGCACTTCATAAGTAAAGCTACGGCGGACCCTGATGATATGACCGTACCATACCCCCCACAAGAGAAGACTCGTATGGTCCTTGTCATGCGCCCTAATCATCACCATAACTTCCTCGTCCGATGGCGATTGCGGAAAAGCGACTTCTGAGCGAGTGTAAGGGAAGTAAGGAAGTGAGGCCATTGTTTCTGAAATAATAGAAAAGAAAACCCATTAAAAAAAACATGATGTTTGTTTCGTGGGACCACGGGCTGCAAAACTAATGGACCCCACAAAATCAATATGGCGGCTCACCAATGATGAGGCAAGATAATCATTGCGAGAATTAAAAAGGATTCTCATTAAATAAACACTGAAGTTTAAACAACTCTTAGCATCCTAAAAAGATGATGAAAATGATGAGTTCTGTTAAAATACCCAAGGAATTCAAATATGTGAAAATGAGGTTAAAACCCCAAAAAGAAGATATGCTCAAGAATACCAGGGAATAAATTTCCAAAAAGGCCTTTGATACTTTCAGAGCTAAGCTCTTTAATGAGGAATCAAATCCCTTTTAAACAATGGAATTAAATTCCAGAAACCCCCAGGATGGGGAAATGAAGAAACGGAATTAAATTCCAAAGATCCTCAAAGATCAGAGGAGAAACGTCCGATCTTCGAAGACATCAGGGTTTACAACACAAAAATTATGTCTTTTTGGATCTCTAAGAGATCAGTTCCAGAAAAGAGCAAAGCTCTTGCGATGGATTTAAAATCCAGAGAAAATGAGAGAAAAGGGTTTCTTATTTCTAAGAAACAAATGTCGTTCAAGATCTTTACCCAAAAGAGTTCTTTTTGACAGAGTTTGACTCTGAAATTTCAGCGGGCAGAGAACTAAGCTCTGAAAGGAGAATTAAATTCTTAAGAGAAAGACTATGGAAGAAGACGAAGAAACAGTGACCATCTCAAAGGTCAAGCCCTCGCATTTATAAGACATGATGGGAGAGGCTCATCTCCCCGTTCCCCTAGGCAACCCGACTGCTGTAAAAGTGGACAGCGTTGCACTCACGTGCAACCCACATGAGAGCAACGTTGTGGGGGCATTTGTTCCCTCATAAAAAAAAGATGAGAGAAAGAAAGGGAGAAACACCCCACTATTCAAGTCTCACGTGTTAACACGTGAGCGCCTATAAATAGATGCTGCAATTAAACCGCAACTAGGCTAAACAAGCTTTACGTGCTAACACGTGAGCGCCTATAAATAGGCGCTGCAATTAAACCGCAACTTGGCTCAACCAGCCTTACGTGCCAACACGTGAGTGCCTAAGCACTGCAATTAAACCGCAAGCCTCACGTGTTAACACGTGAGGACACCTTCTTCCGTAGAATTAAATTCTACTTAATAACTTAATAAACCGTTGGATCAAGGATCCAACGATGATTAAACATAGAATTAAATTTTATTGGAGAGAATATTTTCTATTAAACAGAGAGTAAGTGGATCAAAGATCCAAAATATTTCCTATATTTTCCTAAACAGAGAAAGATTATACTCTGTTAAACTGAGCACCCTTGGATTAAAAATCCAATGGTGATTAAAATATCACCGCTCGACAGAATTTTATTCTATATATGAGAGAATATCCCCAATCTTGTTAAAAACAGGAACAATATCTTCTATAAAAACAGAAGTTCTTGGATCAAAAATCTAACGGTGGGTAAAATTCCCCAAATCAATTATGAAACCAATTAAATCAATGGGGATCTCTCAATGAAAGATTTTCTGAGAATTAAACAAACTTCTCTCCACTATATAAAGAGCTCGAGACTTCAAGTCTCGAAGGAGGCGGGGAGACACACATAGAGAGAGGGAAGACAAAAGTAGAGACAGAAAAAAGAAAATTTAATTCTCGGTGAAGACTTGTTTCGTCATAACACACTAGGTAAAAAGAATAAAAAAACACAGAGATTGTTCTATCTCTTCTTTGCCTCTTTAAGAGTTTAACCCTTCATATAAAGAACTCAGTTCTTCTTCTGGTTGAGATTTGCAGAAGCAGATCTCCTCATAAGTTGAGAATTTAATTCTCATTGGAGAGATTCTGTCCTGCAGATTTGAAACCTCGGAGAAAGAACTGAGTTCAAAGAATTTAATTCTTACAAAAACATATAGGAATTTAATTCCTCTGAAACTAGAGTTTAACCCTATATAAATAATTTGATTCTTGTAAAAACGAGATGAGAACTTGATTCCTCAATCCAGATGATGATAATAATCTAAGACCTTCCAAACCCAAATCCTAATGACTAGAAATGTCATTAATATGAGATCAAAATCTCCAAGAACACAGAAGAACAGCCTGGTGATTCGTTAGTATTTAACACTATAACGAGACCTCACGTGTTTTCCACGTGAGCGCTTTTAATGAATAAAAAGAAAAGGCCAAAACTGCCTCACATGTTTCCTACGTGGGTGCTTAAAAGAAGAGCAAGGAGCACTTCCTAAGGCAGTCATGTGCTTTGCATGCGACCCCCAATCAAGTGCTTAGCACTTCTGTATAATAGGGGAAATAAAAACAAAGAGCAGGGCCCGTATTTGGGGTGCCTCACGTGTTTCATACATGAACGCCACGAGAATCAAGTGCTTAGCACTTATATAAAAAGGAGAAATAAAACCCAAAGAGCAGAGCCCATATTTGGGTGCCTCACGTGGTCACACGTGAGCACCTTCAGAGTTCAGTGTTTAACACTGATTCAGCGCCTTACGTAGGATACACGTGAGTGCTGCATATACCAGTGCTTAGCACTGCTGGGTAACTATGGAGACCCAGACCCAGCCCAAATTGGCTAAGTTTCCCAAGGTCAAAACCTCTTCGATTTCCAATCAACCGAGTGCCCATGTGCTCATGATTCCCCAAACTGATTTTAGTCCCAAACATGACTAATGATCCTTCAACCTATGATATCCAAATGATATTCATCCCATATCTTCTAAGATAATATTAGTCTCAAAAATGACTGATGACTCTTAGGTCCACAGCAGCCCCCTTTTTCCTTAAATACGGGATTTGGTTTAAGGGTACATCTCTCCACACCTCTGATATACGTCGTTGTAATTCTTCAACGTCTTCAGAGAGGTGGCGGGTCTCGACAACCAACAATTCTTCAGTGCATTCCCAAACCGTCCAAACCGACGTGCACACCTCAAATCAGACCGCACCCCATACGGGGTGCATTTCATATCATCCTTGTTCATTCCATCACGTAACAAATACACTGCGCGCAAGATGAACACAATGGACCACTACGTCCTTAAACTGGCAATGGACCGCTACGTCCTTAAACTGGCAAAGGATTGAGAAGTCCCTAAACTAATATTCGCCTCCAAAATGGCGATAAAGGACCGAGAAGTTCCTAAACTAATATCCGCCTCCAAAATGGCGATAAAGGATCGAGAAATTTCTAAACTAATATCCGCCTCCAAAATGGAGATAACGGACCGAAATGTTCTTAAACTAATATTCGCCTCCAAAGTGGCGATAATGGACCGAAACGTTCTTCAACTAAAACAATAGAGCCTAAACACTCTTTTGTTGGATCTGAAATAAAAATGATCTCGAAACCTCGTTAAATGGATCTTAGTCTCAAATTGGACTAATGTATCCTTAACAAAAACAAATCGAGCCCCAAATGCTCACATACATTTAAGTCGATCTTAATCTCAAACCAGATTAACGATCTTTAAATAAAAAAATCCAAATCTAAAATATACAGATTTAGACTAATTCACGCCCTACGGACGACAACATAAATTAGTCTCCGTATACAATCCACGGGCAACCAAAACAAACAAAAACACACACGACACGAAGTGAACTTCCGGACTAGGAGAAAGTGGTTATCGCGATGCGGTAACGTAATTAACTGTAGGGGCTTGCGCCTGCAGGGAAGAGTGTCCCAACAATCAAAAAAACCCTCGCAAACGAGAGGGAATCTGACAAAATCTGCTATAACGGCCGCATCCGTCCAAACCTCTGATATACGGTGCCATAAATCAACTTGGAATCTTCGGAGAGGTGGACGGATAAATCTAAATAGTATCTGCCCCAAGAATTTAGGCAAGAAGATCCATCCCGGTTCGTCTCTGTTTTCGGCGGTGAACACCGGCGTCATAAGCCGGTCTTTCCAGGCAGACAAGACGTGGATGATATTAGGAAAGGGAGGCGAGCCGCTGCCGCCTCCATTGTCGCGACTCGTGTTTGGATCGTTGCGGTCATCGCTCGGCATTGGATCAAGGGCGGAAGATCAACTCTTTTTTTTGTGGAACAAAATAAGTCTTTCGTTCTCATAGATAGCACCAACTGATGGAGCTTCGGGATCTCTTTCAATGCCGTCCTCCTTCGATCCTGCGATGACAATCTTGAACGGCTGAGATTTGGTTTTGGTGTTGTTGGGTGTGGATATCAATGCGTTGGTGTTGGACGCTGAGCTACCTGCAAAGAAGTTCCTGGGTGAGCGACCACCGTAGGACCCTCTGACGATCAAGTTAGAGCCGAGAAATAGGAGCAGAGTAACGGTGTATTGAGATAATTCGAGTTACCTGAATTGTCTGAGAGAGGGGTCTATATAGGGGTTGCGTGAAGCGAGCGGGCACGAGATCACCGCCGTCAGTTACGTCCCAGCGTTATCCTCGCCTTGATTGGCAGGATGCACCCATTAATGCAGGGATGCGCTAGCGTGGGACGCGGATCGTGGGGAGGCGGATATATCGCTCTGGCGATGTACGCGGAGACGTGATCTGTGCTCCTGGTAGATCGGGGGAGGCCAAGTAAGCTCGGAATGTCAGAGGCTCGGAGACGAGCCTGGAGGCCGAGAAAGCTCGGCACGTCGGATGCTCGGAGACGAGCAAGGAGACTGAGATAGCTCGGAGGCGAGCTGTTGGTAGTTTCCTAAGTGAAAGTGGAATGTATTCAACGAGGTCTCCTGGAAGGTCGAACACGTTTCTCGAGACGAAGTCCCGATGAATCCTTAAAATGCAACTCATTTATTCCACCTCCGTAGTCTTCGGGACACGTCATCCACCACATGTCGTAATCCGAAAAGACACCACTTGTAAGCATCATCAGTAGGGGGCAACCCCTTATTGTAGTAGTGTAATTTCGTAGAGTAAGCTGCGAGTGCTATTAGATTCATAATTAAACACAAACATCTTATGTTGACTCTGATCCAAATCTGGCAGCTCCGAGTTCGTGACCGACGCTACTAGGTTTCATCGCCACATCACACGTGGTCAGTGACTTGGTTGCACATACCATGCAGGTATTCTTTATAATATTTATTAAACTTCTTTAAAATATTTTAAAGAAAGAGGTGGGGTTGGTCTCACCAACCCTCTCATAATTTAACCTTAATCAAAGCATGCAGCCACCAAACGGAGCTACCTACTTAATTAGCTAGTCAGGATGTTGTTGGTTTTGAATTCGATAGTTAGGTTGCAAGAGAATTAGAAACTTCTAGCTTAGATACAAAACTATCAAACACATATCATTACGAGATAATAGCAATGGCTATAGCAATTTATTGCTTTTAACATGCACAATGCACATCTTATGCATATTACCTTTTCAGAGGAGTTTACAAATTTTCAATAAAAAGAAACGATAAAAAATCAAAGGAAGTTACAGACAAAGATTATGACTTCAGCTTGTGATGTTTACATAGGCAATCCACGCTTCCCGCATTAATTTTTTATGCGGTCAATTAAATTATGCGCCCAGCACTTTTAGAGATGGCTTGTACAGTGGACTTGGCGGTAATGATACATTGGTGGAAATAACGTAAATAAATAGATGCCTTCGTAAACCCAAACCCCCCTCCCCACACCACCCATGGAAATCTAAAATGCACGAGACCATCAGTCATAGCCACTGCCATCAATTACCATTGACAATTGTCTACGACCGATCCGTCGATGGCAATCAACATCCACCATCCGTCAATGACCGACTATCGGCATCGGCAATCGTTCGTCGACGGCTCCTGATGGTGCTCATAAGTGCGGATTCCCCTAATCAAGACACGAGGCGGATGTCAAGTCTCTCACGTGCACCAACCGGCTTTTTAAAATACCATAGGATTTCTCGGCGCCTCATCTGCGAGATATCATCCAACCTTTAGGGAGGCCTCCTCTGAGTACATTCACTATTCGTCTAGCAACCAGCCAGCAGCTCGTCTCCGAGCTATTCTGCAGCCGAGCTTCCTCAGCCTTCTCGCTCGTTTCCGAGCTATCACAGAGCAGAGACTTCTCAGCTCACTTGCTCGTCTACAAGCTATCTTGTATCTGAGATTCCTCGGCGTCCCTGTTTGACCGGGAGCACGGAGCCCGAGCGGACCCGTAACTGCTCCGTGTATCTCGCCACGACGAGATCTCCGCCGCTCCACATCTTGCATCCCACGCTAGTGTATCTCGTCATTGATGGGCGTATCTCACCATCAACGCGAACGTGGCACGGGTGCGTAACAGACGGCAAGAATCTCGCATCAGCTCACTCCATGCGACCACTATATAAACCCCTCTTTCAGACGACTCGGATATCTCGAACTTATTCCAATACGCCACTACACTGCCATTATTCCTCGGTACTTATTTGATCGTCGGAGGGTCCTACAGTGATTTTCCACCATGGGACTTCTCTTGCATGTAGCCAGGTGTCAATAACAACCAACAACCCATTGAGATCTACATGCTCAGTCCTCATCTCAAATCTCAATTGTTCGACACCGCTAGCCCCAAGATCGACGGAGGACAATATCTGAGAAAGAAACCGACCTCTATCAGCTGGCGCCGTCTGTGGAAAAACCTTCCTTTTCCACCTAAGAAAGTTAATCTTCCACCCTCGATATAATGGCCAGTGATCCTCACCATGGAGATCCCAACACGAGCCGCCTCGTCCCCCACAACGGAGGCGGGTGCGGTCCCACTCCACCTCCCAATATCGTCGACGCCTTATTTTCACGGATCGACAGGTTTACAGCAATAGTGGACGCGCTCGCTCGTATTCAAACGGCCGGCCATGCCTGCCAAACCGATGTCCCAACTCTTCGAAACGACGGCGTGCGTGGAGCGACGGAGGAGCGCATTCAGGCCCTCGACCTCGCTCACGCCCATCTTGATTTCACCGAACACCGGGGGGCCGATTCCGGCAGTCACGATCCCTATACGAGAAATGATTCCATGACTCGTTGGACGCCGGATAGTTTGACACCGAGATCTCAGAGGAGACTGGGCCGTCGCTTTAACGCCCGCCGCGCTCTTTCGTCCCCTGAGGAGACGTCGGTCAAGTCGCCTGATTCCAGGAAAGACCGACGTCCCTGTACCCATCGAGACCGTGCACGTGGCTCACCTTGGGGGCGATCACAGAGGGTTCCCCTCGAGGACCTGATGAACGTGATAGAGTGAAACCGAAACCGCTCCATTGCGTAAGCCCAAAGCAGAGACAGCAGGCGCTTCGAGAGCGGCAAATTCTTAGGGTACTATCAGCGAATCAAGGCCCTCAAGAAGAAAATCGAAGACATACGACACGCTATCCGTTTGGTCGGAGGAGTGGTAAAGTACTCCGCAGATTCACTCACGAGGCCCTGCACAGAGAAGTTACTAGGTGAGCGAGTCTCGTCCAGGAACAAATCACCCAAGGTGGCCCTCTTCGACGGGAAATCTGACCCGAAAGATCACTTGGATGCGTTTATGGCAGGCATGAGCTTCGAAAACAACTCGGACGCGGCTCAGTGCCGATCCTTCCCCACCATCCTCATCCGGGCCGGCCGGGATTGGTTTCGCGGACTTGGGCCACACTCGATCTTGACCTTTGACGAGCTGGCAACTCAGTTCCTCGGTCATTTCGTCGGTAACCGGTGACAGAAAAGGATGGTTGGCTAGCTGTTTACCATCAAGAGTGAAGACAGGGAATTTTTCAAGGGTTTTGTCACCCGCTTCTATAATGCCCTTCTGGAAGTCCCCGAGCACCGCTACGAAACGGTTATCACCGCCTTGAGGTCGGGTCTTAGGCACAAAGAGTGGCTCCGCTCTTTTGCATTAGCGCAACCTAAAACCTTGGTCGAGGTAAAGGTCTGGACCGAGCTGGAAATCCAACTCAAATCTGAGGTTAACGCTCACATTTCCCAAGGATACCGGACAGACCAAAAGAAAAAGGACATGGAAGAAGATAAGAAGAAGGTTGATCGGTCGAAACCTTATACGCCGAGGTTTCGTGAGTACACATCCTTGAATGTCTCGCATGCCGAGCTGCTAGAGGAAGTAAAGAGCGAAAGATTCTTCAAGCTGACGCCGATGACACGAAAGCCGGGCAAGCGACTCCGCGGCCCGTATTGTGCCTATCATCGGATGCAAGGGCATCCGACCAAGGATTGTAGACAGCTACGCAATTACATCGAGGGGTTGATCCACTCCGGTCACTTGGCAAAATACTTGCGAGAAAAACGTTAAGCAGATAGGGGGCAAGCCGACCAACTTGAAGCCGGAGAGCTGACAATTAGGCAGATCATGGTCATCACCGACTGACCCGAGTCAGAGAAACAAGGACATTCACCGAATCCGGTCATTCAATGCAGGAGAGTTTAAACTATATCATCGAATCTGTATTTTCTTTAATAATAAAGATTCTTACTTCCTTGCAATTTGAACTGCTTCCTTTTGTTTCCGTGCTAAAACACCCAGCAGGGCCGGCGGGTAGCTTCCTGCCTGTCAAGCAAAGACCAGCCCTTCACTCAAGTAAATGAAGCTCGGATGTGCCTATAGGTAGGCGATTAAAGCCATCATCATGAGGCGGCCGGGTAGCTTCCTTCTCAGCCTATTCACCACGGGTAGCTTCTTTGCCAACAACGTCGTAGATCTAAAACTCTCATTACAAGACCACCGGGTAGCTTCCTGCTCGGCCCATCCACCATGGGTAGCTTCCTGCCCAAAAACGTCGCGGATCTAAAGCCCTCATCACGAGGCCGCCGGGTAGCTTCCTGCTCGCCCCATCCATCATGGGTAGCTTCCTGCCCAATAATGTCGTGGATCTAAAACCCTCATCATGAGGCCGCTGGGTAACTTCCTGCTCGGCCCATCCACCGCGGGCAGCTTTCTGCCCAACAACATCGTGGATCTAAATCCCTCATCATGAGGCGGATGAGTAGCTTCCTGCTCGGCCTATCCACCGTGGGTAGCTTCCTACCCCATAAAGACGTGAATCTAAAGCCCTCATCACGAGGCCACTGGGTAGGTTCCTGCTCGGCCCATCCACAGTGGGTAGCTTCCTGTCCAATGAAGACGTGGATCTAAAGCCCTCATCACGAGGCCGCCAGGTAGCTTCCTGCCTGGCCCTTCCATCGTGGGTAGCTTCCTGCCCAACAACGCCGTGGATCTAAAGCCTTCATCATGAGACCGCCGGGTAGCTTCCTGCTTGGCCCATCCACCGTGGGTAGCTTCCTGCCCAAACGAAGACGTGGATCTAAAGTCCTCATCACGAGGCCGTCGGGTAGCTTCCTGCTCGGTCCATCCACTGTGGGTAGCTTCCTGCCCAACAACGCCGTGGATCTAAAGCCCTCATCATGAGGCCGTGGGGTAGCTTCCTGCCCAACAATGCCGTGGATCTAAAGCCCTCATCACAAGATGGCCGGGTAGCTTCCTGCTCTGCCCATTCACCGTGGGTAGCTTCCTGCCCGACGAAGACGTGGATCTAAAGCCCTCATCATGAGGCGGCCGGATAGCTTTCTGCTCGGCCCATCTAAAACCCGCATCACGAGACGGCCGGGTAGCTTCCTGCTCGGCCCATCCACTATAGGTAACTTCCTAACCAACGAAGACGTGGAGCCAAAATCCTCATCATGAGGCGGCCGGGTAGCTTCCTGCTCAGCCCATCCACCGTGGACAACTTCCTGCCCAACAAAGACATGGATCTAAAGCCCTCATCACGAGGCGGCCGGGTAGCTCCCTACTCGGCCCATCCACAGTGGGTAGTTTTCTGCCCAATGAAGACGTGGATCCAAAGGCCTTATCACGAGGCGGCCGGGCAGCTTCCTGCGTGGCCCATCTGCAGTGGGTAGCTTCCTGCCTAACAACTTTGTGGATCCAAAGCCCTCATCACAAGACGGCCGGGCAGCTTCCTGCTCGGTCCATCTGCAGCGGGTAGCTTCCTGCCCAACACTTTGAATTATAAGCCTTCTTCACCAAAAGGCCGGGTAGTTTCCTGCTCGGCCCATCCACAGCGGGTGGACCCCTATCCGAGTTAATGTTCAGTCTTTCAACACTTGGAAACTCAAGAACAAAACAAGTCCAAATAAAAAGATGCAGGAGCGCAAGTGAACAGAGATGATCTCCGGGAGCTGTGCACCCCTATTTATACCCTCAGCGAAGACCATCCTATGGCCCAGATCCTCTCTTGCCAAACGAAGTGTCGCGCCCAAGGATTCACGTGACGCCATGCGGCGGCCGGCTATTAAACACCTTCCCTTCGCGCGGATCTGATCAAGCGAAGCGACGTTGCCTTAATGACACTGTCCCATCAACGATCCGCTGACATCATCCGAAGATGCGCTCGAAAATTAGAGCACTTAATTATCGCCATGTGGGTACGAAGATCAAGGAAACACAACTGCTGAACACCATGTCGTTTCCGGACAAATCGCCATGGAGAATTCTCGACACCAAGCTGAATAGAGAAAACCGAGCAGACCACTCTCGACCCGACTCATAAATAGGTCATAACGAGAATGGGGGCTAATGATGGTGCTCATGTTGGGTTATACTAGTGCCCTGACCATCTACCGTGGCCATTTGCGGAACAAATTTTTTTCTAGGGTTTAAAAACCGGCGTTAGAATAACCCGATGTCGGATCTACCATAAACCTAAACTAGCTAACATGAGAGGAGCTAACTACTATGATAGGAATTCTCACCCAAGGATCCGTGTCCTTCGGTCTCTTTTCCTCTTCGTTCGCTCCAAGTGATCTCCTTGATCGAGCTTGTTCTTCTTTCCTTGCTCCTTCGGTTCTCCTGGATCGCGCTTGTTCGTTGGTCCCCCTCCGTTGAAGATGATCCGCCCGAGGGATGTAGTCCATGGCTCTAGCTCCATACTAAGTATCAAGTAGAGCAACTAGAGACTTTAGATTGCTAGTCTAAAGAGTCTAGGATGGAGTGTGAGGTTTCTTGTGTGTGTCTCTATCTTACCGTCTCTCTTGATTCTCAACACATGAGAGTATAGAAAGGAGGTAGAAGATGAAGGTGGAGGAGATCAAGAACAAGAGAGGAAAGTGAAGCAAATTGGTGAGCTTGGAAAATAATGAAGCATGCATGTGAGAGAAAATCCTCACCATGGTTTTGTAAAACAATTCTTACCAATATAATATACCAACCATGCTTCAATAGTTGATACAAAACCTATTTGCACAACTCAGTAGAGCCGTGGTAGGGTAGTGATCAAAGCACAATGGGAACTCACACGAAATAAATGACAATCTCAGGTCTGAAGACTAACCTGTACTCCTGTCACCTGAGAACTGCTATTTGACGATAGGTATAGTACCATCTAGAAGTTCTCGGCGAGTACATCCAGTGTACTCACCCCCAGTGAGCACCTGTATACGATCTTAGGTGCAAAAGACTAATGGCTGCAGGACCAACCATCGCCCCTCGTCGGGGTCTGGAAACATATACACTAGTCTACTGCGGAATATCGATGCCCAGTCTCGATACTCCCACAACTAGGAACCTTTTAAGGATCTGCTTATCGACTACCCAGCTCCCACAAATATGATCGCCATCACAACGCAGGTAGTCAAGCAATGATCCTACGGGCTTTATATAGATGATACGTAATAACAAGTAAAACAAATGCACATATTAAGATAAAGATAAACCAGATAGCATATCGTCGTATCGAGTAAGATTGTCCTGTACATATATATGTCCAAGCATCCACATGTATATATATACTATAATGGCCTCTAGGGCATACATATCCAATAATCTCCTACTTGCACTAAGGCCATATATTGGCGTACCGAGTACCCAACGTCTGCTCTAGGGCTAGCTGTTGGCGTATCGCATACCCAATGTCTCAAAAAGTCGTCCGAACTGTGCTTGAGGGAGGGCCTTCGTGAATGGATCCGCCATATTGTCTTTTGTGTCCACTCTCCGCACCTCGATCTCCTGGCGATCAACGATCTCTCTGATTAGGTGATACCGCCTTAAGATGTGTTTGGATTTCTGATGGGACCATGGTTCCTTCGCTAGAGCTATAGCCCCATTGTTATCGCAATACAAAGGTATCGGATCAACAATGGACGGAACTACCTGAAATTCAGTAATGAACTTCTTCATCCAGACCGTTTCTTTTGCAGTATCGCTCGCAGCAATGTATTCAGCCTCCATCGTCGAGTTTGCGACGGTGTCCTATTTGGATCTCTTCTAACATACTGCCCCTCTATTGAGGGTAAACACAAAACCTGAGACAGACTTGCTGTCATCCTTGTCACTCTGAAAGCTTGAATCGGTAAAGGACCCGACCTTAAGGTCTTCGTTACCGTAAACCAAGAACATCTCCTTAGTCCTTCTCAGGTACTTGAGGATGTTCTTCACAGCTGTCCAATAATCCTCACCCGGGTTCGACTGATACCGGCTCACCACACTAAGTGCGCATGCTATATCTGGTCCGGTACACAATATCGCATACATTATAGACCTTACCGCTGAAGCGTAAGGTATAATGCTTATACGAACCCTCTCCTCATCGGTCTTGGGAGACATCTTCTTGGAGAGGGTGATTCTGTGCAATGCGGGTATATTACCGCGCTTGAAATCTTCCATACTAAATCTCTTTAGTATGGTCTCTATGTACATGAACAGTGAAAGTCCCAACAATCTCTTGGATCTATCTCTATAGATCTTAATCCTCAAAATGTAGGAGGCATCAACCAGGTCCTTCATGGAGAACCTTTGTGACAAGAATAACTTGACCGATTGTAGTATAGGAATATCATTTCCTATCAAAAGAATGTCGTTCACGTACAAGACTAGGAACACGACATTTCGTCCTACAATCTTCTTATATATACAAGCCTCATCCTCATTCTTGATGAAGTCAAATTCCTAAACTGTTTCATCAAAACAGATGTTCCAGCTCCGCGATATTTGCTTTAATCCATAAATGGATTTAAGCAACTTGCACACTTTCCCGCTGCTCCCACTGTCTACAAAACCTTTCGGCTGATCCATATAAAAGCACTCTTCCAAACTTCCGTTTAGAAAAGCCATTTTTACGTCCATCTGCCAGATTTCATAGTCATGGAAGGCAGCAATGGCAAGTAGGATTCGAATGGATTTGAGTATAGCCACTGGAGAAAAGGTTTTGTCATAGTCCACACCTGGTCTTTGACGAAAACCTTTTGCAACAAGTCTAGCCTTATACGTTTCCACCTGTCCATCTACACCAAATTTCCTTTTGTAGATCCATTTGCATCCAACGGGTTTTACCCCAGGTGGAGCAATATCCAAGGTCCACACTTTATTGGTGTACATGGACTCCATTTCGGATCGCATAGCATCTATCCATTTATTAGAGTCCCTACTGATAATGGCTTGCTTGAAACTAGTAGGATCATCTTCTTCCAAGATGCAATCCTCTCGATCTCCGTCTATGAGAAAACCGTAGTGTCTATGAGGCGGATGAGAAATCCTACTAGCCCTGCGGAGTGGCTGAGGCTCGTCCGGGGTTATTGAATCTTGAGATTCCACCAATTCTTCAGTTTGAGTTTGTGGTTCCAGAATTTCTTTTAGTTTTACTGTGCTCCCGCTTGTTTCTTTTGCAAGAAATTGCCATTCTAAAAAAGTGGCGGGCGAGATACAAACACCTTCTGTTTCTCGGTGTGGTAGAACAGATATCCCATCGAATGTTTTGGATATTTCACAAACTTGCATAAAACTGAACGTGCCTGAAGTTTGTCTGGATTTTGTACTTTAACATAGGCCGAACAACCCCATATCTTAATACGTTTAAGATACGGTCTTTTCCCACTCCATATTTCATATAGAATCTTAGGCACAGATTTATATGGAACATCATTCAACAGATATGCTGCTGTCAAAAGCACATGTCCCCAAAATGAAAGAGGCAACTCGGCATTACTCATCATGGAGCAAACCATATCCAAAAGGGTACGATTCCTCCGCTCCGATACACCGTTGTGCTGTGGTGTATACGGATGAGTAAGCAGAGAGAGAATTCCATTCTCTTTTAGGTATTCTAGGAATTCCATGCTTAAGTACTCCCCTCCACTATCAGATCGGAGGATTTTGATACGTTTGCCAGTTTAGTTCTCTACTTCGTTTCTATATTCTTTGAATTTCTCAAAAGTTTCAGATTTGTGCTTCATAAGATACACATATCCGAACCTAGAGAAATCGTCAGTGAATGTGATGAAGTATAAGAACTAGCCCCTTGCATATATAGACATCGGACCACACACATCACTGTGTATGAGTCCCAAGAGCTCTGCTGCTCTTTCTCCGTGTCCGGTGAACGGAGATTTTGTCATCTTTCCCTTGAGACAAGATTGATAAGTTTCATAAGATGAAAATTCGAACGTATTCAAATATCCATTTTTATGCAACTTACTTAGTCTTTTCTCTCCGATATGACCAAGTCTATAATGCCACAAGTAGAATTCGTTCTCTTCTGAACTCTTCCTCTTGCGTGTGTTTTGTATATTGAAAACTGCGTTTTGATTTAAAACATAGATACCATTACGCAGTGTACCTTCTGCAACTAATACCTTATCAAGGTAAATGTTCATGATATTTCTATCAAGAACAAAGTTATATCCATCTTTATTAACTAAAGAAACCGATAGGATGTTGCAAACCATGGAAGGTATATAGTAGCAATTGTTCAAAATCATAGTATTGCCATTTGGCAATGTTAGGTGATATTCACCGACGACAGAAGCATCAACTTGTGCTCTGTTCCCTACTCTGAGGGACATATCACCAGGTCCAACTATCTTACTTTTTCTCAGTTCCTGCAATAAATTACAGATATGAGATCCTGATCCGGTATCTAGTACCCAGGAGGCAGGACTGACCGAAAAGTAGTTCTCAATAACAAGAACACCCGAAGGAGACGCAATAGTATGCTTCTTCTTTGTTGGGGTCATCAAGGAAGTCATGCAATCCTCTTTCTTTTGCTCATACTCAATAATTGTTGTCATAAGTTAGAGCTAAACCGACGTTTCTCAGCCCCGAATAAGAATTCGGATCGGTCTAGCGATACATTTTATTATCTTAATTAGGGCGTGAATTGGTTGCTACCTGGAGAGAGAGAAAAGAAACACTCAGCGTGCACTCTTGCAAGATTAGATTGGTTATTGGTTTATCTGATCAGGATGGCTCCCACTGTTTTTCCAAACCTTAAAAGGAGAACTAGCTGGGATCATTAACACCTTACAAGTTCGCCAACCGTTCAGCCAGGTGAGTGTTGGTACTCCGAGAGAGGTTCCCCGTGCTCTCGTACGGACCTAATTAAAATAAACCTCGTTTCCGCAAAAGCGTAGCCCCGTTAACACTTTTCTAGACACCTAATAGGTTAGCTAATTGTGAAGTGAAAAATATCTCCCAAGAGTAATCCTACTCATCAGTGGGATCGGGATCCAACTATCATTGTATGATAAACTAGATGGAAACCACTCTAGTTACCACACTCCAAAACGTATGCAACGCTAACAAGTTTCTTGTATATTTGAAACTCCCGATGTGGTTTTTGCCCCTATGACCCAAGTGACCTTGACTGAGCCAACATATCAAAGGGTCCTAGTCAAGTTTAATCCGTCATTATCTTGATTGCATTAGACCCACCCGCACGAGTCTTTGACTGAGCCAAAATGATCGCACAACTATCCTAACCAATCGCATATAATGCTATAGAAAAGTATTATATAGCTACCGAACACTACGCCTCGGCTGAGCACGATACACGTAGCACGAATACCAAGCAATACCAATCTAAAATGACGGAGGGCTACGGCTGGTTTTTGGCGAAAAACCATTAACGTAATGAACTTGATATCGTTGAAGGAACCAAGTAGTTTTGAAAAGGAGTGGTTTAGGCTCCGCTTTTGAAAACTAGTGGTTTTGAAGAAAACCGAGTAATCTATAGCATAAACTTTTGCTCAAGAGGTCACGCCCCCGAGAAGGGATCTAGGCTCTTGCCTCCTAGAATGAGGTGCTGGACCAACACCACCATGCAAAGCGAAAGAATATGACTATAATTTTTCGAAATTTGTTCCAATAATATCTTTTAGGTTTCTTTTCTTGCATTAATCAAAATTAATGTGATCCCATCAATTAACCCATCACACCAGAAAAGAACGAAAATACAATGTACGTATATGTCATCCGCATTCGCCATGGGGCCCCGTCATGCACTGTTAGGTTACTTAACTAACGACAGAGCGGGGGCTGGACTAGCGCGGGTGCAAAACATATACAACATATACTAGTATATATAAATATATATAATATTCGTCCCAAGCATGATATAAGTAATATCACAGATCAACAACAAGCAACACAGAATAGTGGATAATCTTGAAGTCTCGGATTTCACTTGAGCTGCAAATAAAACTCGACGATCCGGTCGTATGGATAGCTCGTGCAATGAAAACTTGGACCCCTACGAGCGCGGCAAGTTACCCACCAATCCTAGAAGTGAGGCAACCCCAATCAATAAAGTGAATGGGCCACTCAGAACTTCACAAAATCCGGTAACTTGAGTGCCTCTCTGTAGGTCATCCTATACCCCCTATGAGTGCGGCGAATAGCCCGTCAATTTTAGAGTAAGGCCCCTTCCGTCTCAACGCCATGAGATGCGGGCTCGTTGCCCTATAGAACCTGACTATTCGAGTACTCTACCGCTGGGTAATCTTAATACAGAAAAGAAAAAAATATATGTACAATGGTGACATCGACCTCAACCTGGTCGTGTCTCGATCAAATAATATACAACACGGCAGAAATGGCTGTCCATATGTCGGACGCTCGCCCCGTAATAACAAATATATAAATGAATCTTAACTGTACTACCACCATTGTACCGCAAGTTATCCACCACGACAATCTAACCATAATATCAGCACAATCACAGAATATCAACATGAATGTCATATTCGCAAACCCGCCTAATAGAATATATAGCCGTTAGACGGGTTATACCGCTCAATGACATTCACGGTCGCAGATATTAATGTATGCACTGAAACTTATAAACGGTGTTAAAATGGTGACTTCGAAATACTCCGTATTGCCCCAAACCAAAGATGACAGAATATGTAATCTGGGCAAAATCAAACAACACCTGAAACCCTAAATCCAAGATTACAGAACACCAAACAAAATTCAAGAAAAAACCCTAATGTAGAACTGGCCAGGCCGGTATTTTCAAGCTTTTGGCCGGCAAAAAAATTGTTGTTTTGTCTCGTTTTTTGGTAGTGTTCTGGTTACATGAAGAAGAGCACTCTGCAATTGTTTTAAAAAAAAATATAGCATCTTAAAAATTTGACAGAAACTTGGATTCTTGTTTCGATATTTCGGAGTTATTTTGGCTTCGTAACTTTATACATCGTTTAAACTGCTAGTTAAGGGTTTATGGGCTGGTTCTGATACCATGTTGGGTTTTATACTAGTGCCCTGACCATCTGCCGTGGCCGTTTGCGGAACAATTTTTTTTCTAGGGTTTAAAACCTGACGCTAGAATAACCCGATGTCGGATCTACCATAAACCTAAACTAGCCAACATGAGAGGAGCTAACTATTATGATAGGAATTTTTACCCAAGGATCTGTGTGTCCTTCGGTCTTCTTTCCTCATCGTTCGCTCCAAGCGATTTCCTTGATCGAGCTTGTTCTTCTTTCCTTGCTCCTTCGGTTCTCCTGGATCGCACTTGTTCATCGGTCTCCCTCCGTCGAAAATGATCCACCCAAGGGATGTAGTCCATGGCTCTAGCTCTATACTAAGTGTCAAGTGGAGCAACTAGAGATTTTAAATTGCCAGTCTAAAAAGTCTAGGATGTGATGTGATGTTCTTTGTGTGTGTCTCTATCTCACCTCCTCTCGTGATTCTCAACACAAGAGAGTGTAGAGAGGAGGTAGAAGATGAAGGTGGAGGAGCTCAAGACCAAGAGAGGAGAGTGAAGCAAAATGATAAGCTTGGAAAATAATGAAGCATGAATGTGATAGAAAATCCTCACTATGGTTTTGTAAAACAATTCTTACCAATATAATATACCAATCATTCTTCAATAATTGACACAAATGAATTGAAAATCATTTGTTAATATTATTGAGGTATGGTTCTCACCATACTCCCCTCATCTTGCTTTATACCTCATTTTCCATTTAAGAATAAATGGTAATAACCAAAATGACGTGTCTACCTTCTAGAATGTTTTCCGTATAAATACGGATTACACTCTACTGTATATACATACCTGTATTCGTATCGAAATACGAATACCCAAAGAGATAGAATAACACAAAGAACATAATACTAGAATATACATATATGTAAATTATTAAATCAATACCTGATTTAATAATCCGGCTCAATCCTGAGCCGGCTAGTATTATCAACTGTTCGATCGAAAGTCCGGGTACATAGTACAATCAATCGATCGGAACCCTGCACGTATCCAATACGGCTACTACATCATTTCGCCTGAACTAGGGAAACCCTCTGTATGGGACTCTAAAGACTCGACAATATGTCGGCAGTGAGCTACTGGATAAATCCATAACCACAAGCACGTCAGCGGAACTAGCTGTACGTAACGGCTACCCGGGTACCTGTCAAAAACGAAGGCCGACGAGCAAACTCATCCGGATCCCTACTGAGCTTATCTGTGACAATCTCCGTACAGTCCGGTCTCTTCGTCTGAGAGTATCACATACCGAGTCTAGGGGTGGTAAACGTCGGACCCTAATAACCTGATAATTCGTGCTGACGCGGTTCAGGACCAATCCGGGAAACTACTGATCAACCTATCAGTAAATCTCAACCGCTTTGGCCAAGGTCTTACGGTCCTGGCCAATCGAACACAGTGCGATATTGACTTCCTATACCGGGAGAGACAAATCCCCAACAATCACTCACTGTCTCTATGTGGCTCGGGACTGTACCCAACCAAAACCTGTTTGCACAACTCAGTAGAGTCGTGGTAGGGTAGTGATCAAAGCACAATGGGAACTCATACGAGACAAATGACAATTTCAGGTCTGAAGACTAACCTGTACTCTTGTCACATGAGAACTGCTATTTGACGATAGGTATAATACCATCTAGAAGTTCTCGGCAAGTATGTCCAGTGTACTCACCCTCAGTGAGCACCTGTATACGATCTTAGGTGCAAAAGACCAATGGCTACGGGACCAACCATCGCCCCTCATCGGGGTCTGGAAACGTATACACTAGTCTACTCCGGAATATCGATGCCCGGTCTCAATACTCCCACGACTAGGGACCTTTTAAAGATGTGCTTATCGACTATCTAGCTCCCACGAGTATGATCACCATCTCAACGCAAGCAATGATCTTACGGGCTTTATCAACATGTATATATGATACGTAATAACAAGTAAAACATATGCACATGTTAAGATAAAGACAAACCAGATAGCATACTATCATATCGAGTAAGATTGTCCTGTACATACATATGTCTAAGCATCCACATGTATACATATACACAAGTCTCTTACGTGCACTAGCCGGCTCTTTGAAGCACCATGCGAAGGGGACATTCCCGATGCCTCATCTCCGAGGTATCATCCAATCTTTGGGGAGGGCTCCCCTGAGTACATTCACTATTCGCCTAACAACCAGCCAACAGCTCACTTCCGAGCTATCCTACAGTCGACCTTTCTCGGCCTTCTCGCTCATTTCCGAGCTATCACAGAGCAGAGACTTCTCAGCTCACTTGCTCGTCTCCGAGCTATCCTGTATCTGAGATTTCTCGGCGTCCCTATTTGGCCAGAAGCGCAGAGCCCGAGCGCCCCCGTAATAGCTCCGTGTATCTCGCCACGTCGAGATCTCCGCCGCTCCACGTCCCGCACCCGCTCTAGCGTATCTCGCCATTGATGAGCGTATCCCGCCATCAACGCGAACGTGACGCAGATGCGTAACGGACGGCAAGAATCTCGCATCGGCTCGCTCCATGCGACCGCTATATAAACCCCTCTTCCAGACGACTCAGATATCCCGAACTCATTCCAATACGCCGCTACACTGCCATTATTTCTCGGTACTTACTTGATCGTCGGAGGGTCCCACGGCGGTTTCCCATCCTAAGACTTCCCTTGCAGGTAGCCAGACGTCAACAACAACCAATAACCCATTGAGATTCACACGCTCAGCTTTCTTCTCAAATCTTAACAATTCAACACCGCTGGCCTCCAGATTGACGGAGGACAACATCTGAAAGAGAAACCGACCTCCATCGGCTCCCATCCGTTGGCAACCAACGGCCACTAATGACAACCTCCTCTCAACAAAGAGAAGCCATCAGCGACTGTTGGCGGCAAACCCCGTCACCAACCTCCGACAACCGCCGCTAGCCACTGTCAATCTAGAATCACTGTGCTGGAACATGTCCTCTAATGACACCTGCTGGCGGCCATGCACCTGGGACTGCCATTGTCAATCTTCGCTAGCAATCCCGTGCCGGGACAGCAGCCGAACACTGTCCATCAAGGACCACCGTGTCAGAAATCATTTGCCAACTGGCGGCGACCTACCGATTGACTCTAATTGTTAGAGTCCTCTTTCTGTCATTGTTTGGCTCTATGTCACCATCTAGTCCAGAGTAACTATCTATTATTTATTTTTAAAATATATGGAGTTCGAAATCAAACAGACGCATTTTAAAATGAAAAAAATTATATCAAAATGATTTGAAATCTAAAGTTCTAAAATTACCTAAGGCATACCTCATAAATTTCTATGCGGACGTTTTCTTTTTTCTTTTTCAAAAGAAAGAAAGCCACGGCCAATCTCTTTGCGTCTCTCAATTTGCCGGTTCGATACGACAAATGCCATCAGCAGCTATATTAATAGATCTCTCTCACTTCCGCTTAATCCCTTTCCCTTTTCGTCGGGGAAAAAAAAGGAAAAACAAAACAGCAGCAGCAGCGATAGGTTTGAAATCGTTCGTCGCCGTTTCGCCCGATTCGCACTTCCCTTTGGAGAACCTCCCCTTCGGCATTTTCCGGCCAAATCTCGCCGCCGGCTATGCTCCGTCACCTCGTCCGGGCGTCGCGATCGGAGATTGCGTTCTCGATCTCTCCGCGATCGCATCTGCTGGTCTTTTCGATGGTCCCATCCTCAAGAGCTCTCACTGGTTCTTTCAGGTTTGATTTTTCCAAATTTTTTTATCGATTTTTTTCTTTTTTGCTTAAATGTTCATTTTTTTGGTGAAAGGTTGGAGAGCTGAGTTCTTTCTTTTGTTAATTTTAATTTTTAAGTGGTTTGTTCATGAAAGCAACTTAACCAAAGTTGCTGCTTGCTAAGGATTAGCCGTATAAATGCCCTGAAGACTTGGAAAAAATTACACCTCTGCCACCAAATTTGTAGGGAAAGGGAGTAAATTTCCTAGAGATTGGCATATCGAAGCAAGGAAATTGATTATTCGAGCGCTGTTTGGGTATGGAGTTGGGCAACCTCAAACTCCTTTTAAAAATAAACTCTAGTTATGTTATAAGAGAATTGTTTGGGAAAATAGAGTTCAGAAAACTTAGATTTAGAGAACCGTGGTTATCTCAACTCCAAAGTTGAGATAATTGCAGTTATCTCAGATCCAAAACGAATGCTAAACAGGGCGAAGTTAGCATTTTGGAGTTAAATGTTGCCAAGAAACTTTATGGAACTCCACTTTAGAAAACTTAACTCCATCCCCAAACAGGGCTTTAGGGGTTTAAGCTAAACAATTTAATAAAAGCCCCTCTCTTTGTCATGTCCTTTTTTCTAGTAATAATATGGTACTGGAGAAATTTTGTCAATCTTGGTTTTATGGAGGCTTTTGTTTTTGAGCCTGGGAGGATTAGCTGACTCCATTTTTTTGCTAAGAAAATGCTTAAATGGTGATGATATGACAGCCTAGATTGTGATGGTTCCATAGTCTTATACAATCAAATATACATGTTTTAGCGCTTGTTAAATTTAGTTTTAAGCATTGCTGAATTTGTTTAATAATCTCTAATTGTACAACCAGCCTTCGCTTAACATGTTTGTGGGGTTGGGACGGCCTGCGTGGAAGGAAGCACGATCCACTATACAAAAGCTTCTATCAGGTTCCTTTTGTTTTTTGCTATCGAAGAATTATATATAAAGCTAATACTTCAATGCACAATCAGATCTTCTATGTCTGCGCATACAGGTTATGGCGATAGATGATCAGTGGCAAACGAACAATTAAAAATAGAAAATCTTATTATAGTTTTTATTTAAAAAAAAAAGCATCCAAGTTCATTATCTTAATAGTTTGTTACAATGGAAAAATAAATATAAATGAGTCTAGTAAGCCAACAATTTACTTGATACAATGTGTATACAAAAATAAACGTACGCCAAATTCTATAAAATAAAAGAATAAAAATCTTTTACAGAACTCTTTCTTCTCCCTTTTTCATCTTCTATCTCCCTTATCTAAAAGTACAATACATATAATTTATGGGCAACTTTGCAATTGTGGGTCTTACTTCCGATTGGCCGTGCTCCATCAAAATCTCCGGCAAGGAGGGTTTTGTATCGCTAGGAGGGCTTATGCCTTGGTGGCGTGCACGAGTTTCCGATGGTTAATTTTAAGACCTACGGTTGATCGGAAGTTTCCGGGGTTTCCGATGGAGCACGATCAGAAGCAAGACATGCAGTTGCAAAGTTGCCTATAAATTATATGTACTTTTAGATATGAAAGATAAAAGATGAAAAAGCGCTCTGTAGAAGAATTTTTTTTGGTTTTATTTCAACTTTTTAAATAGCAATAGTTATAGTTAGATAAATATAATAAATAAAGGAACTGACTTAGTCCACTATCCCATTATTTGTGGGATAAGGAGCATACAAATAGCATCCCCTATAATAACTTTTACCAAAATCTCACTCGGTAGAAGTTGTGGACTAAGTGCTATATATATTTCAAAATTAAAAACTCATTTTTTTAAGACTTATGTCCAACGTTATTCATAGAAAGTAATTAAACTATGGGCATAATCCAGAAACCATAAACAGCTAAATTGTTCCAAACCTCTTATATTTTTGTTTGACTTTTGAGTCCTTCATGAGTAATTCATTTATTCCTATCAGTTGGTATTCCTGGTCGCAAGCCAGGATGGAAAAACTTTGAAGGTTGACAATAGCGGACTGCCAGCCTTTAATATAATGTTTATGGCGTTCATGATATGCTGAATAAATTCAATTCTTGTTTTAGAACTTTACTTTATTGCTGGTGCATCTCATTCTATTCTAATATCATGATATTCTGACCAATTCTTGAGAACTTGTCTTGGGTTATGAGACACAGTGTGCTATATATAAGTTAGTTGTTTTAACCGATGTAAAGGGACAAGGTCTGGAAGATATTTTCGTGACTCACGGAAGAACTGTATTATATATTCTACAATCACTGTATTCATAAGCCGAAGCTTGTGGGTTGTGGGCTAACAATTTATGTCAAGCAAATTTAACACTCAACACCTTCTCATGTGGGTTTCTGGTGCACATGGAAAGGCTGCCAACATAAGATTGCTCTCTGGTATTTTAAATTTCCAATGATGATGTTTGAGTCAGGACCTCTTGAAAGTTGAAACAGAGTGTTGATCCCCATTATAGAAAACCACTGCACCCAAAAGCTTAAGCTTGTGTTTTTTCCCATGTGAATTACCAATATATATCAAGGAAATTAAACATGTAACACATATTATATGGTTCATGGGCATGCATGATTTTTGTTGTTGAAATTAAACTATGTTTAGTTCATACTTGTATTTTTGGATATAAAACCAACATAGATAATACTATTTTTTCCCCTATCAAACTGCTCCTTAGACTACTTGCGAGATGCAAAGTAGTCGATTAACTTTTATGTTAACTTTAACATAGCACATAAACCCCTCTCTATGCAGCTGATGAGCCGACTTTACGTGACAACACTAATTTGAGGGAGAAATCCCTTCTTCCAATGGTTAGTGTTTTTCTTCAGCATAGTTTACTTACTAAACCTGAAAATCTTTTCAATATTAACATGGTCATTCACCCAACAGGGCGAAGTACAAATGCTTCTACCAGTTGTAATAGGGGATTACACCGATTTCTTTTGCTCCATGCACCACACTAAGAACCGTGGAACCATTTTTCGTGGACCTGAGAATCCAATCCAACCAAACTGGTATTTTTAGTCATATGTGCCCCCCCCCCCCCTTCCTGGCCATCTGAAACAATCTAGTGTCATTTCTTGGCTCAAACAGTACTAGCTTAAATGTATTTTTATCCTCACATGTTAACAAGAGTGCAAATATTATTGTCCGTATCCATGCTTATTGTGATTAACCAATTTTTGCAAGTACCAGATCTATGATTTTTGAAGGTTAATTAGGAACACTAGAAGTATTTTTTTGCGGTATATAGGAAGGCTAGAGCTAAGCCTGTCATCCTTCGTCATGAATAGGGTTTATTACAGACCTGGCCAGAATAGAGCACAATTTCATGTTTCAGGACATTCTCCTACCTATATATGCTACGACCTAAAATTGTTGTTTATGGAAGATTGGTTTTAGGGATCTTTTGCGTGAATTTCTATTAAGTCGGCACTAGCGTTTCCAATATTCTTCTTACAGCTTCTATCCATGTCAATAGTCTTGTTCTCTTTCATAACCTTGCAATTTTGTAATTTAGTTGAAGTATGCCCATGATCTATATGAAGAGTAACCATTATGGTTATGTAATTACTGAGAACATGGTCTTTATATATTGTGCAGGTTGATGAAGATTTCGAGAAAATCTATCTTCTTTATTATTATTTGCATCATATGCCATAATATTTTGCCTTTTTGGGATATAGTTTCGAAAAAGGCCATGTGATTTATCAGTTTTTTTTGCATATGTTCCGCATTTATTTCTTGTATTCTTTGTTAGATTTATATCTGTTTGTCACATTCCTGCACTCTTACCGTTTTACATGTAGTTTACTTATTATTATTATTCCACAGTGTTTGGTTATCTTGTGAATAAGTCAATAAACCCCTTTTATCTTTATGCTTATCACGAGCTCTCATCTCATATCATGTTTTCAAGATCAAGACTGGTTGAATCTTCCAGGTTCCACCTTCCCGTTGCTTATCATGGACGTGCATCATCCGTTGTGATATCTGGAACAGATATTATACGCCCAAGCTTAGTTTGCCTTGAATAAAACCAGTCTATGATGCTGCTCAGATAATGTTACTTTCCGATATTCTTGTACAGTAATAATTGCTGCCCTTGTGGCCAACTTGTCGATAGTGTGATATTTCATGTTCTTAAAAATTCCCGGTCGTTGCACCAAAACTCCAAAGTCTCCGAAGTTGTGGTGAGGGTTGAAGAATTTAATTTATATTCTAACAGCCCTGCAGGTTAAGCAACCTTTTCTGGGGGATGAAACTTAGGCTTCTGGGGTGCTTTATCCGTTTTTAATCCGTTTATCTGGTGGGATTTGAACCTGAGTTGATCTGATGCCAATCGAATGTCCCTTCCAGTTCGTCGTGTTTGAATATAACAATATAACCTTCAATCCTCAAGATGGACTTAGAAGTTTTCGTGCAGGGACTTAAAAATTAACATTTATTATTCTCTAGCAATCTGTTCAATGCTGATCCTTTATTTTCCATCTTTGATTTGTCTAGCACATCTGCTGACTGGGTTGGGTCAAGCAGCAGTTAGGTTGTTTGATGTAAATTTACAGCAGCATTTAGGTTGTTTGATGTAAATTTAAAACGACACCTTTTTTATTTCTCTATCAATATGTTCAATGCTGATCCTTTATTTTCCAGCTTTGATTTGTCTAGCACATCTGCTGACTAGGTTGGGTCAAGCAGCATTTAGGTTGTTTGATGTAAATTTACAAACGCACCTTTTCTATTCCCTAGAGGTCAAGGTCATCCAAGAGGAAATTCTCCATATTTTGGGCCTACACAGAAGTTGGATTTTGAGCTTGAAATGGTTAGTGTTCAATATGTAGTTTTATTTTTGATGCATTTAAAGGTTAACAATAATGTAATCAAGTGATCGTCTTTTCAATTGGTCATTATATTACTTCCAGGCTGCTATAGTTGGTCCTGGGAATGAGTTAGGCAAACCCGTGGATGTTAACGAGGCAGCTGAACATATTTTTGGACTTGTATTGATGAATGATTGGAGCGGTAATCCAAGTTTTTTTTTTCATGTTTTGGATTGCCTTTTTCTCATAATTTTAATTCGTATATCTTCTGATGTCTAGAAGTAATTTGACAGCTAGAGATATTCAAGCATGGGAATATGTTCCACTTGGTCCTTTTCTCGGGAAAAACTTCGGTGAGCATCATTGTTACTCTTTTGTTGGAATATAGTCCTTCATTATACAGCAGCTATAATTAGTTATTCAATTCCTCGTAGAAAGTCTTTTGTTATGAGCAGCAAATATTCATTATGTCTGTAGTTATAGAGCAACTTTAACTGGGAGGAATTGCACTTTCTGACAGTACATTGTTTAAAATTAGATTAATAATAATTAGAGCCTCGTCTTCAATTTGAATTTCTTAGGTACTACTGTATCTCCCTGGATTGCGACTCTCGAAGCTCTTGAACCTTTTGCTTGTGATGCTCCAAAACAGGCAACTACAGTTTTTTTAACTGATTTTCTGCCTCCAAATGCATGATAAATTGCAGACTTGCTTGAGCTTATAATATGCATTGAATATATTTATTACTGTAGGGTGTTTTTCGTCACCCCATTGAGATGTGAATGCGCGCTCTTGTCAGACGCATATAGATTTCCTCTGCCTAGGGTAGGCCGGGATTTATTGATTGTGAGGATCCGAATCTCCGGCAGCCGCGGACTAAGCTGTCGTTAATTACCCCTCGTCTTTGAAGCGAAAGTGTGTCTTAAGGGGACTTGGATGTATCGGGGGCTACGCAGAGTTTACGGGGGTCCCGTTATCCGGATAGCAGGCTGGGGGTCAAGAGGACTAGCAGCCCCCTTGCGGGTGCGGGACAACGTCCTGTTAGAATTTTTTTGAAACGGGGATGTATTTTTAGCGTGGAGTACATGGGAAAAGTGAGGCGATGAGCGCCCGAAGGACGCGTGCGTAGTGTGTGGGCATTGGGCGCCCCCGGCGCCTCACGCGCCCGGCGCGTGGGCGCTGGGAGCCTGCAGGAAGAAAAAAAGGGGGAGACTTAGCCTCGGGATTAGGAGTTAAACTCTGAGAGACTTTGGAAACTTCCAGAAAAGGGGAGGATTTTTATCTGTATGGAGTTAAACTCCCAAAGGATTTTGAGTGGAGTTAAACTCCCAAAAGAATTTTATTTATGGAATTAAACTCCAAAAGATTTTGAGTGGAGTTAAACTCTCAAAAATCTTCGGAGATGATTAAAAGGGACTCCTTTATTCTTCCTTGAGCCCTGGATCCTCTCCTAAGCCTCTGATCTTTTCCAAAGTGAGATTTTTGGAGATGAGTCTTCTTGTTCCTCCTCTCTGTTGGTTGGATCTTGGAGAAAAGGGGGTTAGACTAAAAAATTTCCCCTTTTAGAGATTTGATGCGAGATCTGAGCTCCCCTTTATGGGTTTTATGGTGAAAAATTATTTATTTTTGAAAAAAGAAAAGTTAAACTCTTGATTTAATTTAAGAAAAGGAAGAAGGTTTAGAACATTGACGAAGGAGAAGGAGTCACAGAAACCTTAATTTTTGAGGGGAATGCATTATTATCCTTCATTTCATTGTCATGTTGCTTTATATAGACTTACAATTTTACATATAGCTCCTTGGGCTTTACAAAGTGACATTTTGCCCATCCCATGCCTGATGTGCTTATTTCTTTTGCACATGAGCCATGGGCTTTACAAAAATTTGGGTTTATGTCCATTTTCCTTACATTTATTAATACAAATTACATCAAAATTATTTATTACATAATTTTCATTTTGGCATAGGGTTGCCCGGCCGCGGGGCTCGACTTGGGCATGGGCCTACTTGATCTGGGCTTAGGCCCGCTCACTTGGGGTTGACTTTGACTTGTTCAACCGGGGTGTAATTTTTGACCTCAACACAGTGCCTCTATCAATAATGCACACCGCGTACATGAGTTGTGTACATGAAATTGATGGACCTTGTTCCGCAGAAGTTTGACTTTGAGGTGGAGCATCATTCCAGGGGCGGAGCATCTTTCCGGGAGCATGATTCTGGGGGTCGGAGCATCAGTCCGATTTGCGGAGCATAATTCCGGGGGCCGGAGCATGGGAGGATATATTCTGAGACGAAGCATGGTTTCGATGCAGAGTTCCAGGACGAAGCATAATTTCGACACGGACAGGTGTATCCTGGGACGAAGCTTAATTCTGGCACAGGGCAAACATTCTGAACGAAGCATGGCTCCGATGCAGAGATTGATTCTCAGGCGAAACATAATTCCGACAGGGAAGGCATATACTCCGAGATGAAGCATGATTCCGACACGGGGTACATTCTGAGACGAAACATGATTCCGATATAAATGTTGCTTCCAAAGCGAAGCATAATTTTGACAGGGACGGCAGATACTCCGAAGCGAAGCATGATTTCGACACGGGGTGTATTCTGAGACGGAGCATAGTTCCGGTGCAGAGGCGGTTGATTGAATTGATTTGGTTCCCGTTTTGATAACGTGGAGGTCGATGCTGTCCTTTTTGCGACGTGAACGGTCGGTGTTGTCCTTTTTGCGACTTGGACGGTCGATACTGCCCTTTTAGCGACTTGGACGGTCGGTGCTGCCTTTTTAGCGACTTGGACGGTCGATGTTGCCCTTTTAGCGACTTGGACGGTCAGGGTCGTCCTTTTGGCGACTTGAATGGTCGATACTGTCCTTTTAGCGACTTGGACGGTCGGTGCTGCCCTTTTAGCGACGTGAACGGTCGGTGTTTGATTTGACTTGCTCCGCTTCTTGCGATGTCAGGGATTGGATTTGACTTGCTCCGCTTTCTGCGGTGTCAGAGTTGGATTTGACTTGCTTCCAAAGTGGAGCTTCATTCCGCCACGGAGGTCGTTGGTCGACTTGATTCCGAGACGGAGCATAATTCCGACGGGAAGGTCATTGGTTGACTTGACTTGGGAGTTTCTTCTCCGTCCAACGGGGCTTTTGAGCCTGGGACTTGGAATTTGGGGTTTTGTTCGGCGTCAGCATCACTACACTGGAATATGGTAACGGGAGCGTATCATCATTTGCCGTGGAGAACATCGGATTTGGGTTGACATCAGCATCGCTACATTGGAATATAGTACCGAGAGCGAATCATCATTTGCCGTGGGGGGTTTCCCTCATTTCCAGTTTAACGACTTAGGAGTCATCTGTTCCCAGTTTAACGACTTAGGGGTCTATTGGATCGAAAGTTTGGATTTTTGGGATTGGGGTCGGCATCAGCGTTGCTAACACTGGAGCACAAGTGGCAGGAGCAATTCATCATTTGTCTTTTCCTGTTGGGGAGCGATGGCTTAGGAGATAGATTTAGATCCGTATCTCTTAAGGCTTTCCAATTTTATGAGCCGTAAGGGTCCCATAAAAGTATTTTCTCCCTACGAGTCGAAAAGATCTCGTAGGTGTATTTTCTCCTTAGGAGTCTAAGGACCCCAAGTGTGTTATTCCTTCGTGAGTCGTAAAGATCCCACGAAGGTGTTTTCTTACGAGTCGAGAGGATCTCGTAAGGTTTGTTCTCCTCATGTATCGTAAGGACACATGAGTGGGTCCTTCCCAAATGGAGCATAATTCCGATGGCGGAGACCGATCGCGTGACTGGGGATTGCGGTGGGGCATGGGTGATGAGAATTATTTGAGCTCTACAGTAGTCAATTTAGGGACCAACCGTAGGGTTGGGAGAATTTTGGGAATTTGGATTTTGATTGGCGTCTGCATCGCTGCACTGGAATATGGACCAGGAGCGACCTATCATTCGCCGTTTAGGGATTTGGATTTTGGTTGGCGTCTGCATCGCTGCACTGGAATATGGTACCAGGAGCGACTCATCATTCGTCGTTGGGATATTCGGGGGATTTGAAATTTTTTTGACGTCTGCTTCGCTAACACCGAAGCATGGTTTCAGGAGCGACTCATCATTCGCCTTTGGAGGGGTATGAAGTTTTTTTTCTTTTCTTTTATTTAAAAAAAATACCGCGATTGCTCTATCATTTCAACTTTTTTTATCGCGAAGGTCGCGATTGCCCTATCATTTCGGCTATTTATTCGCGGTTGCCTCATCATTTCGGCTCTTTTTTTTACAAATTTTTTTTCACTCCCAGTTTAACAACTTAGGGGTTGATTGTTTTCAGTTTAACAGCGTGGAGGTCGATGCTGTTCCCAGTTTAACGACGTGGTGGCCATGGTGGTCGACCGTTAGAGCCTGGGCTCAATTTTGCACGAACCACGGGCTCCTTTGGCTTAATTGCATAAGCGGGCTCTTCATCATCTAGACCAAGCCGGTGTTGGATGGCAACAATCACGTCATCGTCATGGCTATATCGTCATGGCTATAAGGCGTAGGAGGACTTGTTCTTCTGGGCTCCATCATGTAGACCGCATGGGTTGTGTGCCCGTCTACTACTTCATTGGCAATATTGCTCGTTGGGCTTTTGGCCTGTTGTCTTGGCCTGCTCTTTCGAAGAAAGGGCAAACGATTGAGAGCAGCAGATTCCCGAAGGGTTTCGGTCTCTGTTTGTATAAAATTGACGGTTGCTGCTTGATTGTTCGCCAACATGCCTTTAGACAGTTCTATCTCTCCTGCCTTGAATTCCATTTCGACACAATCTTTGAAGACGAAGCAGTCCTCAATGGTATGACCTATCACTCTATGATAGGGGCAATGTTTGGGGTCGTTGGTCATATTCGCTTTTTGAGGTCTTTTTGATTCTGGCAATTGTAGACCGTTTCTTAGGGTATCTTTAAATATTTTGCGGACTTTGTCCCTTCTGAAGGAATAGACCTTATCTAGTTTCTCTTTTAGTGGAGATTCTCCTCTCTCCGAACATTGGCTTTTTAAGCTGGTTGGCATTAGGTCCACTCATCCCTCGCTAATTTCGATTAGCCGAAGTGTTAAAAGATTCAGTATTGTCGGAATTTCCGTCTTTACGATTATCGTCCTTTCGGTTTCTCTATAATCAATTGTTATTTTGGGAATCTGAAGAAAATTCCTGTTTTGAGCGCTCCAACATTTGAACTTTTTTGGTCAGTTCTTGGAACGTCTTGAGACCTGCGGTGCACAGAAAATGATTTATCCAGGTGCCAAGATTTTCGATGAGGAGATTGACGGATTGGTCTTGTTTCAACGGTGGCTTACATCTGACGGAGAGATTGCATCATCGGGTTATAAAATTCGTGCTGGTTTCGTTGTTCTTTGTCTTGGTCCTTACGAGATCGGCAATGGTGAGCTTATCGCTGACACTCATGAACCTTTGTCGAAACAGAGATTCTATTTGGACGAAAGTAGTAACGGAGCCATCCGGTATGTTCGCGTACCAGTCGAAAGCGACATCAGTTAAGTTATTAATGAACCGGCGGAGGAGAAGTGCATCATTGCCCCCAGTATCCCCGCATGAAGCTTTAAAATGGGCGATGTGTTGATTCGCATTTCCCGTCCCATCGAATCTTCCGAATTTAGGGAAGATATAGCCACTAGGAAACTCTACCAGATCATACCGAGCAAGATATGGTCTCCCATTACTACTGGCATCTTTTTGCACTTCGGTTTCGGCTACCAATGTTTTGACTTTGTTGGCGACCAAATCCGTGATTTGATCTTGAGTTAGCAGGTTGCTGTCATCGGTAGTCAAGACATTTCCAGAGATAGGATGCAACCGTCTTTCATATGGTTCGCCCACCTTTGGATTTGAGGGAATAGGCGTCGGCTGCCTTGGGACACTGTTTCCCGGTTCATGAGTAGAGCCCTGCGTTTGATAAGGCGGCTGAGAGGCAAATTGGGCCGTGAGCAGTAAGACGATGTTTGTCAAGTCGTCGATCTTCGAGTAAAGCTTGGCCATTTCCTTGTCTTTGTTTCTGAGCCTCCTTTGGATCTTTTGGAGAAGTTGCTGCTCCGCGGTCTTAGGACGGAATATTGGTTCCTCTTTTGCTTTCCGAGCCCGACTCCTCATGAACCGAGGGATCTCTCTGCATATCAGCCTCACTGGAAGGGTTTTCATTACCTTCCAGAGGAAGCTGGTCTTGGGAAGTGACAGCCACATTCACACCAGATTGGATCTGAGATGTGGTGGCCCGTCTTTGCTCTTGCTGCGCATGCCCACCATATAGACAGTGTGGACCATATGTTCAGCCATCTCTTTATCTTTGGCGGCTGATTTTTCGGACTGTCGTCGTTGTCCTTTCTCTTCTGGAAAGGATATGCGACTGAAGACGGTTGGCCTGATTGAGTTCTTGGGTGGCGCTGTCCAGATCGCAGTTTTCTTGACTCTTGCGGTCATGACGTTCCTCTGAACCAATTTCAACTGTTCAAAAGAGTTAGCGAGCTTTACAGCCGATTTCGCTGTTGTTTCGGGTAGCCCTGTTCTTGGAACCTCATGAAGTTCAGCCTAGCATGAGCCCTGGCCTTTTTGTTAGCTCTGTATCCCTTTTCTGTCTTTAGCTTCTCAATTTTGAGGACTTGGCGGGCATCCGTTATTCAGGAAGCCATCATGAGTCGATTGCCGGGGAGTTTAGAAAAGACACCCCATCGAGCAGTTGTCAGGGGCACCGAGCTTTGCCCGAGATGCCTTATTGCTTTGTTGGTGTTGATGGCCTTGCCCCCAGCTGGAGCAACGGAGAGTCGTTTGGAAACGGATTTGTGCTTAGGCTGAGGTGCATTTGCGATCATGACATTTGGTCTTTTCCCTTTTGAAGCCGGTTTATCTGTCACCGGGGCTTGAGGAGCAAAGATGGCGTTAGCTTGTACGAACAGAATAGAGCCAAATGGTAGGAGCGGCTCCTCCCACTGTCGCCCAAGACTGACCGGGAGGACCGTCCTGGCGTCCATCTTCATCGTGTAGGAGATGAGAGATGTATTGAGAGCCGAGCTTGTCCTTGGAGACATTTTGTTACGTCCGAAGATTGCAATTGGAAAATGTTAACTTGCACAAAGAAACATGATTTTAGTACAAGCGATCGATATATATGTTGATTGAGTAAGCATGGATATTTAACCGAAATATGTGAGAAGAGAAAAGGTCACACCTTGCGTGCCAGAATTTGTAGGGTGTTTTTCGTCACTCCATTGAGATGGGAATGCGCGCGATTGTCAGGCGCATACAGATTTCCCTTTCTAGGATAGGCCGGGATTTATTGATTGTGAGGATCCAAATCTCCGGCAGCCGCGAATTAAGCTGCCGTTAGTTACCCTTCGCTTTTGAAGCGAAGAAACCTCCAATTGACGGATCAACTAGTCATGCGAACTCAATATGCAGTGTGTGTATGCGTGTCTTGAGGGGACTCGGATGTATCGGAGGCCACGCAGAGTTTACGGGGCCCCATTACCCAGATAGCGGGCTAGGGTCAAGGGGGCTAGCATCCCCCTTATGGGTTGCAGGGCAGCGTCCCTTTAGAAATTTTTTCTAACGGTGGAGCTATTTTTAGTGTGGAATACAGGGGAAAAGAGGGGCGAAGAGCGTCCTAAGGACGCGCGCGTGGCGCGTGGACGCTAGACGCCAGCGACTCACGCGATGGCCTATAGGAAGAAAAAAAAAGGAGGGATTTGGCTCCGGGATTAGGAGTTAAACTCCGAGAGACTTTGGAAACTTCCCAAAAGGGGATGATTTTTATCTTTATGGAGTTAAACTCCCAAAGGATTTTGAGTAGAGTTAAACTCCCAAAAGAATTTTATTTATGGAATTAAACTCCAAAAGATTTTGAGTGGAGTTAAACTCCCGAAAATCTAAGGAGATGATCAAAGGGGACCTTTTTCTTCTTCCTTGAGCCCTTGAGCACTAGATCCTCTCTTAAGACTCGGATCTTTTCCAAAGTGGGATTTTTGGAGATGGGTCTCCTTCATCCTCCTCTCTGTTGGCTGGATCTTTGGAGAAAAGGGGGTGGCTAAAAAAATCTTCCATTTTAGAGATTTGATTAGAGATCTGAGCTTTCCTTCATGAGTTTTATGGTGAAAAACTATTTCTTTTGGAAAAAGAAGAGTTAAACTCTTGATTTAATTCAAGAAAAGGAAGAAGATTTAGAATCTTGAAGAAGGAGAAAAAGTCACAAAAAACATAATTTTTTAGGGGAAGGAATTATTATCTTTCATTTCATCATCATGTTGCATATAAGCTTACAATTTTATATATAGCCTTTTGGTCTTTACAAAGTGGCATTTTGCCCATCTCATACCTCATGCGCTTATTTCTTTTCCACATGAGCCATAGACTTTACAAAAATTTGGCTTTATGCTCATTTTCCTTACATTTATTTGTACAAATTACATCAAAATTATTTATTACATAATTTTCATTTTGGCATGGGGCATGCCGGCCGCGGGACTCGACTTGGGCATGGGCCTACTTGACCTGGGTTTGGGCCCGCTCATTTGGGGGTTGACTTTGACTTTGACTTTGACTTTGACATTGACTTGATCAACCGGGTGTAATTTTTGACCCCAACAATTACCTTGCCTAAAGTTCAGCATATTTCCTTTTCTGCTGAGGCTTTGACTAAAGTGAAGTGTTATGCAGGATCCTCATCCCTTGCCATATCTCATTATCCTTTTTGTCAGCAACAATTTCCAAGCTCCTTTATCATCATCATCAAAGACATTCATCAAAGATATACTTGCACTAAACCTTAGAACATAAATGATATTTAAGGATTTAATTCAGTAGCTATTCAATATTAATCCTTAAATCGATATCCTGCCTTATTGTTGCAAGGTTTCGATCAAACCTGCGGGGCAGCAGCAACCATCTCTTGTCACAAAAAGTAACTTCAATCATCTGTAAGTTTCTACACTGTTTTTGCTATGTTCACTTTGCTTAAGCTAACATACATACCCGGCACTAGAGTAAATGACCAGTTTATTTAACCTTTATAAGTTTAAGTGCAAGAACATCCATTTTGAGAAATTATAAAGTCCGCTAGTGATTTCACTATGTAATTTTCTGTTAGCTTATGGCCAGATGTTTTCCATTTATTTTGTCCAAGCATTTCGTACTGCACCAATACATTGTACATTTTGTAATTGATCATCGTATGATCAGTTTATATATGCCTAACGAGTAAACCATCATCCTTTTTTAGCGAAGAAGATAAAATCTTTGCTTTCTGTTTTACATGTAAATTGCTTGCACAAAGGCGGGCAGCACCTCTTCTTGTATATGCAACCTGAATATTTATGGCCAATTGAGCAGATATTGGACGATAACACAACAGCTAGCTCACCACACCATAAATGGATGCAACTCAAGGCCTGGCGATCTGCTTGGAACTGGGACCATCAGCGGACCTGTATGTTAAGATCTTGAATTCTGATATACATAGAAATTGTCCATTCTTCTTTAGTTGTTTTATTCTATAAAGCATCTTTTTATCTGGAGGTTTTCTGACAAAGGATGTTATTACAGAATCCTGAATCATTTGGATGCATTCTGGAGCTTTCGTGGAATGGTCAGAGGCCACTGACATTAAATGGTTCAGAGCGTAAACTCGTAGAAGATGGTGACAAAGTCATCATGACCTGATGATGCTCGATATCGGTGATCTCCCAGATCGTGACACGTGGCTGATGACGTGTCCTGAAGCCCGCAAGAAAGGACCAAGGATAGCACGTCGAAGGAACACCCGGGTCTGCGACCCATGGATGTGGCCGACCTTCTGGGTCGTCCACTCCACTCCTATGCCCGCCTTGCAAACAACCGTTGGCTCGCCTCCGAGCCTCCTGCACATTTGGCCTCCTCAGCCCTCTCAGCTCGCCTCCGGGCTACCACAGAACCAAGATAGCTCGGCCTTCCGCTCGGTCTCGTGCCCCCGCCGAGCTCATCTTCCTCGGTCTCTTTGACCGACCAACGGCATCATTCGCAGGTGCTTCCGCCTCGCATCCGCGAATCTCGCCATGCGCGAGATATCCATTGCCCACGATCCCGCGTTCCACGCCATCACGATCCTCATTAACGAGCATGTCTCGCCATTAATGGGAGACCCCGTCCATCATGCGGGCGTGACGTCGGGGGCGTAACGGCCGGCGTGATTCTTGCACCTGCCTGCTACCACTGCTATATAAACCCCTCCTTCAGACCGTTCAAGTAAGTCATTTTTCACTCACTAGGCCGTTGCTCTACTCGGATTTCCTGTCTAACTTGATCGTCGGAGGGTCCTCGGTGGTACAACCACCCCGGGACTTCCTTGCAGGTAGCTCGGCCCTAACAACCTCAAACCCATTGAGATCCACACACTTCAGGAGCTATCCTCCAACTCAAATCTCGGACGTCCATCATCGCCACAGCAGATCAACGGAAGGTAACATCTTGACGCGATACGGCACGCGTCAGCTGGCGCCGTCTGTAGGAACCTTGATTCCACTAAGACAAAGTTCATCTTCCGATCTCAACCCAATGGCGAGCGGTCACCACGACGATCCAACCACTAGCCGCCTCCTCCCCCACAACAGAGGCGCGGACGAATCTCCTCCTCCGAACGCCATCAACGCCCTAGCCGTCCAGATAGATCGACTTGCGTCCGTCGTGAACGCGCTCGTCCGTGTCCAAACGGCGGGGCAAGCTCCCTAGGTCGTCGCTCCCCCACCTCGAGACTGGGACCCCTACAGAGGAAGAGAAGACTCTGCTCGCGTCGGTGCTGTCGACCACCGCCTCGCTGCCTCTCACGGCCGTAGATCTCCCGGGCCGACATATTCTATGACCTGCTGGGCGCCGCACAATGCAACCCCGAGGTCCGCCGCCAGAGAGCCTCGCCCTGAGCCCCTGCGCGCTCATGTCCCTCCCGAGGAGATGTCGGTCAGCTCGCCTGCTTCCAGGCATGACCGACACCCCCTCCCTCGATGGGGTCTTACGGACGGGACTCGTCACGGCAGCTCGAAGACTATCTCGCCGGGCGACCTAAGAAACCTCATTGAAACGAACCGAGGCCGCGGTCAAACGCAAGTTTCCAACGGCAGGGGCCAAAGATCGGAATGTGCCGAGTCGTCGGGATACCATGGCCGGCTCGACGCCCTCGAAAAGAAGATCGAAGGCATGCATCGAGAAGGTCGCCACTCGAGCGACGGGGCTAAATACGCCGCCGACTCTCTCACAAAGCCCTTCACCGAGGAGCTTCTCGCCGTCTATGTCTCCTCCCGGAACAAGCCCCCCAAGGTCTCGCTCTTCGACGGTAAGTCAGACCCGAAGGACCATCTGGACGCGTTCACGGCCGGGATGAGCTTCCAAGACAACTCTGACGCCGCCCAATGCCGAGCTTTTCCGGCCACTCTCATCCGCTCCGGACGAGACTGGTTCCGAGGACTCGCGCCACGCTCGATCTCAACCTTCAATGAGCTAGCCACCCAATTCCTCGGCCATTTCGTCGGGAACAGACGTTAGAAACAGACCGTCGACCATCTCTTCACGATCAAGAGTGGGGACAAAAAAACGTTCAAAGCGTACGTCACCCGCTTTTACAATGCCCTTCTCGAGGTCCTCGAACATCGGGACGAGACAGTCATCACAGCCCTGAGGTCTGGTCTTAGGCACAAGGAGTGGTTACGCTCCTTCGCATTAGCGCAACCTAAGACCATGGTCGAGATAAAGGCCTGGACCGAGCGCGAAATCCAGCTCGAGTCCGAGGTGAACGCCTCCCCGGGACAGAGCAAACTGACCAGAAGAAAAGGGCGAGGGAAGAGAGAAAGAGACTTGAGCGGCCAAAGCCCTACTCCCTAAGGTTTCAGGAGTACACCCCGCTCAACGTCTTCCAGACGGTACTGCTTGAGGAGGCCAATGGCGATGGGTTCTTCAAGCTCCCCCCGATCTCGCGCATGGCGGCAAAGCATACTCGGGGCCCCTACTGCGGTTTTCATAGATCCCTAGGCCACTCCACGGAGAGCTGTAAGCAGCTCCGAGACTATATCGAGGAGCTCATCCGTTCGGGACACCTTGTAGCGTACTTGCGGGACAAGCGGCAAGCTGACCGCGAGCAGGAGCAGCGCCCCCTCCCGGCGAGTTGACAATCGGCTAAATCATGGTCGTGTCAGCGGAGGGTACGTCGGATACCTACGAGGCTCAACACCCCGCGCCGATCGCGGAGGCCAATAGATATCCGAGGGGCTCAAGCTGCGCAAATAAAAAGAACACTACGGCAATGTAACTTTCTCATACTAAGGCAATGTAAACTTTCTCAAGATCTTTCTGTTTATATAATGAGAGATTAATAAAACATTGCAAAAAGAAGAGTTTGTTTGTTCAAAGGGTACTATAGGCTCCTCAGCCGTACACCGAAAAAGAAAAATTACAATAGCGGGGGAAGGGGTGTAGGAAACACTGCTCGTGGTACTCCGAGCATATTTCCGCCAACCGAGCCATCGTCGCTTCAGCCTTTTGCCTCTGATGCCGCCTACGAATGCCGGCGTGGTGCCTCAATTGATAGCACTCAAGGATGAGCGCCACCGAGCGATCCCGCCGATCCGCGGAGATCAGGCCGAAGCGCCGCAAGGACCTTAGCTTACCAACCATCTCGTCCCTCAGCTGCTTGGACAAGGGGTTGTAGAGCCCCGGCGACGCCCTCCAGATGGAGTACATCAACAGCTGGAGCGGGGGAGCGCCGGGGAAGCAGTCGGCCGAAATGATCCTCAATGCGGCCAATCACTAGTTGCACCGTGGTCATAGAAGTACACGTCCTCGAAATTTACGATGTCGGGATCGTGAAAGGGAAGTCCTCCATTCTTACGTTTTGGGTGTGAAGAAAGGAGTGATCAACGCTCCCTCCGCTTTATAGCCCACTACGCCCTCGAAAATTCAACAGCCAGGGACAGTCGCCCGTTTCACCCACAGCTGTGCCGCCACACGGCAGACCTCGAGCCTTTCTTGGCGAAATCGAAACGACGCGGCTCCAGCGCTTCACCTTTTCCACGCGTTCGATACACGTGTTGCCCGCGACTGTCCCTATTCCCCATACTTACACCGGGAAGGTCGGACAAAACCTCCTGAATCGACTGGACGGCTTCACTGCTCGGTCCGCCCTTAGCGGGCCTCTTCCGGCCCTTCCTTAGTAGGCCTTTTACGGCCCCTCCCGTGCTAAGGATCAAAAGCCCTCATCTAGAGGCAACTGGGCCCGCCCTTTGCTCGGTTATCCCTAGCTGGTAGTTTCCTACCACACAACGCCAGAGATCAAAGCCCTCACCAAGAGGCACCGGGCAATAACCCTGCTTGGCCCGTCCTTAGGGATCAAAGCCCTCGCCAAGAGGCACCGGGCAGTAACCCTGCACTACCCGTCCTTAGTAGGCCTCTTACAGCCCTTCCTACGCTAAGGATCAAAAGCCCTCATCAAGAGGCAACCGGGCCCGTCCTTGCTCGGTTATCCCTTACTGGTAGTTTCCTACCCACAACGCCAGGGATCGAAGCCCTCGCCAAGAGGCAACCGAGCATCTACCATGCTCGGTCATCCGTAGCTGGTGTTACTAACCGCCGACGCCACGGTCCAAGCCCTCGCCATGAGGCCATTCACGTCTAAGCGATCCCAACCTCGATTTCGGGGCCATGGAGATACCGACCCTTCACTGGTCTTTGCACACTTGGCAAATAATCGAATTCAACTCGATGTGCGATCGCTGGACGAAAAACCGACCCGACGTGAAGGCTAAACTGTGCAAATACAAGTGTTTACCGACAAAGGAAAATACGCGCGCAAATACTACTGTAAAAAGATTTTATTCACAAAGCCAAAAGTCTTGACAAGGGTATTGTGGGCTCCCCAGCCTTACAAATGCCCGGAGGCTTACAAAATTCCCGATGCAACAAAAGAAAAGAAACAAGAAGACGAGGGGCTTCAGGCCTCAGGGCCGGGCGCAACCCTGGGGAGCTCAACGTCCATCACGACTGGGGCTGCGCCCATCGCAGGAACCTCGGCGCCGCCCTCGACGGGAGTCCCTTCCCCGGCAGTGCTCCCGGGGGCATCCCCTGCGCGTCGTCCCCGTGAGGATATTCATTCCGGAGCTTTTCATCGGGGAACTCCGGCATTCGAGCCTTAACGGCGTCGAGGGCCTCGTGCCAGATGAGGGTAGTGGCTGCGGTTAGGTCGGTGTAAAAATGGTCCGACTTTTTGTAGTTCTCCACCGCCTTCGCCGCCCTGAGCTCGGCCCGCTTCGTCCCCTCTACCGCCGCCTTCAGCTCCTTCCGAAGGGTGCCCCCCGACTTCTTCAGGGTGCCGACGAGCAATTTGGAGTCCTGAAGCTTGGCCTCGGCGACCTGGGCGGCCTCGCAGTGCCTGGCGACCTCCTGCTTTCCGGCCGCAACCTCGCCCTCTAGGACGACGATCCTCACCATCGCCGCCTCCAGCTCCAACTTCGAGCTCTCTTGCAGCGAGGAGAGCTCGCCCACGGCTCGCATCGCCGGGGCAATTTCCTCGTCCTCCATCTGGACGTCGAGGGCGACATGCTGGAGGACCTGAAGAAATCAGAGGCGGGTCAGAAAGAAAAGGGAGGCACCAAATCTCATGAATGGTAAGATGCTGAGAGAAAAATCAAGGTGCGAACGCTAACCTGCACGGCCTCTTAAGCGATCGCCGCCATCTGCATCCTTAGGGTCCCCCGAGGAACTTTGCCTCCGGCCGACCTCTCCATGTCCGTCAGCAAGCTGTCAGCAATGGAGAGCCCCGAGGGCATCTCAAAGCGGAGGTCCCCCTCGTCCACCAAGATCGGGAAGGCCGGGGTCCGCGGAACCGTCCGGGAGAACCTTTTGAGAGACGACGCCGGGGATCCGGTCTCTATCTCCGAAGCTTGGGCCTCATGTTCCCGAACCCACTTTCGGCTCGACGCCTGGTTGGGATCCGGGGTACGGCCCGCACTCGAACGCAGGGGTGGGGCGGCTGCCGGGGGAGCCGGGGCCGACGTCGGACGGGAAGAGCTGGCACCTCCATCCTTCGATCCCTTCTTCGGCTCGCGCATGGCCGCTCAAAGTTTGCTCGCGTCCATGGGTTATGCACAAGACAAGGTACAATGGAGTTAGCAACACGAGTAAAAGTAAAATAAACGTAAGTTTAACAGATCGGCTGCAAACTCCTAACTTACTCACGAACTGGGCGGGGTTGAGCCCAGCCTAACTCAGGGCCTGCTCAGAAAGCAGCACGTCGGCCCGAGGAATGGGCTCCCACTCCGCCACTTTTAGCGCGTCGGGATCGCTCTACTGGCTTTCTCGCCGACACCTATCCCTAGACCACTGGGTGAGCACGGGCCAGTCCTCACCCTCGGGCGGCCCAACAAAGAAAACTTCTTCCAATCGTGGATGGAAGAAGGCACGACGACGACACCTGATCCGGGAGCATTTCCTCGCTGCTTCCTAAACGAGAGGTATACCCATCTCGGCTCGCCCGCGCAAGTGCCAGGGTGGCTTTTGTAAATGAGAGAAGAGGTAAGGGTGGACAGTTTGAAAGGAATCGACTGCAACTTCAGACGGACCAAGAACTCAAGGAGAATCCTCCAGGAGTTCGGCACTAGCTGGTCCGGGGCTATCCCAAAATGATTCAGCGCTCTAACAACCTCGAGAGAGAAAGGCAGGCGCATTCCGGCCCAAAAGGCTTTCAGGTATAAGGCAATCTCTGTACCCCGTACCTGATTTGCCCTCTCTCTGTCCTCGGCCAAACGTAGCGTATAGTCAGGAGGAATATGGAAACGAGTCCGAGCGGTGGCAAGCTCGTCCTCGTACCTCACCATGGATGACACACCAGGGGCGTCCGCGACATCCGCTCTGGGAACCACCCCCATATCGCGACCCCGAGAAGAGGACCTGACCCTAACTTCCCGTGAAGACTCCGACTCAGTGGAAGAAGAAGCAGAGGAAGAAGAAGAAGAATCTACAGGGGGCTCCTTAGACCCTATCCGATCTATTTCTACAAACTCTTCAGAAGAAGACATCTAACCTGATTAGAAGGATGGGTCCTCGGAAGGGGAAACGCAGAGATCCGACCTAAAAAAGAAGCGTTGAGCTAACGAGACCTAATGCGAGGAAAATGTGAAGTGGTACGGGCCATGATAAGGACCCCACCTCTATTTATAGCTGCTGGCGTACATATCCTACGGCGATAGTCATCTCCCGCCGAAACGGCTCAGTGGCCACGATCGCTCCACCTGTCGCACGCGCATTGGCCGTATCCCATCAGACGCCAGAAGTCTGCGGCCCGTCGTGTCAACCAACCAGCGCCCGACACATGGGTTGTCGTTTCGGTGATCGTACGCACGATCCGACGCATCCTCTTTAATGCGAGATCTGGCCCCTGATCCGCTGACGTCACTAAAAAGATACAGTAGATTGCCCGGGAACACACGCTCACGATATCTACGACGAGGAGCTCACCTCAGGTGACCCGGCAGACCATCCTCGACCCGACCCGTGAACAGGTCGGAACGAGAGTGGGGGGCTAATGATGATGCTCGATATCGGTGATCTCCTAGATCGTGACACGTGGCTGATGTCCCGAAGCCCGCAAGGAAGGACCAAGGACATCACGTCGGAGGAACACCTGGGTCTGCGACCCATGGATGTGGCCGACCTTCTGGGCCGTCCACACCACTCCTATGTCCGCCTTGCAAACAACCGTTGGCTCGCCTCCGAGCCTCCTGTACATTTGGCCTCCTCGGCCCTCTCAGCTTGCCTCCGGGCTACCACAGAACTAAGATAGCTCGGCCTTCCCCTCGGTCCCGAGCCCCCGCCGAGTTCATCTTCCTCGGTCTTTTCGACCGACCGACGGCATCATTCGCAGGTGCTTTCGCCTCGCCTCCGCGAATCTCGCCATGCGCGAGATATCCGCTGCCCACGACCCCGCGCTCCACGCCATCACGATCCTCATTAACGAGCATGTCTCGCCATTAATGGGAGATCCCGCCCATCACACGGGCGTGACGTCGAGGGCGTAACGGCCGACGTAATTCTCGCACCTGCCTGCTTGCTGCCACCGCTATATAAACCCCTCCTTCAGACGGTTCAAGTAAATCATTTTCCACTCACTAGGCCGTTACTCTGCTCGGATTTCCTGTCTAACTTGATCGCCGGAGGGTCCTCGGTGGTACAACCACCCCGGGACTTCCTTGAAGGTAGCTCGGCCCCAACAATCTCAAACCCATTGAGATCCACACATTTCAGAAGCCATCCTTCAACTCAAATCTCGGCCGTCCATCATCGCCATAACAGAACAACGGAAGGTAACATCTTGACGCGATACGGCACGCGTCATGACCACATGTTGCAAGGTCGATTTACTAATTCCGTCCCTTTCATTTTCTTTTAACATTTTGGGATCTTTCAGATTGGACATGCAGTTGTTTTGTCATTTTGCCAATTGATAAAGACTAACGCTCATTTTTCTTAAAATTTCTATTTCTAGAAGCCAATCATCCCCTGACAGTAAATTATCAGGATATATTTGTTCACATTTTTGTGAGACTGTTTTGTTTAAGAGCGTAATTTTCTCGATTAATTTCTGCTTCAGCTTGTTAGGAATCTAGTTTGATTTGCATGATTAATGTTTTTGAGGTAAATAAAGTACCATTATTATAAGCTTTGTATGCTTTTTATTTAATGGTTCTCAGTTCTAGGACTGGGCTTTCATTCATTACGAAGGCTGATACTTGAGAAATTTGCAGGGAGAAGCCTACAACGTAGGGTTCAGAAAATGCGGTTCGGAAAATGCACCGGGAAAATACTGCCATCCGTTTCTTGAGAAAATTTAAGATCAGTATCTAGACTCAGGTAATGTTCAATTTGCAGGGTCTTTGGGAAAATGTTGTATCGTAGACTGGCAATAAATAAGTTGTAAAGAAGCTTATAATCAGTCTGTTTCACTGAGAGGCTGTTGAGATGATAATAGTTATAATGATGATGCAATAGGTTAATTAATATTCTTTTTCATTCATCTTATTTGATAAAGATCAAGATCTCATTTTCCGTAAGACTGCAGAGTCTGAAATTTATGTACTTTACTAATATCCCACGCATTTTCCTAATGTGATGGAATGATTATAATCGATGAACATGAATTCACATACAAAAGGATACCATAGCCTCACATGATGCTAGAACAATAGTAAAGTTGAATATAAACACTCAACTTACAGCAGCAAACTACAAGATATAATGATTTTCAACCAAAAATAATTTCAGTCCGTAACTTTATATAAGAACTGAAAGGCCATATCTTGCAGGAAGCAAATGGTCAGAAGTGATACAACAGCTTAATGCAGAAGACAAGTCAAAAATTCTTGTAATAATTGAAGTTTACTTTGACAAATTCCTGTTGCTATATCCGATAAAGGTAAACAGCCACCGACATTGGTACAAAACAAGCTCAGGTTAATAACTAAAAATAAAGATACAACTCAATATCTCGTTCTTCCGGACATCCAAACATTGTGTTGATACTCTGCTGCAATCAGAGTAGCAACCCCCACGCCCCTCCCCTTCCCTACACAGTCGTCTCTCCCCCTCTCTGATCACTGATCAAAAGCTCAAGTCTATTACTAGGCACATAGCAGTAATTAAATGTAACACTGACACACCAAACAAACCTATCAATCCAATCGACCCCACATCGTTGAAGTGCCTCTCAAATATTATAGTTGCATGCCGAAGACATTAAAGGCATTCAGCTATCTTCATCATATGAAAAAAAATTCCTGACAAAGGCCAGGATGCCGAAGTTTATAAAGAGGGAGGCGATTAATGACAAAATTGGATTTAGAGGAAATAATCTGGTGCTGGTTTTTTGGATGGAACCCCTCTTGATTCCTGCAATACATTTTCATGCTTAAAAATTCAAGTTGTCGCTATAATAAAAGCAAGCAAGATAAATGAAAGGTAAGAATACAAACATGTGGTGCAGCTTCAAAAACACGGAATTGCTTGTTTAGGTTTTCATCCAGCTCAAGAATAGCAGCTACATTGCCGCATCTGCCAAATTAGAAAAAAGGAAATGATCTAAAAATATAAAACTAAACACAAGGGAATGGTTTTCATGGAACTGCAACTATTGGAAGCAATTCGTATCCGTGATACGGTTTTCGGAACCTACATTTCCTATCGTTATTGTTGGGCCACACCGATTTCTCAACGCTCAAGAGAATTATTCTTATTTTGGGCAATCCAAATGTCTTTATGGAAGTTGTAATACAGCAACTCCTTTTATCCCAAACATATGGGGTAGGCTACATGAACCAACATGAGAACCACGCCGGGTCCAGCACATGAATCCTCCACCTCCACTCACTCCTATCGAACAATATACTTTCATTGAGGCCTTCGGCAACCATATCGTTTCGTATCACCCCCATCCATATTTTCTTCGGTCTTCCTTTAGCACTTTGCCATCGCCCATATCGAGAGTATCTATTCGTCGAACCGATACTTCCATAGGTCTGCGTCGTACATGACCAAACCATCTTAGCCGATTTTCCCGCATCTTCTCTTCCACAGGTGCTACACCAACTTTTGCACGAATATCCTCATTTCGCACCTTATCTTTTCTAGTGTTACCGCAAATCCAACGAAACATGCGCATCTCCGCTACGTGCATCTTCTTTGTATGATGCTTCTTAGGAGCCCAGTATTCTGTACCATATAATAAGGCATGCCGAATAGCGTTCCGATAAAACTTCCCTTTCAATTTTAACGGAAAGTTATGATCACACAAAATCCCTGTTGCACTCCTCCATTTCAACCAACCAGCTTGGATCCTTTGATTAATATCACTATCGATCTCCCCATCTTTTTGGATAATGGAACCTAGATATCTAAACTGATCGCTCGATGATATCTCTTGCCCTTCCAATATTATACCAATATGGTTTTGCCTTCTTTGTTTACTAAATTTGCAATGCATATATACTGTCTTGGACCTGCTCAATTTGAACCCTCGAGATTTCAATGTTTGCCTCCATAATTCCAATTTGGCATTAACCCCTGCTTTCGTCTCATTTACTAGAATATTATCATCAGCGAATAGCATACACTAAGGTACCTCATCTTGGATAGTTCTAGTAAGCTCATCCATCACGATGGTAAACATGAATGGACTTAATGCAGATCCTTGATGCAAACCAATTGTAATCGAAAAATCACTCGTTAAGCCGCCGCAAGTTCTGACATTTACCACTACTTTCATTATATCAATATACTCGACAGGGACCCCCTTCTTCATCATTGTCCCCCATAATATCTCTTTAGGTACCTTGTCGTACGCTTTCTAACAAGTTATGGAAGTTGTATTCTATATATAAAATATGCATTATATATCTCCCAATATCAATGTGAAGATGAAAGCCAACAGACACCAAATATCATAGTTGTTCTAACAAGTACCTGTAACAGTAATTTGGTGCTGACCAGACAGTTACAATCTGGTTATTGAACATCCATTTGTATCCTTCCATTACTAGCTGATGCGCACGGCATATGTAATCGATGTTATTTGCATGGGTGAATGCGGTGACCACGCTCCCACCAAAGAGAAAGCCAGCACCTCGAGGACTCAACCCCCAGCCATCAACCACATCTTCGGGATCTGACCATAATAAGTCGCACATGGCTCCATCATGAGGTACTTCCTGCTTCCGATCAATCGTCCTAATCTGTTGATCCCAGCAAATTCCCATCAGAAAATGAAGCAGCAAAGGGAAGGGAACCAGAAAAAACAAAAACCACAACTGACCTGATCTAATGTTGTAATGGCAGGGGATAGACCTCCATGGACACTAAAAATCTTGTTTTCAACGAGGGCTGATAAGCTGTAATTGTAACCCCCCAATATATATATATATATATATATATATATATATATATACCAAAAGCATCTAAACACTGGGTTAATGAACAGGGTTTTTCTTATATATTGGAAAAATATTTTTAAATGAAGAGTTAATTGAAATAAAACAAACCTAGCAGTTTACCCAATATAGCATTTATACCCCTTAAGTGATTTGTTAGCATGAAAACCCCCTATGCTCATCTACCAAAACCCTAAAAAATACCCAAATTCAACTGTAAATAACTTGAATGGTTGTCTAATGTAAAAAAACAACTCAAATGATCGTTAATCTAACTCTATAACTTGTTTGTTCTGTCTAGGGTAGATTTGAGAATTTTTAAGGGTTTTGTTCAATGAACAGAGGGGTTGTTTGTGCTAATAAATCACTTGAGGGGAGTATAAGTGCTAAACAGGGTAAACAATAAGGAGGTTTTGTGCAATTAACCCTAAAAAACACGGCAGACAATAAGGAAACAAATGACCGACCTCAAATAATCAAATATATCTGTACAATATCTCCATACGTTTACAGACCCATATTTACGCAGGCACTCATCATAGAATCCATACACCTGGGTTTATCAGAAAAATCAGTATCTTGCGTGTAGTGTTCTGATAAGTTGCTGATTATCTAATAAATACCTGTGTGATTTGCCGGCTCTCATGATTTCCGCGTATGAGAGTTATACGGTCTGGATACCTAACCTGTAACAGAAAAATGGCATCAGTGGAACCGAAAGCATGATGGGAGCAATAAACTTGCACTGGGCGTGGCCAACAATATATGATTAGCTGATGAAATATAATCTAGAAACCTAGAAATGCCAATCAGGCTTACAAATGCTAAGTTCGTAGTGCCTTGTATATTTATCAACGTGACAGCATCCAATCATAGTATTGAAATCAAAGATGCAAAGAATCTAAAAGGTACATCGACAAACCTTCATATTAAACATGCCACTCTGTTTATTTAGCCTTAACAACTCTAAGATAGCCAAACTAATCACATTGTGGTGCCACAAAGTAACTACTTTGTTTATCCAGCCCTACTTTTGTCAAATGACTTCATCCATCTCTACAAATCCAAAGACATCAGTATTACGTGTCAAAGGAAGAAACTTTCGCGGAAGCCTCAAAGTTCATTTCTATTACCCTTTGAATTTGCATTTCTAAAGAACCATGTCCCAGTTCTACTAATCTTATACCCCTTGTCCATCAAAACTATCATATTCTAATTGAGCACATTATCCTCGATGTTGAAGACAACATCATGTGTAAATAGCTTATCCAATGTCAGCTTGTTTTCAAGCATGTAAAATTCCATGAGATGCAGGCCTAATGCAAATAATTAAAGGGAAAAGAGGTATAGGCTTGCCAAGGTTTCTACATTGGACGATATTTATACTTCTTTTTTAGCAACGGCCCGTAGGCTTTGGGGGAGGGGGGTCGGCCTCTAGGCCCATGGGAACTTTCTCCACATGATTAGTTGAAAATCCCCCTTACCACGGCAAATGGAGGGTTTCGAACCCAAGACCTCCTACCAAGTTAGGGAGTGTCATTGCCGCTCGAGCAAATGCTTTTTGGCAAGATAAGAAAGGTATATCACCATGCCAATACTATATTGATGATGTAGTATTGACTGCTGAGTAATTATAGTCTAGATCTCTTAATTGGCGAGGACCTCAACATCATCAACATATTACTAGTGTTGTTACTTATAGACACTAAAATGTGGATAATTAATTATGATTGTACGGTGAAGCAGAAATGTTCCTTGGTGTGACTACATTGACATGAACATAAATGAAATTCTTGGTACAAATAAAGGAGCATACCTGTAGGCATTAATTTATCAGACCTCATCATCATCAAAAGCTGTAATTATTGAGAGAGATTCAAGTTTGCATACCAAATATGGATTTATTTTTGTCCACTTCGAATGCAGTCCCAAGTATGACATTAACAACAAGAAACCTCCAAAAGAACACCACCGCATTACCAGGGCCAAGAAAGAAATCTTCGGAATATAAACAACAAATACAAAATGAGTGAACCTTTAATAACTACCGAACCGCTATGTAAAATTTAATTTTTCATGCAGCTACTGCCCAGAAACTGTAGCCAGATATGAACATTTCGCCAAGAGGTGTCTGAATAATAAAGTGTTCTATAAGTATGAGTCAAAACTTGACAATGTCCAACACTCTAGACTGTATATTAAGACAACAGCTTAGGTGTAAATTGAAGAGAATCTCACCTTTAATGCTAGCAGAAGCAGAAATGTTTCAACCGAGTAAAATCCTCTGTCGACAAAATCCCCTAGAAACAAGTAGTTTGTCTTTAGGCAGTCACCTCCAACTTTGAATAACTCCTTCATGTCATAGAACTGTCCATGAATATCTCCACAAATCTGGAAAACAAAATCAAAGATTATTTAAGGATGAGACCAAACTAAAATTTTAATTCAATGTTTGAGTTTTAGGATAAGATATAGAATAGAATATATATGTTATAGCAATCCATCAACACATCGGTTTTGCAATAAACTGCTGGATTCCTGTCCAAAATGGTTTTAAAGGGAAGGCAGAATGATACCATTTGTAGCCAATAAATATATGAAAAGAAGAACCCCAGTCATATGACATACTCCCTCAAATACAATGAAAAACCAAATTAAAAGCTCCGGATGTAAATGTTAAAAGGCAAACAAAATGTCAACAGAAAGTATTGTCATATCATCGATGCTATCCATATCATTATATGACACAGGAACTCCCCATCCGATATTTTGAGCCCTTCATAAGAAATAAAGCTACAAGACTGAAAGAGTCCACAAAATTAGCAATAACAGTAGCTGAAAGCGCATGAATGCAAGCTTCCAATAAAAAATGGAACAAAAAATAAATTCCAAACATTAAACTTGAAGGGGAGAAATCTTAATCATTCTTTTGTTTGTGTTTATCGAACCTGACTTCTCTTTTGCTCTTCCTTCAATCTCTAACTCATGAAGACTAACCCTAACGAAATAGCTTCCACGAGTACTTTCAGTGCAAAAGTTCATCTGCACAAATGTCAGCTAACTGAAGCAGTGATTATTCATAGGAATGAAGTATGATTTTCCACTTTGTTGTGCAAACTTGCTTGCCAAAGACTCAACTTGGTTGGAACTTAGATCCTTTGAATCACAGGATCAAGACTTCATTTACCCTTACAGATCCTAAGGTTAAATCATTTAAGTAGGGTTTTACATGATGTCCAGTCAAGATTTAAGATAATTAACTCGCATTATTAGATCACATAATCTAAGATCCCAAGACATTGAGATTTGAACTTCTGCAACCTATGGTTACTAACCCTAACCCCACAAAAAGATGTAACAAAGTAAGAAAAAAGAGCTCCCTGAAACAATGAAGCTCTTCTGCTATCACAGCTGGCCTCTAAAAAACACCAAACACCTCCATATACGACACACATCACTTAATTTGCAATGAGCTTAGAATAGTGTGTCTGCTCTTTTATGATTGAAAATTCATTTTGTTCTCAACTTGGGAAATTTCAAACAAAAAGACTCCTACTTGGAGTTGGAATGTTGTTACAGCCTGGGCTCATATCAAATGGTAATTGGGTAGTAATTAACTTCATCGCTATGAGCTACTTCTTACCATATGTGCACACATTGTTCTCTGTCAATTCCACATTTAAAGCACCCAACGATTTAGCTATTAACCCCAAGTGATGCTATCAAGCTTCAACATTCAACTCTAAGATAAAGCTTATATCTTTCATTCCCCAATTGCTCAACAGCTGATTCAGTTAGAAACAGTCAACCCCCTGCCCCCCACCAAGTAAACAATAAAAACTAAACAGCACAGTAACAACATCAATCAGACAAGTCCCATTAAATCAACCCAGTACTAATGTTACCCCCAACCTAAAGCCCTAAAACTAACACATAGGGTCCTCGTTCCCCATATCGACCTCCAAAACCCTAAAAATCGAATCTTTATCAAGACCCATAATCAAATACATCAAAATAAGCATAAAAGTGGGGTGATTAGGGATTTTATTGGGCTCGATTCTTACAGTAACGGGAGCATCGACTCTCTGAACGTTGCTCTCTTCGACGAGGATTTCCATGGCTTTGAGGCACAGAGCCTTCACCTCTGACTCCTTCAACGGCTCGCATCGCTTCAATTGCTCGATTTGTCGGTCTAAATCCGACATCTCTCTTTCTCGATTCAGAGCTCCAGCGAGCGAGAGAGAGCTTTGGCGAGTTTACGAGGGGCTTTCCCCTTTTTCTTTTTTGGCCGCCCATTTGGGCGGTGACGATACCGGCAGGTTTTTGTACGGCTTGTGTTGACAATAACCTCACCTTTCTTTTAATGGGAAATTTCACCCAAACCACCAGGATTAGCCACCCGACTCCCATCCTAAACTTGTTTCCCATTATAACACCCACAAATGTTGCCTTCTATTAAATCCGATCCGCTATGATCACTACTTTTTGATTTGCAATTATTTATAATTGTTTTATTTTTTAATACCCAAATTATCTTTGTTCCCCCTTCAAATTAAAACCCCTTACCTTCAAAACTCATACATGCTATCGGCTCGAACTTCTCGGAGGTCGCCGGCGACCAAGACTACGAGTCTTAGTAGACGAGATGCACAACGCATCCAGGATCGTTGGGTTTCAAATTAAAACCTCTTACCTTCAAAATCCATTCACGAATTTTAATCAAAATCCATTCACGAATTTTAATCAAAATCCATTCACGAATTTTAATCTTGATTTTATATTTTGGAGCTCCTGATTTATTTTTGTTTTTTGATAATTTTCTTTTTTTGGGTGCTGTAGCATCTATGAGAAGATCACAAGATTATTGAGTTTCAGCCGATGGTAGCGGGGAGCTGCTCACTCGTCGGGTCTCGACGTCTCCGGCGAGGCCAAGCCCTTCATCCAATCCTGCAAATCACCATTTTCGTCAAATGTTTCAGTTCGGAAAAAGGTGGAATTTTTTCTCATCGGTTTTCATCTCGTCTTCGTGATTTCGAAGCTTATGGTGGTGGTTGTAGTGTTCCGGATGATGGTTGTGGTGTTTGGGATGGTGGTTATGATGGTGTAAGTCTTTGTTAAGAGAATTGGTTATGAGCGAGTGTAGTTTGTATGATATGACTGGGATGTGCTTAAGGTGTTTGTGAAAATGATTGTGAAGGAGTTAGAGATGGTTAGGATGGTGATGAGTATGGATATGTTGGATTAGATGAGGGTAATTGTGCATCCACCACGTGGATCGTATCCTTCCCGACCTCGTCATCCCTTGCACCTTCGCCGCCTCGATCCCCGACCTCATCACCTTTAACGTCATGATCTCTGGATAATGCAATGACTCTCATAACCCTTGCTCCGCCCTCGTCTTATTTCGCTCCATGCTCATTGAGTTACTGTGTATCAAATAAATTTTTCTATATATCAAACTAATTTGGTTTTTGTTTTCATAAAATTATATTAATGAAGGAGGCTTATAATATGTTTATATAAATGCTTGAATGGTGATGATGATGGTGTTTTGTTGTAACAAATTTATGTTAATGAATGGTATTTGGAATGTGTTTGTAACGATCCCTTACGATATCTTCATATTTTCTTTATTTAGTAAATATTGTATTTATTTATTTTCGGTATTTTTCATATATTTTATTTTCTATTAAATATATTATTTTATTATTCCATTTATTTTTCTCAACCCCATTTCTTTAAACTAAATCTGAATCTATTTCAAATTAAACACAAGATCTAAACCGACTCATTGCCCAAATCCAATTTCATTTTCATTTTCTTTTATAAAACTATGAACCCAAAATCCCACTTTCTTTTCAAGCAACAGTATATATTTAATTCTTGTTAAATATATTCGTGAACAACCTTATAGCTTATTGGTTAAGTTCTTACATTATTATTCCATAGGCTACAATTTCGAATCTCGGGTCTTACAATTATTTTTATCTATTTTTTAAATTCTCTCATAACCTACAAATGAGATCTTTCATTTCATTTTCCTTTTAACTCTCAAAATGAATACATATAATAATTATTCCTTTTAACTCTCAAAATGAATGCATATAATAATTATTCCTATTAACTCTCAAAATGAATGCATATAATAATTAGTATGGTTATGGTTATGAATTATTATAATAATCATATTAATATTCTTTTATATGTTCTCTCCTTCATTGTTCATCCTCCTTTAAAAATTTATTTCAAATCTTCATCCTTGTATTATTCACAAACTTCGTAAATGTCGTTTTACTTTTTTTTCCTTTCCTTTCAAAATCTCCTATAGAGAATATTTTTAGAAACTAACTTGATCCTTATCTTGGTTGCTCAAGCCTAGACTTGTTTTTGCCGCTAGAATCGAATCGGTGAGCCAGTTATTATACCGACTCACATAACCTGTAAGTTCTCTCTCCTCCTTCTTTTCTCTACTTGAAATTCATTCCCTTACCATGTCTCCGTCATGCCGAATTTTGAGATGGCTAGTTAGTTCCATGATAAAGTTTTTTGTTAAATTAAAAAATGGTTGGAAAAAAGCATATATGTTTAGTTATAAAATTTTGCATGCAATGCTTGATAACATATTAAATATTGTTGATTTAGACGATTAATCATGACCGGATCATATGTTCACTTCACATATGTTAATTCTTGTTATTTATCGCTGAAATTTTAATTATTTATATTTAATTTCGCATACAAGAAAACAAAGTTATAAATAAATACCATAGATTTATCATTTTCAAATACGATCTTACAAAACCTTTATCTTTAAAATAATTTTTTAGAATTAATTTCCATTTCTGAAAATTCTTGGAATATTAGGATAAAATAATAGATAGAATTTCAAATCTACAGTAAAAATTTCATATCAAACTGAATAACGGTTTAGGAGTTGTGTAGTTTTTATTCACTGTTTTTGAAACCAAAAAACTTCCATTAAGGGTCTTCTTCAAGAGACCATAAATGTATAATAGTTGATCCAAATTAAATGTTTTCATATATTTTGAATATCTACATCGAAAGATATAGATTTTTTTAGTTTTAAGTTTTTACCAAAAACCGACTTAAATTATTGAAAACTGCGTTATAATATTAAGCGAGGAATCTGGACAGAATCTGTCCTGATTCGCACACTATTTTTAAATAGAACATAAGTCGAACTCCCGATATCCGTTCGTAATAAAATTTAGATGTGTAGATGCACAATTGATAGAGTTATAATTTCCTATATATTTGATTACTTAGAAACGCATGAAATAACCCGATATAGGATTTGCAATATAACATATAGTTGCTGTCCAGAAATCTGAATTTCTGTTTTAAACGCTGATATTAAAATGATCATAAGTAGAGCTTCAGAAATCCAAATCGCGCAAATCTTAGTGTTTAGGATAAGTATATCAAAAGACCTACAATTTTCTAATAATTTTCGTAACCTGAAATCCGATTGACCCAAACTGTATTTAAAAATATACGACAGTGTGGGACAGATTCTGATCTGTTTTACTCGACGATACGAAAACGGGTATATCTCCTAAAACGGTAGTCATATTTAGGCGAGACTGGAACTCACGCGTACAAAACACATAGATCTATATTTTTTGTTTATATTCCTAATTCGATTGACTTGATTAATTAGTCGTACACAACACTTCTTTACAGCATTATTTATGGTCGTTATTTGAATAATATACTTGACTCATTTCATACTATTTGAACATGCTTATCTTTTTTTTCTCAATCTTTGAATTATTTCATGTACACGACGACATAATTAGATATTATATGTTTGAGATAATCCAATTAAATGCTAGACTTGATTTGACCCGAATCACGAATACAACATGACATGATTACTTAAACTTGATATGAATACTTAAAACATGACATGAATACTTGATCTTGACATGAACTCGATCTTGAAAACTTGATGTATCCATAAATTCAGGCAAGACTTGTAATTTTAACTATAAACTAATATACTCGGGGTGTTGAGATAGTTTGAGTTGCGAGTCCAATGAAATCTCAAGAGTCCCATGCTAACAATCACGGATACAAGTAATCACGAATACTAACAATCATGAGGACCCGTGTTTCCTTATAATTATAGCATGTTGATATCACGCCCTGTCACGCCCCGCTTCCCAAAATACGGAATACAAGGGTGACAAGGCCAGCCATGCTCCTACGAGTAAGGAAGAATCCTGTCGTAGTCACATTTCGGCTTCTACCACGATATGGTAATCAGTAGAATACAATATGGGTAAAGAGAATGCAGTCACTAAAACTATAAGATATAAAGAGATTTAAGCTCGAAGGGAGTAAACAAGGGAGTAACTAACCAGGAATATCAGTGGGGAAATGTAACCAGTCCACTGGTCTGAATCTTCATGGTCTTCTCGAGATCAGATAAATCCACCTCTATCACTGAGCATGCATACTCAGGTCGTCAGAGCGACGTAATAGCAATATTATAATAATGACAAGAAACAAGAAAACAAAGTAATAACAGTGGAAGTAAAATGCAGGTAATCACTATGTCACTAAATGATGCAAAGTATGATCTGTGTCCCTATCAGTCTCTAAGTCATGTTTGAAATCGAGTTATGGAAAAGAGGATCATGTTTAACGAGGGTCTCGTACATACCCGAGACTACGGCCTACACGCCCGGGACATAACCCTGTCAGCCGGATCGCTAGATCCTACCTAATATATATAAGAGTCGCTGTTCGAATGATCATCCTCTAAATCACGGTCCATGCTAAATACGATGCTCTTTCCACTTCGATTTCCCCCTTTTCCCCAGGTTTACACTATTGATGATTATGATTTAGTCGTGTACAAATATGCACCAATAACACGGTTTTGTCACTGTTCACTGTATTAATCACTGTTACGAATCATTCACTTTTCCATTGGCGTACTTGACACTCCTAAACCAATATCATTCACGCACGATAATGTATTGTACACTGAATAATAACGCGCACTATCACTATGTGTATGGCCGTTGAGTAAGTTATGTACATTTATGCAGTTAACAAGTCATGTGTAATATGAACTATTATGCACCTTATAAGCTTACAAAAATTGCAGTAAATCATACGTTCAAAATTCAGTAAAACGATATAAAGACGGTAACAAGTATACTCTGTTGGAAGTTCAGAAAATTTATTTCAGTGCAATCGGATCTCGGGTTTGCAAGTTACAGCCGTTTCATTTTAAGTGTTCGCTGCAGGAAATTCAGTTTCTGAACCGAACGTCCATTTCGCGACACAATTTTCACCCAGTTGGGATCAGAATTTAGTGACGCTACAGTTGAATTAAATTTTGGGTTTTCAATAGGGTTTCTAACTCACCAGACGGATTCTCAATCGCGTCTCTACGTCAGAAGTTATACACTGTTCAACACTAGGGCATCAGTTCTATTTCTGTTTGGGACTGCTATACGTCCTGTTCTTTTAAATTGCAGTTTAAATAGTAAACGACGATAAAAAGGGGTGAAATCACTTGAGTTATTTAGCTAACAGTTTCATATTCAATAAAGAGGGTTTCGCAACATACAAGTTCAGGCAGCAAAGTAGTAAGCATTACGAGATAGAAATCAACAGCCAGAGCTGCTCTGGACTGCAGTCCAGAGCCGCTCTCCGAATCAGTTCTCGTCATATTTTCAGTACAGAAACAATTAAAAACTTTTATAGGGTTCCAGGCCGTCGAGTCGGCTTCAATTTGAGCCCTCGAACGCATCATTTCAATGTGTACACAATTAATTATGATTTTAACAAGTTTCAGACGCGGGAAATATTCAGTTTTAATGGGTGTAATTGGGGGTGATCGTTCAAGCCAGTAACGATCATATTTTTCCATTAAAATTTCACCACAATGTTCATTGCCACACGGGCCAGCATATGTAATCAAGTTCGGTCAGTTTAATGGAAGGTTTTCGTTCGGGTTTTGCATCAAGCACTTGTGTCATATAGGTTTTCACGAATCGTAACACATGTAATTAATAGTATTTTGAATTATAACAGTATAATCTAGCATGTAGCAAGTAGGGTACTTGCCTGGAGACGCTTTGGCGACGTACGGCAGCGGCAACGGCACGAATGTGCGACGAACGGCACGGTTTGGGTTCACGGCCTCGGCTTGAGTTCGGGTTCGTCGTCGGAGTTGCCCGGGGATGGCGCGTGATCGCTGGAAGCGGAGTGGGGTGCTGTGGATCTCCTGGGGCGTGCTGGGGTCGGCGATGGTCGGCGATGGTCGCTCCAGCTATGGGCACAGCGGGGGTCGTGTGTAGGGTTCGGAGCTTGGTGGTGAGGAGTTTGGTGTGGGTTTTGGAGGAGGTGATGGTGATGCAGAGGATGCAGAGGTCGACGGAGCAGTGGGGAGCTCGTCGGCAAGGAGGGTACAGGTGGTGTCCGAGATGGTGCAGTGAGGGTTTGGGTTGGAAAATGGAGCTCGGTTGATGGAGGAGGAGGGCTGTGCAGGCAAGGTGGGGGTTCGAGTTCTGAGGATAAGAACGAGGGAGGGAAGACGAGGTGGTTTAGGTGGTCGTCCTCGTCGTCGGCGGCGGCAACGGGGTGTTAAAGTTGAGGCAGGGAGTTTATTTTTTTTTAGAGAGGAGAGGAGGGAGATGGAGAGGGATCGAGAGCGTGAGGGGGAAAGGGTTAGAGGGACGAGGAGAGGTTGAGGAGCGCGCGTGGTCGTGGTCGGGTTGAGGGGGAACGTGGGTCGGCGACGCGGGTTTAGGCGACGTGGGCACGACATGGGGAGTGAAGGAAAACGAGCGGGAAATGATTGTGGGGAAGAAGGTTGAGCGGGTCGGGTCGGGCGCGGTAGGGAAAACGGGCGCGGGTAAGGAGCTTGGAAGCTGGGCCGGGCCGGCTAGGTTTTTGATTCATTTTGTAAGGGAAAAAGATGTGGGCTGAGCTTGGATATTTTAGTTTAATTTATATAGTTTTCTGGGCCGAGGAATTTATTATATGGTTTGTGTTTAATTTCATCGGGCTGGGCTGAGTTGGGATTTTTGTTTAATTCACTTGTAAAGGAAGAAAAGAAGTGGACCGGGGGATTTAATTATAGGTTTTATTTAGTTTTGGTTTTTGATTTTAAAGGTTTAGAAAGATTTAAATACGACAAATCTAGCAACCAATTTCCTATAAAATTGAGAGGAAAAGAAAAAGGGAAATATTCGGGGAATTAGGGAAATAGAGAAGGATTTTATTGATGGGAACGGGGATTTACATCATACCCCCCTTACAAAAATTTCGTCCTCGAAATTTAACAAGGATACAACGAAACAAAAGTACTAAACAAAGAGATGTGGAAAATGTGCACGGATATCTTCCTCACGCTCCCATGTAGATTCTCCTGGGGAACGACCGCCCCAAGACACTCGGACTAACGGAATGACCATATTCTTTAGCACTTTCTTTCTGCGGTCGAGGATGATGGTGGGCTGCTCCTCGTAAGATAGATCGGTACCCAAAACTAACTCCGAATAGTTCAGGAAATGGCTCTCATCTCGAACACAACGCCGCAACTGAGACACGTGGAAGGTATTGTGCACACCAGCTAGCGATGGAGGCAAGGCAAGTCGATAGGCCAGCTCTCCTACTCGCTCTAGCACTTCGAAAGGTCCGATGAAACAGGGACTGAGTTTCCCACGACCTCCGAACCTGATAACTCCGTGGGTAGGGGAAATGTTCAGGAAAACGTGATCTCCGACTTCAAATTCTAGTGCTCTCCTGCTGGTATCTGCCCAACTCTTCTGTCGATCCTGAGTCGTCTTAATACGCCGCCTGATCATTTGGACCTTGTCGACTGTCTGAACAATGAGCTTGGGACCCAGTAATCTCCGCTCTCCTACATCATCCCAACAAACTGGGGATCGACACATCCGTCCGTAAAGTGCTTCGAAAGGAGACATCTGGATGCTAGCCTGATAACTGTTGTTATAAGAAAACTCGACTAGATACAGATGGTCTTCCCAGGAACCCTGAAAATCCAACATGCAGGCCCTCAACATATTCTCGAGCGTCTGAATCGTACGCTCGGATTGTCCGTCCATCTGCGGGTGATAAGCTGTACTGAACTTGAGGCGGGTACCCAAACTCTCCTGTAAGCTCCTCCAGAAGTGCGAAACGAATCTGGTGTCTCGATCTGACACAATGCTGACCAGAACTCCGTGAAGTCATACTATCTCCTGCATGTATCTCTCTGCCAGTGACTCTGTTGACTGCCCCACTCGGAATGGTAAAAAGTGTGCAGTTTTCGTAAGGCGGTCGACGATAACCCAAATGGCGTTGTTGCCCCTAGGGCTCCGTGGTAAGGCCGTCACGAAATCCATAGTAATGTGCTCCCACTTCCATTCTGGTATCGTAAGTGGTTGTAACAATCCTGCTGTTTTCTGATGTTCCGCCTTCACCTGCTGGCATACCAAGTACCTGGATACAAACCGCGCAATTTATCGCTTCATCCCGTTCCACCAAAAATGCCGCTTTAGATCTCGATACATCTTTGTACCTCCCAGATGTACAGAATAAGCTGAACTATGCGCCTCAGCCAGTACCTCTTCTCGAACATTCCCCTTGGGTACGCAGAGTCTGCTACCGAACCTCAGAGAACCGTCTTTATGATTAAGTCCGTTCTCAGCCCGGCTTCTACTTGCGCTCTGAACTTTTGCAATCAAGGATCATCCGCTTGTGCAGCCTTGATGCGATCCACAAGGGAAGACTGCACCTGCAGTTGCCAAAATTGACTGAGTGCGCTCGGTGTGACGACCTCAAGCTCGAGTCTCTGAAAATCCTCAATGATGCTTCTCTGACTGGTCAACATCATGACCGCTGGCTTGCGACTGAGAGCATCTGGTACAACATTTACTTTTCCCGGGTGATACTGAAGGTCCAAGTCATAATCCGTCATCAGTTCTAGCCATCGGCGGTGCCTCATGTTTAGTTATTTCTGAGTGAAGACGTACTTCAGACTCTTATGATCCGTGTACACTTCTACCTTCTTCCCCAACAGGTAATGCCTCCAAATCTTCAACGCAAAAACCACTGCTGCTAACTCTAAGTCATGCGTAGGATAGTTCCTTTCGTGAGTTCTCAGCTGTTGAGAGGCGTAAGCAACCGTCCGACCAGGCTGCATCAGAACACGGCTTAAACCCTTCCATAAATCCTCGTCGTGTACCACCACTCTATCTAAAACGTCTGGCCCTGTAAGAATAGGCGCCGTGGTCAACATCTGTTTCAGCATCTCAAAAGCCCGAGTACATTCCTCTATCCGAACGTAAGGTACTTCTCTCCACGTCAGCCAAAATGGGGAGGGGGGTCAGCTGATTATGAGGTTCAAGGATGAGATAAAATAATTACTTGTAATAAGAGCAAGAGATGTTGTAAGAAGGATCGATTTATGAATCAAGCGAGCTTAAAGGTACAAAACTTCAGGAAATTTGTACGAACCGAAACTTTATTAATCAAAGTTAGACAGAGTACAACTGAGAGATAACCTTGGCCCTAAACTATACATAATTATTGTTTAGCCCTAAGAAAAGAAAAATAAGCTGCGCCAGTCACGATTGTGGAAGTTCAACAAGTTGCGATATGCTCTTACACTAAGATGGGGGCGTCCATTCTCAAAGCGTCCTGCCTGAATATCTGCTTGAGCTTCTTCAGCCTCGAGTTCCTCTTCATTCGAGGTTTCATCTTCCCACTCCTCCTGGACTGGAGCTTCGTCTTCGGATTCCTCCCCTATAGAGTTTTCTTCTCCCAATTCTTCCTCTTCGGCGGGAGCTTCCTCATCCGAATCCTCCTCCATAAGATCTTCCTCTTCCAGGTCCTCTCCTGAATCTTCTGCTATAGGGTTTTCCTCAGGATTTTCCTCTTCAGGACCCTCATTTGGATCCTCCACTATTGCGTTTTCCTGTGGGTCCTCTTCTACTGGATCTTCTTCGGGATCCTCCTCTTCGAGCTCTTCTTCTGGGTTCCCTTCCACTGTATGTTCCTGTGGATCCTCTTCTATTGGGTCTCCTTCAGGATCCTCTTCTTCAGGGTACTCCTCCGGGTCTTCCTCTTCATCGTCCGAATCATTAATCATATTGATCTCCGGAACCGCGACATCGACTCCCTCGTCCTCGGATTCACTGTCGTTGAAAATGACCCATGGGCCATCGACCTCGTCATCTGAACTCACTAATACACAGTCGAAAGAAACACAGGACCGAGTGTCCTCATCGAGCAACGGTACGGCCCCAGGGTTGGCCATGGTCTGAAACACAAAGGTTATGATCAGATAGTGGAACACGAATGAGAATAACGATTAATGATGCGGAACACGAGGAAAAGATAAGGTAGATAAGATTCAAAATATGAATTTGAGTGGTGATGCACAAGTAGTATATGAAAGTGAAAGCAAGGAAATAAAGTATGTTTCAAGGGATCCCTAAGTTGGACTGCAATCTTATTCTAAACCTGGCTCTGATACTAACAAAACCCTGTCATGCCCCGCTTCCCAAAATACGGAATGCAAGGGTGACAAGGCCAGCCATGCTCCTACGAGTAAGGAAAAATCCTGTCGTAGTCACATTTTGGCTTCTAGCACTATATGGTAATCAGTAGAATACAATACGGGTAAAGAGAATGCAGTCACTAAAACTATAAGATATAAAGAGATTTGAGCTCGAAGGGAGTAAACAAAGGAGTAACTAACTAGGAATATCAGTGGGGAAATGTAACCAGTCCACTGATCTGAATCTTCACGGTCTTCTCGAGATCAGACAAATCCACCTCTATCACTGAGCATGCATACTCAGGTCGTCAGAGCGACGTAATAGCAATATTATAATAATGACAAGAAACAAGAAAACAAAGTAATAACAGTGGAAGTAAAATGCAGGTAATCACTATGTCACTAAATGATACAAAGTATGATTTGTGTCCCTATCAGTCTCTAAATCATATTTGAAATCGAGTTGTGGAAAGGAGGATCATATTTAACGAGGGTCTCGTACATACCCGAGACTACGGCCTACACGCCCGGGACATAACCCTGTCAGCCGGATCGCTAGATCCTACCTAATATATATAAGAGTCGCTGTTCGAATGATCATCCTCTAAATCACGGTCCCCGCTAAATACGATACTCTTTCCACTTCGATTTTCCCTTTTTCCCCAGGTTTACACTATTGATGATTATGATTTAGTCGTGTACAAGTATGCACTAATAACACGGTTTTATCACTGTTCACTGTATTAATCACTGTCACGAATCATTCACTTTTCCATTGGCGTACTTGACACTCCTAAACCAATATCATTCACGCACGATAATGCATTGTACATTGAATAATAACGCGCACTATCACTATGTGTATGGCCGTTGGGTAAGTTATGTACATTTATGCAGTTAACAAGTCATGTGTAATATGAACTATTATGCACCTTATAAGCTTACAAAAATTGTAGTAAATCATGCGTTCAAAATTCAGTAAAACGATACAAAGAAGGTAACAAGTATACTCTATCGGAAGTTCAAAAAAATTTATTTCAGTGCAATCGGATCTCGGGTTTGCAAGTTACAACCATTTCATTTTAAGTGTTCGCTGCAGGAAATTCAGTTTCTGAACTGAACGTCCATTTCGCGACATAATTTTCACCCAGTTGGGGTCAGAATTTAGCGATGCTACAGTTGAATTAAATTTTGAGTTTTTAATAGGGTTTCCAACTCACTAGACGGATTCTCAATCGCATCTCTATATCAGATGTTATGCACTGTTCAACACTAGGGTATCAGTTCTATTTCTATTTGGGACTGCTATACGTCCTGTTCTTTTAAATTGCAGTTTAAATAGTAAACGACGATAAAAAGGGGTGAAATCACTTGAGTTATTTAGCTAACAGTTTCATATTCAATAAAGTATAGGGTTCCGCAACATACAAGTTCAGGCAGCAATGTAGTAACCATTACGAGATAGAAATCAACAGCCAGAGCTGCTCTGGACTGCAGTCCAGAGTCGCTCTCCGAATCAGTTCTCGTCATATTTTAAGTACAGAAACAATTAAAAACTTTTATAGGGTTCCAAGTCGCCGAGTCGGCTTCGATTTGAGCCCTTGAACGGATCATTTCAATGTGTACACAATTAATTATGATTTTAACAAGTTTCAGACGTGGGAAATATTCAGTTTTAACGGGTGTAATTGGGGGTGATCGTTCAAGCCAGTAACGATCATATTTTTCCAGTCAAATTTCACCACAATGTTCATTGCCACATGGGACAGCATATGTAATCAAGTTCCGTCAGTTTAATGGAAGGTTTTCGTTCGGGTTTTGCATCAAGCACTTGTGTCATATAGGTTTTCACGAATCGTAACACATGTAATTAATAGTATTTTGAATTATAACAGTATAATCTAGCATGTAGCAAGTAGGGTACTTGCCTGGAGACGCTTTGGCGATGCACGGCAGCGGAAACGGCACGAATGCGTGACGAACGGCACGGTTTGGGTTCACGGCCTCGGCTCGAGTTCGGGTTCATCGTCGGAGTTGCCCGGGGATGGCGCGTGATCGCTGGAAGCGGAGTGGAGTGCTGTGGATCTCCTGGGGCGTGCTGGGGTCGGCAATGATCGGCGGTGGTCGCTCCGGCGATGGGCACAGCGGGGGTCGTGTGTAGGGTTCGGAGCTTGGTGGTGAGGAGTTTGGTGTGGGTTTTGGAGGAGGTGATGGTGATGCAGAGGTCGACGGGGCAGTGGGGAGCTCGTCGGCGAGGAGGGTGCAGGTGGTGGCCAAGGTGGTGCAGTGAGGGTTTGGGTTGGAAAATGGAGCTCGGTTGATGGAGGAGGAGGGCTGTGCAGGCGAGGTGGGGGTTCGAGTTCTAAGGATAAGAGTGAGGGACGGAAGACGAGGTGGTTTAGGTGGTCGTCCTCGTTGGCAGCGGCGGGTTGTTAGAGTTGAGGCAGGGAGTTTATTTTTTTGGAGAGAGGAGAGGAGGGAGATGGAGAGGGATCGAGAGTGTGAGGGGGAAAGGGTTAGAGGGACGAGGAGCACGCGCGGTCGTGGTCGGGTTGAGGGGGAACGTGGGTCGGCGACGCGGGCTTGGGCGACGTGGGCACGACGTGGGGAGTGAAGGAAAACGAGTGGGAAATGATTGTGGGGAAGAAGAAAGGTTGAGCGGGTCGGGTCGGGCGCGGTAGGGAAAATCGGCGCGGGTAAGGAGCTTGGAAGCTGGGCCAGGCCGGCTAGGTTTTTGATTCATTTTGTAAGGGAAAAAGATGTGGGCTGAGCTTGGATATTTTAGTTTAATTTATATAGTTTTCTGGGCTGAGGAATTTATTATATGGTTTGTGTTTAATTTCATCGGGCTGGGCTGAGTTGGGATTTTTGTTTAATTCACTTGTAAAGAAAGAAAAGAAGTGGGCCGGGGGATTTAATTATAGGTTTTATTTAGTTTTGGTTTTTGATTTTAAAGGTTTAGAAAGATTTAAATACGACAAATCTAGCAACCAATTTCCTACAAAATTGCGAGAAAAAAGAAATAAAGGGAAATATTCGGGGAATTAGGGAAATAGAGAAGGATTTTATTGATGGGAACGGGGATTTACATCATACCCTTTACAAAAATTTCGTCCTCGAAATTTAACAAGGATACAATTAAACAAAAGTACTAAACAAAGAGATGTGGAAAATGTGCACGGATATCTTCCTCACGCTCCCAGGTAGATTCTCCTGGGGAACCACCGCTCCAAGACACTCGGACTAACGGAATGACCATATTCTTCAGCACTTTCTCTCTGCGGTCGAGGATGGTGGTGGGCTGCTCCTCGTAAGATAGATCGGTACCCAAAGCTAACTCCGAATAGTTCAGGACATGGCTCTCATCTCGAACACAATGCCGCAACTGAGACATGTGGAAGGTATTGTGCACACCAGCTAGCGATAGAGGCAAGGCAAGTCGATAGGCCAGCTCACCTACTCGCTCTAGCACCTCGAAAGGTCCGATGAAACGTGGACTGAGTTTCCCGCGACCTCCGAACCTGATAACTCCGCGGGTAGGGGAAATGTTCAGGAAAACGTGATCTCCGACTTCAAATTCTAGTGCTCTCCTGCTGGTATCTGCCCAACTCTTCTGTCGATCCTGAGCCGTCTTAATACGCCGTCTGATCATTTGGACCTTGTCGACTGTCTGAACAATGAGCTTGGGACCCAGTAATCTCTGCTCTCCTACATCATCCCAACAAACTGGGGATCGACACATCCGTCCGTAAAGTGCTTCGAAAGAAGCCATCTGGATGCTAGCCTGATAACTGTTGTTATAAGAAAACTCGACTAGATGCAGATGGTCTTCCCAGGAACCCTGAAAATCCAACATGCAGGCCCTCAACATATCCTCGAGCGTCTGAATCGTACGCTCGGATTGTCCGTCCATCTGCGGGTGATAAACTGTACTGAACTTGAGGCGGGTACCCAAACTCTCCTGTAAGCTTCTCCAGAAGTGCGAAACGAATCTGGTGTCTCGATCTGACACAATGCTGACCGGAACTCCGTGAAGTCGTACTATCTTCTGCATGTATCTCTCTGCCAGTGACTCTGTTGACTGTCCCACTCGGAATGGTAGGAAGTGTGCAGTTTTCGTGAGGCGGTCGACGATAACCCAAATGGCGTTGTTGCCCCTAGGGCTCCGTGGTAAGGCCGTCACGAAATCTATAGCAATGTGCTCCCACTTCCATTCTGGTATCGTAAGTGGTTGTAACAATCCTACTGTCCTCTGATCTTCCGCCTTCACCTGCTGGCATACCAAGTACCTGGATACAAACCGCGCAATTTCTCGCTTCATCCCGTTCCACCAAAAATGCCGCTTTAGATCTCGATACATCTTTATACCTCCCGGATGTACAGAATAAGCTGAACTATGCGCCTCAGCCAGTTCCTCTTCTCGAACATTCCCCTTGGGTACACAGAGTCTGCTACCGAACCTCAGAGAACCGTCTTCATGTATGATTAAGTTCGTTCTCAGCCCGGCTTCTACTTGTGCTCTGAACTTTTGCAATCGAGGATCATCCGCTTGTGCAGCCTTGATGCGATCCACAAGGGAAGACTGCACCTGTAGTTGCCAAAATTGACTGAGTGCGCTCGGTATGACGACCTCAAGCTCGAGTCTCTGAAAATCCTCAATGATGCTCCTCTGACTGGTCAACATCATGACCGCTGGCTTGCGACTGAAAGCATCTGGTACAACATTTACTTTCCCCGGGTGATACTGAAGGTCCAAGTCATAATCCGCCATCAGTTCTAGCCATCGGCGCTGCCTCATGTTTAGTTATTTCTGAGTGGAGACGTACTTCAGACTCTTATGATCCGTGTACACTTCTACCTTCTTGCCCAACAGGTAATGCCACCAAATCTTCAACGCAAAAACCACTGCTGCTAACTCTAAGTCATGCATAGGATAGTTCCTTTCGTGAGTTCTCAGCTGTCGAGAGGCGTAAGCAACCACCCGACCATGCTGCATCAGAACACGGCTTAAACTCTTCCATAAATCCTCGTCGTGTACCACCACTCTATCTGAAACGTCTGGCCCTGTAAGAATAGGCGCCGTGGTCAACATCTGTTTCAGCATCTCAAAAGCCCGAGTACATTCCTCTGTCCGTACGTAAGGCACTTCTCTCCACGTCAGCCAAAATGGAGAGGGGGGGTGTCAGATGATTATGAGGTTCAAGGATGAGATAAAATAATTACTTGTAATAAGAGCAAGAGATGTTGTAAGAAGGATCGATTTATGAATCAAGCGAGCTTAAAGGTATAAAACTTCAGGAAACTTGTTCGAACCGAAACTTAATTAATCAAAGTTAGACAGAGTACAGCTGAGAGATAAACTTGGCCCTAAACTATACATAATTATTGTTTAGCCCTAAGAAAAGAAAAATAAGCTGCGCCAGTCACGATTGTGGAAGTTCAACAAGTTGCGATATGCTCTCGCACTAAGATGGGGGCGTCCATTCCCAAAGCATCCTGCCTGAACATCTGCTTTAGCTTCTTCAGCCTCGAGTTCCTCTTCATTTGAGGTTTCATCTTCCCACTCTTCCTGGACTGGAGCTTCGTCTTCGGATTCCTCCCATATTGAGTTTTCTTCTCCCAATTCTTCCTCTTCGGCGGGAGCTTCCTCATCCGAACTCCTCCATAAGATCTACCTCTTCCAGGTCCTCTCCTGAATCTTATGCCATAGGGTTTTCCTCAGGATTTTCCTCTTCAGGACCCTCATTTGGATCCTCCTCTATTGCGTTTTCCTGTGGGTCCTCTTCTACTGGATCTTCTTCGGGATCCTCCTCTTCGGGCTCTTCTTCTGGGTTCCCTTCCACTGCATGTTCCTGTGGATCCTCTTCTATTGGGTCTCCTTCGGGATCCTCTTCTTCAGGGTACTCCTCCGGGTCTTCCTCTTCATCGTCCGAATCATTAATCATACTGATCTCCGGAACCACGACATCGACTCCCTCGTCCTCGGATTCGCTGTCATTGAAAGTGACCCGTGGGCCATCGACCTCGTCATCTGAACTAACTAATACACAGTCGAAAGAAACGCATAACTGAGTGTCCTCATCGAGCAACGGTGCGGCCCCAGGGTTCGCCATGGTCTGAAACATAAAGGTTATGATCAGATAATGGAACACGAATGAGAATAACGATTAATGATGCGGAACACGGGGAAAAGATAAGGTAGATAAGATTCAAAATATGAATTTGAGTGGTGATGCACTAGTAGTGTATGAAAGTGAAAGCAAGGAAATAAAGTATGATTCAAGGGATCACTAAGTTCGACTGCAATCTTATTCTAAACCTGGCTCTGATACCAACAAAACCCTGTCACGTCCCGCTTCCCAAAATACGGAATGCAAGGGTGACAAGGCCAGCCATGCTCCTACGAGTAAGGAAGAATCCTGTCGTAGTCATATTTCGGTTTCTAGCACTATATGGTAATCAGTAGAATATAATACGGGTAAAGAGAATGCAGTCACTAAAACTATAAGATATAAAGAGATTTAAGCTCGAAGGGAGTAAACAAGGGAGTAACTAACCAGGAATATCAGTGGGGAAATGTAACCAGTCCACTGGTCTGAATCTTCACGGTCTTCTCGAGATCAGACAAATCCACCTCTATCACTGAGCATGCATACTCAGGTCGTCAGAGCGACGTAATAGCAATATTATAATAATGACAAGAAACAAGAAAACAAAGTAATAACAGTGGAAGTAAAATGCAGGTAATCACTGTGTCACTAAATGATGCAAAGTATGATCTGTGTCCCTATCAGTCTCTAAGTCATGTTTGAAATCAAGTTGTGGAAAGGAGGATCATGTTTAACGAGGGTCTCGTACATACCCGAGACTACGGCCTATACGCCCGGGACATAACCCTGTCAGCCGGATCGCTAGATCCTACCTAATATATATAAGAGTCGCTGTTCGAATGATCATCCTCTAAATCACGGTCCTCGCTAAATACGATGCTCTTTCCACTTCGATTTCCCCATTTTCCCTAGGTTTACACTATTGATGATTATGATTTAGTCGTGTACAAGTATGCACCAATAACACGGTTTTGTCATTGTTCACTGTATTAATCACTGTCACGAATCATTCACTTTTCCATTGGCGTACTTGACACTCCTAAACCAATATCATTCACGCACGATAATGTATTGTACACTGAGTAATAATGCGCACTATCACTCTGTGTATGGCCGTTGGGTAAGTTATGTACATTTATGCAGTTAACAAGTCATGTGTAATATAAACTATTATGCACCTTATAAGCTTACAAAATTGCAGTAAATCATGCGTTCAAAATTAAGTAAAACGATACAAATACGGTAACAAGTATACTCTGTCAAAAGTTCAGAAAAATTTATTTCAGTGTAATCGAATCTCGGGTTTGCAAGTTACAGCCGTTTCATTTTAAGTGTTCGCTGCAGGAAATTCAGTTTCTGAACTGAACGTCCATTTCGCGACACAATTTTCATCCAGTTGAGATCAGAATTTAGCGACGCTACAGTTGAATGAAATTTAGGGTTTTCAATAGTATTTCCAACGCACCAGACGTATTCTCAATCGCGTCTCTAAGTCAGAAGTTATGCACTGTTCAACACTAGGGTATCAGTTCTATTTCTGTTTGGGACTGCTATACGTCCTGTTCTTTTAAATTGCAGTTTAAATAGTAAACGACGATAAAAAGGGGTGAAATTACTTGCTTTATTTATCTAACAGATTCATATTCAATAAAGTATAGGGTTCCGCAACATACAAGTTCAGACAGCAAAGTAGTAAGCATTATGAGATAGAAATCAACAACCAGAGCTGCTCTGGACTACAGTCCAGAGCCGCTCTCCGAATCAGTTATCGTCATATTTTCAGTACATAAACAATTAAAAACTTATTTGAGCCCTCTAACGCATTATTTCAACGTGTACACAATTAATTATGATTTTAACAAGTTTCAGACGTGGGAAATATTCAGTTTTAACGGGTGTAATTGGGGGTGATCGTTCAAGCCAGTAACGATCATATTTTTCCAGTAAAATTTCACCACAATGTTCATTGCCACACGGGCCAGCATATGTAATCAAGTTCCGTCAGTTTAATAGAAGGTTTTCATTCGGGTTTTGCATCAAGCACTTGTGTCATATAGGTTTTCACGAATCGTAAACATGGAATTAATAATATTTTGAATTATAACAGTATAATCTAGCATGTAGAAAGTAGGGTACTTGCCTGGAGACGCTTTGGTGACACACGGCAGTGGCAACGGCACGAACGCGTGACGAACGGCACGGTTTGGGTTCACGGCCTCGGCTCGAGTTCGGGTTCGTCGTCGGAGTTGCCCGGGGATGGCGCGTGATCGCTGGAAGCGGAGTGGGGTGCTGTTGATCTCCTGGGGCATGCTGGGGTCGGCGATGATCGGCGGTGGTCTCTCAGGAGATGGGCACAGCGGGGGTCGTGTGTAGGGTTCGGAGCTTGGTGGTGAGGAGTTTGGTGTGGGTTTTGGAGGAGGTGATGGTGATGCAGAGGATGCAGAGGTCGACGGGGCAGTGGGGAGCTCATCGGCGAGGAGGGTGCAGGTGGTGGCCGTGGTGGTGCAGTGAGGGTTTGGGTTGGAAAATGGAGCTCGGTTGATGGAGGAGGAGGCTGTGCAGGCGAGGTGGGGGTTCGAGTTCTGAGGATAAGAGCGAGGGAGGGAAGACAAGGTGGTTTAGGTGGTCATCCTTGTCGTCGTCGTCGGCGGCGGCGGCGGGGTGTTAGAGTTGAGGCAGGGAGTTTATTTTTTTAGAGAGAGGAGAGGAGGGAGTTGGAGAGGGATCGATAGTGTGAGGGGGAAAGGGTTAGAGGGACAAGGAGAGGTTGAGGAGCACGTGCGGTCGTGATCGGGTTGAGGGGGAACGTGGGTCGGCGACGCGGGCTTGGGCGACGTGGGCACGTCGTGGGGAGTGAAGGAAAACGAGCGGGAAATGATTGTGGGGAAGAAGAAAGGTTGAGCTGGTTGGGTCGGGGGCGGTAGGGAAAATGGGCGCGGGTAAGGAGCTTGGAAGCTGGGCCGGGCCGGCTAGGTTTTTGATTCATTTTGTAAGGGAAAAAGATGTGGGCTGAGCTTGGATATTTTAGTTTAATTTATATAGTTTTCTGGGCTAAGGAATTTATTATATGGCAGGCTGGGCTGAGTTGGGATTTTTGTTTAATTCACTTGTAAAGGAAGAAAAGAAGTGGGCCGGGGGATTTAATTATAGGTTTTATTTAGTTTTGGTTTTTGATTTTAAAGGTTTAGAAAGATTTAAATACGACAAATTTAGCAACCAATTTCCTACAAAATTGCGAGGAAAAGAAAAAGGGAAATATTCGGGGAATTAGGGAAATAGAGAAGGATTTTATTGATGGGAACGGGGAATTACACACCCCCCTTCCCAATAGACGGAAACGGTGACGTGGATGACCACAACGTATTTACTAAGAAATAAATACGTTAAGCGTAATTAATGTTGGATATATGTATGCCCTAGAGGCCATTATATGATAGTGCATGTACCGGTATGTGTATATATATATATATCCAGGGGACATTCTTGCTCGACATGATAGTATGCTATCTGGTTGCGCCTTTTATCTTGACATGTTCATTTGATCGTGCTTTCATTCATTTGGTACATGTTAATATAGCCCTTAGAATGATGCAGGACTCCTGAAATTATGATGCGGATCATACTAGTGGGACATGTGTAGTCTATGAGCATATCCTTGAAATGTTCATAGTCGTGGGTGTATCGAGACGGGGCATCAATATCACCAGAGTAGACTAGCGTATACGTTACTTGTCCCATATGATGGGCGATGGATGATCCCATATCCATTGGTGTGGTGACACCAAAGATCGTATACGGGTGCTCAGTGGAGACTGGGTACACTGAACGGACTCGCCGAGAACTCCTATGTGGTATTATATCTATTGTCGGATAGCAGTTCTCAGGTGACACTGGTACATGTTAGTCTATAGACCCGAGATCGTCATGGAGTCTTGTGTGTCTCCCACTGTACTTTGATTTCCACCCTACCACGGCTCTACTAAGTCGTGCAAATAGGTGGATTTTGGATACAGTCCCGAAGCACATGGAGGCAATGAGCGATAGGAGGGGTTTCGTCTCTCCCGGTATTGGGGGTCGATGTTGCACCATGTACGATTGGCTATAATAGGAAGTCCCTGGTCAGGGTTGCTGAGATTTACTGATAAGTGTTATCAGTAGTTTCTCGATCTGTTATGAGCCATATACCAACATGACTTATCTGAGTTATTGGGGTCGATGATGCCATCCCTAGACCTGATATGCAGCATATTTGACAAAGAGACCGGACTGTACGGTAAGTGTTGCCAGTTGGCTCGACAGGAGTTTTAGCAGGTTTGCTTGTGTTTCTTCTGATCGCTCAATACCTAGGAGCCGTTACGTACTGCTGGTGCCACCGACGGTTTGTGGGTATGTGATGTGATCACTACCTACCGCTAGCGTATTGACGAGTCTTAGAGTCCCACAAAGGAGTCTCCTAGCTCAGGCGAAATGATTTGGAGTGCATATGTGATATGCGCGGGAGCTCGATTAAATGCGTGTATTGGATACCATATTTTATTCGGACGTTTACTATTGGACGGGTCGTATGTGATATTACCGGGTTATTAAATTAAGTGTTGATTTAATATTAAGTCCATTAGCTCATTTATTAAAACCTATTTCTTATGATGCATGCATGAGTGTATGTATATGTTGATATGGATGCACACATGCAAGCATACATATGTCATGGTTGATGATACATTGGTGGTGGCAATGCAAGACTCACATGGTAACAATTTTTAAATATTTTGTTTATTTGAGAAAAGCAAAATGGGATTAAAATCATGGTTGACTATTCAACTCTCTTGAGTTGACAAAGTCAATGGTTTCCTTTGCCCATGGTTTTGGCCTATGGTTTTGCTTAAACTCAAGTTACAAAATATCTAGATATTTTGTAACCATGGTTTGACATGATAGCTCTCTCTTACTCTCTTGAGTTAAGCAAGGGTTATTCTTATTATTCTCTTGAATTTGTTTTGTGTCATCTCCTTCTTCCTCTCTCTCCTCAAAACTTACTAGGGTTTCAAAAGAAAGAGAAAGGATTAAAAAGAAAAGGTTTTTAATTGAGATCCAAATCCAAATCACCATTCTACTTTAGTCTTGCCCACTAGTGTGGAGTGTTAGCTTCTTCTTCATCCTTGATGAAGAGAAGCTTAGAGCTTGGTGCAAAGAGACTTTGTGGGGGATCATCGTGGACTTAGAAGGACACAAGCCAACCGGTTCAAACCTCAATCGATCCAAGGTGTCTAGGATGAGGTCTACAAAGGTTGTATTCTCTCCCACTTAGTGTTAGACACTTGTAGTATATGATACTAGCATGTTGTTACTCTATCTTTCTAGTTCGATTCATGGTTGGAATTGTTTAGCACCCTCTAAAATTTTTGTTATAGCATATGTGATACAACCCTAAACCTAGTGTGGTGCTATAGAATCCCTACAATTAAGTAATATATATAAAATACACAAGAATGACAAGAGATATAAAATAAATAGTAATTTTTATTAACATTCATCTTTACAATACAACTGTTTTGAAAAGGAAATATACAATGATATAAAGCAATGCCTAAACAGTGGCATATAAACTGAAAGTAAATACAAGAGAGCTAGAAGTCCTACTGCACGGTGAGCTGGTCCACGTCCTCCTGGCTAGGCTCGATCTTCTGAGAGTCCGATCTTCCTGACGAATATTCCAAAAAAAGAAAAGACAGGAATGTTGTCAGCGAACTAGCACTCGGTAAGTCCCAAAAGAAAGAATGGAATATAACAAGTAATATGAAATGAAACTGGTAAGTTGTACATGTATATGATTGTTATTCTAACGTAGTTGTTTATAATTTGGTACAGAAAGTATTTGTGTATACGAGAGGAGTCCATCTTACCTCGTGGACTATGGTAACATGTAGTTCAAGGCCCCATCAAAATCCACAGGAAAACGACAAGAGAGTTTATGTAGGTGTCTTTTAAGTGACCATCTCGTGCTACATTAATACGTTCCGTACCAATTTACCCCGTTATCCCGCGTAATATATTGTATAGGTTATATTTACAAGTCTTACCGAAACCATGGATACAATTTGTTCAAGTAATCAAGTTCAGGATGTAAACATGTATTCAAGAAGTCATGTCAAGTTATAACCATGGTTCGGTCAAGTCAAGTATTCAAATTTGGTATTGATGTTTGAATTCAAGTATTTAGGCTCAAGTTCAAGTATTTATATTAGAATTTGGATTCATGTTTGAATTAGACTCTGATCTGAGTTTGGATTCAGGTTTGAGTTAGACTCAGACTGAGTCAGATACTTGTAACTGATTTAGATCCTGAATTAGGTTCGGAAGTCATCGGTAACTGCTGCACATGGACGGTAGGATTTGTGTCTTTTTCCAAGACAATTATCATTGATAACTCCGTTAAGTTTTCTACCTTAAATAGGCAAGCACCCACTTTCTCCGGCTCATTGGGACTCAAGAGAATTGATTCTGCTTAAACCTATATTTACTAAAGTCCTTGAATATTGTTTTATATAACTCGATGGGGTTTTATGAAAAATATTTTTAATAAAATTTCAAAATAAATCTCGAGTATTTATTTATATTATTTAGGGTTTTCATGGATATGAATTTTAAGGATTTGAGGTATTTTAGTGATAATTACTTAGCTTGGAAAGTCCATGATATTTTATTGTAAAATTTGTCTTTTGTTGGTATTTTATTGAAACTTGTAAATCTTTCATTTAAAAAAATATAAGTTTATTATATTTTGAAAATATATGGATTTGTAATTTTATATAATTATTAAAAATTAAATTTTTATTTAAGTGGAAACATATGTTTTTATTAAAAACCATATTTAAAACCTTTCGAGACTGAATGCTCCGTGAGAAGGTCTACATCTCGTTCTACTAGCCCAAGGATGTGCGATAATCCGCACCATTCAACACCGGATCCTCTAAAAAGGGTTGTAGAGATATAATCGCAAAGAAATTTAAAAAACAATTTAAAAGAAAAACCGGTTTTTATAGTAAATGGTATTTTCTTGTAATAATGTATTCGTAACAAAATTCACATAAAGATATTTTGTGCTATGGAACCATGTGTGTATGTGAGGGGTAGGTCGTTATCCCGTGAAATTTTCCTAAAGGTATTCTTTTAACAACTAAAAGAGATGATATTTAACGTTTATGGTATTTAAATGAAAAACTTATGTTAAAGTTATTTTGCATGGAATTTTAGGTTAAAATTTATTCTAAACATTTATAATTAAGATTACAAGTATTGTGTAAAATTTGGATGAACAATATGTAAGAAAAATGGGAGTTTTTAGGGTTTAGAAGATAGATATCGGTATTAACTCCACTTACCGATATTCATTTTCAAATAAATTTTTAAAGAAGAGAAAAGAAGATTAGAAGGGACTTACTATTTGATTAACTTAAAGAAAGATAGAAGAGGGAGGGTTGAACTTCGTGGCGTCGTGGGAGCGCCGGAATAGTTTCGATTTTTCGCCAGAAGTTGACCGCTTGCTAACTCCACTTGTACTTAGAGAATTTTTGAGAGTTTTGGCTAGAAATTTTAAAATGATATAGAGCCAAAGGGTGGGGTGGTATTTATAGTGCAGAATTAGGGTTTTGGAATTAAAATGCATTAAAAGATGATAAATTGGGAATTGAAGGGGCTCATTGCAGTGCATAGGAGTTAGGGTAGGGGAAGAGTCGAGTGTGCAAAGCCCGAGCCTCAATTGCCATATTTGGACCGTCAGTACCGGTCTCAACTCAAGATCCGCCGGTCGTTTGTGTGCTTTGGGTCTCTGGATTCTTACCACGTGTACAACTCAGTGTTTAAACCCTTTTGCACATGTTTGATTTTCTGACTTTTCATTTTTATGTGTACTGCACGTGTAAACTTTTGAGCCTCCAAAAAGTTTTAAAAATTCAGAAAAAAATAATTTGTCTGATGGGATTCGAACACAGGGGCTGCGTTACAACAGTGCAAGACTTTACCAGTGAGCTACAAGTTATTTCTTCTTGTTATTAAACAAAATTAACTTATAACCCAATCTCGGGCTGTATAACTCATTTCTGTACATTAAACTGGAAAATTTCGTACAGTAAATCCAGTGTCGTTACAGCTGAGTTTGGAATATTTCGACGACAGTCGAAGTCCTGTTACTAATTATCATAAGGGCCCGTGGTTCCTTACCCCTGAATTACAGCCTGTTGGGTTTAAGAACACTCTTGAGATTTGGTTGATACTCACATCTTGAACCCACGTTAGTTACTTTTACCTTTTAGAGACCTTTTAGGAAACTTACATTCACTTCATGTTCATTACCTATACTCCATGGCCATGTTATACTTATTTACCATACTAATATAGTTGACATATATATTACCATGCACGCTACTGTACTTGTTTACATGTTCATAATTTATTTCCATGCTATACAATATATCACATTACATCTTGCATTTCATTTATATACATCACACCATCCTTTTTGGGACTTACTGAGTATTGGTTCGCTGACGGGAATTCCACCCATCTTTTTTTCTTTCTTTATTGGAATGTTCGCCAGGTGGTATTGAGACAGAGGAGATAGAAACGGTCGAAGAGCAGTACAATTAGTTTACATCACAACCAGACGTCTAGTTTCATTCAGCTTTTCATTTCATTTCAGATTATTTATGAATAACTCTGTATTAAGGTCATGTTATCGTATATTGATTCCGATATTTTATCAATTGTGAATCTTGAATGTAATAAATCAAAATTGGATTTCATTCTTTTGTTTATTCTTGTTATTTTATATTGCTTATAGACTGATGATGCTCGATATCGGTGATCTCCCAGATCATGACACGTGACAGGTGGCGTGTCCTAAAGCTCGCAAGAAAGGACCTACAGTGGCCGACCAGACCACTCCTGTGCCCTTCCCACAAATAAGCGTTGGCTCACTTCCGAGCCCCCAGCACAATTGACATCCTCGGCCTCACAGCTCGTCTCCGGGCTACCACGGAACCAAGATACATCGGCTCTCCCGCTCGTCTGCGAGCTTTCCCGCCGAGATCATCTTCCTCGGTCTCATCGACCGACCAACGACACCGCTCACAGGCGCAACCGCCATCCCGCGAATCTCGCCATGCGCGAGATATCCGCCGGCCACATCCCACGTTCCACGCCATCACGATCCCCCATTAACGAGCCTGTCTCGCCATTAATGGGAGATCCCGCTCATCACATGGGTGTGACGTCGGGAGCGTAACGGTTGGCGTGATTCTCGCGCCTGCCCTGCCTGCTGCCACCGCTATATAAACCCCTTCTTCAGACGGTCCAAGCAAGCTATTTTTACTCCACTAAGCCGTTACCCTGCTCGGATTTCCTCTCTAACTTGACCGTCGGAAGGTCCTTGGTGGTACAACCACCCCGGGACTTCCTTGCAGCTAGCTCGGTGCAAACAACCTCAAACCCATTGAGATCCATACGCTTCAGGAGCCAGCCTCCAGATCAAATCTCAGCCGTCCATCGCTGCCATCAGCAGATCAACGGAAGGTAACATCTTAGCGCGGATCCGCCCCGCGTCAGATGGCGCCGCCTGTGGGAAAACTTGATTCCACAAAACAAAAGTTCATCTTCCGATCTTAATCTAATGGCGAGTGATCATCACGACGATCCCAGCACCAGCCGCTGCCTCCCCCTCAACGGAGGCACGAAAGAACCTCCTCCGCCGAATGCCATCAACGCCCTTGCCGGCCGGATAGACCGACTCGCGTCTGTCGTGGAGGCGCTCATCCATTTCCAAATGGCAGGGCAAGTTCCCCAGGTCGTTGCTCCTCCGCCTCGAGACCGGGACCCCTACAGGGGGAGAGAAGACTCCGCACGCGTCGGCACTGTCGACCACCGCCTCGCTACCTCCCATGACCACAGATCTCCCGGGCCAATACCTTCGGCGACTCGCTGGACGCCCCACAGTTCAACAACGAGGTCCGTCGCCAGAGTACCTCGCCCCGAGCCTCTTCACGGCCCTTTCCCTCCCGAGGAGATGTCGTTCAGCTCGCCTGTTCCCAGGCATGACCAACACCCCCTCCCTCGACGGGGTCGCGGACGGGGCTCGCTACGGTGGCTCGAAAACCACCTCGCCGGGGGATCTGAGGAACCTCATTGAGAGGAACCGGGGTCGCTCCCGAACGCAGGTTTCCAACAGCAGAGGCCGGGGATCAGAATGTGCCGAATCGTCGGGATACCACGGCCGACTCGACGCCCTCGAGAAGAAGATCGAGGGTATGCATCGGGAAAGTCACCGCTCGAGCAACGGGGCTAAATACGCCGCCGACTCGCTCACTAAGCCATTCACCGAGGAGCTGCTCGCCGTCCACGTCTCCTCCCACAACAAGCCCCAAAAGGTCTTTCTCTTCGACGATAAATCTGACCCGAAGGACCATTTGGACGCGTTCACCGCGGGAATGAGCTTCCAAGATAACTCCGACGCCGCCCAGTGCTGAGCCTTTCCGACCACTCTCATCCGCTCCGGACGAGACTGGTTCCGAGGACTCGAACCTTACTTCTCAACTTTCGATGAGCTGGCCACCCAATTCCTCGGCCACTTCTTTGGGAACAGGCGAAAAAAACGCACAGTCGACCATCTCTTCACGATCAAGAGCGAGGACAAGGAGACGTTCAAAGCATACGTCACACGCTTCTACAACGCCCTTCTCGAGATCCTAGAGCACCGGGATGAAACCATCATCACAGCACTTAGGTCTGGTCTTAGGCACAAGGAGTGGTTACGCTCCTTTGCATTAGCGCAACCTAAGACCATGGCCGAGGTAAAAGCCTAGACCTAGCGTGAGATCCAGCTCGAATCCGAGGTGAATGCGAATCTCCCCCGGGCAGAGCAAGTCGACCAGAAGAAAAAGGCAAGGGAAGATAGAAGGGGGCCTGAGCGGGCAAAGCCCTATCTCCCAAAGTTTTAGGAATACACCCCGCTCAACGTCTCCCAGGTAGTGCTACTAGAGGAGGCCAAGGGCGAGGGATTCTTCAAGCTTCCCCCGATCTCGTGAATGGCCTCAAAACGAACCCGGAGCCCCTACTGCGGTTTCCACAGGTCGCTAAGCCACTCCACGGAGAGCTGCAAGCAGCTCTATGACTACATTGAGGAGCTCATCCATTCGGGGCACCTCGCATCATACTTGAGGGACAAACGGCAAGCTGACCGCGAGCAGGAGCAGCGTCCCCCTCCCGCTGAGCTGACCATCGGCCAAATCATGGTCGTGTCAGCGGAGGATACGTTTGGTACCAATGAAGCTCGGTACCCTATGCTGGGCATAGATGCCAACAGACATCCAAGAGGCTCATGCTGCACGAATAAGAACATCTACTAACATGTATTTTCTTTCCAAAGCAATGTACACCTTTCTTGAGATCTTTTCGTTTATATAATAAAAAGGATCAATAAAGCATTATGGAAAAGAAAAGAATCTTATTTATTCAAAAAGTACTGTGGGCTCCTCAGCCGTACATCAAAAAAAAAAGAATTTTTTTTTACAATAGCGGGGGAATGGGGTGCAGAGAACACTGCTCGTGGTACTCTGACGATATTTCCGCCAACCGAGCCCTCGCAGCATCTAACCTCTGCCTTCGATGCCTCCCGCTAGCGTCGGCATCGAGCCTCAATTGGTAGCACTCAAGGACGATCGCCTCCGAGCGGTTTAGCCGACTCGCTGAGATCAGGCCGAAGCGCCTCAGGGAGCTTGCCGACAGCCTCGTCTTTCAGCTGTTCGGATAAGAGGTTGTAGAGCCCAGGCGACGCCCTCCAGATGGAGTATATCAACAGCTGAAGCAGGGGGGAGCGCCGGGGGAGCAATTGGCCAAAATGATCCTCGATGCGGCCTATCACCAACTGCACCGTGTCCTCAGTACAGTACTGATCGTAGAGGTACACGTCCTTGAAGTTTATGATCTCGGGGATGGTGAAAGGGAAGTCCTCCATTCTTACATTTTGGGTGTGAAGAAAGGAGTGATCAACGCTCTCTCCGCTTTATATCCTGCCGCGCCCTCGAGAATCCAACAGTCGCCCGTTTCACCCGCAACAGTACCGCCACGCGGCAAACCTCGAACCTTTCTTGGCGAAATCAAAATGACGCGGCCCCGTCGATTCGCCTCCCCCACGCGTTCGATACACGTGTTGCCCGTGACTGTCACTATTCCCCATACTTACACAGGGAAGGTCAGACAGAACCTCTCGAGGAGGCGTCCGAGCGGCTACCCTGGCAGGTAGCTCCCCTACCCCGCAACGCCAGGGATCGAAGCCCTCACGAAGAGGCAGCCGAGCGGCTACCCTGCTCGGCTATCCCTGGCTGGTAGCTCCTCTACCCCGCAATGCCAGGGATCAAAGCCCTCACTAAGAGGCAGCCGAGCGGCTACCCCACTCGGCTATCCCTGGCTGGTAGCTCCCCTACCCCACAACGCCAGGGATCGAAGCCCTCACTAAGAGGCAGCCGAGCGGCTACCCTGCTCGGCTATCCCTGGCTGGTAGCTCCCCTACCCCACAACGCTAGGGATCAAAGCCCTCACTAAGAGGTAGCCGAGCGGCTACCCCGCTCGGCTATCCCTGGCTGGTAGCTCCCCTACCCTACAACGCCAGGGATCAAAGCCCTCGCCAAGAGGCACCAGGCAGCAACCCTGCTCGGCCATCCTTAAGGATCAAAGCTCTCGCCAAGAGGCACCGGGCAGCAACCCTGCTCGGCCATCCTTAGTAAGCCTCTTACGGCCCCTCCTGCGCTAAGGATAAAAAGCCCTCGCAAGAGACAACCGGGCCCACCCTTGCTCGGTTATCCCTGGCTGGTAGCTCCCTACCCAACACACCAGGGATCAAAGCCCTCGCCAAGAGGCACTGATTAGTCGAAAATATTGTATTTTTAACACGGCAATTTCCCTATCATTTGCATTCATTTAGAAGTGTACGGTATTCATATTTCATATATTAGCAAAACTGTCGTAAAATATCAGATTTCATGTATTAGACTTTTTAAACCGGCACTTTAAGGGAAATTGACCGCATTTCATGGCATCGCATCATTCCTGTATTGCGCAACACTTGTGTCGAGATTTGTGCAGGAAATTGCAGGAGCAAAGCCAAAAGAGCTGATCAAAAATACGCCAACTCAATGATTTCAGATCTGGTAGCAATTCAGAAGGAATTATACAAATCAATATATCCTAAAAAGGCCTAAGAATCAGCCCAAGCCTGTACCAGAAAGCCCAATCCCCAAGGCTCATAAACCACCGCGGATCCGCGGCGGTAGCCTGCTTGCGCCGCGGATCCGCGACGGTTTTGCCACATCATCGCTCAATTTTCAGTGCAAAACTCCTATCTCAAGGCCTACACCTCATTTTGACACGTCAAATTCCAGAATTCTCCAGAGTCTTCTGCCAGATCAGCAAAGATCATTAAGTAAAGCTAATCCTAATTAAGCTCCTAACTAACCTCTTCTAGAAGCTCCCTCCTAACTAATCACATCTAGAAGCTTCTCCTCTAACTAACTTTTGGAGGGAAATTCAAAATCTCCTCAACAAACTTTTGGAGGGAAACTTAAAATTCAAATCCTAGATCTAGGGTTTTGATAGCTATAAATAGGAACCTAGATCTAAGGGTTGAGGTTGTTCAATTTTAGTTGGAAAATCTTGAATATTCCAATCTTTACCTCTTTCTTCATCTTCTTCCACAAGTCTAGTGACAAGGCTTGTGCGAAACCCTAACCCTAATTCCACTCCAAATTCAAGATCTTGAGTACCAATCAAGCAAGAAACCTACAACCTTTTAGGAGCCAAGCCGATCATCAATCGGGCAAGTGATCCAAGCTGATCCGCGACCCACGGAGACGAGCGAAGCCAAATCGACGATCGAGTTCTTCCTCTTGTAGTTCTTGAGCGAATGTAATGAAATTGTTGATATAAATAAAAGGTGAAATTCTTTAATCTTGCTTTCTTTTAAATTCTTGCATCATGATTCGATCTCAATTTATGATTGTAGTTCTTGTGATGATGTTTGAGTAAAACTCCGCTCGTTAAGGAGTCGAGACGATCAATAGAATGATGATGTAACAAATCTTTAAACGATTCTTGAGTCCTACGAGTTTTGTAAACCCTAGCAAATTCAAGAATCGATGACCTAGTTTCGTTGCGATGCTTTCTTGATTGTGATCGCTCGAAATTAGGGATCTACGATCGTTTCTTGAATTCACTAGAGGCTAGAATATGAATGATATCGACGAAAGAACAAGGGATAAGATGAAACCCTAGTTTCATAAGAAATCCCTAATTCTTGATCGATTATCATCGATCTAGTATCAATTCATCGAAGGATAAGAATAAGTAATTGTAAGATTACATCACATCTATAGATCCGATCGATTCCTACGAGCCGCATTTCGATTCTTGATATTTGGTTTGGAAAAATCATCAAACTATCAATTCTTGATTCTATTTTTTTCTTGTTATTAGATCTATATTTTCTAATTCTTGAACTTCAAATATAAAATCATGAATTGTTTATTTTCTTTTCTTTAAAGTTTCAACTCATCTAAATTCGAAAGACGAACTATTACACTGTCCCTGTGGACGATCCGCACTCACTTACAATCTACATCCGACACCGTAGTTGATTGCGGTCAAATATTTTTGGTTGTGATTTCTATTCTATTTTCTACATACACAACGGAAAATCAATTCAATCAAATTGCGCCGTTGCCGGGGATCGAACCCGGGTCACCCGCGTGACAGGCGGGAATACTCACCGCTATATAACAAATGGCGCCGTTGCCGGGGATAGTGCGCTAATTGTTCGTATTTTGAAATTTGAGTTGAAACGTTTATTCCATCTATATTTTTAGATCTAAACTCGCACAAACCCTAATACGTGTGTTGTGATTTGATTGCGAGGAAATATGGAATTATTGGAGCTTGGATAAAATTTTTGTGAATATTCCAGAGAGCTCAAGGAGTGAAGAGGGACCTTCTGTGAATTTTTTGTGCAGTGATCAACTCAACCCACCGCGATTCAGCGGCAAAGACCACCATTCCGCGGCGGTTCCGCGGCATCTTCAAGGCTTTGCTGCATCAAACTTCTTCAGGTAACTCCTTACCTTCTTCTCTCTCCTCTTTTAGCTCCAACTAACAATTTTTTGCAGGTTTTTTTGCAAATAATCGCTGCGCCGCAAAAGCAAAATTAAATTTGTGCGTGTTTTGATTCTTGGTTGTTTGCATATTAATATGGAAATTAAGGGGCACGACCAAATTCAGATTAGGTGGGGAGTTCATTACCCTTCCTAAGCCCCGAAAATCGCAAAACTTGCATCCGCATTTACCCTCATTAATTAAAAGAAATATAGAGATGACTCTAAGGACCGCCGCGCTCAATTAGGACAAGAGAAGGCCGTGGGTAATTCATTGCTTATCCGCGTTTTCTTGTGGTGCCTAAGGCGAGTGTGTCTAAGGCTAGTGGTTTTTAATTAGGCTCACTACTTACGTAGTGGAGTACCTTCCCACTTACCTGGCACTTATCCGGCCACAGGGGGACAAAGAGGCAGTGGAGGATTGATCATGCGACTTGTCTTTTGGCAGTTAGGAGCGGTCTAGAGCCGGACCTAGGCGACCACTAGATTCTAGGGTTTTTGTTGTTGCATTTGTTGTGTTGCATCATATTTTTCAAAATCCGTATCATTTTTCAAAACAAACACCGCATTCACTTCATTTCCCCTAATTATAAAATCACGCTGCCACTTGTACTAACCCTTTTTAGTGCAAGATAGGCTGGACAACAGGATTCTAGTGCCTGTTCAGTCCGCGTTCTCTGATCGACCCTAAAGTCGGTATTTCTACATTTATCCTTTCTTTTACCCACCACCACACCCACATCGATGGATCCGTGTCCATCGAACTTCTTTTCCACTACTCTGCCGCCGTCCGTTGGTGCGCAGAATCCACCTCGCATCTCTCTCCAAGAGAGGTGCTATCCAACACGAGCTCCTCTTTCCACCTGTCTTTTCATTCCACCAGCCAACGGGGAAAATTTTCAAATAAAACCACAATACATCAACCTTCTACCAAAATTTCACGGTCTCGAGTCTGAAGACGCATACGTGTTTATCACGAAATTTGAAAATGTATGCGCAATGATGGGTACTTCACAGCTTTCTGTGGATGCTTTCCGTCTACGTCTTCTCCCATTCACTTTGTGCGATTTAGCCGAGAAGTGGCTATATAACACTACCGCACATTCCATTTCAAATTGGGATGAATTCGTCAAAGTATTCCTTAAGAAATTCTACCCACATCATAAGACAGCTCGAGTCCGCAGCGAAATCTATCAATTCACCCAGCTTCTAAATGAAACATTTTCAAAATGTCTTGAACGTTTCAAGGATCTGTTAGTCCAATGTCCACATCACGGCATCCCGAAATGGGAATTATGCCGAATCATTTATGAGGGCATTACTCCTTACACAAGACAGACCCTTGAATCCATGTGTCAAGGCAATTTCATGACTAAAGATGATGGGGAAGCCTGGAAATTTCTAGAAGATTTCGCTGAAAAATCTTTACAGTGGGAGGGTGTGAGTCAATCGTCTAGGGATGGCAATGATATTTCCATAGGAGTTAGAGCTGACATTTCAGCTATGCAAAAGAAACTTGAGACTATGGAAAACAAATTCTTAGCCGCCCTAAGTCAAATATCACTCTCCAAAACTGTATGTGGATGCTGTTCTGATCCGTCTCACTTGACGGAAGAATGTCTGTTTCAAGGTCATGAGCATACCAATGCCGCATTTCGAAGACCTAGAAACGATCCATCTTCCTCCACATATGATCAGGGTTGGAGGAATCACCCTAACTTTGCTTGGAACCAATCACAATTTCAAAACACGGTTCCAACCCAACACAATTTTCAAAGGGCTCCTCCACCACAACAGCCACCACTTCAATTGAGTCAGCACCCCTTTCAAGCACAAAACTTTCAAAATCCGGTCAACACACCTGCACCATCTAGTCCTTTGCAGTTGACCGGGACTGATGAAACCTATTCATTTGCACAATGCATGAATTTGGTCTTAACAAATCTCATGCAAGTTTCGGCTGAAATAAAGACTTCTGTCGATTATATAAAGAAAAACTCTGCGTCCCAAAGCGAGAGTATTAAATCGATGGAAGAAGAAATTGCACGTTTAAAAGCTGAAATGAGTGCAAGAGAGAAAGGGAAACTTCCAGCTTAACCTTTACCCAATCCTGGCTATTCACATCATGTGGATGCAATCACGTTGAGATCTGAAAGAGTGCTTGACACTCACGTTGGGGAAGAGTTTGATGATACCGATAAATCAATCAATAATACCCCGGCTGAGATCTTTCCTTCCACACACACTTCTAGTTCTAACCCCAGTTCTTCTACCCCACCACCTTCTCACAAGCCTATTCTTCGTTTCCCAAAAGGCTCGCCACTTCAGCCCACCTCTTTTACCCCTCCACGGACGATCCCCACTTCTATTCTGGGATCGGTTCCACAAACACTTCCTTCTCCTATGATGGACCCAGCGCTTATTGCTAAAGCACCTTATCCTAATCGATTAAGGGCTAACACACCGAGTCCACATATGGAGAAGATTATAGACATTTTAAAGCAAGTTAACATCAACATCCCTCTCCTAGATGCCATCCAACAAGTTCCGTCCTATGCGAAAACTCTTAAGAACTTGTGCACTAGGAAGAGGAAAACTCAAGTGCCCAAGAAGATTTTCATGGCAAAGACAGTAGACACGGCTTTCCCCCAACAATTACCGAGGAAACGTAAGGATCCTGGATATCCTACTATTTCCATTTCTATTGGGGAAAAACACATCAACCGTGCGTTACTTGACCTTGGAGCTAGTGTTAACTTACTTCCTTACTCGGTATACGAGCAACTAGGTATCGGAGTGTTAAAGCCTTCGAATATAACTCTTCAGATGGCTGACCGATCAATCACCAAACCTAGGGGTGAACTGGAGGATGTGTTAATAAAAATCGGAGAATTTATATTCCCGGTAGATTTTATTGTAATTGATACACAGCCTGTAGCGAACCCACGGAATCAAATTCCGGTGATTTTAGGTCGCCCCTTTTTGGCCACTTCCAACGCTATAATCAACTGTCGTAATGGTTCTATGACCCTATCTTTCGGGAATAGGTCAATAGAGCTGAACATTTACAAGTTGGGAAGTGTACCCTCCGAACCTACTGCTCAGGTCTGTTCTGTCAACTTAATGGATGTCGACAGCAGCGAATTCGATAATCCTCCTGATACCGATCTTGACTCTTTTCATATGTTATTGTTTGACCCAACTATGTATTATACACATACGGACTCTTCCACCAAGATGTCCGGGTCAACAACTAACACTGATTATGAACTGCTTTTAGAGTCTGAAGATCACCCCGCACTTTGTGATGATATTATTCATCGGGGTATTGATGGAACTTTTGAGAAAATATTCGCTGATGAACTCGCATTTTTGAATGACACGGGTGTTGAGATGAATCATGTCCCAATCACTGAAATTGAACCTCCACCCCTTCTTCTGAATTGTAAAAAGAATGCGAGTAATCCATCACATTCACTGCATCGTCTCTCCAAAATGAGACGCACACACATTCTCTTCCACCACTTAACCTTTCCCTACTTCTTCTTCCACCAACCAGAGCACTGCATTGACAAAATTTTTGAATGGTTGGTGTTGACATTCGGTCTTTGCAAAGCTTGGTATCGACCAATGATCTTTTGACCCCCTCATATGATTTTCAAAGCTTAACATTGCATAACTCAAGTTTGGGGGGTACATTTTTTTCGGGCTCTTGAAAAGAAAATTTTTAAAAAATTTTGAGCCAAAATTAAGTTTGGGGGAGGTTCTTCACTTAAATATTTTGCCCCCACTAATAAATTCCTCCCAAGCTTACAGGTTTTTGAGCTTTAGCAGATGGCAACAGTGAGGACACTGTTGAAAACAAGTTTGGGGGAGGTTTGTGCTTATTTTTGCATCTTTGGCATATCATTTGCATAAGCACAAAACATTTTTAAAAACCTATAAAAATTTAAAAAAAATTCAAAAGATAAAAAAATATTTTTGTATATAAATAAGATAATAAAAGATTAGATAGTGAAAAATTACATCCATGAGATTAGAAAAATCTAAGAAAACTAAGAAAATTAGAAGTTTTCTTATACGAACTAGTAATAAGTAGTTATGAGCCGTTGTCCCAAGGGTTAGTAAGATGAAGGAAGTCACTAATCTGAGGATAAAAATAAGTCTGAAAAATAGTTTCTATTCTGGAAAGCCAAACATTTTGAACGTTGATACCCTGCTATTTGCACTTACACAAGTCTTAAAGCCTGGGATAGTAGATGATACCTTGAAATGCTCTTGTCTTAAAGCCAAAAATATGAAGGAAATAAAAAAAAATGAAGAAAATATAAAGTGGTGAGAAAAATGGACACTGGTTTTGTTATCACCAAGGGCAATAAAAAAAAATATAGCGAGGGTGCCTCTTCACCTAGTGCCCTGAGGCCAACTGGTCTGGGAGTCACTGCTATGCCTGAGGTGGTGCAAGACGAGGAAAATACACCAAATAAGCAAACACATGAGTAATCGGTCGGTTAGTACCTCATGAAGTATTAACGGTCGCATGAAAGTGTGTGAGCAATTTCATCTAAATATTCATTAAGTAAAAAGTACTGAGGCTGATGGGCGAGAGTATGATAGCTTGAATTGAATTCTCCGGGTGTAGGGATGTCTTTACACACACGCAGGGTGATATGATCGATGTTTGGAAGAAAGATAGGAATGAAGAATAAGACGATATTTTATTGAGGGAGGACGTGATTTCCGACATTTTTTTCATGACCATTAAGATAGGGCTCATGACAACCGAAAAGCTAGCTTAGTTGGAAACCCTAATTTTCAAAGTTTTTCTTTTACAATTCTTGTCTTTAAATGTAATATTCATGATCTTGCTTTTATTATTGGATTTTGTGGGTGCAATCCGCTGAAAACCCTCAGGAGACAACACTCCTTCTAGTAGGGACACCTAGAGGTTTAAAGGCTTGTTGCACGTGCTCAGTGCAATCGTGTTGCCTACAAAAGTGTGCTAGTTAGTTTTTCTCTTTCTTTATTTTCTCCTTCTCTTTTTAATAAAACAGTTCGCTCGAGACGATCGAAATTAAGTTTGGGGGAATTTGATTAGTCGAAAATATTGTATTTTTAACACGGCAATTTCCCTATCATTTGCATTCATTTAGAAGTGTACGGTATTCATATTTCACATATTAGCAAAACTGTCGTAAAATATCAGATTTCATGTATTAGACTTTTTAAACCGGCACTTTAAGGGAAATTGACCGCATTTCATGGCATCGCATCATTCCTGTATTGCGCAACACTTGTGTCGAGATTTGTGCAGGAAATTGCAGGAGCAAAGCCAAAAGAGCTGATCAAAAATACGCCAACTCAATGATTTCAGATCTGGTAGCAATTCAGAAGGAATTATACAAATCAATATATCCTAAAAAGGCCCAAGAATCAGCCCAAGCCTGTACCAGAAAGCCCAATCCCCAAGGCTCATAAACCGCCGCGGATCCGCGGCGGTAGCCTGCTTGCGCCGCGGATCCGCGACGGTTTTGCCACATCATCGCTCAATTTTCAGTGCAAAACTCCTATCTCAAGGCCTACACCTCATTTTGACACGTCAAATTCCAGAATTCTCCAGAGTCTTCTGCCAGATCAGCAAAGATCATTAAGTAAAGCTAATCCTAATTAAGCTCCTAACTAACCTCTTCTAGAAGCTCCCTCCTAACTAATCACATCTAGAAGCTTCTCCTCTAACTAACTTTTGGAGGGAAATTCAAAATCTCCTCAACAAACTTTTGGAGGGAAACTTAAAATTCAAATCCTAGATCTAGGGTTTTGATAGCTATAAATAGGAACCTAGATCTAAGGGTTGAGATTGTTCAATTTTAGTTGGAAAATCTTGAATATTCCAATCTTTACCTCTTTCTTCATCTTCTTCCACAAATCTAGTGACAAGGCTTGTGCGAAACCCTAACCCTAATTCCACTCCAAATTCAAGATCTTGAGTACCAATCAAGCAAGAAGCCTTCAACCTTTTAGGAGCCAAGCCGATCTTCAATCGGGCAAGTGATCCAAGCCGATCCGCGACCCACGGAGACGAGCGAAGCCAAATCGACGATCGAGTTCTTCCTCTTGTAGTTCTTGAGCGAATGTAATGAAATTGTTGATATAAATAAAAGGTGAAATTCTTTAATCTTGCTTTCTTTTAAATTCTTGCATCATGATTCGATCTCAATTTATGATTGTAGTTCTTGTGATGATGTTTGAGTAAAACTCCGCTCGTTAAGGAGTCGAGACGATCAATAGAATGATGATGTAACAAATCTTTAAACGATTCTTGAGTCCTACGAGTTTTTTAAACCTTAGCAAATTCAAGAATCGATGACCTAGTTTCGTTGCGATGCTTTCTTGATTGTGATCGCTCGAAATTAGGGATCTACGATCGTTTCTTGAATTCACTAGAGGCTAGAATATGAATGATATCGACGAAAGAATAAGGGATAAGATGAAACCCTAGTTTCATAAGAAATCCCTAATTCTTGATCGATTATCATCGATCTAGTATCAATTCATCGAAGGATAAGAATAAGTAATTGTAAGATTACATCACATCTATAGATCCGATCGATTCCTACGAGTCGCATTTCGATTCTTGATATTTGGTTTGGAAAAATCATCAAACTATCAATTCTTGATTCTATTTTTTTCTTGTTATTAGATCTATATTTTCTAATTCTTGAACTTCAAATATAAAATCATGAATTGTTTGTTTTCTTTTCTTTAAAGTTTCAACTCATCTAAATTCGAAAGACGAACTATTACACTGTCCCTGTGGACGATCCGCACTCACTTACAATCTACATCCGACACCGTAGTTGATTGCGGTCAAATATTTTTGGTTGTGATTTCTATTCTATTTTCTACATACACAACGGAAAATCAATTCAATCAGGCACCGGACAGCAACCCTGCCCGGCCCATCCTTAAGGATCAAAGCCCTCGCCAAGAGGCACCAGGCAGTAACCCTGCTCGGCCTATCCTTAGTAGGACACTTACGACCCCTCCCGCGCTAAGGATCCAAAGCCCTCGAAAGAGGCAACCTAGCCCGCCCTTGCTCGGCTATCCCTGGTTGGTAGCTCCCTACCCTAACACACCAGGGATCAAAGCCCTCACCATGAAGCACCGGGCAGCTACCCTACTCGGCCCGTCCTTGGTAGTCCACTTACGACCCCTCCCGCGCTAAGGATCAAAAGCCCTCGAAAGAGGAAACCAGGCCCGCCATTTCTCGGTTATCTCTGGCTGGTAGCTCCCTACCCCAACACACCAGGGATCAAAGCCCTCACCATGAGGCACCGGGCAGCTACCCTGCTCGGCTCATCATTGGTAGGCCACTTACGACCCCTCCCGCGCTAAGGATCAAAAGCCCTCGAAAGAGGCAACCGAGCCAGCCCTTGCTCGGTTATCCCTGGCTGTTAGCTCCCAACCCCAACACACCAGGGATCAAAGCCTTCACCATGAAGCACCGGGCAGCTACCCTGCTCGACCCGTCCTTGGTAGGCCACTTACGGCCCCTCCCGCGCTAAGGAACAAATCCCTCACCAAGAGGCACCGAGCAGCCACCCTGCTCGGCCCTGTCCTTAGCATGCCTCTCCGAGCCTCCCACGCTAAGGAATATGACCTCACCATGAGGCATCCGGTCTGTCTACGTCTGAGCGATCTCCACCTCGACTTTGGGGCCATGGAGATACCGTCTTTGCATACTGGGCAAATGAACAGATTCAACTCGACGCGTAATCGCTAGATGAAGAACCGACATAACACAAAGGCAGTACTATGCAACTACAAGTGTTTACCGACAAAGGAAAATATGCGCGCAAATACTACTCCAAAAATTCTTTATTCACAAAGTCAAAGTCTTTACAAGAGTATTAGGGGCTCCCCAGCCTTAAAAAATGCCCGAAGACCTACAAAATTCCCGATACAACAAAGAAATGAAACAAGAAGACGAGGGTCTTCAGGCCTCAGGGCCAGGCGCAGCCTCTGGAAGCTCAGTGCCCATCACAGGAGCCTCGGCGTCGCCCTCGCCAGGAATCTCTTCCTCGGTCTCGCCCCGGGGTCGTCTCCCTGCTGGTCATCCCCGCGAAGATATTCAGCTCGTAGCCCATCGTCAACGAACTCCGGCATCCGAGCCTTGACGGCATCGAGGGCCTCATGCCAGATGGCGGTAGTGGCCGAGGCTAGGACGGTGTAAAAATGTTCCGACTTCTGGAAGTTCTCCACTGCCTTGGCCGCTCTGAGTTCGGCTCGCTTCACCCCCTCAACCGCCGCCTCCAGCTCCTTCCGGAGGGTGCTCATCGACTTCTTCAAGGTGCCGACGAGCACCTTAGAGTCCTGAAGCTTGGCCTGGGCGGCCTGGATGGCCTCGCGACACCTGGCAGCCTCCTGCTTCACGGCCGCCACCTCCTGCTTCGCGGCCGCCATTTCCTGCTTCCCGGCCGCCATCTCCCCCTCCAAGGTAGCGACCCTCTCCATCGCCGCCTCCAGCTCCCGCTTTGAGGTCTCCTCCAGTGAGGAGAGCTCGCCCGCTTCTCGCACCACCGGGGTAATTTCCTCGTCCTCCATATGGATGACGAGGGTGACGTGCTGGAAGACCTGAAGAAGTCAGAGGGGGGTCATAAAGAAAGGAAAGGCACCTAATCTCACGAATGGTAAGAAGCTGAAGCAAAAGTCAAAGTAAAGTACGGGCACTAGCCTGCACGGCCTCTTGGACGATTGCCGCCATCTGTGCCCTGAGAGTCCTCCGATGGATCTTACCCCCGGCCGACCTCTCCATGTCCGACAGCAAGCTGTCAGCGACGGAAAGCCTCAAGGGCACCTCAAAGCGGAGGCCCCCCTCGTCCACCAAGATCGGGGAGGCCGGGGTCCGCGGAACTGTTTGGGGGAACCTCTTGAGAGGCGACGGCGGAGAGCCGGTCTCCATCTCCGAAGCCTGGGAAGCCTTTCCCCGAACCCGTTTTCTACTCGGTGCCTAACTGGGCTCCGGGGCTCGGCCCGCAGTCGAACGCTAGGGTGGGACGGCTGCCGGGGAATAGGGACAGACATCGGACGAGAAGAGCTGGAACCTCCAATCTTTGATCCCTTCTTCGGCTTGCGCATGGATGCTCGGAGGTGGGTCAAGTCCATGGGTTCTGCATAAGACAAAATACAATGGAATTAGCAACACAAACAGAAATGAACAAATGCAAGCTCCTAACTTACCGACGAACTGGGTGGGGCTGAGCCCAGCCCAACTAAGGGCCTGCTCAGAAAGCAGTACGTCGGTGTAGGGTGTTTTTCGTCACCCCATTGAGATGGGAATACGCGCTCGCTTGTCAGACGCACTACAGATTCCCCCTGCCTAAGGTAGGCCGGGGTTTAATAATTATGGGGATCCGAATCTCCGGCAGCCGCGGACTAAGCTGCCGTTAATTACCCCTCGCTTTTGGGGCAAGGGAACCTCCGATTAACGGGTTAAACTGTTCATGCGAACTCAATGTGCAGTGTGCGTGTGATGTGTTTTGAAAAGGGGTTTTTGGGTATGTCGGGAGCCACGCAGAGTTTTCACAGGGGTCCCGCTACCCGGATAGCGGGCTAGGGGTCAAAGGGGCTAGCAGCCCGCTTACGGGGTGCGGGGCAGCGCCCCGTTAGAAATTTTTTCTAACAGGGACAGCGTCGTGGAGTATGTGTGTATGCACATATGTATACATATGTATGTACATAAAAAGAGGGGGAAAAGACATCCAAAGGATGCGTGGGGGCAGCACCTTGGGCGCTGTGCGCTCAGGTGCTAGAGTGCCACGTGTCGGTATGTGGGGCGCTCTGCGCTTGAGCGCTGGGCGCTGGAGCGCAGGGCGCTTGAGCGCAAGCGCGCCACGTGTCGGCATGTGGGCGCTTTGCGTTTCAGCGCCTGACGCTTGAGCGCAAGCGCGCCACGTGTCGGCACCGGGGCGACTTGCACTCGAGCGCTTGCGCTGGAGCGCAAGCGCTCCACGTGTCGGCACGTGGGCGCTTTGCGCTTGAGCGCATGGCGCTGTAGTGCAAGAGCGCCACGTGTCGGCACCTGGACGCTTTGCGCTCGAGCGCCGAGCGCAAGCGCGCCACGTGTCGGCACGCGGGCGCTCTGGGCTGTAGCGCCGGCGAGGAAAAGAGCCTTTTAGCCAAAAAAAATTCTCGGGAGAGAAATCAGAGAGGAGTTGGACTCCTGAGTGTGTTTTTTTTGGGTTTAGTGAAAGGGGTTCTTCTTTTTCCTCCTCCGTTAGCTAGATTTTGAAGATCAAGAGATGTGAGATCTCAAAATCTCTCCTTTTTGAGATCTGATGACAGATCCAAGTTCCCCTTTGTGGGTTTCATGGTGAAAAACTATTTTGTTTTGGAAAAGGAAGAGTAAAACTCTTGATTTAATTCAGAAGAAAGAAGAAGGTTTGAGACCTTCAGAAAAGGGAAAGAGATACAAACCCTAGGTTTTTTTTGAGAGAATGAAAGTTGTTGTCTTTTTTATTCATCATCATTTTGCCTTATATAGGCTTACATATTTACATATAGCCCCTTGGGCTTTACAAAAATGGCGTTTTGCCCATCCCATGGCTCATGTGCTATTTCATTTTTGCACATAAGCCATGGGCTTACAAGAATTTGGCTTTATGCCCATTTTTTTTACATTCATGCATAAAAAATTACATAAAAATTATTTATGACATGATTTCATTGTTGGCATGTGGAGGCTGGCCGCGGGCTCGACTTGGGCATGGGCCCGCTTGACCTGGGCTTGGGCCCACCTAGGTTGGGGGTTGACCTTGACTTTGACTCGGTCAACCGGGGTGTAAATTTTTACCCCAACAAATTGCCCCCATCAATAAATGCACACAGCATATGTGGGTCATGTGCATGAAATTGATGGATCTTCTTTTGCGTGGAGGCGACTTGCTTTGGTTCCCACTTTTCGGGATGCACTGCCTTTTTTACGACATGGACGATCGACGCTTGACGCATCTCCAATACGGAGTGTCCGTGGTAGATGTTTCCCTGGCCCAGAGTAATCTGGTTCCTGCTTTGTAGGAAACCTGCACTGCCCTTTTTGCGACACGGACGGTCGATGCTCTGATCCGGAGCGATTTGGTTCCCGATTTGTGGGAAGCCTGCACTGCCCTTTTTACGACGTGGACGGTCGACGCTCTGATCTGGAGCGATTTGGTAGACGTGTCCCCGGCACGGAGTGTCGCTGGTCGACTTTTCCCTGGCACGGAGTGTCGCGGGTTGACTTTTTCCCGGCACGGAGTGTCGCTGATCGACTTTTCCCCGGTGCGGAGTGTCGCGGGTTGACTTTTCCCCGGCACGGAGTGTCGCTGATCGACTTTTCCCCGGCGCAGAGTGTCGCGGGTTGACTTTTCCCCGGCACGGAGTGTCGCTGATCGACTTTTCCCCGGCGCGGAGTGTCGGGTTGACTTTTCCCCGGCACGGAGTGTCGCTAATCGACTTTTCCCCGTCGCGGAGTGTCGGGTTGACTTTTCCCCGGCATGGAGTGTCGTTGATCGACTTTTCCCCGGCGTGGAGTGTCGCGGGTTGACTTTTTCCCGGCACGGAGTGTCGCTGATCGACTTTTCCCCGGCGCAGAGTGTCGGGTTGACTTTTCCCCGGCACGGAGTGTCGCTGATCGACTTTTTCCCGGCGCGGAGTGTCGCGGGTTGACTTTTCCCCGGCACGGAGTGTCGCTGATCGACTTTTCCCCGGCGCGGAGTGTCGGTTTTACTTTTCCCCAGCACGGACTGTCGCTGATCGACTTTTCCCCGGCGCGGAGTGTCGGGTTGACTTTTCCCCGGCACGGAGTGTCGCTGATCGACTTTTCCCCGGCGCGGAGTGTCGGTGGTTGACTTTTTCCCGCACGGAGTGTCGCTGATCGACTTTTCCCCAGCGCGGAGTGTCACGGGTTGACTTTTTCCCAGCACGGAGTGTCGCCGATTGACTTTTCCCCGGCGCGGAGTGTCGGGTTGACTTTTCCCCGGCACGGAGTGTCGCTGATCGACTTTTCCCCGGCGCGGAGTGTCGGGTTGACTTTTCCCCGTCACGGAGTGTCGCTGATCGACTTTTCCCCGGCGCGGAGTGTCGGTGGTTGACTTTTCCCCGGCACGGAGTGTCTGCTTGACGTTTCCCCGTTACGGAGTGTCTGCTTGACGTTTCCCCGTTACGGAGTGTCGTTGTTGGACGTTTCCCTGATGTGGAGTGTCTGTGTTGGACGTTTCCCCGATGCAGAGTGTCGCTTGTTGACGCAGAGGTCGATGTTGGAATTGGTTGGTTTGATTTGAGTTGACATCAGTATCGCTACACTGGAATATGGTACCGGGAGCGAATCATCATCTGTCTTGAGAGGATTTGGGAGTTGGTTTTCTGTCGGCATCTGCATTGCTGCACTGAAATCATGCCAGGAGCAACTCATCATTTGCCCCAGGAGGATTTGGGAATTGGTTTTTTTTTGTTTGGCATCTGCATTGCTGTACTGGAATAATGCCAGCAGCAACTCATCATTTGCCCCGAGAGGATTTGGGAATTGGTTTTTTTTTGTTTGGCATCTGCATTGCTGTACTGGAATAATGCCAGGAGCAACTCATCATTTGTCCCGAGAGGATTTGGGAATTGGTTTTTGTTTGGCATCAGCATCGCTACACTGGAATATGGTACCAGGAGCGAATCATCATTTGCATTTGCTTATTAGGGAACGATGGCTTAGGAAACAGGTTTTAGGTCCCTATCACCTAAGACTTTTCAATTTTATGGGCCGTAAGGGTCCCATAAAAGTATTTTCTCGCTACGAGTCGAAAAGATCTCATAGGTGTATTTTCTCCTTAGGAGTCGTGGGGACTCCTAAGGGTGTTGCTCCTTTGTGAGTCGTAAGGATCTCACGTGGGAATTTTCTCCTCACAAAGTCGAGAGGACTTTGCGAGTGCATTTCATCTCTTTTTTACGAGTGTGCGCCCTTTCGGGTTTTCACAAACTCGTCGGCAGTCCTGCTGTTTTTACTCACGGAGCCCTTTCGAGTTTTCATCCATGCCCATTTTGCTTGTGGATATGCCTTTTTTATTTCTATTCTTTTTTTATTTTTGGTGGGACTTTGAATGTGGTCTCACCGGTAGGACTTGGGAGGGACTGGGATTGTTTTACGCCCGTGGATTGTATACGGTTTTGCAGGATGTATGATTCAGACCGTAGGGCCAAAAGCATTTTGGGTCTTTGTTGGCGTCTGCATCGCTGCACTAGAATATGGTACCAGGAGCGACTCATCATTCGCCATTGGGATTTGGAATTTGGCTGGCGTCTGCATCGCTGCACTGGGATATGGTACCAGGAGCGACTCATCATTCGCCACTTTGGAATTGGGGAGCAATAGCTTAGGAGACAGGTTCAGATCCCTATCGCCTAAGGCTTTTCAATTTTATGGGCCGTGAGGGTCCCATAAAAGCATTTTCTCCGTGCGAGTCGTAAGGATCCCGCAGGTGTATTTTCTCCTTAGGAGTCGTGAGGACTCCTAAGTGTGTTTTTCCTTTGTGAGTCGTAAGGATCCCACAAAGGTTTGTTGTTCTCATGTATCGTGAGGACACATGAGTGGATTTCTCTCGTTCCCAGTTTAATGACTTAGAGGTCGATTGTTTCCAGTTTAACGACTTAACGGTCATCTGTTTCCAGTTTAACGACTTAGAGGTCATCTGTTTCCAGTTTAACGACTTAGAGGTCTATTGTACCCAGTTTAACGACTTAGCGGTCATCTTTTTCTATTTTAAAGACTTAGAGGTCATCTGTTTCCAGTTTAACGACTTAGAGGTCATCTGTTTCCAGTTTAACGACGTGGTGGTCATTGGTTTCCAGTTTAACGACTTAGTGGTCATCTGTTTCCAATTTAACGACTTAGTGGTCATCTGTTTCCAGTTTAACGACGTGGTGGTCATCTGTTTCCAGTTTAATGACTCAGAGGTCGACTGTCTCCAGTTTAACGACTTAGAGGTCATCTGTTTTCAGTTTAACGATGTGGTGGTCATCTGTTTCCAGTTTAATGACTTAGAGGTCTATTGTGCCCAGTTTAACGACTTAGCGGTCATCTGTTTCTAGTTTAAAGACTTAGAGGTCATCTGTTTCCAGTTTAACGACTTAGAGGTTATCTGTTTCTAGTTTAACGACGTGGTGGTCATCTGTTTCCAGTTTAATGACGTAGAGGTCATATGTTTCCAGTTTAACGACTTGGAGGTCATCTGTTTCCAGTTTAACGACGTGGTGGTCATCTGTTTCCAGTTTAACGACTTGGAGGTCATCTATTTCCAGTTTAACGACTTGGAGGTCATCTGTTTCCAGTTTAACGACTTGGAGGTCATCTGTTTCCAGTTTAATGACGTAGAGGTCATCTGTTTCCAGTTTAACGACGTGGTGGTCATCTGTTTCCAATTTAAAGACTTGGAGGTCATCTGTTTCCAGTTTAACGACTTGGAGGTCATCTGTTTTCAGTTTAACGATGTAGAGGTCATCTGTTTCCAGTTTAACGACTTGGAGGTCATCTGTTTCCAGTTTAACGACGTAGAGGTCATCTGTTTCCAGTTTAACGACGTGGTGGTCATCTGTTTCCAGTTTAACGACGTAGAGGTCATCTGTTTCCAGTTTAACAACTTGGAGGCCATCTGTTTCCAGTTTAGCGACTTGGAGGTCATCTGTTTCCAGTTTAACGACTTGGAGGTCATCTGTTTCCAGTTTAACGACGTAGAGGTCATCTGTTTCCAGTTTAACGACTTGGAGGTCATCTGTTTCTAGTTTAACGACGTAGAGTTCATCTGTTTCAGTTTAACGACTTGTTGGTCATCTGTTTCCAGTTTAGAGACTTAGAGGTCTACTGTTTCCAGTTTAACGACTTAGAGGTCATCTGTTTCCAGTTTAAAGACTTAGAGGTCTATTGTGCCCAGTTTAACGACTTAGCGGTCATCTGTTTCCAGTTTAAAGACTTAGAGGTCTTCTATTTCCAGTTTAAAGACTTAGAGGTCTAATGTTTCCAGTTTAACAACTTAGAGGTCATCTGTTTCCAGTTTGACGACTTGGTGGTCATCTGTTTCCAGTTTAACGACTTAGGGGTCTATTGATGGCGAGCTTGGAATTTTGGAGTAGGGGCCGGCATCAGCGTTGCTAACACTGAAGCAGAGGTGCCAGGAGCAATTCATCATTTGCCTACTCTTGTTGGCGGAGCGATGGCTTAGGAGATGGGTTTAGGTCCCTATTGCCTAAGGCTTTTCAATTTTATGGGCCGTGAGGGTCCCATAAAAGCATTTTCTCCCTGCGAGTCGTGAGGATCCCGCAGGTGTATTTTCTCTTTAGGAGTCGTGAGGACTCCTAAGTGTGTTTTTCCTTTGTGAGTCGTAAGGATCCCACAAAGGTTTTTTCTCCTCATGTATCATGAGGACACATGAGTGGGTCTTCTCAATGGAGCATAACTCCAAAGGCGGAGACCAGCCGCGTAACTGGTGATTGCGGTGGGGTATGGGTATGATGAGAATTATTTGAGCCCGTGGATTGTATACGGCAGTCAATTTGGAGACTGGCCGTAGGGCCGGAAGAATTTTGAAAAAATGGATTTTTGTTGGCGTCTGCATCGCTGCACTGGAATATGGTATCAGGAGCGACTCATCATTCGCCCTTTTTTTGTTTTGTGTTTTTTTTGGTTTTACCACGATTGCTCTATCATTTCAGCTTTTCTTATCGCGAAGATCGCGATTGCCCTATCATTTCGGCTTTTATTCGCGGTTGCCCTATCATTTCGGCTTTATTTTCATTTTTATTTTACTCGCTGATTTTTATTGCGAGTTGCCCCATCATTTCGGATTTTCTTTATTTTTCTTTTATTTACACTTTTTTTTGTTTATTTACACACACACACACACACACATATATATATATATATATATGTATATTTTTACATTCCCAGTTTAACGACTTAGAGGTCGACTGTTTCCAGTTTAACGACGTGGTGGTCATCTGTGCTTATCCCAGCTACTTGAACTTTGATCTTGGTGGAGCTGTGTTGATGACCTAGCTCTGTGGCTTGCTGATACATCCGAGGATTGTGAGGTTTTTCCCAGCTTATATTGGTCCTCTGCCCAATCTTTGAAAATATAGCAATCTTCGATGGTATGACCCACCACTCTATGATATGGGCAGTATATGGGATTGCTGGTCATGTTCATTTCCTGTGGCCTCTTTGGAATAGGCAGTTGTAGACCGTTGTTTAAGGCGTACATGAATATTTTGCGGACTTCATCCCTCCTGAAGGAGTATACATTCTTCTTTCTCTCCATTGGAGTAGGTGCCTTTACTGATACTGGTCCTCGAGGCCGATCGGTCTTTGGTTCACCCTTTTCAGATAATGGCACATGTCTGGGAGGATTAAGTTCCCGAAAGGCTCCGGTCTCCATTTGCATGAAATCGGCGGTCGTAGCTTGACTGTTTGCTAACGCGCCTTTAGACAGTTCTATCTCTCCCGTCTTGTATTGCCTTTCGACCCAATCTTTGAAGACGAAGCAGTCCTCAATGGAATGACCTATCACCCTGTGATAGGGGCAATATTTTGGGTCGTCGGTCATATTCTCTTCTTGCGGTCTCTTTGATTCTGGTAGTAGTAGACCGTTTCTTAGGGCGTCCCTGAATATCTTGTGGACCTTTTCCCTCTTGAAGGAATATACCTTGTCAATCTTCTCTTTCAGAGGCAATTCCCCCCGGCGTATGTATCGGAGGGACTGGAGGCTGATTGCAGCCGTTTTTCGCGAAGGCGCTCCGCTTTTAGGTTGAAAGGGATATCAGTTGGCTGCCCCCGGGTATCAATCCCTGGCTCATGAGCCAAAATTTGATTCTGTTGTAATTGCAATCGGGCGACTTAGATCGCGAGATCTGCCACGACGTTTGCCAGCTCGTCGACTTTGGAATAGACCTCGGCCATCTTCTCATCCCTGTCCTGAAATTGCCTTTGAAGCCATTGGAATAATGCTCGTTCTGTAGTTCCGGCTATGACAACCGGGTAATCTTTATTACCTGAGCTCAATTCCGCAGGAACCACGGGCTCCTCTGGCTTATCGGCCTGAGCGGGCTCTTCATCATTTAGATCGAGCCGATGCTGAGTAGCGTCGGAGACCATATCATCACCATGGCTGTGAAGAAGAGGAGGGTTCGTTTCTTCATATCCGGCCATGTAGACAGTGTGGATAACACATTCAGCCATTCTTTCATCACTGGCAGCTGGTTTCACGGAGCGGTCTGGGCTTTGGAAATTCATAAATTTTAACATGGCCAGAGCCCTAGCCCTTTTGTTGGCTCTATATCTGAGCCGCTTCTGCCTCAGCTTCTCTGCCTTAAGCGCTTGGCCGGCTTCTGCTCTTCGGGAAGCCGCCATAGGCCGAATGATGGGGATGCTTGAGAAGACACCTGCCCGCGTGTCCGTCGAAGGTATCGCCTGGTCTTGCCCACGATGTCTGGCAACTTTTTTTGTTCCGATGGTTTTGCCCCCAGTTGGGGCCATGGAAAGCCGTCCAGACACCGATTTGCGTTTGGGTTGGGATGCCTTCGAGACCACCACATTTGGCCTCTTGCCTTTCGAGGCCGGTTTGTCGGTCACCGGAGCTTGAGGAGCTGGGATGGCGTTAGCTGACACGAACATAATAGAGCCAAATGGTAGCGGCTCCTCCTCCCATTGTCTCCCGAGACTGGCCGGGAGGACCGTCCTGGCGTCCATCTTCATTGTGTAGAAGATGGGAGTTGAGTTCATCTTTGGCGACATTGTTGAAAGGTGATTGCTTGAAGACCTGCATGAAAGAGCATTATTTTAGTATAAATACAGATATGTACATTGATTGAGTTCGCATGAACGCTTAACCCGAAATATGGGAGGAGAGATTTGTCCCACCGGGCGTGCCAGAATCTGTAGGGTGTTTTTCGTCACCCCATTGAGATGGGAATACGCGCGCGCTTGTCAGGCGCACTACAGATTCCCCCTGCCTAGGGTAGGCCAGGGTTTAATAATTGTGGGGATCCGAATCTCCGGCAGCCGCGGACTAAGCTGCCGTTAATTACCCCTCGCCTTTGGGGCGAGGGAACATCCGATTAACGGGTTAAACTGTTCATGCGAACTCAATGTGCAGTGTGCGTGTGATGTGTTTTGAAAAGGGGGTTTTGGGTATGTTGGGAGCCACGCAGAGTTTTCACGGGGGTCCCGCTACTCGGATAGCGGGCTAGGGGTCAAGGGGGGTAGCAGCCCCCTTGCGGGGTGCGGGGCAGCGCCCCGTTAGAAATTTTTTCTAACAGGAACAGTGTCGTGGAGTATGTGTGTATGCACATATGTATACATATGTATATATATATGTATGTACATAAAAAGAGGGGGAAAAGGCATCCAAAGGATGCATGGGGGCAGCACCTTGGGCGCTGTGCGCCTAGGTGCTGTACGCTCAGGCGCTAGAGTGCCACGTGTCGGCATGTGGGCGCTCTGCGCTTGAGCGCTGGGCGCTTGAGCGCAAGCGCGCCACGTGTCGGCACGTGGGCGCTTTGCGCTTCAGCGCCTGACGCTTGAGCGCAAGCGCGCCACGTGTCGGCACGGGGGCGACTTGAGCGCGAGCGCTTACGCTTGAGCGCGAGCGCTCCACGTGTCGGCACGTGGGCGCTTTGCGCTTGAGCGCATGGCGCTGTAGTGCAAGAGCGCCACGTGTCGGCACCTAGACGCTTTGCGCTCGAGTGCCGAGTGTAAGCGCGCCACGTGTCGGCACGCGGGCGCTCTGCGCTGTAGCGCCGGCGAGGAAAAGAGGCTTTTAGCCAAAAAAATTTCTCGGGAGAGAAATCAGAGAGGAGTTGGACTCCTGAGTGTTTTTTTTTTGGGTTTAGTGAAAGGGGTTCTTCTTCTTCCTCCTCCGTTAGCTAGATCTTGAAGATCAAGAGATGTGAGATCTCAAAATCTCTCCTTTTTGAGATCTGATGATAGATCCAAGTTCCCCTTTGTGGGTTTCGTGGTGAAAAACTATTTTGTTTTGGAAAAGGAAGAGTAAAACTCTTGATTTAATTCAGAAGAAAGAAGAAGGTTTGAGACCTTCAGAAAAGGGAAAGAGATACAAACCCTAGTTTTTTTTTGAGAGAATGAAAGTTGTTGTCTTTTTTATTCATCATCATTTTGCCTTATATAGGCTTCCATATTTACATATAGCCCCTTGGGCTTTACAAAAATGGCGTTTTGCCCATCCCATGGCTCATGTGCCATTTCATTTTTGCACATAAGCCATAGGCTTACAAGAATTTGGCTTTATGCCCATTTTGTTTACATTCATGCATAAAATATTACATAAAAATTATTTATGACATGATTTCGTTGTTGGCATGGGGAGGCTGGCCGTGGGCTCGACTTGGGCATGGGCCCGCTTGACCTGGGCTTGGGCCCACCTAGCTTGGGGGTTGACCTTGACTTTGACTCGGTCAACCGGGGTGTAAATTTTTACCCCAACAGTCGGCCCGAGGAATGGGCTCCCACTCCGCCACTCTCACTGCGTCGGGATCGTTGGACGGACTTCCCCGCCAGCACTTATCCATAGACCACTGGGTGGGCACGGGCCAGTCCTCACCCTCTGGCGGCCCAACAAAGAAAAACTTCTTCTTCCAATCGTGGATGGAGGAAGGCAAGACGACGACTCCCGACCCGGCTACACTCCCCCGTCGTTTCCTAAAGGAGAGGTAAACCCACCTCGGGTCGCCCGCGCGAGTGCCGGTGTGACTTTTGTAAATGAGGGAGGATGCGAGTATGGACAGACTGAAAGGGATCATATACAACTTCAAGCGGACCAGGAACCGAGGAGAATCCTTCAGGAGTTCGGCACTAGCTGGCCCGGGGCTAACCCGAAGTAATTCAGCGCTCTAACAATCTCGGGGGAGAAGGGCAGGCGTATTCCGACCCAAAAGGCTTCCAAGTACAGGGCAATCTCTTTGCCCCGTATCTGATCTGCCCTCTCACCCTCCCCGGCCAAACGCAACGTGTATCCAGGAGGAACATAGAAACGTGTCCGAGCATTGGCAAGCTCCTCCTCGTGCCTCACCGTAGACGGCACCCCAGGCGCATCCGTGACCTCCACTCAGGGGGTCGCCCCCGTCGCACGACCCTGGGAAGGAGACCTAACCCTAGCTCCCTGGGAGGACTCCGGTCCAGAAGAAGAAGAAGAAGAAGAAGAAGGGGAAGAAGAGGAAGACTCTACAGAGGGCTCCCCAGACTCTACACCAACTACATCTACAGACTTCTCGGAGGAAGACATCTAACCTGATGAAGAGGAGTCCTCGGAAAAGCAAACGCGGAAATCCCGACCTAAAGAGGAGGACGCCGAGCTAACAAGACCAAAGACGAGAAGATTATGAAGAGGAATGGGCCCTCACGTGGACCCCACCTCTACTTATTGCCACCTGTGTTCTCATCCAACGGCGACAGTCATCTCCCACCGAAGCGGTTCAGTACACTCGACGGCCACAATCGCTCCACCTGTCTCATGCACATTGGCATATCCCCTCAGATGCCAGAGGTCTGCGGCCCGTCGCGTCAGCCAACCAACGCCCGACACATGGACTGTCGCTTCAGTAAACGTACATACGATCCGGCGCACCCTCTTTAATGCAGAGATCTCTCCCCTGATCTGCTGGCGTCATCCAGAAAATACAATAGATTGCCCGGGAACACACCCCGACGATATCTTCGAAAGGAGCTCACCTCGGGTGAACCGGCAGACCACTCTCGACCCGACTCGTCAGCTGGTCCGGACGAGAGTGGGGGGCTAATGATGATGCTCGATATCGGTGATCTCCCAGATCATGACACGTGGCAGGTGGCATGTCCCAAAGCTCACAAGAAAGGACCTACAGTGGCCGACCAGACCACTCCTGTGCCCGTCCCACAAACAAGCGCTGGCTCACCTCCGAGCCCCCAGCACAATCGGCATCCTCGGCCTCACAGCTCGTTTCCGGGCTACCACGGAACCAAGATACCTCGACTCCCCCGCTCGTCTGCGAGCTCTCCCGCCGAGGTCATCTTCCTCGGTCTCATCGACCGACCAACGACACCGCTCACAGGCGCAACCGCCATCCCATGAATCTCGCCATGCGCGAGATATCCGCCGGCCACATCCCACGTTCCACGCCATCACGATCCCCTATTAACGAGCCTGTCTCGCCATTAATGGGAGATCCGGCTCATCACGTGGGCGTGATGTCGGGAGCGTAATGGCTGGCGTGATTCTCACGCCTGCCCTGCCTGCTGCCACCACTATATAAACCCCTTCTTCAGACGGTCCAAGTAAGCCATTTTTACTCCACTAAGCCGTTGCTCTGCTCGGATTTCCTCTCTAACTTGACCGTCGGAGGGTCCTCGGTGGTACAACCACCCCGGGACTTCCTTACAGGTAGCTCGGCTCAAACAACCTCAAACCCATTGAGATCCACACGCTTCAGGAGCCAGCCTCCAGATCAAATCTCAGCCGTCCATCGCCGCCATTAGCAGATCAACGGAAGGTAACATCTTGGTGCGGATCCGCCCCGCGTCATAGACGCTTGGCGTACTTATTTCGAGAAATGACCTTCTCGGAATAAATACACCGCGGGCCTCGTCACTACTCTTTTAGGAAACTGGGTCTGATAGTGTTTGTATAAATGTTGAATCGTGATGATGTTAGAATTTGTTTGTATGAAGTGTCTTATTAAACGGTGATTGGAATATGAAACATGATTTGTAAATGTTTTTGGAGCCGATGATTCCCTGAGCTCCGGCAATGGTGATGCGGTGCTTGACATCTACGATGACTCATGGTCTTGTTTCAAGCACGTCATCTTGATTAAGATCCCACTATTTGAGCCGATGAAGTAACCGTCAAGATCTATTATATCGACGATAAAGCAACGATCAATCTCTCCCTTTCAAATTTGGATTTTTTTATATTGATTCTTTAAATGGATATTTTGACATGTTTTTTCCATTGATTTAGGAGTTGGACGTTTTTTGATATTGCTACTTCAAATTGATATCTACAACAAATCAAATAATTTATTTCACCCACTCTCAATTATTTATACAAACGCATTCCAAGCAAAATTATTTCCAAAATTTATACAAACACAATTTTTACATACAAACAAAAACTCCTTCAAGCATTTATACAAACATTCCAAACACCATAAGCTCCAAAATCTATACAAACATATTCCAAACAAATTAAAATCTCCCGTCTCACCCGCGATATAAATCATCGCGTTGTAAGTCTCCATGTTATGACAAAACCCATGTCGGAGCTTGATCCAATCGAAGAACCTAAAAGGCAAATATCCAAGTTTGAAGCAACGAGATAGCACCCATCTCCTCCAACCCTTGTATTTCCTGATTTAAAATCAGGAAAGTTTATGGAGGAGGCATCACGTACTACCACGTGACCAGCAGTCACGTGTTGGCACGTGACATTTAAAAGCAGCGGCAAAATCGAAGTCAGCTCCTTGATTAAATCAAAGAAAAGGCTCCAGACGAGGGTCACGTGCTCACACGTGACGGCTAAGCAGCGGCTAGAAGGCAGAACGCAAAAAGAAGAAGAAAGCTCGTTCCAGGGGGTCACGTGCCTACACGTGACCATGGGTCACGTGGCCACACGTGACCGGCTTTCAAAGCCTATTTATTTAACAGAATTAAATTCTAAAGAGATCATTCAAATCTTTCCAAAGGAAAATGATTATTTGGAACCGATTGGATTAAAGATTTAAAGGTGATTAAATATCACCTATCTATGGAAAAATCTTGAACTTGGAAAGATTTCCCCTTAAAATCTAATCGAAATAACAAAGGAAAATCTTTGGATTTAAAATCCAATGGTGAATAAAATTCACCTAATAATCCAAAGGTCCAAACGAATGGTGAATACAAATCAAATCTCTCAATGAAAGATTTATCAAAACTAATTGATTCTGCTTCTTCTCCTATAAATAGGAGCCAAGAGACACACATATAGGGAGAGACAGAGATCGATACATAAAAAAAAAAGATAGAGCCTTGAGACTCTGGAAGAATTCGATCTTCTGCTGAAGAAAATCCTAGGTAAGAAAGGGAAGGCCCTTAATTCTCAAAAGAGTTTAACTCTTAAAAAGAAGAACATAGTTCTCTCTTTAGTGGAGGATCTGCAAAGTACACATCTCCCCTTGAATTGAGAATTTAATTCTCATTGGGTTGAGATCCTTCCATGCAGATCCAAAGCATAGAGAGGGAATGGAAGTTTGAGAATTTAATTCTCACAAAACTATAGGAATTTAATTCCTTTAAGATAAAATTAGGGTTTGACCCTATATTGTAGGAATTTAATTCCTTCAGAATGAACAGAATCAGGGTTTAACCCTAGTTAAGAACTTAGTTCTGTCAAAATAACAGGAATTTAATTCCCTTAAGAAAGAAGAAATTAGGGTTTCACCCTATGACAGAATCTAATCACTCAGAATATAAATTAGGGTTCAACCCTATCTAAGAGTAATTCTCTAAAGAAAGAGCGAATTTAGTTCTTTTAAAGTTATTATCAGGGTTTAACCCTATGACAGAACTCAATTCTTCACATATATGAGGAATTTAATTCCTACAGAAAATTCAGAGTTCAACTCTATCCCAGAATATAAATCTTCAGAAGAAAATAGGAATTTAATTCCTCTAAAGTTTATTGTTAGGGTTCAACCCTGCGAAGAATTTAATTCTTAAAGAGATTAACAGATCTTTTAAAAAAACATACAAAGAGGCAAGGTCACGTGCTACCACGTGACCCCCGAAAAGATCCACAGAGAAGGGCCTTTGAGGCAATGCCTCATGTGACCCACGTGACCCTTGGCAGAAACTTTAACATACAAGCATTTAAATGCCTATCACGTGACAACACGTGATACTCCAAAGAATTCACCACTCTCGGCAAAACAAATAAAAGGGAGGGCGCCCTCACGTGCTACCACGTGACCCCTCTTACCTTAGTGCTTAACGCTAAATTGGACCCTCTGAATCCAGTGTTTAACACTGTTTTGCCTTAGCGTTCAATACTAATCGAAGAGCCTTTCTTGCAGTGTTTAACACTGAATTTCTTAGTGTTTAACACTAAATTAAATCTCTGTTAACAGAGTTTAACATTAATTTTCTTAGTGTTCAACACTGGTTGATCTTTAGTGTTTAACACTAACTTTAGCCCTATTGGCTGAGTGTCTAGAGGCAAAGCCTCTCCTCTAATGGACCCACAGAGGGCCAAAATCCTAAACATGATTGGACTTAGCCCAAGCTGGCCATAAGTCCTCAATTCAAATTCAACTGAGCCAATGGGCTCATAATATAATTAATTGGTCTTGGTTCCAAATTGGGCCAAAGATTATTTAATCTACCTCGGTTTAAGGGTACATCTCTTCACTCCTTTGATACGTGGCGTTGTAATTCCTCAACGTCTTCAAAGAGGTGACGGGTCCCGATGACTACATATTGATACAGACTGTGGGGTCCTTAAACTCATGGACTATGAGGTCCTTAACCTTGACCGAGATGTCTTAAAACTAACTTTGGACTGTGGGGTCCTTAAACCCATGGACTATGACGTCCTTAACCTTGACCGAGATATCTTAAAACTAACTTTGGACTGTGGAGTCCTTAAATCCACGGACTATGAAGTGCTTAACTTTGACCGCAACGTCTTAAAACTAACATTGGACCGCAATGTCCTTAAACTACCTATGGACCGCAACGTCCTTAAACTACCTATTGACCGCAACGTCAATAAACTAAACAACAGGGTTCCCTTAATGGCTCTATTGTTGGATCTAAACGATCCCGTTAAGTCGATCTTAGTCTAAAAACTAGGCTAACGTGTCCTTAACAAACGTTTAAGTCGATCTTAGTCTCTAATTAGGCTAACGTATCCTTAAACCCAAACCCCCAAACCCAAATCTAAGATAATACGGATTTGGACTAGTCCAGGCCCTACGGGCGACGACATAACTCAGTCTCCGTATACAATCCACGGGCATCCAAACATAAAATAAACACACACGACACGATGTGACCATCTCGAGAAGGAGAAAGTGGTTACCGCGATGCGATAGCGTAATTAACTGCAGGGGCTTGCGCCTACAGGGAAGAGCGTCCCCACAATCAAAACCCCTCAAGCGAGGGGGAATCTGATGAAGTCTGCTACATCGGACGCATCCGTTTAAACCTTCGATATACGGTGCCATAAATCAACTTGGCATCTTCGGAAAGGTAGACGGATAGCACCAATTAGCATCTGCCCCGAACCTCAGGCGAGACGTCCTCATGCGTCGCGGCCGCCGTTCGGAGGGGAACAGATTCTGGCACGCCCGGTGGGACCTTTTCCTCTTTCCACTCCACACTTTGTGCGTCGTGATTCGCGAACCAATCGCGGTTCGTTAATGGTTGCCCTTGGGTTGCGAGGTACTAAGATTTGGCGTTTGCTTGGTGCAGAAAACAAAGAATCAATGGCGTTCAACTGCTTGAACTGCAAATGCAACCAACGCTCTGCCTCACCTGGAGGTGTAGCATATGGACCGCAGGCTGCTTCCCTATTCACTATGCCTGTGGAGCAAGTGACCCAAGCTACTACCGGTCTATTCTTTGGGACCATGCTCCCGCCAGCAAGCTTCACCGCTCCTATGCTGACAACGGAAGCTTCCAAGAAGTCGGTCTTTGATCGTCTTACCCCTGCCGCGGCCCCTCTCAACGGGTCGCCCAACACCAGTGCCTCGGTCTTCTCCAGGCTAGGCCAGAGCTCCTGTGAAATCACAATGGGGCCTGCAATCCTAGAGAAGGCTGCCCCTGAGAAAATAACCATTCCTGCTCCTGAAGTCGTCAAGGCGGCTTCCCCTGCTAAAAAGTCGGTCTTTACAAGATTGACTGTTCCAGCTCCCGCTCCTGCTACCCAAAGGACATCAGTCTTTAACAGGCTGACACCAGCAGTGACCCCCCACATACACAGGGGGCAAGACGAGGCTATCACCCTCACCAAGCCGGTTCCATCAGCACGAAGCGCTCGACGTCGTTACTGGCGCCGAGTGAGGAAGGTCGGAGGCAACTCCCCTTCTGGGCTAACTCCTCCAGCCCCGATGGCAGAAGTCAATGTTGTTGTTCCAACTGGGAACAGCTTCGAGATGCTAAATAAGGTGCGAAGGAATTCTCCTACTGCGGTGCTAAAGAGGTCTCCCCATCCATTGAAAAGGGCTATAGAAGTGAAGCCAGAACAGCCCCAATCTCCTCAACGGCTATCCTCCCGAATCTATAAAGTCTGGCGGCAGACCCGGGGCTCAGTGATCGATCCAAATTTCTCCCGCCAGCACAAGAAGCTGAAAATCCAACAGGAAGTCAGTCGCCAGGCTAAGCCACGAAAACCTGTCTGGGTGCCCACCTCAACGGCCCCTTCAATTTCCACTGCTCATAAAAAGAGGAAGCCAGAGAAGATCCCCCAGCCTGCAATGAGAGCTAAGGGCACTAAGCCCAGACGTCCTAAGTCTGGGGGCATGATGGTCCATACCGTATACATAGCGTCAGGAAAGGAAGACAGCCGTGCGTCTACAGGTCATAGACCGCTTACACGGTCAGTGACCAAGGCGCAAGAGCAGCAACAGAAGCTCCAAGAGATGATGAATGCCATGGCCGCACTTACCGGGCCAAAAGAAAACCCAGAAACGTCCTCGGATGAACGCCAGGAGGAAGAAACCGACGCCGAATTCCTTCGCCGAATATTGGAGAAGAAGGACAAAGAGGCTGCTGAACAAGCAGCCAACATACAGCGTATGGGCCTTCTCTTCCAAGATATGATAGGGATAATGATACAACAAGATCCTCCAGCTGAAGAGCCCCCGATCGTCCTCGGAGACGATAGGGGAGAGACATCAAATCCCCCACCGGCTTTGTCAACGGCTAAAGAGGATACAATCTCTAAAACTGATTTGGACGAGTACATAGCCCAGCAAATACGGGTTCATCATGCGACTGAAGCAGCCGGCCAGGTCGTAAAAACGGGGCGTCCATATCCAAGCTGGTATGACCAAATCAAGTACCCGCCGGGTTACACAATTCCCAAGTTCCATGTTTACAAGCGAACGGGCAATCCTCACCAGCATGTTGCCCAGTTCAGGGCACTCTGCGGCAACACCGGCGGTGATGACAAGCTTTTGCTTCGCCGGTTTGTTGGAAGTCTATTAGATACGGCGTTCGAGTGGTACTCTGAGCTCCCGAACGACTCTATCAAGACCTTCACAGAGATGGAATTGTTGTTTACCCAGCGCTTTGCAAGTGCCAGCGAGCGTACCCCGATAACGGCATTGATCAATGCCAGGGTAAAGCCGGGCGAAACATGGGTCCAATATACTATACGGTGGCGTAATTTATGGTCAAAATGCGAGCAGCGTATAGAAGAAGCTCCTGCAGTAGGAATGTTTGTGGGAACTCTAGACCCTCATGCAACTATCTCCCAGTTCATGATGTTCTTTAAGCCAACCACATTCCAGGCTCTAATCGACAAGTTGGCCCAGATGGACCAGATGGGTCATAGACCGTCTCCCCCGAAGCCCGAGCTTCGGAGTGACAAGGGTAAAGGAAAGACAACCTTCGTCGCGAATGCCCAGCAGCAACCCAATGCCCCAAAGATGACGGATCAACTGGAAGAAAGACGCCGGTATTATAATGAGAAGATGAAGCGTCCCTACTCGTTCCCGCGGGATAAGACAAAACGGTTATTCGAGCTGGCAGTACGCAACAGACTTATAAACCTGCCAAATTCAAGGCGACCGCCACAACCCACTGAGGTGAATAACCCCAACTATTGCCCTTAACATCAAACGGTAAGCCATCCGATTGAGGATTGCTTCGTTTTCAGAGGATGGATTGAAGATCAATACCTCCAGGGGAGGTTCGCACTATCCGAAAAGTGGAAGGTGAATCCGCCACAGCCGCATACTCCTAAGAGAGCAGACACACCGGGGGCAACCTGTTCTTTCATCGAGGAAGCTCCATGGGAAGTCGTGCTATCAGCTAAAACCAGAAGAATGCTGAATGATCTTCATGCGTGCCCAGCGGTCGAATGGAAGGACCCGCTTGAACCTCAAATCATCGAAGGGATGTTGAAGCCGCGCCCAATTACGAAGAGCGGTGGTGATGGCCCAAGTACTCACACCCAACCGTCAAAATCTTCAAAGAAAAAGAAGAAGAAATCCAAGAAGCCCGTGAAGCCTGGAGACAAGCGCATGGATTTGCAGAAACAGATTGACGCGCTGGAGGAGTACAATCAAAAGACGCGTACTCCCGTCACGCTGCAAGAGTTCCTCAACCACGTCTTTCAGGAGGAAGGAGATGGAGAGAGCTCATCGGATGAATCCGAGGGATATGTGGCGAGTTGTCATATGATTTCCCACTCGGAAGATGAGAAAACTCCTGGCGCTGAGAAACTGGGGCACAGCCTGAGCCAGAACTTGTATGGCCAACAGATGAAATGATCGACGCCTTTCTAGACGAGATTCGTTTGAAGAGTAAAGCCGACCAGGAGCGTGAGATAGCCGCATCAGAGGGAGCCAAACGCAGGCGACTAAACAAAAGAGTTGAAGTACTCCCGCCAAATCGAAAGGCATCCGACGCAAATAAAAACATATTCAAGACGAGGAAACGGTTTGCCAAGGCCGTGTCAATGGGAATGAAACTACCACCTTCGGAAGAAAACACGCTCGATGGGGCGGAGATGCATCCTGATTACTGCTCATATCATCGGAAGATTTCATACCCTACAGAGGACTGCGACGCTTTTAAGATATGGTGGCAGGGATATGTTACTCACCGGCAACATTTTAAGCGCATTAGACGCAGAACTCGTCGGGAGCATAAAAGTACAACCGACAGGCACAAAAGAACTACCGGCAGCTGTTACGTGGTTCACGCCGGAAGGTCACAAGTTCTCACCTTTGGGAGCGACTCTGAGGAAGAAATGGCTCTGGGCCCTCTCTTTAAAGAATCTGTTTTAGGGAAAGAGGAAGAACCAGAGGCCTGCGAAAACATTCAGCTGCGCAATCGCACGCTCCCGGAAAAGAATCTCGGGCCCGCAAATAGAAAAGATAAGGGAAAGGAAAAGGTCACTGAGGATATCACCTTAGATGACCAAGTCATGAAAGAATTGGCTGCTAAAGATCCTCCCAGGAAGGGTAAGGTGGACTACAACATCCTAGCGCACCTAAAGAAGCTACCTTCTCAGCTCAACATTCTCGACGCCCTCCTATTATCAAAAGAAGCGCGAGATTCATTAATCAAGGCGTTACAAGAACCCGAGCAATTCCAAGCCTTCCTCGCCGCGGAAAGGATGAAGAATGAACTGGAAGAAGTGCATACGGCCGACATCATTTTCGGTGACGAAGACCTCCTCCTCGAGACGTGCGACCACAACCGTCCCCTATATGTCTCTGGATACTGCCATGATATCAAGATAGGCAAGATCCTGGTGGATAATGGATCCTCCGTCAATCTCCTTAACGTTCGGGTGTTAAAGGAAATCTGCATGAGCGTGTAGCACCTCGCTCGCGACAAAATTACCATCTCCGGTTTCGACTCCCAGTCATCACGGACTCTCGGATCTGTAATACTAACATTACGCTTCGGGCTACTCGTCACGGACATCAAGTTTCATGTCATCGACGCCAAGACCTGCTACAACGCCTTGCTCGGTCGTCCTTGGTTATACGAGTACAACATCATCCCTTCTACACAACATCAGTGTATGAAGTACTTTAAGGATGGTTTCGAGTATACCGTAACAGGTGAGCTGAACCCATTTTCCGTGAATGAAGTCCGCAAGTACGAAGATGCGAAGTACTTTTTGCCAGACTTCGAGGATATAGAAAAGTGTCGCAAGCCGGAGAACAAAGCCGCCGCCACCATCCCTGTTTTCGGGAGCAATACCGAAGAAGGAGAAGGGATAGTTTACGCGGGTCCGTCCCGACGCAACAACCCGGGACCGTCCGCCCCCATGTTGGTCTTCGGAAGTGACTCGGAAGATGAAGATAATGCCGTGTTCTCCAATCGGCCGTCAATACAAGCATCCCCCGGCGATGATCAGAGTTTACAGGTCACCATGGTGCCGCAGAAACACTACAAGGATCTCGACGCACTTCAAGCTCACAATGTGCAGGACCTGCAGGCGTTTTACGTCCCTCCCAGGCGAAAGGGTGAAAAGGTGATCCTATTCTACCAATCCATAGAGACGAGAGTGGAGAAAGAAATCTGGCATGGCGCGGATTCTACACTCGACAGGCTCCAACCCATCCGTTTGCCCAGATATTACACAAATGGACTAAGGAGGCTATTGAAGCGCCAAGGAGTACCCTTAAAGCAGACTGTTCGACAAGCTCAGTTCTACAACAGGATTTGGGATGCCCTTGGAACTCAGCGCAAATTGCCCAACGGGAGAATGGAAACGCTCGGCCTTGGATACGTGAGATCCGGTAAACGGGAGCGAATCCACGGTAGCTACGCCGTATATAACTTCGATGAGGAGGAAAACGCCCTGTCCAGCAATGCCAACCCCTCGTCAAAACTGGATCCTACGAGCGAAATGCCGAGTCCGTCATTTGAAGAACGAACGGGCAGGCTTATCAGGAAAGCGGGTCAAACGGCTCGGGAAAATCACAACCGCGAGATGGCTGTTTACCCCAATCAGAGCAAAGCTCTGTTCAAATTCCAAGATGGGAAAAGAAGCAATACTTCTGTTTTTCTCCAATCAGAGCAAAGCTCTGTCTTGAAAATTAAAGTGAAAATTAAAGTTAAAATAAATGAAGCAACGCTTCAGATTCCCTGCACTGCACGCAGAGTGCCACGTGTCAAAATCAGACACGTTAACGCAAGGAGCGCAGCACCCAAGGCAGTGCACCCAATCAGAGCAAAACTCTATTTTAAGTAAAATTAAAGGAAGCAACGCTTCAGTTGCGCAGGCACTGCGCTGCGCGACACGTGTCAGCGCAGATGCGCTAGCGCAGTTGCGCAGGTGCTGCGCTGCGCGACACGTGTCAGCGCAGATGCGCTAGCGCAGTTGCGCTGCGCTTTGCGCTGCGCGACACGTGTCAGAGCAGATGCGCTAGCGCAGTTGCGCTGCGCTGTGCGCTGCGCGACACGTGTCACGCGCTGGAGCATTTGTGCCAAAACAGAATAAAGATTTTAATGAAATCTTTCTGTTCTTGTTAAAACAAGAAGATTCTCTTCTGTAAAACAGAAGCTCTTGGATTAAAGATCCAACGGTGGGGAAAATTCCCCAAATCACTCAGAGAAACATCTCTTTAACTAATTTATGGGTACTATAAAAAGGACCCCAAGCCTCAATTCAAAAGGGTAGGAACATTTTTTCTAAAAAAGAAGAGAACTCTGAAGAAATTTCAAGAAGAAAGGTAAAAGACCTTTTAGATAGAAGAATTTCTTCTGAAAGATCATTGATCTACGAACAAGATCAACGATCTTTAATAAAAAACAAAATAAAAATAGTGCTTTGCACTTATGAACCATTGGTTCTCTAAGATCAAGAAAAATAAGAAACACTTGTTTTCTTTGATCTAAATTAGATCAAGAAACCAAATAGTGCTTTGCACTTATGAACCATTGGTTCTGCAATCTAAAAAAAATTCTTAGTGCTTTGCACTTGCAAACTGCGCTGTTGCGCTCTTAGGAGAGCGCCACGTGTCAGCTACAGAACAACTTGCGCTACGTGCTTTTGAAATAGAGCTTTGCTCTCTGTAATTAGCGCAACTCACCAGAGCGCGCCACGTGTCCTCACCACAAGCGCTTGCGCTCAGTGATTGGCGCAAAGCGCCTGACAAATGCAATGCATTTCTTTTACTAAAGGGCCAGGCCCAAATCAGAGGGGCCTAGTAGGCCTAAATAAATTGCAAAGCAATAAAAAGGGGGCAGAGCCCAAGCGAAATTGATGCTCTGCATCTTTTATGGGCAGAGCCCAAACAAAAAAAGATAGAAGTAATGCAATGCATTATTTAAGTGTGGGCAAAGCCCTAGCACAGGTCTAATAGACCAAAAATAAATAAGGGTGTTGAACATTTTCATCTGGACTTAGCCCAATTTTGGCCGTAAGCCCTCAAATTAAATTGACTGAGCACAACTGTTCTCTTAAATTAATTTATACCCGGTTCGAGGGTACATCTCCGAACTCCTCTGACACCCATCGTTGTAATCCTTCAACGACATCAGAGAGGTGACGGGTCCCGATGACCACACATCAATATGGACTGCGGGGTCCTTAAACTCGTGGACCGAAACGTCCCTAAACTAATATTGGACCGAAACGTCCCCAAACTAATATTGGACCGAAACGTCCTTAAACTAATGTCGGACCACCACGTCCCTAAACTGGAATATAGACCACCACGTCCTTAAACTGGAGCATGGACCGCAACGTCCCTAAACTACTGATGGACCACCACGTCCCTAAACTAGAACAATAGAGCCTCCAAATGCTCTTTCGCCGGATCTAAATGATCCCGTTTAAGTTGATCTTAGCCCCAAACACGGCTAACATATCCTTAAACATTCAAATGGACTGTAAAAATCCAAATTGACTTTGGTTCAAGGGTACATCTCTGAACTCCTCTGACATCTGCCGTTGTAATCCTTCAACGACGTTAGAGAGGTGACGAGTCCCGATGGCCAGATATTAAATGGATTATCACGTTAAGTTGATCCTAGTCTCAAACAGGACTATCGTATCCTTAACGAACGTTTAAGTTGATCTTAGCCGCAACGCGACTAATGCATCCTTAAACTAAAAACACCAAACCCAAATCTAAGTAAATACGGATTTGGACTAATCCACGTCCTACGGACGACGGCTTAACTTAGTCTCCGTATACAATCCACGGGCAATCACAAACAAAACAAAAACACACGACACGAAGTGAAATTCTGGAGAAGGAGAAAGTTGTTACCGCGATGCGGTAGCGTAATTAACTGCAGGGGCTTGCGCCTGCAAGGAAGAGCGTCCCCACAATCAAAAACCCCTTAAGCGAGGGGGAATCTGACGAAGTCTGCTACATCGGCCGCATCCGTCTAAACCTCCGATACACGGTGCCATAAATCAACTTGGCATCTTCGGAGAGGTGGACGGATAAAACCAAATAGCATCTGCCCCGAATCTCAGCGTCAGGACATCACAGTCCCGTGCGCCGTCCATTCGAAGGGGAACAGATTCTGGCACGCCCGGTGGGACCTTTTCCTCTTTCCACTCCACACTTCGTGTGTCGTGTTCGCGAGCAAATCGCGGTTTGCTGTGGTTGCCTGTGGATTCAAGGTACTAAGATTTGGTGTCTTGCTCCGTGCAGAAAACAGAAGATCGATGGCTTCGAACTGCACTGCCTGCAGCTGCAACTCTCGCTCCGTCATTGTTGGAGGAGTGACTTATGGGCTCTAAGCGGCCTCCCTTTTCAAAATGCCAGTGGAGCAGGTGGCTCAAGCCACCACTGGACTATTTTTTGGGACCATACTCCCACCAATGGGCTTCAACGCCCCAATGACATCGCAAGAAGCTCCGAAGAAGTCGGTCTTCGATCGACTTACCACTGTCGTGACCCCTCTCAACGGGTCACCCAACTCCACTGCTTCAGTTTTTAACGGACTAGACCAGAGCTCTAACGGGCCCATGAAGAAGCCTGCAATACCAGAAGGCATTATCCCGAAGCGGATAGCTTTCCCTACTCCAGTTTCAGGTGAAATCACCAAGATTGCTTCCCCTGCTCGGAAGTCCGCTTTTGACAGGTTGGCCGTTCCTGTTCAACGGACGTCGGTCTTTAAAAGGCTAGTACCCGCATATTCTGACCAACACAGGGGGCATGAGGAGGTCACCCCTATAGCGGAAACAACTCCATCAGCACGACATGCTCGACGTCGCCACTGACGTCGAGCGAGGAAGGCTGGGGGTAACTCCCCCTCTGGGTTTACTCCTCTAGCTCCAACGGTGGGGATCGAGGCTACTGTTCCAACCGGGAATAGCTTTGAGTTGCTGAACTCGGTGCGCAGAAACTCTCCTACCGCGGTGTTGAAGCAAACTCCTTTGCCTGTAGAAAATACTCCAGAGAAGAAGCTAGGACAGCCCCCTCAACGGCTATCCTCTAAAATTTACAAGGTCTGGCGACAGGTCCAGGAGTCGGTGATTGATGAAAACTATCTCCAGCGACAGAAAAGGACGGAGGTTCGGCAAAAGAAAGATTACTCTGTCAGACCAGAAGAAGCAACGGCTACTCGAGTGTCTACTGCAACGACACCCTCAACGTCAATCACTCAAAAGAGAAGGAGGCCGCAAAAAGCCCCTGTGAACAAGGCACACCGTGAAAGCGCTGGACACAAACGCCCCAAGTCTGGGGGCATGGTAGTGCACACGGTTTATATGGCTTCCGAAAAGGAGGAAAGCCGTGCTTTGACGGGTCACCGACCGCTCACCCGATCAGTAACGAAAGCCCAGGAGCAACAGCAAAAACTCCAGGAAATGATGACTGCAATGGCCGCACTCACTGAGCCAAAAGAAAGCTCTGAAACGTCCTCGGATGAGCGTCAAGAACAAGAAACTGACGCTGAGTTTCTTCGCCGGAGATTGGAAAAGAAGGATAAAGAGGCTGCGGAACAAGCGGCCAGCATAAAGAAAATGGCTCTTCTCTTCCAAGATATGGTAGGGATGATGTTACAGCCAGACCCTCCAGCTGAAGACCCTCCAATCATTGTTGAAGATGACGGAAGGGAGACATCTAATCCTCCGCCGGCTCTTTCAGCAGCAAAAGATGAAACCATTTCTAAGGCCGTGCTAGACGATTATATAGCTCAGCAGATCTGGGTTCATCAGGCGAATGAAGCGGCTGGGCAAATTGTTAGAACCGGACGACCGTATCCGAGCTGGTACGACCAAATCAGTTACCCGCCGGGATATACGATCCCTAAATTCCATATATATAAAGGGACAGGGAATCCGCATCAGCATGTCGCTCAATTCAGGGCCTTATGCGGCAATACTGGAGGCGATGGCAAATTGTTGCTACGTCAATTCGTCGGCAGCTTAGCAGAAACAGCCTTTGAATGGTATTCAGAGCTACCTAATGACTCTGTCAAAACATTTGCAGAGATGGAGCTGCTGTTTACACAAAGATTCGCGAGTGCTAGTGAACGCACCCCGATAACAGCACTAATAAATGCCAGAATAAGGCTAGGCGAAACGTGGGTCCAATACGCAACACGATGGCGAAACCTATGGTCGAAATGCGAACAACGCATAGAAGAGGCACCTGCGGTAGGCATGTTTGTGGGCACTCTCGATCCGCAGGCGACCATCTCGCAATTCATGATGTTCTTCAGGCCGACCACCTTCCAGGCTTTGATCGACAAATTAGCCCAAATGGACCAGATGGGCCATGGACCGTCTCCTCCAAAACCAGATTCCCGAAATGATAAAGGAAAAGGGAAAGCGATCGTCGTCGCCAATGCTCAGCAACAGTCGAACAACTCAAAGCCGGTCGTTCGCCAAAACAACGTGCGTCCACGCCCATCCCTCGAAAAGAGTCTAGGACGTCCTTACTCGTTTCCTCAGAATAAAACGAGAAGACTGTTCGAGCTGGCAGTGCGCAACAGACTCATTAATCTGCCGAGTCCAAAGCGTCTGTCGCAGCCAGACGATCTTAATAATCCCAATTATTGTCCTTACCACCAAACGGTAAGTCACCCGATTTAGGATTGTTTCATCTTTAAGGGATGGATCGAGGATCAGTACCTACAAGGCAAGTTCGCGCTGTCGGAAAACTGGAAGGTAAACCCACCACAGCCGCACTCTCCAAAGAAGACGGACACGCCGGGGGCATCTTGTTCTTTAGTCAAGGATGAAAACGATGGAGAAAACTCATCAGATGAATCCGAAGACTACGTAGCGACTTGTCATGTGATTTCTCACTCACTGGCAGATGATGAAGAGGCTCCTTGCACCAAGAAAATAATGGTGAACCCCGAACCGGAAATTCTACAGCCACCAGACGAGCTGATCGATGTCTCCCTAAATGAAATTCGTCTGAAAGCAAAAGCCGATCAAGAGCGTGAGGTGGCCATACTGGAAAGAGCCAAGGCATTCCCGTCAAATCAAAAGCCATCCAATGCGGATGAAAACAAATTCAAGACGAGGAAAAAGTTCGCCAAAGCTCTATCAGTAGGAATGAAGCTACCGCCCTCTGAAGAAAATACTCTCGCTGAGGTAGAGATGCACCCTAACTTCTGTTTATATCATCAGAAGATCATACATCCTACCGAAAACTGCGAATCCTTTAACTGTTGGTGGCAAGGGTATGTCGCTCAAAAGCAACACTTCGACAGGACAAAATGTGAAGCCTGTAGACGTCAAAAAAATGCGATAGATGAGCACAAAAGAGCCGCCGACGATTGTCATATAGCCGACTCTAAGGTATCGCAAATTATCACCTTTGGAAGTGACTCCGACGAAGAAGCTACCCCCAACCCTTCCCTCAGGGAATCTATTTCAAAAATGAAGGAATTGAGGAGCTGCGAGAACGTTCAGTCGTCGCACGCTACTCGAAAAAAATCCCGGCCCCGTAAACAATGGAGCAAACAAAAAGGATAAAGAAAAAGGAAAAACGGCCTTCGTCTCCAGCGCTCAACAACAATTAAGTGACCCTAGACCGGTTTCCCGCCAAAGCAACAAGCGGCAACCCCTCCAGGAAAAGTTGAAACGTCCTTACTCGTTTCCGCAAGGTAAAACAAGGGGACTGTTCGAGCTGGCAGTGTGCGACAGACTCATCAATCTGCCGAGTCCAAAACGTCCGTTGCGGCCAGGCGATGTTAATAATACTAATTATTGCCCTTACCATCAAACGGTAGGTCATCTGATCGAGTATTGCTACATTTTCAAGAACTGGGTTGAAGACCAATACCAACAGGGCAAGTTCGTGTTGTCCGAAAATTGGAAAGTGAACCCGCCACAACCGCATGCTCCGAGAAAGATGGATACGCCGGAGGCATCATGCTCATTCATGGGGAAGGACCTATAGACCGAAACGTCGTTAAACTAACAGCGGACCACTACGTCATAAAACTGGATATGGACCGAAACGTCCTTAAACTAACGACAGACCGCAATGTCCTAAAACTTGCAAATGACCGAAACGTCGTTAAACTACTCCCAACCTGCAGCATCTTCAGGCTGACGTGGCGTTATAAAAAAAAGCGGTACGTCCACAAGCAAAATGGGCATGGATGAAAACCCGAAAGGGCTCCGTGAGTAAAAACAGCAGGGCTACCGGCGAGTGTTCGTGAAAACCCGAAAGGGCGCGACCTCTTTTAAAAAAAAAGGAATAAAAAATAAAAAGAAATAAAAAAGAAAAACGGTATGTCCTTAAGCAAAATGGGCACGGATGAAAACCCGAAAGGGCTTCATGAGTAAAAACAACAGGACTACCGGCGAGTGTTTGTGAAAATCCGAAAGGGCGCAACCTCGTTAAAAGACACTTATAGGGTCCTCTCGACCTTGTAAGGAGAAACCACCCGCGTGAGATCCTTACGACTCACAAGGGAGCAACACACTTAGGGATCCCCACGATCCCTAAGGAGAAATTACACTTGCGAGATCCTCACGACTCGTAAGGAGAATTCTCTTATGGGACCCTCACGGCTCATAAGATTTGAAAGTCTTAAGTTACAGAGACCTAAACCTGTGCTTAAGCAACCCCCACAACTTTCGACATTGCCCTAAAAGTGGCTCAATATTGGCCCTTGTATACAATCCACGGGCGCGAATAAACATTTCCCTAATCAAGTCCCATCCGAGACTAGAGATATGTTCGCACGATGAACAACCCTTGTAAGTCCTCTCGACTTACAGGGAGAAAACCCTCTTGTAAGATCCTTACGACTTACAGAGGAACATACACTTAGGAATCCTCACGATTCCTAAGGAGAAAACACACCTACGAGATCCTCACGACTCGCAGGGAGAAATACCTTTGTGAGACCTTTACGGCTCATGGAGTCAAAAGCCTTAGTCGACAAGATCCTAACCCTGTTTACTAAGCCACCTTTGTTCAACATCGACGGAGGCAAATGATGATTCGCTCCTGGCAACGTCCCAGTTGTAGCGGTGCTGATGCCGAAATTGATGTCTAAATTCAGATTTACGGCAGAAAGCCAGTAGGCCGCACATGCATATGAAATAGCCGAAATGATGGGGCAACCTGCAATAAAAAGCAGCAAGTAAAAATGTATGCATGCAAAATAACCGAAATGATTGGGCAACTCGCAATAAAAAACAGCGAGTAAAAATAAAATAAACAGCCGAAATGATTGGGCAACTCGCAATAAAAAACAGCGAATAAAAATAAAATAAACAGCCGAAATGATTGGGCAGCTCGCAATAAAAAGCAGCGAGTAAAAAACAAAATAAACAGCCGAAACGATTGGGCACCGCGAAAAATAGCCGAAATGATTGGGCAATCGCGACCTTCGCGATATAAAAGCTGAAATGATAGAGCATCGCGGAAATAAAATAATAATAATAAAAAAAATGAATGAAACTTCTGCCCTACAGGTTAGATCACATCGATTCCTGTATACAATCCAGGGGCACAAACAAAGAGGAAACCATATCTTTCCAACAGGCTCCATAAAAAAGCAAAGCCAAATCTCGACGGATCACAGACAACCTAGAGACCATCTGAGCATTCGTCTCGTTACAGCAGATGAGGTGTCAATAAAGGCGTTCCTTCGTAGTCCATCAAGATGCAGATACAACGCCATCAAAAAGACCCTGCGGTCGAAACAAAGCGAAGCGACGGCAAAATCCCAGCTTCATTTCGACGTTCGTCTCGATACAGTAGACGCAATGTCAACCCCAGCGTTCTTCCTCCAACAGAATTTGGACACACCAAAGCAAACGAAGCGAAGGCCACATTCCTAGCTTCAACGTCTTGACGGTAACTCATATAAAACCGGAAAGACAATCAGAGATCATCTCGCACCAGCACAGAATGGTCACCACCTCGACGCCCATCTCGATATAGCAGACGAGATGTCGCCCCAGCGTTCTTCCTCCAACAGAGTTCAGACGCGACAATCAAACTAGTGGAGTAACGGCAAAATCCCAGCTCCACCGCGACGTTCGTCTCGCCACAGCAGACGCAACGTCATCAAACGAATGGAGCCACGGCAAAATCCCTAGTTCCAAACCTCGGCGGTTCACCAGCAATCTAGAGACAACCTCGACGTCCGTCTTGATACAGCAGAAGAGATGTCACCCAAACGTTCGTCTCGACACAGCAAACGCAACGTCATCAAACGAATGAAGCCACGGCAAAATCCCTAGTTCCAAACCTCGATGGTTCACCAGCAACCTAGAGACAACCGCGACGTTCGACTCGATACAGCAGACGAGATGTCACCCCAGCGTTTTTCCTCCAGCAGGATTCAGACGCGACAATTAAACAAACGGAGCCACGGCAAAATCCCTAGTTCCCACCTCGACATTAGTCTCGATACAGCAGACGCGATGCCAGCAAACGAAGCAAAGGCCAAATTCCTAGCTTCAGGGTCTTGACGACAACTCACATAAAACCTGAAAGACTATCGGAGATCATCCCACACCAGCACGGAGTGGATATGACTCATCGGGGCTTTCCAAAATGAGCCTAACCTCAAGTAAAAAGCGACATGGCAAATTCCTAACGCTTGCTCTTCCGACGGTCAAACTGCCAAGGAGGATTGCTTGAAGACGTCTTGTCCAGCCCCCGAAGGGATCAGAGACACGGCAGTTGCAGGGCTACTCGAACAGCACGATTGCCTATCGAGGACTATATCAGCTTATGCGACTGTACGATGGCCAAAACCCTAAGTACCACCAATCTTAATGGGCTTCTGTCGTAAAGTGCAGAGGTTAAATGCGACGTTAAGATGTTCTTGCGAGAAACGCTCGATTCGTCTCGACTTGTGAAGAAATTGTTGAGGCGGCTCGACTCATGAGATAAAGCTTTAGGCATTGGGCATAAAAGAAGTCTGTTTCCTAAGCACTGGGACCCCGCAAGCTGGCCCAAAACGGTCTCTTGCACACCATCCACGGGTCTCACTCTCCAACGTCGAATTTCGACAAGGAGGGAAACAACCGTTTATGGGTCCTCTCGACTCATAAGAGGGAAAAATTCTCTTATAGGATCCTTACGACTTATAAGAGAAAATCACACTTAGGAATCCTCACGACTCTTAAGGAGAAAAACCCACCTACGAGATCCTCTCGATCCGTAGGGAGAAAAATCTCTACGAGACCCTCACAGCTCATAGAGTTGAAAAGTCTTAGGCAGCAGATCTGAACCTGCGGCCTAAGCCATCGCTATCCCTTGGAGAAATCTAAATGCTTACTCTGTTATCTGTCGACCTTGCTTATTAACACAGCATACCGAGAATAAAAGAAAGAAGAAAGCGACGGAAAGAACATCTGATCTACATTTGATCAAGCATTCGAGACACATTCATTCATGCAAAAGATTCAGAACAAAAGATAAGACAGGCTAAGAAAAACAAAAAGTTTCATTAATATCGCCAGAAGTTCTTACAATCATAAAAGCGATAAACTAAAAATATTATTACAAGGGAATAACCTCGAACCCAGGGCATGGATTGAGGAACTCAAAAGCTACTCTATCTATGACTTTCCAGGCCTCGCGGACCATCCTAGTATGCTTTCTTTCGCGAGCACAAGCGTCAGGGTCCCCCCTGATGTCTTCCACCCTCCGATAAGCAGCGAGTATGGCGGACTGTTGAAAGACCTCGTGCAAGAGATCGATAAGACTGTCTCGCCGTCTCTTCGAGATAAAGTTCAATAGGTACACCGAGTGCACCTTGTCCTCAGCAACATCCAACGCCCTAAGTGGCACGCCGGAACAGAAGAGGGGAAGCGCTTCCCAGATGGCTCCCACGATAAGCTTAAGGAGGGAGGAACGTCGGGGAAGTAGTGGACCATTGTACGCGTCGAAGCGACTCATTATTTCAGCACACTCCTCGTTTGTGAACTCCCGATTTTGAGAGCGGCCAAGTCGGCGGATGTCCTCATAAGAGATGAACTCGTTAAGAGTATATATGTGGGCGTTCATTGTTCCTGTGAAAGATGATCAACAGAATTATCAGAAAGACTGATTAAGCAAAACGATATAATACACCGAGGAATAAAACGCCATCGTTAAACTCCAAGATCAATGAAAAACTCCTAGGAGTTCTGTTGAATGATTTGGAAGGAGCAAAGCTCCATTAATGAAATGAGAAAATACAGGGAAAATCTTTCAGAGAGCAGAGCTCTATGGAACCCTAGTAGAGTCCCCTTTAGTTCTCTTTAGATCCCTTTAAGACCTGTAGAGCAAAGCTCTGCTAAGTGAAACCCTAAATAGGTTTCCTTTAGATCAGGGATCTATTGAGAGCGAGGCTCTATCAATAAAAATTAATTTAATTTAATTTAATCCAAATTAAAATTTTCACCTAAAAGTTTTAAGAGTTTAACTCTTGAAGTTCTTGAAAATAAAGAGCAGGGCTCTGAGTTCTGAAAGTAAAATTTTAGAGATGAAAATCATCTAAGGGACCAAAGGTCCTATTTATAGGCATCAAGTGCCCTTTCAGCTTCCAAGGGATGGCGCGACGGTTCGGAGTCTGCCACCGCTGTGCTCACGTTAGGAGGCCACATAAGTGCAACGGTGGGGGGCATTTGTTTACCCCAATCAGAGCAAAGCTCTGTTCAAATTCCAAGATGGGAAAAGAAGCAATGCTTCTGTTTTTCTCCAATCAGAGCAAAGCTCTGTCTTGAAAATTAAAGTGAAAATTAAAATTAAAATAAAAGAAGCAACGCTTCAGATTCCCTGCGCTGTACGCAGAGCGCCACGTGTCAAAATCAGACACGTTAACGCAAGGAGCGCAGCGCCCAAGGCAGTGCACCCAATCAGAGAAAAGCTCTATTTTAAGTAAAATTAAAGGAAGCAACGCTTCAGTTGCGCAGGCACAGGCGCTGCGCTGCGCGACACGTGTCAGCGCAGATGCGCTAGCGCAGTTGCGCAGGCGCTGCGCTGCGCGACACGTGTCAGAGCAGATGCGCTAGCGCGGTTGCGCTGTGCTGTGCGCTGCGCGACACGTGTCACGCGCTGGAGCATTTGTGCCAAAACAGAATAAAGATTTTAATGAAATCTTTCTGTTCTTGTTAAAACAAGAAGATTCTCTTCTGTAAAACAGAAGCCCTTGGATTAAAGATCCAACGGTGGGGAAAATTCCCCAAATCACTCAGAGAAAGATCTCTTTAACTAATTTATGGGCACTATAAAAAGGACCCCAAGCCTCAATTCAAAAGGGAAGGAACATTTTTTCTAAAAAAGAAGAGAACTCTGAAGAAATTTTAAGAAGAAAGGTAAAAGACCTTTTAGATAGAAGAATTTCTTCTGATAGATCATTGATCTAAGAACAAGATCAATGATCTTTAATAAAAAACAAAATAAAAATAGTGCTTTGCACTTATGAACCATTGGTTCTCTAAGATCAAGAAAAATAAGAAACACTTGTTTTCTTTGATCTAAATTAGATCAAGAAACTAAATAGTGCTTTGCACTTATGAACCATTGGTTCTGGAATCTAAAAAAAATTCTTAGTGCTTTGCACTTGCAAACTGCGCTGTTGCGCTCTTAGGAGAGCGCCACGTGTCAGCTACAGAACAACTTGCGCTACGTGCTTTTGAAATAGAGGTTTGCTCTCTGTAATTGGCGCAACTCACCAGAGCGCGCCACGTGTCAGCAGCGTAACAGCGCAGCGCACTAGCGCAGCGCACTGCGCTGTTGCGCTTGCGCTCACCAGAGCATGACACGTGTCCTCACGACAAGCGCTTGCGCTCAGTGATTGGCGCAAAGCGCCTGACAAATGCAATGCATTTCTTTTACTAAAGGGCCAGGCCCAAATCAGAGGGGCCTAGTAGGCCTAAATAAATTGCAAAGCAATAAAAAGGGGGCAGAGCCCAAGCGAAATTGATGCTCTGCATCTTTTATGGGCAGAGCCCAAACAAAAAAAGATAGAAGTAGTGCAATGCATTATTTAAGTGTGGGCAAAGCCCTAGCACAGGTCTAATAGACCAAAAATAAATAAGGTTGTTGAACATTTTCAACTGGACTTAGCCCAATTTTGGCCGTAAGCCTTCAAATTTAATTGACTGAGCACAACTGTTCTCTTAAATTAATTTATACCCGGTTCGAGGGTACATCTCCGAACTCCTCTGACACCCATCGTTGTAATCCTTCAACGACGTCAGAGAGGTGACGGGTCCCGACGACCACACATCAATATGGACTGCGGGGTCCTTAAACTCGTGGACCGAAACGTCCCTAAACTAATATTGGACCGAAACGTCCCCAAACTAATATTGGACCGGAACGTCCCTAAACTAATGTCGGACAACTATGTCCCTAAACTGGAATATGGACCACCACGTCCCTAAACTGGAGCATGGACCGCAACGTCCCTAAACTACCGATGGACTACCACGTCCCTAAACTGGAACAATAGAGCCTCCAAATGCTCTTTCGCCGGATCTAAATGATCCCGTTTAAGTTGATCTTAGCCCCAAACACGGCTAACGTATCCTTAAACATTCAAATGGACTGTAAAAATCCAAATTGACTTTGGTTCAAGGGTACATCTCTGAACTCCTCTGACATCTGCCATTGTAATCCTTCAACGACGTTAGAGAGGTGACGAGTCCCGATGGCCAGATATTAAATGGATTATCACGTTAAGTTGATCCTAGTCTCAAACAGGACTATCGTATCCTTAACGAACGTTTAAGTTGATCTTAGCCGCAACGCGGCTAATGCATCCTTAAACTAAAAACACCAAACCCAAATCTAAGTAAATACGGATTTGGACTAATCCATGTCCTACGGACGACGGCTTAACTTAGTCTCCGTATACAATCCACGGGCAACCACAAACAAAACAAACACACACGACACGAAGTGAAATTCTGGAGAAGGAGAAAGTTGTTACCGCGATGCGGTAGCGTAATTAACTGCAGGGGCTTGCGCCTGCAGGGAAGAGCGTCCCCACAATCAAAAACCCCTTAAACGAGGGGGAATCTGACGAAGTCTGCTACATCGGCCGCATCCGTCTAAACCTCCGATACACGGTGCCATAAATCAACTTGGCATCTTCGGAGAGGTGGACGGATAAAACCAAATAGCATCTGCCCCGAATCTCAGCGTCAGGACATCGCAGTCCTGTGCGCCGTCCATTCGGAGGGGAACAATGGCCATCTACGAGAAGGCCAGGACGCAACGTCTGTTTCAACAGGCTGCAAAAGACAAAGGTACTCCTCCCTGTCAACCCGTTGTACAAAAGGCCCAACGCAGAGGCAGAAGTAAGTCAAGAGGCGGAAAAAGAAGTCGACAACAGCGACGCAGGATTAGAGAGTCGTGTGATCGGGCATTGCGCGGTCCGGATTTGTCCCTCATGAAGAAGATGAGTCGAGCGTATTCCTTCCCTCGAGACAAGACGAAGAAGCTACTCGAGCTCGCTATAAAACATCAAATGATCGCACTTCCGGAGTCTAAGCACCCTGAGCAAGTTAACGAGGTTTCTCATCCGGGCTATTGCTCTTATCACCGAGCCATAGGACACCCTATCGAAGACTGCTTCACGTTCAAGAACTGGATCGAAGACCAGTACCAGCAAGGCAGATTTGCTTTATCCAGCAGCTGGAGGGTAACGCCGCCACAAAAGCACGAACCCAAAGCCGTAAGAGCAGAGCCAGATCCACATCAGTCTTGGAAGCGGATTCACACTTGTTACATGATTACAATATTAAAAGAAGAGCCCGAGGACATAGATGAGCTCCCTTGGTGCTTCGAAAACAATGACAATGAGGTAATCTCAGAATTTCCACCGGCTCCGAAGGAACTGGAAGATGGCATACATACTACTGCAGATAACCTCAAGAAGATTGAGTTGGGATCGGCAGACGATCCGCGACCGACATTCGTCAGCGAGCTGCTATCTGAAGAAAGGGTGGCTGCGTTAAAGGACGTGCTTCTACAGCATAGAGATTGCTTCGCGTAGAACTACTCCGAGATGCCGGGATTAGATCCAGAGATTGCGGTACATAAATTAGCAATATCCCCGGAAATCAAGCCAGTCAAGCAGCCGCCGAGAAGGATGCGGCTCGAGCTTGAGATGAGCATTAACGCCGAAGTCAAGAAGCTGATCGATTCTGGATTTATCCAAGAAGTCCAATATCCTGACTGGATCGCCAACATCGTCCCGGTAATGAAGAAAAATGGGACGGTGCGCATATGCGTGGATTTCAGGGATCTCAATAAAGCCTGCCCGAAGGACGATTTCCCAGTACCGGTAACCGAGCTAATGGTAGATAACACGTCCACTCACGAGGTTTTCTCCTTTATGGACGGTTCATCAGGGTACAATCAGATAAAGATGCATCCTGAAGACCAGAAGCACACCGCCTTCCGGACTCCTTTGGGTATATTCTGCTACAAAGTTATGCCCTTTGGTTTAAAGAACGCCGGTGCCGCCTATCAAAGGGCCATGACAAAGATCTTCGATGATCTCATACATGAAATCGTCGAGTGCTATATCGATGACCTCGTAGTGAAGAGCATGTCATACGAAGAGCATTTAGAGCATCTGAAGACCGTATTTCAGCACCTTCGGCAATATAATTTGAAGATGAATCCCCTCAAATGCGCGTTCGGAGTCTCCTCGGGTAAATTCCTGGGATTCATCATCTGACGCCGAGGTATCGAAATAGATCCATCCAAGATCGAGGCGATCATGGAAATGCCACCCCCAAGGACTCTCAAACAGCTGTGGTCTCTCCAGGGGAAGCTCGCGTATATCCGGCGGTTTATCGCCAACCTATCAGGCAAGTGCCGTCCTTACAGTCACCTGATGAAGAAGGGAACCCCATTCGTCTGGGACCAAAAGTGCCAGAGCGCGCTAGATGAAATCAAGCAGTACCTGCAGAACCCGCCGGTGTTAGCTGCTCCAGTCAAGGGAAAGCCCCTTATTCTTTATACAACAGCCCTTGAGGATTCCTTGGGCGCATTATGGGCGCAAGAGAATGACCAGGGGAAAGAAAGAGCGCTCTACTATTTAAGCCGAGTTCTTCTGGGGGCAGAAAGCAATTACTCCCCGATCGAAAAACATTGCCTGGCGTTAATCTTTGCGATAACAAAACTACGGCACTATGCGTTGGCACATGAAGTCCGTCTTATTTCAAAGGTGGACCCCCTAAAATTTCTAATGTCAAAGGCCATATTGACAGGGAGACTCGCTAAATGGGCCCTGCTCCTGATGGAGTTTTCAATAACCTATCAGCCTCTTAAGGCAGTGAAAGGCAAAGCCATTGCCGACTTCCTTGCTGAGCATCCAGTACCTGCCGGCTCTCCTCTAAATTGCGATTTGCCGGACGAACATGCATTTGACGCGGTCGACGGTGGTGATACCCAATGGGAACTTTATTTCGATGGAGCATCTTCCATGAAAAAGCGCAAACAAAGTACCCCTATAGTCAAGTCGGGAGTAGGCCTTATCTTCGTGACCCCACAAGGAGGGATAATGCGCTTTGCTTTCTCCTTAACGGAATCAAGGACGAACAATGAAGCCGAATACGAAGCTTTGATAGCGGGCCTCGAGATCGCCATTGACATGGGAATTAAAGACCTCCTTATATACGGGGATTCTCAACTGGTCGTTAGTCAAGTAAATGGTGAATACCAAACGTGCAAACCAGAGTTGGTAAAGTACGGTGAAAAGGTGCAACAACTGTTGACCCAAATTCCCTCCTATACTTTGGAAAGTATACCACGCGCAGAAAATAGCAAAGCGGACGCGTTAGCTAAGCTCGCTAAAGAACTGGCTGACGAGAACCTCGATGACGTTAGAATCATGGTACAAAGCCGTCGAATGCTCGCCCCAGCAGAAATATCCCCGGAATCACACGAAGAAAAGGGAGCGACTGAGCAGACGACCCTATAAATAAAAGACCGTGAGAAGGCTGAAGACTGGAGGGATGTCTTCATAGACTACTTTAAATCCCACCGAATGCCTGAAGAAGCATCCACAAGACATCAGCTCATGAAACGAGCTCTGTCTTTCGCCTTCGTCAATTATACTCTGTACAAGAGGACGTTTGATTCTCTATGGCTGAGATGTTTAGGACTTGACGAAGCAGAAAAAGTCGTTCAGGAAGTTCACGACGGCATCTGTGGTTCTCATCAAGCAGGCCCAAAGATGAAGTTAAAAATTAAACGGATGGGTTACTACTGGCCCACGATGATCCAGGACTGCCTCGAGTATGCGAAGCAATGCCACTCGTGCCAAATCCACGGGGATTTCATCCACCAGCATCCGAATCCACTACATCCAACGGTGGCCAGCTGGCCATTCGAAATGTGGGGGACTGATATAGTCGGCCCCATCGAACCAGCATCGTCCAGGGGACATCGTTTCATCCTGGCGACGACTGATTATTTCTCTAAATGGGCAGAAGCAGCACCGTTAAGAGAAGTTAAGACGGAGAATATCCTCCATTTCTTCAAAACGCACGTCATTTATCGGTTTGGAACTCCACGGCGGATTATCTCCGATAACGGACCAGCCTACAGAAGCCATAAGATTAGCCGTTTCGCGCAACATCATAATATAGACTGGAGATACTCCTCAGTTTATAATCCACGAGCTAACGGTCTGGCCGAGGCCTTCAATAAGACCTTGACAAAGATCATAAAAAAGACGGTGTCCCGAAATAAGAAAGACTGGCACGAGAGACTGCAAGAGGCTCTTTGGGCATATCGAACTACGTTCAAGACGGCCATGAACACGACGCCATACGCACTGGTATTCGGTACGGAAGCGGTACTCCCTCTCGAGATAGAGCTGCCTTCTCTACGAGTGGCAGTCCACCATGAATTGACAAACGAAGAAAATGCTCACCTTCGGCTTGAGGAGCTTAATGCCCTCGATGAAACCCGGCTCATAGCACAACAAAATCTGGAGGCCTACAAAACAAAGATGACGCGCTCGTACGAAAGATTGACCAGGCCGAGCACATTCCGCCAAGGCGAACTCGTACTAGTGGTCAAAAGACCTATGGTCCCCAATCGCGCCAAGCGGGGAAAATTCGAGCCAAACTATGAAGGCCCGTACATCATAGACAAGGTCTACCGGGGTGGAGCCTATCTACTCATGGACATGCACGGTGAAAGGCCTTTCAGGCCAATAAACGGCCGCTTCCTAAAGAAATACTACGCTTAATGAGCCACAGCCGAGGTCAATGATAGATGACGACGACTATGTCCGCTCGCTATCTTCCTAAGCTCAGACTTTATAAGCAGTAGCCGGCCTTCCCCCGAATGGACCGAAACGTCCGTAAACTAATGATGGACCGAAACGTCCTTAAACTAACGACGGACCGAAACGTTCTTAAACTAACGACGGAACGAAACGTCCCTAAACTACTACCGCAGCATCCTTAGGCTGACGAGATGAATAAAAAAAAAGAAAAAAAATATATAAATAAAAAAAAAAAAAAAAAACGGTATGTCCATAAGCAAAATGGGCACGGATGAAAACCCGAAAGGGCTCCGTGAGTAAAAACAGCAAGGCTACCGGCGAGTGTTCGTGAAAACCCGAAAGGGCGTGACCTTGTAAAAAAAAAAGAGAGAAAAAGAATAAAAAAAACGGTATGTCCATAAGCAAAATGGGCACGGATGAAAACCTGAAAGGGCTCCGTGAGTAAAAACAGCAGGACTACCGGCGAGTGTTTGTGAAAACCCGAAAAGGCGCAGCCTCGTTAAAGGACACTTGCAGGGTCCTCACGACCTTGTAAGGAGAAACCACCCGCGTGAGATCCTTACGACTCACAAGGGAGCAATACACTTAGGGATCCCCATGATTCCTAAGGAGAAAATACACTTGCGATATCCTCACGACTCGTAAGGAGAACTCTCTTATGGGACCCTCACGGCTCATAAGACTTGAAAGTCTTAAGTCACAGAGACCTAAACCTGTGCTTAAGCAAAATCCCCCACAACCCTCGACAATGCCCTACAAGTGGTCCAATATTGGCCCTTGTATACAATCCACCGGCGCAAATAAACATTTCCCCAGCAAAGTCCCACCCGTGACTAGGGATATGTCCATATGGTGAACAACCTTTATAAGTCCTCTCGGCTTATAAGGAGAAAACCCTCTTGTAGGATCCTTACGACTTACAGAGGAACATACACTTAGGAATCCTCACGACTCCTAGGGTGAAAATACACCTACAAGATCCTCACGACTTGTAGAGAGAAATACCTTTGTGAGACCCTTACGGCTCATGAAGTCAAAAGCCTTAGTCGACAGGACCCTAACGCTGTTTGCTAAGCCACCTTTGTTCAACATCGACAGAGGCAGATGATGATTCGCTCCTGGCATTATTCCAGTTGTAGCGGTGCTGATGCCGAAATCGGTGTCTAATTTCAGGTTTATGGCGAAAAGTCAGTAGGCCGCACGTGCATACGAAACAGCCAAAATGATGGGGCAGCTTGCAATAAAAAACAGCAAGTAAAAATGTATGCATGAAAAGTAGCCGAAATGATGGGGCAACTCGCAATAAAAAGCAGCGAGTAAAAATGAAATAAATAGCCGAAATGATTGGGCACCGCGAAAAATAACCGAAATGATAGGGCAATCTTGACCTTCGCGATATAAAAGCTGAAATGATAGAGCATCGCGGAAAAAGAAATAAAAAAAAAGAAAGTTTTAATTTATGCCCTACAAGTGATGTTCCATCACACCCTGTATACAATCCAAGGGCGTAAATAAAAAAGGGATCATACTTCTCCCCCAGGTTTCATCATAAGAAGAAGCAAAATCTCGACGGGCCGCAAGCGACCTAGAGATCATCCCAACACTCGTCGCGTAACGATGGACACAACTTCAAGCAAAGCGGAACAGCGGCAACCCTCCCAGTTCCATGGCTCGGCGATACACATATCATCAACAGTCAAACCCCTATTCCGTGAAATGCGGATACAATCAGCAAAATTCCTGGTTACGTGGAACGCGGATAACGTCACTCTTTGACCCCGTGGAAAGCGTCCAGAGCGGATCCTGGTCCTCGCAAAGCACGGCAGTGAACCCGTGTGAAGCATCCAGAGCGGAGCCTAGTCCTCGCCGAACACGGCAGTGAACCCGTGGGAAGCATCTAGTGCAAAATTCCTGGTTACGTGGAACGCGGATAACGTCACTCTTTGACCCCGTGGAAAACGTCCAGAGCGGATCCTGGTCCTCGCAGAGCACGGCAGTGAACCCGTGTGAAGCATCCAGAGCGGAGCCTAGTCCTCGCCGAACACGGCAGTGAACCCGTGGGAAGCATCTAGTGCAAAATTCCTGGTTACGTGGAACGCGGATAACGTCACTCTTTGACCCCGTGGAAAGCGTCCAGAGCGGATCCTGGTCCTCGCAGAGCACGGCAGTGAACCCGTGTGAAGCATCCAGAGCGGAGCCTAGTCCTCGCCGAACACGGCAGTGAACCCATGGGAAGCATCTAGTGCAAAATTCCTGGTTACGTGGAACGCGGATAACGTCACTCTTTGATCCCGTGGAAAGCGTCCAGAGCGGATCCTGGTCCTCGCAGAGCGCGGCAGTGAACCCGTGTGAAGCATCCAGAGCGAAGCCTAGTCCTCGTCAACACGGCAGTGAACCCGTGGGAAGCATCTGATGCAAAATTCCTGGCTACGTGGAACGCGGATAACGTCACTCTTTGACCCCGTGGAAAACGTCCAGAGCGGATCCTGGTCCTCGCAGAGCACGGCAGTGAACCCGTGTGAACCATCCAGAGCGGAGCCTAGTCCTCGCCGAACACGGCAGTGAACCCGTGTGAAGCATCTAGTGCAAAATTCCTGGTTATGTGAAACGCGGATAACGTCACTCTTTGACCCCGCGGAAAACGCCCAGAGCGGAGCCTGGTCCTCGCCAAGCACGGTAGTGAACTCGTGTGAAGCATCCAGAGCAAACACCGGACTGTGGAGTCCTTAAAATCCACGGACTATGATGTCCTTAACCTTGACCGTGATGTCTTAAAACTAACAATCAACCAACCTGATTCTATATTGGTGCCACCTCAGTTTAGGGGTACATCTCTTCACTCCTTTGATACCTGGCGTTGTAATTCCTCAACGTCTTCAAAGAGGTGACGGGTCTCTGCAACCAAATATCGGACTGTAGAGTCCTTAAATCCATGGACTATGAGGTCCTTAACCTTGACCGTGATGTCTTAAAACTAACATCGGACTGTGGAGTCCTTAAATCCACGGACTATGAGGTCCTTAACCTTGACCGTGATGTCTTAAAACTAACATCGGACTGTGGAGTCCTTAAACCCACGGACTATGAGGTCCTTAACCTTGACCGTGATGTCTTAAAACTAACATCGGACTGTGGAGTCCTTAAATCCACGGACTATGAGGTCCTTAACCTTGACCGTGATGTCTTAAAACTAACATCGGACTGTGGAGTCCTTAAATCCACGGACTATGAGGTCCTTAATCTTGACCGTGATGTCTTAAAACTAACATCGGACTGTGGAGTCCTTAAATCCACGGACTATGAGGTCCTTAACCTTGACCGTGATGTCTTAAAACTAACATCGGACTTTGGAGTCCTTAAACCCACGGACTATGAGGTCCTTAACCTTGACCGTGATGTCTTAAAACTAACATCGGACTGTGGAGTCCTTAAATCCATGGACTATGAGGTCCTTAACCTTGACCGTGATGTCTTAAAACTAACATCGGACTGTGGAGTCCTTAAACCCATGGACTATGAGGTCCTTAACCTTGACCGTGATGTCTTAAAACTAACATCGGACTGTGGAGTCCTTAAATCCACGGACTATGACGTCCTTAACCTTGACCGTGATGTCTTAAAACTAACATCGGATTGTGGAGTCCTTAAATCCACGGACTATGAGGTCCTTAACCTTGACCGTGACGTCTTTAAACTATGATACCTTGAGTGACCCCTGACCCCGTGAAACACGGATAAGGGCGACCACATCCAGCACTTGCAGGTCCTCACGACCTGCAAGGAAGAAAACTCTCTTGTGAGATCCTTACGACTCTCAAGGGAAAACCCGCTTAGGAATCCTCACGATTCTTAAGAAGAATTCACACCTATGGGATCCTCTCGACCTGTAGGGAGAAAAAAACTCTTTATGAGACCCTCGTGGCTCATAAAGCGCAAAAGACTTAGGAAGCGGATCTTAACCCTGAATCCTAAGCCATCGCTGCCCTGCAAGGAGATCAAGATAAATTGTCCGCAAACGCATTCAATGAAAAGAGACACGCCGTTGAGAAGAAAAATATATTTTTTATTCATAAACCAAAATGGATACAAAGTACAATTCATGAAAGAAACAAAAAGAAAATACTCTCATCTATGAGTATATACAAGAAGGAAGGAAAAGATACAAATGTTTCAAGCCGGCGGGCGATTTAGCAGCTTGGTCAGCTCATCCTGCTTTTGTTGGGCCACGGCCTCATGATTTAAGATCGCCAAAAGACGGGCCTCCGCCTGAGCCTGCTGGGCCTGATACGAAGCGAGCCGGCCTTCAAGCTTTTTCTCGGTGGCCTTATGAGCCTCGACCCTTTCACGAGTGAACGTAGCAGCTTTATCAAGAGTCACCACCTCCCTGATAGACTCTTGAAGCACCCGCCAGAGTTCATACGCTTTGTTGGCCTTGGCAGTCAGACTCGCCTGAAGCTCGCTCAGCGCTTTAGAAGCCAGCTCCCTCTCCGAGAATTTACGGCCGAGCCCTTTTTCTCGCACAACAATATGTTCGCCACGTGTCGCCCTATCAGGCCATGTAAGCTCACTTTCGCGACCGCAACCTTGGAAACGGGACACACACGATCAAGACCATATAAATGGGCTTCCAGTCGACAGCAATAATCGATCTAGAACGCGCTCACATCACCTGGTATGAAAAGCAACGAGAAAATTTCCGATGTTTATCCTATCGAGCATGTGTTCGCAATCATATCAACATCCGAAAAAGAAATAAAATTCGAAGCTTTAATGTGCATGCGACATGATGACAGTGTTGATAATTAAAGGAAGTTTTCATAAAAAGAACACAAAGTTTATTTATGCAAGCGAAAACATACATACGAGGACCGAGCCTACATAGAAGTTCAGCATAAAGCATACAAAAAGAAGGACTAATTTAAAAATGCTACGCTAACATGAAAAGGTCACCAAACACAGGATCAATGGCACAAGGGTTAACAAAGCAGAGGACAAAATTCTCCATCTCTCTCTCTGCTTTCTCCAGCACATCAAAGCGACGGTTCTCGCGAGGAGTCGCTCCCCATCGATTGGCGCCATGTTCGTCCGCGAAAGCAGACATAATAGCTCGCCGGGCCTTTATCTGGCTCAGCAGATGAATTGAGCAATCCTTCAAAGCCTGAGTAATCAGGCACGCTTCGTGAAAGCCCTCGAGCTTTTCTTCATCCGCGTCAAGCATCGCCAGGGTCATCTCCGCCGGGTGAGGAGGGATGTCGGCAAGCACGGCCGCGAGAATCATCCGGAGCCAGAGGGACCCCATCGGGAGGGGGGACCCCCTACGGATCGAGAGTTCATACATTGCCGAGTCGCATTCGTCGTCGGTAAGGAGTGGATCCACCAACCGGGCAGCAAAGCGGGGGATCATCTCCTCGATAGGAACTTCCCAAGGCGGTCGACGAGCATGAGGGCGATTGCAGGCCATGGCGCTCAGTTGTCTCTCAAGACAAATTACACCAAAATAAGAAAGAAAAAAAATATAAATCTCTCTGTGAAGGGAAAAGAAGGCTATAGCCTCAGATATAAAGAAGTGCGTTAAGTGTTGAGCGCGGAAAATCTTGCATGACGAAGCTATTTCCAAGGCCCAAGAAAGGAAAGGCATCGAAAATCAGGGGGGTGGAACTATTTCCAAGGCTCCTTTTCTGCATATGATATTGTGCACTAAAAATGTGGCATGGAAAAATTTTGAACAGTCCCATCAAAGGACCCCATGTGCAGAACACGTGAGCCCCAAACTTGACGCGCACTAAAAATGGAATAGCACCATGCATATTAAAAGCATCAGCAACAACAATAGTGAAATGATAAAATCCTACAGAAAGGCATGCAAACATACAAAGACATAATAGAACTTATCATTCATACTTCAAGAAGGTCATACAAAATAAAGAGAACACGTTTACAATGGTAAGACTTCAGACGCGGGGCACGGATTGAGAAACTCAAGCTTAACTTTGTTCAAGATCCTCCAAGCATTTCGAACCTCCCAAGTATGTTTTCTCTCACGATCACAAGCGTCGGGGTCCTCGCGAATGTCCTCCACCCTCCGATAGGCGGCAAGTACGGCCGACTGCTGAAATGCCTGGTGCAAGAGATCAATGAGGTTGTCGCGCATTCTCTTCGAGATTAGACTCATCAGATACACCGAATGTATCTTGTCCTCGGCAGCGTCCAATGCCCTGAGCGGTACACCGGCACAGAAGAGAGGAAGCGCCTCCCAAATTGCCAGCATGATGAGTCTCAAAAGAGGAGAGCGATGGGGGAGTAGCCGATGGTTGTACTCGTCAAAGCGGCTCATAATCTCAGCACACTGAGCATTGGTGAACTCCTGGTTCTGACTGCGGCCCAGTGCACGAATGTTCCCATAGGAAATGATTTCGTCAAGACCATACATATGAGCATCCATAATACCTGAAATAAAGCTCATGAGAATTGTTACAAAGCATCTGCTGCATTGATTACAGAAGGACAGCTTAGGGCAAGGAGACCCTAAGAAGCCTCTATGAGGAAGAACTTAGTTCTTCACAGGAATTGAATTCCTTTTGGAAAGGGGAATTAAATCCCCAGAAACTTTTTTCTATGAACAGAGTTAAAATCCATGGATTATCATATGAACCCTAAGAAATCTACTGTTGGAGGTTAAATGGTTTCGTATTTTGGTTAAGAAACTCGAAGAAAAATGGGTTCTTTATTAAAAAAAAAGGGGTAAAAACCCTTGTTTTGGATTTAAAATCCAGAGGAATGTGAAAGTTCATCGTTTGTTCAAAGACATTACCTGAGGAAAAGAGTCTTTATGAACAGAGTTAAACTCTGAAAAGGTTTCAAGGAAGAGAACTAAGCTCTGGAAGAAGAGAATTAAATTCTTAGAAAAAAGTTTGCAAGGAGGAAGACAAGCAAAGTGGAGGCGTCTCTGAAATGACCCCAATATTTATAGGAGGTGATGGGAACGCTTCATCTCCCCAAATCCTTAGAGGAATCCAACGGTCACAAAAGTGACAGCGTTGCACTCACGTGTAGACACGTGAGAACAATGCTGTGGGGACATTTGTTTCCTGATTTAAAATCGGGAAAGTTTACGGAGGAGGCATCACGTGCTACCATGTGACCAGCAGTCACGTGTTGGCACGTGACATTTAAAAGCAGCGGCAAAGACGAAGTCAGCTCCTTGATTAAATCAAAGAAAAGGCTCCAGACGAGGGTCACGTGCTCACACGTGACCAGGGGTCACGTGGTGGCACGTGACGGCTAAGCAGCGGCTAGAAGGCAGAACGCAAAAAGAAGAAGAAAGCTCGTTCCAGGGGGTCGCGTGCCTACACGTGACCAGGGGGTCACGTGGCCACCCGTGACCATGGGTCACGTGGCCACACGTGACCGGCTTTCAAAGCCTATTTATTTAACAGAATTAAATTCTGAAGAGATCATTCAAATCTTTCCAAAGGAAAATGATTATTTGGAACCAATTGGACTAAAGATTTAAAGGTGATTAAATATCACCTATCTATGGAAAAATCTTGAACTTGGAAAGATTTCCCCTTAAAATCTAATCGAAATAACGAAGGAAAATCTTTGGATTTAAAATCCAATGGTGAATAAAATTCACCTAATAATCCAAAGGTCCAAACGAATGGTGAATACAAATCAAATCTCTCAATGAAAGATTTATCAAAACTAATTGATTCTGCTTCTTCTCCTATAAATAGGAGCCAAGAGACACACATATAGAGAGAGACAGAGATCGATACATAAAAAAAAAAGATAGAGCCTTGAGACTCTGGAAGAATTCGATCTTCTGCAGAAGAAAATCCTAGGTAAGAAAAGGCCCTTAAAAGAGAATTTCATTCTCAAAAGAGTTTAACTCTTAAAAAGAAGAACATAGTTCTCTCTTTAGTGGAGGATCTGCAAAGTGCACATCTCCCATTGAATTGAGAATTTAATTCTCATTGGGTTGAGATCCTTCCATGCAGATCCAAAGCATAGAGAGGGAATGGAAGTTTGAGAATTTAATTCTCATAAAACTATAGGAATTTAATTCCTTTAAGATAAAATTAGGGTTTGACCCTATGTTGTAGGAATTTAATTCCTTCAGAATGAACAGAATCAGGGTTTAACCCTAATTAAGAACTTAGTTCTGTCAAAATAACAGGAATTTAATTCCCTTAAGAAAGAAGAAATTAGAGTTTCACCCTATGACAGAATCTAATCACTCAGAATATAAATTAGGGTTCAACCCTATCTAAGAGTAATTCTCTAAAGAAAGAGCGAATTTAGTTCTTTTAAAGTTATTATCAGGGTTTAACCCTATGACAGAACTCAATTCTTCACATATATGAGGAATTTAATTCCTACAGAAAATTCAGAGTTCAACTCTATCCCAGAATATAAATCTTCAGAAGGAAATAGGAATTTAATTCCTCTAAAGTTTATTGTTAGGGTTCAACCCTGCGAAGAATTTAATTCTTAAAGAGATTACCAGATCTTTTAAAAAAACATACAAAGAGGCAGGGTCACGTGCTACCACGTGACCCCCGAAAAGATCCACAAAGAAGGGCCTTTGAGGCAATGCCTCACGTGACCCACGTGACCCTTGGCAGAAGCTTTAACATACAAGCATTTAAATGCCTATCACGTGACAACACGTGATACTCCAAAGAATTCACCACTCTCGGCAAAACAAATAAAGGGGAGGGCGTCCTCACGTGCTACCACGTGACCCCTCTTACCTTAGTGCTTAACGCTAAATTGGATCCTCTGAATCCAGTGTTTAACACTGTTTTGCCTTAGCGTTCAACACTAATCGAAGAGCCTTTTTTGCAGTGTTTAACACTGAATTTCTTAGTGTTTAACACTAAATTAAATCTCTGTTAACAGAGTTTAACATTAATTTTCTCAGTGTTCAACACTGGTTGATCTTTAGTGTTTAACACTAACTTTAGCCCTATTGGCTGAGTGTCTAGAGGCAAAACCTCTCCTCTAATGGACCCACAGAGAGCCAAAATCCTAAACATGATTGGACTTAGCCCAAGCTGGCCATAAGTCCTCAATTCAAATTCAACTGAGCCAATGGGCTCATAATATAATTAATTGGTCTTGGTTCCAAATTAGGCCAAAGATTATTTAATCTATCTCGGTTTAAGGGTACATCTTTTCACTCCTTTGATACGTGGCGTTGTAATTCCTCAACGTCTTCAAAGAGGTGACGGGTCCCGATGACCACATATTGATACGGACTGTGGGGTCCTTAAACTCATGGACTATGAGGTCCTTAACCTTGACCGAGATGTCTTAAAACTAACTTTGGACTGTGGGGTCCTTAAACCCATGGACTATGACGTCCTTAACCTTGACCGATATGTCTTAAAACTAACTTTGGACTGTGGAGTCCTTAAATCCACGGACTATGAAGTCCTTAACCTTGACCGCAACGTCTTAAAACTAACATTGGACCGCAATGTCCTTAAACTACCTATGGACCGCAACGTCCTTAAACTACCTATTGACCGCAACGTCACTAAACTAAACAACATGGTTTCCTTAATGGCTCTATTGTTGGATCTAAACGATCCTGTTAAGTCGATCTTAGTCTAAAAACTAGACTAACGTGTCCTTAACAAACGTTTAAGTCGATCTTAGTCTCCAACGAGGCAAACGTATCCTTAAACCCAAACCCCCAAACCCAAATCTAAGATAATACGGATTCGGACTAGTCCACGCCCTACGGGCGACGACATAACTCAGTCTCCGTATACAATCCACGGGCATCCAAACATAAAATAAACACACACGACACGAAGTTACCATCTGGAGAAGGAGAAAGTGGTTACCGCGACGCGGTAGCGTAATTAACTGCAGGGGCTTGCGCCTGTAGGGAAGAGCGTCCCCACAATCAAAAACCCCTCAAGCGAGGGGGAATCTAACGAAGTCTGCTACATCGGACGCATCCGTTTAAACCTTCGATATACGGTGCCATAAATCAACTTGGCATCTTCGGAGAGGTAGACGGATAGCACCAATTAGCATCTGTCCCGAACCTCAGGCGAGACGTCCTCACGCGTCGCGGCCGCCGTTCGGAGGGGAACACCTTGTTCCATGAACATTCATGGGTTCTTTGCATGTAAAATCCTAATGATCTTATGAACAATCAGTCTAGCATTTTCTTTTGAAATAGTTGAGTTCTCTTGGGTATTTTGACAAACAGTTGGTGTGCAGATTTGGTTACTTGATCAAAACACAATCATTTCCACAAACACCTTCAGCACATCCTACAAACACCAAATACTCACTGTTGGGGTCGAAAATTGCACTCCGGTCGACTAAGTTAAAGTCAAGGCCAACCCCAAGCCAAGTGGGCCCAAGCCCAGATCAAGTGGACCAATGCCCAGGTCGAGTCTGAACATGAAGCGGCCGACCCTCCTCTATACCAAAATAAAAATCATGTAATAAATAATTTTTATGCATGAATGTAAGCAAAATGGACATAAACCTAAATTTTTGTAAAGCCCATGGCTTATGTGCAAAAGAAATGAGCACATGAGGTATGGGGTGGGCAAAATGCCATTTTGTAAAGCCCAAGGGGTTATATGTAAATGTGTAAGCCTATATAAGGCAACATGATGATGAATAAAAGATACACAATTTTCATTCTCTCAAAAATTAGGGTTTGTGCCTCCATTCTCTCTTTTTCAAGTTCTTCCTCTTTCTTTTCATTTTCCAAATAAATTAAGAGCTTAGCTCTTTTTTTTTTAAAGCTAAATAAATTTTCACCATAAACCCACCTCCCAAGACTTCATCAAGAAAAGAAAAAGAGTATCTTTTTTTATCATCCAAGATCTAGATCTTGGAGTTTCAAGAGAACCCATTTTGGGTTTCTTCTCAAAAGAAAAAGGAGAAAATCTTTTGGAGTTTAACTCCATAAATAAAATTATTTTGGAGTTTGACTCTATAATAAAAACTTTTTTTGTGGAGTTTAACTCCGAATAAAATTGTTTTGGGAGTTTAACTCCAAATAATTTTTTTTGGAGTTTAACTCCATCACAAAATATAAAATTGCTTTTTGGAGCTCCTCCTTCCTCTCACGTAAGGGAGAGGGGAGCTCCCACTAAGTGGGAGCTTTCCCTCCTTCTTACGTGAGGGGAAAGCCCCCCATTTAGTGGAGTTTAACTTCTCACCACATTAAATCTTTTTACGAGTTTAACTCCATAATAAAAATCTTTTTGGAGTTGAACTCCATTTAAAATTTTTTTGGAGTTTAACTCCATATTTAAAATTCTTTCGGAGTTCACTCCACGATAAAAATTCTTTCAGAATTTAACTCCATTTAAATTCTTTCGGAGTTTAACTCCACGATAAAAAAAAAAATTTGGAGTTTAATTCCACGATAAAAATCTTTTTGGAGTTGAACTCTATTTAAAATCTTTTTTGAGTTGAACCCCATATTTAAAATTCTTTTGGAGTTTAACTCCACAAAAAAATTTCTTTTGGAGTTGAACTCCATGTGGTTAAAAAAATCATTTTTTTCGGAGCCCTTTTTGCCCCCATCACATGCTAGCACGTGAGGGGGAGGGCTCCCATTTAATGGAATCCCTTTTGGCCCACATGTGAAGGGTCACATGCTAGCATGTGTGACCCTCACATGCTAGTTACATGTTAGCATGTGACACTCACATGCTATTCACATGCCAGCATGCGACCCTCACATGCTATTCACATGCCAGCATTTGACCCTCACATGCTAGCATGTCACACTGTAACAATTCCATTTTTAGTGTATAAAAATTTGCTTAAAAATTAATGTATATTTGGGGTATTTACTTTTGCTGTGACTACTTTAAATATTTAATTAGCTCTTTAATTACAAGAAGGAGCTTGTAGCTCATTGGTAATACCTTGTACTGTTGAACCAAGCCACCAGTGTTCAAATCCCATACCCCCACATTATTTTTAATATTATTTTATTTTGAATTTTTAGAATAACAAGAGTTTACACGTGCATACCTCACAAAAAACCCATAGCCCATGAAAAGTTAAATACGCCAGTTAGTAGATAGACCATCGGGGGACCCGACGGTGGCCTGACTCGGCCGAGTCGGCCGGCGGACTCGGGCCGGCGCCGCCTGCCGGACTCGGCCGGACCGCCGAGTCCCCAACACCAAAGTGGTGCCTCTTGGCCTTCCATACCTCCCAGATCGGTTCCAGTTACACAATAAAATCCCATTTACTCCACTTTTAATACATTTTAATATATTTTATTACATTTTTTTCAATTAAACTCTTCTTCTACCCTAACCCTATAAATACCACCCTTAAACACTACCCCCTCATCCAAAATTCTGAGCCAACTCTCAAAAAATTCCCAGAAACCCTAGTGTATTTTGGAAGAAGTAAAGAGGCGAAGCCCCGGCAAATTTTCCGGCGACAACCCTAGGAGATCCTGGCGACGAAACGACGCACCGTCGACTCCTCTCGTCTTCCTTTCCTCTCCTTTAAGTTTGAAACCCGTAAGTCCCAATTTCCCTTCTCTAATCTTTTATAAAAAATACGAAATTCCAAAACCCGACGGAAACGGAGTAAATCCGATTTCCGATTCGGTTCTTTCAAAATACAACATTTTCTTAATACAATCTTGTTAAACCACTTCATGTTGACTATTAAATACTAACTAATCATATTGAACAAATTCTATATCAAAAGAAATTGCTATTTCCATTTTACCGTATTTTTTCACTAAAATACCATGTAGTTTCATTTCGGCATTTAAACCATTAAACTTGCTATACTTTTAAGTAGATCACGAGATAATGACCTACCTCCTCACACACTCATATGCAACATAGCACAATACCTTCGGGAACAAAGAATACGGGAAAACGACACCTTTTCAAATAAATACCATTACTAATAAAACCATTTTTCTTAATGATTAGTATTTTACACAAATCTTTGCAAAGCGCCGCTACAACCCATTTGGGGAACCTGACTGGGATGGTGGGGATTATCGCACATCCCTGAGCTTAGTAGTGTGAGATGCAGACCTCCGCAAGGAGCATTCGGTCTCGAGAGATTTAAAATACGACATCTTAAGAAAATGCGATTTTTAGAAATATAAAATATATATTAAAATTATTTTTATATAATTATGTATATATGTAATATTAAAATATCTATTTTGAAATAATATAAATATTACAACTCTTTTCAAAAATCACAAAAATCGCTTTACATTAATATACCATGAATTCCATAAAAAGTCAATATTACAAATAAATACCTTTTATTATGAATTTAGGATATTTTCACTAGAAATATCACAATTATAAAATCCACACCTATGATAACTCTAAAGACGATAACTAATACTTGGGGTGTATTTTGAAAACTATACAAAATTATTTTTACATAAACCCCCCCTCAAGTTTTATAAATTACCCTAAAGACCCTAGTAAACATAGGTTTAAGCGGGACCAATCTCTTGAGCCTCAGGGAGCCGGAGAAGTGGGTGCTTGCCTATTTAAGGTAGACAACTTAACAACGGTGTTATCAATACGGTAATCGTATTTGAAAAAGACACAAATCCTGCCGCCCATATGCAGCGGTTACCGATAACATCAAAACAATCAGGACTTCAATTTACTTTTCTAATTGTCTGATTTAGATTGAGTCTCATTAATAATCTGACTTGAATATGATTCAAGTATAATCTACAATCTACAATCTACAATATACAATATTCCAATTCAACTTGAATCCCTATATTCAAGCCGTTCAATACATTTAATCTATATTGACTGAACCGAACCATGGATATATTTCCATTTACATGATTCTCCAGTTACATCCATAATTCTTCAGTTATATTCATTTACTGATATCATGGTTTCGACAAGTCATCTATATATACAAGACAATACAATTTACAATACAAACACAAACAATACAATACAAGATATCGCAGGGTTTAAGGGGTAGATTGGTACGGAAGGTGTTAGAAGTGGCACGAGACAGTAAGATTAAGACACCTAACCTATATTCCGTTGTTGCTGTACCGTGGACCAACGGTTCCTTGTACATTCCGTTTGCCCTGGTCTCTAGCATATAGAGACCCCTCTCGTATACACTGGCATCCTTCTGTACCAAACTACAAACAACAGCGTTAACACAACATTACAGCAATATAATACAACTTTAAAAGCTACTTTCTTATTTTGTCTATTCTATTTATCCCTTATCTTTGGGACTTACCGAGCGATTTGTTCGCTGACGGCATTCTCTTTTTTCTTCTTTGAATGTCGTCAGGTGATCTGAACACGTCAGAGATCGAGCTCAGCGCTGAAGACTTGGACCATTTCGTTGAAGATCCAGAGCTTTAGTTCATTGTACCCTTTTATTTCAGAACCTTTCCTTTTCTGTTATGCCATTGTTTTGGCATTACTTTATTTCAGTTGTATTTACATTTCTATGCATTGTACAGAAAAAATATGAATAAATAAAGTTGTTGTTTTATTATATCTTGTCTCTTGTGCATTTACTTTTATATTGCTTAGATACGCTTAGCGTATTTACTTCACAGTAAATACGTAGCGGCCTTGCCGCGTTCTTTGCCCGTATACTGGAAAGCGGGGCATGACAGACACTCACATGCTATTCACATGCCAGCATGTGACCCTCATATGCTAGCATGTGACATGCATGCGGGAGGCTCCCATTTAATAGGAGCCCAGGTTCCCCCATCTTATTTTTTTATTTTTATTTTTCTTTTCTTTTCTTTTCTTCTTTCTTTTCTTTATTTTAATCTTTTTTATTTAATAAATAAATAAATAAATATTAAATAAATTATAAATAATATTTTAAAATTATAAATAAAAAAACGTTTCTCTAAATATTTATCCACTTATTTATTTTTGTTTTTTTATATGTATAGAAAAATATTTAAATCCTTTCTTTTAAATAAATGGAACAAAAAAAAACACACCAACGCATCGCATTGAGTTTGCATGTCCAGTTTGACCCGTCAATCGGAGGTTCTCTCGCTTGAAAGCCGAGGGGTAATTAACGGCAGGTTAGTCCGCGGCTGCCGGAGATTCGGATCCCATAATCAATAAACTCCAGCCTATCCTAGGCAGGGAGAATCTGTACTGTGCCTGTCACGCTCCGCTTCCCAGTGTACGGCGAAGGGGACGCGACGAGGTCCGCTACGTATATACTCAAAAGTATATACGCTAAGCGTATCTAAGCAATATAAAATAAAAACACAAGAGACAAGATATAAAAAGAACAGTAACTTTTATTTATTAACATTCTTTTGTACAATGCATGAAAAGGAAATACAACTGAAATAAAAAGATGCCTAAACAGTGGAATAACAGGAAATGAAAAATACAGAAAGGAAAAGTGTACAATGAACTAAAGTGCAGGGTCTTCCGTAAACTGCTCCTAGTCTTCTTGAGATGGCTCGATCTCCGCCGGGTCCAAACCACCTGACGACATTTAAAGAAGAAAGAAATAAAATGTCGTCGGCGAACATGTCGCTCGGTAAGTCCCAAAGATAGGGGAGAAATAGATAAAGAGTAGGAGAGAGAGAGTAGCTTTTAATGTTGTATTGTATTGTTATAATGTTATATTAACGCTGTTGTTTGTAGCTTGGTACAAAAAAATGACAGTCGCCGCGAACTTGTTTTCAACGTACACACTTCTTGGAAATTTTTTTGAGAGAGTGGCTCAAGATTTTGGGGGTGAGAGGGTAGTGTGTAGGGTTGGTATTTATAGGGTTAAGCTAGGGTTAGGGTAGATAAAAAGTTGAAAATAAAAATGTGATAAAATGTAATAAAAATGTATTAAAAATGGAGTAATTGGGGTTTTTAAAGAGCTCTGGAAGTGGTCTGAGGCTGAAATTTTGCAGGTGCATAGGGAATATGAAAAGACACAACTTTCATGTTGTGGCCGTCGCCGAATCAGCCGACTCGGGGGTGACTCGGCCGTGTCTCGGTCGGAGCACTGAGTCGGCCGAGTCGAGGCCGAGTTGGCTGATTCCCGGCTGAGTCCGGCGGCCAGGATCCCCCCCGACGGTTCATCTAACTCCTGGAAGTGTTACATCTTTGGGTGTAGTGGGTTTTTTGTGAGATATGCACGTATAAACTCTTGGTATTCTAAAGGTTTAAAAAAAATCAATATTAAAAATAATGTGGGGTACGGGATTTGAACTCTGGTTGCTTGATTCAGCAGTGTAAGGTGTTACCAATGAGCTACAAGCTCCTTCTTGTAATTATTGTGGGAAAATAATTATTTAAAGTGGTAACAACAACACACCAAGTATATTTCAAATTTAAATCAATTTTATGTACACTAAAAATGGAGTTTTTTTTTATAAAAAAAAACAAAATAATTACATATATATTATGCTCAGGTTAAAATACTCCTTTATGGATTTTGAAAAAATTTAATTTAAAAATTTGTATAGGAAAAAGGTGTATAAGAAAATTAGAGTTGTTACATTCTACCCTCCTTATAAAAATTTCATCCTTGAAATTTGTAAAAGGAAAGTGTAACAAACTCAAGAAAAGTTTGGTGACTGGAGCATAGATGGTGTATATCAAGATGGTGCAAGGGTTTTTAAAAATGTGAAAAATGTGTGAAAGAATGAAAGAATGCGAAAAGAGGTGAGGGAATTTTGGGTTAGGACAGATTCAAGATATATGATTCAAAGATTATGAAATTGATAAGATTCAAGGAACATGTTTGTAAAGAATGTTTTAGTTTCTGGTTCTTGTGTTTTATATTGCTTAGGGTTCCATACAGCTCTGACCTGCATGAGCCACCAACAAAACCTGTCACGTCCCGCTTTCCAGTGTACGGCGAAGGGGACGCGACGAGATCCGCTACGTATATACTCATAAGTATATACGCTAAGCGTATCTAAGCAATATAAAATAAATAGACAAGAGACAAGATATAAAAAGAACAACAACTTTTATTTATTAACATTCTTTTGTACAATGCATGAAAAGGAAATACAACTGAAATAAAAAGATGCCTAAACAGTGGCATAACAGGAAATGAAAAATACAGAAAGGAAAAGTGTACAATGAACTAAAGTACAGGGTCTTCAGCAAACTGCTCCTAGTCTTCTTGAGATGGCTCGATCTCCGCCGGGTCCAAACTACCTAAAGACATTCAAAGAAGAAAGAAATAGAATGTTGTCAGCGAACAGGTCGCTCGGTAAGTCCCAAAGATAGGGGAGAAATAGACAAAGAGTAGGGGAGAGAGAGTAGCTTTTAATATTGTATTGTATTGTTATAATGTTGTATTAACGATGTTGTTTGTAGCTTGGTACAGAAGAATGCCAGTGTATACGAGAGGGGTCTCTATATGCTAGAGACCAGGGCAAACGGAATATAGAGTAAAAGGCTCCGTTAGAAGGCCCGGAACAACGGCAATTGGATTCATGTTAGGTGTCTTAAGTCTGACCGTCTCGTGCCACTTTTAACACCTTCCGTACCAATCTACCCCTTAAACCCCGCGATATCTTGTTTGTATTGTTATCTTGTAAATTGTATTGATTGCATGAGTGATTGACTGACTGACCGAAACCATGATATCAGGAAACGGTTATAACCGTAGAGTCATGTAAATGGAATACTGAGAATCATGTAAAAGGAATATATATCTATGGTTCGGTTCAGTCAAGTTGTATAAATTGATAATTGTATTCATGGATTCATGAGTTCATATTGAAGTGGAAACTTGTAGATTATAGATTGACTTGAATCATATTCAAGTCAGAAAGATCAGACTAAAAGCCGAGTCAGACAGTTAGAAATGTAAATCGAAATCCTATAATTGCTAGGGTCCTTAGGGTAATATATAAAACTTGAGGGGGTTTTATGTAAAAATACTTTTATATACTTTTAAAAATACACCTCAAGTGTTTATTATTCGTCTTTAGAGTTGTGGATTTTATGTTGTGACATTTCTAGTGAAAATATCCTAGTTATAAGTATTTATCTGTAATATTGATTATTTGAAGTTCATGGTATTTTAGTGTAAAACTTATTCTTGTGATTTTTAGAAAAAGATGAAAAATTTATATTATAAAAAAATAGATATTTAAATGATAAATATACATATGTTTATACAAAAAAATAATTTTAATAAATATTTTATATTCCAAAGAAAATCTCATTTTCTTAAGATGTCGTATTTTAAACCTTTCGAGACCGAATGCTCATTGCGGAGGTCTGAATCTCGCACTACTAGCCTGAGGGTGCGCGATAAACCGCGCAATCCCGAACGGGTTCCCCAAACATGGGTTGTAGCGGCGCTTTGCAAAGATTGTAAAATACTAATCCTTTAGAAAACGGTTTTATAAAGTAAATGGCATTTATTGCAAAGGTGTAAATTTTCCGTATTTTAGATTCTAGGGTTTCCTAAACCAACTAGCCTATTTCTAAATGGTCTAAACGACAAGTCGTTAGAAGCCTCAAATCGCCTCTTCACCGCCAATTGTGGCCAGGTAAGTACAAATGAGGAAGGAGGGATCTGCTCACGAATCGTGAGACGGGCCTTTTAAAGTTACCTAAGCTCACTTGCCTAGCCTAGACATCACAAAGTCGGGTTTAGATAAACGATCGATGTCCACAACTTATCGTATTTTCCTAATACAAGGTATTTATTTAAAAGTGTATCAAATCTAAAACTTTTAAGAATGGTTTTATTAAGATTATGGTATTTAAATGAAAGTTTCGTTTTATCGTATTCTAAGTTCTTGATGATTTCGTTTAGGTTTGTATTTGCGTGTGTGTGGAGATAGGTCATTATCTCATGCTCTACTTTAAATGTATAGCAAGGTTAAGGGGTTAAATATGGAATCGAAACATGATGGTATTAAAGTGAAAAATAGATAGATTGGAAAGGTTATCATTTCATGTGAGAAAACTTGTTCAAATTATTCGTTGAATATTTAATAGTCAACGATAAGATGTTTAAGCATGATTGAATTGATTAGAAGTGAAATTTAATAGAAGACCGAGTCGGAAATCGGATTTGTTCCGATTCCGTCGGGTTTCGTAAATTCATATTTTAGAGAAATAGAAAGGGGGATAGAATGGGACTTACGGGTTTCGATCTATATTAAAGAGTGTAGGGGAAACAAAGAAGTTGCCGAGGCGTTGCATCGTCGCCAGTTGTTTCTAAAAACGTAGCCGGAATTCCTGCCGGAATCTCGTCGGAGCTTCGCCGCGAACTTGTTTTCAACGTACACACTTCTTGGAAAAATTTTTGAGAGAGTGACTCAAGATTTTGGGGGTAGAGGGTAGTGTGTAGGGTTGGTATTTATAGGGTTAGGCTAGGGTTAGGGTAGATAAAAAGTTAAAAATAAAAATGTGATAAAATGTAATAAAAATGTATTAAAAGTGGAGTAATTGGGGTTTTTTAAGAGCTCTGGAAGTGGTCTGAGGCTGAAATTTTGCAGGTGCATAGGGAATATGAAAAGACACAACTTTCATGTTGTGGCCGTCGCCGGAATCGGCCGACTCGGGGGTGACTCGGCCGTGTCTCGGTCGGAGCACTGAGTCGGCCGAGTCGAGGCCGAGTTGGCTGATTCCCGGCTGAGTCCGGCGGCCAGGATCCCCCCGACGGTTCATCTAACTCTTGGAAGTGTTACATCTTTGGGTGTAGTGGGGTTTTTGTGAGATATGCACGTATAAACTCTTGGTATTCTAAAGGTTTTAAAAAAAATCAATATTAAAAATAATGTGGGGTACGTGATTTGAACTCTGGTGGCTTGATTCAGCAGTGTAAGGTGTTACCAATGAGCTACAAGCTCCTTCTTGTAATTATTGTGGGAAAATAATTATTTAAAGTGGTAACAACAACACACCAAGTATCTTTCAAATTTAAATCAATTTTATGTACACTAAAAATGGAGTATTTTTTTATAAAAAAAACAAAATAATTACATATATATTATGCTCAGGTTAAAATACTCCTTTATGGATTTTGAAAAAAAATTAATTTAAAAATTTGTATAGGAAAAAGGTGTATAAGAAAATTAGAGTTGTTACATTCTGCCCTCCTTATAAAAATTTCATCCTCGAATTTTGTAAAAGGAAAGTGTAACAAACTCAAGAAAAGTTTGGTGACTGGAGCATAGATAGTGTATATCAAGATGGTGCAAGGGTTTTTAAAAATGTGAAAAATGTGTGAAAGAATGAAAGAATGCGAAAAGAGGTGAGGGAATTTTGGGTTAGGACAGATTCAAGATATATGATTCAAAGAATATGAAATTGATAAGATTCAAGGAACATGATTGTAAAGAATGTTTTAGTTCCTGGTTCTTGTGTTTTATATTGCTTAGGGTTTCATACAGCTCTGACCTGCATGAGCCACCAACAAAACCTGTCACGCCCCGCTTCCCAGTGTACGGCGAAGGGGACGCGACGAGGTCCGCTACGTATATACTCAGAAGTATATACGCTAAGCGTATCTAAACAATATAAAATAAATAGACAAGAGACAAGATATAAAAAGAACAGCAACTTTTATTTATTAACATTCTTTTGTACAATGCATGAAAAGAAAATACAACTGAAATAAAAAGATGCCTACACAGTGGCATAACAGGAAATAAAAAATACAGAAAGGAAAAGTGTACAATGAACTAAAGTACAGGGTCTTCGGCAAACTGCTCCTAGTCTTCTTGAGATGGCTCGATCTCCGCCGGGTCCAAACCACCTGACGATATTCAAAGAAGAAAGAAATAGAATGTCGTCAGCGAACAGGTCGCTCGGTAAGTTCCAAAGATAGGGGAGAAATAGACAAAGAGTAGGGGAGAGAGAGTAGCTTTTAATATTGTATTGTATTGTTATAATGTTGTAATAACGCTGTTGTTTGTAGCTTGGTACAAAAGAATGCCAGTGTATACGAGAGGGGTCTCTATATGCTAGAGACCAGGGCAAACGGAATATAGAGTAAAAGGCTCCGTTAGAAGGCCCGGAACAACGGCAATTGGATTCATATTAGGTGTCTTAAGTCTGACCGTCTCGTGCCACTTTTAACACCTTCCGTACCAATCTACCCCTTAAACCCCGCGATGTCTTGTTTGTATTGTTATCTTATAAATTGTATTGATTGTATGAGTGATTGACTGACTGACCGAAATCATGATATCAGGAAACGGTTATAACCGTAGAGTCATGTAAATGGAATACTGAGAATCATGTAAAACGAATATATATCTGTGGTTCGGTTCAGTCAAGTTGTATAAATTGATAATTGTATTCATGGATTCATGAGTTCATATTGAAGTGGAAACTTGTAGATTATAGATTGACTTGAATCATATTCAAGTCAGAAAGATCAAACTCAAAGCCGAGTCAGACAATTAGAAATATAAATCGAAATCCTATAATTGCTAGGGTCCTTAATTTATAAAACTTGAGGGGTTTTTATGTACAAATACTTTTATATACTTTTAAAAATACACCTCAAGTGTTTATTATTCGTCTTTAGAGTTGTGGATTTTATGTTGTGACATTTCTAGTGAAAATATCGTAGTTATAAGTATTTATCTGTAATATTGATTATTTGAAGTTCATGGTATTTTAGTGTAAAACTTATTCTTGTGATTTTTAGAAAAAGGTGGAAAATTTATATTATAATAAAATAGATATTTAAATGATAAATATACATATGTTTATACAAAAAAATAATTTTAATAAATATTTTATATTCCAAAGAAAATTTCATTTTCTTAAGATGTCGTATTTTAAACCTTTCAAGACCGAATGCTCCTTGCGGAGGTCTGAATCTCGCACTACTAGTCCGAGGGTGAGCGATAAACCGCGCAATCCCGAACGGGTTCCCCAAACATGGGTTGTAGCGGCGCTTTGCAAAGATTGTAAAATATTAATCTTTTAGAAAACGGTTTTATAAAGTAAATGGCATTTATTTGCAAAGGTGTAAATTTTCCGTATTTTAGATTCTAAGGTTTCCTAAGCCAACTAGCCTATTTCTAAATAGTCTAAACGACAAGTCGTTAGAAGCCTCAAATCGCCTCTTCACCGCCAATTGTGGCCAGGTAAGTACAAATGAGGAAGGAGGGATCTGCTCACGAATCGTGAGACGGGCCTTTTAAAGTTACCTAAGCTCACTTGCCTAGCCTAGACACCACAAAGTCGGGTTTAGATAAACGATCGATGTCCACAACTTATCGTATTTTCCTAATACAAGGTATTTATTTAAAAGTGTATCAAATCTAAAACTTTTAAGAATGGTTTTATTAAGATTATGGTATTTAAATGAAAGTTTCGTTTTATCGTATTCTAAGTTCTTGATGATTTCATTTAGGTTTGTATTTGCGTGTGTGTGGAGGTAGGTCATTATCTCGTGCTCTACTTTAAATGTATAGCAAGGTTAAGGGGTTAAATGTGGAATCGAAACATGTGGTATTAAAGTGAAAAATACGATAGATTGGAAAGATTATCATTTCATGTGAGAAAACTTGTTCAAATTATTCGTTGAATATTTAATAGTCAATGATAAGATGTTTAAGTCTGATTGAATTGATTAGAAGTGAAATTTAATAGAAGACCGAGTCGGAAATCGGATTTGTTCCGATTCTGTCGGGTTTCGTAAATTCGTATTTTAGAGAAATAGAAAGGGGGATAGAATGGGACTTATGGGTTTTGGTCTATACTAAGGAGTGTAGGGGAAACAAAGAAGTTGCCGAGGCGTTGCTTCGTCGCCAGCTGGTTCTAAAAACGTCGCCGGAATTCCTGCCGGAATTTCATCGGAGCTTCGCCGCGAACTTGTTTTCAACGTACACACTTCTTGGAAAATTTTTTGAGAGAGTGGCTCAAGATTTTGGGGGTGAGAGGGTAGTGTGTAGAGTTTGTATTTATAGGGTTAGGCTAGGGTTAGGGTAGATGAAAAGTTAAAAATAAAAATGTGATAAAATATAATAAAAATGTATTAAAAGTGAAGTAATTCGGGTTTTTAAAGAGCTCTGGAAGTGGTCTGAGGCTGAAATTTTTCAGGTGCATAGGGAATATGAAAAGACACAGCTTTCATGTTGTGGCCGTCGCCGGAATCGGCCGACTCGGGGGTGACTCGGCCGTGTCTCGGTCGGAGCACTGAGTCGGCCAAGTCGAGGCCGAGTTGGCCGATTCCCGGCCGAGGCCGGCGGCCAGGATCCCCCCCGATGGTTCATCTAACTCCTGGAAGTATTACATCTTTGGGTGTAGTGGGGTTTTTGTGAGATATGCACGTGTAAACTCTTGGTATTCTAAAGCTTTTAAAAAAAATCAATATTAAAAATAATGTGGGGTACGGGATTTGAACTCTGGTGGCTTGGTTCAGCAGTGTAAGGTGTTACCAATGAGCTACAAGCTCCTTCTTGTAATTGTTGTGGGAAAATAATTACTTAAAGTGGTAACAGCAATATTAAATACACCAAGTATATTTTAAATTTAAATCAATTTTATGTACACTAAAAATGGAGTTTTTTTAAAAAAAACAAAATAATTACATATATATTGTGCTCAGGTTAAAATACTCCTTTATGCATTTTGAAAAAAAATTAATTTAAAAATTTGTATAGGAAAAAGGTGTATAAGAAAATTAGGGTTGTTACGGTGCCTGACCAGCGCGCGTATTCCCATCTCAATAGGGTGACAAAAACACCCTACAGGTTCTGGCACGCCCGGTAAGACAATCTCCCCTCCCATATTTCGGGTTAAATATCCAAGCGAACTCAATCATCATATACATTGATTGTCTGTACTGAAATTATGCTTCTTTGTGCAGGTTAACAATTTTCAATTGCCATCTTCGAACGCAAGTCGGTATTTGAACGACTTTCCTTGGCCTCAGCTGGGGGCAAGGCCATCAACACTGACAAAGTAATAAAGCATTTCGGGCAAGCTCCAGCGGTGTCCCTGACAAACTGTTCAATCGGGTATCTTCTCTAAGCTCCCCGTCAGATGACCACCAAGTCGTTAAATTGGAAACAGATGACCTTTACGCTGTTAAACTGGAAACTGATGACCACCAAGTCGTTAAACTGGAAACAGATGACCTCTAAGTCGTTAAACTGAAAACAGATGACCACCAAGTCGTTAAACTGGAAACAGCCGACCACCATCGTAACAACCCTAAATTTCCTATACAAATTTTTTCAAAATATTTTTTTCAAAATCCATAAAGGGGTATTTTAGCCTGAGCACAAGATATAAGTAATTATTTTGCTTTTTAATTACAAATTAAAAGAATGTAACAACTCCATTTTTAGTGTACAAAAATTTGCTTTAAAATTAATGTATGCTTGGGGTATTTACATTTACTGTTATTACTTTAAGTAATTATTTAGTTCCATAATTACAAGAAGGAGCTTGTGGCTCATTGGTAATACCTTGCACTGCTGAACCAAGCCACCAGAGTTCAAATCCCATACCTCACATTATTTTTAATATTGTTTTATTTTGTATTTTTAGAATACCAAAGGTTTACACGTGCATTTCTCACAAAAACCCCCACTACACCCATAAAACTAAATATACCAGTGAGCATCCCAACCGACCAGCCACCCCTCGATCCCTCGACTCGGCCGGACCGTCGAGCCTCCTTCATCAATGTTGTGGCTTTTCCTCTTCTATATCCCCTGCATAGTTTAAATGTTTAGACCACTTCCAGAGACACAATTAAACCCCATTTACTCTATTTTTAACGAATTTTTAATATATTTTTACATTTTTTAATTTAAACTCTTCATATACCCTAACCCTAGCCTAACCCTATAAATACCACCCCTACACTCTACCCCCTCATCCCAAAACTCTGAGCCAACTCTCAAGAATTCTTTAGAAAACCTTAGTGTGCAATCGAAGTGAGCAAGAGGCGAAGTGCCGACGAAATTCCGACTACGACTCTAGGAGCTCCCGGCGACGAAACGACGCACCGGAAGCTACGTTCATTCCATCTCCCTCTTGTCTAGTTCGCAACCCGTAAGTCCTAATTCTATCTTCACTATTCTTATTCTAAAATACGGAATTACAAAACCCGACGGAATCGGAACAAATCCGATTTCCGATTCAGTTTCTTTATAAAACTTTACTTTTCTTTAATACAATCATGCTTAAATCAATTCATATTGACTATTAATCACTAATCAACCATATTGATCAAGTTTTATATCATAGAGTAATTGCTATTTCATTTTACCGTATTTTTCATTTAAATACCACATAGTTTCAATTCTACATTTAACATCACAAAACTTTGCTATACCTTTAAGTAGATCACGAGGTAATGACCTACCTCCTCACACACTCATATGAAACATAGCACAATACCCTCGGGAACATAGAATACGGGAAATCGACATCTTTACAAATAAATACCATAATTAATAAAACCGTTTTTCCTTAATGATTAGTATTTATACAAATCTTTGCAAAGCGCCGCTACACCCATTTGGGGAACCCGTTCGGGATGGTGTGGATTATCGCACATCCTCGGGCTTAGTAGTGCGAGATGCAGACCTCCGCAAGGAGCATTCGGTCTCGAAAGATTTAAAATAATACATCTTAAGAAAAAACGAGAATTCTAGAATATAATATATAAACTAAAATTATTTTCATCTAAATATATGTATATGTAATATTAAAATATTTATTTTGAATTATTATAAATATTCCAACTCTTTTCAAAAATCACAAGAATCATTTACACTAATATACCAAGAATTCCATACAGATCGATATTACAAATAAATACTTTTTATTATGAATTTAGGATATTCTCATTAGAAATATCACATTTATAAAATTTACATTCATTACAACTCTAAAGACGATAATAAATACTTGGGGTGTATTTTGAAAACTATACAAAGTATTTTTACATAAACCCTCTCAAATTCTATAAATTATCCTAAGGACCCTAGTAAACATAGATTTAAACGGGACCAGTCTCTTGAGCCTCAGGGCGCCGGAGAAGTGGGTGCTTGCCTATCTAAGGTAGACAAATTAATAACGGTGTTATCAATACGGTAATCATCTTTGAAAAAGACACAAATCCTGCCGCCCATGTGCAGCGGTTACCGATAACATCAAAACAATCAGGACTTCAATTTACTTTTCTAATTGTCTGACTCAGTTTGAGTCTCAGTATAATCTGACTTGAATATGATTCAAGTACAATCTACAATCTACAATCTACAATCTACAATTTTCAATATTACAATTCAACATGAATCCATGAATCTAATTATCAATCTATATAACTTGACTGAACCGAACCATGGATATATATTCCATTTACATGGTTCTCCAGTTATTCCATTTACATGGTTCTACGGTTACATCCGTTTACTGATATCATGGTTTCGGTCAGTCATCCAATTATACAATCAATACAATTTACAATACAATACAAACAAGACATCTCGGGGTTTAAGGGGTAGATTCGTACGGAAGGCGTTAGAAGTAGCACGATACAGTAAGACTTAATACACCTAACATGAATCCAGTTGCTGTTGTACCGTGGCATAAACGGTTCCTTGTACTATACTTGCCTCTAGTCTCTGGCATATAGAGACTCCTCTCATATACACTAGCATTCTTCTGTACCAAACTACAAACAACAGCGTTAACACAACAATATACTACAACTTTAAAAGATACCTTCTTATTCTGTCTATTCTACTTCTCTCTTATTTTTGGGACTTACCGAGCGATCTGTTCGCTGACGACATTCTCTTTCTTTATTCTTTGAATGTCGTCAGGTGATCTGGACCCGTCAGAGATTGAGCCCACTGCTGAAGACTTGGACCAGTTCAGTGAAGACCCCGAGCTCTAGTCATTATACACTTTCCATTTCAGTATTTTTCTTTTCTGTTATGCCATTGTTTAGGGATTGCTTTTTATTTCAGTTGTATTTACTTTCCATGTATTGTACAGAAAGAATGTGAATAAATAAAGTTGCCGTTTTATTAGATCTTGTCTCTTGTGCTTTACTTTTATATTGCTTAGATACGCTTAGCGTATTTACTTCACAGTAAATACGTAGCGACCTCGTCGCTTTCTCTGCCCGTATGCCGGGAAGCGGGGCGTGACAACCATGTCATTAAACTGGGAATAATTGACCACCAAGTCGTTAAACTAGAAACAGATGACCTCTAAGTCATTAAACTGGAAACAGATGACCACCACGTCGTTAAACTGGAAACAGATGACCTCCATGTCGTTAAACTGGAAACAGATGACCTCTAAGTCGTTAAACTGGAAACAGTAGACCTCTAAGTCTTTAAACTGGAAACAGATGACCACCAAGTCGTTAAACTGGAAACATATGTCCTCTAAGTCGTTAAACTGGAAACAGATGACCACCACGTCGTTAAACTGGAAACAGATGACCTCTAAGTCGTTAAACTAAAAACAGATGACCACCAAGTCGTTAAACTGGAAACATATGACCACCATGTCATTAAACTGGGAATAATCGACCTCTAAGTCGTTAAACTGAGAATGTAAAGAAAAAAAGTGTGAATAAAAAACAAAGAAAAAGCCAAAAAAAATGGGGCAACTCGCTATAAATATCAGCGAGTAAAAATAAACATGGAAAATAAAGCCGAAATGATGGGGTAACCGCGAATAAATAAAGCCGAAATGATAGGGCAATCGCGACCTTCGCGATAAGAAAAGCTGAAATGATAGAGCAATCACGGTAGTAAAAAAACGGTGAGTGATAAGTCGCTCCTGGTACCATATTCCAGTGTAGCGATGTAGACGTCAACCAAATTCCAAATCCCAATGGTGAGTGATGAGTCACTCCTGATACCATATTCCAGTGCAGCGATGCAGATGCAAAGAAAGTCCCAAAATTCTCCCAGCCCTACGGTTGGTCCCCAAGTTGACTACCGTATACAATCCATGGGCTCAAATAATTCTCATGTAACAACTCCATTTTTAGTGTAAAAAAATTTTGCTTAAAAATTAATGTATACTTGGGGTATTTACTTTTGTTGTGATTACTTTAAATAATTAATTCACTCCTTAATTACAAGAAGGAGCTTGCGGCTCATTGGTAATACCTTGCACTGCTGAACCAAGCCACCAGAGTTCAAATCTCATACCCCACATTATTTTTAATATTGTTTTATTTTGGATTTCTTAGAATACCAACAGTTTACACGTGCATATCTCACAAAAACCCCACTACACATAAAATTCTAACAGTGCCAGAGGGATAACCAACCGTTGTAGGGGATTCCGGCCGCCTGACTCGGCCGGAATCGGCCAACTCGGCTGGCGGACTGGCCAACTCGGGCCGGCGCCGCCGGCCGGACTGGCCGATTCCGGCGAGTCATCAACATAACAAATGTGTCTCTTGGCCTCCCCTGTATACCTGCACACTTTAAATACCCAGACCAGTAACAGAGCCCTTTAAAATCACATTAAACCTAATTTTTATTATATTTTATTATATTTATCACCTTTTTTTAAATAAACCTTTCATCTACCCTAACCCTATAAATACCACCCCTAAACACTACCCCCTCACCCCAAAATTCTTAGCCAACTCTCAAGAAATTCCTAGAAACCCTAGTGTGCAATCGAAGTGAGCAAAGAGGCGAAGCTCCGGCGAATTTTCCGGCGACAATCCTAGGAACTCCCGGCGACGAATCGACGCACCGGTGAAGCCTACGTCTGGCTCTTCCTCTCATCTAACCTTGAAACCCATAAGTCCCCCTCCCTCTTTTCTATTCTTGCTCTAAAAATACGAGGTTCTAAATCCGACGGAATCGGAACAAATCCGATTTCTGTTTCGGTCCTTTCTCAAAATCCAACATTTTCTTAAATACAATCGCACAAAACTATTACATGTTGACTATTAAACACTAACTAATCATATTGAACAAGTTCTATATCAAAAGAAATTGCTATTTCCATTTTACCGTGTTTTTTCATTAAAATACCATATAGTTTAATTTCGACATTTAAACCATCAAATTCTTGCTATACCTTTAAGTAGATTATGAGGTAATGACCTAGCTCCTCACACACTCATATGCAACATAGCACAATACTTTCGGGAACATAAAATACGGGAAAACAACACCTTTTCAAATAAATACCATTACTAATAAAACCATTTTCTAAACGATTTAGTATTATACAAATCTTTGCAAAGCGCCGCTACAACCCATTTGGGGAACCCGTTCAGGATGGTGCGGATTATCGCACATCCTCGGGCTTAGTAGTGCAAAATGCAGACCTCCGCAAGGAGCATTTGGTTTCGAAAGATTTAAAATACGACATCTTAAGAAAATGAGATTTTTAGAAATATAAAATTTATATTAAAATTATTTTTATATAATTATATATATATGTAACATTAAGATATCTATTTTGAAATATTATAAATATTCCATCTCTTTTCAAAAATCACAAGAATCATTTTACATTAAAATACCATGAATTCCATACAAGTCAATATTACAAATAAATACCCTTTATTATGAAATTAGGGTATTTTCACTAGAAATATCACAATATAAAATCTATATTTATTACAACTCTAAAAACGATTAATGAATACTTGGAGTGTATTTTGAAAAGTATATAAAACTATTTTTTACATAAAACCCCCTCAAGTTCTATAAATTACCCTAAGGACCCTGGTAAATATAGGTTTAAGCGGGGCCAATTTCTTGAGCCTCAGGGAGCCAGAGAAGTGGGTGCTTGCCTATTTAAGGTAGACAACTTAACAACGGTGTTATCAACACGGTAATCGTCTTTGAAAAAGACACAAATTCTGCCGCCCATGTGCAGCGGTTACCGATAACATCAAAACAATCAGGACTTCAATTTACTTTTCTAATTGTCTGACTCAGACCGAGTCTTCTCATTAATAATCTGACTTGAATATGATTCAAGTACAATCTACAATCTACAATTGAATCCATGAATTCATATATTCAATCTATTCAATCTATATTGACTGAACCGAACCATGGATATACTTCCATTTACATGATTATCCAGTTACATCCATGATTCTCCAGTTGCATCCATTTACTGATATCATGGTTTCGGCAAATCATCCAATTATACAATCTATATTACAAGACAACCCAATACAAACAAGATATCGCGGGGTTTAAAGGGTAGATTGGTATGGAAGGTGTTAGAAGTGGCACGAGACAATAAGATTTAATACACCTAACCTGAATCGAGTTGCCTTTGTACCGTGGCATAAACGGTTCCTTGTACTACACTTACCTCTAGTCTCTGGCATATAGAGACCCCTCTCGTATACACTGGCATCCTTCTGTACCAAGCTACAAACAACATCGTTAACCATATAATACAACTTTAAAAACTGCATTCTCTTTCTGTCTATTCTATTTCTCCCTCATCTTTGGGACTTACCGAGCGATTTGTTCGCCGACGACATTCTCTTTCTTTCTTTTTTGAATGTCGTGAGGTGATCTGGACACTCTGGAGATCGAGCCCACTAGTGAAGACTTGGACCACTTCATTGAAGACCCGGAGCTTTAGTTTATTGTACACTTTTATTTCAGTACTTTTCCTTTTCTGTTATGCCATTGTTTAGACATTGCTTTCATTCAGTTGTATTTACTTTTCCATGCATTGTACAGAAAGAATGTGAATAAATAAAGTTGTTGTTTCATTACATTTGTCTCTTGTGTACATTTCTTTTATATTGCTTAGTTACGCTTAGCGTATTTACCTCAGAGTAAATACGTAGCGGCCAGTCGCTTCTCTTCACCGTACACCGGGAAGCGGGGCGTGACATCTCATCATATCCATACCCCACCATAGTCATCAGTTACGCGGCTGGTCTCCGCCCTTAGAATTATGCTCCATTTGGGAAGACCCACTCATGTGTCCTCACGATACATGAGGAGAACAAACTTACGGGATCCTCACGACTCGTAAGAAAACACCTTCGTGGAATCCTTACGACTCGCGAAGGAAAAACACACTTGGGAGTCCCCATGACTCCTAAGGAGAAAGTACACCTACGGGATCCTTATGACCCGTAGGGAGAAAATGTTTTTATGGGACCCTTACGGCCCATGAAATTGAAAAAGTCTTAGGTGATAGAGACCTAAACCTATCTCTTAAGCCATCGCTTCCCAATAAGCGAAGTCAAATGATGATTCGCTTCTGGTATCATATTCCAGTGTAGCGGTGCTGATGCTAAGCAAAAAAACCAATCCCCAAATCCTCTCAAAGGAAAATGATGATTCGCTCATGGTACAATATTCCAGTATAGCGATGCTGATGTCAACCCAAATCAAACCAACAACCTCTGCGGCGGAATCATGCTTCGTCCTAGAATTTACCCCGTGTCGAAATCATACTTCGCCTCGGGATATCTACCTCCCTGTCGGAATCATGCTCCGCCTCGGGATCAGGTCAACCAGCGACATTCCACGCCGGGGACAAGTCTATCAGCGACACTCCGTAACGGGGAAACGTCAAGCAGACACTCCGTACCGGGGACACGTCGACCAGTGACACTTTGTGTCGGGGAAACGTCGACCAGCGACACTCCGTGCTGGGGAAACGTCACAAACAGACACTCCGTGCCTGGGACACGTCAACAAGCAGACACTCCGTCTCGGGGAAACGTCCAACGCAGACACTCCGCGCCGGGGAAACGTCGTCAAGCAGACACTCCGTACCGGGGACACGCCAACCAGCGGCACTCCATGCCAGGGAAACGTCAAGCAGACACTCTGTCTCGGGGAAACGTCGAACACAGACACTCCATACTGGGGACACGTCCACCGGCGACACTTCATGTCGGGGAAACGTCGACCACCGACACTCCGTACCGGGGACACGTCAACCAGCGACACTCCATGTCGGGGAAACGTCACATACCGACACTCCGTCTCGGGGAAACGTCCAATACAGACACTCCGTAACGAGGAAACATCAAGCAGACACTCTGTGCCGGGGGCACGTCGACTACAGACACTCCGCCTCGGGGAAATGTCGACCACCGACACTCCGTATCGGGGACACGTCAACCAGCGACACTCCATGCCGGGGAAACGTCACATACCGACACTCCGTCTCGGGGAAACGTCCAACACAGACACTTCGTAACGAGGAAACGTCAAGCAGACACTCTGTGCCGGGGGCACGTCGACAACAGACACTCCGCCTTGGGGAAACGTCGACCAGCGACACTCCGTGCCGGGTACACGTCGACCAAATCACTCCGAGCCAGGGAAACGTCTACCACAGACACTCCGTCTCGGAGACGCGTCAAGCGTCGACCGTCCATGTCGTAAAAAGGGCAGTGCAGGCTTCCCACAAATCGGGAACCAAATCACTCCGGGCCAGGGAAACGTCTACCACGGACACTCCGTCTCGAAGACGCGTCAAGCGTGGACTGTCCATGTTGTAAAAAAGGCAGTGCATGCTTCCCACAAATCGGGAACCAAATCACTCCGGGCTAGGGAAACGTCTACCACGGACACTCCGTCTCGGAGACGCGTCAAGCGTCGATCGTCCATGTCGTAAAAAGAGCAGTGCAGGCTTCCCACAAATTGGGAACTAAATCGCTCCGTGCCGGAGAAACATCTACTACGGACACTCCGTCTCAGAGACGCGTCAAGCGTCGACCGTCCATGTCGTAAAAAGGGCAATACCGGCTTCCCAAAAAGCAGGAACCAAATCAAGTCGCTTCCAAATGAAAGAAAATTGATCAATTTTATGCACACGACCCACATATGTGGTGTGCATTTATTGATGGGGGGCACTTTGTTGGGGTCGAAAATTGCACCCCGGTTGACCAAGTCAAAGTCAAGGTCAACCCCAAACCAAGTGGGCCCAAGCCCAGATCAAGTGGCTCCATACCCAGGTCGAGTCCGAACATGAAGCGGCCGGCCCTCCTCCATGCCAAAATAAAAATCATGTAATAAATAATTTTGATATTATTTTTTATGCATGAATGTAAGCAAAATGAGCATAAAACCAAATTTTTGTAAAGCTCATGGCTTATGTGTAAAAGAAATGAGCACATGAGGTATGTGATGGGCAAAATGCTATGTTGTAAAGCCCAATGGGCTATATGTAAATGTGTAAGCCTATATAAGGCAATATGATGATGTATAAAAGATACACAATTTTCATTCTCTCAAAAATTAGGGTTTGTGCCTCCACTCTCTCTCTTTTTCAAGTTCTTCCTCTTTCTTTTCATTTTCCAAATAAATCAAGAGTTTAGCTCTTTTTTTTTAAAACTGAATAAAATTTCACCATAAACCCACCTCCCAAGACTCCATCAAGAAAAGAAAAAGAGTCTCTTTTTATAATCCAAGATCTAGATCTTGGAGTTTCAAGAAAACCCATTTTGGGTTTCTTCTTAAAAGAGAAAGGAGAAAATCTTTTGAAGTTTAACTCCATAAATAAAATTATTTTGGAGTTTGACTTTATAATAATAACTTTTTTTGTGGAGTTTAACTCCGAATAAAATTGTTTTGGGAGTTTAACTCCAAATAAATTTTTTTGGAGTTTAACTCCATCATAAAAAATAAAATTTCTTTTTGGAGCTCCTGCTTTCTCTCACGTGAGGGAGAGGGGAGCTCCCACTAAGTGGGAACTTTCCCTCCTTTTTACGTGAGGGGACTTCTCCCCATTTAGTAGAGTTTAACTTCTCACCACATTAAATCTTTTTAGGAGTTTAACTCCATAATAAAAATCTTTTTGGAGTTGAACTCCATTTAAAATTCTTTTGGAGTTTAACTCTACATTTAAAATTCTTTCGGAGTTCAACTCCACGATATACATTTAAAATTCTTTCGGAGTTTAACTCCACGATAAAAATTCTTTCAGAGTTTAACTCCATTTAAATTCTTTCGGAATTTAACTCCACGATAAATTTTTTTTTGGAGTCTAACTCCACGATAAAAATCTTTTTAGGGTTGAGCTCCATTTAAAATCTTTTTGGAGTTGAACTCCATATTTAAAATTCTTTTGGAGTTTAACTCCACAAAATTTTTTCTTTTGGAGTTGAACTCCATATAGTAAAAAAAAATTCATTTCTTTCGGAGCCCTTTTTGTCCCCATCACATGCTAGCACGTGAGTGGTTCTTTTAGCCCCCCTCACATGCTAGGGATGACATGCTAGCATGTGACATTCTAGCATGAGACCCTCACATACCATCATGTGACCCTCACATGCTAGTCACATATCATCATGTGACCCTCACATGCTAACATGTAACATGCATGTGGAGAGTCACCCATTTAATAGGAGCCCAAGTCCCCTCCCCCCATCTTATTTTTTTATTTTAATTTTTCTTTTCTTTTCTTTTCTTCTTTCTTCTTTTCATTTCAATCTTTTTTTATTTAAAAAATAAATAAATATTAAATAAATAAAAATAAATTATAAAATAATATTTTAAAATTATAAAAAAAATATTTCTCTAAATATTTATCCACTTATTATTTTTTTTTATATATATAGAAAAATATTTATATCCTTTCTTTTAAATAAATGGAACAAAAAAAACACACACCAACGCATCGCATTGAGTTCGCATGTCCAGTTTGACCCGTCAATCGGAGGTTCTCTCGCTCGAAAACCGAGAGGTAATTAACGGCAGCTTAGTCCGCGGCTGCCAGAGATTCGGATCCCCACAATCAATAAACTCCAACCTACCCTAGGCAGGGGGAATCTGTACTGCGCCTGATCAGCGCGCGCGTATTCCCATCTTAATGGGGTGACGAAAAACACTCTACACTCACCATCAATGCTCTTATAAAAACAATGGAAAATTGTTGATCAACAACCAGAAAAAGACTATCAATTTAAACAAAATGAAAACGGAAGACAACATAAAAGTGAGGCTCATATTCTCCTTTATTCTTGCCATGTATATATGAGATAATGCCTCATAAATACATGAGATTGAGATAACAAATTGACTTAAATTATGAAGTGATGAGATTTGAATCAAATAGTCACTCCCATCCATATCAAAAACTATAGTAGCTAAATATACTCAATATATATATACAAAAAAAAAAATTCAAACTTGATTCTTCCTTCAATTTTTGATGGTAATTAACAAAAGAGTAACCCCATCTCAAAGAAAAGAAAGATATTAAACTTCATACAAAGCCTAAAAAAGGAAAGGAAAATATATATATGAAAATTGATAATCATGAATAATCTTTCCAATAAATTAGCATGAACACAAAGAGTGGTTGTAGCATTCAAGTTATCTTCCTAATGATGTAGAAGAGATTATTTTGAAAAAGACCCGAGAAAGGAAAGGAAGGAGTGGAGGTGGAGGTGAAGAGGGGGGAGAGAGGAAGGAGTGGAGGCGGAGGAGCTGAGACCAACGCTGATGCCGCCGCTGTCATTGCTGAGCTCCTTCTCTTCTTCTGCTGCTGCTTCTCTTCTGCTTCTTCTTCTTTCTTTTAAGTAATAAATTATAGGGAAAGGGGTGAAAGGGTATTTTGGCCATTTGATATTAGATTTAACGGAAGGGGGGTCGCGGGGGTGGGGGGGGTTTGAATCTAACAGAAAGTAACGTTGGATGGTGCTATGATGGGAAAAAAACCTTAGGGCGGCAGTGATAACATATGCTAAAACTCAGGATGGTTTTGGTGATATTTTCTTTTTTTATTTTATGCTGTGACATTTCCTCGATGCTTCCATTTTATCGGAACAGGTTGGATTTGGGATCCGTATGCGACCCGATTCGAACTTTGTTTGAGGTGTCTGAGATAATTACTAAACCAACCAAATGGGCTTGGAGGCATGATGTTTGTTATTTATACAATGACCTGAATTTTCTTATCACACTCCAAAGACAAGAGATAGTGTATCATGTATATCAATACATGAATAGGTCTATAAATATTTGAAAGAAAAGGAAAATTCTATAATCGAGCACACGTTCCGAAACTTGTCCAGTAATATGTTGAATTGTATCATTGCAGCACATCAAACTGGCATGCAGCATGACTTTTACAAACTTCTTTATTGGATATCGAGCAGCGGAATTTTTTCTAATGTTGAGCATATCGTTTCGGGTCGCCGTTTCATATGTTAGAAAGGCCACGATAGAAAAAATGACCGCATCGTTATTTGATTTCACAATACCCATCATGCAAGCTTACTAATAACCAAACGCAAGCATGCATTTGGCAAAACATTGATTACTAACAAATTTTGCATATTTCCACCTTTTGTTTCCAAAAGCAATAAATAAATTAAGAAATAGCATGGACTTATTATTATACCTTTAATTATCTTCTAACAAACCCTAATGGACTAAACAGGCGTTGACCCACACGGTATAACTAAAGCCAACGCCGAAGATTTCTGGCGGGCATAAAATCAAACACCTCTCGTGCTCATTTCTTCACAGCGGGAGAGAGATGAGCATCGTCCCTAAAGAAACCATCGAAGTAATCGCACAGAGCATCGGAATCTCAAATCTCTCTCCTGATGTCGCCCTCGCTCTCGCCCCCGATGTCGAGTATCGTCTCCGCGAGATCATGCAGGTTCGATCGATATAAGCAAACCCTAATTTCTCCCCACCCTTCGAAATCTAGCTCGCTTTCGAAGCCCTAACCCTAATTTTGGTTCAGGAAGCGATCAAGTGCATGCGGCACTCGAAGAGGACGGTGTTGACAGCGGACGATGTGGATAGCGCTCTTAGTTTGAGAAACGTTGAGGTGGGTGTGAATTTTAGCTCGCATTTGTTATGGAAATTAATGGGTTTTCTTCAATTTTCTGAAAAGATGCAATCTTTTGTAAATTTTAGTAAAGATTGAGCTGATGAATGATAATGCTGTTAAAACTTTAGCCTATTTATGGATTTGCATTTTAGCCTATTTATGGATTTGCATCTGGAGATCCTTTGAGATTCAAGAAGGCTGTAGGGCATAAGGATTTATTCTACCTCGATGACAAAGAAGTGGACTTCAAGGAAGTAAGGCCTAGTAATGATTGTTGTAATTTTTTTGGGTCCTGTTTATTCAATTTTATGTCATTTATGTTATTTTTTTTTGTTTGTTGGGGATGTGGGGAGTTGTAGGTAATTGAAGCTCCTTTACCGAAAGCTCCGCTCGAGACATCTGTCGTGGCTCATTGGCTTGCGATTGAAGGGGTGCAGCCGGCAATTCCAGAAAATGCCCTTGTTGATGGTGTGTGCATCCTTCATGTATCTTTAATGCTTGGAAGGCTTTCTTCACTCCATGTGCCCATTATTTCTCAGCTTCTTTTGTTCTACTACTGATTTGCATTCATGTAGTTTGTTGATTTTTGCAATATATTATTTCTTAGTTTCTTATAGTTTATAGCCCAATCGATTTTCATGTGCAAAATCCCCTATTGGCATGATTATGTGTGTTGGCATGACATTTTAATAAAAGTTTACATGCTTGGGTTTGACTACATGTTGAGACTTGTTGTCTTTTATAACCCTTTTAATTTATTTTTTTAAGCAGTTGTGATCTCCTTTTCTTGTTGGGTGTTCACTGTTGCAAAAACTAGGTGATCCTTTCAGGATGTTTTCCTTGGTTATAAATGAATCGTTCAACTTAAGATAAAGTTACCTTGGCAGAAAGCTATTATGTGTTGATCACAAATCATACTTTGAAAGCATCATGAGCTGAATCATTTCATAATGGAAGTTGCTACCATTATTTACAAAGTACGATATCTGTTACTATGTAGAAATGTTCACTCTAAATTGTGAATTTCAAAAGCCTAAGGCAAAAGGTCTTGTTGATTCATGCTAAGTGATATATACCGATTCTTATTTTTCAGTCTTAACAATATCATCTGCAGAATGTATGCTTTGACGGATGGCTTTGATGCTCTCTCTTTGCCAATAGGAGCATCTTTGAATTGAAACTTATTCAGAGTGTTTGTTATATCTTTGTTTTCAGTACTTGTAGCCCCGGTAGAAACCAGAAAGCCCGAGCTTCGCAAGGAAGATGGCCTTCCTGTTGATATTAAACTTCCTGTTAAACATGTATTATCTAGAGAACTACAGGTATCCTTTTCATCATAATGTTTTTTCCTGAATTTTATCATTTAATTAGCTTTATAACTCTCAATTGGACAGTTGCTGATGGTTAAAGGTTATCTTTGTTTCTATCTTTTGACATTGCAGCTATATTTTGATAAGATCACTGAGCTCACTGTGAGCAGGCCTGAGTCTGTCATTTTCGAAAAAGCATTAACAAGTTTAGCTTCAGATTCTGGGCTTCATCCTTTAGTTCCTTATTTTTCATATTTCATTGCGGACGAGGTTGGTTTTTGATAGACCGTTCAATTATATAAATCAAAGGTCACTTCATTGTGTTTACATTCTCCTTTCCATTTATAGGTACCCCGAAGTATGAATGATCTTCCCATTCTCTTTGCACTAATGCGTGTTATTCGAAGTCTACTGCGTAATCCACACATACACATAGAGCCTTATGTAAGCTGTTTGTTATTAACTTACTCCAAAGAATAGGGCCGTTATATCAATCAATCACCTAGATCTTTACTCTTTTGTACTGCATAATATTTCAGTTACATCAATTGATGCCTTCAATGATAACATGCCTTGTCGCAAAAAGACTGGGTCAGAGGATCGCAGATAACCATTGGGAGCTTAGGAACTTTTCTGCCAATCTTGTGGCTTCAGTTTGCAAAAGGTTAGTTCTTTTACTTAGAGTGCAAAATTTCCTATTAGTACATTTTGTTGTTTCTTTTTTTTCCCGGTGTGTGTGTGTGTGTGTGTGTGTGTGTGTTGGTGTGTGTGTGTGTGATTATGTTTTTATTCATTGATTTTGACACAGTTAGGTAGTTAACTGATTCTTTATAAACTGTTAAGGTCCTCTATTTATAGCTTTAGATGTATCATAGTAAATTATTGTATTATCTGTTGATAACTTGATGTTGGGTATTAAATACAACTGGCCATTTCAATAATTGCCAATGAGTGATAGTTCAGTTGGTATGGCACTTCCCTTCCCGCGGGGAGTGTGGGGCTTGATCCCTAGGAGGGGAAGTAGCCACAATTTAACACTTTCAGGGCAAACTCATGGGTCCCCTAGGTGTGTGTTGTGTGCTTGTGTGTGTTGTGTGCATGGGTGTGTTGTATGCGTGGATTAGGCTTACGACGGGCCAGTTTTAAAAAAAGTAATTGCCAAGAGCCCATGTTTGATATAGAGCAGTCAATAGTCATAATCTGAAGTCGACTAATAGTTCTATCCACATCTAACAATTTTATTTATGTTAAGTTTGTGTGCTGGCTTTGATGCTTGTATTAATAATATTCTTTGAATCGGTAGTACTTTTTATTAGCATTCAGGCTCTGCATTTTGATTTATAACTAAATATGTGCAGATATGGTAACATGTATCACAATCTCCAGTCTCGGCTGACAAAAACACTACTGCATGCTTTTCTGGATCCATCTAAAGCAATGACCCAACACTATGGTGCCATTCAAGGGCTTTCTGCATTAGGACCCAATGTGGTAATTCACATTAACTATATTTTGTGCCATTTAATTCTGCCTTCTTTATGTCTTGCTGACTTATATCTTTTTGCTAGGTGCGTTTTCTAATCCTGCCTAATTTGGAGACATATCTGCAACTCTTAGAGCCGGAGATGTTACTTGAGAAGCAAAAAAATGAGATGAAGAGAAATGAAGCTTGGCGCGTCTATGGTGCCTTGTTGGTATTTTTTTCTTCGACCTATGCACTTCTATGCCATTGAAGTTGTACATATAAAAAGATTATGATTCCAATGGAATGCATGCTTCAGTGTGCTGCAGGTAAATGCCTGTATGATATGATGAAGGTGTTCCCTGGTGTGCTATCTCCACCAAAACAGACAGTTTGGAGGAATAACGGAAGAGTGGCGACGACTATGCCAAGTAAGAATAATTGCAAATTGTTTAAGTGTCTAGCTTATTGTAAACTAATTGTGAGCGGTTTTAGTATGTATGTGCCATGCGCATGTAGTTATTAATCTAGGTGTCGCACTTAGGTGCTCTATGATAACAGCAGTTTGTGTGGAACGATCTTAACTACAACCCTTAAAGCTCTAAACTAAGTATGTGTCTAAGCCTCGAAGGTGCCTTTATTTGTCAATATTTTGTCCAATAAATAGGAGAGAACTTCATATGAGTACCAGATATATTTATTTAGGGTTTATGTAAAAAAAATCAAGGATGTCAAATATTTTAATTATATGTATAGTTAGATCGCTTTCATGAGCGATGCAACACCACCGAGTCTTCAACCCAAATTTTTGGGGCTGGCTATATAAATCAATTTCTTCAATTTTGCTCTATGAAGACCGTCTCATAATTAAGTTGACGATCGACGCGATCGTGTCTGATATGAACTTAAACCCTTGTTAATCCTGTGGAGTCTTAACATAAGATTTGGGAGGGAAGAAAATGGGCTTAAATATAACAAACATTGGGTTTCTAGTTTTTGCACTCGTCATATAAATCCTCTTAGGGTTGATGTTTAGCATGCAGTCTAACGACGTGTCTCCCTCTATTTATCGAAGATAAACGCAAGGCAAACTCCAACCACACACTGCAGCAGCCACCTCTCAAAAAACTCGCCGTGGACCCCACCATGAGTTCGATGCAACCTATGATGTCTGGCGATTCAGGAGGCGGACCCTCAACCTCATCAGGGCAAATATCAAACGAGAGAACGACTACAAGCGGAAATAGATTAGAGAATATCAGCGGCAGTAGAGTCCAGAAGAAGCATGCTGCGCTCGCCCAAGCTTGGAGAGAGGATGTGGACGCTGGGCGCTTGTTGGCTTCGTTGTTTGAGCTGTTTGGTGAACGTATATTATCATTTATTCAACCTGCTGGGATGTCTGTATTTATATGAGCTTAGCTTTCAAACAAGTCGATACTTGAGTTGTGTTTTTATTGCTAGTGCTTGATTCAGGTAGAGAGCTTTGTAGATTAATCATTATTATCCAGGTTTTTGTACACTATTGGAACAGAAATTGTAATTTAATCTAAGATTTGACTTAAATATGTTAGGATCAAAGTTGTTTTTAGAGGTATCCAATGTAACATCATTGCAAATAATAATTGGTTAAGTAAAGATTGTGGAAATTAAAATTTGTTGAGAAAAGGTTGCATTGCACAAGTATTGACTGCATTTGACTTTGTCATAGATGCCTTATTCATATAACAGCTTCAAACCTTGAATTGCACAAGCGCAGTATCAATAATACTCATTTAAACTAAAACAACTATACCGTTCCAAATTAGTGAAAGTATAATAACACAAACACCTCACATCACATCTACATCCTTAGAAGCCTGATTCCATAACATTTGGCAAAAGAAGAAGAAAAAAAAGGCCCAATAAAAGCTCGAAATGCGATACCAAGAAGACAAACATTATGTATAGACATGAGGATAGATCAGAAGAAGAGCTTCCGAGGTTGAGATGACACTAGGGATGAGTTGCTAGTTGCTAGAGGTATTGAAGCGGCTTTCTTTTCTTGAGACTGGGCTTCTGCAATTCTTACTGCCTTTGGATCGGTTAGTAGGGTTCTTTTGGAATGATTGCGAAAAGCCTGTAGCGATGATTGTGACGTGGATTTCACCGTTGTATCGGTCGTCGGCTCCAAATATTATGTTTTCTTAAGGATCGGCTAGACTAGTCACCACCTACAAAGTTATGGAAAAGGTTGGTGATCTAGTAGAGAAACAAAAAACACAATATCTAACAAGTAGCGCGGAGAATGAGTATTTAGGGTCTAAAATAATTCGGTGACCTGCCACTTAGCATAATGGCAGCAGATTATTACTGAAGATGTTTAGATGATCCGAGTTCCTATAACATTCTATGGAAGGTGAAAATGGCGTGTATTGATTTGATTGACAAGAACAAGTCTTTATCCCATACTTTTGGGGCCGGCTGTATGAAATTCCTTCGATTTAACTTTGTTAAGAGCAATCTTCTCGAATAAACTGATATAACTATCCTTTTTTAGCACATCCATTCACATTCATTTAGTTCACCTCCTATTACCCATGTTCAAATAACTACAATCATATAATTCCTAATTGGGGCATTTATCAACCCAGGATGCACATGTCCAAACCCTTTCAACCAGTTCCCTCTCATATTATACCGTAAATTGATTTGATGAACTGGTAAAATCAGATGCTACATTTCACAGGCATGTACCATGACAAAATATTTACCATGAAGATCAATCCTTGCATGCAATTGAAAGCTACAAGGGCCCCATGCCTTAGGTACGACCGTAAAAGATGACTAGTTCTATTTGTGTCAGTCACACCTTTGATCGTATTGATTTCTATCGGAAGGAAATGATCGCATTGATTTCTATCGGAAGGAAATGATCGCGTGGGCTGCTGAGAATTTTCTGCTAATAAAAAGTAGGGGATAGAAGAGGATGGCACGCAGACATTTTCCCTTCTTTGGTTGAGGGAAAAGAAGTCAGGCGGAATCTCACCCATCGTCTCTTATTGAATTCTAAGCAGATGAAACACAGTATTGAACCTACAATTAGAGCTGTGTAGAAACAAACCTTAGGGTTTTTAAAAAAAATATTTATTTATCTTTTTAACCGGTTCTCCCTCATAAATAATAGGATTGCATTCATGGTTGAAAAGTGCCAAGAGACTTACCTGAGAAACCCTGTTCACTTCTCGCAAGGTAATGTCCTTTCTACCAGTTATATTGTACACAACCCCCGTTGCAGACTCAATTGACGATCCAATAAGAGGAGCATTGATGGAGGTCATTTTTGGGTCTCCGTCAAATGTTGTCTTCCGTCGATCTTCCGGTAGATCTTGGAGGTGATCTCTAGTTGCGTGTGGGTCTCAATAGGTTTTGAGGAGATTGGTGGTTTTGAGGAGTTTGCGCCGAGTACCTGCAAGAAAGTCCCGGGATGGTTTGGTACTACCGAGGACCCTCCGACGATCAAATTAGCACGAGATCCGAGCAGAGTAACGGCTAAGTGGGGTGAAAAAAAGCTTACCTGACCCCTCTGTGATGGGGGTTAATATAGTGGCGGCGGCACGCAGTAGTAGGTGCGAGAATCTCGCCGGCAGTTACGCTCTCGACGTCACGCCCGCATAATAAGCGGATCGCCCGTTAATGGGGATCGTGATGGCGTGGAACGTGGAATGTTGCCGGCGGAGAATCCGCGCATGGCGAGATTTGCGGGGCGGCGGTTACGTCTGTGAGTGGTGGAGTTGGTCGGTCGGAGGGACCGAGGAAGATGGCCTCGGTGGGAGAGCTCGGGAACGAGCGGGGGAGCCGAGGTATCTTGGTCCTGTGGTAGCTCGGGGGCGAGCTGAGAGGCCGAGGAGGCCAATTTGTAGGGGGCTCTGAGGTGAGCTAGCTTGTGCTTGCAGGTCGGGTACAGGGGTGGTCTGGTCGGCCCCTGTGGGCCCTTTCTTCTGAGTTCTGGGACACGTCATCTGCTACGTGTCCTGATCTGGGAGATCACCAACATAGAGCATCATCATTAGCCCCCAACTCTTGTCCCGACAAGCTGACGGGTCAGGTCAAGAGTGGACTGCCGGGCCGTCCGGGGTGAGCCCCCTCCTAAGATTCCGTCGGGACGCGTCCCCGGGCTGTCAGCTGTCTTTTCTTCCAGCGAATCAGGACGAGATCTCTGCATTTAAGGAAGGTACGCTGGTTCATGCATCCTGTCACTGAAGCGTCGGTCCGCTTGTCAAGCGTCGGTTGGCCGACGCGACGTGTGCAGACCTGCGGCGTCTGATGGGATGCGGCCCAGTGTGGGAACGACAAGTGGAGAGATCGGAGTCGTTGGACGCGAGGAGGCGCTTTGGCGGGAGATGAAGGGCGCCGTTGGATGAGGGCGATTGCGGTGATAAATAGGGGTGGGGTCCACTCCAGGGCCCCTATTTCTTCATATCTTTCTTCCTTCTAAGTCTTGGCTGCTCGGCGCTCTTCCTCTTTTGGGTTGAATACATGGTTCGTTCCCACTCTTTGGGTTTCTCGTTCCGGAGGGAGGCCAGCGGTGCGGCCGTGCCCCCGGCTGGCTCGAGCTCTGCGCCGAATGTTCCGCAGGCGACAGGGTCGTCCGCTTCACTGAGGGTCTTGGTGATTGTTCCGGCGGCGGCCAGAGACGTCCATGGTCATCCGAGCCCCAGACGAGGGACGCAGGGGAGGGTGAAGACGGGGTCCCCCTTTAGTGGAAAAGGATAATTTCTCGTGCACCGCCGTCGAGCGTCCCTGAGGGGATTCCCGTGCAGGAGGTGTTGGATATAATGCCCTCAAAGTCAATTATTGGATCATAGGCACGTGATTGCAATGATTGAGGGATGATCTATACCGGTAGGACGGTCTTACTCAAGATAATAGTATGCTATCTGGTTTATCTTTATCATCGTGTACATGCTTTAGGTGACATTACAGGTCACTATTGAACGTTGAAAGAGCCCATAGGATTCTTGCTTGACGGCCAGCAGTATGATGGCGAGCATATACGTAGGAGCTAGAGTCTGTAAGCACACCCTTAAAAGGTCCCTAGTTGAGGGAGTTTCGAGACAGGGCATCGATACTCCAAACTAGACTAGTGTATACAGTCGAGACCCCAACGAGGGACGGTGGCCGGTCTCACAAGCCATTGGTGTCAGTTGGTGCACCTAAGATGTATACATGTGCTCATTGGGTTATGAGTACACCGGACAGGACTCGCCGGGAACATGCTAGTTGGTATTATACCTGACGTCGGATAGCAATTCCCTGGTGACATGTGTACAGGTTAGTTCATCGACCTGAGATCGTCATTTGTCTCGTGTGAGTTCCCACTGTGCTTTGATTACTACCCTACCCCGGCTCAAAGGAGTCATGCAAACAGGTTTTAGTTGGGTACAGTCCCGAACCACATGGAGGCAGTGAGCGGATCGGCATGGGTTTCGTCTCTCCCGGTATTGGGGGTGAGATCGCGCTGTGTCTAGGAGAGCCATTACACGAAGTCCTTGGCCAAGGCAGGAGATTTACTGGTAGGTATTCCAGTAGTATTTCAGGGTGTTCTGGGCTACACTCCGACATGACTTGTACTGCTTTTGGGGGTCTGACTTTTACCAACCCCCCAGGCCCGACATGCGATGCTCATAGACAAATGGACCGGACTGTACGGATATTGTCACTGACAGGCTCAGTAGGGTGTTAGGATGAGTTCGCTCATCGATCTCCCTTTTGGTCAATACCTGGTAGCCCGTTACGTACAGCTAGTACCACTGACGTGCTAGTGGTTAAATCCATAGCCAAAGTATTGACGAGTCTTTAGAGTCCCCCACAGACAGTTTCTTAAGTTTCGGGCGAAACGTTGTAGAGGCCGTATGATATATGGCAGGGTTCGATCATATACGTGCGGTAGTGCACGGATCATGATCGGGTGGATCATACTAGTGGGGTTTGGTTTAAGCCGGATCCTAGTATTAGATTTGTTGGATTACTTTAGTCTCATCGTATTCGCATTCAGTCGAAATGCGGATGCAGGCATGTATATACAGGTGAGGGGTATCCTTTTGATCCGTCACGAGTTTACTTTACATGTTGCCGTATCTTTTTGTTGTAAACATTTGGGTTAATGTTTACAAATGGAAATAATGAGCTCAAAGTCATGATTAGGAACATTAATTATGACACATGCACAAGTGATAACTCATGGTCTCTTTCTTTGTGCATGTGTTACATTATTTGATGGATTTGTTAGTTGAAATGATAAGAACAGAGAGAAGGGCAGCCATATGAGGGGTTAGCTCTTGTATTATTTCATCTAACTCTCATTTTATCATTGCAACAAGAAATAAAAGAAAGCTCTTCTTCTTCCTCCTTCTTTCTTGAGCTCACTATCTCCATTAATGGCATCATCTTCAACCTCCATCTATACACTCTCATGTGTTGAGAATCAATGGATGCTTGAAACAAAGTTATCACACACATTCTCTACTTCACCTTGGACACGTCGGCTAGCAAATTTCGTGTCCGAGTTGCTTCGGATGAAGCGGGAGCCCGTAAAAGGATTCGAAGATGTGGTGCCCTTTCCGACGAGGAGACCGGAGATCGGAGATGCCGCGAGGAGTTTGAGTTGGTGGCCAAAGACCGAAGGACACGGATCTGTAAGTCTACGGTGGCGCCCCGGCCGTCTGTCTGAGGCCAAAATGCGGAAATGAAAACTTTTTCAAAACTTGAAACCGGCGCTATCGCAGACTTTAATCCCGGATCGAACCATTAATCTATAACTAGCAACTAGAGAAAGGTTAGAAAAGCTATACTGATCGACCCGTGTCCTTCGGTATTTAGCCACCATCCCTACCTCCTCACGGCATCTCCGATCTCCCGTCTCCTCGTCGGAAGGGGCACCACATCTTCGAGTCTTTTTACAGGCTCCCGCTTCGTCCGAAGCAACTCGGACACGAAGTTTGCTAGCCGACGTGTCCAAGGTGATGTAGAGAATGTGTGTGATCACTTTGTCTCTTGCATCCATTGATTCTCAACGTATGAGAGTGTATGGATGGATGTTGAAGATGAAGCCATTAATGGAAATGGTGCGCTAGAGGAAGAAGAAGAAGAGGAGCCTTTCTTTTTCTTGTGTTGTATGATAAAAATGAGAGAGAGAGATGAAGAATAATACAAGAGCCAACCTATCTATGGCTGCCCTTCTCTCTCTTCCTCACATTTCAACTCACAAATCAATCACATAATGTGACACATGCACAAAGAAAGAGACCATGAGTCACCACTTGTGTATGTGTCACAATTAATGCTCCTAATCATGATTTCTAGCTCATTATTTCTATTTGTAAACATTAACCCAAATGTTTACAACAACAAAAAGATACGGTAACATCTAAAGTAAACTCGTGACGAATCATAAGGATACCCCTCACTTGTATATACATACCTGCATCCGCATTCCGACTGAATGCGAATGCGATGAGACTAAAATAATCCAACAAATCTAATACTAGGATCCGGCTTAAACCAAAGCCCACTAGTATGATCTGTCCGATCATGATCCGTGCACTACTGCACGTATATGATCGAACCCTGCCATATAACATACGGCCTCTACAACGTTTCGCTCGAAACTTGAAAAACTGTCTGTGGGGGACTCTAAAGACTCGTCAATACACTGGCTGTGGATTTAACCACTAGCACGTCAGACGTACCAGCCGTATGTAACGGGCTACCAGGTATTGACCAAAAGGGAGGTCGATGAGCGAACTCATCCTGACACCCTACTGAGCCAGTCAGTGACAATATCCGTACAGTCCGGTCCGTTCGTCTATGAGTATTGCATGTCGGGCCTAGGGGGTTGATAAAAGTCAGACCACCAAAAGCGGTACAAGTCGTGTCGGAGTGTAGCCCAGAACACCCTGAGATACTACTGGAATACCTACCAGTAAATCTCCTGCCTTGGCCAAGGACTTCGTGTAATGGCTCTCCTAGACACAGCGCGATCTCACCCCCAATACCGGGAGAGACGAAACCCCTGCTGATCCGCTCACTACGTCCATGTGGCTCGGGACTGTACCCAACTAAAACCTGTTTGCACGACTCCTTTGAGCCGTGGTAGGGTAGTAATCAATGCACAGTGGGAACTCACGCGAGACAAATTACGATCTTAGGTCGATGAACTAACCTGTACACATGTCACCAGGGAACTGCTATCTGACGTCAGGTATAATACCAACTAGCATGTTCCCGGCGAGTCCTGTCCGGTGTACTCATAACCCAATGAGCACCTGTATACATCTTAGGTGATCCAACTGACACCAATGGCTTGTGAGACCAGCCACCGCCCCTCGTCGGGGTCTCGACTGTATACACTAGTCTACTAATGGAGTATCGATGCCCAGTCTCGAAACTCCCATGACTAGGGAACACTTTAAGGATGTGCTTATAGACTACCCAACTCTCACGTATATGATCGCTATCATACTGCTGGTAGTCAAGCAAGAATCCTAAGGGCTCTATCAATGTGTAATAGTGACCTGTAATGTCACCTAAAGCTGTACACGATGATAAAGATAAACCAGATAGCATACTATCATCTTGAGTAAGACTGTCCTACCGGTATAGGTCCTCCCTCAATCATTGCAATCACGTGCCTGCGATCCAATAATTGACTTTGAGGGCACTATATCCAACAATCTCCCACTTGCACTCAAGGCTAATTATTGCGATGTCGCATACTCACAGCCCGTGTGATACCGAGCACCCAACTCCTCTACTGATCAGTTTCACAAATCCCGTTTGCGAAACTATTGCGTTCGAGGAATGGCCTCAGTGAGTGGATCCGCCCTAATGTTTCTTTCTATGTCTCTCTTTATCTCAAGTTCGCGGAGAAAGCCATCTCCCGAAATGAGCAATACCTGTCTTAGAATATGTTTGGATATCTGATGGGACCTAGTTCATAAATGAACTCCAAATTCAAACTTCTTAGACTGTATCGTCAACTGAACTTAATCAGTATCCTGTGCCATGTCTCCCTCAGTATCCGCTTGGACCATCTGTCCAAACTACTACCCCTCGTCAGAGGGAAAACTATAACTCTGACAGTCACTCTGTCATCCAGGTCACCTTGGAAGCCTGGAATGATAACCGTCTCCTAAAAGAGGCTGTTGTTATCATATCCCCAGAACATCCACTTATGTTTAAAAACTGCTTCCGAACGTTTCTCCAGGATAGGATTAATATCAACTTATTGCACCAAGTGCAAAAAAAAAACAATGTCTGGTGTGGTACTTGACATCTCATGATCAACTCAATTGCCTAAGCAAGTGATCTGCCAATCATGCACATCCCTCTCCCCTTTAGTCTGTAAGACACCTTTAGAGAGAGTGACTCCATCACCTGCAGATACACCATCATGCCAGGAGTCATCCATTCTAAATACCTTTAGAATACTGTCTAAGTACCCAGATTGGGATACTTCCCAAATCTAGATCTAAAACCATAGATCTAGTAACCAGAATATCTGATATAATATCCACATCCTATGTGGAGAAACCACTGTGTGACAACCAAAGTATAACCGATCGTAGTATAGGAATTTCACTTCCTACTCTGTGTATGTCATCCAAATACTAGGACATCACACCCTACTACTTTCTTAACAGATCCATCCCCTATTCTGATGAAGTCAAACCTATGACTGTCACATCAGAAATAAATGATCCATCCTTGCTATATCTGCTTTAGTCCATAAATAGACATAAGCTACTTGTCCACTATGCTTCTGCTGCTCCCACTGACTACGACAACCCTCTGGCAGAGTCGTATACACGTTCACTTCTAGAGCTAGTTTAGAACGACGCTATACTCATCCTCCTGCCGGGTCTCATAGCTTGGAATAACAGTAGTGTCAAGTCTGGGTAAACAAGAACCTCCCTGTCACCGTCCTTGAGGCTACCGGAGTACCTCTCGGGTGCCTGAGGTTACCCACCATATCCGCGGAGTGGCTAATGGAATGTCAAACCAGATTGAATTTTTAGATCCTATTAAATTTTCAGTAATCGTTTGCGGTTCTGGAATCACTTCCAGTTCTACCATACTCCCACTACTGTTTTCTGAAAAAATCCATTTTTATTAAAACTGTGGCGAGTCAAGAACAATATCACTGTTGATCTTCCAGATGGTAGAAAGTCAACTCTCGTCATAGCCCGGGTCAACCCACAAACTGCCATTACAGAAACGCGCCTTGAGTTATCCAGAGTCTGGTTTTAAGCATAAGCCGGAAAACTCCCCGTACCTTAACAATGTTAAGATATGAACTATTCTATATCCAATATAGAAACAGAGGCACTGATTTAATTGGAACCAGATTCAAATCATGCAGCTGTCTCCAGTGTATGTCAACTAAATGGAGAGAGGCCGATCAACATTACTCAACTTAGAAATACATCCAGATATGAGTAACCTGAAAGAGAAGCAAGTTCTCATAATCATTACTATCAATTGAATACCATACACAAGTATCTATATCTTCGATCACCTTGAAGAATCCTGATACTTGCAACACCTGGTTCTCTACTTTATTCTTATATCTATAACTTCTCAAAATTTAGACCTTGCATTTCTACAAAACATATGTCTAAGAACTAGAGAAGTCACAAGTAAACAGAATATAATACGAGTACCAACCCCTCTGTCCTCATGGACACTGGACAATATACAATACTCTGTATAAGTCCCCTGAGTCTAATAACTCATTCCCTGTGTGTCATAGGTTGAAAACTGTACTTATGGTTAAGAAGAATTACACTGCTGTTTAATGCTCCTTACCTAACCATCCACTGATATAGGTAAATGTCACAGACATAATTTCAAAAAGTTATATCTCACTTTATAAAAATAAACGTACAGATATATCTATTTGAAATTGGTGCATAACAACGGATATTCAAAACTAAATATTTGCCGTCCTGCAAACAACCCAGGCGATTTCCTCAAATATCACCAATTACAACGAATCCCGATATAATGAGGATGATCACCCAATTTCCAATAACTTACTCCCACTCATCATCTGTAAAAGCATACAGATGTGAGAATCAAACCTGGTAAATACATACCCTGGAGCAAGGGCTAATTGGGAAATCAGTTTTCTTTTAACAATACACAGTGAAACTGAAACATATAAATGTTTCGAAGGGGTATCCGGGTATTCTTAGTAATGCCTCTTCCATTATCAGATTCATGACTGTAACCGTATATCTTCTTGCCATCTCTCCAAATCCCTTTATATGTCTTTAGTCATTATCTTCTGTACACCCCTTTAGGCTAAATGGTTTTCTTCCCTCTCTACCGTTCGGCACCAGCCTATGGTTTGGAAGAAGACTATCCAATAAGCATAATTGGTGTACTCTCCTAATCCTAGGAGTACTCGCAACCCGAGAGAGGGTAAAGACAAAAGACAACTGAATAAACCTTATTCATATTTCTCTTGAACCAGAATCCATCCCCGAACTGGAACAAGTTCCTTCGAGTTCGTATATAACCATACGATGGAGTATCCAAATAACTGTGGATCTTCGTAGTGATACGGAGTGTTCTAGAGAAATACAAAGGTGAAGCAGGAGTGGCGATGAAATACTTAGTTTGGTCGTGAATAGCAGTCGCAATTTACTTTGCCCTCTTACTAATCCCTTTATTTGTCTTTACTTAATACCTTTTGTATACCTTTTAGGCTAAATTGTTTTCTTCATTCCCTACCGTTCGGCACCTGCCTATGGTTTGGATGAAGACTATCCAATTAGCGTAACAGGTGTACCGTCCTAATCCAAGGAGCACTCGCAACCTGAGAGAAGGTAAAAGGAAAAGACAACTGAATAAACCTTATTCATATTTCTCCTGAACCAGAAACCATCCTCGAATTTGGAACAAGTTCCTTCGAGTTCGTATATAACCATACGATGGTTTTATCCAATGGAAGTGGATGTTCGTAGTAATACGGGGTGTTCTGGAGAAAAGGGTAAAAGTAGGAGTGGCAATGAGGTATGCAACTTAGACAATCCAAAAGCCAGTGTTTTAAGAAAGTTCGGTTAACCTGGTCACCGAGTTATAGTCTAGGGTCGGGTCATGGTCGCTGCCAAAGAGAGAGAGAAAAGAAACACTCTGCGTGCACTCTAACCTAGATCAGAATGGTTATCAATTTATCTAATCAGGAAACCTCCCACTGTATCGTCAAATTCTCCTCCAAACCTGAAAGAAGAATTAGTCGGGATCACCCGAGGAGTAAACCAACTCATCAGTAGGAATCGGGATCCAACTATCATCGCATGATAACGTGATGGAATCCACACACGTTATCACACTCCAGAAGGTATGCGCATATCTGGCAAGTTTCAGTTTCTTTAGAAACTCCTGATGTGATTTTTACCCCACGCTCTTATGACCTTGACGAAGGCCAACAAATCATAAGTCACATGTCAAGTTCTACCCGTCATTGTCCAGGTTAATTTGAATCACCCGTACAAGCCCTTGACGAAGGCCAACAAGGCTGTACGACTATCCCAAACCAACGCATCTATCTATACAGCATAAAGGTAACAAGCAGCTACCATACACTATGCCTTGACGAAGGCCAACAAACATAGCATGAATACTAAGTGCTACCCGTCTGAAATGACGGAGGGCTACGAATGGTTTTTGGCGAAAAACCTTTAACGTAATGAACTTGATATCGTTGAAGGAACCGGATAGCTTTTTATAAATATAGTGGCGAAAACCTTTGCTAAAGAGGTCACTCCCGGTGAAGGGATCTCGGCTCTTTCCCCGTAGAATGAGGTGCAAGATATTCCAACTGAATACCACGATGCAAAGCAAAAATAATCGACTATAGTGAAGTTATTACCCTGACACAAACTTCTGTCCAAGGGGTCACTCCCGGTGAAGGGATCTCGGCCCTTGCCTCATCGACTGAGATGCTGGATATTCATAACCGAATACCACCGTGTAAAACAAAAGAAAACGTCCTTGCAATAACAGCTTTTTGAAAAATGTTCCAACAACATCAGAATAGGTTTGTTTAGGTTGCATTGATCCAAATCAATGCAGTCCTATCAATTAATCACACCATAAAAGAACGAAAATATGACGTACGTATATGCCATCCGCATTCGCCACTGGGTCCCGTCATCATCAGTTAGGTTACTTAACTAATGACAGAGCGGGGACTGGACTAGCGCGGGTGTAAAACATATACAACATCTACTAGTATATATATATCAATATATAATATTCGCTCATGGCGTGATAAAAATGCAACATCACAGAAATGTAATAAGTATCACAGAACAATACAGATAATCTGGGATCCCCGGGTTTCATAGAGCCGCTACTAAATCCCGACGTTCCCCTGATCGTGTGGATAGCCTGTACAATGAAATCCTAGACCCCTACAGGTGCGGCAAGTTACCCGCCAAAACCTGAAGCGAGGCAGCCCCTACAGCAAAGTGAATGGACCACCCAGCACTTCACGGAATCCGGTAACTTGAGCACCCCTCCTTGGGTTAACCTGTACCCCCTACGAGTGCGGCGAATAGCCCGCCACTTCTAGAGTAAAGCTCCCTCCGTCTCAAAGCCATGAGATGCGGGCTCGTTGCCCTCTAGAACCCGGCTATCCGTGCACCCCACCGCGGGATAAACCTAGTACAGAAAGTAAAATATATACAACGGGTATATCGACCTCAGCCCGGTCGTGCCCCAAAATAATAATATACAAATAGGCAGTGACGGCAGTCCACATGTCGGACGCTCGCCCCGCAATATCAAATGTATAAATGTAACCAAACTGTACTAACATTGCATCCAGGCTATCCATCACGACAAAACCGCAACATCACAGCACAACACAGAACATCAACGTGAATGTCATGTTCGCAAATCCGTCTAAAAGAACTATAGCAATTAGACAAGATTTACCGCTCGAATGACATTCACGGTCACAGATATAAAGTAAGCACTGTGAACTAACATATTTAAAATTTTCGATCGACAAAATTTCCCGAAGTGGGCTCCAAGCAAAAATCCAGTACTCAAAATAATCTGGGCCAAAACAAAAAATACCAGAAACCCCAATTCCAAGTCAGAGACCACTGTAGAAAATTTGGTGCAGTGAAGCTACAGAATGGCGGCGAAACCGCGACCAGAACAGGGTTATTGCCGCGGTTCCGCGGCGGCACTGTAGAATCGTGCAACCTAATTTTCACAGATGTCTTAGAAATGCCTGCCTGATTTTCTGCAATACTCAAAATAATTTTTTGACCACAAAAAAAATTCGACAGAAACTTCGTTTTTGAAATTGCGGTTTCGAAAATTTTGTTCGATCGATCTTCTAAACACGTTAGAGCAAGCTAGTAAAGATTAATGGCGTGGCTCTGATACCATGTATGTCTACGGTGGCGCCCCGGCCGTCTGTCCGAGGCCAAAATGCGGAAACGAAAACTTTTTCAAAACTTGAAGCCGGCGCTATCGCAGACTTTAATCCCGGATCGAACCATTAACCTATAACTAGCAACTAGAGAAAGGTTAGAAAAGCTATACCGATCGACCCGTGTCCTTCAGTCTTTAGCCACCATCCCTAGCTTCTCGCGGCATCTCCGATCTCCCGTCTCCTCGTCGGAAAGGGCACCACATCTTCGAGTCTTTTTACAGGCTCCCGCTTCGTCCGAAGCAACTCGGACACGAAGTTTGCTAGCCGACGTGTCCAAGGTGATGTAGAGAATGTGTGTGATCACTTTATCTCTTGCATCCATTGATTCTCAACTCATGAGAGTGTATGGATGGAGGTTGAAGATGAAGCCATTAATGGAAATGGTGAGCTAGAGGAAGAAGAAGAAGAGGAGCCTTTCTTTTTCTTGTGTTGTATGATAAAAATGAGAGAGAGAGAGATGAAGAATAATACAAGAGCCAACCTATCTATGGCTGCCCTTCTCTCTCTTCCTCTCATTTCAACTCACAAATCAATCACATAATATAACACATGCACAAAGAAAAAGACCATGAGTCACCACTTGTGCATGTGTCACAATTAATGCTCCTAATCATGATTTCTAGATCATTATTTCTATTTGTAAACATTAACCCAAATGTTTACAACAACAAAAAGATACGGCAATATCTAAAGCAAACTCGTGACTGATCACAAGGATACCCCTCACTTGTATATACATACCTGCATCCGCATTCCGACTGAATGGGAATGCGATGAGACTAAAATAATCCAACAAATCTAATACTAGGATCCGACTTAAACCAAAGCCCATTAGTATGAACCGTCCGATCATGATCCGTGCACTACTGCACGTATATGATCGAACCCTGCCATATAACATACGGCCTCTACAACGTTTCGCCCGAAACTTGAGAAACTGTCTGTGGGGGACTCTAAAGACTCGTCAATACACTGGCTGTGGATTTAACCACTAGCATGTCAGAGGTACTAGCCGTACGTAACGGGCTACCAAGTATTGACCAAAAGGGAGGTCGATGAGCGAACTCATCCTAACACCCTACTGAGCCAATCAGTGACAATATCCGTATAGTCCGGTCCGTTCGTCTATGAGCATCGCATGTCGGGCCTAGGGGGTTGGTAAAAGTCAGACCACCAAAAGCGGTACAAGTCGTGTCTGAGTGTAGCCCAGAACACCCTGAGATACTACTGGAATACCTACCAGTAAATCTCCTGCCTTGGCCAAGGACTTCGTGTAATGGCTCTCCTAGACACAGCACGATCTCACCCCCAATACCGGGAGAGACGAAACCCCTGCCGATCCGCTCACTGCCTCCATGTGGCTCGGGACTGTACCCAACTAAAACCTGTTTGCATGACTCCTTTGAGCCGTGGTAGGGTAGTAATCAAAGCACAGTAGGAACTCACACGAGACAAATGACGATCTCAGGTCAATGAACTAACCTGTACACATGTCACCAGGAAACTGCTATCCGACGTCAGGTATAATACCAACTAGCATGTTCCCGGCGAGTCCTGTCCGGTGTACTCATAACCCAATGAGCACCTGTATACATCTTAGGTGATCCAACTGACACCAATGGCTTGTGAGATCAGCCACCGCCCCTCGTCGGGGTCTCGACTGTATACACTAGTCTACTAATAGAGTATCGATGCCCAGTCTCGAAACTCCCACGACTAGGGACCACTTTAAGGATGTGCTTATAGACTACCCAACTCTCACGTATATGATCGCCATCATACTGCTGGTAGTCAAGCAAGAATCCTAAGGGCTCTATCAATGTGTAATAGTGACATGTAATGTCACCTAAAGCTGTACACGATGATAAAGATAAACCAGATAGCATACTATCATCTTGAGTAAGACTGTCCTACCGATATAGGTCCTCCCTCAATCATTGCAATCACGTGCCTGCGATCCAATAATTGACTTTTGAGGGCACTATATCCAACAGGATCGATCGATATAGCTTTTCTAACCCTTCTCTAGTTTGCTAGTTATAGGTTAATGGTTCGATCCGGGATTAAAGTCTGCGATAGCGCCGGTTTCAAGTTTAGAAAAAGTTTTCGTTTCCGCATTTTGGCCTCGGATAGACGGCCGGGGCGCTACCGTAGACTTACAGAAGGGGGATGCCGTCTTCATGGTTCCATTTGGGCTTTCCGTCGCTGCCAGCCTGCTCGCCGGAATAGAAGTGTCGGCCGGGGGGAGGCTTCCGCATGGCACCCTGAGGGTCCAAATGGAGGCCATAGCCCAAGGGGCGGTCCAGGTATGAACTCCTCCACGCGTTGTTTTTGACCTTCTTTTCTTTGGCTCGAGCATCTCCAAGTTTCTCATCCGTTTCTCGTCAGGTCCTTCAGCACTGCGCCCTCGTTACTCGTATGGAGGCCGAGGGGGCGTTCCATGCATCGAGGCCGGTGGAAGCGTTTCCTTCAGAGGTTGAGGTCCTGCGACATGACCTGCGTCTGGAGAGGGCGAGGGCCGATGTCCTGGAGTCTCGAGCGGAGGTTGCGGAGCTCGCCGTCTCAGCGAACCGGGGTGCCTAGCGTCGCCTGAGTGCATCCTACCGGGTTGCTGAGGCGAAGCTGGCGGATTCTGGAGGTCATGGCTGTAAGTCGATGTACAACAACCCACGACTTGCGGGGAGGCGGAAATATGAAAAACGATCTTGTTCTTTGCTTAAACATCGACTAACCGCAAGAATCGAAGCTAAACGATAACTAACAACTAACATAGGAGTTCTAAACTACTATATGAAGTGATTATACCTGTAGAACCGTGTCCTTCGTCTTTACGAACTCCACCTCCTCCTCGACCTTCTCCAAGTCGTAGACGATCCACCACGAGAGCTTTAATCCAAGCTTTGCCTCTAAACTTGAGGCAACTAGGTTTCTTTAAGTGCTAATCAAAGTACCTAGATGATATAGAGTGAGGGTTATGGATTAAGTAGTCTAACTAATCCTTGTACTCAACACATGAGAGGGGAGGATTAGGGTTTGAAGAGAGGAAGCTTGAGGAGAGAGAAGGTGAGAAGAATGATTGATATGAGAAAATGAGTTATCATAATATATATGAAGCATTAAGATTTATCAATAAAAGAAAAACAAATGATGAATAATCATGCTTCATAAATATCTAATGGTGATTCATTACCATGAGTCATTAAGCATTTATGATGCATTAATGACATGGATGAATCACACATATGACTCACTAATCTCATTCAATGTATATGCCACCTTCACCTCCTTAGTCACCATCTTCTAGAAGCTTCTCACGCAATTACGAGAACGCCCCTCCTTTCCGCGAAAACACGGAAAAACTTTAGACTGTATAAATCCAATAACCGGATACTAGTAACTGGCTTAAACCAAAGCCGACTAGTAAAAACTGTCCGAAAGTCGTACGTGCGTAAACACACGTATGCGTCCGAACCCTTGTCGTAAAACCATACGACCTCTATATCGTTTCGCCTGGAGTAGGGAAACTCTCTGTGTGGGACTCTAGAGACTTGACTACTACGCTGGCAGTGGGTTTAACCACAGACCGCAAGCGGCACTAGCTGTACGTAACGGTCCCCAGGTAGATGTCGATAAGAAGGCCGATGAGGAAACCCATCCGAACTCCTACTGAGCCTGCTGTGACAATCTCCATACAGTCCGGTCCGTTCGTCTAAGACTATCGCATATCGGGCCTAGGGGGGCGGCAAGCGTCAGTCCCTTAATAGCGGTATAAGTCGTGTCGGAGCGAAGCCCATTACACCCTGAGAAACTACTGGAACCTACCAGCAAATCTCGCTTGCCCTGGCCAGGGACTTTGCGTAATGGCTCTCTGACACAGCGCGATATCAACCCCCAATACCGGGAGAGACGAATCCTGTCTAACCGCCACTGCCTCCAAGTGCTCGGGACTGCACCCAACTGCTACCTGTTTGCACGACTCCTTTGAGCCGTGGTAGGGTAGCAATCTAAGAACAGTGGGACACACTCGAGGCGAAGTAGCAGTGTCAAGTCTGCGGACTATGCTGTACTCATGTCACCTGGGAACTGCTCACTGACGACTGGTATAAAACCAACCAACAGTTCCCTGTGAGCCCTGCCCGGTGTACCCGTAACCTAACGAGCACCTGCATACTATCTCCAGTACGACGTACTGACGGCTGTGGGACAGACCATCTCCCCAACTGGGATGAGAAGCGTACACACTAGTCTACTCCGGAGTATCGATGCTCTGTCTCGATAATCCAACGACTAGGGACCTGAATAAGGATGTGCTTGTAGACTACCCAACCCCCACTAGTGTGACTGCCATCACAACGCTGGTAGTCAAGCAAGATCCTAAGAGCTCTATCAATACGTATACTTACATATTAAGATAGAAAAACCAAGTAGCATACTACTATGTTTAGCAAGACTGTTATATACATGTGAATATCCCAAGCTTCCATTAAGTAATATACAAACTAGTATGATACAGTAATGGCCTTCTAGGGCATAAACACTAACAATCTCCCACTTGCACTAGGGCCATGTACTGGCGTATCGAAGACCGATGATCTCGAGTAGCCTCTCGAACTGAATCTGAGGTAGGGCCTTAGTGAATGGATCAACAATGTTATCCTCTGTATTTACTCTCTTTACCTCGATCTTCCGGCGATCTACGATCTCCCTGATCAGGTGATACCGCCTTAAGATGTGTCTGGACTTCTGATGGGACCTGGGTTCCTTCGCTAAAGCTATAGCGCCGTTGTTGTCGCAATACAGAGGTATTGGACCAACACTGGTAGGAACCACCTGAAGCTCTGTGAGGAACTTCTTCATCCAGACAGCTTCTTTTGCGGCATCGCAAGAAGCTATGTACTCCGCTTCCATCGTTGAGTCAGCAACGGTGTCCTGCTTGGAACTCTTACAACAGACCGCCCCTCCAATGAGGGTAAAGACATAACCCGACATGGACTTGGAGTCATCCTTGTCACTCTGGAAGCCGGAATCAGCATAGGCCTCCATCTTGAGGTCCTTTCCGCCGTAAACCAAGAACATCTCCTTAGTCCTCCTCAGGTACTTGAGAATGTTCTTTACTGCTATCCAGTGATTCTCCCCTGGGTTTGCCTGATACCGGCTTACAACGCTCAATGCGTATGCTACATCTGGTCTGGTACATAACATCGCATACATTATAGAGCCTACCGCAGAAGCGTAGGGTATAATCGACATGTGTTCCCTTTCCAAATCAGTCTTGGGAGACATCTCTTTTGAGAGGGTGATTCCGTGACAAGCCGGTAGGTTACCGCGCTTAGAATCTTCCATACTGAATCTTTTCAATATGGTGTCTATGCACCTGGACTGTGAAAGTCCCAACATCCTCTTTGATTTATCACGATAGATCTGGATCCCCAGAATGTAGGTGGCATCACCCAGGTCCTTCATGGAGAATTTCTGTGACAAGAATCTTTTGACTGACTGTAGCATAGGAATATCATTTCCTATTAGGAGAATGTCATCCACGTACAAGACGAGGAATACAACAACTCTCCCTACAATCTTACTGTATATGCATGGTTCATCTGGATTTTTGATAAAGTCGAATTCTTTGACAGTATCATCAAAACAGATGTTCCAACTCCGCGATGCCTGCTTTAGTCCATAAATGGACTTAAGCAGCTTGCATACTTTACCGCTGCTCCCACTCTGAATGAATCCCTCTGGCTGATCCATATAGACGCTCTCTTCTAAATTTCCATTTAGAAAGGCCGTCTTTACGTCCATCTGCCAGATCTCATAATCGTGGAAAGCAGCAATAGCAAGAAGGACCCGAATGGATTTCAGCATAGCCACTGGAGAAAAGGTTTCGTCATAGTCCAAACCAGGTCTTTGACGGAAATCCTTTGCAACAAGTCTAGCCTTATAGGTTTCAACCTGTCCATCTACACCAATCTTCTTTCTGAAGATCCACTTGCATCCTACGGGTTTTACCCCATCTGGAGCAGTATCCAAAGTCCATACTTTGTTAGTGTACATGGACTCCATTTCGGTCCGCATTGCATCCAGCCATTTTACCGAGTCGCCGCTCTGAATGGCTTGTTGGAAGCTAGTAGGGTCGTCATTATCAATGACGCAATCTTCTCGATCCCCGTCTATGAGAAAACCGTAGTATCTCTCGGGCGGATGAGACTGCCTACTACTTCTGCGGATAGGCGCTGGTATGTCCCTTTCTTCTGAAACTTCTTGTTCTACCAAACTTTCAGTAACAGCTTGTGGTTCTGGAATTTCTTCCAGTTCTACTGCGCTCCCACTCTTTTGATTTTCTAAAAATTCAGTTTCTAAGAAGCGGGCATGACGAGAAACAAAAACCTTTTGTTCCTCTGCGTAGTAGAAGCAATATCCCATGGAGTTCTTTGGATATCCCACAAACTTACACTCTACTGAGCGTGCCTCGAGCTTGTCCGGATGCTGCTTTTTTACAAAAGCTGGACATCCCCATGTCTTCAGGTACTGAAGATAGGGTTTCTTCCCACTCCACATCTGATATGGCGTGGTAGGCACAGTCTTGGTTGGAACCTTGTTCAAAAGATATGCCGCCGATTCTAGCGCATAACCCCAGAATGATCGCGGTAACTCAGCCTTACTCATCATGGAACGAACCATATCTAATAGGGTTCGATTCCTCCTTTCCGATACACCGTTGTGTTGTGGTGTGTATGGAGGAGTTAGCTGAGAGAGAATTCCTTTCTCTTTTAAGTAACCCAGGAACTCGGCACTTAAGTATTCACCACCTCGATCAGATCTCAGTGTCTTAATACTTTTGCCTGTTTGGTTTTCCACTTCATTCTTGTATTCTTGGAATTTCTCAAAGGCCTCGGATTTATGCTTCATCAAGAAGATATGTCCATACCTAGAGAAATCATCCGTAAAAGTAATGAAGTAGGAATAACCACCTCGCGCATGTGTAGACATCGGACCGCACACGTCACTGTGTACGAGTCCTAAGAGCTCGCTCGCTCTTACTCCGTGTCCAGTAAACGGAGACTTTGTCATCTTTCCCATGAGACAAGATTCACAAGTGGCATAAGATTGATATTCAAACGGATTCAAATATCCTTCTCTATATAACTTCGTTAATCATGTTTCATTGATGTGACCTAGTCTACAATGCCATAAGAAAGCCTGATTCAGTTCTGGAGACTTTCTTTTAAGTGTGTTCTGGACATTGAAAACCTGAGCTTGATTCAATACGTATATACCATCATCTAATGTACCGGACCCAATCAGAACTTGATTTAGGTGGATGTGAACTACATCGAATGTAAAGTCATATCCCTCTCTTGAAAGTGAGGACACTGATATGATATTACAAGTCAAACTAGGTACATACAGACAGTTACGGAGAATCAATATCTGCCCACTTGTCAAACCTAGGCGATATTCTCCCACGGATTCAGCGTCCACGCTCATTCCGTTTGCTACTCTGAGAGACAAATCACCTATCCTTATAACTTTACGGTTTCTCAAAGCATGTAACGAATTACAGATATGAGATCCTGCTCCGGTATCTAGTACCCAGGAAGTAGAGTTAACTGACAAACAGTTCTCAATTACAAACACACTTGAGGCTGAAGCCATAACATGCTTTGTATCCTGGCTACTGGCTTCCAAAGCCCTGCAATCCTTCTGCCAATGTCCATTCCCATAACAATAGGAATATCCCTCCTTGCCTATACTAAGTCCCGAAACTTTTTCTCTTCCCTTTCCTCCTACTTTGCTGACACCGTATATCGGCTTTGTAGAGGTCTTCTTCTTTTCACCCTTTGCTTTCGCCTTGGATGAAGAAGAAGAAGGTCCTCTATTAAGCAGAGCTTGTGTCTCCCTGGTTTCTTTCAGGGTGTAAGTAGAGGGTAGGGACTGTGGAAATAAGTCAGTATATGACCTGTTTCCCAACGTGGTCTCTAGGTCCTTAAGCTCATCAATATAGCTAGTCATTGTAAGGATGTCGTCCCTTACAGATGACCCGTCAGCCGACCTCGCTTGAATTAATTCGTTCGAGGCCTCATATCTTGCGATATGAGATTGCTCTCCATATAAATCTTTGTTATGGAGAAAGATGGAAACTAAGTCCATCTTCTCGTGCTGCTTCTGGTATATACCATCAACTGAAGCCAACACGAGGCACTTGGCTTTCGCTTTATTCTTTTCCTTCGTCTGACGGATATCCATATCCGCGACGGTGGAAACTGGACCTGGGTCGGTGGGATCTTGAGTAGTAATAGGGTGGTCCAGCTTGTCATAGGCAATGGTCATCTGGACAGACCTTTGCCAGTCAAATAAGTTAGATTCAGTCAACTTGTTATCTAGATGTAACCTAGTCATGGTCACAAGGTCGCTGCAATGAGAGAGAGAGAAGAAAACACTTTAGCATGATGCTCTTGCAAGTTTAGATTGGTTTTTAATTTATCTAAACTGGATGGCTTCCACTGTTTCTCGAATCCTTCCTCAAACCATAAAAGAAGAATTAGCCAGGACTATTCTTACTGTACAATACTTGCTTAACCGTTCAGCCAGGCTAGTGTCGGTACTTCGAGGGAGGTTTTCCAACGCTTTCGCGAAGTTCCTTAATTAAATAACCTCTTTTCTCTGGGGGCGTAACCCCGCTAGCACCTTTCTTGACACCTACTTGGTTTATAGCATTGATCGTTAAATGATGAATCTCCTGATAAGTAGCATATACCCACAGTAGGATCGGGATCCAAATATCATCGTATGATAATGTTGAAGGAATCCTACCAACATTCATCAAACTCCAAATGGTATGCATCTCTTTGCAAATTTCAGTTTCTTTAGAAATTCCCGATATAGATTTTTTCCCCATGTTCTTATGACCTTGACGAAAGCCAACAAATCATAAAACACATGTCAAGTTCTGCCCATCATTATCTTGTTAATTTGAACCCACCCGTATATACCCTTGACGAAAGCCAACAAGGTTATACGACTGTCCCAAACCAACTCATCTATCTATGCAACAAATGAATACCCCAGCAGCTACCAAACACTATGCCTTGACGAAAGCCAACAAACATAGCTTGAATACTACTGACCATCCATAAGAAATGACGGAGGGCTACGATTGGTTTTGGCGAAACCGTGAACGTAGTGAACTTGATATAATCGAAGGAACCTGATAGCTTTTTTTTAAAAAAGAAGTGGTTAAAGCTCCGCAATTTAAAAATTCTGCTTTTTTAAAATAACCGAGTGGTTTCTTTTAAATTGTTCCAACGATTCAACTTTTTGGTTTATTTTCTTTGCATTATAAATAATGCGTCCCATCATTAACCTATCATTGCAGAAAACATCGAAAATACAACGTGCTTTTATGCCATCCGCATTCGCCACGGGGTCCCGTCATCACCCGTTAGGTTACTTAACTAACGACAGAGCGGGGGCTGGGCTAGCGCGGGTGTAAAACATAAGTGACGTCTAAATAGCTATCATATATAGATATTGTACATTCGTCAGACGCAATAATAGGCAATCCAGATCACAGATGAACTTTATTGGATTTGCAAGCAATCCGTGTTTGTTTTGAGCCTGCAACAAAAGACGGATTACACAGTTGTGATGAATAGCCATTACCCTACCCAAGACCCCAACGGGTACGGCAAACTACCCGCCCGGCAGTGTAAATCCCCGTTTCCATATTAATAAAGGTTTCTTTTTCCTTGAATCCCAGTGGCTTCTTTACTTTTTCCTTCATATTTTTGAATTGGTTGTTTAAGATTAGTATTCATATTTTTTCCAAACCTTAAAAGCCAAAACCCAAGATTTAAAACTAAAATTTTATCAATAAAATCCTAATTCAATATTTAAAACCCTAAGTTTTATTCAGCCCACTTCCGTTTTATTTTTTTAAAAGGAAATTTCTTTTTATATAGCCCAGCCCGTTACATTTAACCCTCAGCCCATTCATAAGTTTTTTTAAAATAAATCCTTTGATAAATTCAGCCCAGCCCGCTTACCATTCCTCTGCCCATACCAGATTTTTCTATTTTTTAAAAAGGGAAATTTTGAGCCCGGCCCAGCTCAGCAGCCCGCCTCCGCTTCAGACCCGACCCGTTACCCTATTCATCTTCTTCAAAATCCCAACGGTAATCTCCCAAACTTACGCGCGCGACCCGCCTCCTCCGCCGTCGCCCACGCCCACGCAGTACCGTTGCCTCGCCCCCACGACGCGCTCCTCGCGTCTCCCCTATCTCTTTCCCACCTCGCTCACCCCCTCACTTTTCCAGTTCCCTCATCTCTCTCTCCCTCTCGAAACTTACGAACCCATTTTGCCCCGATCACTCGTCGCCCCATCGACGGCGACAACACCTCGACAACCCCTCGGTGACCCTCTTTCATCCTCCCTCCACCAACTCTCTCCCTCCACGACTCCACATTCGTCAGCCCGAGCCCCTGCCAAGCAACCCCCTGCACGCCCAAACCCACTTGCACTCAACCTCGGTCACCTTGCAACCGACGCCGACGAGCCCCCACTTCATCTGAACCTCCTCTACATCCTCAGCACCACCCTCGTCACTCCAAACCCGACCCCACTGCTCCAAAACCCATTTGCAAACACTTTTCCCTCACTGTGAATTGCACTGCGGCCCATCGCCGGAGCGACGCCGTCGATCGTCGGCAACCCCAACACTTCTCAGGCGAACCACAGAGAACCCCCTAAGCTTTCAGCGAGCACAAAGACGATTCCGGGAACTCCGACGTCAAACCCGTGTCTCGAGCCAAGCTCGCGCGAACTTGTTTCGCGGCGTACAACGCGCGTTCGCGACATCGTTGCTGCCGTGCGATCCTGAGGTGTTTTCCAGGCAAGTATTTACTTGCTTCATGCTAATTTAGTGGTGTTACAAACATAAATCACATAGTTATTAAACTTACCGATTACCGATGTATATCGTGACCTAAGTGCTCGATGTTAGATCCCAATGGAAATGATTGTTTATTTTGACGGAGACTAATATTTTCCGTTGGCCCATTAGACGATAAATATCGTGTACGAATCCCGCTGGAAAATACGATGGTTAGTGACAAAAATCGATACCCCCAAACATGTCGTTAAAATTAATATTTTTCTCGTATCTGAAAATGAATAAAATCATCATAAATTACATATATGCTGGAATGATGCGTCCGAGGGCTTAAATCGAAGCCGACTCGACGAACTTTAACCCGATGTAAAATTGTAATGATTTCTGTTCTGTAACCGTGATGATAGTTGGATCGGAATGCGACTCTGGGCTGCAGTCCAGAGCGTTTCTGATTATGGTGTTCTGTCCTAAGACCTGCGTCACTGTGTTTTCTGAGGACGTTTGTTGCGGAACCCTACAGTAGATTAAAGATATTTCTGTTAGTTAAACAAAACTGGTGGTTCCACTCCGATTCATCGCTGTTTGCTATTTTAAACTGTATTTAAAAGGGGAGAACGTATAACTGTCCAGAACAGATTCTGAAACGACATACTGAGATTAAACTGTGTATAACTTTCAACGTACAGATGTGATTGATGATCCGTCTGTTGCGTTGAATACTTTATCGAAAACCCTAAATTTCATTTAGCTGTGATATCGCTAAATTCTGAGCCCAACTGGGTGAAATTCGTGTCGCGAAACGGATGTTCAGTTCTGAAACTGAATTTCCAGCCGCGAGCACTTAAAATGAAACATCCATATCTTGAAAACCGGAATCCCGATTGAACTGAAACAAATTTTGATGAATTGCTGACTGAGTGTTCTAATTATCTTACTTATATCATTTTGCTAAATTCTTAACATATTAACTTATGAAATTTTTGTAAGTTAATGACATGCATGTTGATTCATAACATACATAGCTTTTTGATAGCATATATACATAAATCATACCCTTTGTCATATATTCAGTGTTAGTGCGTGTGGACATTGTATTATCGTGCGTGATAGATGTTGGTTTAGGAGTGACGGGTACACCAATGGAAAGTGAATATTCGTGACCGTGATTGTTACAGTGAACAGTGATGAAACCGTGCCATTGGTATACTTGTACACAACTAGATCAATATCATAAATAGTGTAAATCTGGGGAAAAAGGGGAAATCAAAATGGAAAGAGTATAGTATTTAGCGGGACCGTGTTTAGAGGATGATCATTCGAACTGTGATACTGATACGCGTAGGACAGGATCTAGCGATCCGGCTGACAGGGTTATGTCCCGGGCATGTGGGCCGTTGTCTCGGGTATGTACGAGACTCCTGTTAAACATGATCCTTCTTCCACTATATGATTTCAAATATGACATAGAGACTGATAGGGACACATAATATATTCTGCATCATATAGTGACACAGTGATTACTTGCATTGTTCTTATACCAGTATTACCTCATATACCTGTTTCATCTTATTATCATAATATTGTTATTGTGTCGCTCTGACGACCTGAGTATGCATGCTCAGATCCCGCGGAAGGACCAGCACAGGAGACGGATCTGCCCTTTGAGTTCACGGAGATATAGTTTGGTGTACCTTCTTCTTTTACTGCTTTCCATAAAAGCAATCGTGAGATTGAACTTGGTTAGTTATTGTTCTTATTATCTGTACTTTGTGAATAATGAAATTTTAATGTAATAAATTAGTGATGTGATTCCTTTAATACTGTGCTTTATTTACTGATTACCATGTAATGCTAGAAGCCGAAGTGTGACTACGGCGGGATGATTCCTTGACCGTAGGAGCATGGCTGGCCTAGTCATCCCTCGTTTCCGTATTTTGGGAAGCGGGGCGTGACATGGTTTAGTTGGTATCAAAGCCTGTGTTTAGTATCAAGGGATAACATTAACTATGCTGTATCACGTTATTCTTGTTTCACTACTCTTGATTTCTATCCTTAAATCCGATCCTATTCTTTTGAATCTTCCAGTGATATGACGTCCCCGAACGACCCCTCCTCGGACTCCAGCTCTCAGGACCGCACGGAAAGAATACTCAGTGCACTGACCACTCTCGCGGAAGCTCAGGAGAGGAAGACATATTTGCTTACTGAAGGACTCAGGGCGATTACCGCCGCAGGAGGACCCTCCGCACTTATTACCGCCCCCGAGGGCGCTACTCCACCAGCTTATCAGGCTAGGGCTGGTACCGTGTCAGACTTCCGACGGTTACACCCAGCTGCGTTCACAGGACTAGCTGAACCCCTTGAGGCTGAACAATGGCTGGTGAACATGGAGAATTTATTGACAGCCGCCAGGGTTCCAGAGGGAGACAGAGTGGACGTGATAAAGATACAATTAGAAGACGAGGCCCGTACATGATGGTCGGTGGAAGAAAGCAGATTTGAAGAGCCGATTGAATGGAGCAAGTTTAAGGAGTGCTTCTTAGATCATTATTTTCCTCCCACAGCCAAAGCAGAAATGGAGGAAAAGTTTATTCTTTTAAAGCAGAATGGACGCCCAGTGGACGGATATGCGGCAGAGTTCAACCGTCTGAGCCGCTTTGCTCCATACATGGTCAAATCAGAAGTCACCAGGGCCAGGCGTTTCCTTCAGGGGTTAGATTTTGAGTTGCAGCAGCTGATTGCATCGTTGGATCTACAGACTTTCGCACAGGTACTCAACGCGGCGAGAGTTCAGGAGCAATTGATTAACAAGTTCAGGAGACCCCCAGTCGTTCCATCACGTACCCACGTGCCTTCTCGAGGAGCCATACCGGTTCACAGAGCAGGAACGACACAAATGAAGCGCCCATTCGTACCACAGCATCGCCCCCAGAGACAGGGCGTAACTTGCGGCTATTGCGGTAGAGGAGGACATACTCAGAAGGACTGTCGCCGTGCCAAGGGACAGTGCTTGATTTGCGGTTCCAGTCAGCACAGGATTAATAGTTGCCTTGAGCGAGCAGAGATACGAGGAGGTTCTGGACCGCCACAGCAGAGGCCGCAGGAGCAGAGACAACCATTTACAGGTCGCGGTCAAGGACGGGCTTTTACCCTGACCGCCGAGCAGGCAGAAGCGTCAGGAGACGTAGTTACAGGTACTCTACTCGTACATTCCTTGCCAGCTAGAGTACTATTTGATTCAGGAGTATCGCATTGTTTCTTGTCTGAGCATTTCACTAACACACACTCAATACCACATGAACCACTAACCAAGGGATGGGAAATTCATACGGGTAATGGCATTATTATATCTAGTCGAGAATGTAGATTATGCCCGGTTGTAGTGTGTGGCAGGGAATTCTATGCGAATTTCCTCCTAATTAGGACAGGCAGTTACGACGCAATTCTCGGGATGGATTGGATGAGCACTTTCCATGCAGTTATCGATTGTCGTGCAAGGAAGGTGATCTTCCGCATCCCCAATCATCCGGAGTTTATTTTTGAGGGCGGAAGTGAATCTTTGGAGCCAGCTAAGTATAGAGCCAAGCCCAAGGAACTGACAGCTATGGAGATTGATAAGAGCTCAGTTTCAGAAATTGTTCGGGACTTTCTGGATGTATTTCCCGAAGATCTACCAAGTCTACCACCTCCTCGAATTTTGGAGTTCTTAATCGATTTGATTCCAGGTACAGCCCCAGTATCCAGAGCCCCATACAGGATGGCACCAGTGGAGTTGGCGGAATTGAAGAAGCAGGTTGAAGAATTATTGGACAAGGGATTTATTCGGCCAAGCGCTTCACCGTGGGGTGCACCAGTTCTATTAGTAAAGAAGAAGGATGGATCGTTGCGAATGTGTATAGATTATCGGGAGCTGAACAAGGTCACAATAAAGAACAAGTACCCAATCCCGCGTATTGACGACCTATTCGATCAGCTAAGTGGAGCCAAGGTTTTCTCGAAGTTGGACCTCCGTTCTGGATATCATCAAATCAGAGTTGCAGCCGAGGATGTATGCAAGACAGCTTTCAGGACCCGATACGGACATTACGAGTTTCTTGTGATGCCGTTCGGTGTTACCAATGCCCCAGCAATATTCATGGATTTAATGAACAGGGTGTTCGCAAAATACTTGGACACGTTCGTCGTTGTGTTTATCGACGACATACTTGTCTACTCGAAGACCTGGGAAGAGCATGCTGAGCATTTGCGCACGGTCCTACAAATTCTTCGAGAAGAGAAACTGTATGCGAAGCTAAGCAAGTGTGAATTCTGGCTCGACAAAGTTCAGTTTTTGGGACATATTATTTCGGGTGAAGGCATCTCGGTGGACTCGGCAAAGATAGAATCTGTCAGAGATTGGCCAACGCCGAAGTCAGTGGCCGAGATCAGGAGCTTTCTGGGATTGGCAGGTTATTATCGGAGATTCGTCCAAGATTTCTCAAGGATCGCGGAACCATTGACGAGGCTGACACGGAAGGACGTGCCGTTTACATGGACAGAGGAGTGCACTCAGGCATTCGACACACTAAAGCAGAAGTTAACCACGGCACCTATACTTACAGTACCAGAAAATTCCGGTGGTTTGGTGATACACAGTGATGCCTCAGGAAAGGGTTTAGGCTGTGTTTTGATGCAGCACGGCCGAGTAGTTGCTTACGCCTCTCGACAACTGAGAAACCACGAGAAGAACTACCCTACGCACGACTTGGAATTAGCTGCGGTAGTTTTTGCATTGAAGATTTGGAGGCACTATCTATTGGGTGAGAAAGTGGAGGTTTACACGGATCATAAAAGTTTGAAGTATGTTTTCACTCAGAAGGAACTGAATATGAGGCAGCGCCGATGGCTAGAGCTAATGGCAGATTATGATTTGGACCTTCAGTATCACCCGGGGAAGGTCAATGTTGTACCAGATGCGCTCAGTCGCAAACCAGCAGTCATGATGTTGACCAATCAGAGGAGTATTATTGAGGATTTCCAGAGACTTGCACTTGAGGTCGTTACGCCGAACGCACTCAGTCAATTTTGGCAACTACAGGTGCAATCTTCCCTGGTGGATCGCATCAAGATTGCACAAGCGGATGATCCCCGATTGCAAAAGTTCAGAAAGCAAGTGGAAGCTGGACTGAGAACGGATTTGATTATACATGAAGATGGCTCTCTGAGATTCGGTAGCAGACTCTGTGTACCTAAAGGAGATGTTCGAGAAGAAGTTTTGGCTGAAGCACACAGTTCAGCTTATTCTGTGCATCCAGGAGGTACAAAAATGTATCAGGATCTAAAGCAGCACTTTTGGTGGAACGGAATGAAGCGGGAAATTGCGAGGTTCGTATCCAAGTGCTTGGTATGTCAGCAGGTGAAGGCGGAACATCAGAGGACAGCAGGATTATTACAACCGTTGCCGATACCAGAATGGAAGTGGGAGCACATTACTATGGATTTTGTGACGGCCTTACCACGGAGCCCTAGAGGCAATAACGCTATTTGGGTTATCGTCGACCGCCTCACAAAAGCTGCACACTTCCTACCTTTCCGAGTGGGACAGTCGACAGAATCACTGGCAGAAAGATATATGCAGGAGATTGTGCGACTTCACGGTGTTCCAGTCAGCATTGTGTCAGACCGGGACACGAGATTCTTGTCGCACTTTTAGAAGAGCTTACAGGAGAGTTTGGGAACCCGCCTTAAATTCAGCACAGCATATCACCCACAGACGGATGGACAATCCGAGCGTACGATTCAGACGCTCGAGGATATGTTGAGAGCCTGTATGTTGGACTTTCAGGGTTCCTGGGAGGACCATCTGCACCTAGTCGAGTTCTCTTACAACAATAGTTATCAGGCTAGTATTCAGATGGCCCCTTTTGAAGCACTATACGGGCGGAAGTGTCGATCCCCATTATGTTGGGATGATGTGGGAGATCGAAGATTACTGGGCCCCGAACTCATTGTTCAGACAGTTGACAAGGTCCAAATGATCAGGCAGCGCATTAAGACGGCTCAGGATCGACAGAAGAGTTGGGCAGATACCAGCAGAAGGGCACTTGAGTTCGAAGTTGGAGATCATGTGTTCTTGAAGATTTCCCCTACTCGTGGAGTTATCAGATTCGGAAGTCGGGGAAAACTTAGTCCCCGTTTTATCGGACCTTTCGAGGTGCTAGAGCGAGTAGGAGAGGTGGCCTATCGACTTGCCTTGCCTCCATCGCTAGCTGGTGTGCACAATACCTTCCACGTGTCACAGTTGCGGCGTTATGTCCGGGACGAGAGCCATGTTCTGGACCATTCAGAGCTAGTCTTGGGAACCGATCTGTCATACGAGGAGCAACCCACTACCATTCTCGACCGCAGAGAGAAAGTGCTGAAGAATAAGGTCATTCCGTTAGTCCGAGTGTCTTGGGGCGGTCGTTCCCCAGGGGAATCCACCTGGGAGCGGGAGGAAAATATCCGTGATCGTTATCCACATCTCTTTGTTTAGCACATTGTATTCTTGCCTCCTTGTCAAATTTCGAGGACGAAATTTTTGGTAAGGGGGGTATGATGTAAATTCCCGTTTCCATATTAATAAAGGTTTCTTTTTCCTTGAATCCCAGTGGCTTCTTTACTTTTTCCTTCATATTTTTGAATTGGTTGTTTAAGATTAATATTCATATTTTTTCCAAACCCTAAAAGCCAAAACCCAAGATTTAAAACCAAAATTTTATCAATAAAATCGTAATTCAATATTTAAAACCCTAAGTTTTATTCAGCCCACTTCCGTTTTATTTTTTTAAAAGGAAATTTCTTTTTATATAGCCCAGCCCGTTACATTTAACCCTTAGCCCATTCACAAGTTTTTTAAAAATAAATCCTTTGATAAATTCAGCCCAGCCCGCTTACCATTCCTCTGCCCATTCCAGATTTTTCTATTTTTTAAAAAGGGAAATTTTGAGCCCGTCCCAGCTCAGCAGCCCGCCTCCGCTTCAGACCCGACCCGTTACCCTATTCATCTTCTTCAAAATCCCAACGGTAACCTCCCAAACTTACGCGCGCGACCCGCCTCCTCCGCCGTCGCCCACGCCCATGCAGTACCGTTGCCTTGCCCCCACGACGCGCTCCTCGCGTCTCCCCTATCTCTTTCCCACCTCGCTCACCCCCTCACTTTTCCAGTTCCCTCATCTCTCTCTCCCTCTCGAAACTTACGAACCCATTTTGCCCCGATCACTCGTCGCCCCATCGACGGCGACAACGCCTCGACAACCCCTCGGCGACCCTCTTTCATCCTCCCTCCACCAACTCTCTCCCTCCACGACTCCACATTCGTCAGCCCGAGCCCCTGCCAAGCAACCCCCTGCACGCCCAAACCCACTTGCACTCAACCTCGGTCACCTTGCAACCGACGCCGACGTGCCCCCACTTCACCTGAACCTCCTCTACATCCTCAGCACCACCCTCGTCACTCCAAACCCGACCCCACTGCTCCAAAACCCATTTGCAAACACTTTTCCCTCACTGTGAATTGCACTGCGGCCCATCGCCGGAGCGACGCCGTCGACCGTCGGCAACCCCAACACTTCTCAGGCGAACCACAGAGAACCCCCTAAGCTTCCAACGAGCACAAAGACGATTCCGGGAATTCCGACGTCAAACCCGTGTCTCGAGCCAAGCTCGCGCGAACTTGTTTCGCGGCGTACAACGCGCGTTCGCGACATCGTTGCTGCCGTGCGACCCTGAGGTGTTTTCCAGGCAAGTATTTACTTGCTTCATGCTAATTTAGTGGTGTTACAAAGATAAATCACATAGTTATTAAACTTACCGATTACCGATGTATATCGTGACCTAAGTGCTCGATGTTAGATCCCAATGGAAATGATTGTTTATTTTGATGGAGACTAATATTTTCCGTTGGCCCATTAGACGATAAATATCGTGTACGAATCCCGCTGGAAAATACGATGGTTAGTGACAAAAATCGATACCCCCAAACATGTCGTTAAAATTAATATTTTTCTCGTATCTGAAAATGAATAAAATCATCATAAATTACATATATGCTGGAAAGATGCGTACGAGGGCTTAAATCGAATCCGACTCGACGAACTTTAACCCGATGTAAAATTCTAATGATTTCTGTTCTGTAACCGTGATGATAGTTGGATCGGAATGCGACTCTGGACTGCAGTCCAGAGCGTTTCTGATTATGGTGTTCTGTCCTAAGACCTGCGTCACTGTGTTTTCTGAGGACGTTTGTTGCGGAACCCTGCAGTAGATTAAATATATTTCTGTTAGTTAAACAAAACTGGTAGTTCCATTCCGATTCATCTCCGTTTGCTATTTTAAACTGTATTTAAAAGGGGAGAACGTATAACTGTCCAGAACAGATTCTGAAACGACATACTGAGATTAAACTGTGTATAACTTTCAACATACAGATGCGATTGATGATCCGTCTATTGCGTTGAATACTTTATCGAAAACCCTAAATTTCATTTAACTGTGATATCGCTAAATTCTGAGCCCAACTGGGTGAAATTTGTGTCGCGAAACGGATGTTCAGTTCTGAAACTGAATTTCCAGCCGCGAGCACTTAAAATGAAACAGCCATATCTTGAAAACCGGAATCCCGATTGAACTGAAACAAATTTTGATGAATTGCTGACTGAGTGTTCTAATTATCTTACTTATATCATTTTGCTAAATTCTTAACATATTAACTTATGAAATTTTTGTAAGTTAATGACATGCATGTTGATTCATAACATACATAGCTTTTTGATAGCATACATACATAAATCATACCCTTTGCCATATATTCAGTGTTAGTGCGTGTGGACATTGCATTATCGTGCGTGATAGATGTTGGTTTAGGAGTGACGGGTACACCAATGGAAAGTGAATATTCGTGACCGTGATTGTTACAGTGAACAGTGATGAAACCGTGCCATTGGTATACTTGTACACAACTAGATCAATATCATAAATAGTGTAAACCTGGGGAAAAATGGGAAATCAAAGTGGAAAGAGTATCGTATTTAGCGGGACCGTGTTTAGAGGATGATCATTCGAACTGTGATACTGATACGTGTAGGACAGGATCTAGCGATCCGGCTGACAGGGTTATGTCCCGGGCATGTGGGCCGTTGTCTCGGGTATGTACGAGACTCCTGTTAAACATGATCCTTCTTCCACTATGTGATTTCAAACATGACTTAGAGACTGATAGGGACACATAATATATTCTGCATCATATAGTGACACAGTGATTACTTGCATTGTTCTTATACCAGTATTACCTCATATACCTGTTTCATCTTATTATCATAATATTGTTATTGTGTCGCTCTGACGACCTGAGTATGCATGCTCAGATCCCGCGGAAGGACCAGCACAGGAGACGGATCTGCCCTTTGAGTTCATGGAGATATAGTTTGGTGTACCTTCTTCTTTTACTGCTTTCCATAAAAGCAATCGTGAGATTGAACTTGGTTAGTTATTGTTCTTATTATCTGTACTTTGTGAACAATGAAATTTTAATGTAATAAATTAGTGATGTGATTCCTTTAATACTGTGCTTTATTTACTGATTACCATGTAATGCTAGAAGCCGAAGTGTGACTACGGTGGGATGATTCCTTGACCGTAGGAGCATGGCTGGCCTAGTCATCCCTCGTTTCCGTATTTTGGGAAGCGGGGCGTGACAGGCAGTTTGTGCACCCCTCCTTGGGTCTGTCCTAGGAGCAAAAACAGTAAAATGAAATAATACAACGGTGGCTACAACCACAACCTGGATGTGCCCCGCAAAATAATATTACAACAAATTACATTTACATCATATGAATTAAATAATAACCCATCACATAACCACGGCTATACATCACAACAGTCCAACACAGTTCATATACACAAACAGATAAAATCCATTACAGAAATGTGCAACCCCCTGCCAACCGACATACTAGCAGTTAGGGGAGGTTTACGAACACATTATACAAACACAGATATAATCCAACAAGCAAATACAGTATAATTTCGATCGATTAAACACATTTAATTTTGCTCCAATACTTCTCTGTAAATCTGAAACCTGAGCAAAAATAAAAAATTCCAGAAAATACCAAATATCACAGAGAACCAACACAGGAAAATTGGGTTCATGAATCGGCAACTCGGCGGCGGAAGCGCGGCGGATCGGTGGGATCCGCCGCGGTTCCGCGGCTCTTTAGCCGATTCATGGGTCCAATTTTCTTGGGTGTTCTACTACTGTCATTTAGAGATTTCTGAACCTCCTTGAAAAATTTTTGGACTTCATTTAAAAATCGACAGAAACCTTGATATCGGGGTTTTCCGGTTTTGGTTTTTTCCGTTCGAAATTCATACAATTTTGCAAGTGAGTTAATTATTGTTTAGCGAGGCTCTGATACCACTGTAAGTCGATGTACAACAACCCACGACTTGCGGGGAGGCGGAAATATGAAAAACGATCTTGTTCTTTGCTTAAACATCGACTAACCGCAAGAATCGAAGCTAAACGATAACTAACAACTAACATAGGAGTTCTAAACTACTATGTGAAGTGATTATACCTGTAGAACCGTGTCCTTCGTCTTTACGAACTCCACCTCCTCCTCGACCTTCTCCAAGTAGTAGACGATCCACCACGAGAGCTTTACTCCAAGCTTTGCCTCTAAACTTGAGGCAACTAGGTTTCTTTAAGTGCTAATCAAAGTACCTAGATGATATAGAGTGAGGGTTATGGATTAAGTAGTCTAACTAATCCTTGTACTCAACACATGAGAGGGGAGGATTAGGGTTTGAAGAGAGGAAGCTTGAGGAGAGAGAAGGTGAGAAGAATGATTGATATGAGAAAATGAGTTATCATAATATATATGAAGCATTAAGATTTATCAATAAAAGAAAAACAAATGATGAATAATCATGCCTCATAAATATCTAATGGTGATTCATTACCATGAGTCATTAAGCATTTATGATGCATTAATGACATGGATGAATCACACATATGACTCACTAATCTCATTCAATGTATATGCCACCTTAACCTCCTTAGTCACCATCTTCTAGAAGCTTCTCGCGCAATTACGAGAACGCCCCTCCTTTCCGCGAAAACACGGAAAAACTTTAGACTGTATAAATCCAATAACCGGATACTAGTAACTGGCTTAAACCAAAGCCGACTAGTAAAAACTGTCCGAAAGTCGTACGTGCGTAAACACACGTATGCGTCCGAACCCTTGTCGTAAAACCATACGACCTCTATATCGTTTCGCCTGGAGTAGGGAAACTCTCTGTGTGGGACTCTAGAGACTTGACTACTACGCTGGCAGTAGGTTTAACCACAGACCGCAAGCGGCACTAGCTGTACGTAACGGTCCCCAGGTAGATGTCGATAAGAAGGCCGATGAGGAAACCCATCCGAACTCCTACTGAGCCTGCTGTGACAATCTCCATACAGTCCGGTCCGTTCGTCTAAAACTATTGCATATCGGGCTTAGGGGGGCGACAAGCGTCAGTCCCCTAATAGCGGTATAAGTCGTGTCGGAGCGAAGCCCATTACACCCTGAGAAACTACTGGAACCTACCAGCAAATCTCGCTTGCCCTGGCCAGGGACTTTGCGTAATGGCTCTCTGACACAGCGCGATATCAACCCCCAATACCGGGAGAGACGAATCCTGTCTAACCGCCACTGCCTCCAAGTGCTCGGGACTGCACCCAACTGCTACCTGTTTGCACGACTCCTTTGAGCCGTGGTAGGGTAGCAATCTAAGAACAGTGGGACACACTCGAGGCGAAGTAGCAGTGTCAAGTCTGCGGACTATGCTGTACTCATGTCACCTGGGAACTGCTCACTGACGACTGGTATAAAACCAACCAACAGTTCCCTGTGAGTCCTGTCCGGTGTACCCGTAACCTAACGAGCACCTGCATACTATCTCCAGTACGACGTACTGACGGCTGTGGGACAGACCATCTCCCCAACTGGGATGAGAAGCGTACACACTAGTCTACTCCGGAGTATCGATGCCCTGTCTCGATAATCCAACGACTAGGGACCTGAATAAGGATGTGCTTATAGACTACCCAGCCCCCACTAGTATGACTGCCATCACAACACTGGTAGTCAAGCAAGATCCTAAGAGCTCTATCAATACGTATACTCACATATTAAGATAGAAAAACCAAGTAGCATACTACCATGTTTAGCAAGACTGTTATATACATGTGAATATCCCAAGCTTCCATTAAGTAATATACAAACTAGTATGATACAGTAATGGCCTTCTAGGGCATAAACACTAACAATGACATTTTTCTGAACCCACTTAAAAGGGTTGATGGAATTGCTGACTTTTACGGCCGACTCGGCCGTCGTCGTGGGGTGACCCTGCTCTTGGAACCTCACAAGATTCCATTTGGATGGAGTCCTGGCCCTCTTGTTGGCTCTATATCTGTGCCGCTTCTGCCTTAACTTTTCTGATTTGAGCACTTGGCTGTCTACGACTCTTCGGGAAGCCGCCGTAAACCGGGCGATGGAGGGCTTTGGAGATACGCCTGATTGTGCACTTGTTGGAGTCGTCGCCTGAGCTCGTCCGCAGCGTTTGATGTTGCCCTTTGTACCGGAAGTCTTGCCCCCAGCTGGAGCACCAGAGAATCGTTCGAACACTACCTTAAGTTTGGGTTGTGGTGCCTTAGCGATCACAACATTCGGCCTCTTGCCCCTTGAGACCGGCTTGGTCACCTGGTTTGCCAGGATTTGCGCCAGATGAGCGCTTCCGGCAGATTAGATGATGATTGAACCAAATTGACGAGGTGACTCCTCCCATTTCCGGCTGAGACTTGCAGGGAGAACCACGCGGGCGTTGATCTTGACCATGTACTGGATCGATCGCGTCGGAAACGAAGCTCGTCTTGAGAAACATGATTGTTGAGTTCGAGATTGTAACTGAAAGCTGTTAACTAGTACACACAAGAAAGGAAAAGAAAAAAATGACTTCTGTATAGGCCATCTATATATATGTTGATTGAGTTTGCATGAACGATTAACCCGAAATATGGGAGGAGAGAAAAGGTCCAACCTGGCGTGCCGGAATCTGTAGGGTGTTTTTTGTCACCCAATTGAGATGAGAATACGCGTCGCTTGTCAGGCGCATTACAGATTCCCTTTGCCTAAGGTAGGTAGGGGTTTATTGATTGTGGGGATCCGAATCTCCGGCAGCCGCAGACTAAGCTGCTGTTAATTACCCCTCGCCTTTGGAGCGAAGGAACCTCTGATTGACGGGTCAAAATGATTATGCGAACTCAATGTGCAGTGTGCGTGTGTTGTGTTTTGAAGGGTCTTGGGTATATCGGGGGCCTCGCAGAGTTTATGGGGGTCCCGCTATCTGGATAGCGGGCTGGAGGTCAAGGGGGCTAGCAGCCCCTTGCGGGGTGCGGAGCAGTGCCCCGTTAGAAATTTTTTTCTAACGGGGACAGTGTTGTGGAGTGTGTGTATATAAAAAAAGGAAATAGCGTCCAAAGGACGCGGGGTGCCAGTGCCTCACGTGCTTGGCACTCGGGCGCTAGGCGTGGGGCGCCAGCGCCTCACGTGCTTGGCACGCGGGCGCCAATAGGAAAAGGGGGGCTTAGCTCCCTATACTAGGAGTTGTACTCCCAATTGACTTTTGGAGTTAAACTCCTAAAAAAGGGGACAAATCTCACGTGCTTGGCATGCAGGAGCTGGGCTCCAGCAAGAAAAAGGAAGGGCTTAGCCCCCTATACTGGGAGTTGTACTCTCAATTGACTTTTAAAGTTAAACTCCTAAAAAAAGAGACAAAGGGGCTTAGCCCCCTGCACTGGGAATTGTACCCCTGCACTGCGAGTTGTACTCCCAATTGACTTTTGGAATTAAACTCCTAAAAAAAGAATTTATTATTATTATTATTATTTATTTATTGTGGAGTTAAACTTCTAAGAGATTTTTGGAGCTAATGAAAGTGGACCCCTTTCTTCTTTCTTGAGCCCTGGATCTTCCTAAAGTGGGATTCTTGAGGATGAGTCTCCTTCTTCCTCCTCTCTGTTGGCTGGATCTTGGGGGGAAAAGGGGACGTGACTTAAAAATCTCCCCTTTTAGAGATCCGATGGAAGATCTGAGCTCCCCTTTATGGGTTTCATAGTGAAAAACTATTCCTTTTTGGGAAAAGAAGGGTGAAACTCTTGATTTAATTTAAGAAAAAGAAAGAAGGTTTAGAATCTTGAGGGAGAAGGAGGTATAGAACCCTAATTTTTTTTTAGAGAGAAAAATTTATCTTTAGATTTTTTCATCATGTAGCCTTTATAGGCAACACACTTTACATATAGCCTCTTGGGTTTTGCCAAATGGCACTTGTGTCACCCCATGCCTTATATGCTTATTTCTTTTTGCACATAAGCCATGGGGTTTACAAAATTTTGGCTTTCTGCCCATTTTACATACATTTATTTCTTAAAATTACATTTAAACTAATTTATTGCATCCTTTTTGGCATGGAGCTGGCCTCTTCCATGCTTGGCCTTGACTTGGGCTTGGGCCCACTTAGCTTGGGCTCAGACCCACTTGACTTGGGGCTCGACCTTGGTTTTGACTTAGTCGATCGGGGTGAAACTTTTGACCCCAACAATCGCCTTTTCACCGCTTCGTCTAGGAGGAACGTAGAAAGTCTGTAGTTCTTGTACGCTGTATGTATGGAGCGCATCAAGTTCCTTGTAATGCTGAGGCGGAGCTATTTTGATTTGCATACACTGATCTACTTAGTCAAGGGTTTGCACTGACAAACGGATGGAGAACGCTGTGTTGGCCTCATCCTTAGAGTCGCTGCCAAAGACCAGAATAGGGGTAGATGGTCCGGGCCTGTTGTTTTCTTTCTGGGGTTGCCTCGAGTAGACTATTTCTTCATCTTCCTCGGAATCGCTCCCTCCCAAAGATCGGGATAGTGTCGACGGACTTCTGTTTATCCTCTGGCTTATGACACTTTTCTGTATCTTCGAAGTCTGTAAGAAGTACTTTGTGTCTTCATATTTCCAAATCTCGTTTACGGAGAATGGATTTAGCTCCCCTGTGACGGTGCATTCCAAACCATCCTTGAAATACTTCATACACTGATGCTGTACAGAAGGGATGACGTTGCACTCATGCAACCGGGGCCTGCCGAGCAAAGCATTATAGCAAGTCTTGGCGTCAATGACGTGAAATTTGATGTCAGTGACGAGCAACCCGAAGCGTAACGTCAGTATTACGGACCCAAGCGTCCGTGACGACTGTGAGTCGAATCCGGAGATGGTAATTTTGTCACGGAGGATCTGTTGTCGACAAGGATTTTCCCTATCTTGATGTCGTGGCAGTACCCGGTGACGTATAATGGGCGATTATGTTCGCACGTACCGAGGAGGATATCTTCATCGCCGAATGTAATGTCAGCCATGTGGACCTCTGCTAGTTCATCTTTCATCTTCTCTTCCGCGAGGAAAGATTGGAACTGATATGGCTCCTGTAATGCCTTGATCTGAGAATCTGACGTCTCTTTGGACATGAGGAGAGCATCCAGTATGCTCTGTTGAGAGGGTATTTTCGTCAAATGTGCCAGGATGTTGTAATCCACATTGTTTTTCTTAGGCGGGTCCCTTGCTGCGAGCTCTTTGACAACTCCATCGTCGAGGGAAATTTCCTCAGGGATTTTTTCTTTCCCTTTGTCCTTTTTGCTCGAACCTTTGTTTGTAGGTCCGAGATTCTTTTTAGGCAGCTTGCGGTTACGCAGCTGAATATTCTCGCAGTTCTTATCCTCCTCTTCTTTTTCGGAGGTGGAGTCTTTGAAGAGAGGGCTGAGGGGTATTTCGTCCTCAGAATTGCTCCCGAAAGTAAGAACTTGGGGTTTCCCCCCTTCTGAACTGGTACCAACCATATGATAGTTGCCAGTCATTTTTTAATGCGCATCTGTCACACTCTTTTGCCATCGACGAACTTCATGCTTCATCTTCTTGAAGTGTTTTTGATGAGCAACATATCCTTGTCACCACTTCCTGAAGGTACTACATTCTTCGGTGGGGTGGGTAACCCTCCGATGATACAGACAGTAGTTTGGATATGAATCCTCTTCGTTGAGGCATATGACCCTGGGAGTGTTTCTTACGAGAGGTGGCAGTTTCATTCCCTTTGACAGGGTTTTGGCGAACCGCTTCTCTGCCTTGATCCTGCTCTTATTTGTCGCTGGTATGCTTTGGTTTGGTTGGAGTACTTTACGACTCCACTTTGCAACAGCTTCTTCATCCTGACGCCGACGCTTAGCCTTTTCCTATATGGCTATTTTGCATTCTCGGTCAGCTTTGGTTTTTCGAAAGGCTTTGTTTAACAGCCTATCGATCGGGTCTTCTGGCAGTTTCGGGGATTTTAGCGCCGATTCTGCCCCAAGTTCTTTTGTGTTGTTTTCTGATGCTAAGGGAGTTTCTTCGTCATTTAACAATGAATGGGAGACCATGTGGCAACTTGCTACACAGTCTTCGGTTTCTTTTGATGAGTCATTTTCCTTATCGTTGTCACTATCTTCGTTCTCGAGAATATGTTTGAGGAACTCTTCGAGCGTGACCGTTTCCACGCCTTCTGGTTGTACTCCTCCAGCGTGTTGATGTATTTTTGTAGGTCTGTGCGCTTGTCGTCATACTCAGCAGGCTGCACATGCTTCATGGTCTTCTTTTTTTTCTTCGAAGACTTTGAAGGCTTGACTTGGGGATTTTGCCCTTTGTCAACAATCTTCGGTACGGGACGCGGTTTCAGCATCCCTTCGATGATTTCAAGTTCAAGTGGGCCTTTCCACCTGACTACCGGACATGCCTATAGATTTTTCAGCATTCTTTTGGTTTTACTGAAAGAACGACTTCCCATGGAGTTTCTTCCACGAGCGAGCATGATGCCCCGGCGCATCCACTTTTTTGGGAGTGTGCTTCTGTGGTGGGTTCACCCTCCAGTTCTCAGACAGCGTGAACTTTCCCTGTTGATACTGGTCCTCGACCCAGTTCTTGAAGATGTAGCAATCCTCAATTGGGTGGCTCACCATTCTGTGATAGGAGCAGTAGTTGGGGTTGTTGACATCGCCGGGTTGCGGTGGACGCCGTGGGTCTGGCAATGTAATGAGTTTGTTACGCATTGCTAACTCAAATAGTCTCCTCGTCTAATCACGGGGAAACGAGTAAGTGCGTCCTAGCCTTTCTTTCAGAGATAGGTGTGGACGTGCGTTGTTTTGGCGAGCAGCAGGTTTTAGGCCACTCGGTTGTTGTTGAGTGTTGGCAATGAAGGCCACTTTGCCTTTACCCTTATCATTTCGAGGGTCCTTATTTGAGGAGGAAGGCCCGTGGCCTATCTGGTCCATTTGGGCCAGTTTATCTATCAGAGCCTTGAAGGTGGTCGGTTTGGAGAATGTTATGAACTGGGACACAGTCGTTTGAGGATCTAGGGTCCTGATCAACATGCCCACGGTAGGGGATTCTTCAATGCGCCGTTCGCACTTTGACCATAGGTTCTACCACCGGATCGCATATTGGACCCAGGTTTCTTCTGGCTTTACCCTGGCATTGATTAATGCCGTGATCGGGGTGTGCTCGCTTGCGCTGGCGAAACGCTGTGTGAACAGCCGTTCCATCTCTGTAAATGTTCTCACGGAGTCATTTGGGAGCTCCGAATCCATTCCAAGGCCGTCTCTGACAGGTTGCCAACGAACTGGCAAAGCAACAGTTTGTCGTCGCCTTCAGTGTTGCCGCACAGAGCTCTAAACTGCATGACGTGCTGGTGTGGGTTGCATGTCCCCTTGTACATATGGAACTTGGGGATCGTATATCCCGACAAGTATTTAATTTGGTCATACTAGCCTGGATACTGTCGTCCAGTTCTGACGATGTGGCCAGCCGCTTCATTTGCTTGATGAGCTCTTATTTGTTGAGCTATATAATCATCAAGAGCGGCCTTGGAGATCGTTTCCTCCTTGGCTGTCGATAAGGCCAGAAGAGGGTTTGATATTTCCCCTCTGTCATCCTTGATGATTATCGGCGGATCCTCGGCTGAGGGTTCTAGATGGATCATCATTCCAACCATATCCTGGAATAAGAAAGCTATCTGCTTTATGTTAGCAGCCCACTCAGCAGCTTTCTTGTCCTTTCTTTCAAGCACCCTTCGCAGGAACTCTGTATCGGTCTCCTGCTCCTGGCGTTGTTCGGCTGTTGTGTCCGGGATTTCTTTCTGCCCGGTAAGTGCTTCCATTTTGGTCGGCATCTCCTGGATCTTTTGTTGTTGCTCCTGAGCTTTTGTCAGCGACCGAGTTTGCAGTCGATGTCCAACAGAAGCATAAATTTCTTCTTTCCCGAAAGCCATGTAGACCGTATGCATGATCATGCCCCCAGACTTGGGGCGTTTAGGTCCATCACCTTTGGAATTTGCCGCCGGCGGTGGGATTTTCTCTGGCCTTATCCTTTTGTGGGAGGTCAAAGTTGAAGGAGCCGTTGTAATAAACACCTGTATAGAAGAAGCCTCTCGCTGTATGATGGAGGACTGGTCTTCCTCTTGTCGAGCCTTCGAATACTTTGGTCGACGAGAGTAGTTTTGATCAATCACGGAGTCCTGGAATTTTCGCTAGACCCTATGAATTTGCGAGGAGAGCCGTTGATGGGAGCGCTCCGGCTTTGCTTGCATTGTGGTTTTTGCAGACGGGGGTGATTTCTTTAGCACCGCCGTTGGAGAGTTCTTGTGTACCCTCCTGAGCAGCTCAAAGCTGTTCCCGGTTGGAACATCAGCGTCAACTTCTACCATTGGAGCTGGCGGAGTAAGTCTAGAGGGGGAGTTTCCCCAAGCTTTTCTCATTCGGCACCAGTGGCGACGTCGAGCGTGTCTTGCAAACAGGACCGCCTCAGATTTGGAAGAGACTTCTTCATGCCCTTAGCTTTGCTGAGGGGCTGCTGTTGGCGTCAACCTGTTAAAGACTGACGTCCTTGGCAGAGCTTGAGGAGGAACGACCAATCTTTCAAAGACCGATTTTCTGATGGGGGAAGCTCTTTTGATGGATTCGCCCGTAGTAGGAGTTAGGAGGGCTATCCATTTTGGGGCAGCCCCTTCAGGTATCACGAGCCTCTTTGTGGGCCCGTTTAGGTTCTTGCCCAGCCTGTTGAAAACTGAGACGTCATATTTGGACGGCCCGTTGAGAGGGGTTGTTGTGGTCGCCATTCGATCGAATACCGACCTCTTGGGAGCTTCTTCTTGCAGCGCTGAGACACCGACACCCACTGGTGGGAGCATGGTCCCGAAGAACAACCCAGTAGTGGCTTGCGTTACTTGCCCCACCGGCATTGAAAAGTTAGAGGCCACGTTGGGCCCGTAGGTCACTCCTCCAGTTGGGGTGGAGCGAGAGTTGCTGTTGCAAGAGGTGTTGTTGGAAGCCATTAATTTTCTCTACTTCTGCACAGGAGCAAGACACTAAATTTTAGTACCTCAGATCCAAGGGAAACCATAGTGAACCGTGATTTCTTTCGCGAAAACACGACACACGAAGTGTGGAGTGGAAAGAGGAAAAGGTACCACCGGGCGTGCCAGAATCTGTTCACCACCGAAAGACAGGGACGAACCGGGATGGATCGTCTTGCCTGAATTTGGGGACAAATGCTATTTGGATTTATCCATCCACCTCTCTGAAGATGCCAAGTTGATTTATGACACCATATATCGGAGATTTGGACAGACGTGACCGTTGTAGCAGATTTTATCAGATTTCCCATCATTTTATGAGGGTTTTTTATTGTGGGGATACTCTTCCCTGCAGGCGCAAGCCCCTGCAGTTAATTATGTTACCGCATTGCGATAACCACTTTCTCCTGATCCGGAAGTTCACTTCGTGTCGTATGTGTTTTTGATTGTTTTGATTGCCCGTGGATTGTATACGGAGACTATTTTATGTCATCTCCCGTAGGACGCGGATTAGTCCAAATCCGTATATTTTAGATTTGGGCTTAGGTTTATTTAAGGACTGTTTATCTGGTTTGAGATTAAGATCAACTTAAATATGTGAGTATTTGGGTTCAATTTGTTCTTGCTAAGGATGCGTTAGTCTAATTTGAGATTAAGATCAACTTAGCAAAATTTTAAGGATCGTTTTTATTTAAGATCCAGCAGAAGAGCATTTAGGCTCAGCTGCGAGAAAATCTCAGAGACTTAGCCAATTTGGACCAAGTCTACATAGCTTTTTTCTTTTCAAAAGTGCTAAGCATTTATTTGGGCTCTGTTTGTTCAGCACTTTTCTTTTCATATAAAAGTGCTAAGCACTTATTTAAGCTCTGACGCCGATATGTATGTCATGTGAAGCATTCAATCATGAGCGCTGCCCAATAAATGTTGAGCACTTTCAGTCATTTTGACTAAATGTGAAGTGCTAAGCACTTTTTATGGCGTCCACATGAGGTGCACGTGCGGTGCTGGGCACTTCCCAATTAGTGCTAAGCACTCTGCCGTTTTGGCTGCATATGAAGTGCTAAGCACTTTTATTCAGTGCCCACATGTGTTTCATGTGAGTCGCCGGCCTTCTGTTTTGGGCTTCTGCATGTTTTCACATGAGGCGCTGGGCGCTGTTAAAAGGGGGGTGCCCATGTGAGGCGCTGGTCTTTTTTCCTTTTTTAGAGATTAAATCTCTGTTAATGGTATTTTGACCATTAATTATTACCAAGATCTTCGCTTTTTGAAGATCTGGGATCAGTTTTTAAGAACTAAGTTCTTTTATAGGTTCCTTTCTCCTTTTGTTTTTTTCTTTTGGACTTAGTTCTTTTCTGAATCTTTGATTCTCAAGAACAAGATCTTCGTGATTAGAATTAAATTCTCAACTTATGGGAGACATATCTTATAGATCTCAGATCCAGAGAAAGAACTAAATTCTTTAAAAAGGGTTAAACCCTTAGATGTGATAAAGATATTTTGATCTCTTTTCTTTAACTAAGGTTTTGAGAATGAAGGTCTTCCTCTTTGAGAATTGAATTCTCTGTTCTTTTTGAGAGCACCCGGTATTTTTTCTGTGTCTTTCTGAGACATGAAGTCTCGGGTACTTTATATAGTGAAGGCAAATTGTTAATTGGTTTTGAGAAAATCTCTCATTGAAAGATTCTAATTGATTTAGGGAATTTTACCCATCATTCGATCTTTGATCCATGGACTTCTGTTTTTACCGAATATGATTTTTACTTTTAATGAGATTGGGGAAATATTTTCCCCTATACAAAATTTATTCTGTAAAACTGTCACGACCCGAAATGGCATGTGACTGGTCCTTGAATCATATGAAGTTTATAGGACCCCATCTAATTCAAGTAAGCCAAAATCCCAGAAATCTAAAATCTTTTTAAATGATAAATGAAGAAAAGCTTGTTTAAAAGCAAGTGGTTTAAATAGCATAAGCCGAATTATACGTTTTTAAAATATCAAGTCTTTTCTGAAAATTTCGGCAGAGTTTCTTTTGTAAATACTGGACCCGAACGGGGTATAACATGAATACTATGTACATGAATGATAAAAGGCATCCCCAAGCGGGAGCTAGCTCTTCGTCAATCGACGGTCACAACCACACAAGCAATATAATATACAACGCCGAAGGGCGAGGATCAAAACTGAAAAGAAACTCAAAAACAACATGGAAACCCATAATAATACAACGCTCGACTCTAAGGTCGAAATGATATACAACTAGTCTCTAAGTCTGAAATAAATATACATGTCTGGTTGATGGAGTTACTAGATACAACTGAATAAAATAAGTACAATAGTGGTCACGATGCAAGTGAACCCACCTACCAAAGCAAATCATCCGAAATGGAAGCAGTGTGCCAGCAAAGCCGTAACGAAACCTGTACGGCAAAACCTGCAAGAAACTGTGGCACAACGGGAGTGAGTTGCCAACTCGTGAGTAGAAAACATCACCGAGCAGAAATTGTATGTATGACTCAATTCTAGGTCAATATGATCAATATATATAACCTCAAAATGATAAAGTCTGAAGCATGATAAGGTGGCAAAGGTAAACATCTATACATAAGTGTAATCCCATGTGCTCGTGTCAGTTTCTCAGGTAGCAATATATCACAATAAGAGGTATGAATGCATGAAAATAGAATACAAATAAACGAGAAACTGTTTTCTTGTTTTAGTGAGCTTTCTGTAATTTAAAATGAGGTATCATCAATGAAATCAACATAAATCAGTGTCTAGCATCGACACAAAACATAAATCCCAATATCTCAATATATAGGGCTCCGGCTATCCGGACTGGCCCATATCATAATATCTCAATACCTCAATATCAATATCTGGGGCTCCGGCTATCCAGACTGGCCTTTGGGCTCTGGCTATCCGGACTGGCCCAACTCCGATCGGTATCCTCCGGATATCCGATGAGTCACAATACAATCACCGGTCAGCAATGCTCCCTTGTCACAGGCTCAACGCTGATCAACTGCGATCTTCTTGCCCCGGGGTACCGTACCGGGTCCACCATGCACCCACAGACGGTTCCTACTCCTCCTCGAATTGGGTGTAAGATATCGCTCAAGAGCCGAGAAAACTCATGGTGAACAATCTCAAATCATATCATGAGAAAACCGCAACTTTCGTTTTAAAATGATAACCAGTTTTATAAAATCTTGTGGTTTCTCCAAATCCATAAATCTCATGGAAAACCCAAATCTCAAGAATAAAAGACAATGAATTTAAAAGTATTGGGCTCCAGCAAATCCGGACTGGCCCTAAATAATAATGCGTGACAGTGAATAATAATTTGCATGAAATAGCAAGTAATAAATGCAATGTCTAAACTAGCATATAAAAGCAAGTACGCTAATACCATGTCGAAACTATCAGCTAACAAGCTATGTCAAAGGAATAATATTCTCTAAAGTGTACATGACATGGCAATTACCGATGATAATGTGTGTGAGCCGGCAAGTGTGTGTGCGTGGAATATACGCATCATCAGTAATGGTGCTGGTGTCCTGAGAGCATGATTTCATTAATAGCATATGAAAAAACAATATAAGCATGCAATGCGATGCGAACAACAATAATATGCGGGAGGTGAATAATAAGCACAACAATAACGAATATGCAATAGATAATATGAGTCATATAGTAAACTTCAGTCTAAACTAACAGTCTAATCAAAAGGTAAGGAAACCACCTAAATCTGAGTCGACACACACACACACACACACACAATAGTCGGTGATCCAGCCTCAATAGTATCTCATACGATACCCTGTATAATATGACATTCTCGAGTCAAGAGTGCGAATCTATCATCAATATAGCTCATACGGTAAATCCATCATACGGCATCCCAAACCTGGGTACGGGTCAAAATCACATTTATCTCTTTATTCTCTTGGTATCCTTATCATTACCTCATGATCTGGGGGTACTGATCTACGCCTAGTACATACTGATACCATATATATATATGCATGCGTGTGTATGAAAACACCACGCCTAAAGGACCCGCTAAACATCGTGTCGTATCTCATAATACGAACCACGTCATATTACCAATCTCATGGCATCCAGCCCAATCTCAATCAATTCATCTCCAATCCCAAGTATTATCCTCATAATCCATGTGTGTGTATGTGTGTGTGTATGTGTGTGTGTGTGTGTGTACACGCATACACACACATAGTTCCATACCCATGTATGTGTGTGTGTGTATACATATCCCCATATACGCACAGGTAAATAAAATGAATGTATGTGTGGGTGTGCGTGTATGCAAATCACTACCCTAGGGTTCGCGACTAAACACTAACTTACAAGTACACTATACTAATCCAAAGTCATTCCATATCACATCCGTATATGTATATATATAATATAGATATAACGCATTCGCGTTCTAATACGAAACTGCGGGGATGCTATACGCCATCCACCCGACTTCCCCCGTAGATATATATCTACTCACCTTGCTCTTGCTTGCCGATGCCGATGCTGCCATCCTCTTCTCCATCATCTCGAAATTCTCGTGGGGTACCTATATAGCATAACACATCGCAAATGCGTATTAAAATCAAGTCGGAAACCAAAACGGCACACGTTTCGCTCATAGGTTCAAACCTATAGCCTACGCCTGCAAAACCACTAAACAACCCTCGTCGCTGATGTACAAACGTCAGACGACGAAACACAAAAAGTAATACCAAATCCCAAATTAAAACAAAGTCATAAAACAATGCAGCAACTCAAGAAAATGGTTCCAGATTTTACCTTAGATGAAATTAGCCAAAGTTGCATATGGGAGGGGTCTATTTTACTGGAGATAAAGCCCTGGACCAAACACGAAACCTTAAGTCCCTGCCCTGGCCGCAATTTGCGGCCAGAATGATTAAATCTGCAGCCAAGGGAGGGAATTGGGGTCCTGGGTTTTGGGTATAGGTTCCAGGTTGCCTGCACATCTCTCAGTCTTCGCTAAATATTTTTCAGGTCATCCGGGTGATAGCAGATACCAAAATACATCCCAATTTCCATAAAATCTGCCAATGTCGGGGTTTCAAAGTTTGGGTTTGGGGTTCTATTCTCTGGTTTCAGTCCAATATGATATCATTAAAGGAGGTTTATGTTCACTACTAACCTCAATTTCACTATCACAATTCAATTCAAACCCTAACCCTAAACTTAGAATTTCCAAACCTCTCTAAACATCGCCTAATCGCTTCTAAATATGCATGGGTGCTAAAGCAATGGAAATACTATGCTAATGGTTAAGAGAATACCTCATTTGGCAACTCAAGAATTTTCTTGAGTTGCCCCAAGTGTCAAAAATCCTTGCTTTCTTGGTGCAAAGTGTAGCTAATGGGCTTGTGCATGTTTTTAATGAAGTGGGGATAGAGTTTTGATGATGTTTTGGGGGGTGTTTTGAGGTGATGGAGGAGGGAAGAAGAAGTGGGCTACCATGGTGAAAGAGGAGAGGGAAATGGTGAGGAAATGAGAGGGAAACAAATGGCTAAGGTCAACACAAGACCCCTCACCCTCTCTTCTCTCTCATGCCCATCCCTCATTTCTTTATTCTTTTCCATTTCTTTTCTTTTCTTTTCTTTTGTTATCTTTTCTCTTCATATTAAAACAACAACCATGCAAAAAGAAAATGAAGAAAAGCCATGATAAGAGAATGTGACAAGTGTGAAAAATGACATGTGTATCTCATGTGCACAAAACACGTTTAATGCGCGATTATCGATATTTAATCGCGATTAGCATTAAAATAATGTATAATAAATCGCAAAATTTCATAATTTGTATAAATCACATAAAACACCCTCATTTCAGTAATTTCCATAATTTTCCAAATTTTTCCCAAATTATCGGTATTTAATTATACCGTCTTATTAAATATTCAATATAATATTATTTAATTATAAAAATCCCCAAAAATAATATTTTATTTTTCTGAAATGTTACAGTCTTTCGCCCTTAAAGAAATTCGGTCCCCGAATTTAAATTTAAACCTCTCAAATACTAAAACATTTCAGTAAAAAGATCATGTCGTCGGGGCTCCGAAATCATAAATACATAAAACACATCGTAGCACAATGAATGCTCATGAAAAACGAGTATATCAATGAAAAGCAAAACTCCATCAAGCATCCCGCAATCATTGGAGTCATGGGGAAGACATCAATGTCTAAATCCAATACGAAAACCAACATGATATATATATCGAACTGTACAAGTAAACCTCTGAAGGAAATGCATGCTAAACCTCTTTAAGTCGCTGTGCGATACGCATAACACTGCATAGTGGCGGACGTCTATTGTAAGAAAATAACCATATATGTATATATCTTTTGCTTAACATGCCCGTCCCGCCGTTTTGAAAACAATTTAGAAGGGTTTCCTTGTTTTAAATGTTTTGTGTCATATCAGACACGTAGGTAAATACTGAGACTATAGCTTCCTTTTTGGAAATCCCTTCAATAACTATCAATGCATGCAAAATATATCCAGATACTGTCCTCTGACTAGTCCTGCTCAGTATGAAAACAAATAGTAAATATCATTAAAACGTACTACTCCATAAGAAATCAATCCCAAAACGTGCATAAGAATGCCGCGTGCGTCTGGTGCGCACGGAAATCAAAATCCATGAATGTGCCATACATGTGTATAGAAACAACATTTAAGTGCAATGAGTGTGCACGAAACACTTGTCAGAGGCAACGGTGTGCTTAACAGCAATATCAGGTGCATCTGATATGCACAAAGAATCTCAATTTAGTGCATCCGGTGTGCACCAAAATCGCATCTCATATCATGCGCCCAACATGCGCGAAAATCCAAATCAAGTGCATCCATCATGCATGAATAAAATCTAAATCATGTGCATCCAACATGTACGAAATCACGAAATCTAATATCAAGCACCGAACATGCGCAAAATCCAATCCAAGCGCGTCAAATATGTGCAAGAATCCAATCAGGTGCACAAAGTGCACAAAACAAATATCGAGTATCACAATCGAAATCGACGGTATACAACACGTTTCAATCCTAATCCAAATCAGGTATACCGTGGTATATAATCTCATAACCATGTGCATCAGCGTGCACAAAAGCAAATCAAAATACTAAAAGTGCATGAAAACTATGTCGAAAGTATAAGTCAAATCATATGCATGCCATAGGCATAAAATCACAAATCAATATCTTGAATGACATCAAAACGAAGTCAAGTACAACTGTGGTGTACAAAATACGTATCAATGCACTGAAAGCATATGTGAACTATACCGAGTGCAAAAACCAATTCGTATGCGTACCATATGCACAAAATCAACCCAACTGTATGAAATCCATGAAATCATAAACATGTGCAGCCATGCACAAAACAATATTAAGTGCAATAACTGTGCACAAATCATAAATCAACACAACGGTGTATAAAGTATATCTCAAGTGTAATAACTATGCAAAAAATATAAATACCCAGTAGGTACAACCATGGTGCACGAAAACAAATATCATGAAACTCAGTCATCAAAACTCAATCATGCGAATAGATCGCCCAAAATACCGAAATCAAGTATGTCGGAATAGTTCCGCTCAAACACATCCTCTAAAGATCTATGGCGAACTATCGCGGTCACTCATAATATATCTCGTCGACGATGCCGAACTCTGGCCTGCTGGGTGTGCGTAATATGACCGCTCCTGGGTCCAAGTATTTTCGTATAGTATTCCAGAAAGGTCATGTCGAGCTCTCTCCCAAATCTCATCTCTGCCGAATTGTCCAGATGTTTTCACCCTTTACTATATCTGTTTCTGGTTCCGGAATGGCTGCATACTCATCGCGACTTCTTCTGGAAGATAAATCCATATACAACACCTCTGCATGCGTATCACATCTCTGATGTCGGCGTAGTGGAACGCCATCTCATCAAGATCTCGCACGAACCTCTTACTCCACTTTTCTCTATTGTCGACTGTTTCGGACTCGTCTCTTCGTGGCTGCATGGACTGCGCTCCAACGGCTATACTCGTATTTGGAGTCTCCCAAGCAATGCATCCCATCACATGATATCCGAATGAAGTCGAACCATTCGATCGATTCGTCAAAACCTCATAATCCCCCAAGAGCTCAACATCTTGAGTACAGTATAATAATATCGAGTACATGCCACAGTACTTATGGACCAACCGTAGAAGGGCAAACCCAAGCCTCATTAATGGCACCGCTGAACTGCCGCAAACCCTAAGGTTTAAAGATGTTCTCATGGTCATTATGTCGAGTTAGGGTTTCATTCTTCTAGAGGGTCCGTAGAGTTACTTGCATATTTTCTCCAAATACTTTAAACTTGGAAAATGGGTTTCTGACATTCGATCATCTCTATCGACTCCCAACGTATCTACGTGAAGTCTTATCAAGCAGGAATCAATCAATCTGATGACCTCGTATCGGGATAAGCGAACGAACCACATGTCCTAGTCATTCATCCTCGGATAGCTAGCGATCTTCTATCATATCTCTATGTACAACTCGAACTGCAATAACTCTAACATCTGGGGCAATATCTCGTCGTTCGCAGCAACAACTGGCTCATTCATCTGCATGATGAACAGTGTCTCAATCATCAAGAATAAGCGATACATCAATAGTCATCAAAATCTGGCTAGCCCTTATCAGTGGCCCAATCCTCTGGTGCTGATCTGCACGTCCGAGTAATCTCGTAAAAGCGACCCATCAAACGCTCATGGCGTGAAAACACAATAAAACGACGCCTCTATATGCAATTGTATGTCCCTGGAATCACTCCCTGGTCAGTCCTCGTCCGTGACGAGCTCAGCGAAACCATAAACCAATATTGATGAGGATAGATCATGAATGAATATAATAATGTGCAAGGAAATGTACATCCTAAGGCTTCTTAAGCGGAGTAGCGTATCGTAAGTATGCCGCGGAATATACACACGGTACGTCACTCTCCTTAAGTCACCTACTCCATCACCCAAGGTCAACCTACGTGACGAAAGTTCGGGTCTAATACCCCATCGACTAAGTCTACGTTCCGTAAGGTCAAGCCTAGATTCCGTATATATACAAACGCCCTAGGCTCCACATAGTCAAATATAGACTCAAACCAATGTTAACCTAGCTCTCTGATACCAACTTTGTCACGACCCGAAATGGCACGTGACTGGCCCTTGAATCATATGAAGTCTATAGGACCCCATCTAATTCAAGTAAGCCAAAAGCCCAAAAATCTAAAACCATTTTAAATGATAAATGAAGGAAAGCTTGTTTAAAAGCAAGTGGTTTAAATAGAATAAGCCGAATTATACGTTTTTAAAACATCAAGTCTTTTCTGAAAATTTCGGCAGAGTTTCCTTTGTAAATACTGGCCCCGAACGGGGTACAACATGAATACTATGTACATGAATGATAAAAGGCATCCCCAAGTAGGAGCTAGCTCTTCGTCAATCAACGGTCACAACCACGCAAGAAATATAATATACAACGCCGAAGGGCGAGAATAAAAACTGAAAGGAAACTCAAAAACAACATTAAAACCCATAATAATACAACGCGCGACTCTAAGGTCGAAATGATATACAACTGGTCTCTAAGTCTGAAATAAATATACATGTCTGGTTGATGGAGTTACTAGATATAACTGAATAAAATAAGTACAATGGTGGTCACGATACAAGTGAACCCACCTACCAAAACAAATCACCCGAAACGGAAGCAGTGTGCCAGCAAAATCGTAACGAAACCTGTACGGCAAAACCTGCAAGAAACTGTGGCACAATGGGGGTGAGTTGCCAACTCGTGAGTAGAAAACATCACCGAACAGAAATCGTATGTATGACTCAATCCTAGGTCAATACGATCAATATATATAACCTCAAAATGATAAAGTCTAAAGCATGATAAGGTGGCAAGGGTAAACATCTATACATAAGTGTAATCTCATGTGCTCGTGTCAGTGCCTCAGGTATCAATATATCACAATAAGAGGTATGAATGCATGAAAACAGAATACAAATAAACGAGAAACTGTTTTCTTGTTTTAGTGAGCTTTCTGTAATTTAAAATGAGGTATCATCAATGAAATCAACATAAATCAGTGTCTAGCATCGACACAAAACATAAATCCCAATATCCCAATATCTAGGGCTCCGGCTATCCGGACTGGCCCATATCATAATATCTCAATACCTCAAGATCAATATCTGGGGTTCCGGCTATCCAGACTGGCCCCTGGGCTTCGGCTATCCGGACTGGCCAAACTTCGATCGGTATCCTCCGGATATCCGACGAGTCACAATACAATCACCGGTCAGCAATGCTCCCCTGTCACAGGCTCAACGCTGATCAACTGCGATCTTCTTGTCCCGGGGTACCGTACCGGGTCCACCATGCACCCACAGACGGTTCCTACTCCTCCTCGAATTGGGTGTAAGATATCGCTCAAGAGCCGAGAAAACTCATGGTGAACAATCACAAATCATATCATGAGAAAACCACAACTTTCGTTTTAAAATAATAACCAGTTTTATAAAATCTTGCGGTTTCTCCAAATCCATAAATCTCATGGAAAACCTAAATCTCGAGAATAAAATACAATGAATTTAAAAGTATTGGGCTCCGGCAAATCCGGATTGGCCCTAAATAATAATGCATGACAGTGAATAATAATATGCATGAAATAGCAAGTAATAAATGCAATGTCTAAACTAGCATATAAAAGCAAGTACGCTAATACCATGTCGAAACTATCAGCTAACAAGATTTGTCAAAGGAATAATATTCTCTAAAGTGTACGTGACATGGCAATTACCGATGGTGATGTGTATGAGCCGGCAAGTTTGTGTACGTGGAACATACGCATCATCAGTAATGGTGCTGGTATCCTGAGAGCATGATTTCATTAATAGCATATGAAAATACAATATAAGCATGCAATGCGATGCGAACAACAATAATATGCGGGAGCTGAATAATAAGCACAACAATAATGAATATGCAATAGATAATATAAGTCATATAGTAAACCACAGGTCTAAACTAACAGTCTAATCAAAAGGTAAGGAAACCACCTAAATCTGAATCAACACACACACACACACACACACACACACAATCACACACACAGACACACATAATAGTCGGTGATCCTGCCTCAATAGTATCCGATACGATACCCTATATAATATGACATCCTCGAGTCAAGAGTGCAGATCTATCATCAATATTGCTCGTACGGTAAATCCATCGTGCGACATCCCAAACCTGGGTACGGGTCAAAATCACATTTATCTCTTTATTCTCTTGGTATCCTTATCATTACCTCATGATCTGGGGGTACTGATCTACATCTAGTACATATTGATACCATCTATATATATGCATGCGTGTGTATGAAAACACCACGCCAAAAGGACCCGCTAAACATCGTGTCGTATCTCATAATACGAACCACGTCATATTACCAATCTCATGGCATCCAGCCCAATCTCAATCGATTCATCTCCAATCCCAAGTACTATCCTCATAATCCATATATATGTATACGTATACACACACACACACACACACACACACAGTCCCATACCCATGTGTGTGTGTATATATATACATATCCTCATATACGCACAGGTAAATAAAATGAATGTATGTGTGGGTGTGCGTGTATGCAAATCACTACCCTAGAGTTCGCGACTAAACACTAACTTACAAGTACACTATACTAATCCAAAGTCATTCCATATCACATCCGTATATGTATATATATAATATATATATAACGCATTCGCGTTCTAATACAAAACTGTGGGGGTGCTATACGCCATCCATCCGACTTCCCCCGTAGATATATATCTACTCACCTTACTCTTGCTTGCCAATGTCGATGCCGCCATCCTTTTCTCCATCGTCTCTAAATCCTCGTGGGGTACCTACATAGCATAACACATCGCAACTGCGTATTAAAATCAAGTCGGAAACCAAAACGGCACACGTTTCGCTCATAGGTTAAAACCTATAGCCTACGCCTGCAAAACCACTAAACAACCTCCGTCGCTGACGTACAAACGTCAGACGACGAAACACAAAAACTAATACCAAATCCCAAATTAAAACAAAGTCGCAAAACAATGCAGCAACTCAAGAAAATGGTTCCAGATTTTACCCTAGACGAAATTAGCCAAAGTTGCATATGGGAGGGGTCTATTTTACTGGAGATAAAGCCATGGACCAAACACAAAGCCCTAAGTCCCTGCTCTGGCCGCAATTTGCGGCCAGAATGATTAAATCTGCGGCCAAGGGAGGGAATTGGGGTCCTGGGTTTTGGGTATAGGTTCTAGGTTGCCTGCACATCTCTCAGTCTTCGCTAAATATTTTTCAGGTCACCCGGGTGATATCAGATACCAAAATACATCCCAATTTCCATAAAATCTGCCGATGTCGGGGTTTCAAAGTTTGGGTTTGGGGTTCTATTCTCTGGTTTCAGTCCAATATGATATCATTAAAGGGGGTTTAAGTTCACTACTAACCTCAATTTCACTATCACAATTCAATTCAAACCCTAACCCTAAACTTAGAATTTCCAAACCTCTCTAAATATCGCCTAATCGCTTCTAAACATGCATGGGTGTTAAAGCAATGGAAATACTATGCTAATGGTTAAGAGAATACCTCATTTGGCAACTCAAGAATTTTCTTGAGTTGCCCCAAGTGTCCAAAATCCTTGCTTTCTTGGTCCAAAGTGTAGCTATTGGACTTGTGCATGTTTTTAATGAAGTGGGGATGGAGTTTTGATGATGTTTTGGGGGTGTTTTGAGGTGATGGAGGAGGGAAGAAGGAGAGGGTTGCCATGGTGAAAGAGGAGAGGGAAATGGTGAGGAAAGGAGAGGGAAACAAATGGCTAAGGTCAACACAAGACCCCTCACCCTCTCTTCTCTTTCATGTCCATCCCTCATTTCTTTATTCTTTTCCATTTCTTTTCTTTTCTTTTCTTTAGTTATCTTTTCTCTTCATATTAAAACAACAACCATGCAAACAGAAAATGAAGAAAAGCCATGATAAGAGAATGTGACAAGTGTGAAAAATGACATGTGCATGTCATGTGCACAAAATACGTTTAAAGCGCGATTAGCGATATTTAATCGCAATTAGCATTAAAATAGTGTATAATAAATTGTAAAATTTCATAATTTGCATAAATCACATAAAGCATCCTCATTTCAGTAATTTCCATAATTTTCCAAATTTTCCCCAAATTATCGGTATTTAATTATACCGCCTTATTAAATATTCAATATAATATTATTTAATTATAAAAATCCCCAAAAGTAATATTTTATTTTTCTGAAATACTACAAAAACAGTGATTTTTTAATCACCATTGGATTTTTAATCCAAGGGTTCTCTATTTTATATAGAGCATTTTTTTTTATTTAGAAAGATTGAGAGAATATGTTCCAAAATAGAATTTTATTCTATAATTGGATTTTTGATCCAACCGAGAGTATCTTTCTTATTTTAGAAAGATTTGGGAAATATTTTCACCCAACAAAATTTAATTCTGTATTTTGATGATTTATCATCTCCGATGGATTTTTGATCCAACGGCTCTGTTCAACAGGGAGTATTATAGAATTTTAATTCTACCTGGGCGCTAGCGCTCACGTGTTATGCACGTAGACACTACTTAAGAATTTAATTCTTATAATTGGTATTTATGTGCTTTGCACATTGGCGCTCGTGTGAGGAGTACATGCGACACCATCTAAGAGTTTAACTCTAATGTAATGAACACTTCTGTGCTTTGCACATTGGCACCCATGTGATGAGCATGTGAGGCGCCACCATAGGATTTAATCCTATAAGATTGGATCTAGTGCTGGCGCCCTCATGGAGAGCACGTGAGGCACTGCCTCATTGAATTCAACAGAGCTTTACTCTTTTTTAGGTTAAATATATTGGGGAAACAATAAAACACTGTTAAAGACTTTAGTAAATATGGGTTTAAGCGGGATCAATTCTCTTGAGCCTCGGTGATCTGGAGAAAGCGAGTGCTTTCTTATTTAAGGTAGAAAAAATTAACAGTGTTATCAATAGTAATTGTCTTGGAAAAAGACACAAATCCTGCCGTCCATGTGCAGCAGTTACCGATAACTCCCGAACATAATTCAGGATCCAAATCAGTTCTAAGTGTCTGACTCAAGTCTGAGTCTAAATCAAACTTGAATTCAAGTCAAACCAGAATCCAATTCAAACATGAATCCAAACCCTAACATGTATACTTGAACCTGAACCTGAATACCAGAATAATATCAACATGCAAACATGACTTGACTTGACCGAACCATGGCTATAACTTGACTTGATTACATGACTACTTATTTACATTCCGAACCTGATTATATGAACAACATATATCCATAGCCTCGGCAAATCTGATAATTATAATCTATACAATACATTACACGGGCTTAACGGGGTAGATTGGTACGGAATGCATTAAAAGTGGCATGATGATGGTCACTAAAAGACACCTATATGAACTCTCATGCCGTTGTCCTATGGATTTTAACGGGGCCTTGTACTTACATGTTGGACTCCTCTCGTATACACTGGACAGTTGGAATCCTCTCGTATATACTGATATTTTCTGTACCAAGCTACAAACAACTATATTAGAGTAATAAACTGATAAATGTATAACTTAACAATTTCCTTGCACATTACTTGTTATATTCCTTCCCTTCTTTTGGGACTTACCGAACGATAGTTCGCTGATGACATTCCTGTCTATTTCTTTCTTTAGAATGTTCGTCAGGAGGACAGGATCCTCAAGAGATCAAGCCCAGTCAGGAGTACTTGGATCAGATTGAGGCACGGCTAGACTACTAGCTTTACTTGTACTTATCTTCTAATTTGTATGCCACTGTTTAGGTATTGCTTTTATCATTGTACATTTTCTTTTCAAAATCAGTTGTATTGTAAAGATGAATGTAAATAAAAGTCGTTGTTCATTATATATCTCTTGTCATTTCTTATGCATTTTATATATTGCTAATTTACGCTTAACGTATTTATTTCTGAGTAAATACGTCGCGTGTCCGCCATGTCTCCTCAGGAAAATTCCTAGGATTCATCATACGGCACCGGAGTATCGAAATCGATCCCTCAAAGATCAAGGCGATTATGGAAATGCCCATGTCAAAAAGTCTCAGACAATTGCGGACTCTTTAAGGAAAGCTCGCATATATCCGGCGGTTGATAGCCAACCTCTCCAGAAAATACCGTCCCTACAGTCATTTAATGAAGAAGGGGACCCCGTTCATTTGGGATCAAAAGTGCCAAAATGCACTAGACGAAATCAAGCAATACCAGCAAAATCCGCCGGTATTGACCGCTTCGGTTAATGGAAAATCTATTATCCTATATACAACAGCCCTTGAGGGCTCTCTAGGCGAGCTATGGGCAAAAGAGAACGATCAGGGAAAAGGAGAGAGCTTTGTATTATTTGAGTCGAGTTCTCCTGGGGGCAGAAAACAACTACTCCCCCATCGAAAAGGGCACCGATCTTCACGATAACGAAACTCAGACATTACGCCATGGCACATGAGGTCCATCTCATATCAAAGATGGATCCTCTCAAATATCTGATGTCAAGGGCCATACTAACGGGAAGGCTTGTCAAATGGGCCCTCCTCCTGATGGAGTTCTCGATAACGTATCGACCCTTTAAAACAGTGAAAGGCTGGGCCATTGCCGATTGTCTTGCTGAGCATCCGATACCAGCCGACTCCCTCTTAAATTGCGAGTTGCCAGATGAACATGCGTTCGACACAATCGAAGAAGAGAAGGAAGAAAATGATTCCCAATGGGAACTCTACTTCGATGGAGCATCTTCCATGAATAGGCGAAAGCGAAACACCCCCATAATCAAAGCCGGGGTGGGACTTATCTTCGTGACTCTGCAAGGAGGGATATTGCGTTACACCCTCTTCTTAACGGAACCAAGGACTAATAACGAAGCTGAATATGAAGCTTTGATAGCAGGTCTCGAGATCGCTGTTGACATGGGAATCAAAGACCTCCTCATATATGGAGACTCCCAGCTGATCGTTAGCCAAGTAAATGGCGACTATCATACATGCAAACCAGAGCTGATAAAGTACGGAGAAAAAGTGCGGCAACTGCTGATACAAATCCCCTCCTACATCTGGAGAGTATACCGCGTGCATAAAACAGTAAGGCGGATGCATTGGCCAAATTGGCTAAGGAATTGGCCAACGAAGACCTTGACGACGTAAGGATCATTTTGTAAAGCTGCAGGGTTCTCGCGCCAACAGAAATATCCTTGGAAGACTTAACAGAGCTATCTGAAGGAAAAGGAACAACCGAACAAGTAACCCTTCAAATAAGGGACAATGAAAAGGTCAACGATTGGAGGAAAGTTTTCATTGACTACTTCAAATCCCAACAAACGCCCAAAAATGCGTCGTCTAGACATTAGCTCATGAAACAAGTTCTGTCTTTCGCCTTCGTCAATGACACTCTATATAAGAGATCGTTTGACTGTTTGTGGATAAGATGCCTGGGACCAGAAGAAGCGAAGAGAGTCGTCCAAGAAACTCACGACGGACTCTGCGGCTCTCATTAAGCTGGGCCAAAGATGAAGCTGAAGATAAAAAGAATGGGTTACTATTGGCCCACGATGATCCAGGACTACCTCGAATATGCGAAGCAGTATCACTCATGCCAAATCTACATGGACTTCATTCACCAATATCCAAATCCACTACACCCAACAGTGGCTAGCTGGTCGTTCGAAATGTGGGGAGCCGATATAATTGGCCCCATTGAACCAGCATCGTCCAAAGGACATCGGTTCATTCTGGCAACGACTGACTACTTTTTTAAGTGGGGCAGTACCACTAAGGGAGGTGAAGATGGAGAATATCCTCCATTTCTTCAGGACACATGTCATTTATCGGTTCGGCACTCAGCGATGAATTATCTCGGATAATGGGCCAGCTTATAGAAGCCATAAAATCAGCCGCTTCGCACAACAGAATAAGATAGATTGGAGATACTCTTCAGTCTATAATTCTCGTGCCAACGGTCTAGCTAAAGCTTTCAACAAGACCTTAATAAAGATTATAAAGAAAATAGTGTCCAGAAAAAAAAGAGACTGGCACGAAACGCTGCATGAAGCTCTCTTGGCGTACTGAACAGCGTTCAAAATGGCCACGAATACAACACCATACCGTTGGTATTCAGCACGGAAGCAGTGCTTCCCCTAGAAATAGAATCCCCTTCTCTATAAGTAGCGGTTCAATACGAGATGATAGATGAAGAAAACGCTCATCTTCAGCTTAAGGAGCTCGATACCCTCGACGAAACTCGCCTTATATCACAGCAAAATCTGGAGGCTTATAAGACAAGGATGACGAGGTCATACAAAAAACTGACCAGGCCGAGAACATTCCGCCAAGGCGAGCCCGTGCTAGTTGTCAAAAGACTCATGATCCCCAACCGTGCAAAACAGGGAAAATTCGAGCCGAACTATGAAGGCCCGTGCATCATAGACAAAATCTACCAAGGTGGAGCCTACCTACTCATGGATATGCATGGCGAAAGACCCTTCCGGCCAATAAACGGCTAATTCCTCAAAAAATACTACGCTGACGAGTCACGACTTAGGTCAATGATAGATAACGACACTCATGTCCGCTCGCTATCTTCCTGAGTTAGAACTCTGAGAGTAGTATGCAAAGAAGCTCTGTCGCCTCAAACATGGCGATGAAAGACTGAGATGTCCCTAAACTAGAATCTCGCCTCAAACATGGTGACATCGGACCAAGATGTCTCTAAACTAACAACGGACCGAGATGTCCCTAAACTAGAACTTCGCCTCAAATATGGCGACAATAGACCGAAAAGTCCATAAACTAAAATTTCGCCTCAAACATGGCGATAATGGACCGGAACGTCCCTAAACTAGTGTATCGCCCTAAATATGGTGATACGCTCCCTTGAAATCTATATTACAATCGAAGTCCTAACGGCGAAGGTTGCAACTTAAGTCCCACTGGCTATACAGCTACTCTAGCGATGAAGCCACCCCCAAATCCCACCGGCAAAAAGATGGGTCACCTGCGACGATGCTACTTTTGAGAGTTTCACCAAAAAAAAAACAGTATGTCCACAAGCAAAATGGTCACGGATGAAAACCCGAAAGGACGCCGTGAGTAAAAACAGCAGGACTGCCGGCGATTTTGTGAAAACCCTAAAAGGACGCAAACTCAGAAAATAAAAAAATTCATATGCACTTGCAAGGTCCTCTCGACCTTGTGAGGAGAAAATACCTGTGTGAGATCTTTACGACTCACAAAGGAGCAACACACTTAGAAATCCTCATGATTTCTAAGGAGAAATTACACTTACGGAATCTTCACGACTCGTAAGGAAAATTCCCCCTATGAGACCCTCACGGCTTGTAGAATTCAAAAGCCTTAAACTACAAGGATCTGAACCTGTTCTTAAGCCGTCATATCCCCCAAGTTGGCCTACAAGCTGTCCAATATCGACCCTTGTATACAATCCACGTGCATAAATAAATATATCTCCCACCAAGTTCCACTAATGACGAGGAGTGTCCCCATATGGTGAATGGCAGTTGTAAGTCCTCTCGACTTACAAGGAGAAAACACTTTTATAAGATCCTTATGACTTACAAGAGAAAACACACTTAGCAATTCTCACGACTTCTAAGGAGAAAATACACCAACGAGTTCCTCTCGACTCGTAGGGAGAAATACCTTTATGAGACCCTTACGGGTCATAAAGTCAAAAACCCTTAGTCGACAGGATCCTAATCCTGTTTACTAAGCCATCCTTGTTCAAATCGACAAAGGCAAATGATGATTTGCTCCTGGAAATATTCCAGAGGTAGCGATGCTGATACCTAAATAGGTATCAAGCTCTATGTCCTCTCAAGCAAATGATGATTCGCTCCTGGCAATATTCTAGTTGCAGTGATGCTGATGCCAAGATTTGTATCAGATCTCAAGTTCCTAACTCGTAATAAAACTCAGCGAGTCGCAAAAAAAATGAGTATGAAAAAGCCGAAATATTTGGTTAACTCGCAATAAAAAGTAGCGAGTAAAAGAATAAAAAAATACATAGCCGAAATGATTAGGCAACTCGCGATGAAAAGCAGTGAGTAAAATCAAAAACAGCCAAAATGATTTGGCACCGCGATAAATAGCCGAAATGATTGGGCAATCGCGACTCTCGTGATATAAAAAGCTGAAAAAATAGAGTATCGCGAAAATAAAAAAAATTCGGCACAAATGAAGAGGGAACCATATTTTCCCACCGGGCTTCATCAAATGGAGAGCCAGATCTTGACGGCAACATCTATAGCCTAGAGATCAGCTCGACGTTCATTCTCGGTGAAGATGCGACGTCAACAAAGGCTCTAAGAAGCCAAATAAAAAAGGAGTAACGGAAAAATCCAAACTCCAGTTCGATGTGATTCTCATGCTAGCAGGATGCAGACGAAACGTCAACAAAGGCTCCAAGGAACCAAATCAAAAAAGAGTGACGGCAAAATCCTAACTCCAGCTCGACTGTTTCTCATGCTAGCTGGATGCAGACACGACGTCAACAAAGACCCAAGAGTCAACTAGAAATGGAGTCACGACGAAATCCTAGCTCCAAGTCTTGACAGTTCATATTCAACCCAGAGATTATCTCGACGTTCCCCTTCATTTCAGCAGGATGCAGACGCAACTATCAAATGAAATTCGAGCAATGGCATATTCCTAGGACTTCGATTGCAATTCATACAGCATAGAGGTTCTACAAATATCTACCCTACTTCAACAAAGAAACGGCACGACATCGTTAAAACAAAAATGAAGTGACGGCATATTCCCAGCTTCGGGTCTCGACGGCAACTCATATAAAGCCTAAAAGACCATCGAAGATCATCCCACACCAGAGTGGAGTGGTTATGACTCATCAGGGCTCCAAATTGAGCCTCACCTTAAGTAAAAAGCGTCATGGCAAATTCCTAACGTTTGCTCTTCCGACAGTGATATGACCTAAGGAGATTACTTGAAGACGTCTTGTCCAACCCCCGAAGGGATCAGAGACACGACAGTCGCGGGGCTACTCGAACAGTGGCTTAAAACTGCATATCGAGGAATACATCAGCCAACGCGGTCGGTTGTGCTCAGCTGTTCCCAGTAACAGGTCTTCATCTTTAAATGTAACTGCGGCTGTATGCATAGTGTACTAGGCTTCTTTCATATCAATTTCTGCAAAGCGAGCCTGGTATCGCTCGAGGTTTTGTAAAGCGTGAATGAAAACGGCTATAAGCTCCTTAGATAAGACCAAGGCATCGTAGATGCTCAAGAAAGACAGAAGCTTTCGAAGATGAGCCAAGACATTACAGTCCACCGAGGAAGGACTCGAATTTTCATGAGACGGCTCTCCGCCATCTTCTTCATTAGAGACTTGTTTTTCCTTCCCTTTTGGGGCATTGCTTGATTTGGCGGTAGAGCCCTGCCGCTTCTGAGCTAGATTTGGTTAGCCTTTATGGCGAGCTCCTCGTCCTCTTCGGGAAAACAGAGCTCCTCCTCAGAGTCGCTACCAAGATGGATGGCGTAGCAGGTCACTATAGGGATCTCTTCATTGGAGTCTTCTTCTAGCTCCTCCAGAATCGCAGCTACTTTTACAGGGAATAACTCATTTAATTGAATTAGAATTCTTTCCTTCTGTTCGTAGTCTTCGAGAGAATCAATATATTTTTGAATGGTCGATCTCCCTGCACTCTCTGTTTCGTGTCGAGCTGCACTTTTCTTCTTCTTGAGCTTTTTGGATTTTGAGCCTGATTGAGTTAAATTGGTAGCTGGAACGGTAGGTTCCATCTACATTTCCCATTCCGTTCTGGGCTCTTTCTAAAGTAGCTTTAGCATTTTCTTCATCTTTTTAGACATGTGCATGCTCCATGAAAGCTGCGATGAGTCAGTTTCATTCTTCAGGTTAGCGGGTTCAGCTGTCTGTTCCCAGAAAGCTTCAGCTTGTATCTGTATGAAGTTGTTGGTTGCTGCTTGATTGTTCACCAACACACTCTTGAACAACTCGATATCCTCAGTCTTGTACTGCTTCTCAACCCATTCTTTAAAAATATAGAAATCCTCGATCGCATGGTTCACTACTCGATGGTACGGGCAATATAGAGGATTGTCGGTCATTTTTGCTTCGTGAGGTCGACTCTAGCAATTGTTGACCATTGTTCAATGCATCTTTTAATATCTTGAGGACCTTGTCCCTTCTGAAAGAGTAAACCTTGTTCTTTTTCTCCTCTAGGGAAGGCCCTTCTCCTCCCAGCACTGGCTTTCGAGACCGGTTAGTTTTGGATTCGCCTGCCTTTCGCTTGTGTTCATTATCGGATGCATTGAAGACATTGGTATTGCTGGAATTCCTGCTTCTACGGTTGTCGTCCCTCTTGCTCTTCCAAGTCTTGTCTCTTTGAGAGTCTAGGATAGACTCTTACTCCGAGCGTTCCAGTATTTAGACATTCTTGGTCAGCTCCTGAAACGTCTCGAGGCCTGCTGTACACAAGAATGGGACCATCCAATTGCTGAGGTTCCCAATAAGGAGGTTGACGGTCTGGTCCTGCTCTAGCGGCGGTTCGCACTTGACAGTGAGGTTGTGCCATCGGGAAATAAAATCCGTGCTGCTTTTGTTTTTCCCCGGCTTGGTTCTCACGAGGTCAGCGATGGAGATTTTTTCACTAACACTCATGAATCTTTGCTGAAACAGAGACTCCATTTAGGCGAAAGTAGTGACGGACCAATCTGGTATGCTTATGTACCAGTCGAAAGCGACACCAGTCAGGCTGTTGACAAACTGACAAAGAAGGAGCGCATCATTGCCCCCTATATTTCCACACGACGCTTTAAAATGGACGACGTGCTGATTTGTGTTTCCCGTCCCGTCAAATCTTCCGAACTTAGGAATGACATAGCCGCTGGGGAACTCGATCAGATCGTACTGTGAGGAACATGGCCGCCCACTGCTGCAAATTTCTTTATGAGCTTCGGCTTCGGCCACCAATGTTTTAACCTTGTTGGTGACCAAATCCATTATCCAATCTTGTGTTAGCGGGATAGTGCTATCTGGGGCCAAGGCATCCCCAGAAGCGGAATGTGGCCCGCTTTCGTGCGACTGACCCAATCTTGGACCTAAGGAGGCATGCATCGGTTGCTTCGGTTTGTCATCACCCGGCTCATGAGTAGAGACATGTGCCTGATTGGAAAGCGCTCGAGCAATTTGAGCCATGAGCTGCATCACAAAATTCATCGGGTCATCGATTTTGGAGTAAATCTTGACCATTTCTTTAACTTTGCTCCTGAGATGTTTTCGAAGCTCTTGAAGCAGCTCTTGCTCTGCGGTCCTGGGATGGAAAGTCGACTCTTCTTCGCTGTCCGAGCTTTATTCCGCTTGGACTAAGGGGTCCTTCTGCCTATCGGCCTCATCAAGAGGGTTTTCATCGTTCAGCAGAGGCGGCTGATCTTAGGAAATGGCAACTACATTCAAGCCAGATTGGGCTTGAGATATGGTGGCCCCATCCCTGCTTTTGCTGCGCAAGTTATCGCTAGGTCGTATACCTGCTATATAGACCGTATGGATAACATATCCGGCCGTCTTTTCATTATTGGCAGCGGATTTCATGGACCACTGTCGTGGCCGTTCTGTTTTGGTAACGGACAATCGATTAAAGATGGCTGGCCTGATCGGATTCTTGAGTAGTGCCGACGCTTCTTTTCTGTATTTGCCCCACTACTTTCATGTGGCACAGAGCGCCCAAGTCCCAGAACAGGAGCTCCCCACGGCGAAACACTTGGACGCACAAGTCCCAAATCAAGCAACTCTTGCAATTGACCTTTAATCTCTCTAAGCTCTGCTGGAGCCATCCGATAAGGCGGTATAGAGATAGACTCCGTGCCAGGAATCAGATCAATGCAGAACTCAATATCGCGCTCTGGCGGCAACTCAGGTAACTCATTGGGAAAGACATCGGGAAACTCTCACACGGTAGGAACCTGGTCCAACGACTCCACTGTGGCTCTAGTATCATGAATGAAAGCCAAGAATCCCCGACATCCCCTCCTCAAAAGCCGACTAGCGCACAGGACAGAAATCAAACTGTGAGGGGCGGCACCACGGTCCCCCTGCACAACAAACGCTGACTCGCCGGGAAAACAAAACCTAACGGTCTTCTCGCGGCGGTCCACGGACGCGTAGCAAGTAGCTAACCAGTCCATGCCCAGTAAAACGTCGAAGTCCAATATCTCAAGAAGGATCAAGTCGACGGGAAAAACTCTGTCCCCTATACGGACATCACACGATCGGAACACGTGTCGTGCAACAAATGACTTTCCTACAGGAGTAGCCACGACCAGTGGCTGATCTAGCCAACACGACTCTCGGCCTAACCTCGGCACGAAGTGCGTAGAAACATACGAATGCGTAGATCCCGGATCAAAAAGAACATGTGCATCAGAAGAACAAAAAGAAAGGATACCTGAAACCACAGGATTGGACGCCTGAGCGTCCTGGTGAGTCAAGGTAAATACCCGAGCATGTCCTCTACCGGCAACTGGCTGACCTCCGCCTCTACCACCCCGCCCTCTCGATATAAAACCCCCGCAACCCCGACCTCTCTGCACAAGAGTCTGACGCGGAGCAACAACCGGCATAAGGGGCAACGCCCTCTAAGGTAGAGAAGGTGGTAAGGTAACCTGCGGTACAGCTGCCTCGCTCATATGTGGCTCAGCACAATCTCGAACCCGATGACCCATACTCCCACACCGGTAACATCCAGATACAAACTGCCAACCCTCCTGAGGGTAAGAGCTAAAAAGCCGACCTCGTCCCGAACCTCCACTATCTGAATGAGAACTGTCACGACGTCTAAACGCCCGCTTCACTGACGGATCACCAGTACGAACCTTCTTCGGTTCCGGAGCAATTGACGGCTCAGAAAGACGCTCCTCAACCAATAGGGCTGCATCCACCGCTGCCGCATATGTGTCGCAATGCTGAATTCTGGTGGCTAGGAACAACTGGGTAAGCAGGCCTCGAACCAACCTCTTCACCCTCATCTCCTCAGTCGCCACCAAGTACGGAGCATACACAGACAGCTCGGTAAACAGTACATCATACTCAGACACCGTCATCCCCGGAGTCTGACGTAACGACTCAAATCGGCGCGCTTGCGCATCCCTGACGCTCGGTGGAAGAAAACGGGCGAGAAACACAATCACAAACCCAGCCCGGGTCATAGGAGCAAGACCCGCAGCTCTGCCCCTCTCCAACGACTCACACCACTTCTGGGCCAGACCCTCCAGACGAAAACTCACGAACTCCACCCATCTCTCGTCGGAGCATCGGAGCGAACGACAAATCCTGGCCATCCGGTCGATAAACGACTGCGGATCCTCAGTAGTATCTGTGCCAGTGAACACCGGAGGCCTCAGCCTCATGAACTCCGTCAGTGACACGGTAATAACCTCCGGAGTTGTAACTGCGACTGCCGGAACTGTAGGCACCATCGTGGTCCCTGCAACGGGTGGAACAACTGCCTGCCCCTGCGCTCGAATGGCCTCTAATAAAGTCCCCATCATCTGGCGTAGGTCCTGCATACCAGCCCCAATCATAGCAATATGCTCCGGTACAACAGGCGTACCGCCCTGGTCAGTCCTCGCCTCAGCCGAGTCCACTCTGACCTCGGCCCTCGCGGCCGTTCTCTGTGCCCTCGTAGTCTTCGGCGGCATATAGGCTGGAAATTGAAACAAGATTCGATAAGGAAATAGGAATCGAATCACAAAGATCTATATCATCATGGAGGAATATCAATCGATAAGTCCTAAGGTCACTTAGGCGGAGTACCGTGTCGTAAGTATGCCGCGGAACATACACACGCTACGTCACTCTGCTTAAACTACCTACTTCATCATACCAAGGTCATCCTACACTCCGAAAGGTAAAAACCTAGCGCTCTGATACCAACTTTGTCACGACCCAAAATTCGGCCCGTAACCGGCACTTAAACTACGTAACGTCTACAGGCGTACGCAACTCAAGTAAGCCGAAACCAAGAAATATAAACCACCCAAATCTGGATCAACGGAGAAAAACATAGTTTTAACATTTGAAAAAAATCACAAGTAAAATCTCTTACTCTAGTTTTCTTTCTTAAAATTTTCGGCAGCACCTCCTTTATAAAAACTAGCCCCGAAAACGGGTACAACACAGATAATATATAAAACATCCCAAACGGGAGCAAATCACGCCCAACGGCGGAGACAACCACCACAAGATATAAATACGACGCCGAAGCGAAGAATATAAAGGAAAACTGCATAAAGAGGTAAAACTTTTCAACATAACCGGTTCTCACGAGTACGGCACCCAAAGTCACCAAAATATACAACACAGATTCCTCACAACTCGTCTCTAAGTCATATACAAGAAGTGGTAGATAGAGAATACTAGATCCAACAAAAATATATACAATATACAGACAGATAACCACAAACCCACCTAAAAGCAACGGCCTCACAGCCAAACGTAGCGGTATCCGCAAAAATAGAGATGATAAGACGCCCTGCCGCGACTACTCTGAGGGTAATTCCTGCAAAATACTGTGGCACAATGGGGGTGAGTTGCCAACTCGTGAATAGTAAATAACATCATACTGAAATCGCAAGTATGCACTAACAGCAATGATTAATAGCATGTGAGCTGGTAGCATGAGTATGACAATATAAATATGCGACTATCATGATCAAGGTACACCACCAGGTACTATCTCTACATGAATAAGTGCATATCAACTGAGTACTGAGTGCGGGAAAATAAATAATCTCATGCACAAATCATAAGCATGGAAAAGCCCGGTGTAAATCAACAACACCCCAAATCCCAAAAATACTCAGATCGGCCCTCAAATCCTGTAAGTCTCATGGAATCTGAGTGTCAAACATCGACACTCTAAAACATCATGAAAGCCAGTGCCTAACATCGACACGTAAATACTCGTATCCATACGTTCCTCGAAACCCAAGTATCCCATCTCGACACTTGTGTTCCACATATCGGTCTTTCTGATATCCATACGTTCCTCAAAACCCAAGTATCCCATCTCGACACTTGTGTTCCACATATCGGTCTTTCTGATATCCATACGTTCCTCGAAACCTAAGTATCCCATCTCGACACTTGTGTTCCATGTATCGGTCTTTCAAAATCCATATATCTCTCGGAATATAAGTGCCTAACATCGACACTTGAAATTCCCATATCGCATGAAAACATATCTCAAATGCATAAATCGATGTAAATTAGCATATGCAACATAAAACATCAATATGAGCATATCACGGGAAAAATCCGCTATTTAAATGCATCAAGTCATTAAATATATCTCGCGGTTCCCAAAATCCAAATCCAAAATACATATATATACAGCGTCCCATTCCACCGATATATATGTTATAAAAACTGATCATGTAACAATAGCAAAGTATATGTGCGAACATGTAGGTATAGTATGGCATATGTATGAGCATGTAGGTAATCAGGTATGTTATATGTCATATGCACTATCGCACAAGAATAACTGTTTCAATGTCGCTAACCAATAGCAAGGTATATCAAGGAATATTTGTGTTGTGCATATCATGACAATTACTGACAGTGTGTGTGTAGCATATCATTGGTGCTCGTGCAACATGGACTGTCAATAATAGTGCAGTGTACAATAGATACAGTATCAGGCACAACAAGTAACTATATGCAATGAAAATCATGCAATATCTCTATATGAGCACATAAACATACGGCTAATATCATATCATATCTAGCCCTGATGTTTAGCGCCATACGGGCGATTTCCCCATAGATGTTAAATCTACTTACCGATGGTCTCGAGCTATGAAAATCCGACCCCTGCTTCCCTTTGTTCACAGCGTCCGAAGTCCCCGCTTGCGATGCTATAATTTCACAAACACACAAATAGTGCAAACATCTCAGAAATCGACCAATATAACATAAAACTACGTTTTAAAACAACGCACCAACACTAAACTAACTCACGAGTGTTCGTCTAGTGGCTAACGTGCGTAACGATACCACAAAACCAATCTGAGTACAGCAGCTGCGCAAGATCACGGTTCGTGTCGGATTACGTAATACGTGGATTCAAAACACTATATTATAGGAAAATGATTCCAGATTTTTCATACTGCAATTACTAAAAAAATAAACAGTACCAAACACCCCTAACCAACAGCAAACAACTACCCACAAAAACCAAACCCCAGAACTTCCCTCAGTAGCCGGCGTCGCCGGAATTTCGCCTTGGGTTGCCGGCCATGGACGATGGGGTGGTGCTCGTGTCTCAGGTAGTGCTCCAGGGTCACTAGTACATCACTACAATTTTGTTTAGTTACCCAGTAAAAATTCCAGGTCGGAGCAGATCCCAGAAACTCAAAAAGACACAAAAGAAATACGATATTGCACTAATCGATATCTAACGTGTTCTTAACAATAACCAACGAGCTACCCATCATGAAAACTCTAAATTAACAGATTAGGGATTATACTTAACAATCCTTGCTCCCAAGATCCAAGCTTTCCAAGCTCCCAGTGATCAAGAAGCAAAAACCAAGACTTGTAGTATTTTTGTGATATATTTTGGGAATTTTTGGGGATTTATGAGCTTTGAAATTGTTGCAAATGGAGAAAGAAAGATCAAAGGCAGAATTGAAAGGGAGGAGCTCGGCCAAAATGAAGGAGGTGAGGAAATTGTGTGGAGTTTCTAGCTAATTCTAGCATTAAATGCAATAAATGCATTCACATGCACATTCATGCACCTCTTGCAATTCTTCTCTTTTTCTTTAACTTAAATTCTAAAACCCATACAAATATCTAGATATTAAAACAAAGGTGTTATTTAACTCAACTTGATTTACTTGCAATGATCTCAAAGAAGGAAATTTCCCAATTTCCAATATGTCAAAACCACATTAAAATAATATTAAAATTGGGAAAAATTCTATCTGAAACAAAATGTCCCATATACCTCCAAACCTTGCGCACTAGCTTTATTTTAGCTAAACTAGGTGCTGGCAAGTTTATATGATCGTTTGAACACAGTCGGGTTAAAACGGAAAATACCGACAATTTAACCCTAAAACGGAAAAATTCGCATAACGATTTCTAAAACGTTACAACAACCGTGGTAACAAAACCATAACTAGTATTGATGAGGATAGATCATAAGAATGAAGATAATACTGTGCAAAGAAATGTACATCCTAAGGTTTCTTAAGCGGAGTATCGTATCGTAAGTATGCCGCGGAACATACACACAGTACGTCACTCTACTTGAGTCACCTACTCCATCAACCAAGGGTCATCCTACACTTAGAAGGTAAAACCTAACACTCTGATACCAACTTTGTCACGATCCGAAAAGTACGGAACATGACCGGCACTTAAACTACGAAACGTCTCGAGGCGTACGTAATCTAAGTAAGCCAAAACCCAGAAATCCAAACCAAGTAAAGCAGTAGAGTGAAGGAAAATCTAATTTTAAAGCAAGAAGTTTAACAACATAAGCCGAAGTATGCATTTTTAAAATTTCAAGTCTTTTCTAAAAATTTCGGCAGAGTTTCCTTTGTAAAAACTGACCCCAAACGGGTACAAACCTGATAAAGCATATATAATGAATAAAGGCATCCCCAAGCGGGAGCTAGCTCTTCGTCAATTGACGGTCACAACCACGTAAGCAATATAATATACAATGCCGAAGGGTGAGGATCAAACTCAGGATAAAAATCCAACATCATCAAGAAAACCAGAGGAAAACCATATAATACAGCGCGCGACTCTAAGGTCGAAAGAATATACACTGGTCTTCTATGTCTATCAAATAATACAAGTCTGGTTGATGGAGTTTTACTAGATACAACTGAAATAACAAATATACAATGGTGGTCCTGATGCAAAAGAACCCACCTACCAAAGCAATCACCCGGAAGGAACAGTGTGCCAGCAAAACCGCAACGAAACCTGTACGGCAAAACCTGCAAGAAACTGTAGCACAACGGGGGTGAGTTGCCAACTCTTGAGTAGAAAACATCTACGAGTAGAAATCGCATGTATGACACTATCCTAAGTCATATCGAGTAATATCCTCAAACAATATCCTGATCCATCTACATATAAGTGCAATACTACGTGCTCATGTCAGTGCCTCAGATAGCAACATATCAGATATATGATGTATGAATGCATTACAATGGAACAGAATACATCATGAATGAGACAACTGTTTTCTTTATTTAATGAGATTTCTGTATGTATATAAATCACGTATCATCCATGAAATCGACAGATAAAACAGTGTCCAGCATCGACAAAAAACATAAATCTCGGTATCTCAATACCTCAGGCTTCGGCTATCCGGACTGGCCTGTATCATCAAATCTCAATATCTCAGTGTCTCAAGTCTCAATATCTCAATACCTCGGGCTCCGTCAGTTCGGATCGGCCCATATCATCAATCACACGACCATGAACGGTATCCTCCGGATATTCGCCGCGCCAGGTAAAATCACCGTAGGCAGTCTGCCCCTGCCGGGCTCATCGTCTACAACTCGAGCTTCTTACCCCGGGGTACCATACCGGGCCCACCATGTACCCGAGACGGTTCATCCAACTCCTCGAATAGGGTCTCGAAAACATCTCAGAACCGAGAAAACATCATGGTGGACAATACTCATCATATCAAGGAAAACCGCATCAATCTCTTTAAAACAAATCATCAGTTTATAAAACTTTCACATGCGGTTTCCAAATCCAGAAATCTCAAGAAGGATCCGAAATCATAAAAATCATGATATCAATAAACAGTGAATACCGGCATAAATCTCCATAATACTGCATGACCAATGAATATATGAATGCATCTGATATCATGCAATAAATGCAATAGTTAAACTAGCATAGCAAAGCTATAACATGTTGCAACTATCACCCAGCAAGCTATGTCAATGAATAGTATTTTCTAAAGTGTACGTGACATGGCAATTACCGATGATGATGTGTGTGAGCCGGCAAGCAGGTGTACGTGGAACATACGCATCATCGGTAATGGTGCCGGTGTCCTGACAGCAGGGTTTTATGATAATTACAGATAACATATGCATAAGCATGCAATGCGATGAAACATCATGAAGATACAGAAGGCGATGTAGTAACAGCAACACTGAAAAATATACCTACCCAATATACGAGTCATACAGTTTGGTATTTAAATACTCACGATTCTCCACTTTTGAAAATGAGTATGACTCGAGCCCAGTCAAAAGGGTAACGGAATTCACCTAAGTCTGAGTCGGTCTATATATATATCTAGTAGTCAGTGATCTCGCCTCAATAGTATCCCGTACGATACAATAAATAATATGACATCCTCGAGTCAAGAGTGCGGATCTATCCTCATAACTATATCTCGTACGGTAAATCTATCGTACATCATCCCAAATCTGGGTACGGTTCAAATATCACATTTATCTCATTATTCATCTGGTATCCACATCATTGCATATCGAGAGCAGGGGGTACGGATCTAAGTCTAGTACACTACTAATATCATCAACAATATCATGATCTGGTTACTGATCTAAAGTCTCCTACAATCCGATGTCATCCACACATATTATCATATAGAAGTATATATCGCCCAAGCGATCCATTATAAATATCATAGCCTATCTTATCTCATAACTCAATCATATGTCAACTATCATATATATATCATCATCCATATGGTATCGTCGTCCAACGATCCGCTATAACATCATGACATATCTCGGTCACATATTAAATACCTCACGGCATCATGCCCGATCAGATCGACTCATACCCAAGTATCATATAACATTCTCATCATCCAAACATATGAATACCAATAAATATATGTCCCCAATACACACAAGGAAGTAAATGTATGGGAGTATGTGTATGTGCGTGTATGCAAATCTTTACTCTAGGGTTTCACGACTAAGAAATCGACTAAAGTTCTTTCTTCAATTCTCGCTAACACTAACCCCTAATCTCCTAAAGCTTTTCTTGCTAAGGTTCATATCACACACTAACCTATAAAAGTATATTTATATCACATCACATCGTTTCTCACAACATTGCGGGGGTGCTATACGCCATCCACCCGACTTCCCCCGTAGATATAAATCTACTCATCTTGCTCTTCGCTTTCCGTTGCCGACATCGCCACGCGCTTGCTTGTCATCTCGAAGTCCACATGGGGGTACCTAAACATCATAGGGTATCATATCGCATTAAAAACCAAATCAAAACCAAAACGACACGCTAAAAGCCTATAGGTTCGAACCTACGGACTACGCCTTCAAAACCACCAAACAACTCTCGATATCGTCGTACAAACGTCAAACTATCGAGTTAAAACCAAATTCCTAAAATACAGAATTCAAAATACGCAAAACAAAAATCCGAATCAAAACAGCAACTCATGAAAATGGTCCTATATTTTACCTTAGGTGAAATTAGCCAATTTTGCATATGTAGAGAGTCTATTTTACTGGAGATAAAGCCTCAGAACCAACACGAACCCAAATGAACCAGGTCTGGCCACAAATTGCGGCCAGAACGAATATATTTGCGGCCAAGTTGGGGAATTAGGGGCTAGGGTTTCAGTGGGGGGTCCTAGGTTGCCTGCATGTATCTCAGTGTTTGCTAAATAATTTTCTAGGTCCCCGAGTGTTAGCAGATTTCAAATTACCATCATATTTTCACGGTTTTCCGATGTCGGGGCTTCTAAGTTCGTATTTCAGGATTTATTCCATGGTTTTATTCTAAGATACAATCCCTACAGGGGTCATAAGGTCTCTACTAATCTCAATTACACTTCACAATTCAAAATTCAAAATTTCTCAAAACCCTCATCTAGAAATTTCTAGGTTCACAAAACCACTCGATGTCGATACTAAACATATATGGATGCCTAAAGAATTTAAATACTATTCTAAAGGTGCAGAAATTATCTCAATTGGCAACTCAAGAATTTTCTTGAGTTAACCAAAGTCCTCAAAATTCGATTTTTCTTGGTCCAATGTGCTTCCCTTGAGTTTGTGCATGCATTTTGTGAAAAGGAGATGGGCTTTTGGTGAATATTTGATGGTGTTTTGTGGGTTGAAGAGGAGGGGGAGATGAAGTGCTGCTATGGGAGTGAGGGAGGAGAGGAAAAGATGAAGGGGATGAAGGATGAATGAAAACAAAATGAGAGCCATGCTAGGTTGACCTCTCACCCTCTCTCTCTCATGCCCATACCTCTTGTCATCATGACACTTTTTTGACTTTTCCTTTTTCTTTTCTTTTCTTATCTTAAAAACCACAACCATGAAATGAAAATGAAGAGAAAGCCATTATAAAATGTAACAAGAGCCAAAATGTGACATGGTGGATGTCATGTGCACAAAACACGCTTAATTTGCGATTAACGATATTTAATCGCGATTAGCGCTAAAATGGCGCAAAATAAATCATAGAATTTCATAATTTTCATAAATTACACAAAACACCCTCTTTTTAGTAATTTCTATAATTTTCCAAATTTTCCCCAAATTTATCGGTATTTAATTTTACCGCCTTATTAAAATATTCAATATAATTATTATTTAATTATAAAAATTCCCAAAAAAATATTTTATTTTCCTGAAATGTTACACCCGCCTTCAGAGCAATCTCGTCTTCAGAAGGGACCGAGATTGGCTGTTTGAGAGCCCGTTCTTCTTCCAGCGTCAGAGAAACCACCGGTAATATAGTCAGGGCCGGATCGACATCACGGAATGCAACAAGGAGAAAGCATCCCTTCTTGGGGCGCACGTTTTCGGTTTCATCCCGTGAACGCTTCAAAACCTCGGCCAACTGAGCGGCTTCCTCGGCGGATGTACCAGGAAAGAGGAGACCGTCGTCTAGTTCATGTGCAGATATAGGCTCATCATGAAGAGGCTCAGACTCGAGCAAGGTATCGAGTAAACCGGCGGCCGATTTCTTCCTCCTTTTAGGGCCCGAGCTAGCACTAGTAGAAGGGCGCTTCCTCCCCTTCAGCACTTTTGCACGGCGTTGCCTAACCTCGCCTTTGGTATCCGCCTTTGGTGATGCCGCTGCTGGTACTTTATCAGGAATCTCTGTCCTGGCTCTAGTGCGAACTGGCATACCAACAGTACGGGGGACTGATTCCGCTCGAGCGGATTTAGGAATAAACACTGAATCGCTGTCCCTTAAAGGAGAGAGAACAACTGACCGAAGCCGCAGCGGGGCGCTGATGGCTTGAGCTGGAGCAGGGGCTTTACACTCGAAGAGCACCCTTCTTTCCTCTGCGATGATGGGACTAACCCGATGGTGATACCAGCCCTTGAAAGGTCCCACGGGCCTTGGAAGATAGTCGGGCTCGGGAATCATGAAGAGGGAAACAATATTTAACCGCATGAAATGATGGATAATGTCATGGGTGGCCTCCAGCGAGAGAGTAGGCTCAACTAAAAAGGCTTCAAGGGAGACGCCCTAGTTGTAACCTAGCTGCTGGGGGAAGCGATGCGTATTATACCGCTTGAAGAGAGCAGTGTCATTTAGGCGGAACACTAAGTACCTCGGCCTGATTGAATATAAATGCATGATCTCTTCGTGTTTTAAAGCCGAAGCCCCACTCTTCGACAAATCAAATAACTGTTGAATGGGCCTCGCTGGCGCAGAAAGGACTCGATCATTGAAGACTGTACTGCATTCGTTTGAATACGGATTAAGCAATACGCACAGAGCCCCTAACTGAGTCGGATTAGGAGCGGAGGCATAAACCAACCTCATGACTCGCGGGAAGGTGTATGACTCATAGAAATTAGGCCGCCGGTGTGCAGCAAATGCACCTAACATATGCATCTTGATCCACGACGTGAAGAAGTGGAGGGAGAAATTCACGGCGTCTGCACCTGGGTTTGAAGTGTTGGCGGCAGTACTTAAACCATGGTATAGGTGTGATAACCCTGCAACGCCAACGGCCAATCGTGCTCCTTCAGCTATGCGATGGGCAGAATAGAAGACGGAGGCTCTCATAAAACGGCGGTGCATCAGCATGGCGAACCAGCTAAGCCAGAGATTGATGAAGCCTACAAAGAATGTTTCTGCGTCTATTCCAGGAGCAGCGATTGTGTCAAAGGTCACGGCTGACGAATTTGGAATGTAAAACTGCGTCAAGTCTTTTTCTTTGGCCGGCAATTTCTCCAAGCCGTATCCGAAGGGATCTTCAACCTTCGAGAATTTCGGAGCTTTCTTGGATAGAGCATCTTTACGGAGAAAGCAAGTAATGAAAGCGTCAAAAGTGATACCTTGCCCTTCCAATTCCATGAACAGTCTCTCAAAAATGCCCAAGGCCTTGATTAGACTCGGGTGCTTATTCCGAACAACCTTCTCGGTCGTCAAGCCTTCAAGCATAGCAGGCACTGTAGCAAATATATACTCGTCAGGGGGTAATAATTTTTGTAATGCTCTTCCCTAATCGACAGCCCTGAAATCTCACGGAACTCCTCCAGCAAAACAGAGACTTCGCTGTCCCCTAGCAGGAACGTATTTGTTGGAAGATTCCGCTGGTTCAAAAAAGCCTTGACCTACCAGACGTGGGGAGCATGGTAGTAGAACAGCGACGCGTACACCGCTTGATACAACCCAACTATCTATAGCCGTGAGCGTTGGGAGGAAAGAATGTACCGGGCCCAGAGAAGGTAGCCCACTGGATGGCGTAGGGTAACACCTATCTTATAGACCTGCCCCTAGGGTCGAGCTTCACCCTGACATATTTGGCATCCCAAAATATCGATAGCCATCATGGGTTGATTGGGTATCCCTGTCATTGATGGCTCAAGTCGGCCCTTAGGGGTCCAATTAGCCGCCTCCACCGCATAAGCAGTACACGGACGCTCCGTGAATGACATTGAACGGATGGGTTCTGTTGATACTTCGCATGTAAATTTACGGCAACCCCTGATAATGTGGCTGTACCATACTCTTCATAGGAGAAGGCTCTTATTATTCTTATCATGTTCTCTAATCATTGCTATAACTTTCTCGTCTGATGGCGACTGTGGGAAAGCGACCTCCGAGCGTGTGTAAGGGAAGTAGGGAAGTGAGGCTATTGTACCTAAAGGAAGGAGACAAAAAAACCATTAATAAAAAGTGTGAGTTTGTTTCATGGGACTACTAACTACAAAGCCAGTAGGCCCCATAAAATCAAAATGATGGCTCACCAATGATGAGGCAAGATAATCATTGTGAGAATCCAAAAGGATTCTCATTAAATAAACAGTGGAGTTTAAAAACTCTTAACGTCCTCGAAAATTGAGTTCTGTTAAGAATAGACGACGGATTCAAATCTGTGAAAAGGGTATTAAAACCCTAAAAAAGGAAAATGCTCAAGAACGGAAGGGGAATAAAATTCCAAAATTTCCCTAGATCTCTCAGAGCTAAGCTCTGTAAGAAAATGGAATTAAATTCCTTCAATAGTGGGATTAATTCCCAGAAACTCCCATGGTAGGGAAACAAAGAAAATGGAATTAAATTTCAAGGATCCTCAAAGATCAGTGATAGGGTAAAACCCTAAGATGAGAACTAACAATCCTTATTGATTCAAGACCCCAGAGTCTACTTTAAAAAAAAGTTTTTTTTAGATCTCTAAGAGATTTGTTCAAGAAAAGAGCAAAACTTTGTTGATGGATTTAAAATCCAAGACAAGAAGAAAAAGGGTTTCCTAAGAAATGGATTCCGTTCATAATCCTTACCGAGAAGAGTTTTGCAGAGTTTAACTCTGAAGTTCTAAGGGCAGAGAGCTAAGCTCTGAAAGGAGAATTAAATTCTCAAGAAAAAGAGTTAAGAAAGAAGATGAAGAAACAGTTTTCATCTTAAGGGCCAATGTCCCATTTATAAGACATGATGGGAAACGGTTCAGCTTCCCATTCCCCTAGGCAATCCAACAGTGATAAAGATGGATAGCGTTACACTCACGTGCAAGCCACGTGAGAACGCCGGGAGGCATTTGTTCCTTCATATAAAAAAAAGAAAAAAGGGAGAAAATTCCCCACAACTCAAACCTCACATGTTAAACACGTGAGCGCCTATATGCAAAGCATATAGGCATTGCAATCAAACAACTAATAAGCAAAATAAGCCTCACGTGTTAAACACATGAGTGCCTATATGCAAAGCATATAGGCGCTACAATCAAAACACCTAATAAGCTAAATAAGCCTCACGTGTTAAATACGTGAGCGCCTATATGCAAAGCATATAGGCGCTGCAGTCAAACAACTATAGGCCAAATTGACCTCACATGTTAAACACATGAGCGCCCATAGGCAAGGCATATGGGCGCCAAATCAGAGAAGCTAAATAAACCTCACGTGTTAAACACGTGAGGGCACCTCCTTACATAGAATTAAATTCTACTCAAACAAAGAACCGATGGACCAAAGATCCAATAGTGATTAAGCATAGAATTAAATTCTATTGGAAAGGATATTTTCTATTAAACAGAAAGTTGGTGGATCAAAGATCCAAGGAGATGGAAGATATTTCCCACAACTTTCTAAACAAAGAAATATTGTGCTCTGATAAACCGAGCACCCTTGGATTAAAAATCCAACGGTGATAAAAATATCACCGTTCAATAGAATTTTATTCTATATATGGGAGAATATTCCCTCAATCTGGTTAAAATAAGAAAACATATTCTATAAGACAGAAACACTTGGGTCAAAGATCCAACGGTGGGTAAAATTTCCCAAATCAAATTTGATTCTAATTAAATCAATTGGAATCTCTCAATGAGAGATTTTATCAAAATTAATTAACAAACTTGCCTCCACTATATAAAGGATTCGAGACTTCAAGTTTCATAAAGAAAAACCCCCAATAAGCTCCTGCCAAAAAAATACAGTGAGCTCTTGAGAAAACAGAGAATTTAATTCTCGAAAAAAGAAGACATTCCTCCTTCAAAACACTCTAGATAAATAACAAAGAAGAGATTAAAAGTATCCCTCTCGCCTAGTATAATAGATATAAGGGTTTAACCCTTCATACAAGAACTTAGTTCTTCCTCTGATTTGATATTTGCAAAAGCAAATCTCCTCACAAGTTGTGAATTTAATTCTCATCGGGGAGATTCTGTTCTTCAGACTCAAAACTCAGGGGGAAGAACTAGGTTAAAAAAAAGGAAAAGGAAAAGGAACATATGTTCTAGGAATTTAATTCCCCTAAAATTAGGGTTTAACCCTAAATAAAAAACTTAGTTCGTATAAAAAAGAGAGAACTTAGTTCTTCAATAAAAAACAATGATGATAATTCATGATCTTCAAAATAGATATCTTGATGGTCATCAATGACTAAAATGTCATTAACAGAGATTAATATCTCTAAAAATAAGAAGAACTTGGCGTCTCACGTAAAACACACGTGAGTAAAATTAGCACTATTGTTTTGCCTCACGTGTTTCCCACATGAGTGCTTAAAACAGACAGAAGAAAAACTAAAACGCCTCACGTGCTTCCCACGTGAGCGTCCAAAGAGGAAAAGAAAACTGCTTTGTGTTGATTAGGCAGCCATCAAATAAAGCAGCCCAACACCCTGAAATAAAAGAATCACGTGAAATACATGTGAAACACTCTTGGAAATCCAAAATCTGGCGTCTCACGTGCTTCACACGTGAGCTCCAGCCAAGTGCTTAGCACTTATGTCAAAAAAGAGGGTGAGCAAATAAAACCTGAAATCAACGCTCAGCACTCACGTGCCTCCCATGTGAGTGCCATGCAAAGTGCTTAGCACTCCATGTTCAGTCAAAATGACTAAGTGCTTAGCCCTTGTTGGGCAGCGCCCATATTTGAGCGCCTCACGTGAAAAACACGTAAGCGCCAGAAAAGATTAGTGCTCAGCACTATTCCAGTGCCCACGTGAAATACACGTGAGCGCTACATATATTAGTGTTTAACCCTACTGGGTAGTATAGAAACCCAATCTCAGCTCAAATGGGCTGAGGTTAAACCTTTTTGTTTTTTTAATCAACCGAGCCCATATTGCTCATGATTTTCCAAACTGATCTTAGTCTCAAACATGACTAATAATCTCTCATTGATGATATCCAAAATGATATTCATCCCATATCTCCTAAGGTAATCTTAGTCTCAAATATGACTAACGATTCTTAGGTCCACCACAACTTCTTTATCCCTCAAATATAGGATTTGGCTCAAGGGTACATCTCTCCACGCCTCTGATATATGTTGTTGTAATTCCTCAACATTTTTAGAGAGGTGGAGGGTCCCAACAACCAACAACTCTTTTCTCGTCCCAACTTGATATAAAACTTCATTAAGACCGGGAATGATATATCCCACGTTGATGCACTTCTAAATTGACGTGCACACCTAAAATCGGATCACTCCCCAAATTAGGTGCATTCCATGTTACCATCATTCACTCTGCCACGTAATAAATACACGTGCGTGAAAAATGAATGTTGGACCAAAATGTCCCTAAACTAAAATTTCGCCTCAAATATGGCGATAATGGACCGTGATGTCCTTAAAATAAAATAATTGGGCGCAAATGCTCATATGTTTTAAGTCGATCCTAATCTCAAACTCGATTAATAGTCCTTAAATAAATGGTTCTGAACAATTGTGATTTGGTGTGAGGGTTGAATGTGTGGATCTCAGCGGACTATCGTTGATGCCGAGCTACCTGCAAAGGAAGTCTCGGGGTGGGTAACCACCATAGGACCCTCCGATGATCCAGTAAGTACCGAGAAATAATGACAGGATAGCGGCGTATTGGAATGAGTTCCAGTTATGGAGGGGGTTTATATAGTGGTCGCATGAGGTGAACCGGCGCGATATTTTCGTCATCCGTTATGCCCCCATGGCACGTTCGCATAGAAGGCAGGATACGACCATTAATAGCGGGATGTGCTCGTTAATAGAAGGGCATGCCGGCATAGGACGTGGAGCGGCGGAGATATCGATTTGGCAAGATATACGAAGCCTTTATGGGGGGCACTTAGGCTCCGTGCTCTCAGCTGAACAGGGGAGCCGAGGGAGCTCAGATCGGTGGATAGCTCGGAGGAAAGCGACGAGGCCGAGGAAGCTCAGCTCTGTAACAACTCGGATACGAGCAAGGAGGCTGTGTAAGCTCGGTTGTAGGATTGCTCGGAGGTGAGCTGTTGGCTGGTTGCTAGGCGAATATGGAAGGTACTCCGGGGAGGTCTCCAAAAGGTCGGATGCAACCTCGGAGACAAGGTACCGAGGAACGTCCCCAATGCATCATAATTATTCCAGCTCCGTAGCCCCCAGAAATCTAGCGAGCTTACGCGGATGACACGTCATCCGCTACATGTCATGATCTGAGAAATTTCCACTTATGAGCATCATCAACAGTCAAGGAAATCAAGGACGGGCTAAAAACTTTATTAATATTCCAAGTTATTTATAAGATATTATAAGCTTCTCAGCTTTACAAAATGCCCGAGGGCTTACAAAAATAAAATAAAAGCAAAACGGGGCAAGAAGAACGACGGCTTCAAACCGCCTTCTCGACCAAGGCCACCAGTCGTCCGCCCACCCGGCACCTCCGCCGGCTGCCTCGACTACACCTGCATGCTTGGCACCTCCGCCAGCAGCTTCGCCCCCGCTCGCCGGCTCGGTGCTGCCGCCCTGGGGCCCTTCCTCCGCAAAGTGATACCTCACGCGAAGCTCCCGGTCGTCAAACCTGGACGCCATCTTTTTGACGGCATCGAGAGCGTTGTGCCATCCGACGGCCACGGAATTTGCAAGGTCGACGTAGAATTGGTCTGACACCTTGTAATCTTCCACGGCCTTTTCCGCCCTATCCTCGACTTACTTCGCCGCCTTGTGAGCCGCTCGGGCATCCCCTGTTCACCGCCGGAAGACGGACCGGGATGTTAGGACGTCTGGCCTGAATCCTGGGGGCAGATGCTATTTGGATTTATCCGTCCACCTCTCCGAATATGCTAAGTTGATTTATGGCATCGTATATCGGAGGTTTGGACGGACGCGGCCGTTGTAGCAGACTTTATCAGATTCCCCCTCGTTTGTGAGGAGTTTTTTTATTGTGGGGACGCTCTTCCCTGCAAGCGCAATCCCCTGCAGTAAATTACGTTACCGCATCGCACTAAAGACTTTCTCTTGCTCAGGAAGTTCACTTCGTGTCGTATGTGTTTTTGTTTGTTTAGGTTGCTCGTGGATTGTATACGGAGACTAGTTTCTGTCGTCGTCCGTAGGGCGTTGATTAGTCCAAATCCGTATATTTTAATATTTGGGTTTGGGTTGATTTAAGGATCGTTAACCTGGTTTGAGATTAAGATCAACTTAAACATATGAGCGTTCGGACTCGATTATTTTAGTTTAAGGACATCTTGGTCCATTATCGCCATGTTTGAGGCGAGGTGTTAGTTTAAGGACGTTTCGGTCCTTCGTTGCTGTATTTGGGGGCGAGTATTAGTTTAGGGACATTTCGGTCCAACATTCCCGTTTTGAGGACGAATGTTAGTTTAAGGACATTTTGGTCCGTTATCGCCGTATTTGTGGCGAATATTAGTTTAAGGACATTTCGGTCCATTATCGCCGTATTTGTGGCGAATATTAGTTTTAAGGACATTTCGTTCCGTTATCCATCTTGCGCGCATATGTATTTGTTACGTGGCGGAGTAAATGATGGTGACATGGGATGCGCCCAATTTGGGGTGCGATCCGATTTGAGGTGTGCACGTCAATTTGGAACATCAATGAAAGAAGTTGTTGATCGTCGGGGCCTGCCATCTCTCTGAATACGTTGAGAAATTACAACGAAATGTATCAGAGGTGTGAAGAGATGTACCCTTAAACCAAATCCCGTATTTGAGGGAAAAGGGGTTGTTGTGGACTTAAGAATTTTTTGTCATATTTGAGACCTTGGAAATCAAGAGCATATAGGCTCGATTAATTTAAAAACAAAGAGGTTTAACCTCGGGAAACTTAGCCAATTTTGTGCTAAGATTGAGTTTCCATAATTACCCAACAGTGTTGAGCACTGGAACATACAGCACTCACGTGTCAAATACGTGGGGTGCTGGATTAGTGCTAAGTACTAGAGTTCTGTGGCGCTTACGTGTGAAACACATGAGGCCCCCAGATGTGAACGTTTTTAGTCATTTTTGACTAATCATAAACACATGAGTGCCAGGCTTTGGGCTTTATCTGTTCGTTTCCCCCTTTTATAAAAGTGCTAAGCACTTGGATAGAGCTCACGTGCATCTCACGTGACTGCTTCCTTTTGGGGCGGCTGCCTAATTGACAAAGAAGTTTTTCTTTGCTTTTTAGGCGCCCACGTGAGAACCACGTGAGGCAGCTTTAGCTTTTCTTTTGCTTATTTCCCTTTTTCTACGCTCTCACGTGGGGAACACGTGAGGCAGTTTTGGTTGTTCTCTTTGTTCGTTTGAAGCACTCACGTGGGAAACACGTGATGCTTCATAATAGTGCTAAGCACTAACGAGTCACCAAACTATTCTTGTGTTTTCTTAGAGATATTGATCTCTATTAATGACATTTTTTTAGTCATTGATGATCATCAAGATTTCAGTTTTGACGATCTTGGATCATCATCATTTTTTTTGAAGAATTAAGTTCTTTATATAGGGTTAAACCCTAATTTTTGGAGAAATTAAATTCCCATATGCTCCTGTTATTTATTTTTCTTTTATGACCTAGTTTTTTTCCCCTAAGTTTTGAATCTGCAGAACGAAATCTTCCAGTTGAGAATTAAATTCTTAACTTGTGGAGAGATTTGTTTCTGCAAATCTTAACCAGAGGAAGAACTATGTTCTTATATGAAGGGTTAAACGCTTAGATAGGCAAAGAAGAGACACTATGATGTCCGTGTGTGTTTTTTACCTAGGGTTTCAATGAGGCAAGTCTTCTTCTTCTTTTGAGAATTAAATTCTCTTTCTTTTCAAGAGCTCACTGTATATTTTTTTTTGCAGAAGCTTGTGGGGAGTTCTGTGTCTCTCCTCTCTCTATTCTCTCTATCTGTTCTTTTTTTTTGTTCTTCTCTCCTATTTATAAGATAAGAGAAAAGATCAACTTGTTAGGAAAATCTCTGATTGAGAGATCATGATTGATTTTATAATCAATCCAAAATGAGAATCACGTGGTGAATTTTATGCACCATTGGATTTTTAATCTAAAAGCTCTCTGTTTAACAGAAAAATTTTCTTATTTATTTAATAAGATTAGGAAATATATTTTTCTAAGATAGAATTTTTATTCTATCAGATGATCGGTAGATGATTTTATAATCACCGTTAGATCTTTGATCCAAGAGTCATCTGTTTAACAGAAAAGATCTTTCTAGTTTGAAAAAGATCAAGGAAATATTTACCACATAGAATTTAATTCTATCAGATGGTTTGATTGGTGATATTTTATCATAATTGGATTTTAAATCCAAAATTCTCTGTTAGAGAAGAATCTTTCTGTATCAGAAAAAGATCAGGGAAAATATTTTCCAAATAAAATTTCATTCTATCTTGCCAAAGAGTGCAGCAGAAGAACTCATGTGTTTAACACGTGACCCCTAGCATAGGTTTCAGCATGCTTTATTTTCAGCGCTCCTATGCATATAAACTCTCATGTGTTTAACACGTGATGCCTGTTTTGCTTGCTAATTATTTGATTGCAGTGCTCCTTTGCATATAGGCGCTCACGTGTTAACACGTGTGGCTCTTTTAACCCATTTGTTTTTAACTGTAGTGCCTATATACTTTTGCATATAGGTGCCCACGTGTTTAACACGTGAGACTTTAATAGTGGGGAATTTTCCCCCTTTTTTCTTTTTTTATGAAGGAACAAATGCCACCAGCGTTGCTCTCACGTGGATTGCACGTGAGTGCAACGCTGTCCACCTTTACAACTGTTGGATTGCCTAGGGGAATGGAGAGATGAACCGCTCCCCATCACGTCTTATAAATGGGGGTTTGGCTCTTTAGATGATCACTGTTTCTTCATCTTCTTCCTTAATCTTTTCTTGAGAATTTAATTCTCCTCTCAGACCTTAACTCTCTGTCCATAGATCTTTCATAGTTAAACTCTGCAAAAACTCCCTTTTTGGGTAAGGAACTTGAACGACGTTTACCCCTTAGGGAAAAGCTCCCCTTTTTGTTCTTTGGATTTCAAATCTATCAACAGAGCTTTGCTCTTGCCTTGAACTGATCTCTTAAAGTTCCAAAAAAAAAACACCCCCTTTTTAAGAAAACTCTGGGATCTTGAGAACTGTTAGTTCTCTTCTCACGGTTTACCCTATCACTGATCTTTAAGAATCTTTGAAATTCAATTCCATTTCTTCGTTTCCTCACCACGGGGGTTTCTAGGATTTAATCCCATTGATAAAGAAATTTAATTCCATCTTACAGAGCTTAGCTCTGAAAGACTCGAAGACTTTTGGGAATCTTATTCCCTGGTGTTCTTGAGCATTTTAGGGTTTTAATACCCTTGATACAAATTTGAATCTATTCTGCATTTTAACAGAACTCATTTTTCGAGGATGCTAAGAGTTGTTTAAACTTCGCTGTTTATTTAATGAGAATCCTTTTGGATTCTCACAATGATTATCTTGCCCCATCATTGGTGAGCCGCCATTTGGATTTCGTGGGGCCTACTGGCTTTGTAGTTAGTTGTCCCAAGAAACAAACTCATATATATATTTTTTATTAATGGGTCCCCTTCCTTTTTTTAAGTATGATGGCATCACTTCCCTACTTCCCTTACACACGCTCGGAGATCTATTTTCCACAATCGCCATCAGACAAAGAAGTTATGGCGATTATTAGGGCACATGATAAGGAACTAAGTCTTCTCCTATTGGGAGTTTGGTATGGCCACATTATCAGGGGTCGACGTAGTTTCACATGCGAGGTACCGACCGAACCTATCCATTCAATATCATTCACGGAGCGTCCGTGTGCTGCTTATGCGGTGGAGGCGGCTAATTAGACCCCCGAGGGCCGTCTTGAACCATCAACGACAGGGATACCCAATCAACCCTTGAAGGCTATCGATATTTTGGGACGCCGAATCTGCCAAGGTGAAGCTCGACCTTAGGGGTAGGTCTACAGGATAGGCGTCGTCCCGCGGCACCCAGTGAGCTATCTTTACATTCTCTCCTCTTAACGTTCACGGCTGCAAAAAGTTGGGCTATATCAAGCGATGTATACGTCACTGTTATACTATTATGCTCCCCACGTCTGGTGGGTCAAGGCCTTTTTGAATCAATGGAATCGTCCAACACACACATTCCTACTGGGAGATTGCGAAGTTTCCATTTCGCTAAAGAAATTCCGGGAAATTTCTGGACTATCGATCATGGGAGAATACTTTGAAGAATTATTACCCCTCGACGAGTATATATTTGATACAATGCCAGCGGTTCTTGAAGGCTTGACGACCGAGAATGCTGTTTGGCATAAGCACCAGAGTCTGATCAAAGCCTTGGGTATTTTTGAGAAACTATTCATGGTATTAGAAGGGCAAGGTGTCACCTTTGACGCTTTCATTGCTTGCTTTCTCCGTGAACATGTCTTATCTAAGAAAGCTCTGAAATTCGCAAAGGTCGAGGATCCCTTTGGATTCGGCTTGAAGAAATTGCCGACCAAAGAAGAAGACCTGCCACGGTTTTACATTCCGAACTCATCGGCCGTGACCTTTAATGCGATTGCTGCCCCCGGAATAGACGAAGAAACTTTCTTTGTCAGCTTCATCAGTCTCGGGCTTAGCTGGTTTGCCATGCTGATACATCACCGTTTTATAAGAGCCTTCATCTTCTATCCTGCTCATCGCATAGCCGAAGGAGCGCGATTGGCTGTTGGCATTGCAGGACTATCACACCTATATCACGGTTTAAGTACTGCCGCCAACACTTCAAACCCGGATGCAGATACCGTGAATTTCTCCCTCTACTAATTCATGTCATGAATTGAGATGCATATGTTAGGCGCATTTGCTGCACACCAGCGCCCTGCTTTCTATGAAGCATATACCTTTCCACAGGTCATGAGGCCGGTCGATGCTTCTGCTCCTGATCCGACTTAGTCAGGGGCTGTACGGGTATTGCTTAATTCATATTCAAATGAAGGCAGGATGGTTTTCAGTGACCGATTCCTTTCTGCTCCAGTGGGGCTCGTTCAACAGTTGTTCGATTTGTCGAAGAGTAGAGCTCCGACTTTAAAGTCCAAAGAGATCATGCATTTATATTCAATCCGGCCGGGGTACTTAGCGTTCCGCGTCAATGATACTGCTCTCTTAATGCTGTACAATCCACATTGCTTCACCCAGCAGTTAGGTTACAACCAGGGCGTCCCTTTCGAAGCCTTTCTAGTTGAGCCCACTCTCTCACTAAAGGTCACTCATGACGTTATCCACCACTTCATGCGGTTGGGTACCGGTTCTGTCTTCATGATTCCTGAGCCTGACTATCTTCCGAGGCCCGTAGGACCCTTCAAGGGCTCGAACCACCACCAGGTTGGTCCCATCATTGCAGAGGAGAGAAGTGTGCTCTTTGAATGTAAAGCCCCTGCTTCCGCTCAAGCCGTCAGTGCCCTGTTGCAGCCACGGTCAGTTGTTTGTCTTCCTCTGAAGGACAGCGACTCAGTGCTTATTCCTAAGGCTGCTCGGGTGGAATCAGTCACCCGCACTGCTGGTATGCCGATTCACCCTAGGGCTGGGGCAGAGATTCCTGAGAAGGCACCGGCAGCGGCATCACCAAAAACAGACACCGAAGGTAAGGTTGGGCAGTGCCATGCAAAATTGTCAAAGGGGAGGAAGCGCCCTTCTTCTAGTGCTGGCTCGGTCCCTAAAAGGAGGAAGAAATCGGTCGCCGGTTTACTCGATGTGTTGCTCGAGTCTGTACCTCTTCACGATGAGCTTATATCTGTGCATGAACCAGACGACGGACTCTTCTTTCCTGGCACATCTGCCGAGAAAGCCGCTAAGTTGGCCAAAGCCTTGAAGCGATCGCAGGATGAAAATGAAAATGTGCGCCCCGGGAAAGGAGGCTTTCCCCCTGTTGTATTCTATGATGTTGATCCGTTATTACCTAGGTTACTAATGGGTCATATGACGATGGAAGAAGAACGGGCTCTCAAACAGCCCATCTCGGCCATTTCTGAAGACAGGCAAGCATTTGCTTTCGATCGAAGCCCGACGAGCGCAATTGATCAGAAAAGAGCAGTGGCTCGAAAAGGCCATACTTCAGGCACCCTGGCGTATTAGTATGCATATATATTTTTTACTTCTCTTTCGGTAAATAATTTGAATTACTTTCACATCATATTATCTTTCCCAAAAATTTTGTAGGGCCTTCTGTAGCGGGCGTAGTCTTTAGCCCAGATCGCGTCACGGAGCCTCCAATGATGGCTTCTATTCCTCCGGCAGAGATTGCTGAACCGGTCGTAGATTCTATGGATATCTTCAGTGACGCACCAGGGGGTGTAAAGGAGATTACCGAAACTGCCATCCCCGCCTTGGAGTTTTCGGTAACGGCTTCTATTCTTCCAGCGGAGACTGCTACACTGGCCATGGCTTCTGTGAACATCTCCAATGACACACCGGAAGGTGTAGAGGAGATTACTGATGCTGCCATCCCTCTGATTCAGAGTTGACGAAGTATCGAAGGTAATTTTATCGACATCCATATTTTTGTTTAACGACCCTTCCATATATCTGAACTTTTCTTTCTCTTGAAATTGCAGGAGTTGGCGTCTTCTATTGTAGATCTATCTCCGGAGAAAACCTTCCAGCGTTTACTTGACATGGTGGCCCCGCAAACGATACCTCCACAGAGCATAGTCCTTTCCTCTGGCCAAAGTTGGTAATTCTTCGCCTTTCCATTTTATATCTTCAAAATGATGCTGATGTGCCCCCTTTATTTTAAACCAAAGTCTTAGAGGTTGACGATGAAGTTGAAGTTCTCGATGGGCCTGAGATCTCTCAAATCTGCCCTTTATGGCCGTGGGTAAGTGATGCTTTAGTATTGGCATTTTTTTTACTTATTCTATATTTGGAAAGGCGACTAACCACACATATATATTCACAGTTATGCCCACCCTGACTCCATTAAAGTCCCGGATTTCCATGCCGCTAGGCCCTTACGCCCGACGCGTGTCTGAGAGGATAGCAAAACAAAGCATTCATTACATGGAAACTCTTATAAAAGATTTTCGCGCTGGCACTTCCGCCACGGCTGAAGAATTCGCTGTTGAAGCCAATGCTTCTTTGTCTGTTCTTTCCACCTACCATGACGAGGCGCTAATGCATACTTGGGTCGATTATTGCCGTCAAGTGGAGGCCTCTCTACATGTGGTTGAATGTGTACGCCTTCCCTCTGATATCCTGTCTGTAAAGGCCAACTTGCGTGGATGGATAGATCGGTGTGCGGCCAATCTCCAGTCATGTGAGAAAATGCTCAACCGAAATTTTTCGGGAAGGGAATTGGCTTCAAAGGCTTTAAGGGAACTTCAAGCCTAGCTCACCACCAAGACCACTAGGGCCTATGAAATTTGGTGGGTTATTCAGGAGGCCATTACGGAGGTGGTGGCTCTCGATAAAGCCGTCATTTTCACACGTGAGATGGTCGAAGCCCACAAGACTGCCAAGAAAGAGCTTGAGAGTCGATCTTCTTTATACCAAAATCAACAAGCACAGACAGGGACTCAGCTAGCGGCGTTGATAGAGCTTGAAACGGAGGCCCGGCAAAAAAATGATGATCTTGCTGGTTTATTGAACCGCCCGTCAACTTAGAAGTTTTTGTCGATGTATATTTTCTTCCCCTTTTTTGTATCTTGTATTCATTTTGATTTATGAATAAAAGACATATTTCATTTCATACTTGTGCCTCTCCATCTTTTGATGTCTTGATTTAGCGTAAAGTAGTTTATGTACTCATTTCGGAGTTTGTAGTTTATTCACTCGTTTCGGAGTTTCTAGTTTATGTACTCATCTCGGAGTTTGTAGTTTATTCACTCGTTTCGGAGTTTCTAGTTTATGTACTCATCTCGGAGTTTGTAGTTTATTCACTCGTTTTTGAGTTTCTAGTTTATGTACTCATTTCGGAGTTTCTAGTCTATGTACTCATCTCGGAGTTTGTAGTTTATTCACTCGTTTCGGAGTTTCTAGTTTATGTACTCATTTCAGAGTTTATTTAGTTTACCTCCCTTAGGTTTACAGGCAAATTTGTCCTAACGTTATATATAAATAACCTCCATTCTTTACAGCAAAGGTCCATTAGGTTTTGTGGTACTAGGGTTTTGGTTTGTGGTACAGTCGCATTGGCTGATGTATTCCTCGATATGTGGTCTTTAAGCCGTTGTTCGAGTAGCCCCACGACTGCCGTGTCTCCGATCCCTTCGGGGGATGGACAAGACTTCTTTAAGTAATCTCTTTAGGCTATATTACTATCGGAAGAGCAACCGTTAGGAATTTACTATGACGCTTTTTACTTAAGATTAGGCTCAGTTTGGAGCCCCGATGAGTCATAACCACTCCGCGCTGGAGTGGAATGATCTACGATAGTCTTTTAGGCTTTATATGAGTTACCGTCAAGACCTGAATCTAGGAACATGTCGTCACTTCATTTTTGTTTTGAAGATGTCGTGTCGTTTCTTTGCTAAAGTAGGGTAGACATCTGTAGGACCTCTATACTGTATGTATTTCAGTTGAAGTCCGAAGCTAGGAATATGCCATTGCTCTAATTTCATTTGATAGTTGCGTCCGCATCCTGCTGCAATGAGGAGGGAAACTCCGAGGTAGTCTCTAAGTAGTATATACGCCGTCGAGACTTAGAGCTAGGATTTTGCCGTGGCTCCATTTTTTATTTGACCCTTGAGTCTTTGTTAATGTTGCGTCTGCATCGAGAAAGAATGTCGGGCTGGAGCTAGGATTTTGCCGTCACTCCGTTTTTGATTTGACCATTGGGTCTTTGTTAACGCTGCGTCTGCATCCTGCTGGAATGAGAAGGAACGTCGGGCTGGAGCTAGCAATATACCATTTCTCCACTTTGTTCGACCCTTGGGTCTTTGTTAACGTTGCGTCTGCATCCTGCTAATGAGAAGGAACGTCGAGCTGGAGCTTGGAATATGCCATTGCTCCACTTTGTTCGGCCCTTGGGTCTTTGTTGACGTTGCGTCTGCATTGAGAAAGAACGTCGAGTTGGAACTAGGAATATGTCATTTCTCCACTTTTGTTCGACCCTTGGGTCTTTGTAGACGTTGCGTCTGCATCCTGTCGGAATGAGAAGGTACGTCAGGGTGATCTCTGGGCTGTAAATGTTGTCGTCGAGGTCTGGCTCTCCTTTTGACAGAGCCTGGTGGGAAAATATGGTTCCCTTTTTCATTTGCGCCCATGGATTGTATACACGGGTCAGTGTAGACTCACCTGCAGGGCTGAGGATATTTTATTTTATTTTATTTTTTATTACCGCGATACTCTATCTTTTCAGCACTTCATATCACAAGAGTCGCGATTGCCCAATCATTTCGGCTATTTTTCACGGTGCCCAATCATTTCGGCTGTTTTTATATTTTTACTCGCTGTTTTTTATTGCGAGTTGTCCAAAAATTTCGGCTGTTTTTATATGTATATTTTTTCTCGCTGATTTTTATTGGGAGTTGCCCCATCATTTCGGTTATTTTATATGCATTTTCTTTGCTATTCGCTGCTGTTTTTATTGCGAGTTTGGAATCTGAAACCAAGCTTGGCATCAGCATCGCTACGACTGGAATATTGCCATGAGCGAATCATCATTTGCCGTGAAAGGACTTGGAGTTTGACACCTGTTTAGGCATCAGTATCGCTGCAACTGGGATATTGCCAGGAGCGAATCATCATTTGCCTTTATTGATTTAAACAAAGGTGGCTTAGCAAACAAGGTTAGGATCCTGTCAACTAAGACATTTTGACTTTATGAGCCGTAAAGGTCTCATAAGGTTATTTCTTCCTATGAGTCGTGAGGATCTTGTAGGAGTATTTTCTCCTTAGGAATTGTGGGGATTCCCAAGTGATATTTTCTTTTGTAAGTCGTAAGGATCTTACAAGAGTGTTTCTCCTTATAAGTCGAGAGGACTTACAAGTGTCGTTCATCATATAGGGACATTTCTCTCCATTGGTAGAACTTGGTAAAGGAATATTTATTCTTGCCCATGGATTGTTTACAAGGGCCAATATGGACCGCCTGTAAGGCAATGTGGGGGATATGACAGCTTAAGAACAGGTTTGGATCCCGGTAGCTCAAGACTTTTGAATCCTATGAGCCGTGAGGGTCTCATAGGGGGAATTCTCCTTACGAGTCGTGAGGATCTCACAAGTGTACATTCTTTTTACGAGACTGCGCCCTTCCGGGTTTTCACAAGATCGCCGGTAATCCTGCTGTTTTTACTTACGGCGGCCTTTCGGGTTTTCATCTGTGCCCATTTTTCTTGTAGACATGCCTTTTTTTGGCAAAACTCTCGGAAGTAGCTTCGTCGCAGGTGACCCATCTGTTTGCCGGTGGGATTTGGGGGTGGCTTCATCGCTAGAGTAGCTGTGTAGCCAGTAAGACTTGAGTTGCAACCCTCACCGTTAAGACTTCAATTGCAATATAGATCTCAAGGGAGGATATCGCCGTATTTAGGGCGATGCGCCATATTTGAGGCGACGCACTAGTTTAGGGACGTTTCGGTCCATTATCACCATTTTTGAGGCGGCGTGCTAGTTTAGGGACGTTCCGGTCCATTATCGCCATGTTCGAGGCGAGATTTTAGTTTAGGGACTTTTCGGTCCAGTATCGCGAGGCGGATAATTAGTTTAAGGACATCTCGGTCCGATATTGTCATATTTGAGGTGGATTTCTAGTTTAGGGACATCTCGGTCCATTGTCGCCGTGCTTGAGGCGAATTTCTAGTTTAAGAACATCTCGGCCCTTTGTCGTCAAGTTTGAGGCGAATTTTTAGTTTAAGGACATTTCGGTCCGCTATCTCCATTTTTGAGGCGACGCGCTTCTTTACATACTACTCTCAGAGTTTTTGACTTAGGAAGATAACGGGCGGACATGAGCATCGTCATATATCATTGACATAGGTCATGACTCGTCAAGCATAGTATTTTTTGAGGAACCAGCCGTTTATTGGCCGGAAGGGTCTTTCGTCATACATATCCATGAGTAGGTAGACTCCGCCTTGGTAGACTTTGTCTATGATGTACGGGCCTTCATAGTTCCGCTCGTATTTCCCCCGTTTTGCACGATTGGAAATCATTGATCTTTTGACGACTAGAACGAGCTCGCCTTGGCGGAATGTTCTCAGCCTAGCCAGTCTTTTGTATGACCGTGTCATCCTTACCTTATAAGCCTCCAGGTTTTGGTATGCTATAAGGCGGGTTTCGTCGAGGGCAATTTCCTCAGGGATTTTTTCTTTCCCTTTGTACTTTTTGCTCGAACCCTTGTTTGTAGGTCCAAGGTTATTTTCAGGCAGCGTGCGGCTACACAGATGAATATTCTCACAGTTCTCTCCCCCTCTTCTTTTTCGGAGGTGGAGTTTTTTAAGAGAGGACCGAGGGTCATTTCGTCCTCAGAATCGCTCCCAAAGGTAAGAACTTGGGGTTTTTTTCCTTTCCGGACTGGTATCAACCATATGACCGTTGCTAGTCATTTTTTCACGCGTACTTATCACACCTTTTTGCTGTCGATGAGCGTCATGCTTCATCCTCTTGAAGTGTTTTTGATGGGCAACATATCCCTGCCACCACTTCTCAAAGGCGCTGCACTCTTTGGTGGGATAGGTAACCCTCTGATGATACAGACAGTAGTTTGGATATGAATCCTCTCCGTCGAGGCATATGACCTCGGAAGTGTTTCCTATGAGAGGTAGCAGCTTCATTCCCATTGACAAGGCTTTGGCGAACCGCTTCTCTGTCTTGATCCTTCTCTTATTTATGGCAGGGGTGCTTCGGTTTGGTTGGAGTACTTTACGACTCATCCTTGTCGCAGCTTCTTCAACCTAACGCTGACGCTTAGCCTTTTCGTATATGGCAGTTGGCAGTTTCGCGTTCTTGGTCAGCTTTGCTTTTTTGAAAGGCTTCGTTTAACGGCCTATCGATCGGGTCTTCTGGCAGTTCCGAGGATTTTAGCACCGATTCTGCCCCCAGTTCCTCTGCGCTGTTTTCTGACGCTGAGAGAGCTTCTTCGCTATTTAACGACGAATGTGAGACCATGTGGCAACTTTCTACATAGCCTTCGTTTTCTTCTGATGAGTCATTTTCCTCATCCTTGTCACTATCTTCATTCTCAAGAATATGCTTTAGGAACTCTTCGAGTGTGATCGGTGTCCGCGCCCTCTGGTTGTACTACTCCAGCACGTCAAAGAATTTTTGCAGGTCTGAGCGCTTGTCATCATACTCGGCAGGCTGCACAGGCATCTTGGTTTTCTTCTTTTTCTTCAAAGACTTTGAAGGCTTGACTTGGGGGTTTTTTCCCTCGTCAACAATTTTCGGTGCGGGACGTGGTTTCAGCATCCCTTCAATAATTTCAGGTTCAAGTGGGCTATTCTACCTGACTGCTAGACATGCCTGTAGATCCTTCAGGATTCTTTTGGTTTTTGCTGAAAGAACGACTTCCCATAGAGTTTCTTCAACAAGTGAGCATGATGCCCCCTGGGCGTCCACCTTTTAGGGAGTGTGCTTCTAGGGTAGGTTTACCCTCTAGTTACCAGACAGCGTGAATTTTCCATGTCGATACTGGTCTTCAACCCAGTTTTTGAAGACGTAACAATTTTCAATTGGGTGGCTCACCATTCTATGATAGGAGCAGTAATTAGGGTTGTTGACGTCGACGGGTTGCGGTGGACGCCATGGGTCTGGCAATGTGATGAGTTTATTACGCACTGCCAATTCGAACAGTCTTCTCGTCTTGTCACGGGGAAGCGAATAAGCGTGTCTTAGTCTTTCTTCTAAGGATGGGCACGGACTCGCATTGTTTTGGCAAGCAGCCGGTTTTGCGCCGCTCGGCTGTTGTTGCGTATTGGCAACGAAAGCCGCTTTCCCTTTACCTTTATTATTTTGAGGGTCCTTATTTGAGGAGGAAGAGCCGTGGCCCATCTGGCCCATTTGGGCCAGTTGTTAGTTATATATATGCCTTAGAGGCCATTACTGTACATGCGATGTATATTGTAGTGGATGCTTGGACATATATAGGGAGGACTTTCTTGCTCGACATGATAGTGTGCTATTTGGTTGCACTTTGTCTTAACATGTTGACTTGTATAAGTGATACTGTCTTACTCTCACATGTTGATAAAGCCCTTTGGATGTGTACTTGACTACCAGAACTATGATGAAGATCATACTAGTAGGGCCAAGGGTAGTCCATAAGTACGCCCTATAATTGTTCCTAGTAATGGGAGTATCGAGACAGGGCATCGATACTCCGGAGTAGACTAGCGTATGCGTTTCTCGACCCATACGATGGGCGATAAATGATCCCATATCCATTGGTGTTTGACATCAGAGAAGGTATATGGGTGCTCAGTGGAGACTGGGTACACTGGAAGGACTCGCCGAGAACTCCTAGATGGTATTATACCTATCATCAGATAGCAGTTCTCTGGTGACACCGGTACAGGTTAGTCTGTCGACCCGAAATCGTCATAGAGTCTTGTATGATTCCCACTGTGCTTTGATTTCCACCATACCATAGTCAAGAGATCTTGCAAAAAGGTGGTTTTTGGATACAGTCCCGAGTCATATGGAGTCAATGAGCGATAGGAGGGGATTCGTCTCTCCCGGTATTGAGAGTTGATGTTGCGCTATGCTCGATTGGCCATAATATGAAATTTCTGGCCAGGGTTGCAGAAATTTACTGGTAAGTGTTATCAGTAGTTTTTCGAACCATTATGGACCTTGCATCGGAATGACTTATCAGGTTATTGGGGTCTAACGTTATACCACTCCCAGGCTGTGATATGCGACATATCTGACGAAGAGACCGGACTGTACGGTAGTGTTACTGATTAGATTCGCAGGAGTACGAGCAGGCTTGCTTGTTGATCTTCTGATCACTCAATACTCGGGTGACTGTTACGTTTAGCAGACCACTTGCGTCCTGTGGGTGTTTGATATGATCATCACTTACTGCCAGCGTATTGACAAGTCTTTAGAGTCCTACACAGAGGTTTCCTGGTTCATGCGAAACGAAGTAGGAGCACATATGAGATATGTGCGGGACCAAAATTAATGCGCGTATATGATACCGCATTCTATTATCATAATATATGTATCGATTGGTTATATGTGATATAGTCGGGTTATCGGATCAAGTGATGATTCGATAAAAGGATACATTTGATATTAGTCGGTTATATATGATATAGCCGGATTATTAAATCAAATGTTGATTTAATAATTTAATGTATGTTTACCCCAATCAGAGCAAAGCGCTGTTCAAATTCCAAGGCGGAAAATGAAGCAACGCTTCTGATTCCCCCAATCAGAGCAAAGCTCTACCATGAAAATGTAAATTTTATAAATGAAGCAACGCTTCAGATCCCCTGCGCTGCGCGTAGAGCGCCACGTGTCAAAATCTGTCACGCCAGCGCAGAGAGCGCAACGCCCAAGGCAGTGCACCCAATCAGAGCAAGGCTCTATTTAAAACGAAAATTAAAGGATGCAACGCTTGAGCTGCGCTGCGCTGCGCAACACGTGTCAGCGCAGTTGCGCAAGCGCAGTTGCGCTGTGCTGTGCGCTGCGTGACACGTGTCACGCGCTGGGGCGTTTGCGCCAAACAGAATTAAAATTCTAGTAAGATCCTTCTGTTCTTGTTAAAACAAGAAGATTGCCTTCTGTAAAACAGAAGCCCTTGGATCAAAGATCCAATGGTGGGGAAAATTCCCCAAATCACTCAGAGAATGATCTCTTTAACAAATTTAATAAATCTATGGGCACTATATAAAGACCCCTAGACCCCAACTCAAAACATGATCATCAAGATCGAGAAGAAAGAACTCTCAAGAATTTGAGAAAACTCTTCAAAAACAAAAAGAAAAGGTAAAAACCCTTTAGAAAAAGAGAAGATTCTCTTATGAACAGATCATTGATCTAAGAACAAAATCAATGATCTTCAATAAAAAAGAAAAATAAATAAGAACAGTGCCTTGCACTTTTTATGAACCACTGGTTCTTTGAAAACAAGAAAAACTTGTTTTCTTTGATCTAAAATTGATCCAAAGATAAAACAGTGTCCTGCACTTGCAAAAACTGCACTGTTGCGCTCCTGTGTTGGCGCAAGCCACCAGAGAGCACCACGTGTCAGCAGCGCAACAGCGCAGCGCACTGACACAGCGCACTGCGCTGCTGCGCTTGCGCTCATCAGAGTGCGACACGTGTCAGCAGCGCAAGCGCAGCACACTGGCACAGCGCACTGCGCTTGCATGACTCGTGTCACCACCACAAGCGCTTGCGCTCAATGATTGGCGCAAAGCGCCTGACAAATGCACTGCAGGGCCAAGCCCAAATCAAAAAGGCCTAGCAGGCGAAAACAAAATGCAATGCATTAAAAGGGGCAGAGCCCAAACAAAATAGATGCTCTGCATCATTTATAAAAGGGCAGAGCCCAAACAAAACAAAAAAAATGCAGTGCATTATTAAAAAGGGGCAGAGCCCTAGTAAAGGCCTAATAGGCCAAGTGCAAATAAAAATGTTGAACATTCTTCAACTGGACTTAGCCCAATCATGACCGTAAGTCCTCAAACTAAATTGACTGAGCACGGCTGCTCCCCTTAAATCAATTTACATCTGGTTCGAGGGTACATCTCCGAACTCCTCTGACCCCTATCGTTGTAATCTTTCAACGACGTCAGAGAGGTGACGGGTCCCGATGACCATACACCCATATGGACTGTGGGGTCTTTAAGCCCATGGACTTAAGCATCCTTAAAGTACCAATGGACCACCATGTCCCTAAACTGGCAATGGACCGCAATGTCCTTAAACTACCAATGGACCACCATGTCCCTAAACTGGAACAGTAGAACCCCCTCTAAACGCTCTTCTGTCAGATCTAAACGATCCGTTTAAGTTGATCTTAGCCTCAAACACGGCTAACGTATCCTTAAACATTCAAATAGACTTCATATCCCTTAATCAACTTCGGTCTAAAGGTACATCTCTGAACTCTGCTGACATCTATCGTTGTAATCCTTCAACGATGTCAGAGAGGTGACGGGTCCCGACGGCCATATATTAAATGGATCATCACGTTAAGTTGATCTTAGTCTCAAACAAGACTAACGTATCCTTAACGAACGTTTAAGTTGATCTTAGCCTCAATACGGCTAACGTATCCTTAAACTAAAACACCAAACCCAAATCTAAGTAAATACGGATTTGGACTAATCCACGTCCTACGGGCGACGGCATAACTTAGTCTCCGTATACAATCCATGGGCATCCACAAACAAAACAAACACACACGACACGAAGTGAAATTTTTGGAGAAGGAGAAAGTTGTTACCGCTATGCGGTAGCGTAATTAACTGCAGGGGCTTGCGCCTGTAGGGAAGAGCGTCCCCACAATCAAAAACCCCTCAAGTGAGGGGGAATCTGACGAAGTCTGCTACATCGGCCGCATCCGTCTAAACCTCCGATACATGGTGCCATAAATCAACTTAGCATCTTCGGAAAGGTAGATAGATAAAACCAAATAGCATCTGCCCCGAATCTCAGGCAAGACGTCTTCACATCGTCGCCGCCGTCTTTCGGAGGGGAACAGATTCCGGCACGTCCGGTGGGACCTTTTCCTCTTTCCACTCCACACTTAGTGTGTCGTATTCGCGAACGAATCGCGGTTTGTTAATGGTTGCCTTTGGGTTTCAAGTTACTAAGATTTGGTCTTTTGCCTGGCGCAGAAATCAAGCATCAATGGCCTCTTACTGCTCGAACTGCCAATGCAACCGACGCTCCACCTCACCTGGAGGTGTAGCATATGGGCCTCAAGCGGCCTCCATCCTTGCCCTGCCGGTAGAACAGGTGACCCAGGCCACCATCGGCCTGTTTTTCGGGACCATGATCCCGCCTGCAAGCTTCACCATGCCAATGCCCGCACCAGAAGCGAACAAGAAGTCGGTCTTCGACCGGCTCACTGCTACAACGGCCCCTGCCAACGGGTCATCCAATATCAAATCAACAGCCTCTGTCTTTGCCAGGCTGGATCAGAACTCTGATGGGCCCGCCAGGAAGCCCATGAACTCTAAAGTGGCTGTCCCGAGGAAGGCAACGACCGCTGCTCCAGAAGTCGTCAAGGCGGCTTCTCCTGTCAAAGAGTCAGTATTTTCAAGGCTGTCTATTCCGGCTCCTGCCCCTGCTCGAGGATCTGTCTTTGACAGATTGAATATCACCCCTCAAAGGACAACCTCAGTCTTTAAGCGGTTAACACCAGCGGCGCCTCATCCGGACAGGGGGCAAAAAGAAGCTGTCTTTATTGCCGAGCCAGTCCCAACGGCTCGTCATGCTCGACGTCGCCATTGGCGACGAGTAAGGAAGGCAGGGGGCAACTCCCCCTCAGGGCTAACTCCACCTGCTCCAGTGGTGGAAGTTAATGCTGCTGTTCCAACTGGGAACAGCTTTGAGCCACTTCGGAGGGTACGAAAGAACTCTCCAACTGCTACACTGAAAAGATCTCCCCCACCTACGGAGAGGCGTTTTCACCCTTACCCTAACGACGGAGTAAACGCTAGCGCGATATTGGTTTTCATCCCCCTCAGCGGCTATACTCCAAAATTTATAAAGTTTGGCGAAGGGTTCAAGACTCCGTAATTGACCCAGATCATTCTCGTTAACAGAAAAAGGCGAAGGTGCAAGAAGAAAAGGACCGTCCTATTAAACAGCAAAGGACAACAACCGCCAGGGTGCCCACTACAACGGCCCCTTCAACTTCAATGGCCCACAAAAGAAAAAGGCCGGAGAAAATCCCCGCGCCCGCGGCAAATGCCAAAGGCGGTGAACCTAAACGCCCTAAGTCCGGAGGCATAATAGTTCATACAGTATACATGGCATCGGGAAAGGAGGACAGCCGTGCATTCACAGGTCATAGACCGCTTACGCGATCGGTGACCAAAGCGCGGGAGCAGCAGCACAAGCTCCAAGAAATGATGACCGTGATGGCTGCACTCACTGGGCCAAAAGAAATCCCTGAAGCGTCCTCAGATGAACGCCAAGAACAAGAAACTGACGCTGAATTCCTTCGCCGTATATTGGAGAAGAAGGATAAAGAGGCTGCTGAACAAGCAGCCAACATAAAGCGAATGGCCCTCCTGTTCCAAGACATGGTGGGAATGATGATCCAACAAGATCCTCCAGCCGAAGATCCCCCGATCGTCCTTGAAGACGATAAGGGAGAAACATCAAATCCTCCACCAGCTCTGTCAACAGCCAAGGAGGAGACAATCTCTAAAGATGACTTGGACGAGTATATAGCCCAACAAATACGGGTTCATCATGCGACTGAAGCGGCCGATCAGGTCGTAAAAACGGGACGACCATATCCGAGCTGGTACGACCAGATCAAGTACCCGCCGGGCTACATAATTCCCAAGTTCCATGTCGATAAGGGGACGGGCAATCCCCACCAGCATGTTGCCCAGTTCAGGGCACTTTGCGGCAACACCGGCGGTGATAATAAGTTGTTACTTCGCCAGTTAGTTGGCAGCTTGTCAGATACAACATTCGAGTGGTATTCCGAGCTCCCGAACGAATCTATCAAGACCTTTGCGAAGATGGAGCTGCTGTTTACCCAGCGTTTCGTGAGTGCCAGCGAACGCACCCCGATGACGGCATTGATTAATGCCAGGGTGAAGCCAGGCGAGACATGGGTCCAATATGCTATACGGTGGCGGAATTTATGGTCAAAATGCGAGCAACGCATTGAAGAAGCGCCAGCAGTGGGTATGTTTATGGGAACCCTCGATCCGCAGGCGACCATCTCCCAATTTATGATGTTCTTCAAACCGACTACCTTCCAGGCCCTGATCGACAAGCTAGCACAAATGGACCAGATGGGTCATACCCCGCCCCCTCCAAAGCCGGACTCTCGAAACGAGAAGGGGAAGGGGAAAGCGATCGTTATCGCTAATGCTCAACAACAGCCGAGCAACCCAAAGCCGGTTGTCCGTCAAAATAACATGCGTCCGCACGTACCCCTTGAAGAGAGGCTAGGACGTCCTTACTCGTTTCCCCGAGATAAAACGAGAAGATTATTTGAGCTGGCATTGCGCAACCGACTCATAAGTCTGCCGGATCCAAAACGTCCGTCACAACCAAATGATGTCAATGAGCCCAACTACTGTCCTTATCATCAAGTACTAGGTCATCCGATCGAGGATTGCTACGTCTTCAAAAATTGGATTGAAGACCAGTACCAACAGGGTAAGTTCGCATTGTCCGACAGATGGAAGGTGAATCCGCCACAGCCCCACACCTCTAAGAGGATGAATACGCCAGGTGCAACATGCTCTCTCGTCGAAGAAGCCCCATGGGAGGTTGTGCTGTCAGCCAAGACAAAGAGAATGCTGAATGATCTTTAGACATGCCCTGCGATCAAGTGGAAGAACCCGTTGGAACCGCAGGTCATTGAGGGAATGTTGAAGCCGCGTCCAACTCAAAAGACCGATGGTGGTGGCCCAAGCGCTAACAGCCAGCCGTCAAAATCTTCAAAAAAGAAGAAGAAGAAATCCAAGAAGCCCGTGAAGCCTGGCGACAAGCGCACGGACTTGCAAAAATAAATTGACGCGCTGGAGGAATACAACCAGAAAGCATGGACTCCCATTACACTCCAAGAGTTTCTCAACCACGTCTTTCGAGAGGAAGATGAGGGAGAAAGTTCGTCGAATGAATCTGAGGAATACGTGGCAAGCTGCCATATGATCTCCCATTCGCTGACGGACGATGAGGGGACTCCTTGCACTGAAAAGCTGGGGGCAGATCCTGAACCAAAAATTCTGGGGCCATCAGATAAAGTATTTGACGCATTTCTCAACGAAGCTCTGTTGAAAAGTAAAGCTGATCGGGAACGCGAGACGGCTATATTTGAAAGGGCCAAACGCCAGCGACTTGACAAAAGAATTGAGACGCTCCCGCTGGAGCAAGATACATCCACCACGGATAAAAGCAAATTCAAGACGAGGAAAAGGTTCGCTAAAGCCATGTCAATAGGTATGAAGCTACCATCCTCTGAAGGAAGCATTACTGGTGAAGCGGAAATGCACCCCTCCTACTGCTTATATCATCGGAAGGTTTCGCACCCCACTGAAGAGTGCAAAGCTTTCAATAAATCATGGCAAGGATATGTCGCTCACCGGCAACATTTTAAGCGGGAAAAGCGCAAAACTCATCGGGAGCGGAAAGGTACAACCGAGGGACTTGACAGAACTACCGGCAATTGTCGCATGGTTAATGCCAGGGGATCACAAGTGCTTACATTCAGGAGCGATTCCGACGAGGAGTTGGCTCTTAGCCCCCTCTTTAAAGAGCCCACCTCGGGAAAAGAAGAAGAGCAGAAGGTCTGTGAAAATATCCGGCTGCGTAATCGTACGCTACCTAAAAAGAATCTCAGACCCTCAAATAAAAAAGATAAGGGAAAAGAGAAGGTCCCTGAGGAGATCGTCCTAGATGATCAAGTTGTGGAGGAGCTAACTGCCAAGGACCCGCCGAAGAGAAATAAGGTGGATTACAACGTCTTAGCGCATCTGAGAAATCTACCCTTGCAGCTCAGCATTCTTGATGCCCTTTTACTATCGAAAGAAGCGAGAGATTCGTTAATTAAGGCACTACAGGAGCCGGAGCAATTCCAAGCTTTCCTCGTCGAAGAAAAGATGAAGGATGAATTGGAGGAAGTGCACACGGCTGATGTCACTTTTGGCAATGAGGACCTTCTCCTTGAGACGTGCGAACACAATCGCCCTCTCTATGTCTCAGGATACTGCCATGATATAAAGATAGGCAAAATCCTGGTCGACAATGGATCCTCCGTTAATCTCCTCAATGTGCGGGTGTTAAAGGAAATCTGCATGAGCGTCCAGCACCTTGCTCGGGACAAGATCACCATCTCCGGGTTCGACTCCCAGTCATCGAGAACTCTTGGGTCTGTGATACTGACGCTACGCTTTGGGCTGCTCGTCACGGATATTAAATTCCACGTCATAGACGCCAAGACATGCTACAATGCCCTGCTCGGCCGACCATGGTTACACGAGTATAATATCATCCCTTCTACACAGCATCAGTGTATGAAATATTTTAAGGATGGTCTCCAGTATACCGTGACGGGAGAACTGAATCCGTTTTCCTTGAACGAAGTTCGCAAGTATGAAGATGCCAAATACTTCTTACCGAATTTCGAAGACACGGAAAGGTGTCACAAGCCGGAGAACAAAGCTAACGCCACCATCCATTTCTTTGGCGGTGATACCGAGAAGGAAGAGGAGATAGTTTATTCGGGTCCGCCCCAATACAACAAGCCGGGACCATCCGCTCCTACGTTGATCTTTGGTAGTGATTCGGAGGATGAGGTCCATGCTGTATTCTCTACTCGGCCTTCAATACAAACGTCCACTGACGAAGAGCAAAGTCTGCAAGTCGCCATGGTGCCGCTTAAACATTATAAAGAACTGGATGCGCTCGATACCTACAGTGTAGAGGAGCTGCAGACGTTCTATGTCCCTCCCAGGCGAGAAGGCGAAAAGGCGATTCTATTCCACCGCTCTGAGAAAACGAAAGTGGAAAAAGGAATTTGGCACGGTGCGGATCCTACGCTGGACAGGTTTCAACCCATCCGTCTACCCAGATATTATACAAAAGGCTTGAAGAGGCTGTTGAAGCGCCAAGGGATACCCGTCAAATAGACCGCTCGAAAGGCTAAATTCTATGACAGGGTCTGGAACGTCCCCGGAACTCAGCATAAGCTGCCTAGTGGGAGGATGGAAACAATCGGGCTCGGATACATTCAGTCCAAGAAACGAGAGCTACTCCGCGACTGTTACGTCGTGCATGACTTCAATGAAGAAGGGAATGCTCAATGGGAAGACACTAATCCTGAACCAGTAAAAGTTCTTGATGCAAAAGTGCCTAGTCCGTCGTTTGAAGAACAAATGGACAGGCTTATAAGGGAAGCTGGTCAAAAAGTCCGAGACGATCACAACCGCGAAATGGCCATCTACGAGAAAGCCAAAACGCAACGCCTCCTTCAACAGGCCGTGAAAGACGAAAATGCTGCCCCCTGTCAACCTGTTATAAAAAAGGCTCGACGCAGAGGCAGAAACATGTCGAAAGGCCAAAAAAGCGCTCAACAGCAACAAAGCGGGACTAAGAAGTCACGCAAGCGGGAAACGAGCGGCTCCGATCTGTCCCTTGTAAAGAAAATGAGTCGAGCATATTCTTTCCCTCGAAATAAGACAAAGAGAATACTTGACCTCACTCTAAAACACCAAATGCTTACACTGCCGGAGTCCAAGCACCCCGAAAAAGCAAGCGAAGTCTCTCACCCAAACTATTGCTCTTATCACCGAGTAATAGGGCATCCTCTCGAAGACTGCTTCACCTTCAAGAATTGGATTGAATATCAGTATCAGCTTGGCATGCTCGCTCTGTCTGACAACTGGAGGGTAACGCCGCCACAAAAGCACGAACCCAAAACCACGAGAACAGAACCAATTCCACACTGAGATTGGAAGCGGATTCGCACTTGTCACATGATAATAATATTAAAAGAAGAGCCCGAGAACGTGGATAACCTTCCCTGGTGCTTCGAGAACAGCAATGCTGAGGTGATCTCAGAATTTCCACCAGCGCCGAAAGAACTGGAGGATGGAATACACACCACTGCAGATAACCTCAAGAAAATTGAGTTGGGGACGGCGAACGACCCGCGACCGACATTTTTCAGCGAGCTGCTATCTGAAGAAAGGGTGGATGCGTTAAAAGACGTCCTTGTAAAGCATAGAGATTGCTTCGCATGGAACTATTCCGAAATGCCAGGACTAGATCCAGAAATTGCTGTGCATAAATTGGCGATATCCCCGGACATCAAGCCAGTCAAACAGGCGCCGAGGAGAATGCGGCTCGAGCTTGAGATAAGCATCAATGCCGAGGTTAAGAAGCTAATTGACTCCGGTTTCATCCAGGAAGTTCAATATCCTGAATGGATCGCCAACATCGTCCCGGTGATAAAGAAAAATGGGACAGTGCGCATATACGTGGACTTCCGGGATCTCAATAAAGCCTGCCCGAAGGACGATTTCCCAGTGCCAGTCACCGAACTGATGATAGACAATACATCCACTCATGAGGTTTTCTCCTTCATGGACGGCTCATCAGGGTATAATCAGATAAAGATGCATCCCGAAGACCAGAAGCACACCGCCTTCAGGACTCCGCTAGGTATATTCTGCTACAAGGTGATGCCCTTCGGTCTAAAAAACGCCGGTGCCACCTATCAGAGGGCCATGACGAAGATCTTCGATGACCTCATACATGAAATCGTCGAGTGCTATATCGACGATCTCGTGGTTAAAAGCAAATCATACGAGGAACATCTCGAGCATCTAAAGACCGTATTTCGACGCCTTCGACAATACAACTTGAAGATGAACCCTCTCAAGTGTGCATTCGGAGTTTCCTCGGGAAAATTCTTAGGATTTATCGTTCGACACCGAGGTATCGAGATAGATCCGTCAAAGATCAAGGCGATCATGGAAATGCCTCCACCAAGGACTCTCAAACAATTGCGGTCTCTCCAAGAGAAGCTCGTGTATATTCGGCGATTTATAGCCAATCTTTTAGGCAAGTGTCGTCCTTACAGCCACCTGATGAAGAAGGGAACTCCATTCGTCTGGGATCAAAAATGCCAGGGCGCGCTGGACGAAATTAAACAGTACCTGCAGAACCCGCCAGTGTTGGCTGCTCCGGTTAAGGGAAAGCCCCTCATCCTTTTTACAACCGCCCTCGAAGGTTCCTTAGGTGCATTATGAGCGCAAGAGAACGACCAAGGGAAAGAAAGAGCACTCTACTACTTAAGTCGAGTTCTACCGGGGGCAGAAAGCAACTACTCCCCCATTGAAAGACACTGCCTGGCGTTGATCTTTGCGATAACCAAATTCAGGCACTATGCGTTGGCGCATGAGGTCCGTCTCATTTCGAAGGTGGACCCCCTTAAATATTTAATGTCGAAGGCCATATTGACGGGGCGACTCGCTAAATGGGCCCTACTCTTGATGAAGTTCTCGATAACCTATCAACCTCTCAAAGCAGTGAAAGGCCAGGCCATTGCCGACTTCCTCGCTAAGCATTCGATACCTGCTGATTCTCTTCTGAATTGCGATCTGCCAGACGAACATGCATTTGACGCGATCGACGGAGGTGATACCCGATGGGAGCTTTATTTCGATGGAGCATCCTCCATGAAGAAGCACAAACAAAATACCCCTATAATCAAATCGGGGGTAGGACTCATCTTTGTAACTCCATAAGGAGGGATAATGCGCTTTGCTTTCTCCCTAACAGAGCCGAGGACAAACAATGAAGCCGAATACGAAGCTTTGATAGCAGGCCTCGAGATCGCCATCGACATGGGAATTGAAAACCTCTTCATATACGGAGATTCCCAACTGGTCGTTAGTCAAGTAAACGGCGACTACCAAACGTGCAAACCAGAATTGGTGAAGTACGGCGAAAAGGTGCAACAACTGTTGACCCAAATCTCTTTCTACACTTTGGAAAACATACCGCGTGCGGAAAACAGCAAAGCGGACGCATTAGCCAAGCTTGCTAAGGAACTGGCTGACGAGAACCTCGATGACGTAAGAATCGTGGTACAAAGCCGTCGGGTACTTGCCCCAGCGGAAATATCTCCGGAATCATCCGAAGAAAAGGGAACGACTGAGCAAATGGCTATGCAAATAAAAGACCGGGAAAAGGCCGAGAATTGGAGGGAAGTCTTCATAGACTACTTTAAGTCCCATCGAATGCCCGAAGATGCGTCCTCGAGATATCAGCTTATGAAACAAGCTCTGTCTTTCGCCTTCGTCAATGATACTCTGTACAAGAAGTCGTTTGATTCCCTGTGGTTGAGATGTCTAGGACCTGACGAAGCGAAAAGAGTCGTTCAGGAAGTTCACGACGGACTCTGCGGTTCGCACCAAGCAGGCCCAAAGATGAAGTTGAAGATCAAACGGATGGGCTACTACTGGCCCACGATGATTCAAGACTGCCTTAAGTATGCGAAGCAGTGCCGCTCATGCCAAATTCATGGGGACTTCATCCATCAACACCCAAATCCTCTACACCCGACAGTGGCTAGCTGGCCATTCGAAATGTGGGGAATTGACATAGTCGGCCCCATCGAACCAGCATCGTCCAGAGGACATCGTTTCATACTGGCGACGACTGACTATTTCTCCAAATGGGCAGAGGCGGTACCGCTGAGGGAAGTAAATATGGAGAATATCCTCCATTTCTTCAAGACGCACGTCATATATCGGTTTGGAACTCCACGAAGGATCATCTCCGATAACGGGCCAGCTTACAGAAGTCACAAGATCAGTCGCTTCGCGCAACAACACAATATAGACTGGAGATATTCCTCGGTTTATAATCCGCGAGCTAACGGTCTAGCTGAGGCCTTCAACAAGACCTTGACAAAGATCATGAAGAAAACGATGTCCCGAAATAAGGACTGGCACGGGAGACTGCAAGAAGCTCTCTGGGCATATCGAACTACGTTCAAGACGGCCACGAACACAACGCCATACGCGTTGGTATTCGGTACGGAAGCAGTACTCCCTCTCGAGATAGAGTTACCCTCGCTACGAGTGGCAGTCCATTACGAGCTGACGGACGAAGAAAATGCTCACCTTCGGCTTGAGGAGCTTGATGCCCTTGATGAAACATGGCTCATAGCGCAACAAAATCTAGAAGCTTATAAGGCAAAGATGACACGCTCATATGAAAGATTGACCCGGCCGAGGACATTCCGCCAAGGCGAACTCGTGCTAGTGGTCAAAAGGCCTATGATCCCCAATCGCGCCAAGCGGGAAAAATTCGAGCCAAACTATGAAGGCCCATACATCAAAGATAAGGTCTACCAGGGTGGAGCCTATCTGCTCATGGATATGCACGGTGAAAGGCCTTACATGCCAATAAATGGCCGATTCCTAAAGAAATACTACGCTTAACGAGCCACAGTCTAGGTCAATGATAGATGACGACGACTATGTCCGCTCGCTATCTTCCTAAGCTTAAGATCTATAAGTAGTAGTCGGCCTTCTCCTCGACGGACCGAAACGTCCTTAAACTAACGACGGACCGAAACGTCCTTAAACTAACGACGGACTGAAACGTCCTTAAACTAATGACGGACCGAAACGTCCTTAAACTACTACCGCAGCATTCTTAGGCTGACGAGATGAATATAAAAATAATAATAATAATAATAATAAAATATAAAAAATAAACGGTATGTCCATGAGCAAAAAGGGCACGGATGAAAACCCGAAAGGGCTCCGTGAGTAAAAACAGCAGGACTACCGACGAGTGTTCGTGAAAACCCGAAAGGGCGCGACCTCGTAAAAAATATATAAAAAAAAAAAAGAACAAAAAAAAAGGTATGTCCATAAGCAAAATGGGCACGGATGAAAACCCGAAAGGGCTCCGTGAGTAAAAACAGCAGGACTACCGGCGAGTGTTTGTGAAAACCTGAAAGGGCGCAATCTCGTTAAAGGACACTTACAGGGTCCTCTCGATCTTGTAAGGAGAAACCACCCGCGTGAGGTCCTTACGACTCACAGGGGAGCAACACACTAAGGGATCCTCACGGTTCCTAAGGAGAAAATACACTTACGAGATTCTCACGACTCGCAAGGAGAACTCTCTTATGGGACCCTCAAGGCTCATAAGATTTGAAAGTCTTAAGTTACAGAGACCTAAGGCTGTGTTTAAGCAACCCCCACAACCTTCAATATTGCCCTACAAGTGGCTCAATACTGACCCTTGTATACAATCCACGGGCACGAATAAACATTTCCCTAACCAAGTCCCATCCATGATTGGGGATATGTACGCATGATGAACAACCCTTATAAGTTCTCTCGACTTACAAGGAGAAAACCCTCTTGTAGGATCCTTACGACTTACAGAGGAACATGCACTTAGGAATCCTCACAATTCTTAAGGAGAAAATACACCTACAAGATCCTCACGACTTGTAGGGAGAAATACCTTTGTGAGACCCTTACGGCTCATGAAATCAAAAGCCTTAGTCGACAGGACCCTAACCCTGTTCGCTAAGTCACCTTTGTTCGACATCGACAGAGACAAATGATGATTCGCTCCTGGCAATATCCCAGTTGTAGCGGTGCTGATGCCAAAATCGGTGTCTAATTTTAGGTTTACGGCGAAAAGCCAGTAGGCCGCACATGCATACGAAATAGCCGAAATGATGGGGCAACTTGCAATAAAAAGCAGCAAGTAAAGAAAACGTATGCATATAAAACAGCCGAAATGATTGGGCAACTCGCAATAAAAAACAGCGAGTAAAAATAAAATAAATAGCCGAAATGATTGGGCAATCGCGACCTTCGCGATATAAATAGCTGAAATGATAGAGTATCGCGGAAATAAAACAATAAAAAAAATGAATGAAACTTATGCCCTACAGTTGAGATCACATTGATCCCTGTATACAATCCAAGGGCACAAACAAAGAGGGAACCACACCTTCCCAAGAGGCTCTGCCATAAAGCTAAGCCAAATCTCGACGGTTCACCAACAGCCTAGAGACAACCGCGACATTCGTCTCAATACAGCAGACGCAGTGCCAGCAAACGAAGCGAAGATCAAATTCCTAGCTTCACGGTCTTGACGGTAACTTATATAAAACCTGAAAGACCACCACAGATCCTTCGATTCAGGGAAACAAGTGTCCTTGACGAAGAAAATCCTGATTCACGTCGACTCGCAGAGAAACCAGTGTCTCCGTGAGAAATTCTCGATTCGTTTCAACACCAGGGAAACAAATGTCCTTGGCAAACTCCTCAACTCAGGGAGACTAGCGTCCTTGATGAGAGCCTCCTGATTCGTGTCGGCTCGCAGAGAAACCAGTGTCTCCGCGGGAAATTCCCGATCCGTCTCAACCCCGAAGAAATCAGTGTCTTCGGCAAAATCCTTCGATTCAGAGAAACAAGTGTCCTTGACGAAGAAAATCCTGATTCGCGTCGACTCGCAGAGAAACCAGTGTCTCCGTGAGAAATTCTCGATCCGTTTCAACACCAGGGAAACAAGTGTCCTTGGCAAACTCCTCAACTCAGGGAAACTAGCGTCCTTGATGAGAGCCTCCTGATTCGCGTCGGCTCGCAGAGAAACCAGTGTCTCCCCGGGAAATTCCCGATCCGTCTCAACCCCGAAGAAACCAGTGTCTTCGGCGAAATCCTTCGATTCAGGGAAACAAGTGTCCTTGACGAAGAAAATCCTGATTCGCGTCGACTCGCAGAGAAACTCGCAGAGAAGCCAGATTTCTTTTTTTACCCTGGTTTCTTCAGAGCGGTAAAATAGAATTGCTTTTTCGCTTTCTCGTTTGGGAGGGATATAGAATGTCCGCAGTTCTTCTACACTGTAGATATTAAGTGCATCCAGTTCTTTATGATGCTCAGGCGGCACCATGGCGACTTGTAGACTTTGCTCTTCGTCAGCGGACATTTGTATTAAAGGTCGAGCAGAGAATACGACATGGACTTCATCTTCCGAGTCGTTGCCAAAGATCAATGTAGGAGCCGATGGTCCCGGATTGTTGTGTTGGGGCGGATCCGAATAAACTATCTCCTCTTCCTCCTCAGTATCACTGTCGAAGACAGGGATGGTGGCGTTAGCTTTGTTCTCCGGCTTGTGACACTTCTCTGTGTCTTGGAAATCCGGTAAGAAGTATTTGGCGTCTTCATATTTGCGGACCTCATTCACAGAGAAAGGGTTTAGTTCTCCCGTCACGGTATACTCGAAACCATCCTTAAAATACTTCATACACTGATGTTGTGTAGAAGGGATGATGTTGTACTCGTGTAACCATGGTCGACCGAGCAAAGCGTTGTAACATGTCTTGGCGTCTATGACGTGGAACTTAATGTCCGTGACGAGTAGCCCGAAGCGTAGCGTCAGTATCACAGATCCAAGAGTCTTTGACGATTGGGAGTCGAACCCGGAGATGGTGATCTTGTCCCGAGCAAGGTGCTGGACGCTGATGCAGATTTCCTTCAACACCCGTACGTTGAGTAGGTTAACAGATGACCCGTTATCGATCAGGATTTTGCCTATCTTTATATCATGGCAGTATCCCGAGACATAGAGAGGGCGATTGTGTTCGCACGTCCTAAGTAGAAGGTCTTCATCGCCAAAAGTAACATCGGCCGTGTGCACTTCCTCCACTTCATCCTTCATCTTTTCCTCGGCCAGGCATGCTTGGAATTGTTCTGGGTCTTGGAGCGCCTTAATTAACGAATCTCTCGCCTCTTTTGATAGCAAAAGGGCGTCAAGAATGCTGAGCTGTGAGGGCAGCTTCCTCAGATGTGCTAAGACGTTGTAATCCACCTTATTCTTCTTTGGTGGGTCTTTGGCAGTTAGCTCTTCCACCACTTGGTCATCTAAGACGATATCTTCAGAGACCTTTTCTTTCTCTTTATCTTTCTTGTTCGAGGGTCCGAGGTTCTTTTCGGGCAGCGTGCGATTACGTAGCTGGATATTTTCGCAAACCTTCGGTTCTTCTTCTTTTCTCGAAGCGGACTCTCTAAAGAGAGGGGCAAGTTCTAGCTCTTCATCAGAATCACTCCTGAATGTAGGCACTTGTGATCTACCGGTGTTAATCATGCAACAATCGCCAGCAGTTCTTTTAAGCCCTTCGGTCGTATTTCTTTGTTCCCGACGAATTTTGCGCTTTTCTCGCTTAAAGCGTTGTCGATGAGCAACGTATCCTTGCCACCATCTATCGAAAGCTTTTCACTCTTGAGTGGGGTGCGAGATCTTTTGATGATATAAGCAATAGGAGGGGTGCGTTTCTATTTCACCGGTAATTTTTTCTTCAGAGGATGGTATCTTCATGCCCATTGATATGGCCTTAGCAAACCTTTTCTTTATCTTGAATTGACTTTTGTCGGTAGCGAAAGTGTTTAGCTCCAGCGGGATCGTCTCAGCTCTTTCATCAAGTTGCTGGCGCTTGGCCCTTTCCAATATAGCCGTCTCGCGTTCTCGATCAGCTTTACTTTTCAACCGAGCTTCATTAAGGAATGCGTCAATTACCTCATCTGATAGCCCCAAAATTTTTGATTCAGGATCTGCCTCCAGCTTTTCGGTGTAAGGAGTCTCCTCATCGTTCGTGATCGAATGGGAAATCATATGGCAGTTCGCCACGCATTCTTCGGATTCATCAGATGAACTTCTTCCCTCGTCTTCTTCTTGAAAGACGTGATTGAGGAACTCCTGGAGCGTAATGGGAGTCCGTGCCTTCTGATAGTATTCCTCCAGCGCGCCAATTTGTTTTTGTAAGTCCGTGCGCTTGTCGCCAGGCTTCACGAGCTTCTTAGATTTCTTCTTCTTCTTTTTCGAAGATTTTGACGGCTGGCTGCAAGTGTTTGAACCACCACTATCGGTCTTTGGAGTTGGACGTGGCTTCAACATCCCTTCAATGACCTGCGGTTCCAACGGGTTCTTCCACTCAATCGCTGGACATGTCTGGAGATCGTTTAGCATCCTCTTTGTCTTGGCTGATAATACAACCTCCCAAGGAGCTTCTTCAATGACAGAGCATGTTGCCCCCGGCGTATTCGTCCCCTTAAAGGTGTGGGGCTGCAGGGGATTCACCTTCCATTTGTCAGATAACGCGAACTTGCCCTGGCGGTACTGGTTTTCAAGCCAATTCTTGAAAACGTAGCAATCTTCGATCGGATGGCCTAGTACTCGATGATAAGGACAGTAGTTGGGCTCGTTGACGTCACTTGGTTGCAACGGACGTTTTGGATCCGGCAGATTTATGAGTCTGTTGCGCAACGCCAGCTCGAATAACCTCCTCGTTTTATCGCGGGGAAAGGAATAAGGACGTCCCATCCTTTCCTCAAGGGGTACGTACGGGCGCATATTATTTTGACGAGCAACCGGCTTCGAGTCGCTCGGTTGTTGTTGAGCATTAGCGACGACGATCGCTTTTCCCTTCCCTTTGTCATTTCGGGTGTCTGGCCTTGGAAGAGGGGGTTTATGGCCCATTTGATCCATTTGCGCTAGTTTGTCAATCAAGGCCTGGAAGGTAGTCGGCTTGAAAAACATCATAAACTGCGAGATGGTTGCTTATGGATCGAGGGTTCCCACAAACATACCCACCGCGGGAGCTTCTTCAATGCGCTGCTCACACTTTGACCATAAGTTCCGCCATCGTATAGCGTACTGAACCCACGTCTCGTCTGGCTTTACCCTGGCGTTAATCAGTGCTGTCATCGGGGTACGTTCACTGGCGCTTGCAAAACGCTGAGTAAACAACAGCTCCATCTCCGCGAAGGTTTTAATAGAGTCGTTCGGGAGCTCAGAGTACCATTCGAACGCCGTATCTGATAAACTTCCAACAAACTGGCGAAGTAAAAGCTTGTCATCTCCATCGGTATTGCCGCAGAGTGCCCTGAACTGGGCGACATGCTGGTGAGGATTGCCCGTCCCCTTGTAGACATGGAACTTGGGAATCGTATAACCTGGCGGGTATTTGATTTGATCATACCAACTCGGATATGGTCTCCCCGTTTTCACGACCTGGCCGGCTGTTTCGGTTGCATGATGAACCCGTATTTGCTGGGCGATGTATTCATCCAAATCAGCTTTGGAGATTGTATCCTCTTTAGCTGTGGACAGAACTGGTGGAGGATTCGAAGTCTCTCCCCTATCGTCTTCAAGGATGATCGGAGGATCTTCAGCAGGTGGATCTTGTTGAATCATTATACCCACCATATCCTGGAATAGGAGGTCCATTTTCTTTATGTTGGCTGCCTGCTCCGCAGCTTCTTTATCTTTTTTCTCCAGTACGCGACGAAGGAATTCAGCGTCCGTTTCTTGTTCTTGACGCTCGTCCGAGGATGTTTCAGGGGTTTCTTTTGGCTCTGTAAGTGCGGCCATAGCGTTCATCATTTCTTGGAGCTTCTGCTGCTGCTCCTGAGCCTTGGTCACTGACCTCGTGTGCGGTCTATGACCTGTTGATATGCGGCTATCTTCTCTTCCCGATGCCATATAAACCGTATGAACTGTTATGCCCCCTGACTTGGGGCGTTTAGGTTCACCATTTTTAACTTTTGCCGCTGACGCGGAAGTTTTCTCTGGCCTCCTTCTTTTGTGGGCCGTTAAGGTTGAAGGAACCGTTGAAGAGGGCAGCCTTGCAGCTGCTGTCCTCTGCTGTTTAATAGGATGGTCTTTTTCTTTTTGCACTTTCGCCTTCTTTCGTTGACGGGAGTGATCCGTGTCGATAACGGCGTCTTGAACCCTCCTCCAAACTTTATAAATTCTTGAGGACAGCCGTTGAGGGGGCTGTTCTTGCTTTGTTTCTGGGACTCTCTCCGCAGGCGGAGGAGATCTTTTCAGTGTAGCGGTTGGAGAATTCTTCCGTACCCTCCTCAGCAGTTCAAAGCTGTTCCCAGTTGGAACAGCAGCGTTGACTTCCACCACTGGAGTCGGTGGAGTTAGCCCTGAGGGGGAGTTGCCCCCTGCCTTCCTCACTCATTGCCAATGGCGACGTCGAGCATGACGAGCCGTTGGGACTGGCTCAGAGATAGAGATAGCTTATTTTTGCCCCCTGTCTGAATGGGGCGCCGTCGTTGTTAACCTCTTAAAGACTGAGGTTGCCCTTTGAGGGGCGATATTCAACCTGTCGAAGACGGATCCTCGAGCAGGGACAGGAGCAGGAATCGCCAGTCTTGAAAAGACTGAGTCTTTGACAGGGGAGGCCACCTTGACGACTTCTGGAGCAGTAGTCATTGCCTTCCTTGGGACAGCCAATTTAGAGTTCTGATCCAGCCTGGCGAAAACAGAGGCTGTCGGTTTGGTAGTGGGCTACCCGTTGACAGGGGTCGTCGTAGCAGTGAGCCGGTCGAAGACCGACTTTTTGTTCACTTCCGGTGCAGGTATTAGCGCAGAGAAGATTGTAGGTGGGATCATGGTCCCGAAGAACAGGCCAGTGGTGGCTTGGGTCACCTGGTCTACCGGCAGAGCGAGGAAGGAAGCCGCTTGGGGCCCATATGCTACACCTCCTGGTCAGATGGAGCGTCTGTTGCAGTGGCATTTCGAGCAGTTGGTGCAGTTAAAGGCCATTGAATCTTGAGTTCTGCGCCAGGCAAAAGACCAAATCTTAGTAACTTGAAATCCGAAGGCAACTATTTAACAAACCGCGATTGGTTCGCGAGGACGACACACGAAGTGTGGAGTGGAAAGAGGAAAAGGTCCCACCGGGCGTGCCAGAATCTGTTCTCCTCCGAAAGACGGCGCACAAGACTGCGATGTCCTGACGCTGAGATTCGGGGCAGATGCTATTTGGTTTTATTCGTCCACCTCTCCGAAGATGCCAAGTTGATTTATGGCACCGTGTATTGGAGGTTTAGACGGATGCGGCCGATGTAGCAGACTTCGTCAGATTCCCCCTTGCTTGAGGGGTTTTTGATTGTGGGGACGCTCTTCCCTGCAGGCGCAAGCCCCTGCAGTTAATTACGCTACCGCATCGCGGTAACAACTTTCTTCTTCTCCAGAATTTCACTTCGTGTCGTGTGTGTTTGTTTTGTTTGTGGTTGCCCATGGATTGTATACGGAGACTGAGTAATGCCGTCGCCCGTAGGACGTGGATTAGTCCAAATCCGTATTTACTTAGATTTGGGTTTGGTGTTTTTAGTTTAAGGATGCATTAGTCACGTTGCGGCTAAGATCAACTTAAACGTTCGTTAAGGATACGATAGTCCTGTTTAAGACTAAGATCAACTTAACGTGATAATCCATTTAACATCTGGCCATCGGGACTCGTCACCTCTCTAACGTCATTGAAGGATTACAACGGCAGATGTCAGAGGAGTTCAGAGATGTACCCTTGAACCAAGATTGATTTGGAGTTTTATAGTCCGTTTGAATGTTTAAGGATACGTTAGCCGTATTTGGGGGCTAAGATCAACTTAAACGGGATCGTTTAGATTCGGCAAAAGAACATTTGGAGGCTCTATTGTTCCAGTTTAGGGACGTAGTGGTCCATAAGTAGTTTAGGGACGTTGCGGTCCATGCTCCAGTTTAGGGACGTTGCGGTCCATATTCCAGTTTAGGGACGTGGTGGTCCATCATTAGTTTAAGGACATTTCGGTCCAACATTCCCATTTGGGGACGAACATTAGTTTAAGGACATCTCGGTCCGATATTAGTTTAAGGACGTTTCGGTCCAATATTAGTTTAAGGACGTTTCGGTCCACGAGTTTAAGGACCCCGCAGTCCGTATTGATGTGTGGTCGTTGGGACCCGTCACCTCTTTGACCTCGTTAAGGAATTACAGCGATGGATGTCAAAAGAATTCGGAGATGTATCCTCGAACCGGATATAAATTGATTTGAGAGAGCATTTGTGCTCAGTTCAATTTAATTTAAGGACTTTCGGCCAGAATTGGGCTAAATCCAGTTGAAAATGTTCAACATTTTATTTATTTTTAGTCCATTAGACCTGTGCTAGGGCTTTGCCCACACTTAAATAATGCATTGCATTACTTCTACTTTCTTGTTTGGGCTCTGCCCATAAAAGATGCAGTGCGTCAATTTATTTTGGGCTCTGCAAGGCATCTGCATAGCATTTTATTATTTTTGTTTGGGCTTTGCCCATTTATAAATGATGCAGAGCATCAATTTAATTAGGCATGTTTGGTCTTTTAATTGGGTTTGGTCCTGCATTGCATTTGTTAGGCGCTTTGCGCCACTCACTGAGCGCAAGCGCTTGTGGTGAAGACACGTGTCATGCTCTGGTGAGCGCAAGCGCAATAGTGCAGTGCGCTGCGCTAGTGCGCTGCGCTGTTGCGCTGCTGACACGTGGCGCGCTCTGGTGAGCGCAAGCGCAGCAGTGCAGTGCGCTGCGCTAGTGCGCTGCTGACACGTGGCGCGCTCTGCTGAGTTGCGCCAACTCCAGAGAGCAAAGCTCTTATTTCAAGAGCGCATAGCGCAAGTGGTTTAGACGCTGACACGTGGCGCTCTCCCAAGAGCGCAACAGCGCAGTTTGCAAGTGCAAAGCACCAAGAATCTTTTAGATTCAAGAACAGAAGTGCAAAGCACTATTTGATTTCTTGATTTAATTTAGATCAAAGAAAAATAAGTTTTTTCTTGTTTTTCTTATCTTAGAGAACCAAAGGTTCATGAAAAGTGCAAAGCACTATTTTTGTTTTATTTTATTTTTATTAAAGATCATTGATCTTATTTTTAGATCTATTATCTGTTCATAAGAGAACTTTCTCTTTTTTCTAAGGGTTTTTACCGTTTTTTATTCTTGAGGAGTTTCTCAGAGTTCTTTTCTCTCCTTTTTTTTTTAGAAAGATGTTCCTCCCTTTTAATTGAGGCCTAGGGTCCTTTTTATAGTGCCCATAAATTAGTTAAATTTGTTAAAGAGATCTTTGTCTGAGTGATTTGGGGAATTTTCCCCACCGTTGGATCTTTGATCCAAGGGCTTCTGCTTTGCAGAAGAAAATATTCTTGTTTTAACAAGAACAGAAAAGATTTCTTAAAATTTTTAATTCTGTTTGGCGCAGATGCCCCAGCGCGTGACACGTGTCGCGCAGCGCACAGCGCAGCGCAACTGCGCTAGCGCACCTGCGCTGACACGTGTCGCACAGCGCAGCGCAACTGTGCTGACGCGTGTCGCGCAGCGCAGCGCCTGCGCAACTGAAGCGTTGCTTCCTTTAATAGAGTTTTGCTCTGATTGGGTGCGCCTTCTTGGGCGCTGCGCTGACGTATCAGCGCCTGACATGTGGCGCGTTGCGCCCGAGACTTGAAGCGTTGCTTCAGAATTTTTGAATTTTGAATTTTCAGCAGAGCTTTGCTCTGATTGGGGAAAACAAATGCCCCCCACCGTTGCGCTCACGTGGTGTGCATGTGAGTGCAGCGGTGGCAAGCCCCTGACCGTTGGATCAAGGGGTGAGCTGAAGGGGCGTAAGCGCCTTATAAATAGGACCTATGGCCCTTAGAAACTCTTCGCCATCTTTTCAAGATTTTGATTTTCCAAAGCTTTGCTCTTGCTTAAGAACTTCAGAGCTTTGCTCATTTCCAAAGTTAAAAACTTTAGGTAAAATTAAATCAAATCAGATTAACTTAAATTAACCTTAACCAAAGAGGTTTGCTCTTATAGATCTTTTGATCTAAATAGATCCCCTTGGGGTTTCATAAACAGAGCTTTGCTCTCAAAAACTTGTAGATCTACAGGGATCTTGTTCATAGGTTTTAACCCATGAACAGAGCTTTGCTCATAGATCATCTGTGGATCTTTTAGATCTGATAAATGAAAAAATTTCACAAGTTTTTCGTGGATTTTCCAAGAATTCAAAAATTTTAATTCTTTTTGGTATAGACATTTTCTGATGGATCTTTCTATTATTACCATAGAGCTGTGCTCTTTTTAAGGAATCTTATTTCCCTAGGACCAGAGTTTGACAAGTGTCACTCTGTGACAGAGCTTTGCTCTGAAAGAGGAGATTTTCTCCTTGTCTCTAGTGATTCTTCCCACCCCCTTTTTTTATAAATGGGAATGTTTTTCTGGGGACCAACTGACAATCTCATCCAATGATGAGGTTGTCTGATATATTGTCATCCAGATTTTGTGGGTCCCCCTTTGGTCTCCCACTCACTGCACTGATGTGTGGTGTAATTAATTAATTTTAATTTAATTAATGCATTTTCTTTTTTAGACGCCAAACGTTGGAATTACAACACTAACGCCTAAATTGTTCTTTTGCAGCGATCATGTCTCTAGACACTTCATTCCCGTTGGTCCGCTCAGAGGAGGGATTTTCCGAGGCGCCCTTGGACCGTGAAGTCCTGACCATGATTAAGGAGTACGACCCGGAACACAAGAGTCTCCACCTTTGGGGGTCGTGGTATAATCAGATCATCATGGGCCGACAGAGCTTCACATGCGCGGTGCCGTCAGAACCCATAATGGCGATTCATTATGCCAGCCCACCCCCGGTGCAGTACGCCGTGGAGATGGTTGATTGGACATCAAAGGGCTTCCTACATCCCGCCATAGATGCGATTCCGGTTCAGCGTCCCATGGTTTTGGATATCCTGGGGCGCCGCATCTGTCAAGGCGAGGCGCGACCTTGGGGGCAATCATATAATATCGGTTTGATCCCCCGCCACCCAATCGGCTATCTGCCGTGGGCTCGGTATATCCTGTCGACGAAGAAGTCGCGGTTGATAAGATTAGGATTGTATACCGCAGTCTATGTTTCCCTTTTCCAGTATCCCACGCTTCCCACCTGGTGGTTCAAGGCCTTCCTGGAGCAGTGGAACATTCCTACCCACACTTTCCTTGCCATGGATCGGGAAGTGTCAATCTCTTTGGAAGAGTTTACGGAGGTATCCGGTCTACCGGTCATGGGGGAGCATTATGAAGAGTTGCTCCCGTCGGATGAGTACGTCTTTGGTGCTAAGCCGGTGATAAGAGGGCTCATGCCGGAGAACGCAGTTCAACATCAATTTCCAAGTCTGATCAAGGTGTTGAACATCTACGAGGCCCTTTTCATTGAGCGTGGGAGCTGCGGAGTTAATTTTAAGGATTTCATTGCTCGGTTCCTTCATCCAAACGTCCTCTCGGCGGAAGCTGCCAAGTTTGCCAACCTTGAGGACCCTTTTGGTTTAGGTTTGGATAACCTGCCAGTGAAAGACATAGACCAAAAGAACTTTTTTCTTCCTAACTCCCCAACCATGTCTTTTGCAGAAGTCGCAGCCCATGAGATGGACGATGAGGCCTTCTTTTTAGGATTTCTTGGGCTTTGGCTGAGTTGGTTTGCGCTCCCAATCCACTCTCACCGCATGCGGCCCTCTGTTTTTTACCCGGCCCACCGAATGACTATCGGGGTAAAGGTGGCCGTTGGGATCGCCGGTTTGGCGCACTTGTATCATGGCCTCAGTCGAGCAGCGGATGCTAATGAGCCTGGGGTGTTGCACGTGGTCTTCCTGATGCACTACTTTATGTCGTGGCTCGAGCTACATACAGCGGGTGTCTTCGGCATGCATAAAAGGCCCTTGTTCTACGAAAGGTGCAGTTTTCCTCGCATTCTACAGTTGATCGGCGCATCAATTGTAAATCCATCGCCACGAGATGCCAGGTGTTTACTCCTTCGCTCCCACACCGTTGGAACCGGTGTGTCTTTTATTGACAAGGTGTTGACTATTGGAAAAACGTCCACCACCGTAGTGCGGCCATTGCAAGACACTTTCAAGGATGGAGCTTCAGTTTTAACGGCCCGGGAGACCCTTCACCTATATTCCATCAGACCGGGCTTCTTGGTGTTTAGGCAGGACGGGGCAGCGATCTTCATGAGATATAACCCGCATCGTTTCGCCCAACAGCTGAGCTATAATCAAGGGGTACCGCTGGAGGCTTTTTTATCGGAACCTACCGCGACTGAAGAAGGGATGGAGAGGGCACTGCATCACTTCATGCGTCTAAACACGGGCTCTCACTTCTTTATCAGTGAGCCGGCTTGCGCCCCCCGACTTCTTAGGGTATACACAGAATGGTATAGTCATTCGACGGGAGCGGTCATAAAGGAAGAAAGGCGGTTGCTAATCGATCGTAAGGGTGCACCTCCAGGTAGCGATCGCAACGCTCCTCTGGTGCCAAGGACCCCGGTAATCCCTCCTTTAAAAGATGCCAAAGCCGGAACCTCGCGTGCACAAAGTCCTCCACGTGAGTTGCCGCTCCCTGATATCACAGATGCACCTCCTGCACCCTGTGCTCCAGTGGAGACAGTGGTTGTACCCTCGCCGGAGTCTGGCGTGGGTGCGGACATCGGGACCCGTCGTCCCAAAGTGGCTGCTAAACGGAAGTCGATCCCCCGTGAGCCTAGGGTCGAAGGGCAAAAGAAAAAGAAGTCGCTCTTCGCTGCGGACATCGTGTTCGGTCAGGAACCCCATGCTCCCTATGCCGAGGGCCTGATTGAATACGGGACGAACGAAGGACTAGTGATGCCGCCGCCGGACGATACAGACTTGGAAGCCGCTCTCGAAACTTCGGCGTGGTTAGCAAAGCGTGACGCGTGGCTGGCCAAGCTTGCGCAATGAGGTAACTATTAGTCGCCTTTTCTTTATTGCAACATATCATCTTCATTGCCTTTGACTAACGCTTTTCTTTCTTTCCTTTCGACAGGCATCACTGACGAAGAAGCCATTGCCGCTTCTCTGAAGACTTTCCAGGAAGAGGAACGTCTTAGAACATCTATGGGCCTTAGTAAGTTTCGATTTATTAAGCTTTCATTTCCCTTGTGTTATGGTCGATCTAACCTCTCCCTTTTAATCACAGGAACCTCAATGCCGCTCCCGCCAAGTGACGCAAATGTCCTACTGGCTGCCGACGTTCCTGCTTCTTCAGGGTTACCGCAAGAAGTCCGTCTTGAGGAGCCGATGAGAGACGCCTTAAAGGCTCTGGAAGTTTCTTTGTTTACGGATGACGATGCCGCGGTGAAAGAGGCATCACAGAGGTCCATTGTGACAGCTCGGGAGGAAAGAAAGCGGCAAAGGCGTGAGGCGAAGGCGCGCCGGGCTGCCTTGGCTGCGGGAGCGGGCCCCAGCACCGCCCCTCGTGCTGATACTCCATCTGAAGAGGCCCCTGTTGCCTTATCCACTGCCCGCAGAGAGGTGGCGCGCGCAGTTCGGAGCGCAAACGGTAAATCCGCTTCAGGTAATATTTCTCTCAGAGTTTTTGTTATAAGGATTTTTAATGTCATTGGTCCTTATATCCCTTATCTTGCAGGGCCGAGTCCGATCGAGGGGGAGGCGGAAACCGTTGATCCCAAAGAAACAGAGGAGGCGGTACCTGCCGAACTCGAGCCGACGGTGGGCAACGTCGTTGTGGCTTTGGAGCCTGAGGCGGAGGTCGAGGGGCCTGCAGCTGAGAAGGTCATTGTTGCCGAACCTGAAGCGGTGGCAGATGATATGATCATTATAACTGAACCGAGGGTGGTGGTGGACGAGGCGCTTGAGGCCGGCGACCTCGTGGTGACAGTGGATGAGCCAATGGAGACGGCGGAGCTCGAAGTAGTTGCGGGTGAAATGGGTACGACTCTTGGGGAAGAGTCAGCCGCTTCCTTCCAAGAATCCGGCAACGCTCCAATCATTGCCCTTTCTGCTTACGATCTCCTGCCGTCTCCTGGTCGCGGTAGCACGACGTCGGTCCCCATCGAGTCGGGTGATGAGGCTACGGGCGGTGGCCTCATGTCGATAGAGGAGGGAGTCGCTTCTGTTTCGGCCGGGAGCTCCTCAGGTAAACCTTAGGTTACTGTCTTTCTTATTTTACAATCCTTTCTGACAAGTTCACCTTTCTTGTAACGCAGGTGCAGCCAGCGCCGATGCCCCACTGCTTGAAGGAGCGCCTTCAACGACTGCCTTGGCGGTAGTGACCTCTCAACCCTCTCTTATACCATCTAAGATGTTGGAAGGTATGGGTCCGCAACTTATTAGTCTTATCTTTCAGATGTATAGTTTTTACGTACTGAAGTCGTGCTGTTGTGTCTTTTCAGGAGTACTTTTTGACCATCTTTACCAGATGTTGCTCCCACACTTCTCCTTCCCATCCGAGCTTGCTTCTTCCTCTGGTGGCGTTGGTGAGTATGATTTCCAATGACATCCTTCTTTCTTCATTGATGGGATTATTTCTAAACCCTTTTTTTATCTCGACTGCAGTGTTACTAATCGAAGGAGGGGATGAAAGACGGGCTGCGTTGCCGACTCTTCCAGCTCTGCCACCTGCCTCAGCTGGTACAGCGACTATCACATTGATAAGGTCTTCCTTCTTTATTTTCAGAACTGTTATCTGATCACATCTTGTTTCTTTTCAGTTGTCGTTCCGGTCTCGTCGCCCTTCGAATCCCGCATCATAATGCCGGCGGGTCCTTATCTGAGGAGTCTGTCTTCAAAAGGCGCCGCAAATAGTCTGCGCATGTTGAGTGACTACGTCGAGGAACTCGACATTGAAACTCCTACATCTGCCGCAGACTTCGCTATGATGGTTAACCCGATGCTAGCAATACTCGTGAACTTTCATGATGAGGGCATCGTCGCATCCTGGGTTAACCATTGCAGGGAGACTGAGGCCCGCCTGCATCGGTTGGAGTCGCTGCGTCCCGCTCCCGAAGCCTTGGCTGCCAGTAATCAAAGAACAGCGTGGATTGAGCAGAGCGCTCCCTACTTCCACCACCTCGAACAAGAAGTCATTTCAAGGCGTAAGGAGCGAGGTGAGACTTCGAGCAAGTCTGCCCAACTGCATGCTCGGGTGGAGGCCAACGCCACACGGCTGAAGGTTGTCTTTGAGGGCCTTCTGCAATGTCTTTCTGAAGGGTTATCATTGAGGCAACACCTTGATGTTGTCGAGCGAGATGCACCCAGCCAGGAAGCAGCCCAAAAGGTGGCGGAGGAGCAACTTTCATCTTTCTTGCAGCAGCGAGCCCAGGTGGAAGCGGAGGTGGCCGCGGCAGCCGCTCAGGAGGAGGCGCTGAAAGAAGTGCGAGAGCAGCTTGTGGATTTACTAAAGACACTTCCTCCTCAGTAGCTATCCATCTTTGTATCGTTTGTACTTGTAGATAAAAGAATGTATATATATTTTTTTTTCTTTGACATAATGTATCCTGTACCCAATCAAGTTTATGAATAAAAGATACACCTTTTTTGTCATGTGTCATTTTCTCCGTCTTCTCTTTCTTTTACTATCAGCATATCACTTTAGCAAACATGGTTAACGGATGATTAGAACGAGTATCTCAATTTCCTTAAGAAATAGCGATGGCTTAGGCCGCAGTTTCGGATCTGCTGCCTAAGACTTTTCAACTCCATGAGCCGTGAGGGTCTCATAGAGATTCTTCTCCCTACGGATCGAGAGGATCTCGTAGGTGGGCTTTCTCCTTAGGAATCGTGAAGATTCCTAAGTGTTGTTTTCTCTTACAAGTCGTAAGGATCCTATAAGAGAATTTTTCCCTCTTACGAGTCGAGAGGACCCACAAGCGGTTGTTTCCCTCCTCGTCGAAATTCGACTTTGGAGAGTGAGACCCGTGAATAGTATGCAAGAGACCATTTTGGATTGACTTGCAGGGTCCCATTGTTCAGGAAGCAAGTTTTTTAGTCCCTGCTGCCTGAGGCTTCATTTGCATGTTGAGACGGATCGGGAATTTCCCGCAGAGACACAGTTTCTCTGCGAGCCGACGCGAATCAGGAGGCTCTCATCAAGGAGTGTTTGTATCCGTGAGTCGAGGAATTTGCTAGGGATTATTTGTTTCCCAAGCGCCAAGGATTATTTGTTTCCTTAGGGTTTGAAACGAGTCGAGAATTTCCCACGGAGGCACTGGTGGCTCTGCGAGTCGACGCGTATCAGGAGGCTCTCGTCAAGGAGTGTTTGTATCCGTGAGTCAAGGAGTTTGCTAGGGATTATTTGTTTCCCCAGCGCCAAGGATTATTTGTTTCCTTGGGGTTTGAAACGAGTCGAGGATTTCCCACGGAGGCGCTGGTGGCTCTGCGAGTCGACGCGGATCAGGAGGCTCTCGTCAAGGAGTGTTTGTATCCGTGAGTCGAGGAGTTTGCTAGGGATTATTTGTTTCCCCGGCGCCAAGGATTATTTGTTTCCTTGGGGTTTGAAACGAGTCGAGGATTTCCCACGAAGGCACGCGGATCAAGAGGCTCTCGTCAAGAAGTGTTTGTATCCGTGAGTCGAGGAGTTTGCTAGGGATTATTTGTTTCCCCAGCGCCAAGGATTATTTGTTTCCTTGGGGTTTGAAACGAGTCGAGGATTTCCCACGAAGGCACTGGTGGCTCTGCGAGTCGACGCGGATCAGGAGGCTCTCGTCAAGGAGTGTTTGTATCCGTGAGTCGAGGAGTTTGCTAGGGATTATTTGTTTCCCCAGCGCCAAGGATTATTTGTTTCCTTGGGGTTTGAAACGAGTCGAGGATTTCCCATGAAGGCACTGGTGGCTCTGCGAGTCGACGCGGATCAGGAGGCTCTCGTCAAGGAGTGTTTGTATCCGTGAGTCGAGGAGTTGGCTGAAGACACTGGCTTCTTCGGATTTGGACTGAACCGTCAAGATTTGGCTTCGTCTTCTGGCAGAGCCTGTTGGGAAAAGTATGGTTTCCTCTTTGTTTACGCCCTTGAATTGTATACAGAGATCGATGTGATCTTAACTGTAGGGCCAAAGTTTTATCATCATTTTTTTGTTTTATCTCCGCGATGCTCTATCATTTCAGCTTTTTATATCGCGAAGGTCGCGATCGCCCAATCATTTCGGCTATTTTTCGCGGTGCCCAATCATTTCGGCTATTTATTTTATTTTTACTCACTGCTTTTTATTGCGAGTTGCCCAATCATTTCGGCTATTTCATATGCCCGAGCGGCCTACTGGCTTTCGCCGTAAACCTGAAATTAAACACCGATTTCGGCATCAGCGTCGCTACAACTGGAATATTGTCAGGAGCGAATCATCATCTGCCTCTGTCGATGTTGAACAAAGGTGGCTTAGCGACCAGGGTTAGGGTCCTGTCGTCTAAGGCTTTTAACTTCATGAGCCGTAAGGGTCTCATAAAGGTATTTCTCCCTACAAGTCGTGAGGATCTTGTAGGTGTATTTTCTCCTTAGGAATCGTGAAGATTCTTAAGTGTATGTTCCTCTGTAAGTCGTAAGGATCCTACAAGAGGGTTTTCTCCTTATAAGTCGAGAGGACTTACAAGAGTTGTTCATCATGCGAACATATCCCCAGTCTCGGATGAGACTTGATTAGGGAAATGTTTATTCGCGCCCGTGGATTGTATACAAAGGTCAGTATTGAACCACTTGTAGGGCAATATCGGAAGTTGTGGGGGTTGCTTAAGCACAGGTTTAGGTCTCTGTAACTTAAGACTTTCAACTCTTACGAGCCGTGAGGGTCCCATAAGAGAGTTCTCCTTACGAGTCGTGAGAATCTCGCAAGTGTATTTTCTCCTTAGGAATCGTGGGGATCCCTAAGTGTGTTGCTCCCTTGTGAGTCGTAAGGATCTTACGCGGGTAGTTTCTCCCTACAAGGTCGAGAGGATCTTGTAAGTGTTCTTTAACGAGGTTGCGCCCTTTCAGGTTTTCACAAACACTCGCCGGTAGCCCTGCTGTTTTTACTCACGGAGCCCTTTTTGGGTTTTCATCCGTGCCCTTTTGCTTATGGACATACCGTTTTTATTTTATTTTATTTTTTATATGTTTTTTTATATCTCGTCAGCCTAAAGATGCTGCGGTAGTAGTTTAGAGACGTTTTGGTCTGCTACTAGTTTAAGGACATTTCGGTCCGCTATTAGTTTAAGGACGTTTCGGTCCGTTGACCAGCTACTACTTATAGAGTTTTGAGCTTGGGAAGACAGAGAGCGGACATAGTCGTCGTCATCCGTCATTGACCTAGGCTGTGGCTCATTAAGCGTAGTATCTCTTTAGGAAGCGACCGTTTATTGGCCTGAAAGGCCTTTCACCGTGCATATCTATGAATACATAGGCCCCGCCCTGGTAGACCTTATCTATGACGTACGGGCCTTCATAGTTTGGCTCAAATTTTCCCCGCTTGGCGCGATTGGGGATCATAGGCCTTTTGACCACTAGCACAAGCTCGCCTTGGCGGAATGTCCTCGGGCGGGTCAGTCTATCATATGAGCGCGCCATCTTTTCTTTATAGGCCTCCAGATTTTGTTGCGCCATGAGTCGTGTTTCTTCAAGGGCGTCAAGCTCTTCAAGCCGAAGGTGAGCGTTTTCTTCGTCCGTCAGCTCGTAATGGACTGCCACTCGTAGAGAGGGTAACTCTATCTCGAGGGGGAGTACTGCTTCTGTCCCGAATACTAACGCATATGGTGTTGCGTTCGTGGCCGTTTTAAACGTAGTTCGATATGCCCAGAGAGCCTCTTGCAGTCTTTCGTGCCAGTCTTTCTTATTTCGCGACACTGTTTTCTTCATGATCTTCGTCAAGGTCTTGTTGAAGGCCTCAGCTAGACCGTTAGCTCGCGGATTATAAACCGAGGAATATCTCCAATCTATATTGTGTTGTTGCGCGAAGCGACTGATCTTGTGGCTTCTGTAGGCTGGCCCGTTATCGGAGATGATCCGTCTTGGCGTTCCAAACCGGTATATGATGTGCGTTTTGAAAAAGTGGAGGATATTTTCCATCTTCACTTCTCTTAACGGTACTGCTTCTGCCCATTTGGAGAAGTAGTTAGTCGTCACCAGGATGAAACGATGTCCTCTAGACGATGCTGGTTCGATGGGGCCGACTATGTCAGTTCCCCACATTTCGAACGGCCGGCTAGTCACCGTTGGATGTAATGGGTTTGGATACTGATGGATGAAGTCCCCATGAATTTGGCATGAGTGGTACTGCTTCGCATATTTGAGGCAATCCTGAATCATCGTGGGCCAGTAGTAGCCCATCCGTTTTATCTTCATCTTCATCTTCGGGCCTGCTTGGTGAGAACCGCAGAGTCCGTCGTGAATTTCCTGGACGACCCTTTTCGCTTCGTCTGGTCCTAAGCATCTTAGCCATAGAGAATCAAATGACCTCTTGTACAGAGTATCATTGACGAAGGCGAAAGACAGAGCTCGTTTCATGAGCTGATGTCTTGTGGACGCTTCTTTGGGCATTCGGTGGGACTTAAAATAGTCTATGAAGACTTCCCTCTAATCCTCGGCCTTTTCCCGGTCTTTTATTTGTAGAGCCATCTGCTCGCTCGCTCCTTTTTCTTCGGATGATTCCGGAGATATTTCTATTGGGGCAAGCACCCGACGGCTTTGCACCACAATTCTAACATCATCGAGGTTCTCGTCAGCCAGTTATTTAGCAAGTTTGGCCAATGTGTCTGTTCCCCTCCGAACGGCGGCGCACAGGACTGCGATGGCCTGACGCTGAGATTCGGGGCAGATGCTATTTGGTTTTATCCGTCCACCTCTCCGAAGATGCCAAGTTGATTTATGGCGCCGTGTATCGAAGGTTTAGACGGATGCGGCCGATGTAGCAGACTTTGTCAGATTCCCCCTCGCTAGAGGGGTTTTTGATTGTGGGGACGCTCTTCCCTGCAGGCACAAGCCCCTGCAGTTAATTACGCTACCGCTTCGCGGTAACAACTTTCTCCTTCTCCAGAATTTCACTTCGTGTCGTGGGTGTTTGTTTTGTTTGTGGTTGCCCGTGGATTGTATACGGAGACTGAGTAATGCCGTCGCCCGTAGGACGTGGATTAGTCCAAATCCGTATTTACTTAGATTTGGGTTTGGTGTTTTTAGTTTAAGGATGCATTAGTCGCGTTGCGGCTAAGATCGACTTAAACGTTCGTCAAGGATACGTTAGTCCTGTTTGAGACTAAGATCAACTTAACGGGATCGTTTAGATCCGACAAAAGAGCATTTAGGCTCTATTGTTCCAGTTTAGAGACATAGTGGTCCATTGCATGTATGGTTGTCGGGACCCGTCACCTCTCTGACATCGTTGAAGGATTACAACGACAAGTGTCAGAGGAGTTCAGAGATGTACCCTTGAGCCAAAGTTGATTGGGGGAATTTATAGTCCAATTTGGGACTAAAATCTGTTTGAAGGTTTAAGGATGCGTTAGCCATATTTGAGGCTAAGATCAGCTTAAACGGTTGTTAAGAATACGTTAGTCCAGTTTGGGACTAAGATCGACTTAACGGGATCGTTTAGATCCGACAAAAGAGCATTTGGGCTCTATTGTGCCAGTTTAAGGACATGGTGGTCCAATATTCCAGTTTAGGGACGTGGTGGTCCAATATTAGTTTAGGGACGTTTCGGTCCGATATTAGTTTAAGGACGTTTCGGTCCAGTGTTAGTTTATGGACGTTTCGGTCCATTATTAGTTTAGGGACGTTTCGGTCCGATATTAGTTTAGGGACGTTCCGGTCCGATATTAGTTTAGGGACATTTCGGTCCACGAGTTTAAGGACCCCGCAGTCCATATCGATGTGTGGTCGTTGGGACCCGTCACCTCTTTGACGTCGTTGAAGAATTACAACGACGGATGTCAAAGGAGTTCGGAGATGTACCCTCGAACCGAATGTAAATTGATTTAGAAGAGCAATTTTGCTCAGTCAATTTAATTTAAGGACTTATGGCCAAAATTGGGCTAAGTCCAGTTAAAATGTTCAACATTTTATTTGCTTTTACATTGCATTTCTTTTTTATTTTTATTTGGGGTTTGCCCAGAAAGGATGCAGAGCATTAATTTGTTTTGGGCTCTGCCCTTTTAAGAATGATGCAAGGCATCAATTTTATTTGGGCTCTGCCCTTGTATAAAGGATGCAAAGCATCAATTTATTTGGGCTCTGCCCATTTATTGCCTTGCAATTTATTTTGGCCTGTCAGGTCATTTTAATTTGGGTCTGGCCCTTTTAGTAATGCATTGCATTTGTGCAGAGCACTGTTAATTTGAGAATCTTTTAGATTCAAGAACCGGTGGTTCAAAAAACAAGTGCAAGGCACTATTTGATTTAGATATAAGAAAAAACAAGTTTTTTTTTGTTTTTCTTATATCAGAGAACCAAAGGTTCATGAAAGTGCAAAGCACTATTAATTTAAGAACCTTTTAGGTTCAAGAACCGATGGTTCATAAAACAAGTGCAAGGCACTATTTTATTTATTTATTTATTTATTTACTGTTGAAGATCCATGATCTTGTTCATAAGAGAATTTTCTCTTCTTTTGAAGGATTTTACCTTTTTTTTATTCTTCAAGAGTTCTCAAGAGTTCTTTTCTCTCTTTTTTTTAGCCCGATCTTCCTCCTTTGAAATGAGGTCTAGGGTCCTTTTTATAGTGCCCATAAATTAGTTAAAGTTTGTTAAATAAATCTTTTTCTGAGTGATTTGGGGAATTTTCCCCACCGTTGGATTTTTGATCCAAAGGCCCCTGCCTTATACAAGAAAATCTTTTTGTTTTAACAAAATTTATTCTGTTTTGCGCAACTCCCCCAGTGAGTGACACGTGTCGCGCAGTGAAGCGCTTGCGCAACTGCGCAGACACGTGTCGCGCAAAATTTTTTTATTTTTTTTTTATTTTTTATTTTTTTATTATTTTTTTTTATTTTTTTATTTTTTTATTTTTTTATTTTTTACTGCGCAGCGCGCGATGCGCGGCGCAGTTGCGCGCTGCGCGAGCAGTTTTTTTTTTTTTTTTTATTTTTTAAGACAGAGCTTTGCTCTGATTAAAGAAAAACAGAAGCATTATTTCTTTTCCCACCTTGGAATTTAAACAGAGTTTTGCTCTGATTGAAGTAAACAGTGTCTGCTTTGCTGTTTTCCACGCGCGGTATGTTTTCCAAAGAATAGGAGGGAATTTGAGTCAACAGTTGTTGCACTTTTTCACCGTACTTTACCAATTCTGGTTTGCATGTTTGGTAGTCGCCGTTTATTTGATTAACAACCAGTTGAGAATCCCCATATATGAGGAGGTTTTCAATTCCCATGTCAATGGCGATCTCGATGCCTGTTATCAGAGCTTCGTATTCGGCTTCATTATTTGTTCTCGGTTCTGTTAGGGAGAAAGCAAAGCGCATTATCCCTCCTTGTGGAGTCACAAAGATGAGTTCTACCCCCGATTTGATTATAGGGGTACTTTATTTGCGCTTCTTTACGGAAGATGCTCCATCGAAATAGAGCTCCCATCGGGTATCATCACCGTCGATCGCATCAAACGCATGTTCGTCTGGAAGATCGCAATTTAGAGGAGAATCGGCAATTTAGAGGAGAATCGGCGGGTATGGAATGCTCAGCGAGGAAGTCGGCGATGGCCTGGCCTTTCACTGCCTTGAGAGGTTGATACGTGATCGAGAACACCATCAAGAGTAGGGCCCATTTAGCGAGTCGTCCCATCAATATGGCCTTTGACATCAAGTATTTAAGGGGGTCCACCTTTGAAATAAGACGGACCTCATGTGCCAACGCGTAGTGCCTGAGCTTTGTTATCGCGAAGATCAACGCCAGGCAGTGTTTTTCGATGGGGGAGTAGTTGCTTTCTGCCCCCAGTAGAACTCGACTTAAGTAGTAGAGTGCTCTTTCTTTCCCTTGATCGTTCTCTTGTGCCCATAATGCGCCTAAAGAACCTTCGAGGGCGGCTGTATAAAGAATGAGAGGCTTTCCCTTAACCGGAGCAGCCAACACTGGAGGGTTTTGCAGGTACTGTTTGACCTCGTCTAGTGCGCTTTGGCACTTTTGATCCCAGACGAACGGGGTTCCCTTCTTCATCAGGTGGCTGTAAGGACGGCACTTGCCTGAAAGATTGGCTATAAATCGCCGTATGTATGCGAGTTTCCCTTGGAGAGACCGCAACTGTTTAAGAGTCCTCGGCGGAGGCATTTCCATGATCGCCTTGATCTTGGACGGATCTATTTCGATACCCCGGTGTCGGACGATGAATCCTAAAAATTTGCCCGAGGAAACTCCGAATGCACACTTAAGAGGGTTCATCTTCAAGTTGTATTGCCGAAGGCGTTGAAATACGGTCTTCAAATGCTCGAGATGTTCCTCATATGATTTGCTTTTAATAACGAGGTCATCGATATAGCATTCAACGATTTCGTGTATAAGGTCATCGAAGATCTTCATCATGGCCCTCTGATAAGTGGCACCGGCGTTCTTTAAACCGAAGGGCATCACCTTGTAGCAGAATATACCCAAAGGAGTCCTGAAGGCGGTGTGCTTCTGGTCTTCTGGATGCATGTTTATCTGATTATACCCTGATGAGCCGTCCATAAAGGAGAAAACTTCATGAGTGGACGTGTTGTCTATCATCAGCTCGGTGACTGGCACTGGAAAATCGTCCTTCGGACAAGCTTTATTAAGATCCCGAAAGTCTACGCATATACGCACTGTCCCGTTTTTCTTCATCACCGGGACGATGTTGGCGATCCATTCAGGGTATTGAACCTCCTGGATGAAGCCAGAGTCGATCAGCTTCTTGACCTCGGCATTGATACTCATCTCGAGCTCGAGCCGCATTCTCCTTGGCTCCTGTTTGACTGGCTTGATGTCCGGGGATATCGCCAATTTGTGTACAGCAATTTCTGGATCTAGTCCCGGCATTTCGGAATAGTTCCACGCGAAGCAATCTCTATGCTGCAGAAGCACATCCTTTAACGCAGCTACCCTTTCTTTAGATAGTAACTCGCTAATGAATGTTGGTCGCGGATCGTCTGCCGATCCCAACTCAATCTTCTTGAGGTTATCTGCAGTGGTATGGATTCCATCTTCCAGCTCTTTTGGCGCTGGTGGGAATTCTGAGATTATCTCGTCGCTGCTGTTTTCGAAGCACCAAGGGAGCTCATCTATGTTCTCGGGCTCTTCTTTTAATATTGTAATCATGCGACAGGTGCGAATTCGCTTCCAATCCCAATGTGGAACCGGTTCTTCTTTCGTGGCCTTGGGCTCGTGCTTCCGTGGCGGCGTTACCTTCCAGTTGTCAGACAGAGCGAACTTGCCGAGCTGGTACTGATCTTCGACCCAATTCTTAAAGGTGAAGCAGTCTTCGAGCGGGTGCCCTATTACTCGATGGTAAGAGCAATAGTTTGGGTCAGAGACTTCGCTTGCTTGTTCGGGGTGCTTGGACTCCGGCAATGTGAGCATCTGATGTTTTAGCGCAAGCTCAAGTATCCTCCTCGTCTTATCCCGAGGAAAAGAGTATGCTCGACTCATTTTCTTCATGAGAGATAGATCAATAACGCTCGCCTCCCGTTTGCGTGACTTCTTAGCCCTGCTTTGTTGCTGTTGAGCGCCTTTTTGGCCTTTCAACTTATTTCTGCTTTTGCGCCGAGCCTTCTTTATAACAGGTTGACAAGGAGCGGCATTTTCATCTTTTACCGCCTGTTGGAGAAGGCGTTGCGTCTTGGCTTTCTCGTAGATGGCCGTCTCACGGTTGTGATCATCTCGGATTTTTTGACCAGCTTTCTTTATAAGTTTGTCCATTTGTTCTTCGAACGACGGACTGGACTCCTTTGCATGTGGAACTTTCACTGGCTTAGGATTAGCGTCCTTCCATTGAGTATCCGCTTCTTCATCAGGGTCATACACGACGTAGCAGCCGGGTAGTAACTCTCGTTTCTTTGACCGGATGTATCCAAGCCCTTTTGTTTCCATTCTCCCACTAGGCAGTTTGCGTTGAGTCCCGGGAACATTCCAGACCCTGTCATAGAATTTGGCCTCTCTAACGGTCTGTTTGAAGGATATCCCTTGGCGTTTCAGCAGCTTCTTCAAACCCTCTGTATAATATCTGGGAAGACGGATAGGCTGAAGCATGTCGAGCGCAGGATCCGCGCCATGCCAGATTTATTTTTTTACCCTGGTTTCTTCAGAGCGGTAAAATAGAATTGCTTTTTCGCTTTCTCGTTTGGGAGGGATATAGAATGTCCGCAGTTCTTCTACACTGTAGATATTAAGTGCATCCAGTTCTTTATGATGCTCAGGCGGCACCATGACGACTTGTAGACTTTGCTCTTCGTCAGCGGACATTTGTATTAAAGGTCGAACAGAGAATACGGCATGGACTTCATCTTCCGAGTCGCTGCCAAAGATCAATGTAGGAGCCGATGGTCCCGGATTGTTGTGTTGGGGTGGATCCGAATAAACTATCTTCTCTTCCTCCTCAGTATCACCGCCGAAGACAGGGATGGTGGCGTTAGCTTTGTTCTCCGGCTTGTGACACTTCTCTGTGTCTTGGAAATCCGGTAAGAAGTATTTGGCGTCTTCATATTTGCGGACCTCATTCACAGAGAAAGGGTTTAGTTCTCCCGTCACGGTATACTCGAAACCATCCTTAAAATACTTCATACACTGATGTTGTGTAGAAGGGATGATGTTGTACTCGTGTAACCATGGTCGACCGAGCAGAGCATTGTAACATGTCTTGGCGTCTATGACGTGGAACTTAATGTCCGTGACGAGTAGCCCGAAGCGTAGCGTCAGTATCACAGATCCAAGAGTCTTTGACGATTGGGAGTCGAACCCGGAGATGGTGATCTTGTCCCGAGCAAGGTGCTGGACGCTGATGCAGATTTCCTTCAACACCCGTACGTTGAGTAGGTTAACAGATGACCCGTTATCGATCAGGATTTTGCCTATCTTTATATCATGGCAGTATCCCGAGACATAGAGAGGGCGATTATGTTCGCACGTCCCAAGTAGAAGGTCTTCATCGCCAAAAGTAACATCGACCGTGTGCACTTCCTCCACTTCATCCTTCATCTTTTCCTCGGCCAGGCATGCTTGGAATTGTTCTGGGTCTTGGAGCGCCTTAATTAACGAATCTCTCGCCTCTTTTGATAGCAAAAGGGCGTCAAGAATGCTGAGCTGTGAGGGCAGCTTCCTCAGATGTGCTAAGACGTTGTAATCCACCTTATTCTTCTTTGGTGGGTCTTTGGCAGTTAGCTCTTCCACCACTTGGTCATCTAAGACGATATCTTCAGAGACCTTTTCTTTCTCTTTATCTTTCTTGTTCGAGGGTCCGAGGTTCTTTTCGGGCAGCGTGCGATTACGTAGCTGGATATTTTCGCAAACCTTCGGTTCTTCTTCTTTTCTCGAAGCGGACTCTCTAAAGAGAGGGGCAAGTTCTAGCTCTTCATCAGAATCACTCCCGAATGTAGGCACTTGTGATCTACCGGTGTTAATCATGCAACAATCGCCAGCAGTTCTTTTAAGCCCTTCGGTCGTATTTCTTTGTTCCCGACGAATTTTGCGCTTTTCTCGCTTAAAGCGTTGTCGATGAGCAACGTATCCTTACCACCATCTATCGAAAGCTTTGCACTCTTGAGTGGGGTGCGAGATCTTTTGATGATATAAGCAATAGGAGGGGTGCATTTCTATTTCACCAGTAATTTTTTCTTCAGAGGATGGTATCTTCATGCCCATTGATATGGCCTTAGCAAACCTTTTCTTTATCTTGAATTGACTTTTGTCGGTAGCGAAAGTGTTTAGCTCCAGCGGGATCGTCTCAGCTCTTTCATCAAGTCGCTGGCGCTTGGCCCTTTCCAATATAACCGTCTCGCGTTCTCGATCAGCTTTACTTTTCAACCGAGCTTCATTAAGGAATGCGTCAATTACCTCATCTGATAGCCCCAGAATTTTTGATCCAGGATCTGCCCCCAGCTTTTTGGTGTAAGGAGTCTCCTCATCGTTCGTGATCGAATGGGAAATCATATGGCAGTTCGCCACGCATTCTTCGGATTCATCAGATGAACTTCTTCCCTCATCTTCTTCTTGAAAGACGTGATTGAGGAACTCCTGGAGCGTAATCGGAGTCCGTGCCTTCTGATTGTATTCCTCCATCACGCCAATTTATTTTTGTAAGTCCGTGCGCTTGTCGCCAGGCTTCACGGGCTTCTTAGATTTCTTCTTCTTCTTTTTCGAAGATTTTGACGGCTGGCTGCAAGTGTTTGAACCACCACTATCGGTCTTTGGAGTTGGACATGGCTTCAACATCCCTTCAATAACCTGCGGTTCCAACGGGTTCTTCCACTCAATCGCTGGACATGTCTGGAGATCGTTTAGCATCCTCTTTGTCTTGGCTGATAATACAACCTCCCAAGGAGCTTCTTCAATGACATAGCATGTTGCCCCCGGCGTATTCATCCCCTTAGAGGTGTGGGGCTGCGGGGGATTCACCTTCTATTTGTCAGATAACGCGAACTTGCCCTGTCGGTACTGGTTTTCAAGCCAATTCTTGAAAACGTAGCAATCTTCGATCGGATGGCCTAGTACTCGATGATAAGGACAGTAGTTGGGCTCGTTGACGTCACTTGGTTGCAACGGACGTTTTGGATTCTGCAAATTTATGAGTCTGTTGCGCAACGCCAGCTCGAATAACCTCCTCGTTTTATCTCGGGGAAAGGAATAAGGACGTCCCATCCTATCCTCAAGGGGTACGTACGGGCGCATATTATTTTGACGAGCAACCGGCTTCGAGTCGCTCGGTTGTTGTTGAGCATTAGCGACGACGATCGCTTTTCCCTTCCCTTTGTCATTTCGGGTGTCTGGCCTTGGAAGAGGGGGTTTATGGCCTATTTGATCCATTTGCGCTAGTTTGTCAATCAAGGCTTGGAAGGTAGTCGGCTTGAAAAACATCATAAACTGCGAGATGGTTGCTTATAGATCGAGGGTTCCCACAAACATACCCACCGCGGGAGCTTCTTCAATGCGTTGCTCACACTTTGACCATAAGTTCCGCCATCGTATAGCGTACTGAACCCACGTCTCGCCTGGCTTTACCCTGGCGTTAATCAGTGCTGTCATCGGGGTACGTTCACTGGCGCTTGCAAAACGCTGAGTAAACAACAGCTCCATCTCCGTGAAGGTTTTAATAGAGTCGTTCGGGAGCTCAGAGTACCATTCGAACGCCGTATCTGATAAACTTCCAACAAACTGGCGAAGTAAAAGCTTGTCATCTCCACCGGTATTGCCGCAGAGTGCCCTGAACTGGACGACATGCTGGTGAGGATTGCCCGTCCCCTTATAGACATGGAACTTGGGAATCGTATAACCTGGCGGGTATTTGATTTGATCGTACCAACTCGGATATGGTCTCCCTATTTTCACGACCTGGCCGGCTGTTTCGATTGCATGATGAACCCGTATTTGCTGGGCGATGTATTCATCCAAATCAGCTTTGGAGATTGTATCCTCTTTAGCTGTGGACAGAACTGGTGGAAGATTCGACGTCTCTCCCCTATCGTCTTCAAGGATGATCGGGGGATCTTCAGCAGGTGGATCTTGTTGAATCATCATACCCACCATATCCTAGAATAGGAGGGCCATTTTCTTTATGTTGGCTGCCTGCTCCGCAGCTTCTTTATCTTTTTTCTCCAGTACGCGACGAAGGAATTCAGCGTCCGTTTCTTGTTCTTGACGCTCGTCCGAGGATGTTTCAGGGGTTTCTTTTGGCCCTGTAAGTGCGGCCATAGCGTTCATCATTTCTTAGAGCTTCTGCTGCTGCTCCTGAGCCTTGGTCACTGACCTCGTGTGCGGTCTATGACCTGTTGATATGCGGCTATCTTCTTTTCCCGATGTCATGTAAACCGTATGAACTGTTATGCCCCCTGACTTGGGGCATTTAGGTTCACCATTTTTAACTTTTGCCGCTGACGCGGGAGTTTTCTCTGGCCTCCTTCTTTTGTGGGCCGTTGAGGTTGAAGGAACCGTTGAAGGGGGCAGCCTTGCAGCTGCTGTCCTCTGCTGTTTAATAGGATGGTCTTTTTATTTTTGCACTTTCGGCTTCTTTCGTTGACGGGAGTGATTCGTGTCGATAACGGCGTCTTGAACCCTCCTCCAAACTTTATAAATTCTTAAGGACAGCCGTTGAGGGGGCTGTTCTTGCTTTGTTTCTGGGACTCTCTCCGCAGACGGAGGAGATCTTTTCAGTGTAGCGGTTGGAGAATTCTTCCGTACCCTCCTCAGCAGTTCAAAGCTGTTCCCAGTTGGAACAGCAGCGTTGACTTCCACCACTGGAGTCGGTGGAGTTAGCCCTGAGGGGGAGTTGCCCCCTGCCTTCCTCACTCGTTGCCAATGGCGACGTCGAACATGACGAGCCGTTAGGACTGGCTCAGAGATAGAGATAGCTTATTTTTGCCCCCTGTCTGAATGGGGCGCCGTCGCTGTTAACCTCTTAAAGACTGAGGTTGCCCTTTGAGGGACGATATTCAACCTGTCGAAGACGGATCCTCGAGCAGGAACAGGAGCAGGAATCGCCAGTCTTGAAAAGACTGAGTCTTTGACAGGGGAGGCCACCTTGACGACTTCTGGAGCAGTAGTCATTGCCTTCCTTGGGACAGCCAATTTAGAGTTCTGATCCAGCCTGGCGAAAACAGAGGCTGTCGGTTTGGTAGTGGGCGACCCGTTGACAGGGGTTGTCGTAGCAGTGAGCCGGTCGAAGACCGACTTTTTGTTCACTTCCGGTGCAGGTATTGGTACAGAGAAGCTTGTAGGTGGGATCATGGTCCCGAAGAACAGGCCAGGGGTGGCTTGGGTCACCTGGTCTACCGGCAGAGCGAGGAAGGAAGCCGCTTGGGGCCCATATGCTACACCTCCTGGTGAGGTGGAGCGCCCGTTGCAGTGGCATTTCGAATAGTTGGTGCAGTTAAAGGCCATTGAATCTTGAGTTCTGCGCCAGGCAAAAGACCAAATCTTAGTAATTTGAAATCCGAAGGCAACTATTTAACAAACCGCGATTGGTTCGCGAGGACGACACACGAAGTGTGGAGTGGAAAGAGGAAAAGGTCCCACCGGGCGTGCCAGAATATGTTCCCCTCCGAAAGACGGCACATAAGACCGCGATGTCCTGACGCTGAGATTCGGGGCAGATGCTATTTGGTTTTATCCGTCCACCTCTCCGAAGATGCCAAGTTGATTTATGGCACCGTGTATCGGAGGTTTAGACGGATGCGGCCGATGTAGCAGACTTCGTCAGATTCCCCCTCGCTTGAGGGGTTTTTGATTGTGGGGACGCTCTTCCCTGCAGGCGCAAGCCCCTGCAGTTAATTACGCTACCGCATCGCGGTAACAACTTTCTCCTTCTCAAGAATTTCACTTCGTGTCGTGTGTGTTTGTTTTGTTTGTGGTTGCCCGTGGATTGTATACGGAGACTGAGTAATGCCGTCGCCCGTAGGACGTGGATTAGTCCAAATCCGTATTTACTTAGATTTGGGTTTGGTGTTTTTAGTTTAAGGATGCATTAGTCGCGTTGCGGCTAAGATCAACTTAAACGTTCGTTAAGGATACGATAGTCCTGTTTAAGACTAAGATCAACTTAACGTGATAATCCATTTAATATCTGGCCATCGGGACTCGTCACCTCTTTAACGTCGTTGAAGGATTACAACGGCAGATGTCAGAGGAGTTCAGAGATGTACCCTTAAACCAAGATTGATTTGGAGTTTTATAGTCCGTTTGAATGTTTAAGGATACGTTAGCCGTATTTGGGGGCTAAGATTAACTTAAACGGGATCATTTAGATACGGCAAAAGAGCATTTGGAGGCTCTATTATTCCAGTTTAGGGACGTAGCGGTCCATAGGTAGTTTAGGGACGTTGCGGTCCATGCTCCAGTTTAGGGACGTGGTGGTCCATATTCCAGTTTAGGGACGTGGTGGTCCATGTTCCAGTTTAGGGACGTGGTGGTCCATCATTAGTTTAAGGACATTTCGGTCCAACATTCCCATTTGGGGACGAACATTAGTTTAAGGACATCTCGGTCCGATATTAGTTTAAGGACGTTTCGGTCCGATATTAGTTTAAGAACGTTTCGGTCCAATATTAGTTTAAGAACGTTTCGGTCCACGAGTTTAAGGACCCCGCAGTCCGTATTGATGTGTGGTCGTTGGGACCCGTCACCTCTTTGACGTCGTTGAGGAATTACAGCGATGGATGTCAAAGGAGTTCGGAGATGTATCCTCGAACCGGATATAAATTGATTTGAAAGAGCATTTGTGCTCAGTTCAATTTAATTTAAGGACTTACGGCCAGAATTGGGCTAAGTCCAGTTGAAAATGTTCAACATTTTATTTATTTTTAGTCCATTAGACCTGTGCTAGGGCTTTGCCCACACTTAAATAATGCATTGCATTACTTCTACTTTCTTGTTTGGGCTCTGCCCATAAAAGATGCAGAGCGTCAATTTATTTTGGGCTCTACAAGGCATCTGCATAGCATTTTATTATTTTTGTTTGGGCTTTGCCCATTTATAAATGATGCAGAGCATCAATTTAATTAGGCCTGTTTGGTCTTTTAATTGGGCTTGGCCCTGCATTGCATTTGTTAGGCGCTTTGCGCCACTCACAGAGCGCAAGCGCTTGTGGTGAAGACACGTGTCATGCTCTAGTGAGCGCAAGCGCAATAGTGCAGTGCGCTGCGCTGTTGCGCTGCTGACACGTGGCGCGCTCTGGTGAGCGCAAGCGCAACAGTGCAGTGCGTTGCGCTGTTGCGCTGCTGACATGTGGCGCGTTCTGCTGAGTTGCGCCAACTCCAGAGAGCAAAGCTCTTATTTCAAGAGCGCATAGCGCAAGTGGTTTAGATGCTGACACGTGGCGCTCTCCCAAGAGCGCAACAGCGCAGTTTGCAAGTGCAAAGCACCAAGAATCTTTTAGATTCAAGAACAGAAGTGCAAAGCACTATTTGATTTCTTGATTTAATTTAGATCAAAGAAAAATAAGTTTTTTCTTGTTTTTCTTATCTCAGAGAACCAAAGGTTCATGAAAAGTGCAAAGCACTATTTTTGTTTTATTTTATTTTTATTAAAGATCATTGATCTTATTTTTAGATCTATTATTTGTTCATAAGAGAACTTTCTCTTTTTTCTAAGGGTTTTTACCTTTTTTATTCTTGAGGAGTTTCTCAGAGTTATCTTCTCTCCTTTTTTTTTTAGAAAGATGTTCCTCCCTTTTAATTGAGGCCTAGGGTCCTTTTTATAGTGCCCATAAATTAGTTAAATTTGTTAAAGAGATCTTTCTCTGAATGATTTGGGGAATTTTCCCCAGCGTTGGATCTTTGATCCAAGGGCTTCTGCTTTGCAGAAGAAAATCTTCTTGTTTTAAAAAGGACAGAAAAGATTTCTTAAAATTTTTAATTCTGTTTGGCGCAGATGCCCCAACGCGTGACACGTGTCGCGCAGCGCATCTGTGCTGACACGTGTCGCGCAGCGCACTGCGCAGCGCAACTGCGTTGACGCAACTGCGCTGACATGTGTCGCGCAGCGCAGCGCCTGCGCAACTGAAGCGTTACTTCCTTTAATAGAGCTTTGCTCTGATTGGGTGCGCCTTCTTGGGCGTTGCGCTGACGTATCAGCGTCTGACATGTGGCGCGTTGCGCCCGAGACTTGAAGCGTTGCTTCAGAATTTTTGAATTTTGAATTTTCAGCAGAGCTTTGCTCTGATTGGGGGAAACATTCATATTCCAAAAGGGTTCTTAGAATCATGAAGAAATAAATAACAACATTATTAAAACGTTTAGAATGGTATAACCTCAGACCCAGGACATGGATTGAGGAACTCGAAGGTAACCCTATCTAAGACTTTCCAAGCCTCACGGACCATCCTAGTGTGCTTTCTTTCACGAGCACAAGCGTCGGGGTCCCCCTGATGTCCTCCTCCCTCCAATAAGCAGCGAGTATGGCGGACTGTTGGAAAGCCTGGTGCAGGAGATCGACAAGATTGTCTCGCCGTCTCTTCGAGATTAGGTGCATCAGATACACCGAGTGCACCTTATCCTCAGCAGCATCCAACGCCCCAAGCGGCACGCCGGAACAGAATAGGGGAAGTGCTTCCCAAATGGCTCCCACGATAAGCTTCAAGAGAGAGGAACGTCGGGGAAGCAGTTGACCGTTATATGCGTCGAAGCGGCTCATGATCTCGGCACACTCGGGGTTAGTAAATTCCCGGTTCTGAGAACGACCGAGTCGGCGGATGTCTCCGTAAGAAATGATTTCATCTAGGTCGTACATGTGGGCGTCCATTGCTCCTGTAAAAGAAAATTAACAGAATTAGCAGACAGACTAAACGAATTCTTATTAAAAAAAACGGGCATAGGGAATTAAACTCCTCGAGAGCAATGCTCTGCAAATAGGAGTGACACCTGTCAAATTCGGCAATGAGGAGAATCTGAAGAAAATCCCCTAAGAACATTGAGAGTTTTGCTCTGAGAAGACAATAATAATAATAATAATAATACAAAATGCCATCTTTAACTTCCAAGATCCACGAAGAACTCTTAAGAGTTCTTCTGTACGATTTGGAAGGAGCAAAGCTCTATTAACGCATTAAGAAAATACAAGGAAAATCTTTTAGAGGGCAGAGCTCCATTAATGGAACATTAATAGGATCCCCTTTAGTTCTCTTTAGATCCTTTTGAACCTATAGAGTAAGGCCCTGCTAAGTGAAACCCTAAATGGGTCTTCTTTAGATCGGGGATCTATTGAGAGCAAGGTTCTTAAAATCAATTTAACTTAATCCAAATTATTTTTTACCTAAAAATTTTCTAGAGTTTAACTCTTAAAAACGCTTGAACAAAAAGAGCAGGGCTCTGGGCAAAATGCTTATGAAGGGATGAAAATCATCTTAGGGGTCAAAGGCCCTATTTATAGGCATCAAGTGCCCTTTCGGCTTCCAAAAGTTGCCGCGACGATTGGAATTCTGCCACCGCTGCGCTCACATTTGGGGCCACGTAAGCGCACCGGTGGGGGGGCATTTTTTTACCCCAATCAGAGCAAAGCTCTGGTCAAATTCAAAGACGGGAAATAAAGCAACGCTTCTAATTTCTCCAATCAGAGCAAGGCTCTACCATGAAAATGTAAATTTTAATAAATGAAGCAACGCTTCAGATCCCCTGCGCTGCACGCAGAGCGCCACGTGTCAAAATCTGTCACGCAAGCGCAGGGAGCGCAACGCCCAAGACAGTGCACCCAATCAGAGCAAGGCTCTATTTAAAACGAAAATTAAAAGAAGCAACGCTTCAGTTGCGCAAGCGCAGCTGCGCAAGCGCTGCGCTGCGCGACACGTGTCAGCGCAAACGCAGTTGCGCTGCGCTGTGCGCTGCGCGACACGTGTCAGCGCAGTTGCGCTGTGCTGAGCGCTGCGTGACACGTGTCATGCGCTGGGGCATTTGCGCCAAACAGAATTAAAATTATAGTAAGATCCTTCTGTTCTTGTTAAAACAAGAAAATTGCCTTCTGTAAAACAGAAACCCTTGGATCAAAGATCCAACGGTGGGGAAAATTCCCCAAATCACTCAGAGAATGATCTCTTTAACAAATTTAACAAATCTATGGGCACTATATAAAGACCCCTAGACCCCAACTCAAAACATGATCATCAAGATCGAGAAGAAAAGAACTCTGAAGAATTTGAGAGAACTCTTCAAAAACAAAAAAAAAGGTAAAAAATCCTTTAGAAAAAGAGAAGATTCTCTTATGAACAAATCATTGATCTAAGAACAAGATCAATGATCTTCAATAAAAAAGAAAAATAAATAAGAACAGTGCCTTGCACTTTTTATGAACCACTGGTTCTTTGAAAACAAGAAAAACTTGTTTTCTTTGATCTAAAATTGATCCAAAGATAAAACAGTGCCCTGCACTTGCAAAAACTGCACTATTGCGCTCCTGCGTTGGCGCAAACCACCAGAGAGCGCCACGTGTCAGCAGCGCAACAGCGCAGCGCACTGACACAGCGCACTGCGCTGTTGCGCTTGCGCTCATCAGAGCGCGACACGTGTCAGCAGCGCAAGCGCAGTACACTGGCGCAGCGCACTGCGCTTGCATGACACGTGTCACCACCACAAGCACTTGCGCTCAATGATTGACGCAAAGCGCCTGACAAATGCACTGCAGGGCCAAGCCCAAATCAAAAAGGCCTAGCAGGCCAAAACAAAATGCAATGCATTAAAAGGGGCAGAGCCCAAACAAAATAGATGCTCTGCATCATTTATAAAAGGGCAGAGCCCAAACAAAACAAAAAAAATGCAGTGCATTATTAAAAAGGGGCAGAGCCCTAGGAAAGGCCTAATAGGCCAAGTGCAAATAAAAATGTTGAACATTCTTCAACTAGACTTAGCCCAATCATGGCCGTAAGTCCTCAAACTAAATTGACTGAGCACGGCTGCTCCCCTTAAATCAATTTACATCCGGTTCGAGGGTACATTTCCGAACTCCTCTGACCCCTATCGTTGTAATCCTTCAACGACGTCAGAGAGGTGACGGGTCCCGATGACCATACACCCATATGGACTGTGGTGTCCTTAAGCCCATGGACTGTGAAGTGAAGGAGCGGACTACAAAGGTTGTAATCCCTCACACTTAGATAAAAGTTATCATCTTGCATGTTAAACCCTAATAATCTAGCAAAGATCCCGGCTTTGGGTTCTTCGGCACGTCTAAATTTTTATCCTGGCATGTTTGATGCCTTTTGAACCTTCACAAGAGTGCCTAGGAACCCTACAGTGGTATCAGAGCCTAGCTAGAGCATTAGGCGATGTGTTTACGAAGTTAAAACTCCGATCGAACCCGAAACGACGAAACTTGACCCCTCTCTGGAAATTTTTTAAATTTTGGGATTTTTCTGAATTAAAAATATGTAAAAAATTCAGCAGGGAATTCTAAGAATTACCATAAAACCCGAGCCCCTAATTCGATTAAACGGCGGCGGAACCGCGGCGAAAGCAAGCCTTTCGCGGCGGTTCCGCGGCGGATTGATGAGATCATGACACGTGGATTTTATGGTAATGACCGTAGGTACTTGCTGACTATTCTGGGTATTTTTAATCTGTTCCAGGTGTTTAAAATTCTGGGGTTTGTTTTGTAATAGTAGACTCGATCGGAAATTTTAAATTCGTATTTTTTCCGGATATTTAGAAACTGTTAAACTATTTGAACGGATATCATTAACTTACTGTTTCCCGGTACGGCAAATTTTCAAGTGTTGAAATTTATTCGGGTTTAAATCTTTTGGAAAATTGTACAAGTTAAGCGGTGGACCCTCTAGAAGACAACAAACCTTAACTCGATTATGTGACCGTCTTGAACTGCCTTTTGAACCTTCGGGTTTGGGGCTGTACGGCGTGCCACATGTGAGGCGTTGGCTTGACCCTTCTACGGCTGGATCACCGGTACTGTGACATATTCTGGGATTATTTGAACCCCGCTCAAGAGTTGAGCAGTTTAGGAAATTTTGGGTGTTTGATTATCTGTTCAGAAAGTTTAATAATGTCTATTTATCTGGAATGTGATACAATATGTGGAATTCATAGAGTTAGGCATGAAATACGGAGTATGTGATATTTCGCATTTACGATGTCTAAAGTGATTGTGGATTCCAAATATTGTAGTTTTACACTTTCTTTTCTGTGACCGTAAGTGTAATATGTGATATCGCCGGTTTCGTTGCTATATGATTCAACGACAATTGGGATGCGCATATTTACTTACGTTGATGATATGTGATATTATGTGTTGCTGTGATATGTTATATTGGATCGTCGCGTTCTGAATAGCCGGGGGTTTTATGTGAGATGAGGGTTTTTATTTTCATTCATATAAAATTCATTTGTAATGTAATATTCTTTTATTTGGGGCACTTCCAGGTTGCGGTTGCTGTCACCAGTGTATATTATTTACTTTTTCGCATTAGGTAGACCCAAGGAGGGGAGCACAAGTAACCGGGTTCTAGGGTCCAGTGGGAGGCCATCTCGAGGAGTCGAGACCGGGTCTTCTAACCCTAGAATTGGCAGTGTTACTTGCCGCTCTCGTAGGGGTCTTGGGATGTGGGTTTGGCTATTCGTCGCGACCGTGGAATCCGTGTTTTATACAGGCTCGTATTGAAAACACGAACGTCCTAGTATATCCAATATTTCATATATGTTCTTCTGCTGCAATGTTCTGTGATGAGATCATATTACTGCCTGAGACGAATGCTTATACTATATATATATGCTGATATATAAATATTACTGCTTTCGTTTCTTCTGTGATGCTTAGGAAGCATAAGCTGATGGGATTTTTATTAATGAGATTAATAAAAGAAAAGAAACCTAAAGATGTTGTAGAATCAAAACTTTATAAAAAGGGTAGCTACAGTTTTGTTTTGCACAGTGATATATACGATATATCCTGCACCTTATTCGATGAGGAAAGGACCGAGATCCCTTCACCGGGAGTGACTCCTTTAGCAAAACTGGCAGATGCTACAAAACGCGGTTTGTCTTTTGATTGCTTTTAGTGTTTTGCTTTGCACAGCGGTATATATGATATATCCTGCACCTTATTCGATGAGGAAAGGGCCGACGATCCCTTCACCGGGAGTGACCCCTTTAGCGAAACTAAGAAAAGCCTCAAAAACACTCCTTTTCAAAACTTCACTTGATTCTACGACGATATCAAGTTCATTACGCTCAGGGTTTTCTGAAAAACCTGCGTGGCCCTCCGTCATTTCAGATAGATATTATTTAGTATTCGTACTATGTTTGTTGACTTAGTTAAGGCATAGTGTACGGTAGCTAAGTAATGTTTATCTGCTAAAACATGAGATGTGATTGGATTAGGGTATTCGTATGGCTTTGTTGACTCAGTTAAGGGTCGTGCGGGTGGGTTTAATTCAATCGGGAAATGTACGGGTTGAACTTGACTTGCGATTTATGGTTTGTTGACTTAGTTAAGGTCATAGATCGCTAGGGGCAAAATTTTATCGGGAATTTCAAGTGTTGAAATTTGCAATGAGATTGCATACCTCCTATGAGATAGTTGGATCCCGATACCCGCTGCGAGTAAGAGTTACTCCTGGGAGAGTTTTACACAGGACAATTAAGTCATTCAAGTAGGTGTCTAGAAAAGTGTTAACGAGGTTACGCCTCTGGGAAAAACAAGGTTTACTTTAATTAGGTCCGTGCGAGAGCACGGGGAACCTCCCTCAAAGTACCGACACTGATCTGGCTGAAAGATTGACGAAATTGTAGGGTGTAATTAATCCCGGCTAATCTTACCTTTTAGGGTTTGAAGGCAGATTTGATAAAAACAGTGAGAGACATCCTGATTAGATAAGATAATAACCAATCTAATCTTGCAAGAGCATACGCTAAAGTATTTTCTTCTCTCTCTCTCCAGGTAGCGACCATTTCAGGCCATAATCAAGATAATAATATGGATGTATTGACTAAACCCAATTATTGTACTGAGCTAGGGAATGTTGGACCCATTTTTTCTTATAAGAGTTATAAGACTGAACAGGAAACAGGAGAATATCTGGATTCTCACGCCGCCCAAAAGAACATGCATGTTGATGCATCTTCTTCGGGTGTGTTAGTTATTGAGAACTGTTTCTCAGTTCACCCTACGTCCTGGGTATTAGATACCGGATCAGGATCCCACATATGTAAACAGTTACATGGGCTGCGTAAAGGTAGAGAACTGGGAAAAGGTGATCATTCCGTTCAAGTAGGGAACGGTGTAAGTATTGTAGCCAAAGCAGTTGGCGAATATCACCTTGTATTACCAAGTAGTAATACACTGATTCTAAATGAGTGCTATTATATACCGAACATGATGTGCAACATTATATCAGTTTCTTTATTAAGTAAAGAGGGATATAATTTTGTAGTACAGGATAATGTTATAAATATATTCCTAGATCAAAAGTTGATTGCATCAGGCTCGTTACATAATGGCATATTCATTCTAAATCAGAATACAGTCCTGAATATACAAAACACACACAAGAGGAAAAGTTCGGATATGAACGAATCCTACTTGTGGCATTGTAGACTTGGCCATATCAATGCGACACGACTGGCTAAGTTACATAAGGATGGTTATTTGAATCCGTTCGAATTATCATCTTATGATACTTGCCATTCATGTCTCAAAGGAAAAATGACCAAAGCTCCGTTTAGTGGACACGGAGAAAGAGTTACTGAACTCTTAGGACTAATACATAGTGATGTATGCGGTCCCATGTCTACGCATGCCAGGAACGGTTCTTCCTACTTCATTACATTCACTGACGATCTCTCTAGATTCGGACATGTGTTCCTGATGAAACACAAGTCTGAAGCTTTTGAGAAGTTCAGAGAATATAAGCATGAAGTAGAGAATCAAACGGGCAAAAGTATTAAGATTCTTCGATCTGATCGAGGAGGTGAATACTTAAGTAATGAGTTTCGGGATTATCTAAAAGAGAATGGGATTCTCTCTCAGCTTACTCCACCTTATACACCACAGCACAACGGTGTATCGGAACGAAGGAATCGCACCCTATTAGATATGGTGCGTTCAATGATGAGTACAGCTGAGTTACCTATTTCCTTCTGGGGGTATGCGCTTGAGACAGCCATATACATATTGAATCTAGTTCCGTCTAAATCTGTACCTACCACACCATATGAGATATGGAGTGGGAAGAGACCATATTTTAAACGAGTTAAGATATGGGGTTGTCCGGCCTATGTCAAAAGACAAAATCCAGACAAACTCGAGGCACGATCAGTTCTTTGCAAATTTGTGGGATATCCTAAGAATTCTCAAGGATATATTTTCTATCACGCTGAGGAACAAAAAGTGTTTGTTTCTCAATATGCCACCTTTTTAGAAAAGGAATTTCTTGCAAAAGAAATTAGTGGCAAAGAGGTAGAGCTGGAAGAGGTTCCAGAAACACAAATTGCAACTGAAGATTTAGTAGAACCAGAGGATTCAGTAATACCCGACGAACCCCAGCCTCTCCGCCGATCTAGTAGGGTTTCTCGTCCACCTGAGAGATACTATGGATTTCTCATTGATGGTGGAAGCGAGGACTGCATCATGGATGATGATGAACCGACTAGTTTCGAGCAGGCCATCACGAGTGGTGACTCTGTGAAATGGCTGGATGCAATGCGATCTGAGATGGAATCCATGTACACCAACAAAGTATGGACTTTGGAAAATGCTCCTGAAGGGGTAAAACCCATTGGGAGCAAGTGGATTTTTAAAAAGAAATTTGGTGTAGATGGAAAAGTTGAGACTTTCAAAGCTAGACTTGTAGCAAAGGGATTTCGTCAACGACCAGGTGTGGACTATGACGAAACCTTTTCTCCAGTGGCTATGCTTAAGTCCATCCGGATCTTACTTGCCATTGCTGCATACCATGACTACGAAATCTGGCAAATGGATGTTAAGACCGCCTTTCTAAACGGTGATTTAGAAGAGTGCGTGTACATGACTCAGCCAGAGGGCTTCGTAGATAGTGGGAGCAGCGGAAAGGTGTGCAAGCTGCTTAAATCCATTTATGGGTTAAAGCAAGCATCGCGGAGTTGGAACATCTATTTTGATGTTGTAGTCAAAGAGTTTGACTTCATCAAAAATATAGATGAACCTTGTATCTATAAGAAGGTAGCAGAGGGTAAGGTTGTCTTCCTCGTATTGTACGTGGATGACATACTCTTGATAGGAAATGATATTCCTATGCTGCAATCAGTCAAGCTCTTCTTATCACAGAGATTCTCAATGAAAGATCTAGGTGATGCCTCCTGCATATTGGGAATTATGATCTATAGAGATAGATCTAAACGAATATTGGGATTGTCCCAATCCAGGTACATTGACACCATACTAAAGAGGTTTAGTATGGAAGAATCCAAGCGTGGGAACCAACCCACGATCTCTGGACTCACTCTCTCCAAAAAGATGTCTCCTAAGACTGATTTGGAGAGAGCTCGCATGCAAGGGATACCCTATGCTTCGACAGTAGGCTCTATCATGTATGCGATGCTATGTACCGACCCGATGTAGCATACTCACTAAGTGTAGTGAGTCGGTATCAAGCAGATCCTGGAGAGAGTCATTGGACAGCTGTAAAAAACATTCTCAAGTACTTGCGAAGGACTAAGGAGATGTTCTTGGTGTATGGTAATGGAGAACTCCAGGTGGAGTCCTTTACCGATTCCAGCTTCCAAAGTGATAAGGACGACTCTAAGTCGCATTCGGGTTTTGTCTTTACCCTCAATGGAGGGGCGGTATGTTGGAAGAGTTCCAAACAGGATACCGTTGCAGACTCGACGATGGAGGCTGAATACATCGCTGCCAACGATGCTGCCAAAGAGGCTGTCTGGATAAAAAAGTTCATTTGTGAACTTGGTGTGGTTCCATCCATTGAGCATCCAATACCTCTGTATTGTGATAACAATGGAGCTGTGGCTTTAGCCAAGGAACCCAGGTCCCATCAAAAGTCCAGACATATTCTGAGGCGGTATCACCTGATCAGGGAGATAGTTGATCACCGGCAGATCGAGGTCAGGAGAGTAGATACGAAGGACAACACTGCGGATCCATTCACGAAGGCTATTCCCAAGATACAGTTTGAGAGATTATTCGGGATGCTAGGTATGAATACTACGGCAGCTGGCCTTAGTGCAAGTGGGAGATTGTTAGTTATGTATATGCCCTAGAGGCCATTGTTGTACATATGATGTATATTATAATGGATGCTTGGTTATATATAGAGATGACTTTCTTGCTCGTCATGATAGTATGCTATTTGGTTTCACTTTATCTTAACATGTTGACTTGTATTGGTTTACTGTTTTACTCTCACATGTTGATAAAGCCCTTAGGATCTGTACTCGACTACTGGGACTATGATGAGATCATACTAGTGGGGCCTTGGTAGTCGATGAGTACATCCTATAACTGTTCCTAGTCGAGGGTATATCGAGACAGGGCATCGATACACCAGGGTAGACTAGCGTATACGCATCTTGACCCATATGATGGGCGATGGATGATCCCATATCCATCGGTGTTGGACATCAAGGATGGTATACGGGTGCTCAGTAGAGACTGGGTACACTGGACGGACTCGCCGAGAACTCCCAGATGGTGCTATACCACACGTCAGATGGCAGTTCTCCGGTGACACTGGTACAGGGTAGTCTGTAGACCCGAGATCGTCATAGAGTCTTGTGTGATTCCCACTGTGCTTTGATTTCCACCTTACCACGTCCAAGAGGGCGTGCAAAACGGTGGCTTTTGGGTACAGTCCCGAATCACATGGAGGCAATGAGCGATAGGAGGGGATTCGTCTCTCCCGGTATAGGGAGTTGATGTTGTGCTGTGTTCGATTGGCTATAACTGGAAGTCCCTGGCCAGGGCTGATATGGAGATTTACTGGTAAGTGTTACTAGTAGTTTCTCGACCCGTTATGAGCCACACATCGACACGACTTATCGGTTACTGGGGTCTGACGTATACCACCCCTAGACTTGATATGCGACATATCAGACGAACAGACCGGACTGTACGGGAGTGTTACTGGTTGGATTCACAGGAGAACGCACAGGCTAGCTTGTTGATCTTCTGATCGCTCAATACCTGGGTGGCTGTTACGTTTAGCTGACCGCTTGCAGCTTGTGGGTGTTTGATATGATCATTACCTGCTACCGGCGTATTGACGATTCTTTAGAGTTCTACACAGAGGTTTCTTGGCTCAGGCGAAACGGAGTAGTGGCGCATATGTGATATGCGCAGGAGCGAGAATAATGCGATATGGGATACCGTATTATATTCTCGCGATATTTAGAAATGAACCAGGTCATCGGATCAAGTGTTGCATCGATGAATTGGTACATGATATATTAGTCGGTAATATTTGATATAGCCGGATCGTCGAATCAAGTGTTGATTCGATGATTTAATGTATAATAATATATATGATATATTGTATTACATTATCTAATATTGGCTCGCTTTATTATTTCATTTGCTCAGTGGATGATACATTGATATATATGCGATATATGTTAATTGTATTATTTTCTTTTGTTGCAAATATATAATATATATGTGATATATATTATTGTGACATGATATGATTAATTGTTAAACATGTTTAAGGATGATTAATTGAGGTTAGGGTTTGATTAGGGTTAGATGCTTCAAGTTCCTTCTAGAAGCTTTTCCTTTTGTCATTCTTAGGATATTTTGGATGACACTTTCTTTAACTCAACCAAACCCTAACTCTAGTTATTTCTCTACAAAATCTTGACCACTCATCCTTGACCATGGTTTACAATTCAATCATATGGTTTATATTCTATTCATCACAAAAGAAAAATATATCATTATCTTTTCATGATCATCTTCTTCCTTCTTCAAGAAAGCTTGCTAGTTTTTCTTTAAATGATGAAATAAAATGAGAAAATGATTTAAAAAGAAAGCAAAATTACTACTCTCTCATCCTCATCTCATCTAGCCTATGGGATTAGTGTGTTCTTCTCTTTTGAGTGAGAAACCTTGAGTCGTAGCAACTTCAAGGTAGATCATCGGAGATTTGGAATACTTCGAGCTAGCATGGATCGTTCGAGTCGTGGAGCCTCTCATGAGTCCGGGAGATCGTGGATCGCGGCAAAGGGACTTCTACTCGGAGCTTGTGAAGTGAAGGAGCGGACTACAAAGGTTGTAATCCCTCACACTTAGATAAAAGTTATCATCTTGCATGTTAAACCCTAATAATCTAGCAAAGATCCCGGCTTTGGGTTCTTCGGCACGTCTAAATTTTTATCCGGGCATGTTTGATGCCTTTTGAACCTTCACAAGAGTGCCTAGGAACCCTACAAGGCAATCCACCATGTGCCACTTGATGGGCACTAGCCATTCCTCTCCCATTGGAAGGCCAACAAACACAGACTTCTCCTTCCACTCGTGGATGGAAGAAGTAACGACCACAACCCCTGACCCGGCCGTCCTACCCTTATGCTTTTAAAAGAAATATAAACCCAGCTCGGCTCGTCCTTACGGGTACCGGTCTGATTTTTGTAAAAAAAAAAGGAAGGAGAGAAGAAGGTTTAAGTCGAAGGGGATCCATTCATGTTTCAGTCGGACCAGGAACCCAGGGAGAATTCTCCACAAGTTCGGCACTAGCTGGCCCGGGGCAAGTTGGAAGCAATGGAGGACAGCACAAATCTCGGGTGATAAGGGCAGACGCATCTCAGCTCTGAACGCCTCCAAATACAAGGCAATCTCATTACCCTATACCTAGTATGCCCGCCTACCCTCCCTGGCCAATCAAAGCGAGTAGCCAAAGGGATATGGAAACGAGCCCGGATATCAAAAAGCTCGTCTGACCAATTCAATGTCGAGAGCGCATCGTGAGTATTCTCGATGCACACCTTGGGGGCCCTTTTTGCCACTCAACGATGAAGAACAAGGGCATCACCATCCCTTGGGGGCAAACCCAACGCGGAGGAAGAAGAAGATCTTTCTCGGCTATCGGAAACCAAGGAAGAAGAGGACAACCCACTGGGCTCGGCTTCAGAGGCTGAAGCCTCATCACCCGATTCGACCCTAACTATATCGACATAAGTGCAGGGTTACCTAGCACGGCAGCGAGGTTTCGGGAGGTATCGTCCATGCCAAATTAAAATTTTGCCGTTCTAGCTAACCCTAAACATTGAATCATTTACTAGAAATCGACGGAATAATATGCAAACAACTTCGCATATGAAAAGTGAGCAAGGAATACAACCTTTGTAGACCGGTCCTTCACTTCATTAGCTCCGTGTAGTCGTCCCTTCGCTGCGATCGTGAACTCCAGACTCTAAAGAGGATCCGATGAAGAAACGAACATGCTTGCTTCGAAGACTTCGAGGCCGAAGATGATCTTCGTCGAGGAGACACTAACCCAAGTTATCTCTTCACTAATTACGGAATTAGTGAAGCAAACACCTTATACTAAATGGCAAGTAGTAGAGGATGATGAAGTAGGAAGTGGGCTCACTTTAGATTTGAGTTTCTCACATTTTTTCTCACATCTCCATTGAAGCTAAAAAGCTTTGAGGAGGAAGAAGAAGAAGAATGAACTCAAGTGAAGAATGAATCATCTCATGAGGTTAGAAATGCAACTATGGTGAAATAATATCATGGCTAACTCATGTAGAGAATAAACCATAGCATAGGGTTTAGGTTTGGGTTAATAAATATCTTAAGTTAGACAAAAGGGTGGACTTTGTCAATGATTATCCATAAGCTTCATCCAAGCTTAAGCCATGACAAATTCTCACTAATTTGTTTAATTTAATAATAAATATGAAACCCTAATTAACCCTAGCATGGTATAAGTCTCATACACCCTTGTTGCATGTGTAACCTAGCATGACACAAACATGTACACAAACATACATATCACATATATACATTGTGCACATCAAGTGAGAAAAGAAATCTTAAGTGAGCTAATACCAGTTAATGTAATATAATATATCAAATATATAATTATATATTAGATTATCAAATCAACTCTTGATTTAATAATCAGGCTATATCACATATAACCGACTAATATCATATGTAACAACTTATCGAATCAACACTTGATCCGATAACCCGGCTATGTCGCATATAACCGTCTAATGTCATAAATCACGAGAATAGAATACAGTATCTCATATCGTATCAATCTCGGTCCCGCACATATCACATATGTGCTCCTACTCCGTTTTGCTTGAGCCAGGAAACCTCTGTGTGCGACTCTAAATACTCGTCAATACGCCGGCAGTATGTGATGATCATATCAAATACCCACACGCCACAAGCGGTCCGCTAAACGTAACAGCCACCCGGGTATTGAGCGATTAAAAGATCAACAAGCAAGCCTGCTCACACTCCTGCGAATCCAATCAGTAACACTACCGTACAGTCCGGTCTCTTTGTCTGATATGTCGATGTTTCAGCTGATAAAGGCTTACAGTTGCCGAGCAGCGGATTCGATCGATCGAGATTCCGCTTTGCCAACCTTGAACACATGTCTGACAGGTATGATGGTGAGTCTCCTAGGTTCCGTTTCCGCCATTATTTATTTATTTATGTTTTGATAAATCTGTATCAATTATATGCATAATTCTTCCATAGAACTCTACAAGTGAATGGTCCTGTAATGAACCGGAGCACAAAATTATTTACTATAGTTACTATTATCAAGCTTACTGCTTATATGCTCAAGAAACAATAGTTTCAACTGAAACAGTAAAGGTCAATCAGATTGTATGCTTCGTTGCTGTGATGAATATATGCTGTGTGGAAGTTAAAATATTCAGTATTTGCATAGGATTTGTTAGGCGAGTGAAAATATGAGGATGCGGCTAGACGTAGGTGGTTCTGTTTTCTTAATGCTGTGTGCTTCTATCAGTAAAAACACTTTGCCTGCTCTTTCTTCTCTTCAAAATTCGGAAAACATAATATCATAGTCTAAAATGGTATTTTGAGCTTTACTAAGTCCATATTCTCATAAGGGATCACGATATCCCCATAGATGGATCATGCTAATCTCACAGTTGGACCACATTATAACTGCATAACACAAGTGCTTCTTGAAATCAATAAATTCCATACCATCAAGCCTTGTCCCGACTATTCATGGTTGATATTACAAGTCATTCAAGTTAGGAACTATGATTGAATGTATGTCGGAGGAGAAAGAAATGTCTGTAATGTAACTTCACATTACATTTTTAAACTTAGCCTAGTTCCTAGGCCTAGAAAAATTTATTCACGGTGGCATTTCAGCTGCATATTCAATTTGTTGTTGGACTGTTCTATGGACTAACTCTGTTAGTAGTGTCAATTACTTGTGTGGTATTATGCCAGCTTGTGTATTGTCCGTAGTATCGTCTGTTAGGAACTTACCACTATTAAGAGAGGGTCGATATCAAAGTGGACCAGTGGTTGTACAACTTTGTCAATTATTCCCCAGAGCCTTTCTTCATGCTGCCCCAAAAAAGGCCTAGCTGATGATTTCTTCTATATTATGGCTTCTTCTTGGAATAAATAAGTCCGGCTTTTTGGCCGGTTGCATATTCCTATAGCTAACTTTTTTCTTCCGTTGTTTAGTTGAAAAATTACGTACTATGTCCTACCAGTATTTTTGCATGGACGATGCAAATGTGTATATATTAGATGTCACGGACCAAGATTGTTAAAGAATTGTATTTAAATAACAGAGATGGTTAAAGATTCTTTTTAAATGATATCATGAACAATTAAACGATTTCTTTAATGCTATCCTTTTCAAAATTATGAGAATATTTTTATTGCCACGCATCTTGCTGAGAAGCCTCAGGATATCAATTCGGGACCCCTCTCCTGCTGATTTAAAATAGTAGAGATGGTGACGGTATATTTATGATTTGAAGGATTGATAGCACGGCAAAGAAGAGGAGAACTGAAACGGTTGAACGATCAGCTTCGCCAAATCAACGCAGCACTAAGAAGACAAGCACATATCGAATCTTATGCTCCCGACTTGAGCTATGCACCAGTTGGTAGAGTACCTGAAACAGAGGTCATTGTAGATCCTAGGAACAACAACTGATTGCAAATCTGAGAACTGGGAAGAATTATTTGAGGAACCAAGATCCAGAAAAGGCTTTTCCAGAGTTCAAGGCAGCTCTTGAACTTGCACAGGCTTTGGGTGATCATGTTGAGGAAATGAAGGCAGCACGAGGACTAGGTTTGGTTTCGTTTTTCTTGTGGATTGCTGTTTATATATGCTTTGATAATTTGAGGAGCAAAATCAGCACATAAAAATTTATTTATTTATTGTGTCCAGGATCAATAGGACTTCCATAATATTGGCAAATTGGTAACTTGCTTAGTCTTGGAATTTGCAAACTCCACCAACTTCAGACTCAGAGTCTCCAAGACTTTTCCACATATTTGAATATCATTCAGGAACTAGGTTGTAGTTCCTCAAAGTCAGTTTCCTTTCAACGTCACCTTCTATTTTTAGTTCATCTGTGGTGCTGCAGTTCTAAGTGGAATGAAATCCTCGCGTTTCTTTTGTTTATGTGTGTGTGTGTGTGTTTTCTTTTGTTTATGCCTCTCATTTCCTTTGAGCAAGTCAACGACTGTTGCCAACAAATAAACATGAAAAAAATTGTTGTTGCATTTAAATGCAAAGAGAAAGACCTGCACATGATAACGAAATGAAGAAAACGGATTTGAGATTTGGAAATTGACAGGTAATATAAGTTTCAAGTGTAATCACCAAATCATAAAATATGTGATTTGTTTGGGTTCTATGCGTTACCATAATTACTTGTGGTTCCTTTTCAGGAGCATCACTAAAAAGGCAGGGGAAATACAAAGAAGCACTAAAGTGTCATTCTCGGGTATTGGAGATATCGGAGAAAACAGGGGAGCAATCTGGGACTACAGAGGCCTATGGCACGATAGCTGATTGCTATACGAGCTCGGAGATCTCGAGCGAGCTGGAAAATTTTATGACAAACACATGGCAAGATTAGAAACCTACTGATCTCCTTTTGTCGGAAGTTGTAGGTTAGCCGTCCAAGTTTGAGAATTGTTGGGTTGGTCTCATATGCGGAATGTTCATTTCCATGTCTCATCACACAAACATCTCTGAAGAATGTGCGATAAAGTTCAAGTATCCCTTCTCTTCACCCAAGAACACTGCAGTGCTGGATTTGCTATCTGATATGTAAATCTTGCTTGGATTCGAGTTCGCTGTACTAATGGATTTGAATGAATATGTTTCAGGATTAATTTATATCAATTGTGTTTCAGAGAACACTCTTAATAATTTCCTGTTTGTACTCTGAAATTTGCCTGTTAATGAGAGTTTCGTTAATTGATGATGATGGACAATAAGCAAATTCTCATGGCTTCTTTGAACACACAGAAAGAGTTTGCCATTGCCATCTCGCAAATACAAACACCATGGCACAATAATTTCAATTTGATGCACATGCAGGTAATACAACTGATCATGTGAAGTTCATCTCACGGAGAAATAGAGAAATAAGGTATACCAGAAGCTTTTTGCCTTCTTTTGCACTTAAAATGAGAGATGCTATCAACAACTTAGCTCTAGATTCAATCAATACCATATAAGAAATTTCATGGTATAATATGTGTGCTAACTAACTACAGAGTCTCACTCAAATATCTGATTCTCACTATGAAAATTTTATCTTGATACACAGTTTGCAAATGTTGGTGCCGGAAAAGAACATTTCAAATACATTAATGAGACTAATTAAAGAATGTCCGCCTGTAGAGTTACAAGTTCTCTGAGAGTCGATGATTACACGTGAGAGGTAGTGGAGGATGTTTCTGTTGGATAAAGTCTTCAAGCATAAATATGCTGCTGGCTTCTTAGTTCTATGGGAGAGAATAAATCTCGAACTAGCTTTTGCCTCTGTATCCTACTCAACAACTTGAGGTTTCCCTGCGTCTGGAATGGAAGCGAACCTTCCATTGAATTAAACTAAAATCTGTAATCAGGATCAACGTCCATCGCCCATGCAAATTTTGCAATAAGGGACTTGTTAAACATCTGCACCAAAAAAAAAGGACAAAACATCAATTCTTGCAAGGGAAAACAGCCAGTGCTCAGCATTTAGATATTTCAGATATGATGGTCAGAAATTTTATTTTTAGATATTTTAATCAACATAGAGCACCAAAAGTGATCAGACGGTCTTTTCTTTTCTTTTTTTTTAAAAAGCTTCTTCACAAAGTAGTCCCCGAATGAGCATTATACCTTCTCTATGGGAACTTCATTGCGCTTGCACCATGCAACTGTAATTCTAGGATCAAGGTAGTTGATCTTGGAAGTGCCCAATGCCACCGTCTTCAAATCCTCTTTTATCTTTTTATCCAATTCCATTTTCTCAATTTTTGCTTCAACCTGGCTAAGTTTCTTCTCTAACCTGCAAGTTAATATGCACCGGATGTCAAGGTGAAGGAATTTTTAATAAAAAATGTTCTTAAGAATACAATCAAGTTCATTACACTTCAGGAGACAAGTTTTTATTTGTCTTCATTGTCGGCTTCCCTTTTCTTGCCCTACTCAAATCAACTTTCAGCTCGTCCTTTTGTGCCTAATCAAGTCATCAAGTATTTTTTTTTATAAAAAAAATTAGGTACATAAAAGGAAGTTAGGGAAATAACATTAGGGAGAGGGAAAAAAGGAAGCTCAATATTAATATTAACCTTCAACTCATCTATTTTCTCATTCAATCTTGACATCTGAGCATCATGAGACTTCGAGACGCTGCGCTGGTGATTGCATATAATAGCAACCTGTAATACAAAATAATTCGATAATGAGAATTTTAGCTCATATCTAAAACAAATTTTAAAGAGTGTATACAACGGAACTTTTGATACCTCTTTATTTGCATGCTGATAAACAGCAATTCTTTCTGGTAATGTGCCATCATTAGTTTCTTCATTCAACTGTCATATGATATGATACATGGAGACATGTTGAGATTGAAAACGGGTGATATCACAAGAAAAAATATGACTATAGTACAAAATAAACACAAATGCACCCAGTATCAAGTAGAGAACAAATAACCCTTTCATCTGATGAAATCTTGATTGCTTCTATAAATAAATGATTATTCTACTCATAAGCGCAAATATCAGTTCAAGCTATAGTTTGAATATTTGTGAACCAGATAGTCGTCACTTGGCTGCAAAAACTTGAATGTGATTCAGCATCAAAAAGAATGGCATGTAAGAGAATATCAAATCCGATTAAGCATAATGGTTACCGTGACCAATGCCAACCCAAAGAACTTCGACAGAGACGCTTTACTCTTGTTGAGCAAGCACTAGGATGCATAGTTGACATGGCTTGATATTTATATTACTTTATTGATTCCATTATTCCATAATCATTAAGACTAAATTTATTTAGAGATTCATTATATATAACCAAAAAGGTTTTAGCCTTGGCTTTACAGAATATACCAGAAATGAGGGTAGTTGGAATGAGAATGGTGAGATAGATAAGTTGCAAAGCTACAAGAGATTGGATAAGAAGTGGGTGCATTGACAAGAAAATGGGAATGGCTTCCCTAGAGGATAGAATAGATAGAACCGACTTTTTATGGTCTGGACATATGCAACTGAGGCTTATAAAAACAGCAGTTACGAGGAGATTCAAAATCGAAGTTAATGGCACAAGGGTTAGAGATGTATCCAGTCAAACAAGGATGGTGGTGGTCAAAAGAGATGCACAGTTGCTAATTTAATTGAGAAGATGGCCCCTAATCGTGTTATATGGAGGTAACAAATTCATGTAACCGACTTTTCTAGGTAAAGGCTGCTGGGTTCCTAGCGCTCATGCAGCGGAAGCGAAAAACGAAGGCGGAATACAAAACGAAAATTTTCGTATGAGCACTAGAAACCGCAACCTAGCAATCGATCCAAACACTAAACTAGCGAACTAAACAAGATATCTCGCTATAAGTTGTCGAGCATACAACCTTTGTAGCGTGTCTATCCAATCGTAAAAAAAACCCTTCAAGCTCCTAGGCCGTCGGAAACGAGCTTGAAAGACGATCGTCCTTGCCGAAGATGATCCACCCGAAGAAAACCGATACAAACTCCAACTTCACTCCAAAGCGAACTTTGAGGAAACAACCGACACTCTAAACTTGATAGGAATAGAGTGTGAGGGATGTAGAGATTTATCACTTTCTTTTTCTCTCAATTTCCAACTCAAAAGAGAAGGCTCAACATGAGCAAGAAAGGAGAGGAAGGAGAGCTCTCATCCTAGAATGAGCTAGAGTGAAAAAAAATAAAAGGGATGTCCTTTTACTTTCCAGCAATAAAAAGTGCCATACTCATTTTCCATATAAAATAATGTAGCACATCCCTCTCTACCATGCCTCTTTCCACCTCACCATATCACCTCATTTCTTTTCTTTTCTAAAAAAGAATCACTAATGTGGTGTCCTCCTTCTAAAAGTATTCTGTATAAATACGAAATACAACCCCGGTATATGTATCTACATATACGTGAATCCGTATAAAAATACAAATAGCCCAGAGAGAGAATGAATAGTGAGCATAATACTAGAGTATATATATATATACTTGATTTAATAATCCGGCTTAATCCTACTTTAAAGTCCGTATATCCAGTACACGTATTTAATCAAACTCCTGTACGTATCAACATACATCATTTACATCGTATCGCATGAACCGGGAAAAACCCTTTATGTGAGACTCTAAAGACTTGACAATACACTGACAGTGAGTTACTGGATAAACCCATAACTACAAACACGTCAGCGGCACTAGCTATACATAATGGCTATCCAAGTATACGTCGAAAGAGAGATTTCAGTCTCGAAACAGAAGTCGTCTAACTCTAGTTCTAATGTTTGGTTGGCTCTGATACCACGAAGGGTTTCCAGGTGCTCGTAAGCAAGCGCAGCGGAAGTGAAAAACTAAAATTTTATTGCAAACACTAGGAAACACAACCTGAAATTTTTTTGATGCATGTTTTTGAGCAAGTTTCAAGATAGCAATACATGGTATAAAATCCGATATCCTAATTCAAAATTCAAGCCAACCAAACCTATCTTTTGGCCGACCTGGTCGGCTAGAATTTGTCAAGAGGTCCCTAGTTTTTGGTAGTTGCTTGGGATCACAGAAACTTGATTTTTGGTATGTCTTTTTGCCCCAGATCGTCGTTTGTGGTATCTTTGCTTTCGGACAATTCGGGAAGCTTTTCGATCGAAACTTTAGCATTGTTTATGAACCGTATCTTTGTATGTGTGTTGTTAAATGTCGTCTATTGCTATATGTTCGATTAGACGGGGTTGCACACTCGTTACTTATGTTGTTCTTGTGATATATATCATTGTTATGGTTTAGCCGGATTGTCACGACGGATAGCCCCTCGTGTGATGTTTGTACTGTAATGTTATATTTGTATATTCATTTATTCGGGACGAACGGCTGGATTATGAATGCCGTTGCCGATGATGTATTTTCTTTTTATTGGGACACGTCCAGGATATGGACGTTGCCATTGTATATTTTCCATTACATGTACTAGGATGAACACACGGAGAAGTGCCCGGACAACCGAATTCTAGAGTGTGGAAAGTGGCCATCTCATGGAGTTGGGACCGGGCCGCCTCGCTCTAGAATTGACGGGTTGCGCGCCCACTTGTAGAGGTTCTAGGATAGACCCAAGGAGGAGCACTCAAATTACCGGATTAAAGAAACCGTCGGATGGCCCACTCATGACAATGAGGCCAGGTTGCCCTGTTTCTGGGATTGGCGGGCGGCTTGCCGCGATCGTAGGGTTTTGGTACGATGTTGTACGGGTTATTCACATGACCGAGGAATGTCGTATTTCATTTGCGGCTCAAATGAAACGTGGGTATCCTAGTTTATCCGCTATTTCATATTGTTTGTTGTTTGTCGCATGTCTATTGTTTATTACATGTCTGCGATGACACACATATACACACATTAGATGTTTCTATATGTTATGTATCCGGGCTAGCCCTGCCGCAAGTTAAGTAACCTTACAGTGAAGACCCTCGATCCCGTAGCGAATGCGGATGGCATATAAAAGCATGCTATTTTGGTTGTTTCTGGTGTGGCTAGAAACTTAAATGATGAGACTGCATTATATATTTAATGCAAAGATATAAACCCAAACTGATATTGTAGGAAGCAATTTTTTCGAAAGTGTTTATAGCTGTATACTTTTGCTTTGCATAAATTATATGTTTAATGCAAAGACATAAACCCAAACTGATGTTGTAGGAACCAACTTTTTCGAAAGTGTTTATAGCTGTATACATTTGCTTTGCATAAAGGTATTCGGTTAGGAATATCCTGCACCTCATTCGATGAGTAAAGAGCCTTGATCCCTTTACGAGAGGTTAGCTCTTAAACAAAAGTTTATGTTATTATAAACCACTCGGTTTTCTTCAAAACCATTTGTTTTAAAAGCGGAGCCTAAACCGCTCCTTTTCAAAACCACTTGAGTTCCTTTAACGATATCAAGTTCATTACGTTAAAGGTTTTTCGCCAAAAATCAGCCGCAACCCTCCGTCGTTTCAGATAAGTAGCACTTAGTATTCGTGCTATGTTTGTTGACCTCCGTCAAAACATAGTGTATGGTAGCTAAATAATGATTATCTACGGTATAGAGAAGCATTATTCTAGGACAGTCTAGGATCTTTGTTGGCCTCCGTTAAGGACGAGTAAGGATGTGTAAATTAATCAGGACAATGACGGATAGAACTTGACTTGCGACTTATGATTTGTTGGCCTCCATTAAGATCATAAGACGCTTGGAGCAAAAATCATATCAGGAGTTTCAAATATAAGGAAAACTTGCCAGGTGTGCGTATTCCTTCTGAAGTGTGGTGACTTTAGTTGACTTCCATCAAGCTTATCACACAATGATAGTTAGGTCCCGATTCACACTGATGAGTAGAAGTTACTCCCGGGAAATTTACACTTCGCGGCTAGCTAACCCAGTAGATGTCTAGAAAGTGTTACAAGGGTTATTAAATTGGGTCCGTGCGAAAGCACGGAGGACTTCTCTTAGAGTACCAACGCTGGCCTGGCTGAACGGTTAGCGAACTTATAAAGTGTATATGATCCCGACTAGTTCTTTTTAGAGTTTGAAGGAAAATTGAAGAAACAGTGAGAGCCATCCTAATTAGATAAATTGATAAACCAATCCAATCTTGCTAGAGTGCATGCAGAGTATTTCTTTTCTTTTTAGTTTGCGACTATGACTGGCCTTAAACTAAAACTCGTAAACCAAGTTAACCGAACCTTTTTACCATTTGGCTTTGGAATATCATGATTCACGACAAAGTCGCATATATCATTGCTACTCCAACTTTCCATTTGTCTTCTCCAGCACACTTCGTATAGCTACGAAGATCTATAATGCTTGGAAATGCCATCGTATAGTAACAAACTCGAAGAAGTTGCTTCAGTCGAGAATGGCCACTGAATCTGAAGAAATTGAATTGGATAATTTTGTTGTCTCTCCTCCCTCACCTTTTCTCGGTTTGAGAGCTCCTTGTATTAGGTTAGTACACATGTTATGTTAGGAATATGTATGCCCTAGAGACTATTATTGTATGATATAGTAGATGCATGGACATATATATAGGACTTTCTTGCTTGACATGATATTATGCTATCTGGTTGCTCTTTATCTTAACATGTACACTAGTATTATTATACTGTCTCTATGATACATGTTAATAAAACCCTTGGGATGTTTGCTTGACTATCAGGACTATGATGCGGATCATACTATTGGGACTTGTATAGTCCACAAGCACATCCTTTAACTGTTCCTAGTCGAGAGTATCGAGACGGGACATCGATATTCCAGAGTAGACTAGTGTGTATGTTTCTTGACCCTGTAGGGGGGCGATGGTTGATCCCATAACCATTGGTGTTTGACATCAAAAATTGTACACAGATGCTCATTAGAGAATGGGTATACCGAACAGGACTCGCCGAGAACTCCTAAATGGTACTATACCTATCGTCAGATAGCAGTTCTCTGGTGACACTGGTACAGATTAGTCTATAGACCCAAGATCGTCATAGTGACTTGTGTAGCTCCCACTGTGCTTTGATTTTCTCCCTACCACGGTTCAAAGGAGTCGTGCAAACAGGTGGATTTTGGGTACAGTCCCGAATCACATGAGGCAGTGAGCGATAGGAGGGGTTTCGTCTCTCCCGGTATTAGGAGTTGATGTTGCGCTATGCTCGATTGGCTATAACAGTAAATCCCTGGTCATGGCTGATGAGATTTACTGGCAAGTGTTATCAATAGTTTCTCGAACCGTTATAAGCCATACATCGGCATGACTTATCAAGTTACTGGGGTCTGACGATTTCACCCCTAGATTCGATATGCGACATATCAGACGAAGAGACCGGACTGTACGGTAAGTGTTATAGGCTTCATTGGAGTTTGGACAAGTTTGCTTGTTGATTTTCTATTAGCATAATACATGAGTAGCCGTTACGTCCAGCTAGTACCGCTGACGGCTTGTGAGTGACTGATGTGATCACCTACTGCTGACGTATTAACGAGTCTTTAGAGTTCCACACAGAGATTTCATAGTTCAAGCGAAACGAAGTAGAGCATATATGTTGATATGTGCGGGGGGCCTGATTAAATACAAGTATGTGATACCGTATTCTAATCTGACGGTAAAATGTTATCGGTTAGGTTATATGTGATATAACCGGATTATTGAATCAAGTGTTGATTTGATAATATGATATACAGATAAATGATATTAGTCGGTTATATGTGATATAACCGGATTATTAAATCAAGTGTTGATTTAATAATTTGATATATATTTATATTTGATGTAATTATATATTAACTAATATTAAGCCCACTAATTATTTTCTTCTATTAATATATATATATATATATGTGTGTGTGTGTGTATGATATATGTATATATATATTAATATATGTATATATGAAGCATGGTTGGATTTTCTATTTTTAGAAAATAGAAAATGAGGTGGAAAATGAGGAGATATTTAAGGAATGGGATGAAGCATAGCTTTTATATTTATTTATTCATTTGCTTGCACTATTGAAGCATGGTTCAATTTATTTATTGAAATAAATTCCATGCTTCGATAAATAAGGAGATTATGTGAGCCATCATTCATTATATTCTTCACTTGAGTTATTTTTCCTAGAGCTCATTTCTTGTGCTTGCTCTCCCATTTTCTTCATCTCCTTCTACAACCCCTAACCCTTACATGAGTTGTAAATCCTAGGGCTTGTGAGAATCCTTAGTGAGCCTACACACCCTTACTTCATCATCCTACACTTAATTAGCATTTGAGTGTAGGGTGTTTCCTTCACTATAGATAGATTAGTGAAGAGGTACCTTGGATTAAAAGAGCTTCGGGTGGATCATCTTCGGCACGAAGGTCGCAAAAGAAGCTCGTTCAATCTTCAAGCGGAGCCTAGTGAAGTCATAGGGACTGCTATCCGGAGCTATTCAGTGAAGGACTCGGACTTCAAAGATTGTTTCCATCACTTGGTGTAGCTATCTTTATATCATGCTTAAAACCCTAATCATCTAGTTAAGATTCTAGATAAGTGCAACTTAGCACAAAGATTTTTTTAAAATAGCATGCTAGATGCTTGTGAAAACCCAGTGGTGGTGCTAGGGTACACTTTCATGGTATCAGAGCCAGGCTAGAAGATTAGACGATGTTATTAGAATCACGAAACCGAAACAACTCCGAAACTATAACCCGAAAACCATAGTTTCTGTCGAATTTTTAAAGGTCTTTGAAATTTTTTTAAACAAGTACAGAATATTACATGTGATGTAACTAGAACACCAAATAAATTCGAGGCCAAAACTCAAAAAACAACCCGGGGAAATCCCCAATAAAACCGGCCTGGCCGACCCCTTGTTCATTTTTTGGTCTCAAATTTTTTTGGTGTTATGTATGCTCTGGTTTAGGGTTTCAAGTTATGTTTGTTTAGCCCAGTTTGCATGTGATGTTAATCTTTCTATTGGGGCTATTCGGAGTGTTTTGTAGTCGTGTTTTAACATCGTTTCGGGTTTAAGTTTGATATGATACAATTTTTAGAATCCAAAATAATTAGTTTTGTGAAAACTAGTTTGTAATTGAAAATCTAGCATTTTAGTCTATGTTGATCGATTGCCACGGAGTTTTGATTCGGATCAAAACTCCGTCGCAATCGCGTATAGTACGCGAACACCCGCCGGATAACTCTACTAGATAGCCATGCCCCATTGCCCCGATCAAGTGACTGTAGGAGAACCCCGTTGCCCATAGCATCCATTAGGGTGCTCGCGGCCACGGTGTTCCGTCTAAGTGCATTTCGTCGTCAGCATCGGGGTACGACCATCTACTAAAGTTCCCGACGAGTATTCGATTATTTTAGTCGGGTATCTTGTTGAATTACCCGACTAAATATTTGAAAAGTGTTCGATTTGAGTCTAAAATGCAAGGTTTATAGGTTAGACATGAAATTCGGCATATGAGATATTCCGGGTTTATGATGTCTAAGGATAATGCAGATTCTAAATATTGTAGTTTTTCATTTCTTTTCTGCGACCGTAAGTATAATATGTGGGGTATCCCCGATCTCGTTGCTATATGTCAACAAAATTCGGGATACACATTTACTTACGTTGATGACATGTGATGTTATGTGTTGCTGTGATATGGTATATTGGATCATCATGAATGAATAGCCAGGGGTTTTTACGTGAGATGAGAGTTTTTCTATTTTCATTCATGGAAAAATTGTATGTAATATTCTTTTATTGGGACACTTTCGGGTTGAGGATGATGTCACCATTGATGTATTTATTTACTTTTCCGCATTAAGATAGACCCAAGGCGGGAAGCACAAGTAACCGGATTCTGGAGTCCAGTGGGAGACCATCTCACAGAGTCGAGACCGAGTCTCTTAACTCTAGAATTGGCAGTAGGGTTTGCCGCTCTCGTAGGGATCTAGGGAAATGGGTTTAGCTATTCATCACGATCGTGAAATCCGTGTTTTTCATTACTGGCTTAATTTAAAACACGGACCTTCTAATATATCCAATATTTCATATGTTGACTTCTGCTGCTTGTGTTCTGTGATGTAATCACATAACTACGTGAGACGAATGCTATATATATATATATGATATATATAATAAATGTTGCTTATGTTTTGCACCCGCGCTAATCCAGCCCCCGCTCTGCCGTTAGTTAAGTAACCTAACGATGCATGACGGGCCCCATGGCGAATGCGGATGGTATAAGCATACGTTCTATTTTCGTTTTTTTCTGTAATATTTAGGGAAACATAAATGATGAGACTTCATTAATGAGATTAATGGAAAGAAAAGAAACATAAAGATGTTGTAGAATCAACTTTTTTTTAAAAGGTAGCTCTAGTTCTTTCTTTGCATAGAAAGAGCCGAGATCCCTTTACCGGGAGTGGCCTCTTTAGCGAAACTAGCAAAATCTACAAAAAAAACACTCTTTTCCAAATCACTAGATTCTGCAACGATATCAAATTCATTACGTTAAAGGTTTTCTACAAAACCAGTCGTAGCCCTCCGTTATTTCAGATAAGAGCTATTTAGTATTCATGCTGCGTTTGTTGACCATAGCCAAGACACAGTGTACGGTAGCTGATTAGTGCTTATCTGCCGTATTTGATGCGATTGGATTAGGGTAGTCATACAGCTTTGTTAACCTTAGCCAAGGGTCGTAACGGTGGCGTTAATTCAATCACGAAATGACGGGTCGAACTTGGCTAGCGCTTATGATTTGTTGACCATAGCCAAGGTCATAAGTCGCTAGGGCTAAGAACAGATATTGGGTATTGCAAGTGTTGAAATTTGCAATGAGATTGCATACCTTCTATGAGACAGTTGGATCCCGATACCCACTGTGAGTAAGAGTTACTCCTGGAAGAGTTTTCCACTTTACAATTAGTCGATCCAGTAGGTGTCTAAGAAAGGTGTTAACGGGATTATGCCTCTGCGGAAATGAGGTTATTTAATTAATTCCATACCAAAGCATGGGGACTCCCTCGGAGTACCTATACCTGCATGGCTGACCGATTGGCGAACTTGTAGGGTGTAATTAATCCCGGCTAATCTTACATTTTATGGTTTGAAGGAAAATTTGATAAAAACAGTGGAGCCATCATGATTAGATAAGATAATAACCAATCTAATTTTGCAAAGAGCGCACGCTAATACGTTTCATTCTCTTTCTCCAGGTAGCGACCAATAGCACGTCTTAATCAAGATAATAATATGGATGTATTGACCGAACTCGCTTATTATACTGAGCTTGGAAACGTTAGTTCCGCTCTTTCTTATGATTTTCATAAGTCTGAGCAAGGAATAGGAGAATATCAGGATTCCCACGCAACCTGAACGAAGATAGAACATACTGATGCATCTTCTTCGGGTGTGTTCGTAACCGAGAACTGTTTCTCAGTTTGCTCTACGTCCTGGGTATTGGATACCGGATCAGGATTCCACGTATGTAATTTGTTACATGGGCTAAGGAGAGGTAGAGAACTGGGAAAGGATGATATATCTCTAAAATTAAGGAATGTAGCAATTGTTGCAGCCAAAGCAGTTGGCGAATATCACCTAGTATTACCAAATGGTAATACGTTGATTCTGAAAGACTGTTATTACATACCAAATATGATGTGCAATATTATATCAATTTCTTTATTGCATAAAGAAGGATATCATTTTGTATTGGAGGATAATGTTACGAACATTTTCCTAAATCAAGTGTTGATTGGGTTTGGTACGTTGTGTAACGATATATACGTTCTAAATCAAACTACAGTTCTAAACGTACAGAACACACACAAGAGGAAAAGTTCAGAAATGGACGAAACCTTCTTATGGCATTGTAGACTAGGTCGTATCAATGCAACAAGACTAACTACGTTGCATAAAGATGCATACACAGAAGATGCACGTAGCAGAGATGTGCATGCTTCGTTGGATGTGCGGTAACACTAAAAAAGATAAGGTGCGAAATGAGGATATTCATGCAAAAGTTGGTGTAGCACCTGTGGAGGAGAAGATGCGGAAAAACCGGCTAAGATGGTTTGGTCATGTGCGACGCAGACCTATGAAAGCACCAGCTCGACGAATAGATACTCTCGATATGGGCAATGGCAAAAGGGCAAAAGGGAGACCGAAGAAAACATGGATGGAGGTGATACAAAACGATATGATTGCCAAAAGACTCAATGAAAGTATATTGTTCGATAGGAGAGTGGAGGCGGAGGATTCATGTGCTGGACCCGGCGTGATTCTCATGTTGGTTCATGTAGCCTACCCTATATGCTTGGGATAAAAGGCTCAGTTGTTGTTATGAAACTTGCGAGTCGTGTCTCATGACCAAAACTCCGTTTACTGGACACGAAGAAAGAGCTATTGAACTCTTGGGACCGACACATAGTGATATATGCGGTCCTATGTCTACACATGCCAGGAATGGTTCTTCGTACTTCATTGCATTCACCAATGATCTCTCAAGATACGGACATATGTTCCTGATGAAGCACAAATCTGAATGTTTTGAGAAATTCAAAGAATATAAGTACGAAGTTGAGAACCAGACAGGTAAAAGTATTAAATTCCAACGATCTGATCGGGAAGAAGAATACTTGAGCACGGAATTCAGAGACTACTTAAAAGAGAATGGGATTCTCTTTCTGATGGAGCTTCGGGATCTCCTTCAGATGCTGTCCTCTGTCGATCCTGCGATGGCGGTCTTGGACGGCTGAGATTTGGTTTTGGTGTTGTTGGGTGTGGATCTCAATGGGTTGGTGTTGAACGCCGAACTACCTGCAAAGAAGTCCCGGGATGGGCGACCACCGTAGGACCCTCCGACGATCAAGTTAGAGCCGAGAAATAGGAACAGAGTAGCGGCGTATTGAGATAATTCGAGTTGCCTGAATCGTCTAAGAGAGGGAATTATATAGGGGTCGCGTGGAACGAGCGGGCGCGAGATCACCGCCGTCAGTTACACCCCAGCGTTATCCTCCCCGTGAATGGCGGGATGTGCCCATTAATGGAGGGATGCGCTAGTGTGGGACGCGGATCGTTGGGAGGCGGATATCTCACCCTGGCGATATACGTGGAGCCGTTGCGAGGCGCATGAGATCTGCACTCCTGGTAGATCGGGGGAGGCTGAGGAAGCTCGGTACGTCGGAGGTTCGGAGACGAGCCTGGAAGCCGAGGAAGCTCGGCACGTCGGATGCTCAGAGACGAGCAAGGAGACTGAGATAGCTCGGAGGCGAGCGGTTGGTAGTTTCCTAGGTGAAGGTGGAATGTATTCAGGGAGGTCTTCTAGAAGGTCGGACATATTCCTCGGGACAAAGTCCCGAGGAATCCTCAGAATGCAACTCATTTATTCAACCTCCGTAGCTTTCGGGACAGGTCATCCGCCATGTGTCGTAATCCAAGGAGACACCACTTATGAGCATCATCATTAGCCCCCACTCTCGTTCCGACCTATCCAAGGGTCGGGTCGAGAGTGGTCTGCTCGGTCTTTCTTCCGCTCAATTTGGCGCCAAGGATCATAATGCGGAACGCCTGGGAACGGCACGGCGTTTGGCGGTCGCGTCGTTTCGATCTTTTGGGCCCATGTGTCGTCTCGTCGTGCGCCTGAATCTTCGCGCGTATCCCCGATGGCGTCAGCAGATCAAATGAAATGATCGCGCTTTAAAGAGGGGACGCCGTTTCAGTCGATCGCCAGTTGGGATACGGGCCACGTGTCGGACGTCGGTTGGCGGACGCGACAGGCTGTCGATGTCACCTGCAACCAAAGGGACGTCCCCAATGGCCAATCGCCATGTGGAGCTCTGACAGCGGGCAGGCGCGACGTTTCGCTTTGGCGGGAGTCGATCTGGGCCGTCGGATGCTTTCTTTAGGTTGTATAAATAGGAGAGGACCCCTCTAGGGCCAACACTTCCGCCATAATTTACTTTCGTTGTCGAAGATTGCTTGGCGCTCCTTCCTTTTAGATTGGATCACCTGTGATTTTTCCTCGGTGAGCCCATTCCCTTGAATCAGGTTAGATGTCTTCATCTGAGGAGTCTGTAGAGATAGTTAAGGTTGAGTCGGATGATGAGGCTCCAGTTGTTAGAGCCGAGTCCAGCGGGTCTTCCTCCCCCAGCTTCAGATAGCCGGGAGGATTATTCTGCTGAGTCATCTGTGTCGGGATCGCCCCCTAGAGCCAGGGCCGCCCGTGCCAATCGCCGTCGGGTTGCGACAAGGGCCTCTAAGGCGCGCATCGGGAATGCCCGTGATGCGCCCTCTGTTTTAAGGAATGTGGACGAGCTTACCGAAATTCGGGCTCGATTCCATATTCCCTCCAACTATTCGCTTCGCCTAGCTAGAGAGGGTGAGCGGGCGGACCAGGTGCAGGGCGAAGAAGGGCAGACGCATTCCAGCCGAAGGCTTCCTAATACGGTCCCAGCCGAGCAAGCCTTCAGCTGCGTCACCCCGAGTCCCCGAAGAGCGCCGCGGAAGGCCAGAAGCATGCGCGGGATCCGGCGCCCCGGGAGAGGGAGAAGGAGGCCATGCCCACCGACGCCCCCCTAAAAAAGCACAAAAGGACGGTTTCTCGGGAGCCTTCTACCGGGATCCCAATGCTAGAGGGGGACTTCTGCTTCGAGGTGCCCTCGGGGCTCTCCGTCGCCGACAGCTTGCTCTTCGACATGGAACAAGCAGCTGGGGCAAGATTCCCCGTGGGAACCTGAGGCCCAGGCGGCCACCATCGCTTATCCGTTTTCCTTTAAGAATATTCTTAAGCATTTTTTTTTCAGTTTGAACATTTCTAACTCCTTTTGCTGCTTTCCTCAGGTCCTCCACCACTGCGCCCTTATCGTCAATATGGAATCCGAGGAGATAGCCCCGGCGATGAGGAAGGCGGGCGAATCGTCCTTGCGGGAGGAGGATCGACGCCTTCGTCTGCAGCAAGCGGAGGAGAAGATAGCCGCCCTGGAGGCTTGGGTGGTCGCCGAGAAGCTGACGAATTCTAAGTATAAGGAGTCCCACCGACTTCTGAGTGAATCCAACCGGGCTATCCAGGCCAAGTTGGAGGTTGGTAACCTCTATAACACGATGAAGAAGTTGAGGGACGTCAGCAAGAAGGACGCCCGGATGGCGCTCGAGGCCGTGAAACTTGCCGAGGTCCGAGCGGTGAAGTCTGTGGAGAGGTATAAAGCGTCGGACCAGTTTTACGCCGACCTCGCCGAAGGCTCGGCCGTCGTTTGGCACGAGGCCCTCGACGCCGTCAAGGCGTCAATGCTGGAGTTTGCCGATGGTGAGCTCCACGCTAAGTATCCGCTCACCGAGGACATGACGCAAGGGGCAGGCGCCGAGGTGGGGCAGAAGGCGAAGCTGCCGGTGGAAGCGCCGACCCTGAGATCGCCGTTTTGGTCCCCGACGCTAGTGTCGAGCAGGGCGAGATCCTCCCAGAGCCTACGGCCTGAGCTTTCCTGCCTGGGGGATTTTTTCTTTTATCAAAATTTTGTAAGCCTCCGGACGCTTTTGTAAGGCTGAGGAGCCCAGAATACCTTGTATTTATTTTCGGATCATAAATAAAGTGCACATTTTTCTTCATTGTCCAAATGTTCAGCTCGTATACTTTTGTCTGTATCTTCATTCTGCAAGTATATTTAGCTCGTCAATAGTCTCATCCCGCGAGTGTTAGATCTTGGGTTGGTATCCGGCCTTTTTATATGACGATCGCGCGTCAAGTGTAAGTCAAGTAACAGCCAAGTGCAGAAAGGTCGGTACCCTCCCGTTTCCCGGAATCGAGGTGGCGATCATCCATTTAGCATGAATCGAAAAATAGCTAAGTTAGAATAAGTCCGCATTGACTGATTCTTGGGTAGGCCTCATGATGAAGGCTTTAGGTCCTTAGCGTGGATGGGTAGGAAGCTACCCGCTAGAAATGGACCGGACGGGGAAGCTGCTCGGTGGCCTCGAGAGGAGGGCTTTAGATCCTTAGCGTAGATGGATAGGAAGTTACCCGCTAGGGATGGACCGGGCATGGAAGCTGCTCGGTGGCCTCGAGAAGAGGGCTTTACATCCTTAGCGTAGATGGGTAGAAAGCTGCCCGCTAGGGATGGACCGGGCAGGGAAGCTGCTCGGTGGTCTCGAAAGAAAGGCTTTAGATTCTTAGCGTAGATGGGTAGGAAGCTACCCACTAGGGATAGTTCGGGCAGGAAGCTGCTCGGTGGCCTCGTGAGGAGGGCTTTTGATCCTTAGCGTACATGGGTAGAAAGCTACCCACTAGGGATGGTCCGGGCGAGAAGCTGCTCGGTGGCCTCGTGATTAGGGCTTTTAGACTCCCTTGGGCCCTCGTGGGGTGTCGTTCAACCTTCTGTGGTCTGCATTGGCGGAAGTGAGGGTGTCGTCCAACCTTCCGTGGTCCGCATTGGCGGGCGGCAACTGGCATGTCCGACACGTGACAGTCTTTATCGGGAAATTGAGATATCCCGAGATTCGCGTCGCTGCGTGAGTAAGTTTCGGTCGCTGAAGCTATAAATAGCGAAGGTACGTTGGCTTCTTCTCCATCCTGCATTCCCTTGAAGATGTCTAGGCGTATATTCCTCATCAGGGAGATCTCTCGTGACGACTTACATCTTTACTGCCTCGATCGGTCCAAGCAGACGTACGAGGCAGTAGACAGCGTGGAGGGCCACTTTAGTCGCCTACTTCCTCGGCGATCCACCCTCCTCCAAGTGCTTATTTACGCGATCTGAAGGATGTCCCCGGGTCTGCACAACACCCTATCTCCATAGCTGAGGGACGAGGCGCTCCATAAGGTGCATACGTTCTACCACCTCGGCCTGATCTCGCAGAGCAGGCGGGAACGGTCGGTGGGTCTTCTTCTGGAGTGTTTCCAGAAAAGGCAGATCGTTGCCTCCTGCCTGACGGATCAGGCCCCTGGCGCTTCCGTAGCATCCAGGGTCCACGGGCACCGCCAGTGGGAGAGGGCTGAGGAAGCTCGGGCTCGGCTGCAGGAGATTTCCTCGGAGTACCATCAGCAGTGCCTTCTTGATCCCCACCCCCCTCTATTGTAATTACTATAAGGCTGGGGAGCTTATAATACCCTTTAATCAATAAAGTTTGTTTTTGGCACTAGTATGTTGCGTATTGTCTCTTTTTATCCCCTCGGTATATTTTACACAATTTTTAAAACAAACCTAGAGGTCTCGGAACCAAGAGCAGAAATAAAAGTTGTGCAAAAGGTCTCCTTTATGAGAGGACCTAGCTCAGGAGATTTAATTCAATGTCAATAAGAATTACATTGTTTCAAAAGGAGAAGACATGCTTATTTGTACAATTTGAGTTTTTTGGCGTTGTAGGGCCGAAGAAACTTACGCCCCCCGACGTCTTATAAGCGGTATGCTCCACCAGGCAATACTTCTGCTACGATGAATGGTCCGTCCCATTTCGGGAAGAATTTATGCAGCCTTGCTTGGTCCACAAACTCATTCCTTCATAAGACCAGATCTCCTGTCTTGAAGGCCCGATGTTTAACTCGGGCATTGTAGTAGCGAGCGGTCTGCTATTGATAGGCGACTGTTTTATCAGCGCTCGATCCTGCTTTTCCAATAATACGTCCAGGTTGGTCCGGAGTGCCGAGATGTTTGCTTCATCGTTAAAGTGTTCGACTCTATAACTGGCAGTCCGATCTCAGCAGGGACCATCGCCTCGGTACCGTAGTATAGGCTAAACGGGGTTCCTCCCGTGGGTGTTTTCTTCGAGGTCCGCAATGCTCACAGCACCCGCAACAACTCCTCAACCCAGCTGCCATGTCTTCCTTCCAAGCGAGCCCTAAGTCCGCGTATGACTCCTCGGTTTGCTATCTCGGCTTGTCCGTTGCATTGCGGATGCGCGACAGCGACAAACTTCATTAGTATGTGGTAGTCACTGCAAAATTCTTTGATTTTGTTGTTTTCAAAGTCGGTCCCGTGGTCGGTAACGATGCACCTCGGGATTCCAAATCGACAGATGTTTTGCAGGAACTTTATAGTAGAGGCGGCGTCTGGTTTTCTGATGGGCACGGTCTCTATCCACTTCGTGAAGTAGTCTACCGCGACAAGGATGTATGTGTCCACAATATCCATCCCCCATTGTGCAAACGGCCAAGGGAAACTGAGGGGCGTTAGCTCGGCGTTGGGAAACGAGGTATGTTGCCATGGAGTTGGCAGTTCTTGCATTTCTGACGAGCTTCTCGGCGTCCTGGTGTATCCTCGGCCAATAATACCCTTGGAGCAGCGTCTTCTGGACCAGGATGCGGGCCCCTTGATGCGCTCCCCCGACCCCTTCATGTATCTCTCGTAGAACGTAGTCGGCTTCGTGGGGGTCGATGCATCGAAGCAGGGGTTGAGTGTACGACTTCTTATAGAGGTTTCCATTGCTCCAGATGAAATGACGAGCTTTTGCCCGAAGGCAGCGAGCCTCCCTTCGGTCCTCTAGAAGTATACCATCTTTTAGGAACTCTACGAGGGGCTTCTTCCAATCTTGGCATTCCTCCTGAATAGTATATACTTGGAGCGTTACCTCGCCGTCTTCCACGCTGGGCTGCGGTAAGATTTCGAAGAGGATGTTTCTTTTACGGTCGGCAGTATAGGAGAAGCGAGCTTGCTTAAAGTGCCGGCTTGAGTGTTCAAGGTCCGGGAAATCTGCTCTATCTGGACTTCGTCAAAAATTTTGCGAAGTCTTTTTACCTCGGCCAAATATCTGATCATGAGCGGTTCCCAGACCTCGAATCGCCCGGTTACTTGGCCGACGACCAATGCGGAGTGCTGCAAATTCGGATCGTCTTCGGTTCTACCGCGGAGGCGATTCGCAATCAGGCTAACAAAGCCTCGTATTCCGCGGCATTGTTCGAAACTCTGAACCCTAGCTTCAAAGAGTATTCCATCTCCACTTCGCCCGAGCCTCGGATGATAAGGCCAGCCCCGCTCCCTTCCTCGGTAGAGGATCCGTCCACGTAGAGTACCCAGTCGGGGCCGGAGTCGGGTGCTTCCTCGACCGAGGGACGTGGTTCGGGGCCCCGTGCTACCGCTTCTTCTTTAGTGGGAATAATGCATTCGACCACGAAGCTGCTAGGACCTGCGCTTTGATGGCCTGCCTAAGACGGTACTTGATGTCGAATTGGGATAACTCCCACCTCCATTTCTCTAGCCGTCCTGATGATTTAGAGGAAGCGAGAATAGTTCCTATAGGTCGCTCGGTGAGGACGAGGATGGTGTGCGCCTGGAAGTAGTGCCGTAGTTTTCTTAAGGCGACAACAAGTGCCAAGACTATCTTTTCTATGGCCAGGTATCTTGTTTCCGCGTCCTTGAAAACGTGGCTTACGTAGTAGACCTGTTTCTGTACACCTTCGGATTCCGTGACAAGCACCGAGCCCGCAGCTTGATCGGAGACTGCAAGGTATAGTAATAGCTCGTCGCCCTCGACTGGTCGGATGAGTAGTGGTGGAGTTGCCAGGTGCGCCATAAGTTGTTCGAAGGCGTTCTGACACTCCTCCAACCATTCGAACTTAGGGATTTTTCTCAAGGCCTTGAAGAACGGGAGGCACTTCTCGCCGGATCTTGATATAAAGCGACTCAGAACAGCTACTCTCTATATGAGACGTATGATCTTTACATTGCTCCTTGGTGTGGCCATGTTGAGAATGGCGTTGATCTTTTTTGGGTTCGCTTTGATTCCTCGGTGAGTAACCATGAACCCGAGGAATTTACCGCTGGTGACCCCGAATCCGCACTTAGCTAGATTTGGCTTCATTTTGTATTTGCACAGGACGTCAAATGTCTCGCCGAGATCTTTGGTGTGCCCGTCCGATGAGGATGATTTTACGAGCATGTCGTCGACATAGACCTCCATGTTCCTGCTGATCTGTGGTTTGAACAGTTTGTTGACGAGGAGCTGATATGTAGCCTCAGCATTCTTAAGACCGAAGGACATCACTTTGTAACAGTATACTCCCGATCCATTGTGAACGCGGTAAGTTCATCTGCCGGGTTCATCCGGATCTAATTGTAACCGGAGAAAGCGTCCATGAGGCTTGGTAATTTGTGGCCGGCCGAGCTGTCCACTAGCTGGTCTATCCGAGAGAGGGGATAGTTGCCTTTAGGGTAAGCCTTGTTCAGATCCGTGAAGTCGACGCACATGCACCACTTCCCGTTCGCCTTTTTGACCATGACCAAGTTTGTCAGCCAATCCGAGTAGTCAAGACTTCTAATGAAGTCGGCTGCGAGTAGTCGATCCACTTCGTCTTCTATTGCCTTTTGCTTGGCCAGCGCAAAGCTTCTCTTCTTTTGTCGGACGGGCTTTGCTTTTGGATCGACCCCGAGCTCATGGGAGATCACTTTAGGGTCGATCCCGGGCATATCCACAGGGGTCCAAGCGAACACGTCCGACTTATCTCGGAGGAACCGTGTCAGGTTCTCACGGTGGCCCTCTGTTAAGAGAGCCGATTTGGACGGTCCTGCCGTCGGCCCCTTCGACGAGGGGGGCTTCCGTCAATGCTTCCCGCGGGGATCCTCGGAGTTCCTTTTGGTCGTCGCGTGTATCCAAAGACCCCTGGAAATCACATGCATCTTCAAAATCTTCGTCCGGCTCTCCGGGGGGTGACGCGGTGGCGAGACAAATCTTAGCGAATTGCTGGTTCCCGTAGGCCCGGTCTATACTCCTTGATCCGAAGGGAATTTGATCACGAGGTGGTAAGTCGAGAGGGCGTTTAATGTTGGACGACCCAGGAAGATGTTGTAGGACGAAGGGACCTTAGCGACGATGAATTTCACTAGCATAGTCCTCGTACGGCCTGCTTCTCCAATGTTGAAGAAAAGGGTGACCACTTCTTCAGACGGGATGGAGTGGTTGGTAAACCCAGAGAGAATATGGGAGGTCGGATGGTTCTATCCCCATACGCTGGAAACATACGTAGAAGAGGATGTCTGCCGAGCTCCTGGAATCGACCAATATTCTCTATACCTCATAACGATGAACCTTATCACGAGAGGGTCGTTGTGAGGCAAGGATATACCGTGGAGATCTTCGTTGGTGAAGATGATGAGCTCGTCCTTCCTGCACTTCTTCTGAGGTGGATCACCTACACCCTCGACCGGGAAAAGGCGGTGGTTTCCGCCAGCTTCCCGGGCAGGATCCGAGGTAACGACCATGATTTGCCCGATCGTTAACTCCCCGGGAGAGGGCTGGTTCTCTTGCTCCCGCTCGACCTACCGCTTGTTCCGCAAATACTTCGCCGGGTGGCCGGAACGAATCAACTCCTCGATGTAGTCACGGAGTTGTTTGCAGTTTTCTGTCGGATGGCCCAGCGACCTATGGAAGGCGCAGTACGGACCTCGGAGGCGCTTGCCCGCCCTTTGGGTCACCAACGGGAGCTTGAAGAACCTCCCGCCCTTCGCCTCCTCCAGCAGCTCAGTCTGGAAGATGTTAAGAGTGTACTCCTAGAACTTCGGGGAGTAAGGTTTTGGTCGGCCGACTCTTTTCTTCTCTTCTCTGCCCCGCTTCTTTTGGTCGGTTTGGTCGCCTCTGGGCAGATTTGAGTTCACCTCAGACTCGAGTTGGATCTCCCGCTCGGTCCAGGCTTTTTACCTCGGCCATGGTCTTAGGTTGCGCTAATACAAAAGAGCGGAGCCACTCTTTGTGCCTAAGACCCGATCTCAGCACGGTGATGACCGTTTCATCACGGTGCTCGGGGACCTCGAGGAGCGCGTTGTAAAAGCGGGTAACATATCCTTTGAAGGATTCTTTGTCTCCGCTCTTAATGGTGAACAGATAATCGACCGTCCTCTTCTGACGTCGATTCCCAACGAAGTGACCGAGGAATTGGGAGGCCAGCTCGTCGAAGGTCGAGATAGAGCGTGGCGTAAGTCCTCGGAACCAATCCCGTTCAGCCCGGATGAGGGTAGTGGGAAAGGCTCGACATTGGGCCGCGTCGGAGTTATTCTGGAAGCTCATGCCCGCCGTAAATGCGTCTAGATGGTCTTTCGGGTCGGATTTCCCGTCGAAGAGGGCCACCTTGGGCGGTTTGTTTCTGGATGAGACGTGCTCGGCCAGCAGTTCTTCCGTAAATGGTTCCGTCAGCGAATCGACGGAGTATCGGGCCCCTTCGCCGGACGATTGGACATCCCGGCGTATGCCCTCGATTTTCTTCTCGAAGGCCTCGAGTCGGTAGTGGTAATCCGAAGATTCTGCACAGTCGGAGTGGTGGCTATCCTAGCTCCGGGTCTGCGCTAGAGTGCGGCTTCAATTCCGCTCTATCAGGTGTCTCGGATCCTCGGGCGAGGCCCTTCTCGAGTGGTTCCTACGCTCGTCGTTCGCACGATCCCGGCGAGAGTGGGGGTGTCGGTCATGCTTGGAAGCAGGCGAGCTGATCGACACCTCCTCTGGAAGAGATAACGCGCGACGGGCATTAAGGTGACGGCCCAGACTTCCTTGTGACTATGGCGTGGAGCTGTCCGACGCCCAACGGGTCATGGAATCAGTCGCCGTGTGTGGGTTGAGGTGGCTGGAGTCGGCCCGCCGGCGCTTAGTGGCGCTGTGACGAGGGTGAGGTTGATCGAGGGCTTGAGTGTGCCCGTCCGTCCTTCGGCGGACGTCGTTATCCCGGGGAGGCGAAGCCGCACTCTGGTGGTTAGAGCCCGCCGCTTGAACGCGGACGAAGGCATCTACCAGCGTCGTAAGCCGGTCTATCCGGACGAACAAGGCGTGGATGGCATTAGGAGAGGGAGGCGAGCCGCTACCGCCTCCGTTGTGGCGGCTCGTATTTGGATCGTTGCGGTCGTCGCTCGGTATTAGATCGAAGGCGGTAGATCAACTCTTTTTTTCTGGTGGAAAAAAATAAGTCTTTCGTTCGCACAGACGGCGCCAACTGATGGAGCTTCAGGGTCTCCTTCAGATGCTGTACTCCGTCGATCCTGCGATGGCGGTCTTGGACGACTGAGATTTGGTTTTGGTGTTGTTGGGTATGGATCTCAATGGGTTGGTGTTGGATGCCGAGCTACCTGCAAAAAAGTCCCGGGATGGGCGACCACCGTAGGACCCTCCGACGATCAAGTTAGAGCCGAGGAATAGGAGCAGAGTAGCGGCGTATTGAGACAATTTGAGTTACCTGAGTCGTCTGAGAGAGGGGTTTATATAGGGGTCGCGTGGAGCGAGCGGGCGCGAGATCACCGCTGTCAGTTACGTCCCAGCATTATCCTCGCCTTGAATGGCGGGATGCGCCTATTAATGGAGGGATGCGGTAGCGTGGAACGCGGATCGTAGGGAGGCGGATATCTCGCCCTGGCGATATACACGGAGCCGTTGCGGGACGCATGGGATCTGCGCTCGTGGTAGATCGAGGGAGGCCGAGAAAGCTCAGAATGTCGGAGGCTCGGAGACGGAGCCTGGAGGCCGAGGAAGCTCGGCACGTCGGAGGCTCGGAGACGAGCCTAGAAGCCGAGAAAGCTCAACACGTCGGATGCTCGAAGACGAGCAAGGAGACTAAGATAGCTCCGAGGCGAGCTGTTGGTAGTTTCCTAGGTAAAGGTGGAATGTATTCAGGGAGGTCTCCTGGTAGGTCGGACACATTGCTTGAGACGAAGTCCCGAGGAATCCTCATAATGCAACTTCATTTATTCCACCTCCGTAGCCTTCGGGACACGTCATCCTCCACGTGTCGTAATCCGAGGAGACACCACTTGTGAGCATCATCACTCTCAGTTTACTCATCCGTATACACCACGGCATAATGAAGTTTCGAAGAGCAGGAATCGCACCCTATTAGATATGGTGCGCTCTATGATGAGTAATACTGAGTTGCCTATTTCCTTTTGGGGTTATGCACTTGAGACGGCTGCATACCTATTGAATAGGGTTCCGACCAAATCCGTGCATATCACTCCATATGAGATGTGGAATGGGAAGAGATCGTCTCTTAAACGAGTTAAGATATGGGATTGTCCTGCCTATGTTAAAAAGCAAAATCCGGACAAGCTTGGGGCAAGGTATGTTTTGTGCAAGTTTATGGGATATCCAAAGGATTCATGTGGATATATTTTCTACAATACTGAGGAACAAAAATTGTTTGTTTCTCAACATGCCACCTTTTTAGAAAAAGAATTTCTTATGAAAGAAATTAGTGGTAATAGGTATAACTAGAAAAAGTTCCAGCAACACAAACTATAACTGACGATTTGGTAGAACCGGAGGATTCAATAGTCCCCGACGAACCTCAGTCACTCCACGGATCTAATAGGGTTCCCCATCCACCTGAGAGATACTACGGTTTTCTCATAGACGGTGGGAGCAAGGATTGCATTGAGCAGGCCATCACAAATGGAGACTCTGTGAAATGGCTGGATGCTATGCGATCTGAGATAGACTCCATGTACATCAACAAAGTATGGACTTTGGAAGTTGCTCCTGAATGGGTAAAACCCATCGGGAGCAAGTGGATCTTTAAGAAGAAAATTGGAGATGGAAAAGTAGAAACTTTCAAAGCTAGACTTGTAGCAAAATGTTTTCGTCAACGACCAGGTGTCGACTATGATGAAACATTTTCTCCTTTGCTACGCTTAAGTCCATCGGGATCATACTTGCCATTGCTGCATACCATAACTACGAAATCTGGCAGATGGACGTCAAGACCGTTTTTCTAAATGGTGATTTAGAAGAGAGCGTGTACATGACTCAGCCAGAGGGATTCGTAGACAGTGGGAGCAGCGGAAAGGTGTGCAAGCTGCTTAAATCCATCTACGGATTAAAGCAGGCATCGCGGAGATGGAACATCTGTTTTGATAAAGCTGTTAAAGAGTTTGACCACATCAAAAATGTAGATAAACTATGTATATACAAAAAGGTTGTAGAGAGTAAGATTATCTTCCTCGTATTGTACGTGAACGACATACTCTTGATAGGAAACGATGTTCATATGCTACACTCGGTCAAGCTCTTCTTATCACAAAAGTTCTCCATGAAAGATCTAGATGATGCCTCCTACATTCTGGGGATAAAGATCTATAGAGATAGATCTAAGCGGATGTTGGGATTGTCCCAATCCAGGTACATTGACACCATACTAAAAAGGTTTAGTATGGAAGATTCTAAGCGTGGTAATTTACCCGCTTGTTCAGGAATCTCTCCAAAGAGATGTCTCCCAAGACTGATTTGGAGAGGGCTCGCATGCAGGAGATACCCTATGCTTCTGCAGTTGGGTCAATCATGTATGCGATGTTATGCACCAGACCGGATATAGCTTACTCACTAGGTGTAGTGAGCAGGTATCAATCAGATCCTGGGGAAAAACACTGGACAGCTGTGAAAAACACATTCTTAAGTACTTGAGAAAGACTAAAGAAATGTTCTTGGTGTATGGTAACGGTGAACTCCAGGTGGAGTCCTTTACCGATTCAAGCATTCAAAGTGACAAAGACGACAGTAAGTCAGTCTCGGGTTGTCTTTACCCTCAACGGAGGGGCGGTATGTTGGAAAAGTTCTAAGCAAGATACCGTAGCAGACTCGACGATGGAGACCGAATACATTGCTGCCAACGATGCTGCCAAAGAGGTTGTCTGGATGAAGAAGTTCATTACTGAACTTGGTGTGATTCCATCTATTGAGCATCCAATACCTATGTATTGTGATAACAATGGAGCTGTGGTTTTGGCCAAGGAACCCCGGTCCCATCAACGATCCATACATATTCTTATGCGGTATCACCTGATCCGGGAGATAGTAGATCGACGGAAGATCGAGGTCGGGAGAGTTGACACGAAGGATAACAGCGGATACACTCACGAAGGACCTTCCCCAGACGCAGTTTGAGAGACTTTTTGGGATAATGGGTATGAGATACTACAGCACATGACCTTAGTGCAAGTGGGAGATTGTTAGGAATGTGTATGCCCTAAAAGCCATTATTGTATAATATAGTGGATACTTGAACATATATAGAGAGGACTTTCTTGCTCGACATGATAGTATGCTATCCGGTTGCTCTTTATCTTAACATGTACACTAGTATTATTATACTGTCTCTCTGATACATGTTGATAAAGTCCTTAGGATGTTTGCTTGACTATCAGGACTATGATGCAGATCATACTATTGGAACTTGTGTAGTCCACAAACACATCCTTTAACTATTCCTAATCGAGAGAGTATCGATATTCCAGAATAGACCAGTGTGTACGTTTCTTAACTCTGTAGTGGGGCGATAGTTGTTCCCATAACCATTGGTGTTTGACATCAAAAATTGTACACAGGTGCTCATTAAAGAATGGATACACCGAACAGGACTCGCCGAGAACTAGATGGTACTATACCTATCGTCAGATAGCAGTTCTCTGGTGACACTGGTACAGGTTAGTCTGCAGACCCGAGATCGTCATAGTGTTTTGTGTGGCTCCCACTGTGCTTTGATTTTCTTCCTTCTACGGCTCAAAGGAATCGTGCAAACAGGTGGATTTTGGGTACAGTCCCGAGTCACGTGGAGGCAGTGAGCGATGGAAGAGTTTTATCTCTCCAGGTATTGGGAGTTGATGTTGCGCTATGCTCGATTGATTATAACAGTAAGTCCCTGGTCAGGGCTAATGAGATTTACTGGTAAGTGTTATCAGTAGTTTCTCGAACCGTTATGAGCCATACATCGGCATGACTTATCAAATTACTGGGGTCTGACGATTCCACCCCTAGACTCGATATGCGACATATCAGACGAAGAGACCGCACTGCACAGTAAGTGTTACTTATAGGCTTCATGGGAGTTTGGACAAGCTTGCTTGTTGATCTTCTATTCACTCAATACCTGGGTAGTTGTTACGTCCAATTAGTACCGTTGACGGCTTGTGGGTGACTGATGTGATCATCACCTACTGCTGGCGTATTGACGAGTCTTTAGAGTCCATACAGAGATTTCATAGTTCAAGCGAAATGAAGTAGGGCACATATGTTGATATGTGCGGGGGGCTAATTAAATACGAGTATGTGATATCGTATTCTAATCTGGCGTTAGGTTATATGTGATAACCGGATTATTGAATCAAGTGTTGATTTGATAATGTGATATACAGATAAATGATATTAGTCGGTAATATGTGATATAACCGGATTATTAAATCAAGTGTTGATTTAATAATTTGATATATATTTATATTTGATATAATTATATATTAACTAATATTAAGCTCACTAATTATTTTCTTCTATTAATATATATATTAATATATGTATATATATATATATATATTATTTATGAAGCATGATTGGATTTTCAATTTTTAGAAAATAGAAAATGAGATGGAAAATGAGGGGATATTTAAGGAATGGGGTGAAGCATGGCTTTTATATTTATTTATTCATTTGCTTGCACTATTGAAGCATGATTCAATTTATTTATTGAAATAAATTACATGCTTCGATAAGTGAGGAGATTATGTGAGCCACCATTCATTTTATTCTTCACTTGATTTATTTTTCCTAGAGCTCATTTCTTGTGCTTGCTCTCTCCCATTTTCTTCATCTCCTCTTGCAAGCCCTAACCCTCACATGAGTTATGAACCTTAGGGCCTGTGAGAATCCTTAGTGAGCCTACACACCCCTACTTCATCATCCTACACTTAATTAGTATTTGAGTGTAGAGTGTTTCCTTCACTATAGATAAATTAGTGAAGAGGTAACTTGGATTAGAGGAGTTTCGGATGGATCATCTTCGGCACGAAGATCGCAAAGGAAGCTCGTTCAATCTTCAAGTGGAGCCTAATGGAGTCGTAGGGACTACTATCCGGAGCTATTGAAGTGAAGGACTCGGTCTTCAAAGGTTGTTGTTTCCATCACTTAGTGTAGCTATCTTTATATCATGCTTAAAACCCTAGTCATCTAGTTAAGATTCTAAAAAAGTGTAGCTTAGCACCAAGATTTTTTAAAAATAGCATGCTAGATGTTTGTGAAAACCCAGTGGTGGTGCTAGAGTAGACTTTCATGTTACGCTTGTTGGATAGTTTAATTCCAAATCTTAGGCTGATGCCGAAAGGTAGGGAAGGAAGAAAAGAAACTAGCCCAAGTATGGTGTACAGCAGGTAAGATGGAGAGACATATAAAGGGATCGAAGTGAAGTTAAAGAAAATTGTTACTGTCATGAACCTGGGCAGTGAAATAGGCATTACAAAGAATACCCGGCCGCCCCTTGAAACATTTTTAATGTTTTAATTTTCCTATGTGATTGTAATTGAAAATTGTTTCCCAATTAGTTCTGACTTCTGGGTATACGAATACCAAATTAAAATCTCACATCTGTAGGGTGTTACAAATGCTGAGTAGAATATTAGGAAATGGGTGATTTGATCCTTTATATCGGAATTCGTAGCAATTGGTGACATTGGATTAAATCACCCGGTTTTGCCTAACGGCAAATATTTGGTTTTGAATAACCATTTTTGTAAACTAATTTTTAAAAACTGAAATATCTGCCTCTTTATTTTATAAAAAGTAAAGAGGGATATAAAATTTTAAAATATGTTGAGAACATTTACCTTTATCAGTTGAGAATAAGGTAAGGTGCATTGAATAACGGTATAGACGTTTTTAACCAAAATACAATTCTCAACTTACGACACACGGAGTTGTTAGTAAACTCTTGGGTCTTTTATATAGTGCTGTATGTTGTCCGGTTTCCTTTAGGACAAGGGGTTGGTACTCTTAATTCATTCCGTTTTACATATGATTTTTCAGGTTTTAGACAAGCATTCGTTGAAATGCAGAGTCCAGAGATTTTGAGAAGTTCATAAATATAAGAATAAAATAGAGAACCAAACGTTGGAAGTATCAAGATTCTTCGAAGTGATCGAAAATATAAATATTTATTTCGTCGTGGTAATACTGAGAATTTGATTCTCTCACGAGTTACTCATCCGTGGGTGCGCTCCTTGATGAGTAATGTAGGCATTTTTCCATTTAGGTTATATACACTGGAAACAGCTGCATTCCAATTGAATATGGTTCCATCTAAATTTATGTTTTAGATTCTATATAGACAGAGAATGGTAGCATATCTTGAGTTGGTTAAGATATAGAATTATCCAGTTTTGTTTAAAAGCAAGAATCCAAACAAGCTCAAGGCATATTTCAGTAATGGCAGTTTGTATGTTATCCCAAGTATTGCAAGGGTTTAACTTCTACCATTTTCAAGATCAATAGTTGCATTGTTCTTGACCCGCCACCTTTTTTAAAAAAGGACTTCTTTGCAAAAGAAATTAGTGGAAATGGTAAAGCTAGAAGTGATTCTAGAACCACAAACGGTTACTGAATATTTAGTAGAACCTAAAGATTCAATTGGACTCGACAAAGCATAACCACTCCGCAAATTTAGTAGGTGGTCTCAACCATCCGAGAGATACTTCGGTTTCCTCGTAGACGGTGACAGGGAAGTCAGCATCATGGTGATGAACCTGCTAGTTATCAGCAGGCCATGCGAAGTGGTGACTTTTGCATGATGGTTGGATGCAAGATATCCAAGTTGGACTCCACGCACTCCAGCAAATTATGGTTTTTGAACTTCGTTGGATGCTCCTAAAGGGGTAAAACTCATTAGGAGTAAGTAGATCTTTCGAGATCATTGCAGGTGGAAAGATAGTAACCTAATAAGGCTATACTTGTAATAAAAGGTTTTCATCAAATACCCGGCGTGTATTGTGATGAAACTTTTACTTTAGAGTCTATGCTAAAGTTCATATGGATATGATGTGCCACTGCCGCTATCCATGACTATGAGATCTGGCGGGTGGGTGACTATAACGTCTTTCTAAATGAGAAATTAGAAGTGCATGTGTATATGACTCTGCCAGAGGGTTATTGTAGTCAGTGGAAGCAGCGGAAGGTGTGCAAGTTGCTTATTTCTATTTATAAACTAAAACAGGCATAACGGAGACGGATCATCTATTTTGATGTGACAGTCAAAGTGTTTGACTTCATCAAAACATATGAACCTGATAAGAAGGATATATGGAGTACTATCCTGGTATTTAGATGACATACTCCTGATAGGAAGTGATTCCTATACTATAATTGGGCAAGCTTTGGTTGTCACAGATGTTTCTCTGCAAACGAACTGGATAATGTATCAAGAATTCTGGTAACTAGATCTGTGTTGATAGATCTAGATTTGGAAAGTGTCTCAATCCGGGTACTTGGACACCATTCCAAAAGGGTTTAGAATGGACGACTCCTAGTACGGCGGTGTACCCGCATGTGATGGAGTCACCCTCTCTAAAGAGATGTCTACTAGACTGATGAGGAGAGGGACTCGTATGAATAACATTCCACTTGCTTTGGCAATTAGGTCAATCATGCGATATCATGTACCAGACCAAATATTGCTTTTGCACTTATTGTAGTAAGCGAATATTAATTCAATCTTAGAGAAACAAAGAGAATCATTGAAGAACGTATCAGAATGTTCTTGGAGTATGGTAATGACAACCTCCTACAGGAGGCGGTTACCGGTTCCAGCTTTCAAGATGACCTGGATGACAAGTGGCTGTCAGAGTTATAAATTTAACCTCTTCTAAGAAACGGTATATTGGAAAGGATTCCAAGCGGGATAATGAGATATACATGGCGTTGGATGCAGGTTATAATCAGTGAAGGATATAACCCAAGAAGTTTGTTGGATAAACTTGTTCATTTATGAACTTGGTCCCATCATGTATCCAGACAAATTCTAAGGCATGTATCGCTCATTTCGGAGGATAGTTGATCTACGCAAAGTTGAAAAATCGAGAGATAAAGGAACATTGTAGCAAATCGATTCACTGGGGTCATTTCTCGAAAATGATTGTTTCTCAAACACTGTTTGCGAAACTGATTAGTAGAGAAGTTACGTATTCGATAGCACACGAAGTTGAGTATGTGATACCATAATAATTGGCCTTAAGTGCAAGATTGTTGGATATAGTGCCATCAAGGCAATTATTGTAATGTTGGGTCTAAAGGATGTAATGTCGTCCGTGCCCTACTGAGCCTGTGAGTGACAATCTTCATACATTCCGGTCTCTTCGTCTGAGAGCGTCGCATGCCGGGTCTAAGGAATGGGTAACGCCAGACCCCTAATAACCTGATATGTCGTGTCGGTGTTAAACTCATCACCTACCAAGAAACTAATGATCTTTTATCAGTAAATCTCATCCACCATGACCAGGAATTTATGGCGATGGCCAACCGAACACAGCGTGACATTGACTCCCTATACCGGAAGAGACAAATCCATTCCGATCGCTCACTCTCTCCATGTGGCTTGGAACTGTACCCAACTAAAACCTATTTGCACAATTCCTTTAAACCGTGGTAGGGTAGTAATTAAAGTACAGTGGAACTCACACGAAACAAATGACGATCTCAGGTCTAAAGACTACTTGTACTCATATCACCAGAGAACTGCTACCTGACGATAGGTATAATACCATCTAGAAATTCTCGGCGAGTCCGTTCGTTGTGCTCACCTCCAGTGAGCATATGTATACAATCTTAGGTGTCAAAACACTAATGGCTTGTGAGACCGGCCACCACCTCTCGTCAAGATCTAGAAAGTATACACTTGTCTACTCTGGAATATCCACGCCAAGTCTCAATACTTTCACAACTAGGAACATTTAAGGATGTGCTTATGGACCACCCAGCTCCCACGTATATGATCGTCATCATAATGCTGGTAGTCAAGCAAGAATCCTATATAGGCTTCATCATTATGCTGGTAGTCAAGCAAGAATCCTATATAGGCTTCATCATTATGCTGGTAGTCAAGCAAGAATCCTATGGGCTTCATCATTATGCATTGGCGATACGTAATAGCAAGTAAAACATATAAACATAATGATGAAGAAAAACCAGATAGCATACTATCATATCGAGTAAAATTGTTCTACCCGTATAGATCATCCTTCAATCATCATAATCGTCTACCTGCAATTACAATAATTGCCTTGAGGGGTACTATATCCAACAAAGGCTAGATGTTATTCTACCTGGCTGTTTAAAATTAAATTTTAGGCAGTTACTTTCCTACAAGTAGTTTCCCCTCATCCTCATCCCACTTAAGATGAAGATTCTTTTTTACAAGATTCTACTATTTTAGCTTAGAAAATTAAAACCAAATTAGGATTTGACTGAAATCTTAAAACACTTTTTCACAACCTAAATCTTAAGCCATGGCACACCCATAACCGTAAAAGCTACTAGCACTTATCTTAGAATGTGAGGACACAAGATTAATTTGGCAAAGGAAGCCTTGTATTTCTCTGTGGAGTTTTAATTTAGCAATTGAGTTGACTGAGGATTGGGAAAAGAGGAAGCTGGAACTCCCTCAAAGTAACCTGTCTAGGTTTCATGAGATGCTTAGGAGAATGAACTTATATAGGCACCCAGCAGCATATGAACACTGAGCTTGTAGCAAACTCCAGAGTGTCCGGTATAGGTCATGAGCAATGAATTTAAATTGATAATGGCATATCGGAGTACAGAGGAAAAATGAAAAGGTTGAAAGAAGCACATACACATACATATTTATAAATATATAGCAAATTTAATATAAAATTCACCATATATCATTAGAAAGATGGATAAAATTCATCTAAGAACTTACATCTTACTTACCATTGAATCCAAGGTAATAGATGCATTGTATGTACGGAAAACTTTTGCAGTAAGGCCAGGCATGAGTTCCTTTAAATGAGCATTAAGTTTACTAGTATCCAACAAGTCAAAAAGGTCGTCCCCGCCGTCCTTTTTCTTTCCATCCCTGTTTTTAGCTAACCACAAAGCATACATCTTATCAAAAAAAAGGTGTGATAATAAACATTTAATGTGCAGAACAGAATATATGGTGTAATTACAAGTTTGGAATTCTCCAATTGCTTTATAGACCGGCAACTCAACCTCTACGGTGTTGTAATATCTGATGGAATCTTTACCAAGGAAGTCAAACTGGATGACAATACAACTGAAGGGATTAAAATAAAACCAAATAATGCAACTATCAACCGACATTGGGTATGTATGAACCGTTCTCTTACCTGTAACTTATTTGGCGGAACACACGTGACATTCTCCACCTTTAAGGTGCAGCAACCCACAGTATCTGCCTCGTCATCGTCCTGTTTAAAAATCATCCATAAACTTTCATGAGTATATGGGAATGTTGGAACTACTGAAAAACAACTCTCATGCCACTTCACATTCAGCAAATGAGAAGAATTCATAGGAATGTTGGAACTTCTGAAAAGCAGCTCTCATGCCGCTTCACATTCAGTAAATGACAAAAAAAATCATAGGAACTTTGGAAAATGAATCAAGGTAATGCCATAATGGTACTGATTCTCCAAAGGGGACAGTTATAACTTTTGAAGCAAAGAGTTATAGCTTTTAAGGACAAAGGCTAAAAATTACGTCAATGCAAAGTCAACAGACTGTAAATTTACTGCCATGCAGGATATATACTTCAAGTATTATAGGTTAATTATGCCTAATATTATATACACACCCACAGCAGATCATAACAGCAATGATTTATGTTCTGCCTGCTTACCATGCATAATTCAATAAGGGTGCATCAATTAAATCAGAAAGAAAACTTTCCTGGAAGGCTGATAATTGACAATATTTTAATAACTATTGTGGATCACGAAGCATTCATAGAATTCAATCTAAAGCAATGGACCAAAGAGGTAATGCAATCCCCACCATGTAGTTAAAGCCTACAAGAAGGAAACTGGACATTAGGTGTTGGGCTTATACATATTTCCAGAGAAGCGATTTGAAGGATTTGATGGTTGAGAGAATTTAAGCATGGTGAGAGACATGGCTACTGTTTTTGTTTATTGATTTGTGAAAACTATTCAATCATGGCTAATTATTTTATTGTAAAAAGAAAATGCTTGATAGTTTTTTCCTTAGCCATTCTTCTCTCATTCTCACTTGGGCATTCTCTCTCCTCTCTTGAGTTCCCTCGACTTCCTCAAACCCTAACCCCTCTCATGAGTTGAGAATCATAGGGTTTTTGGGATAAACAAATCCAACTAACACTCTCTACATCATCTAAGCACTCTAGATTAGCATACTAGAGTCTTTAGTTACTTCTATTAGAAGTTGAAGCTTGAACCACAAACTCTCGGGTGGATCGTCTTTGACGCGAGAAGGCCGACGACTAAGCTCGATCCCGATGGACTGGGAGCTTAAGGAGAGGATTAAGAAGACCCGAAGGACTCGATCTCATAATCACTATCATAGTAGATTAGATCCTATGAAGTTTTTTACTAGCTAGGGCTTATGGTAGTTCTTGGGGTTTAGTGTCGATGTTACATGCCTAAAACTCGTTTTTTGAAAATTCCGCCTCTCTAATGTGTTTGTTCTGTGAGAATTACAATCTACCCTGCCTAATTTGATGCAGACATCAAACAGATATTGGTAGGCCTTTGGCGTATGGAAAATTATAAAAACCAGAGATGTGGACGTGGACGTGTCTATAAACAAGCCACGATTCCTAACATACTACCTGGAATTCAGTGTAAAGTACTTATTATTAATTTATGGATGGCCACATTGGAAGTCAAAATACATCAAAATTAATATATAAAAAAACCCTGAACCCGAAGATAAATATAACCACCTTAAGAAATCCAGAAATTATGCATCTTCGACTATATGATCATAAATCATGCTTATGTATATAGTATATAAACAACATCAAAGCCTTTATACCAGATCTTAGGAGGTCGATGCACATGCATGTAAAAAGAACATGTTTAACTCCTCGACCATGCAAACAATCATAGATTTCTATTGGGTATGCTGGCTTAAATAGGATGCAACCACAATGACACGCATCCGGGTGCCAGATGGTTGAAGCACAACACTCAAAGAAAATGATGGAGAAGGAAGACAAGTAAATCGTGAAAGCGTCTACAACCAAGGAACCGACACAAAGAAGAGAATGAAGATAGAGTCATGCTCAAGAATATCAGCATACCTTTTCATTGCCTGCCCTAAGTGCTAGCTTATCAATAAGGTAAGTGGCCACCGCAATCTGTTTCTTGGTAGGATCTTTACTAGTAAAATTCTTTGTGTAGGTTGCACGTATGCTATGTATGTAATCCTGAAAAGAAAAACAAAATAATAATAATAATAAGCATCTCAAGCATTGCATGTCACATTGCCAGTACATGATGGACATTACAGTTAAGTGTTATGATAAATCTAATATGTAATAAGTAATAACATATTATACACAGCGACACATTAACACCATGAAATCTGTTGATACAAAAGCACAAAAAGGGCGCCACTTGTTTTAGGTGTTGGTTATTTTACCTTCAAAAGCCTAGCCTTCTCATACTTTTCTCTATCATTTTGACCTTTTAATGAACTGCTTGCTGCTAGAAAAACATACTTGAACTCTCTGGGATTTATAGGATCATTCCAAAATGCTAACCATGTAACTGTATTGTCATGTTTTACTTCTTTCCACCTGCAGAAGACACTATAATATTTAAATACCTTGAAGAGGAATTTAAAATGTAAACCATAAATCAGGCCTCATTTCAACTAAGAATCATCTTATAACAATTTATATTGGGTAACACCTTTCACCAGGAATCGGACATTCTGGAACTGGAGCTCCTTTTCCAATATTGATGGTAATATCTTTCGGTCGAATGCGTCTTTTAAGCATTCCCATCTAAGAACAGAATAATCATATGTTATGACTGGAAAATGTAAGAAAATTAGAACATAAGAGACGAATAGACTTGGCGATTTAAGATTTTTCCCTAACTAGTGATTTAACATCTTCTTCTCTGTCAAGTGATTTAAGGTCAATGATCCCTAAGAAGCGAGTTAAGATCTAGCTGACCAAACCTGGCAGTCAGATGTTGTTTCAAGTTTTATTGCAACAAGTATCTTGATGCATTAACTATGTTAGAGCAGGACCTTAGGGTGCTCTCCACGGCCTCGGAACAATCCTGGTGGCTCAACTCTAAAATTCCCAATCTGGACAAAATGGCCAAAATAGAAAGTGATATGCATCAGAGAGCTTAATTATTACCGGAAGAGAAAACTAAGGAAAGCATACGTCACAAGAGTCTTATCATAAATGTACACCTTTTGATCATTAGAATTAGAGTATAAGCCAAAATAGAAGTTATGCACCCACTGTTAATTGGGGAAAACTGTTGTACGAACTTCTAAATGGCGTACAGATCAGAAAAAGATTGAGCCATTCAGCTCTCAATGACATAGACCATCTTCAACTATGGATTAGCCAGGCACACAAATTGTACGAGCATACCACCTATGTATAACAAACAATCTGGGAGAGATGCCCAAGCATGAAAGTATCTCGTGCTTGCCCCAGGACAATGATGGGCCCTTTTACCCTAGTGAGTCCAAAGGGACAAAACTGTTAACAGATCCTGGCTATCTCCATAAGTTTATGAAGTGGTCACAGCGGTTTCTAGTGCACAAAACAAATTACCAGAGGCTTGTAATTATTGAAAATTTGAGAAGGCTGCCTAAGTTCATGAGAAAAAGAAAATATGACCAGTAACACCACATACTGCCACTGGGGTCAGAAATACTGTCCAGTGGAGGATTGGGATCTATTTAGTTAGCTATAAGTTTAATAATCACCAGGGATCTATATTAATATATCCCCCTATTTTTTCTTTTTCTTTTTTCTTATTTTTCTTTCGTTTACAGAAGCCTCCGCTGCTCGGCATATTAATATACATTTTCTCTGTCTCTGTCACATGCTCAATTGTTTTCACCCATCTCTTTTCCTGCTCTGCCTCCTATCTTTTTTTGTGTCAACTGGAAACAAGGGACGCCGTGACTTAAGAACCGCCCAAGTTTCCTAATATTTTCTATGTTTTACATGGGACAGTAAGAGCTGTAGTGAACGTAGAACATCGACGGATATTAACAAAACCCAGTACAGATTTAGCTTCCTGTAGAACTTATTCTGGTGCACATCTCCACCTTCCGAGCTCATGCGTTGCAACAGAAACTGACAAAGAATCTTGATTTTTAAACATTATATAGAAGTTTGAACAAGAAGTTGCACAAAAGATTAAAAAGAACGAAAGCAACGCATTAAAATGCAGCAAAAGAAGGCAGTATCATGCTTCAGCACAACACATATCAGAAAGCTATCTAAATTAAGGTACCTTTTAATGATAGAACAATCCAGTAATAAGAAACAAACTCTTTAACTGTATAGGGCTATCCATACAAATATTCTACTGAAATTAAGATTGATCAATATTCATTCAAAGAACAAAAGGTTTGAATGGCACCAACCAAAGATGAAACTATACAGAAAACAAAAGGGGAACATGTTAAACTAAATTTTAAGTGGGAATTATACTTTTGTAGTTAAGTTATAATGATGAACTAAATAACAAGATCAAAGATAATACAAGCTAGTCATCATGCACAGGTCAGAAATAACCTTCTCTTTCACTCCATCAACAATCGCCCACATGTATTTCTCCTCTTGCTTCAGTTTCTCTTCTTTCAAGGCCTTTTTCTCCTGTATAAGAAATACGAGCTCAGTCAAACCAACCTATCAATAGTCTAACACCCTATGCATGAGTATTACCATAACATCTAAGAATTCACCACAAGTATCCTGGAATTTACCTAAAAACTCTTCTTTTTTTTGCCCTGAGATATAATGTTAAGCAGGACTTAATTTTAAAGTCAGCATTGTATATAAAATTATAAGACTTGTTTTTGGCTCAGTTTTTGCACTGAAAATCTAAATGTATCAGATGCACATACATATCACGATTGACGCTTTCTAGTTTAACATAGAAAAAATGTTCGAATACAAAAGATAAGCACAAAAAGTAAAAGATGCAAAAATGTAAAAGCATAATTCTGTCTGTGTTGCAATGAGAGATTATAAGCTAAAAGTAAGGTGGATTATATGGGTAAAGGTCAAAGCATCAACACATGTTTGAATAGTTAGGATTAAAATTCGTAGGATTTAATTTGGGATTAGAATATCCCGGAATATACTTGCATTCCTTTTGGGTGAAAATGTATGGGCTTTTCAACTTGAATGAGTGTTTGGATAGTTTGGGATAAGATTATTCATTTTTTTTATTTTTTTTTCCTTAAAATGGCCAGATAAGTCATTCGATTCTTTTTTTTTAACTGCTCCATGAACAACTTAAAACCCGTATTTCCAACATCAAAATGTGTAAAATGTAGAAAATCAAAACTCTTTGACATCAAAATATAAACATTCTTAACACAATTTTAATCAAAAAAATATCTACAGCACCCAAGAGAACTACTAAAATCCAATTACTTCCATCATAAAATTGGATCATAAATAAACCTAAAAAACACAATATTACTTCAATTTTCTAGCAGATGCAGAATAGGATCAAGTTAATGGCTTGGAGAAGATGAGATTTAATGGTGCTTAATAACCATGAGCAAATCAAACTAATCTTCAACAAAACTCAAAGACAAGATTTCAAAAACACCTTTTTGCTTAACAACAACAAAAATTCCCAACTAGAATTTCTGTTCTTTTCTTTTCAGGCCATTTACAATTTCTTTTATTTACAGCAATCAACAATATAAGACGAAGAAGAAAAGTATTTCCAAAACCAAAATCTATCAAACAATATCTAGGCTCTTTCTCTTTTATTCATTTACCACTTCTCTCCCACACAAAAACAATCTACAAACAGGCCATCACAACCAATTTCAAGCTCTTCAATGTCGCCAGCACCCAAATCATCCTTGCCCTCCTCGATGGATTATTATTAAACACCCAAAGCAATTTTCGAGCAAGAGAATGGCTAACGGGTAACCATCAAAGCTCCTAGGTATATATCTAAAGAGAAGAAAGAAATAAAGAAACTCCCAGAAATTGATTTGAAGAGAAGAAAGAGAGAAGTTCCTATTGAGTCAAGGTTCGAGGTTTCGACCTAAAACACCAATACGTGGTGGTTTCGTATCGGTTTCAGTGGAGACCGATACGAAGCCCGAAACCGATACGAAACCAAACATACAATATCGTTTCGGCCGAAACCTTTAAAAAATTATTTTTTATAACATTTTTACTGTCATTGTGATCATTGTACGCTTTCGTTGTTAGAAAGCAGCAAAAATGTGAACTCAAACCCTATATTAATACTTATCTAAATACACTTTTCAATATATTTTGCATCATGGCTGGATTTTTAAATACTAGGATCATTGTCTTGTAATATAGAACCATAAATTTAAGTATTTAATATATCCACACTTATGTATGTTGTATTACCGTCGAAACCGAAACCCGAACCGAGATTAACGAAACTAGCCGGAACCCAGTGAAACTAATAAAATTATGAAAGACCGAAACTGAGTTCTTAAACCTTGTACAAAGTCATCAGGAGAGAGAGAAAGAGAGACGGACTTAGAGAACACAGAGAAAGAAAAGTTTGGGGGGGTTTGGTTAAAGTCCAGAGAGATTTTGAGTGAAGGGACGAAGAAGAGAGAGGAACCAAGCCGCACTCCCGAGATGGAGACGCGAGTGAAAAAGTTAGGGGAGAAATTGACTCTAACTCAATTTTTTCTATCCAGTGGATAGGCCAAAAAAGAGGGGTTTTCCCCTCTAGATCAAAAAACAAAAAACCCATCCAATCAGCCCATTTTGCAGGATTGGGCCAATCCGGCAGAAAAATGGCATCTGGGCTTTTTTCATAGGATGGGTAGTATCCAAACAAGGCCCAAGTTTTACTGAAGATCTTGGGTACTTGTTGGACTTGCTAGCTCATGGAATAACACAAGGAAAGTAGCTGTTAAAAGCGCTTTCTGAAAGGTAACTACAGTGAGACCAAGACGGCGTATTTATTTCAAAAAAGAGGGGGCACAAGACGCCATTCGCCACCAAAAAAACTTTCAGAAATTTTGGGCAGAGAGCAAATTTCATACACTTCTTTGGGACAGCTACATCAGCGTCAACATTATTAATGATTGTTATCATTCCAGAAATTAGTGAGTAAACAAGTGCTCCAAACTGATGGTCATAGATCCATTCTGGAGTCTGGACCAAGAATTGTAAGTATACCATAGACTTAAGAACTTCAAAGGGTAATATATTATACAGTGGCAAGCAGCAGACTTACTTCTGAAGTCATTTGCTTCTTCTTTTCCTTTTCCTTTAGATGCCATTCATAGATTGGAGTAAAATCACATAGCTCAAATTTCTTTATAATATGGTTTTTACCAAGTATTTTCCGCCAACCATTCATAAAGTTCTCAATAAATTTTGGCTTGGTGGCATAATCCGTTTCCTTCATCACTGCAAACATTGTTGCAACCTGCATATAAACATTGTCAGAAGAACGAAGTAAGAACATGGAATTATAACTAATCACAAGCAACTGCGACATGGCAAGTAACCCATTTGCTCTCTACTGCAACTCAGAAACTATAGGGGGGCAAAGTAAAAGAAAGAAGATGAGTATGCATAATAAAAATTACATAAATATTTTCAAACCTTACCTCCTCTTGCTCAGGAGTCAAATCAACCGGCTGCCCATTGTACAGCATTTTAACCCCATGTGGTTTGTATGGAGGAGGAAAAATAACACCATTATGCTCAAGAGTCTTCCATTTCTGCCCTCCACCTGACCCAGGAGGCCCTTTCATAGATTTTGGGTGTTTAGAATCTTTCATTGTCTTTTTCGTGACCTTGATGTCTTTCTTGAATGATGAAGAAGTTATCTTCTTTATCACCTTTGTGGATGATTGATTGTTGGATGAAATTGCCTTTTTCATTCTCTGTGAGAACAGTATGTTATCATCATCATCTATCTCCTCTTTTTTCTTCATAGCAGCATCGTTTTTAACTTTTCCGGGAACTGATGCATCTAACATTTTTGCCTTCTTTAATAAAGACTCAGAAGAAAAGACATCCCCGGCTGGCCGTTTGTTTAAACCATTTGGAGGTTTAGAGTAATTGTTTGATTCGTTCTTACCAGAACCATTTGTCTTAAGTTTAGAAGGCAATGGCTTCTTGTCAGGATTTTTTATAGCTGACCCAACATTGGACTTCAATTGAAGTCTGGAAAGCAGTGGTTTGTCATCTTCAGAATCATCAGATGGATCCTCTATCTTTGCTTTCATCTTCTGTGATGGAGCTGAAGTTGTTACAGGAGATTCACTGACTTTTATTGTCCGCAAGGGACTGCTTTTTTGACTTGCTAAAGAAGACGAAGTTAATCTGGCACCAAGAGGCAATTGATCATCAGAATCATCAGAATTGTCATTTTTTACATGGGAGTTGTCCAAAATCATCTTATCTGCATTTTCGCTGTTCGATTTATGTTTTGGCAACTGTGTAGTATTGGCTTTTGAAGTTAAAATAAATCTAGAGCTTGATGGTTTGCCATCATCCTGGTCATCAGCTTTTTCAACTCCGTCGCAAGATTTCCTTTTCGAGGTGCTACTTGATAAACCATTTTTTGATGATAAACCATTTTTTGATGAATGTTTGAATTGAGTAGGTACTGAAGCATGAGAATTTGAGCCCATTGCACAAGGCTTCTCAGCGGATAGCTTAGGTTTGGGAATCCCCTTATTCTTTTGCGAGCTTGAGCTCTCACCATTACGGACACTCTGATTAAATGTAGGTTTTTCTCGAGTCTCTTCTGGCTTTTGAGATGATGGCTTCTTAGAGATAGAACTTGACTGATTCTGCTTGGATGCAGTGCTAGTTCTTTTGAAAATAATAGGTCCATCATCATCTTCGTCATCACCATTATCATAAACCAGTGGTTTGGCGTAGCCATTAACAGCCATGGTTCCTCTTTAGTTTCTAAAGTTTCTGTCCTTGAGTGTATGTTATGTTCTGCAACAAAGAACTATTAAATATCTAGAAGCTTAATAATGTGACTATATACACGCAGGCAATTATGTCTTGCAGCAACCAAAAACAAGCCTGAGGAAGCTCAATCATGAAACTACAAAGTACAAACACATACTCACAGAGACAATTAACTTTGAGTCAACGGATAACCAAAAAATATGGTTATGGATAATCATTTCATATATATGCAAACATAAAGAACAAGTCAAACAAGGAAAAGTCAAATCACCTGGTCCTCCATCTTACTGCCTCCATCTACCATAACTAACATCAACCCTGCCCGCCCACGATATTATATATGAGATAAGCTACAATCCTATCGGTAGGACTTTGAAACTAATCATATCCATGTTTTAGCCATTGGATTTGCATTGGGATGTGTGCTAGCAATTATGAAAAGGAGGCTTCATTTTTCGAATTAATTACATGGTTGCATGCACACATCCCAATGCAAATCCAATGGCTAAAACATGGGTAGGATTAGTTTCAAAATCCTGCCGATAGGATTGTAGCCTACACACACACACACACACACACACACACACTTACACTTTATTTTATGCTTTCTTGCACGTTTCTCTTTGTTCTTTTACAATACATTCTCATTACAGCAGATTTTAGCCTAAGAGAGCAATATACAACATAGTAACAGTCAGACACAACAAATATTATGCAATTCTGAAGTAAACAACAAGAAAATTGGCATGTTGATCTGAGAGCTTAAAGAAACATGTTCTGTCAAATCTATTACAGTGCAACAGCAGGTAGACATACTTAGTGCCTTGGTCGTCCTAGACAAATTATTCAAAATGCTAGAGTTGCTTGAAAATTATTCTCGTTGCTTAATGGTTTCCAAGTAATACTAATTTAAACTTTTCTTTGGAGGTTAGTCTTATTAGTTAAAATAGAGCTTTATTATCCTAAGAGACATTGTGGATATTGTAGTATAGTTGCATTGCTACTTTCATTAAGCGACTGGCATCTACTAGAATAACAGATGTGAATCATGTGATACAATGTGTCAGTTATATTGTGATATAGCTTTATTAAAAAAAAGAATCAGCGTCCACTTTCCATCACTTACACTCTGAGTGTAGGACCAATGAGAAATCTCTATTCTCTATGGCTTCTGCTTCCAAAGGTGTAGCTGTTTCTTTTAGAATTTAGCACTTTTAGACCAACTTCGTTGCTGGGCTACTGGAATTTCTTGACAATCAGGTTGTAGTTGAAGTATAATATTGGAAAGAGAGAAAGGATCTGGAATCAACAGAAATATCCCTCATGGTACGGCCACCGCTAACAAACACCACATAATTCATCCGTCTCCGACATTAGTGTTGCGTGATTGGTCAGCTTTGTTTACAATTGTTTGATGAACTGGAAGAAAGATTTTAGATGTTTATTTCAGTTTGAAGCCACTGTAGCTTTCCTCAATGAAGTAAATTATTCAATCTTTTCCTACTCTAGGAGGTTATGTTGTGTGGCTGGAAGAATTCCTTTATTGTGTTGCCTTCCCATATGTGTGATGAATCAACCCTAATGCCCACATATTAAGAAAGAAAATATACAGTCTTTAGTCCATAGATATATCTTAACCCATAAAACCTACAAAATAACTATTCCCTCAAACAAAAGGTTAAAAGCATCAGCCTCCAAAATCCAAACTAGAAAAAAAAACCTGATAACAGTTATCCATGAGTCATAACCATTGATCTCTGAAACATTTCCAAGGCGAACTAATGTTCTACATCTGCATGAAACCCCAGAAATCGATCCAAATCAAGAACAAGGGCCTGCCATATGATAAAAAAACATTGCTTTTGCTTAAAGAAAGTAAATTTACACATCAACTATCTCAATTAAACGTTTAATGCAAGCAATCCACGATCAAACCATCGATCAAGGCAAAACACATTAATCATAACCAGTTTCTAATGGGATTCATCAAATCAATCTAATAAAAATGGTGCAAACCGATCGATTTGAGGGAAATACCTGATCTTTTTACCCCTCTGAGAAACCCTCGAGCAGCTCGAATGTGAAGATTCCTTCAAAATTTGAACTTGGGGATAAATTAGGGTTTCTCAGAGTGTAGAATTAGGGTTTCTATGAGCTCTCAAATTTGGCGATGTGATGTTTTTCTCTGCTCTATTTCTCTTCTCTCTCTCCTTTTGCAGGGCAACGCTTGCAAGGGATGGTTTTAAATTACAGACAGCCCCTTGAAACTTCACAAAATTGTAAAATAATATTTACTTTCTATTGGATTGAGAATTATGTAGAGGTAAAATTTTATATAAGTCCCTCAAGGTGTATTAAATTGGGAACGCTTTGTTTTCTTGTGCCAACTTGCCTCCTTGATTGCCCTTCATATTTATCCATCTAAAAAAATAATTAATATTTTTTGCTTCTTTTGGTTGCCCTATTTCATCTCTCTTCTTTTGTGTTGGCAAAATTCAATGTCATTAAGTAAAAAGATATGGTTGTGATATTGGTTTCCTAAGGGCACGTTTGGTTCCGGGATTGGTATGGATTTGGATCGTTAGGATTCCATAATTTTTTGTTTGGTGGATAAATTTGGATTTTTCGGATTCCTTTATTTTTTATGGTAGCCCACCACAAAACAAGGATTCCTGAATCCTAAAATTTTTTAAAGATTTGGCACTATTCATTGTACACCCTTGGGGAAATGCACACGGTGCGGACCCATGTACTTTATTTATTTAATAACCATCTCTCTATCTATCCCTCTCTAAAATCCTCAAATCCAAATCCTACTTTATTTTCACCAACCAAACAAAGATTACAAGAATCTACAAATCCAATACAAGAAATCCAAAACCAACCAAACAACAAATTATCAAATCCAGAAATTTTCAACCGTGTTGTTTTGGAATCCAAATTTCGTAATCTTGAACAGTCCCTAACCTTGCTATTTTGGAATCCAAATTTCATAATCTTGAACAGTCCCTAACCGTTTTCATAATCTTGAACAGTCCCTAACCGTGCTATTTTGGAATCCAAATTTCATAATCTTGCAACCAAACAGACCCTAAGGGCCCGCTTGGTTGCAGGATAAGTATGGATTTGGATCGTGGAATCCAAAGATTCCATAATTTTGTGTTTGGTTGATGAATTTGGATTTTTAGGATTCCTTTGTTTTTTATGGGGGGCCACCGCAAAACAAGGATTCTTAAATCATAAAAAAATTTAAGGATTTTCAAGGATTTGACACTATTCATTGTACTTTTAGATGGGACCCGTGCGCTTTATTTATTTAATGATCCTCTCTCTATCTATCTCTCTCTCTACAATCCTCAAATCCAAATCCCACTTTATTTTAACCAACCAAACAAAAATTACAAGAATCTACAAATCCAATACTAAAAGTCCAAAACCAAACCAAACAACAAATTACCAAATCCAAAAATTTTCAACCGTGCTGTTTTGGAATCCAAGTTTCATAATCTTAACCAAACAGGCCCTAATGAAAGGTTGGTAAATGCCATATCAAAGATTGATGAATTTGAGCAATGCTTGATGGCTTATTGCAATGTCATTTTTTATAGAAACAATGCAGAATATCCTGATCACTGTATTGTATTGTCAAAACTATGCAGCTTCCAACCAAATGAAACGAACGCAAGGTCTACTGCATAATAATAAGACGGAACGGCTGTCTTGTTGATTATCTGGTTAGAGATGCACGGGACTCCAAACCCATTTACACCTGCCTTGCAGTTTCAAGCCCTGCTCACGTTCTAAGGCTTCTAGAGCTGGAGAAATCAAATCTTCTCAACCTCGGAATTACTTATTGATTCAGACAGCTGGATATAAAAAAGCTCAACTTTTAGGAATCAGCAATTTTTTCAAAATATTTAACAAAATGGTGTCCCTAAAAATATCTAGGAGAATAGCAACAGGCCGGTGATTAGCTCGGTTTAGTTGTTGTTAACTAAAACCGGCTTTTTAAAGTGTGGTTTCAAGTTTAAATCTTCACAAAAATCTTGTAAGTTAAGAATCGCACTTTAAAAATGCGGGTTTGAATTCCCCTCCACAACCAACAAAGATCCCCTCCAGCCAACAAAGTTTATGTCACGCCCCGCTTCCCAAAATACGGAATACGAGGGGTTGACAAGACCAATCATGCTCCTACGGTCAAGGAAACATCCTGCCGTAGTCACACTTTGGCTTTTGGCTTTACGTGGTAATCAGTAATCAATGCACATGTAATGAGAAATGCAGTCACTAAAACAAATACAAGGAACTAAGCGGATAGAGATCAAGGAAGTATAGCTCTGGGTCGCTGATCAAGATGTCCGCGATGTCCTCAAGGTACGTCAGGTCCTGGTCCGAGCTAAATCCACTTCTCACTCTAAGCATGCATACTCAGGTCGTCAGAGCGACACAATAGCAATATATATATAAATACAATATAAACACATGCAATGATGACGGACATGAAACGGTAAGCGTGGGGTAATGACATGAGCATGAAGCAGTCAGTACAGGTAAACAGTAAAACAGTAAACAGTATGGCAGCTATATTGAATCAGTAATCAATGCATGTCACTAAACCTATCAGTCTCTAAGTCTCACTATTCAGGTCGCTAAATCCTATCGTCAGTCCAAGTGTGAGAGTCAACCACTCGTGGGTACCCCCCACCCAGGGGTAGGACCCAGGTGCAAGGGAACACGGGCCCGAGTCGCTCGCTAATAATCAGTAATGTCACCCATATAACTCCAGAATCGCTGTGTATGCCGGCAATGGGACTCCCGAGATTCCATTGAACTCACACTCAAACTACCACACACACCGTGATCTATATCAAACGCCAACCATAAACTCAAATACCAGTCGGTCCATGACAAGTCTACGCGGGAACTGGAGACATGATCTCCATCAAGCATGTCTCGACTGATACCCAAGATAAATGGACAGTATTTGGTGCCTTACCTATGACGCTAATATAAGTGCTCCATAACCGTCTCATTCCAGTTATGGTTACATCTATACACGTCTCATAGGAGTCGACAATGCAATAAATCAATAGGGTCCGCTGATTGTGTACAAATACGTGTCACTTTCACTTATTCATTCATACTTTATCACCACGTACTTGCCACAACCAAAACACTAATATCTAACACTGGGTAATGCGCACGATCACTAGGTTACCAATGCAATGACATCTATATGATGAGAATACAATAATCGTGATATGAACAAAATGTCATCAGCCAGTGTCCTACCTCTTGCATAATTTACTATAAATCATACATGCATAATTGAGCAAAACAATGAAAAAGGGGTAAGCATTATGTTTAATTATCTATCTATCAAAATTGGTTTCGCATCAATCGGGTTTCAAGTTCGCTAGATATGGTTATTTCAATTTAAGTGTACACTGCTGGAAATCCGGTTTCAGAACTGGAAGTCCGTTTCGTAACACGCTTTACTCCTACTTGGGATCATAATCAGGTGACGTTATAGCTGGAAAAAATTTAGGTTTATCGGTTAGGTTTCCAACACAATCGGCGGATCACTAATATCCTAAATTCACAGGGAGTTATGGCCAGGTTTAGGTTAATGTGTAAAATCTGTTACTGCAGAATTCAGCTGGACATATCGACATTATAAAATGTGTTAAAAATATCATACAGTTGAGGAATCTAGTGAGACCAGTGGGATAAGGAAGCTAACTCAATTTTCTTCGTAAATATATAGGGTTACGCACATATCCGCATTTGAGCAAGGAAATACAGTGAGTTAAAAACAGGGGTTATCTAGACTTACCGCTCTGGACTGCGGTCCAGAATCGTAATTCCCCGTAGTTTTCTATATCGTAACTAGTTCAAATTTAGGTACCATAGATATGGTTTTGTATATTATTCCGCTAGCTTCGATACAAGCCATGGAACGCCAACATCCGATTCGTAAAAGATTTAACGTGAATTTAACGGTCTAGCATGTTCAGGAAATTCAGTTTTCGTGATGATTATCAGGATTAACATTTCATAGGTGAAGCGACCGTGGTTTCCAACCAAATTTCTAAAGCACATCGGTAAATAGTAGACGGGTCTAATGATCACAAGTTCCGCCATCTAAAGTCCGATTTTCACATATAGTTTCGTATCAAACACTTATATCCATTGGCTCGCATGAGATGTATATATACGACATTAACATCTAAACTTATTTAAATACGAACTAATAGCATGAAGCAAGTAATATACTTGCCTGATGACGACGATCGGTGACAAGACAGCAGCGAACGACACAGTGGTGAACCACGGCTGCGGCAGCGGCAGCGGCTCGTTCACGACTCGAGCACGACAAGAGTTGGCCTCGGTGGAGCTTGATTTTTGGATTCGATGGCTCGGTGGGTGCGACTGACGTGCACTGACGTTGTGACGGCTGTTGCGTCGACTGCGGCGATGGGTACAATGACGGTGGCGATGGCTTGGACGGCGATGCCGGTGGCTAGAATAGTGGCGATTGCGATCGATGTAAGTGTTCGACGAAATGCGGGGGGCTCGACTTGACTAAAAGGCTGGGATCTTGGCGCTGGTGTAACGGTGGTGACGGTGAGGGTAGTTGGTGATGGTGGTGGTTGTTGAAAGGAGATCAGTGAGAGAGGGGGAGGAAGTTGATGCACGAGGAGGAGCTTGCTGAGGTGATGGGGTCGGTCGGAGGGTGGTCTAGGCAGTGCTCGGCAAAGGTGGTGGCCTGGTGCAGAGTGGGGCGGTTAGCTAGATGCTCGGGGTTCGTCGGCGCTCTGGAGGTTGCAGGGGTGGTCGCTGTGGCTCTGGGAGGCGGCCGTTGGTAGGGTGTGTGTGAGGAGCTCGGGTGGGTTCGTCGGCGGTGAGAGGGGGTGCAGTGGGGAAGCTCGGTGAAGGGGGTGCAGTGAGGAGATGGGTTTTGGATAGATGTAAGTCTACGGTAGCGTCCCGGCCGTCGATCCGAGGCAAAAATGCGGAAACAAAAACTTTTTAAGAAACCGGCGCTATCGTAGTCTTTCACCCGGATCGAACCATTAACGCTGAACTAGCTAACTACTAAGAAGTGAGAGTGGCTATACCGATCGATCCGTGTCCTTCGGTCTTTGGCCACCATCCCAAGCTCCTCGCGGCATCTTCGACCTCCGGTCTCCTCGTCGGAAGGGCACAACATCAATGAGTTTTTTTACGGGCTCCCACTTCATCCGAAACAACTCGAACATGAAGTTTGCTAGCCGACATGTCCAAGGTGAGGTAGAGAATGTGTGCGATGACTTTGTCTCAAGCATCCATTGATTCTCAACACATGAGAGTATATGGATGGAGGTTGAAGATAATGCCGTTGGTGGAATTTGTGAGCTAGAGGAAGAAGAAGAGGCTTCTTTTCTTGTGTGGGATGATAAAAATGAGAGAGGCTAGAATAAATCAAGAGCAACCCCAAGCCTAACATGGCCGCCCTCTCTCTCTCCAAGCATCATATCAACATAATAATCAATCATAAAATGTGACATTTGCACAAATAATGATACCATGAGTCACTGGATTGCATATGCCGCATTTAATGCACCTCATGATGAATTCCACTCACAATTTCCACAAGCAAACATTAATCCAAATGTTTGCAACAATAAAAAGAACGACATCATCTAAAGTAAACTCGTGACGGATCACAAGAATACCCCTCATCTGTATATACATACATGCATCCACATTCTGACTGAATGCAAATGCGATGAGACTAAAGTAATCCAACAAATCTAATATTAGGATCCGGCTTAAACCAAAGCCCACTGGTATGATCCGTCCGATCATGATCCGTGCACGACTGCACGTATATGATCGAACCCTGCCATAATACCATACGGCCTCTACAACGTTTCGCCCAAAACTTGAGAAACTGTCTGTGGGGGACTCTAAAGACTCGTCAATACACTGGCTGTGGATTTAACCACCAGCACGTCAATGGTACTAGCTGTACGTAACGGGCTACCGGATATTGACCAAAAGGGAGTTCGATGAGCGAATTCATCCTGACACCCTACCGAGCCTGTCAGTGACAATATCCGTACAGTCCGGTCCGTTCGTCTGTGAATATCGCATGTCGGGCCTAGGGGGTTGGTAAAAGTCAGACCCCCAAAAGCGGTACAAGTCGTGTCGGAGTGTAGCCCACAACACCCTGAGATACTACTGGAATACCTACCGGTAAATCTCTTGCCTTGGCCAAGGACTTCGTGTAATGGCTCTTCTAGACACAGCGCGATCTCACCCCCAATACCGGGAGAGACGAAACCCCTGCCGATCCGCTCACTACCTCCATGTGGCTCGGGACTGTACCCAACAAAAATCTGTTTGCACGACTCCTTTAAGCCGTGGTAGGGTAGTAATCAAAGCACAGTGGGAACTCACATGAGACAAATGACGATCTCAGGTCAATGAACTAACCTGTACACATGTCACCAGGGAACTGCTATCTGACGTCAGGTATAATACCAACTAGCATGTTCCCGGCGAGTCCTGTCCGGCGTACTCATAACCCAATGAGCACCTGTATACATTTTAGATGAACCAACTGACACCAATGGCTTGTGAGACCGGCCACCGCCCCTCGTCGGGGTCTCGACTGTATACACTAGTTTACCAATGGAGTATCGATGCCCAGTCTCTAAACCCCCACGACTAGGGACCACTTTAAGGATTTGCTTATAGACTACCCAACTCTCACGTATATGATCGCCATCATACTGCTGGTAGTCAAGAAAGAATCTTAAGGGCTCTATCAACGTGCAATAGTGATCCGTAACATCATCTAAAGCATGTACACGATGATAAAGATAAACCAGATAGCATACTATCATCTTGAGTAAGACTGTCCTACCAGCATAGGTCCTCCCTCAATCATTGCAATCACGTGCCTACGATCCAATAATTGACTGAGGGCACTATATCCAACAAGAAGGAGGTGGTGGAGGCGAGGGAGCTCGGCTGGTATGAGCGAAAGAGGGAGACGAGGTGGCCTCGGGGTTTTGGCGAGGGAAGCCAGGCGATCACCGGTCGTGATGGCGACATGGGCTGCTCGGTGAAGAAGTGGGTGTGGTGAAGAAGTGAAGTGAGGTGATGGGAGTTGGAGGAGATGGGGGAAGGGAACGTTGTGAGGAGGGAGCGAGTCGTAGGGGAGGACGTTGAGGTCGCGTGGCGCGGGTCGTGGGCGCGAGGGAAGCGGGGGCGTGGGAACGACCGAGACGTGGGGGGGGGGGAAAGAAAAGAGCGGGAAAGGAAGAAGGTGGGTTGGGGAAGAAGCGGGTCGAGCCGGTTTGGGGGCAGAGGGGTCGGGTCGGGTAAGGGATCGGGTCGGGTAAGGGAAAGGGTGTGGGTTGGGGTTCAATGGGCCGGGGTTCTGGGGGAAAGGTTTGTGCCATGAATAAATAATAAAAGAGAGAGAGGGAGTGTGGGCTTGGCTGAGGAAAAGAGAAAGAATTTAGAAGTGAATGGGTTGGGTTTGGTTGGGTTTACTTTAGGAAAATTTAAAGTGGTTAGATTAAATTAGGGTAAGGTAATTTTAATTGGGAGAAATATGGAAAATTTGTAGAAAATTTGGTGAAAATATTTGGAGACTTATTTATTAAAATACAATAATTATTTATAGGGACTGGGTATTACAGTTTACGATTTTATAAGTTTTTTTAATCTTAAAACCGTATTTTTAAAATGCGGTTTAAGTTAAGAGAACCTAAAGTGGGCTAGTTTCCGGCCCAACACCATTATGTTAAATACTTTTTTGATGTTAATGTTGGATACCCTATATTTATTCTCGGCATGTGTTCTCTTAAAAAGGAAGACTTGGACACGCAATTTGATGGCACATGGTTTCTGCCGCATTCTTCCCCAAACTAATTTTTAGCCATTTATAAAACATGCATCACGTTCCAAATCCTAATCCTAATGATGCCTATATTGCAGCCTAAAAAATAAATTATGCATTTGCAAAAAGAAATAACAACATACCTTTTGTACAAATTTACCTTGAGAAGGCATTATAGAGTCATTTATTGATTACATTTATAGACTTTGAGTATTTCCCTTGACTTACAAAAATAAAATATGGGTAAATTGTCAAAAGAAAAAGGGAAAAAAAAAACAGTTTTTCCCGCTGCCAAGAACCCCAATGGTCTCGAAGCGGTTGTCAAAAACCCATGGAAATTTTTTATGTTGTATAGTTATCCGCTATATCTAAATAAGCTGCAGTTGTCTGTGTTAAATATCACATAATAACAAGACATAACATGCAACCATATAGATACCGCAAGCAGGAATTTTTTTTAACAATTGAAAAACTTTTCAGAACGTTTTTGACAACCGCTTCAATACCAGAAGGGTTTCTATCAACAGGAAAACCTGCTTTGACGGTTTTAACAATTTACCCTAAAAATAATGCTCTAAAGCAATTGGGAAGTTGTATATAGAACAAAATATCTACCAATACAAGGCAAGCTGCAGCAAACTCCTTCAAATTAGACCAAAATATAACCAAAGAATCTGTTGCTATATCCTCTTGATGCATCAAAACTCTCTCAAACAATTGTCCATCTCTCTTTTTCTAAATGATCTCAATATCTTTAACTTTTTTGAGGAAATTACCTCGATAAAATGTAAAGAATACACATATTAACAAAAAAAGAAAAAACCATACAGCATCCTCAATCACCCAATATTTAAAAGAGGACAAAAGATAACTGCATCAAAATTCACGATACCACAAGCCCATCTCCAGAAATTATAAAAAGGCAACCTATACATTTCATTCTTTTTACCATTCTTTTCTTTTCTTCCTATTTTAAGTATAGTTTTCTTTAAAATGGAGGCAAATATCATTCAACAACAGCGGAAGAAAAGCCATTGTCAATATCTACTTCCTGTGGAAAGTCGGATGCTGTATTGTCTGTGGTAATGAGGTTCGAGACACTATCGGCATCGATGCTGCTGCAATCTTCGTCTATGGTGAGATTTGATGTGCTCTCGGCAGCGATGCTGCTGCTATCTTCTCCGTCATCTGAGGAGGCGGTTTTCTGGGAGGTTGAATCTTCGGAGGACTTGGAAGTTTCTGAAGATTGTTGTTGGAGGCTCCAGTACATGATGCTAGCTGTGAGAGTGAGGATCATCTTCGAGTTCACCTGAGGAGCGATGATATCCGCATGAACATTATAATTTTTTTTTTCAGTCTTAATAATTGAAATAATATATCTTGGCATTTGTTTTGCTGCAAGGACACAGAAGTATCATCTCTTGTTGTTTGGAATTGGGAACTGATAATGGAGGAAGTAACTGAAGTAGCAAAAAGATAATAGATCATTTTATCTCATCGGTATCACTTACAAAATAGAGCTACTTATAGTCTATTTTTCCTACCAAGCAAGTCCATCATCATCATCATCATCTAGTAGTCTCTACTTCCAAATATAATTCGATGAAACAATATCTGAGAGTAATCATCCAATTAAAGTTCAAACTGTGACATCATCTCTCTTGAGGATATTTGACCCATGTTATCCATTATGTTCTTAAGGGTATATTTCATGATAGCGCATAGCAATATATACGACACAAATGAAACAAGCCATAACAAAATGTCTAGATCAGTAATAGAAATCTTATGTTTTTAATTTTAAAAAAACAAAAACTACTAGGTATTTCAATGCAAGTTTGTTAGAATATACAGGCATGCGAAAGCAAACATGAAAAGTACTACAGTACCTCCATGATGTCCTCGGGTAATAAGAATATAGAACACCCAAGCTTTCTCGCCACACTGATTATGTATGTAGCATTCAACCTCTTCTCCTCGTCTACATTGCAATCATTTAGACATATAAAAGAGAATGCAGGGAATTAGAGAGAAAGGGGAAAAACAAAACTGCATCGATGTGATAAAAAAAGAATCCGCACAACCCAACTGTGCCAATTCCTCCATGATAATAATTTATCAGTTAACTTCTACATTAAACCAAGAGAAAATAAAACTTCATAGAGATCGAACATATACCAGATTCACCCTTGCTAACAAGGTTCCAGTTGACAACCCTCGGTTCCACAGAACTGAGAAGTTCAAGGAAGAACAATCCATTTGACAGGCTCTTATCCTAAACGGAAGATAAAAGCAGAAATAGATTCAATGAGAATTATAAGTATACAGGCTAGAAAGCAACCGGAGAAAAGATAACTTAGATAAATATACCTTGAAACTATCCATTTGAGACGATCTTCCTGTACTCCTCACTATATCATTGGCCCAATTTAGAATATCAGCGTCTGTCATCTCTTTCCCTTGAGAGTGACACTTCAAATTCTTCAGCAGTTGTAGTATATTGAATCTCATCAATTGCCACATAAAAGCTGAAGCCCAGAAAAATAATCACTTGGTAATTTCAAGCTAATGAAAAATAAAGCTGTAATTATAAGCTCCTATGAACTTTTATTCTTTCTTTCCAGTTGCATGCATCGCAAGATCTTAAAATGAAAGGGGCTCATATACAAAATGTTCCTGAAATTGCAAGTTTCTGCAGCGTGCAAAGTGACAACTCTTCAAGGTTTGTGTGTGCATGCGCATGCGGGGGCAGGCAGGGGCATCGGGGCATGGGTGTGGGTGGATGTGCATGTGTGTGGGAGCGCGTTCGTGCGTGGGTGTAGTTATGGAAACCGTGTTGTTCGTGAAGAAGAGAAGATGGTACAAAGAAATGCATTCTCAAATATGATTCTGCCAAGGTCTTTTTATCTACCGAGTTAAGGGCTTTTATGGCCATTCATCTCGGTAAAATATTAACACTGATGGAAATGAAATATGCTGGAATTCGGTAGTAAAGCCACACTTCATTTGGCAACTACTGGCCACTGGGGAAATAAAAGATAACCGCTTGATTAGGGAAGATAATTAACAATAGTGATTAGCTGTTACATTAAAAAAAATGTAATCATTTAAAAACTAGACATATATAATTTAAAAGGTAATAGATTCGGGGGGAAATGACAATCTTACAGATTAAGCATAAGAATAAAATATAATAAAAGGCAAAGACTATTTTTTGTCTTGAAGGAACTCAGCCAAGTAAAAAAGAAACTTACCAAGTATGAGCTTCTTATTTCCTTGTACGATGTCACTTCCTGCCACATTAACTAATGAGAACCTCAACAGTTTTCCAATCCTAACAACTTGGTTGCAGTTCTCAACTTTTCTGAATGGCATCTTTATGGGAGGTTTTGATGCCTGCTTCCAATTAACCGATCCCGGAGACACTTTGTCAAGTACCTCTAAAAGAACCCACCTACACCCAGCTCAACATCCTCATATCAATATTAGCGGGGAAAAGAGAAACAAAATTAATAAAGAAAGAAAGACAAGATATACCCATTTCTGACATCCTCAAACATATTATTAACATATGTAGCAATTCCAAGACTGTTGATCCACAAGCGAAAAGCTCTTTCTTCTCGTGATATTTGAACATCATCAGGCATCATCTCCGCAAACGATACCTTTTTGCTGTCTACTGAAAGACCACTCCTGATACATATCAACAAATTGTTAGATTCAGCATTTATTAGATTGTTCAGCAGAAATCCTGTAAATGGAAAGAATAATTCAACCGTGCTGATGCTTAGAAGGAAAATTGTATTATACTGGAGTATTCAATCATATATTATGCCAAATTCCTTGAATGCTTATATGTTTTATTGTAGATATCATGAGAATACAATTATTTGTACAACTATTAAACTTCGTACATTTATAATAGAAGCAATAAAAACACAGGATAGAGCATGAAAGAAATAAATACACTCAAAAAAGCTAAATTTCATGCACAAATAACAGCCAGAATCAATATTTCATAAAATATGGATAACGCCATGTTTGGGAATGGATGATGATGTAACTTTATGTTGCCTCAAAGTGCTGTAGCAATTGGTACATTAGAAAAATCACAGGATGGGAATACATTAGGCACAATGTGTAGGAAAATTCTGGCCATGTTCGGATGTTCCTCATGATACACAATTGATGGTGACAAGGGGATCAGAAGTAAAAAATGACTGTAATTCAAAGCGGAAATCTGTCCTCTATAGCTGTTAATGTGCAAGTCTTAGTCAAGTTGAAGGCATTTAACCATATTTATATGCCTAATGCACTTAACACCAGACACTAATTGTTAACAACTTAGCTGCAGATAGGGAGGAGACAAGATAAGTGAGAAAAGGTACTAAAATGCTGACCTATGCTGGAATACTTGTGCAACAAACGCAAGATTGAGATTAGCTGAGCCTTCAACAATGTCCTTTGGAGACAAATATCTTTTACAATTCATTTTCTCTGCATGATCAATAACCAAATTTGCCCTTTCAACAGGATCCTTGGCATCTAGGGTAGCCGGGGAACAATGCTCAGGAGCAAGAACATTCAGAAGGTAGGCATAAGCCTCTCCGTCCTGCAAGCAAAATGCAGTTTTTAATATTATTCCTTCTTTTTTTGTGGGTGGGTGGGTGGGTGAGTGGGTGGGGGCATCGTAGCAAAACAAAGAAAAATCCATGAAATGGAAAAGACACAAAAGAAACACAACCTATTGATGAGGATACGATCATCGCCATGTGTGTTATTATTACGAACCACCAGTTTCTAAGTCAACTAATTTTAGAAGGCCAAGAGAAAAAGGGTTTGTGGCGAAGTTCTGTTGGTGCTGTAACAATTTTACCATTTTATGAATTTTCTTATAGGTTATGCCTTTAGAGTTAGCATGATAAATGGAATTGCGCGGCCAGAAACAGCAGAAACTTTCTAGCTAAAGAACGCTTGAATTTTACCTTCAAATCAGAAGAAAAATTTGTTACAGGTTTTTTATAACCTGCTTTCTTTAAATGAAAATTCATCCATTTAAGCAAAATCTTTTCTGGTGGCAAACTCATCAGCTCCTCCACATCCTGAAACAACCACATGAACCAATCGTTTCAGATTCTTTGTTTAGAAACTCTCTATTACCAACTATAATATACTGACAACAAAATCAAGAAAAGAGAAAGCTATATATGACCTGGCTATCTTCCACCAACTCCACCAGTTGCGGTGTCTTCTTTAGATTGAGATCTGCTAACAATTGTATCTGATAATATAATGGCCCGATTAGCAGAAGAAAAGACAACTGATTTTTTCTATATAATCATACACATCATATTATATAAAGTAATTCCGGAAACAAGACGATGATAACATCAGCACGTCAGAAGCTTGAATTGCTGCAAGTCCGGAATGAAAGAGCAAAAGTCTCTTCGGCTACATATTACAGGGTTTATCATTAATAATTTCAGGGACAAGTTCCAGGATATACCTTTATGATTTGTGATATTAACCCAAGAACTAGATGAGGCTGCATAGAAAAAGGATAAAATTTAGTGCACAAAAAATTAGAGATATGACACAGAAATGAGGAAGAACACGCAAGTTCTCCATTTCTAACAAACTAGTAGCTCAAAGCTCAAAGCTCAAAGCTCAAAGCTCAAAGCTCAAAGGGAAATAGTAAAGGAAAAAATAGATTACACAGACATTAAACTTTATATTTTATGACTGAAATGTGAATTCGTTCTGATAAGACTAATTTGTAAGTGTAACTTCTAGGTTTCTAAACTGAAACCTCAGATTATCCAGCAACTAAAGCTTCAGCAACTAAAGCTTCAGCAGAACCCGCAGCAAATTTTTGGCCTGAAGTGTGGCAACCACAGTTAATATTTGGGACATTTTACCAGGGCTACAGATTTACAATTATTGATAAAATTGTCTTATTCAGATAAGATGAAAAAAGAAAACAAGGAACAAGATTGAATAATTTTCTGGGGGAAAGGGTATAGCGGGGGATAAATTATCAAAAAGGTTATCTTGCAGAAGACTACTAAAACAGAACAAGTATCTTGTCAGGTAATATCCAGTTAAAACTATAAATATAAATATAAATAATAATAGCATTTGAGCTTACCCTTCCTTCCACTAAGTCCTGAGTTCCAATATTAACCACGGTGCACCCAATAGCCTTTGCAGAATTGAGACATAATGTATGATTCTCATTCCTCTCCCATGGATTCAGTACCCGCTTAGTATTGATCGCTCTCTCATCTATTGTCCCCGGCACCGCAACATTTATCAGCTTACTAGACAAAATCAGAACAAAAAAATCAAAAGACAAATAGGAATAACCATATTATCAATATCCAAATATGGTCCTCCTACATACTAAATCATCTTGATAGAATGATAGTCAAATGGAAGTCTGTGGATGTGGAAATGTGTTTCCTAATGTTATCTGGCATTTCAGACCAAAGAATTTAGAACTTTAAATTTCAAAATTAACTATAAGAATTTTCAACTTGCATGAACTTTCTCTTTGCAGATGCATTTATTTTTCCTCACAACAGAATTTCTACAAGAGCACAAATTTGACAATCCACATTCCCAATCCCATATATGCAGGAATGAGTGAAATAAAAATTCATATGCAGCATATCCAACCTTCTTTTAATAAAGATAAAATAAAAAATCGAATATCATAAGAACACAATCCTGCGTTGAAAAGACAATAATAGTTACCATAGGAGGACACCATCTTTTGCCAGGTTAAATAAGTCATTGCTCATTGGATCCAGTGGAAGGTAATTCTTGAGAAACGGATCATCACCAAGGTAACTATTGATGTGTGCAACATAACATGCTTTTTCTGATTCACTAATTGTGTGAAGAAGAGTTGTAGTTGTGGCTTTCAGGAATGATGAGGAGTTCTTACTACCACCCAATTTGGCTGCAGCTCGTGATTGCAGATTTAAATGTACCTGCCCAATTCAACAAACAAACTTCGATTGCCGCCTCTTCTAATACCCATATACATCTAATGTCGACAAAGGATGTAATAAATTGCAAGAAATACCCCTCACTTTTGGCTGTGTAGCAACAAGTATCCCCCCCCCCCCCCAAAGGGCTTTACTTTGCCCGGCCGTTAATTTTTTTCATTACTCAAATTTTAATTCCAAAAATTACTCCTCGGAAAGATTAAGGATTATGGACCGTCAATGAAACAACTGATGAGAAAACAATAGAGGTTTAGGGGTATGTTTTGAATTAGAAATTTCACTTAATGAAAAATAACATTGGTAACCAGAAGTAGTACCTGCTGTATGATCAAAAGTGAGGGTTATATTTTGCCACTTAGCCTAACAATTCTGATAAAATAATTGGTACCCGAAGGAATGCTTCAAAATCAATCTCTTGGCTGGTATCCGGAAAGGATTCGGCTAAGGTTGAGGAGATCTCTTCCTCAGTAAGCACTTCATGGAGACCCTTCAGCTTGCCCGTCAGCGACGGAGAATTTTCAACAGTAACATGCCCGGATTCTCTTTTTAGAGAAAGGTACTAACAGTTCCAACAAATAATCATTTCACCATATCAACGAAAACATCAAATTGATTCTGGTAACTAGGAAAATTACTTACTTTCGATTTAAGACTCCGGAGCTCCGCCTGGGTGAATTGGCTCTGAAGCCAAGGATCTGAAACAAGGACCCCCACGTAACTTGACATTCTATTTTATTTCCTCACTCCTTTACTGTCCAAAACAACATATACGAAAATGAAATTTTTTTGGTTTGGAGTAAAGCCAATTAATGTCGTTTCACTGCAGCAAGAGAAGAATTATGCTTATTTTCCTCCTATAAGCTGCATGCAAATAATTAATTTTTTAAGAAAACTTTATATTGATCTTAGATATCTAGTATGCCCAATAATGTTTTTTTTTGGTAGCCTTTTTTCTCGAGTTTTGTGATCATTGGATTCTCATTTGCCTCAATTATCACCTTCTCGCTTTACCAATCATTGTGTAGCAACCATTCACAATGAAAATTAGGTATAATAAATCGAATAATGAATTTGGAGTCAAATTCAAAACAATAAGAAACAGAAGAAACCCAATCCAATAAAAATTTGATGAATTGCGAGTTGTCTGAGCTAAATATTATGGAGGCATAAATCCATGCTGATTTTTTTTCCTTTTTGCTCAAATACACTAAGATGTGCCAATTAACAAATACCCGACTAAAATCTCCAGGTTTTGAGACCAAACTTAGATCTTTAAACTTGAGATTAATATCAAGATACATAAGACTAATGGAAGACATCACTGTCAAGTGATTAATTACAAAAATAACGGAAGATCCAATTGAAATCTTGGGATTTTAACCAAGATTCAGATCGAAACAAGAAAAACCCATTTGGGGAATCGATCAATCCATCAGTTTCCATATATCAAATTACTTTGAATTAGAAAAAGAAAACGAAAAAAGAAAAGAAAGCTTTACTTACAAATAAATAGATACTCTCTTCTCTCTCCTTGCTTTGATCTTTTCTTCTTCTTCTTCAAAATTGAGTAAGAGAGAGAGAGGAGAGAGAAAAAGGTTTTTGTTTTAGGAGAGACTCGCGAAGAACGTGGGACATGCGCACCCCTAGAACATGCGGTGCTTTGTCTTCTTGCAAATTCACCGCCATTTTACTTTGGAAACTCCCTCTCTCTCTCATTCATTTTCTTTGTGCCAGCATCCTATTGCTCTTTTATATTGTAACCAAGGGTATAAAAGATGTGCTCTTGTATATTTTTTGAATGACAGGCGGCTTATTCTAAAGCATATATACTTGATAACTATTGTGATTATGAATACTCGGTTCACAACTTAGATGCTTGCTGATAACAGGACATTTTTTTATAGCCAAATCAACTATCATATGATACTGATGATGCTCAATATTGACGATCCCCAAGATCAGGACACGTGGCAGATGACATGTCCCAGAACTCAGAAGAAAGGGCCCACAGAGGCCGAACATGCCACCCTTATACCCGACCCGCAAACACAAGCTAGCCCTCCTCGGAGCCCCTGCGAATTGGCCTCCTCGGCCCCTCAGCCCGCCCCGAGCTGCCTCAAGACCGAGACTCCTCGGCCTTCTCGCTCGTCCCCGAGCCCCCCCGGCCGAGACTGTCTTCCTCGGTCTTCCGACCAACTCCACCGCTCACAGGCGTAACCGCCGCTCCGCAAATCTCGCCATGCGCGGATTCTCCGCCAGCAGCACCCCACACTCCACGCCTTCACGATCCCCATTAATGGGCGATCCGCTCTCTACGCGGGCGTGACGTCGGGAGCGTAACTGCCGGCGAGATCCTCGCGTCTGCTGCTGCGTACCGCCACAGCTATATAACCCCCATCACAGAGGGGTCAAGTAAGCCATTTTTTACTCTACTTAGCCATTACGCTGCTTGGATCAAGTACTAACTTGATCGTCGGAGGGTCCTCGGTGCTACCAAACCATCCCGGGACTTCTTTGCAAGTACTCGGTGCTAAACTCTTCAAATCACCAATCTCCTCAGAACCCATTGAGACCTACACGCGATAGGGGATCATCTCCAAAATCCATCGGGAGATCGACGGAAGATGTCACGCCCCGCTTCCCAGAGTACGCTAAGATGGGCACGTGACATAGCTAACCATGCTGCCTGTGGATAGAAAATATCCTTCCACAGTCACATTACGGCTGTGGAGATATCAAGAGCAATAATAAACTATCTAACACTGTTTCCCCCAATCAGAGCAAAGCTCTGTTGGAAATTCAAAATTCAAATTTTAAGCAACGCTTCAAATCTCGGGCGCAACGCGCCACATGTCAGGAACTGATACGTCAGCGCAGCGCCCAAGAAGGCGCGTCCAATCAGAGCAAAACTCTATTTTAAGCAAAATTAAAGGAAGCAACGCTTCAGTTGCGCAAGCACTGCGCTGCGCGACACGTGTCAGCGCAGATGCGCTAGCGCAGCTGCGCTGCGCGACACGTGTCACGCTCTGGAGCATTTGCGCCAAACAGAATTAAAATTCTAAAAAAATCTTTTCTCTTCTTGTTAAAACAAGAAAATTTTCTTCTGTAAAACAGAAGACCTTGGATCAAAGATCCAACGGTGGGGAAAATTCCCCAAATCACTCAGAGAAAGATCTTTTTAACAAATTTATGGGCACTATATAAAGGCCCCTAGACCTCAATTCAAAGGCATCAACATTTTGTGAGAAATTAAACAGAGAGAGCTCTGAAGAATTGGAGAGAAATCCTCAAGAATAAAAAAGGTAAAAACCCTTTAGAAAAAGAGAAAATTCTCTTATGAACAGATCATGGATCTAAAAACAAGATCAATGATCTTCAATAAAAAACAAATAAAAACAGTGCTTTGCACTTTTTATGAACTTTTGGTTCTCTGAGATAAGAAAAACAAGAGAAACTTGTTTTCTTTGATCTAAATTAGATCAAGAAAGCAAACAGTGCTTTGCACTTCTGTTATGAATCTTTGATTCTTGAATCTAAAATATTCTCAAATTTAGAGTGCCTTACACTTGCAAATTGCGCTCTTGGGAAAGCGCCACGTGTCAGCATCTGAACCATTTGCGCTATACGCTTTTGAAATAGAGCTTTGCTCTCTGAAATTGGCGCAACTCATCAGAGCGCGCCACGTGTCAGCAGCGCAAGCGCAGCGCACTGCGCTTGCATGACACGTGCCGTCACCACAAGCGCTTGCGCTCTTTCATTGACGCAAAGCGCCTGAAATGCAATGCATAATTTTAAAAATGGGCCAAGCCCAAGTCAAAAAGACCTAACAGGCCAAATTAAATTGCAAAGCAATAAAGGGCAGAGCCCAAGTAAAATTGATGATGCGCATCATTTATAAATGGGCAGAGCCCAAAACAAATTGATGCTCTGCATCCTTCATGGGTAGAGCCCAAATAAAAATAAAAAGAAATGCAATGCAAAAGCAGATAAAATGCTGAACATCTTCAATTGGACTTAGCCCAATCGTGGCCGTAAATCCTCAAATTAAATTGACTGAGCACGGCTGCTCCCTAAATCAATTTACGACCGGTTCTAGGGTACATCTCCGAACTCCTCCGACACCCATCGTTGTAATCCTTCAACGACGTCAGAGAGGTGACGGGCCCCAACGACCACACATCAATATGGACTGCGGGGTCCTTAAACTCGTGGACCGAAACGTCCTTAAACTAATATTCATCCCAAAATGGGAACGACGAACCGAAATGTCCTTAAACTAATGACGGACCGAAACGTCCTTAAACTAATGATGGACCACCACGTCCCTAAACTGGCGATGGACCGAAACGTCCTTAAACTAATGATGGACCACCACGTTCCTAAACTGGCGATGGACCACCACGTCCCTAAACTGGAACAATGACCACCACGTCCCTAAAACTGGAACAATAGAGCCTCCAAATGCTCTTTTGCCGGATCTAAACGGTCCCGTTTAAGTTGATCTTAGCCCCAAACACGGCTAACGTATCCTTAAACATTCAAATAGACTATAAAACTCCAAATCAATTTTGGTTCAAGGGTACATCTCTGAACTCCTCTGACACCTATCGTTGTAATTCTTCAACGACGTCAGAGAGGTGACGAGTCCTGACGGCCATATAATAAATGGATCACCACGTTAAGTTGATCTTAGTCTCAAACAGGACTAACGTATCCTTAACGAACGTTTAAGTTGATCTTAGCCTCAATACGGCTAACGTACCCTTAAACTAAAAATACCAAACCCAAATCTAAGTAAATACGGATTTGGATTAATCCACGTCCTACGGGCGACGGCATTACTCAGTCTCCGTATACAATCCACGGGCAACCACAAACAAAACAAACACCCACGACACGAAGTGAAATTCTGGAGAAGGAGAAAGTTGTTACCGCGATGCGGTAGCGTAATTAACTGCAGGGGCTTGCGCCTGCAGGGAAGAGCGTCCCCACAATCAAAAATCCCTCAAGCGAGGGGGAATCTGACGAAGTCTGCTACATCGGTCGCATCCGTCTAAACCTCCGATACACGGTGCCATAAATCAACTTGGCATTTTCGGAGAGGTAGACGGATAAAACCATATAGCATCTGCCCCGAATCTCAGGCTAGACGTCCTAGCGTCTCGGCCGCCGTTCGGAGGGGAACAGATTCTGGCACGTCCGGTGGGACCTTTTCCTCTTTCCACTCCACACTTCGTGTGTCGTCTTCGTGAACCAATCGCGGTTTGTTAACGGTTGCCTTTGGATTTCAAGTTTACTAAGATTTGGTCTCTTGCTTGGTGCAGAAGAGGAATTAAGCATCGATGGCCTCAACTTGTTTGAAGTGCTCCAACTACAACTGCAGCTTGCGTTCGGCCTCAACTGGGGGCATAACCTACGGGCCCCAAGCGGCCTCTCTGTTCACCATGCCCATGGAGCAGATTACTCAAGCCACCACGGGGCTGTTTTTCGGAACTATGCTTCCGCCAACAAGCTTCAGCACCCCTGTGCCCGTACAAGATGCTCCTAAGAAGTCGGTCTTCGATCGACTTTCAGTTACTGCAGCCCCTCTCAACGGGTCGCCCAACACCGGTGCCTCGGTCTTCTCCAGATTGGACCAAAACTCTCGCGGACCCGCAATGAAGCGTGCAGTCTCAGAAAAGGTTATTCCAAAAGGAGTACCCAAACCTGCTCTTGAAGTCGTCAAGGCGGCTTCTCCTGCTAAGAGATCGGTCTTTACAAGATTGACCGTCCCAACTCCCACTCCTACTCTTGCTGCTCAAAAGACATCAGTCTTTAATAGGCTGACACCGGCAACCGCCCCACACCCGAACAGGGGGCAAGAAGAAGCTGTTTCTCTCTCTGAGCCAATACCGACGACTCGCCGCGCCCGACGACGCCACTGGCGCCGGGTAAGGAAGACTGGGGGCAACTCCCTTTCTGGGATAACTCCACCAGCTCCAACGGCGGAAGTCAATGCTGCTGTTCCAACCGGGAACAGCTTTGAGCTGTTGAATAGGGTACGCAGGAACTCATCAACTGCGGTGCTCAGAAGATCTCCTCCAGCGGTAGAGACTGCCGTGGAAACAGAAAAGCCGGAGCAGCCTCCTCAATCGTTGTCCTCTAGGATCTACAAGACATGGCGACGAGTCCGAGAATCTATCATTGATCCTAACTTCTCTCGCCAGCACAAGCAGTCGAAAGGTCGGCAGGAAGAAAATCCCCTGGTCAAGCAACGAAAGGCGACGACCGCTTGGGTGCCCAAAGCAACGGCCCCCTTAACTTCTACGGCCCATAAAAGAAGAAGGCCGGAGAAAGTGCCGACGCCAATGACGAATATCGAAGGTGGTGAACCCAAACGCCCTAAGTCAGAGGGCATTGTAGCTCATACAGTCTACGTGGCGTCTGGTAAGGAGGGCAGTCGCATATCTACGGGTCATCGACCACTTACGCGATCCGTGACCAAAGCGCAGGAGGAGCAGCAGAAGCTCCAAGAGATGATGAACGCTATGGCCACACTTACTGGGCCAAAAGAAAACCCTGAAACGTCCTCGGATGAACGCCAGGAGGAAGAAACCGAAGCTGAATTCCTTCGTCGAATATTGGAAAAGAAGGACAAAGAGGCTGCTGAACAAGCAGCCAACATACAACGTATGTGCCTCCTGTTCCAAGACATGGTGGGGATGATGATCCAACAAGATCCTCCGGCCGAAGATCCCCCGATCATCCTTGAAGACGATAAGGGAGAGACGTCGAATCCTCCGCCAGCTCTGTCAGCAGCTAAAGAAGAGACAATCTCCAAAGCTGACTTGGACGAGTACATAGCCAAGCAAATACGGGTTCATCATGCGACTGAAGCAGCTGGCCAGGTCGTAAGAACAGGGCGTCCATATCCAAATTGGTACGATCAAATCAAGTACCCGCCCGGTTACACAATTCCTAAGTTCCATGTCTACAAGGGGATTGGCAATCCCCACCAGCATGTTGCCCAGTTCAGGGCACTCTGCGGCAACACTGGCGGTGACGACAAGCTGTTGCTTCGCCAGTTTGTTGGAAGTTTATCAGATACGGCGTTCGAGTGGTACTCTGAGCTCCCGAACGACTCGATCAAGACCTTCGCGGAGATGGAGCTGTTGTTTACTCAACGTTTTGCAAGCGCCAGTGAACGTACCCCGATGAAGGCACTGATTAACGCCAGGGTAAAGCCAGGCAAGACATGGGTCCAATATGCTATACGGTGGCGAAACTTATGGTCGAAGTGCGAGCAGCGCATTAAAGAAGCTCCCGCAGTGGGTATGTTTGTGGGAACCCTTGATCCGCAAGCAACCATCTCGCAATTTATGATGTTTTTCAAGCCGACTACCTTCCCGGCCTTAATTGACAAACTAGCGCAAATGGATTAGATGGGCCATAAACCCTCTCTTCCAAAGCCGGACTCCCTGTTCCCCTCCGAACGGCGGCCGAGACATGGGCTGTCTCGCCTGAGGTTCGGGGCAGATGCTAATTGGTGCTATCCGTCTACCTCTCCGAAGATGCCAAGTTGATTTATGGCACCATGTATCGAAGGTTAGACGGATGCGTCCGATGTAGCAGACTTCGTCAGATTCCCCCTCGCTTGAGGGGTTTTTGATTGTGGGGACGCTCTTCCCTGCAGGCGCAAGCCCCTGCAGTTAATTACGCTACCGCATTGCGGTAACAACTTTCTCCTTCTCCGGATGGTCACTTCGTGTCGTGGGTGTTTGTTTTGTTTGTGGTTGCCCGTGGATTGTATACGGAGACTGAGTAATGCCGTCGCCCGTAGGACGTGGATTAGTCCAAATCCGTATTTACTTAGATTTGGGTTTGGTGTTTTGGTTTGAGGATACGTTAGCCATATTTGAGGCTAAGATCAACTCAAACGTTTGTTAAGGATATGTTAGTCCAATTTGAGACTAAGATCAACTTAACGGGATCGTTTAGATCCGACAAAAGAGCGTTTGGAGGCTCGATTGTTCCAGTTTAGGGACATGATGGTCCATTAAATGTATGGCCGTCGGGACCCATCACCTCTCTGACGACGTTGAAGGATTACAACGACAAATGTCAGAGGAGTTCAGAGATGTACCCTTGAGCCAGAGTTGATTAGGGGGTTTATAGTCCGATTTGGGACTAGAGTCTGTTTGAAAGTTTAAGGATACGTTAGCCATTTTTGAGGCTAAGATCAACTTAAACGGTTGTTAAGGATACGTTAGTCCAGTTTGGGACTAAGATCGACTTAACAGGATCGTTTAGATCCGACAAAAGAGCAATTGGCTCTATTGTTCCAGTTTAGGGACATAGGGGTCCATCGCCAGTTTAGGGACATGGTGGTCCAATACCAGTTTAGGGACATGGTGGTCCATTGGTAGTTTAAGGACGCATAAGTCCATGGGTTTAATGACCCCACAGTCCATATGGGTGTGTTTAAGGACGCATTAGTCCGTTAGTTTAAGGACGCATAAGTCCGCGGGTTTAAGGACCCCACAGTCCGTATCTTGGTTTAAGGACGCATAAGTCCATGAGTTTAAGGACCCCACAGTCCATGTTGATGTGTGGTTGTCGGGACCCGTTACCTCTCTGAAGACGTTGAAGGATTACAACGACAAATATCAGAGGAGTTCAGAGATGTACCCTTGAACCAATGAGTCGGTTGAAAGAGCAGATGTGCTCAGTTCAATATGATTTGAGGACTTACGGCCAGTTTGGGCTAAGTCCAATTATGTTTGAAATATTGGCCCTCTGTTGGTCCATTGAAGGAGAGGCTTTGCCTCTGAAACTTAGCCAATTGGGCTGAAGCTAGTGTTAAACACTAGAAACCAACAGTGTTGAACACTGGGAATAAGATAGCAAGTTAGTGTTAAACACTAAAAGATAATCAGTGTTAAACACTGGGAACAGTGTTTTCAAATTAGTGTTAAACACTAAGCAAATCAGTGTTAAACACTGCAAATAGAGTTTTCTAAATTAGTGTTAAACACTAAGAAAATCAGTGTTAATCACTGAGGACAAAGTCTTCGGATTAGTGTTAAACACTAAGGGGAGAGGGGTCACGTGTGGACACGTGAGAGCGCCCTGATTTCCCTTATCTTATTCTGCAGATCAGTGTTTTAACTCTTTTAATTCTGACGGCCATCACGTGTGAGCACGTGATGGAGGCCCCCGCTCTGGTCTGTTGGAATGCTCATTAGGGGTCACGTGGTGACACGTGAGGGCGCCCTAAATGCGGAGCCACATCTCCTTTGTTTTATCCTCAAATCTGTGAATAAGTGTTAAACACTTTTCCTTTTTATTTCGAGCATCACGTGTTGACACGTGATGGGGATTTATGCGCTGACTGTTAGAACGTTTGCTAAGGGGTCACGTGGTAAACATGTGAGAGCGCCCAAAGCCTTCATTTCCATTGATCTTTCTTTCTGCGTTTTGAGAGTCACGTGGGAGCACGTGATGGCATCAAAAAGTGGGGCCAGATCCCATTTATTTTGTTCTGCAAACAAGTGTTAAACACTTTTAATTTTCATAGCCATCACGTGTGGGCACGTGATGTATAATCATGCCCTGATTTATTAGAACACTTATTAGGGGTCACGTGCTAACACATGAGAGCGCCCAGAATTGTTTCTGCCTTTGCTTTTGCTCCATATATAATGAGGGTCACGTGGGAACACGTGAGACATTGCCTCAAATCTTTCCTCTTCTCATTTTTGGGGCATCTGTTCAGGGGTCACGTGGGGCACGTGACCTTAGTCTTTTTCATGCACAGAGATCTTTTAAGTCTCTTTATCTTTAAGAATTAAATTCTTATTTAGGGTAAAACCCTAATTTTGATTCTGGAGGAATTAAATTCCTATTTTGAAAGAATTAAATTCTTATTTAGGGTAAAACCCTAGTTTTGTTTTAGGAGAATTAAATTCTCAGAACTCAATTCCCCTTCTAAGTTTAGGATCTGCATGGCAGGATCTCGACCCGATGAGAATTAAATTCTCAACTTATGGGGAGATGTGCTCTGTGCAGATCTTCAATCAGAAGAAGAACTAAGTTCTTTTCTTTAAATAAGAGTTAAACTCTTTTGAGAATTAAATTCTCTTTTGAAGCCTCTTTTTTCTTACCTAGGGTTTTTCTTTTGCAGAGAATTAAATTCTCCTCTCTTTGTTTCTTCTTCTCTTGAGAATTAAATTCTCCTCCCTCTGTTTTTCTCTCCAAAAAAGTAGATCCCCCTTCTCTTCTCTTGGCTCCTATTTATAGGAGGAGGAAGAGAATAAATTTGTTTAGCAAATCTCTCATTGAGAGATTTGATTTGTATGTTGAGAGATTTGATTTGCATTTATCATTAATCTGGGCCTTTAGATCATTCAGTGAATTTTATTCACCGTGGATTTTAAATCCAAAAGATATTCTACTTGTTATCCTGGTGAGATTTTCAGGGAAATCTTTCCTTGTCCAAGGTTTTTCCATAAATTGGTGATTTTTAATCACCCTTGAATTTTTAATCCAACGGTTCCCCATGACCCTTTTCCATTTGGAAAGATTCAGAAACTTTTAGAATTTAATTCTATTAAATTATAATGCTTTTAAAGCCAGTCACGTGCTGGCACGTGACCTTTGGTCACGTGTGAGCACGTGACCCCCAATTGGGTTCCTTTCTCAGCCGCTTATTTATGTTTCAGTTTTAACCATCACGTGTCAACACGTGACCATTGGTCACGTGTAAGCACGTGATACCTCGTTGAGGTATTCTCTGACTTTTAGAATTAAATTCTATTCATTATTTTAGAGGCTTTAAAAGCCCATCACGTGTCTGCACGTGACCCATGGTCACGTGTGAGCACGTGATGCCCCATTGGGGTCTTTTCTGAGTTTTTATTGTATCTTTTAACTGCTCCAGCGGGTTCTTAAAAGCCCATCACGTGTGGACACGTAATTCCTCATAACTTTTGATCCCGGATGAATTACGAGGCCCATAATATATCAAATCGAAGGGTTTTTCGAGCCGCTTTCGATACCATCAGAATTTATCTGTTTCTCATTCGGGAGTTTATCAAAAAACAGCCCGGAAGATACTGGTTCCCATTTTCTTAAGCGTATCGCCGCCATTTGATATCTTGGGCTCTTTTGCGCAGAAATTTTTGGCGGGAACAAATGCCCCCCACTACTTTGCCCACGTAAGTATTTACGTGGGTGAAGTAGTGCAAAGTAATGCATAGCGTGTGACCAGTTTCGGGTTGGTATATTACTTTCAGAATCTTGATCTGAGAAGATAATGAGCGGACACAAGCGTCGTCATTTATCATTGACTCAAATCTCGACTCTTAAGAGATATAGTTCCAAACCCTTAACTCCATGAGCCGCACCCTTCTATCTCTTTATATCTCACTCTGGAGTGAAGTAGTTTATATGCTCATGAGTAGCTTTTCCATTTCAGTGGCATGTAGCTTTGGCGAGTGTGGCTCATAGATGGTCCATCTTAACCTCTTTGCAGGGCGGTGATGGCTTAGGAGGCAGGGTTAGGATCTGCCACCTAAGACTTTTCAACTTTATGAGCCGTGAGGGTCTCATAAAGACTTTTCTCCCTACGGATCGAGAGGATCTCGTAGGTGTATTTTCTCCTTAGGAGTCGTGAGGATTCCTAAGTGTGTTTTCTCTTATAAGTCGTAAGGATCTTATGAGAGAATTTTTCCCTCTTACGAGTCGAGAGGACCCGTAAGCGGTTGTTCCCCTCCTTGTCGAAATTCGACTTCGGAGAGTGAGACCCGTGGATAGTATGCAAGAGACCATTTTGGGCCGACTTGCAGGATCCCAGTGCTTAGGAAACAGGTTTTTTAATCCCTACTGCCTAAGGCTTTATCTCACGAGTCGAGACGAATCGAGAAGTTCTCGCAAAGACATCATTTTCCTCACGAGTCGAAACGAATCGAGCAGATCTCGCAAGAATATCCTAACGTCACAGTTAACCTCTGCTCTTTACGACAGAAGTCCGTTAGGGTCTGTGGTACTTAGGGTTTTGGCCGTCGTACCGTCGCATGAGCTGATGTATTCCTCGATAGGCAATCGTGCTGTTCGAGTAGCCCTGCGACTGCCATGTCTCTGATCCCTTCGGGGGCTGGATAAGACGTCTTCAAGCAATCCTCCTTGGCAGTTTTGACCGTCGGAAGAGCAAGCGCTAGGAATTTGCCATGCCGCTTTTTACTTAAGGTTAGGCTCATTTTGGAGAGCCCCGATGAGTCATAACCACTCCGCGCTGGTGTGGGATGATCTCCGATAGTCTTTCAGGCTTTATATGACTTGCCGTTAAGACCCTGAAGCTAGGAATTTGGCCTTTACTTCGTTTGCTGGCATTGCGTCCTCTGTATCGAGACGAATGTCGTGGTTGTCTCTAGGTTGCTGATGAACCGTCGAGATTTGGAACTAGGGATTTTGCCGTGGCTCCTTTTGGTGATGTTGCGTCTGCTGTATCGAGACGAACGTCGAGGTGGTGACCACTCCATGTGGGATGATCTCCGGTGGTCTTTCAGGCTTTATATGACTTGCCGTTAAGACCCTGAAGCTAGGAATTTGGCCTTCGCTTCATTTGCTTTGTCATATGCGAATCCTGTTGGAGGAAGAACGCTGTCGTGACATCTCGTCTGCTGTATCGAGACGAACGTCGAGGCGGTGACCACTCCATGTTGGTGTGAGATGATCTCTGATTGTCTTTCCGGTTTTATATGACTTACCGTTAAGACCCTGAAGCTAGGAATTTGGCCTTCGCTTCGTTTGTTGGCATTGCGTCCTCTGTATCGAGACGAATGTCGTGGTTGTCTCCAGGTTGCTGGTGAACCGTCGAGGTCTGGAACCAGGGATTTTGCCGTGACTCCTTTCGGTGATGTTGCGTCTGCTGTATCGAGACGAACGTCGAGGTGGTGACCTCTCCGCCTTGGTGCGAGATGATCTCCGATTGTCTTTCAGGCTTTATATGACTTTCCGTTAAGACGTTGAAGCTAGGAATTTGGCCTTCGCTTCGTTTTCTGGCATCGCGTCTGCTGTATCGAGACGAATGTCGCGGTGGTGATCACTCCATGTTGGTGTGAGGACCAGGATCCGCTCTGGACGTTTCCCACGGGGTCAAAGAGTGACGTTATCCGCGTTCCACGTGACCAGGAATTTTGCACTAGATGCTTCACACGGGTTCACTGCCGCGTTAGGCAAGGACTAGGCTCCGCTCTGGATGCTTCACACGGGTTCACTGACGTGCTCTGCGAGGACCAGGATCCGCTCTGGACGTTTTCTACGGGGTCAAAGAGTGACGTTATCCGCGTTCCACGTAACCAGGAATTTTGCACTAGATGCTTCACACGGGTTCACTGCCGCGTTAGGCGAGGACCAGGCTCCGCTCTGGATGCTTCACCACGGTGTCAAAGAGTGACGTTATCCGCGTTCCACGTGACCAGGAATTTTGCACTAGATGCTTCACAGGGGTTCACTGCCGCGTTAGGCGAGGACTAGGCTCCGCTCTGGATGCTTCACACGGGTTCACTGCCGTGTTCTGCGAGGACCAGGATCCGCTCTAGACGTTTTCCACGGGGTCAAAGAGTGACGTTATCCGCGTTCCACGTGACCAGGAATTTTGCACTAGATGCTTCACACGGGTTCACTGCCGTGTTAGGCGAGGACTAGGCTCCGCTCTGGATGCTTCACACGGGTTCACTGCCGTGCTCTGCGAGGACCAGGATCCGCTCTGGACGTTTTCCACGGGGTCAAAGAGTGACGTTATCCGCGTTCCACGTGACCAGGAATTTTGCACTAGATGCTTCACACGGGTTCACTGCCGTGTTAGGCGAGGACTAGGCTCCGCTCTGGATGCTTCACACGGGTTCACTGCCGTGCTCTGCGAGGACCAGGATCCACTCTGGACGTTTTCCACGGGGTCAAAGTGTGAAGTTATCCGCGTTCCACGTGACCAGGAATTTTGCACTAGATACTTCATACGGGTTCACTGCCGTGCTCGGCGAGGACTAGGCTCCGCTCTGGATGCTTCACACGGGTTCACTGCCGTGTTCTGCGAGGACCAGGATCCGCTCTGGACGTTTTCCACGGGGTCAAAGAGTGACGTTATCCGTGTTCCACGTGACCAGGAATTTTGCACTAGATGCTTCACACGGGTTCACTGCCGCGTTAGGCGAGGACTAGGCTCCGCTCTGGATGCTTCGCACGGGTTCACTGCCATGCTCTGCGAGGACCAGGATCCGCTCTGGACGTTTTCCACGGGGTCAAAGAGTGACGTTATCCGTGTTCCACGTGACCAGGAATTTTGCACTAGATGCTTCACACGGGTTCACTGCCGCGTTAGGCGAGGACTAGGCTCCGCTCTGGATGCTTCGCACGGGTTCACTGCCATGCTCTGCGGGGACCAGGATCCGCTCTGGACGCTTTCCACGGGATCAAAGAGTGACGTTATCCGCGTTCCACGTGACCAGGAATTTTGCTGATTGTATCCGCATTTCACGGGATGGAGGTTTGACTGTTGGTGATATGTATACCACCGAGCCATGGAACTGGGAGTTGCCGCTATTCCGCTTAGCTTGAAGTTGTGTCCGCTGTGACGAGACGAGTGTTGAGGTGGAGCTGGGATTTTGCCATCACTCCGCTTTGCTGACCATGGGGTCTTTTATTAACTTTGCATGTACATCCTGCTGGACTGCGAAGGAACGCCGTTGTTAACATTGCGTCTGCTGTAATGAGACGAATGCTAAGGCGGAGTTGGGATTTTGCCATCGCTCCGCTTGATGGTGTAACATCTGTGTCCTGCTGGAATGAGGAGGCACGCCGTTGTTGGTCTCCAGGCTGTAGATGTGGCCATTGAGATTTGGAACTAAGGACTTTGCCATGGTTCCGTTTCGTTGCGACTCTGAGGTCGATTGTTGACTCACGTCTGCATCTGGCTGGAGTGAGGAGAAACGCCGTTGGTGACCTCTAAGTTGTCGATGTTGACGTCGAGACCCTGAAGCTCGGGATCTTCTTTTTGCTTCGTTTGTTGACATTATGTCTGCAATATTGCGATAAATGTCGAGATTGTCTCTAGGTTGTCTATGAACCGTCGAGATTTGGCTTCGCTTTCTGATGGAGCCTGTTGGGAAGGTATGGTTCCCTTTTTGTTTGTGCCCCTGGATTGTATACAGGGATCGATGTGATCTCATCTGTAGGGCAAAAAGTTTCATTCTTTCATCATTTTTTTTATTCTTTCCGCGATGCTCTATCATTTCAGCTTTTATATCGCGAAGGTCGCGATTGCCCAATCATTTCGGCTATTTTTCGCGGTGCCCAATCATTTCGGCTATTTTTCTTTTTACCCGCTGCTTTTTATTGCGAGTTGCCCAATCATTTCGGCTATTTTGCATGCATACATTTTTACTTGCTGATTTTGTTTTCAAGTTGCCCCATCATTTCGGCTATTTCGTATGCATTTTTTTTTGGCTCGCTGATTTTTTTTTTTTTTTTTTGCGAGTAGGGGATTTGGGATATGATACCAATCTTGGCATCAGCATCGCTGCGACTGGAATATTGCCGGGAGTGAATCATCATTTGCCGTGAAAGGACTTGGAATTTGATACCGGTTTAGGCATCAGCATCGCTGCGACTGGATTATTGCCAGGAGCGAATCATCATTTGCCTCTGTCGATATTGAACAAAGGTGGCTTAGTAAACAGGGTTAAGGGTCCTGTCGGCTAAGGCTTTTGACTTCATGAGCCGTAAGGGTCTCACAAAAGTATTTCTCCCTACGAGTCGTGAGGATCTCGTAGGTGTGTTTTCTCCTTAGAAATCGTGAGGATTCCTAAGTGTATGTTCCCCTGTAAGTCGTAAGGATCTTACAAAAGGGTTTTCTCCTTACAAGTCGAGAGGACTTATAAGGGTTGTTCACCGTATAGACATATCCTCAGTCACGGGTGGGACTTGGTTAGGGAAATGTTTATTCGCGCCCGTGGATTGTATACAAGGGTAAGTATTGAGCCGCTTGTAGGGCCGAATCGGAGGTTGCGGGGGTTGCTTAAGAACAGGTTCAGGTCTCTGTAACTTAAGACTTTCAAATCTTATGAGCCGTGAGGGTCCCATAAGAGAGTTCTCCTTACGAGTCGTGAGGATCTCGCAAGTGTAATTTCTCCTTAGGAATCGTGAGGATCCCTAAGTGTGTTGCTTCCTTTGTGAGTCGTAAGGATCTCACGCTGGTGGTTTCTCCTTACAAGGTCGAGAGGACCCTGTAAGTGTCTTTTAACGAGATTGTGCCCTTTCGGCTTTTCACAAACACTCGCCGGCAGCCCTGCTGTTTTTACTCACGGAGCCCTTTCGGGTTTTCATCCGTGCCCATTTTGCTTATGGACATAAGGTCTTTTTTTTTTTTTTTTTTTTTTTTTTAAACGAGGTCGCGCCCTTTCGGGTTTTCACGAACACTCGCCGGTAGCCCTGCTGTTTTTACTCACGGAGCCCTTTCGGGTTTTCATCCGTGCCCATTTTGCTTATGGACATACCATCTTTTTTTTTTTTTTTTTTTTAACGAGATCGCGCCCTTTCGGGTTTTCACGAACACTCGCCGGTAGCCCTGCTGTTCTTACTCACGGAGCCCTTTCGGGTTTTCATCCGTGCCCATTTTGCTTATGGACATACCGTTTTTTTTTAACGAGGTCGCGCCCTTTCGGGTTTTCACGAACACTCGCCGGTAGCCCTGCTGTTTTTACTCACGGAGCCCTTTCGGGTTTTCATCCGTGCCCATTTCGCTTATGGACATACCGTTTTTTTTTGTTTTTTTTTTGTTTTTTTTTTTACTTACCACATCAGCCTGAAGATGCTGCGGGTTGGGAGTAGTTTAACGACGTTTCAGTCATTTGCAAGTTTTAGGACATTGCGGTCCGCCGTTAGTTTAAGGACGTTTCGGTCCGCCGTCGTCGTATTTGAGGCGCATCTCTAGTTTACTGACTTTTCGGTCTATGGGGCTTTCCCTATGAATGAGCATGATGCCCCCGGCATATCCACCCTTTTCGGAGCATGTTGTTGTGGCGGGTTTACTTTCCACTTTTCGGGCAGCGCGAACTTGCCCTGTTGGTATTGGTCTTCAACCCAGTTTTTGAAGACGTAGCAATTTTCGAGTGGGTGACCCATTACTCTGTGGTAGGGACAATAGTTAGGATTGTTAACGTCACCTGGTTGCAATGGACGTTTTGGATCTGGCAGAGTGATGAGCCTGCTGCGCACTGCTAGCTCGAACAATCTCTTTGTTTTATCTTTGGGAAACGAGTAAGGACGTTTCAACTTCTCATTGAGGTATCGCGGCTTGTTGTTTTGACGACAAAACGGTCTCGGGTCACTCGGCTGTTGTTGAGTGTTGGCAACAAAGGCCGTTTTTTCCTTTTCCTTTCTCATTTCGTTTGCTCCGTCGTTTGCGGGTCCGAGATTCTTTCCGGGTAGCGTGAGATTGTACGGCTGAACGTTCTCGCAACTCTCCAATTCTTTTGTTTTAGTAATGAATTCCTTGAAGAGAGGGTTGAGGGCGGCTCCTTCGTCAGAATCGCTTCCAAAGGTGAGAACTCGTGATCCCCCGGGCTCGTCCCTATGACAATTGCCGGCAACTCTTTTATGCTCATCTGTCGTATTTTTTCGCTGTCTACGAGCTTCACGCTTTGTCCTGTTGAAGTGTTGCCTGTGAGCGACATATCCTTGCTACCAACACTTAAAGGAGTTACAGTCTTCAGTAGGATGTGCGATCCTCTGATGATATAAACAGAAGTTAGGGTGTACGTCCGTCTCATCAAATTGTATACCACCAGGAGAATTTTCTCTGAAAGAGGGCGGCCTCATCCCCATTGATATGGCTTTGGCGAATCGTTTCCTTATCTTGATCCTGTTTTTATTTGAGGCGGATGTACTTTGATCTGGTGGGAGTGTTTCGACCCTTTTGTCCAGTCGCCGGCGTTTGGCCTTTTCAAATATGGCCATCTCGCGCTCCCGATCAGCTTTACTTTTTAGACGAATCTCATCTAGAAAAGTGTCGATCATTTCGTCTGACGGCCACACGAATTCCGGCTCAGGCTCTGCCCCCAGTTTCTCAGTGCAAGGAGTTTTTTCATCGTCCGTAAATGAGTGGGAGATCACATGACAAGTTGCCCCCGGTGCGTCCGTTTTCTTTGGAGTGTGCGGCTGTGGTGGGTTTACTTTCCACTTTTCAGACAGCGCGAACTTTCCTTGTAGGTACTGATCCTCGATCCACCCCTTAAAGACGAAACAATCCTCGATTGGATGGCTTACCGTTTGGTGGTAAGGGCAATAATTGGGATCGTTGACATCGCCTGGTTGCAACGGACGCTTTGGACTCGGCAAATTGATGAGTCTGTTGCGCACTGCCAGCTCGAAGAGTCTTCTCGTTTTGTCCTGAGGAAACGAGTAAGGACGTCCCAGTCTCTCCTCGAGGGATGGGCGTGGACGCACGTTGCTTTGGCGAACAACCGGATTTAAGTGGCTCGGCCGTTGTTGAGTATTGGCGACGACGGTTGCTTTCCCTTTGTCCTTTTCATTCCAAGGCTCTGTCTTTGAAGGAGATGGTCTGTGACTCATCTGATCCATTTGGGCCAACTTATCAATTAAAGCCTGGAACGTGGTCGGTTTGAAGAACATCATGAACTGTGAGATGGTCGCTTGCGGCTTTAGGGTACCCACAAACATGCCTACTGCAGGAGCCTCTTCTATGCGTTGTTCGCATTTCAACCATAGGTTCCGCCATCGTGTTGCGTATTGGACCCACGTTTCACCCGGCCTTATCCTGGCATTAATCAGTGCTGTTATTGGGGTGCGTTCACTAGCGCTCGCGAATCTTTGTGTAAACAGCAGCTCCATCTCCGCAAATGTTTTAACAGAGTCGTTAGGTAGCTCCGAATACCATTCAAAGGCTATTTCTGTTAAGCTGCCGACGAATTGGCGAAGCAACAGTTTGTCATCTCCTCCAGTATTGCCGCATAAGGCCCTGAATTGAGCGATATGCTGATGCGGATTCCCTGTCCCTTTATATACGTGAAATTTAGGGATCGTATATCCCGGCGGGTAACTGATTTGGTCATACCAGCTCGGATAGGGCCGTCCGGTTCTAACAATTTGCTCAGCCGCTTCACTTGCTTGATGAGCTCGTATTTGCTGAACTATATAGTCATCCAGCGCAGCCTTGGAAATGGTTTCATCTTTGGCTGCTGAAAGAGTCGGAGGCGGATTAGATGTCTCTCCTCTATCGTCTTCAGTAATGATCGGAGGGTCTTCAACTGGAGAGTCCGACTGTAGCATCATCCCTACCATATCTTGGAAGAGGAGCGCCATTTGCTTTATGTTAGCCGCTTGCTTTGCGGCTTCTCTGTCCTTCTTTTCGAGAACTCTGCGTAGGAAGTCAGCGTCAGTTTCTTGTTCGTGCCGCTGTCCTGATGATGCCTCCGAGCTTTCTTTTGGCCCGGTAAGTGCGGCCATCGCAGTCATCATCTCCTGAAGCTTCTGTCGTTGCTCTTGGGCTTTGGTCACGGATCGGGTGAGCGGTCGGTGACCCGTCGATGCACGGCTTTCCTCCTTTCCAGAAGCCATATAAACAGTGTGCACCACCGTGCTCCCAGACTTGGGGCGTTTGGGCTTAGCGTCTTTATGGTCTGCCATGTTTACAGGGGCTTTTTGCGGCCTCCTTTCCTTTTGAGTGATTGACGTTGAGGGAGCCATTGTAGTGGGCACCCAGCCAGCTGTCACTTTTTGTGACTTTGAGCAGTCCTTCTCCTGCTGAACCTTCATCCTTTTCGGTCGGCGGAGATAGTCTTGATCGATCACTGACTCTTGGACATGTCGCCAAACTTTGTAAATTTCAGAGGATAGCCGTTGAGGAGGTTGCTCCGGCTTCTTCTCTGTAGCATTCTTCACAAGTGAAGAAGATCTCTTCAGCACTGCAGTAGGAGAGTTTCTGCGCACCATGTTCAGCAGCTCAAAGCTGTTCCCGGTTGGAACAGCAACATCGATCCCCACCGTTGGAGCTGGTGGAGTAAATCCAGAGGGGGAGTTGCCCCCAGCCTTCCTTACTCGGCGCCAGTGGCGACGTCGAGCGTGTCGTGCGGATGAAGTTGTTTCGGCCGTAGGGGCAACTTCGTCATGCCCCCTGCTTTGAGGAGAGACCGTTATTGGTGTTAGCTTGTCGAAGACTGACACCCGTTGAGAAGCAATGTCTAATCTGTCAAAGACAGACCTCTGGGCAGGAGAAGCAGCTTTGAGGACCTCGCCTGGAGCAGCAACCGGAATGGCCAGCCTTGTAAAAACTGACTTCTTGGAAGGAGGAGCCTTTCCAATGATTTCGTCCGCTTGAGCCGGGATGGCTATCCGCTTTGGGATGGCAGCTTCGGGTATCACGGACTCGTAGAGTTCTGGCCCAGTCTGTTGGAAACTGAGGTATTGAAGTTGGGCGACCCGTTGAGAGGGGCCGCTGCAGTAGCAAGCCGATCAGAGACCAACTTCTTTGGAGCTTCTCGCCACGTCATTGGGGCATTGAAGCTCATTGGTGGGAGCATGGTCCCGAAGAATAGTCCAGTGGTGGCTTGAATTACCTGCTCCACTGGCATCTTAAAAAGGGAGGCCGCTTGGGGCCCATAAGTCACTCCTCCAGTAAGGACGGAGCGAGAGTTGCAGTTGAAGGTAGTGCAGTTTGAAGCCATTGATCTTCTGTTTTCTGCACGGAGCAAGACACCAAATCTTAGTACCTCGAATCCACAGGCAACCACAGCAAACCGCGATTCATTCGCGAACACGACACACGAAGTGTGGAGTGGAAAGAGGAAAAGGTCCCACCGGGCGTGCCAGAATCTGTTCCCCTCCGAACGGCGGCCGAGACATGGGCTGTCTCGCCTGAGGTTCGGGGCAGATGCTAATTGGTGCTATCCGTCTACCTCTCCGAAGATGTCAAGTTGATTTATGGCACCATGTATCGAAGGTTAGACGGATGCGTCCGATGTAGCAGACTTCGTCAGATTCCCCCTCGCTTGAGGGGTTTTTGATTGTGGGGACGCTCTTCCCTACAGGCGCAAGCCCCTGCAGTTAATTACGCTACCGCATTGCGGTAACAACTTTCTCCTTCTCCAGATGGTCACTTCGTGTCGTGGGTGTTTGTTTTGTTTGTGGTTGCCCGTGGATTGTATACGGAGACTGAGTAATGCCGTCGCCCGTAGGACGTGGATTAGTCCAAATCCGTATTTACTTAGATTTGGGTTTGGTGTTTTGGTTTGAGGATACGTTAGCCATATTTGAGGCTAAGATCAATTCAAACGTTTGTTAAGTATATGTTAGTCCAATTTGAGACTAAGATCAACTTAACGGGATCGTTTAGATCCGACAAAAGAGCGTTTGGAGGCTCGATTGTTCCAGTTTAGGGACATGATGGTCCATTAAATGTATGGCCGTCGGGACCCATCACCTCTCTGACGACGTTGAAGGATTACAACGACAAATGTCAGAGGAGTTCAGAGATGTACCCTTGAGCCAGAGTTGATTAGGGGGTTTATAGTCCGATTTGGGACTAGAGTCTGTTTGAAAGTTTAAGGATACGTTAGCCATTTTTGAGGCTAAGATCAACTTAAACGGTTGTTAAGGATACGTTAGTCCAGTTTGGGACTAAGATCGACTTAACGGGATCGTTTAGATCCGACAAAAGAGCAATTGGCTCTATTGTTCCAGTTTAGGGACATAGGGGTCCATCGCCAGTTTAGGGACATGGTGGTCCAATACCAGTTTAGGGACATGGTGGTCCATTGGTAGTTTAAGGACGCATAAGTCCATGGGTTTAATGACCCCACAGTCCATATGGGTGTGTTTAAGGACGCATTAGTCCGTTAGTTTAAGGACGCATAAGTCCGCGGGTTTAAGGACCCCACAGTCCGTATCTTGGTTTAAGGACGCATAAGTCCATGAGTTTAAGGACCCCACAGTCCATGTTGATGTGTGGTTGTCGGGACCCGTTACCTCTCTGAAGACGTTGAAGGATTACAACGACAAATATCAGAGGAGTTCAGAGATGTACCCTTGAACCAATGAGTCGGTTGAAAGAGCAGATGTGCTCAGTTCAATATGATTTGAGGACTTACGGCCAGTTTGGGCTAAGTCCAATTATGTTTGAAATATTGGCCCTCTGTTGGTCCATTGAAGGAGAGGCTTTGCCTCTAAAACTTAGCCAATTGGGCTGAAGCTAGTGTTAAACACTAGAAACCAACAGTGTTGAACACTGGGAATAAGATAGCAAGTTAGTGTTAAACACTAAAAGATAATCAGTGTTAAACACTGGGAACAGTGTTTTCAAATTAGTGTTAAACACTAAGCAAATCAGTGTTAAACACTGCAAATAGAGTTTTCGAAATTAGTGTTAAACACTAAGAAAATCAGTGTTAATCACTGAGGACAAAGTCTTCGGATTAGTGTTAAACACTAAGGGGAGAGGGGTCACGTGTGGACACGTGAGAGCGCCCTGATTTCCCTTATCTTATTCTGCAGATCAGTGTTTTAACTCTTTTAATTCTGACGGCCATCACGTGTGAGCACGTGATGGAGGCCCCCGCTCTGGTATGTTGGAATGCTCATTAGGGGTCACGTGGTGACACGTGAGGGCGCCCTAAATGCGGAGCCACATCTCCTTTGTTTTATCCTCAAATCTGTGAATAAGTGTTAAACACTTTTCCTTTTTATTTCGAGCATCACGTGTTGACACGTGATGGGGATTTATGCGCTGACTGTTAGAACGTTTGCTAAGGGGTCACGTGGTAAACACGTGAGAGCGCCCAAAGCCTTCATTTCCATTGATCTTTCTTTCTGCGTTTTGAGAGTCACGTAGGAGCACGTGATGGCATCAAAAAGTGGGGCCAGATCCCATTTATTTTGTTCTGCAAACAAGTGTTAAACACTTTTAATTTTCATAGCCATCACGTGTAGGCACGTGATGTATAATCATGCCCTGATTTATTAGAACACTTATTAGGGGTCACGTGCTAACACATGAGAGCGCCCAGAATTGTTTCTGCCTTTGCTTTTGCTCCATATATAATGAGGGTCACGTGGGAACACGTGAGACATTGCCTCAAATCTTTCCTCTTCTCATTTTTGGGGCATCTGTTCAGGGGTCACGTGGGGCACGTGACCTTAGTCTTTTTCATGCACAGAGATCTTTTAAGTCTCTTTATCTTTAAGAATTAAATTCTTATTTAGGGTAAAACCCTAATTTTGATTCTGGAGGAATTAAATTCCTATTTTGAAAGAATTAAATTCTTATTTAGGGTAAAACCCTAGTTTTGTTTTAGGAGAATTAAATTCTCAGAACTCAATTCCCCTTCTAAGTTTAGGATCTGCATGGCAGGATCTCGACCTGATGAGAATTAAATTCTCAACTTATGGGGAGATGTGCTCTGTGCAGATCTTCAACCAGAAGAAGAACTAAGTTCTTTTCTTTAAATAAGAGTTAAACTCTTTTGAGAATTAAATTCTCTTTTGAAGCCTCTTTTTTCTTACCTAGGGTTTTTCTTTTGCAGAGAATTAAATTCTCCTCTCTTTGTTTCTTCTTCTCTTGAGAATTAAATTCTCCTCCCTCTGTTTTTCTCTCCAAAAAAGTAGATCCCCCTTCTCTTCTCTTGGCTCCTATTTATAGGAGGAGGAAGAGAATAAATTTGTTTAGCAAATCTCTCATTGAGAGATTTGATTTGTATGTTGAGAGATTTGATTTGCATTTATCATTAATCTGGGCCTTTAGATCATTCAGTGAATTTTATTCACCGTGGATTTTAAATCCAAAAGATATTCTACTTGTTATCCTGGTGAGATTTTCAGGGAAATCTTTCCTTGTCCAAGGTTTTTCCATAAATTGGTGATTTTTAATCACCCTTAAATTTTTAATCCAACGGTTCCCCATGACCCTTTTCCATTTGGAAAGATTCAGAAACTTTTAGAATTTAATTCTATTAAATTATAATGCTTTTAAAGCCAGTCATGTGCTGGCACGTGACCTTTGGTCACGTGTGAGCACGTGACCCCCAATTGGGTTCCTTTCTCAGCCGCTTATTTATGTTTCAGTTTTAACCATCACGTGTCAACACGTGACCATTGGTCACGTGTAAGCACGTGATACCTCGTTGAGGTATTCTCTGACTTTTAGAATTAAATTCTATTCATTATTTTAGAGGCTTTAAAAGCCCATCACGTGTCTGCACGTGACCCATGGTCACGTGTGAGCACGTGATGCCCCATTGGGGTCTTTTCTGAGTTTTTATTGTATCTTTTAACTGCTCCAGCGGGTTCTTAAAAGCCCATCACGTGTGGACACGTAATTCCTCATAACTTTTGATCCCGGATGAATTACGAGGCCCATAATATATCAAATCGAAGGGCTTTTCGAGCCGCTTTCAATACCATCAGAATTTATCTGTTTCTCATTCGGGAGTTTATCAAAAAACAGCCCGGAAGATACTGGTTCCCATTTTCTTAAGCGTATCGCCGCCATTTGATACCTTGGGCTCTTTTGCGCAGAAATTTTTGGCGGGAACACTCCCGAAATGATAAGGGGAAGGGAAAAGCGATCGTTGTCGCTAATGCTCAACAACAACCGAGCGACCCGAAACCGGTTGTTCGTCAAAATAATACGCGTCCATACGTGGCCCTTGAGGAGAGGCCATGACGTTCTTACTCCTTTCCCCGAGATAATACAAGAAGGTTATTCGAGCTGGCGTTGCGCAACCGACTCATAAACCTGCCAGATCCAAAACGTCTGTCGCAACCAAGTGATGTCAATGAGCCCAACTACTGTCCTTATCATCGAGTACTGGGCCATCCGATCGAACATTGCTACGTTTTCAAAAATTGGCTTGAAAACCAGTTCCGACAGTGCAAATTCGCGTTATCTGACAAATGGAAGGTGAATCCCCCGTAGCCCCACACATCTAAGGGGACGAATACGCCGGGGGCAACATGCTCCGTCATTGAAGAAGCTCCTTGGAAAGTTGTATTATCAACCAAGACAAAGAGGATGCTAAACGATCTTCAGACATGCCCAGCGATCAAGTGGAAGAATCTGTTGGAGCCGCAGATCATTGAAAGGATGTTGAAGCCTCGTCCAACTCAAAAGATCGATGTAGGTGTCCCAAGCATTCATAACCAGCAGTCGAAATCTTCAAAGAAGAAGAAAAAGAAGTCAAAGAAGCCCGTGAAGCCTGGCGACAAGCGTACGGACTTGCAAAAACAAATTGACGCGCTGGAGGAATACAACCAGAAGGCACAGACTCCCATTACATTCCAAGAATTCCTCAATCACGTCTTTCAAGAGGAAGATGAGGGAGAAAGTTCATCTGATGATTCTGAAGAATGCGTGGCGAGCTGTCATGTGATTTCCCACTCGTTCATGGACGATGAGGAGACCCCTTGTACTGAAACGCCGGGGGCAGATCCTAAACCAAAAATTCTGGGGTCATCGGATGAAGTAATTGACGCATTCCTCAATGAAGCTCTCTTAAAAAGTAAAGCTGATCGGGAACGCGAGACGGTCATATTTGAAAGGGCCAAACGCCAATGACTTGATGAAAGAGCTGAGACGATCCTGCTGGAGCAAAATGCCTCCAACATCGACAAAAGCCAATTCAAGATGAGGAAGAGGTTTGCTAAAGCCGTGTCAATGGGTATGAAGCTACCATCCTCCGAAGGAAAAATTACTGGTGAAATAGAAATGCACCCCTCCTATTGCTTATATCATCAGAAGGTTTCGCACCCCACTCAAGAGTGCAAAGCTTTCGATAAATGGTGGCAAGGATACGTTGCTCATAGACAACGCTTCAGGCAGGAAAAGCGCAAAACTCGTCGGGAGCGAAGAAATACGACCGAAGGGCTTAAAAGAACTACTGGCGATTGTTGCATGGTTAACACCGGCAGGTCACAAGTGCCTACATTCGGGAGCGATTCTGATGAAGAGCTGGAACTTGCCCCTCTCTTTAAAGAGTCCACTTCGGGAAAAGAAGAAGAGCCAAAGGTTTGCGAAAATATTCGGCTGCGGAATCGGACGCTGCCCGAAAAGAATCTAGGACCCCAAACAAAAAAGATAAAGGGAAAGAAAAGGTCTCTGAGGACATCGCCCTAGATGACCAAGTCATGGAAGAGCTAGCTGCCAAAGACCCATCGAAGAAAAATAAGGTGGATTACAACGTCTTAGCGCATCTGAGGAAACTACCATCGCAGCTCAGCATTCTTGACGCCCTTTTACTATCAAAGGAGGCGAGAGATTCGTTAATTAAGGCACTACAGGACCCGGAGCAGTTCCAAGCTTTCCTGGCCGAAGAAAAAATGAAGGATGAATTGGAGGACGTGCGCACGGCAGATGTCACTTTTGGCGATGAAGACCTTTTCCTTGGGACGTGCGAACACAATCGCCCCCTCTATGTCTCAGGATACTGCCATGATATAAAGATAGGCAAAATCCTGATCGACAATGGATTCTCCGTTAACCTTCTCAATGTGCGGGTGTTAAAAGAAATCTGCATGAGCGTCAAACACCTTGCTCGGGACAAGATCACCATCTCCGGGTTCGACTCCCAATCATCAAAGACTCTTGGATCTGTGATACTGACGCTACGCTTCGGACTTCTCGTCACGGATATTAAATTTCACGTCATAGACGCCAAGACATGCTACAATGCCCTGCTCGGCCGACCATGGTTACACGAGTACAAAATCATCCCTTCTACACAGCATCGGTGTATGAAATATTTTAGGGATGGTCTCGAGTATACCGTAACGGGAGAACTGAATCCGTTTTCCGTGAATGAAGTTCGCAAATATGAAGATGCCAAATACTTCTTGCCGAATTTTGAAGACACGGAAATGTGTCGCAAGCCGGAGAATAAAACTAATGCTACCATCCCTATCTTCGGCAGTGATACCGAGGAGGAAGAGGAGACAGTTTATTCGGGTCCTCCCCAATACACCAAGCCGGGACCATCCGCTCCTACGTTGATCTTTGGTGGTGATTCGGAGGATGAGGTCCATGCTGTATTCTCTGCTCGACCTTCAATACGAGCTTCCGCTGACGAAGAGCAAAGTCTACAAGTCGCCATGGTGCCGCTTAAACATTATAAAGAACTGAATGCGCTCGACACCGACAGCGTAGAAGAGCTGCAGACGTTCTATGTCCCGCCCAGGCGAGAAGGCGAGGAGGCAATTCTATTCTACCGCTCTGAAGAAAACAAAGTGGAGAAAGAAATCTGGCACGGGGTAGATCCTACGCTGGACAGACTTCAACCCATCCGTCTACCCAGATATTATACAGAAGGCTTGAAGAAGCTGTTGAAGCGCCAAGGAATACCCTTCAAACAGACCGTTAGAAAGGCCAAATTCTATGACAGAGTCTGGAACGTCCCCGGAACTCAGCATAAGCTGCCTAGTGGCAGGATGGAGACGATCGGGCTCGGATACATTCGCTCCAAGAAACGAGAGCTGCTCCGCGACTGTTACGTCGTACACGACTTCAATGAAGAAGCAGATGCGCAACAGGAGGACACTAATCCTGAACCAGTAAAAGTTCCTAATGCAAGAGTGCCCAATCTGTCGTTTGAAGAACAAATGGACAGGCTTATAAGGGAAGCTGGTCAAAAAATCCGAGATGATCACAACCGCGAGATAGCCATCTACTAGAAAGCCAAAACGCAACGCCTTCTTCAACAGGCCGTCAAAAATGAAAGTGCCGCCCCCTGCCAACCTGTTATAAAAAAGGCTCGACGCAGAAGCAGAAACAAGCCGAAAGGCCAAAAAGGCGCTCAACAGCAACAAAGCGGGGCTAAGAAGCCACGCAAGCGGGAGTCGAGCGTTATTGATCTGTCCCTCATGAAGAAAATGGGTCGAGCGTACTCGTTTCCTCGGGACAAGACGAAGAAGATACTTGAGCTTGCTCTAAAAAATCAGATGCTTACACTGCCGGAGTCCAAGCACCCCGAACAAGCAGGCGAAGTCTCTGACTTAAACTATTGCTCTTACCATCGAGTAATAGGGCATCCTCTTGAAGATTGCTTCACCTTCAAGAATTGGGTTGAAAATCAGTATCAGCTTGGCAAATTCGCTCTGTCTGACAACTGGAGGGTAGCGCCGCCACAGAAGCACGAACCCAAAGCCGCAAGAACAGAACCAACTCTACATTGGGATTGGAGGCGGATTCGCACTTATCACATGATAACAATATTAAAAGAAGGGCCCGAGAACATGGACAACCTTCCCTGGTGCTTCGAAAACAGCAATGATGAGGTGATCTCAGAATTTCCCCCAGTTCCGAAAGAGCTGGAGGATGGAATACATACCACTGCAGATAACCTCAAGAAAATTGAGTTGGGGACGGCAAGTGACCCACGGCCGACGTTCGTCAGTGAGCTGTTGTCTGAAGAAAGGGTGGCTGCGTTAAAAGACGTCCTTGTACAGCACAAAGATTGCTTCGCATGGAACTATTCCGAGATGCCAGGACTAGATCCAGAAATCGCTATGCACAAATTGGCGATCTCCCCGGACGTCAAGCCGGTCAAACAGGCACCAAGAAGAATGTGGCTTGAGCTTGAGATGAGTATCAATGCCGAGGTCAAGAAGCTGATCGACTCTGGCTTCATCCAGGAAGTTCAATACCCTGAATGGATCGCCAACATCGTCCCGGTGATGAAGAAAAATGGGACAGTGCGCATATGCGTAGACTTCCGGGGTCTCAATAAAGCTTGCCCGAAAGACGATTTCCTAATGCCAGTCACCGAACTGATGATAGACAACACATCCACTTATGAGGTTTTCTTCTTTATGGACGGCTCGTCAGGGTATAATCAGATAAAGATGCATCCCGAAGACCAAAAGCATACCGCTTTCAGGACTCCTCTACGGATATTTTGTTACAAGGTGATGCCCTTCGGTCTGAAGAACGCCGGTGCCACCTATCAGAGGGCCATGACGAAGATCTTCGATGACCTTATATATGAAATCGTCGAATGTTATATTGACGACCTAGTGATTAAGAGCAAATCGTATGAGGAACATCTCGAGCACCTAAAAACGGTATTTCAACGCCTTCGGCAAGATAACTTGAAGATGAACCCTCTCAAATGTGCATTTGGAGTTTCTTCGGGCAAATTCCTGGGATTCATCGTCCGACACCGAGGTATTGAAATAGATCCGTCAAAGATCAAGACAATCATGGAAATGCCTCCGCCAAGGACTCTTAAGCAGCTGCGATCTCTCCAAGGGAAGCTCGCATATATACGGCGATTTCTAGCCAACCTTTCGGGCAAGTGTCGTCCTTACAGTCACCTGATGAAGAAGGGAACCCCGTTCGTCTGGGATCAAAAATGCCAGGGCGCACTGGACGAGATTAAACAGTACCTGCAGAACCCGCCAGTGTTGGCTGCTCCGGTTAAAGGAGAGCCTCTTACACAACCGCCCTCGAAGGTTCTTTAGGCGCATTATGGGCGCAAGAGAATGATCAAGGGAAAGAGAGAGCTCTTTATTACTTAAGTCGAGTTCTACTGGGGGCAGAAAGCAACTACTCCCCCATTGAAAAACACTGCCTGGCGTTGATCTTCGCGATAACAAAGCTCAGGCACTATGCATTGGCACATGAGGTCCGTCTCATTTCGAAGGTCGACCCTCTTAAATATTTGATGTCGAAGACCATATTGACGGGACGACTCGCTAAATGGGCCCTGCTCTTGATAGAATTCTCGATAACATATCAACCTCTCAAGGTAGTCAAAGGCCAGGCCATCGCCGACTTCCTCGCTGAGCATCCGATACCCGCCGATTCTCCTTTGAATTGTGATCTTCCAGACGAACATGCGTTTGATGCGATCGACGGTAGTGATACCCGATAGGAGCTTTATTTTGACGGAGCATCTTCCATGAAAAAGCGCAAACAAAGTACCCCTATAGTCAAATCGGGAGTAGGCCTCATCTTCGTAACTCCACAAGGAGGGATTATGTGCTTCGCCTTCTCCTTAACAGAGCCGAAGACGAATAACGAAGCCGAATATGAAGCCTTGATTGCAGGTCTCGAGATCACCATCGACATGGGAATTGAAAACCTCCTCATATACGGAGATTCTCAACTGGTCGTTAGTCAAGTAAACGGCGACTACCAAACGTGCAAGCCAGAGCTGGTGAAGTACGGCGAAAAGGTGCAACAACTGTTGACCCAAATTCCCTCCTATACTTTGGAAAGCATACCGCGCGCGGAAAACAGCAAAGCAGATGCGTTGTCCAAACTTGCTAAAGAACTGGCTGACGAAAACCTCGATGACGTTAGAATCGTGGTACAAAGCCGTCAGGTGCTTGCCTCAGCGGAAATATCTCCGGAATCACCCGAAGAAAAAGGAACGACTGAGCAGACGACCTTGCAAATAAAAGACCGAGAAAAGGCTGAGGATTGGAGGGAAGTCTTCATAGACTACTTTAAGTCCCACCGAATGCCCGAAGAAGCGTCCACAAGACATCAGCTCATGAAACGAGCTCTGTCTTTCGCCTTCGTCAATGATACTCTGTACAAGAGGTCATTCGATTCTCTGTGGCTGAGATGTCTGGGACCTGGCGAAGCAGAAAGAGTCGTTTAGGAAGTTCATGACGGAATCTATGGTTCTCACCAAGCGGGCCCGAAGATGAAGTTGAAGATCAAACGGATGGGTTACTACTAGCCCATGATGATTCAGGATTGCCTCGAATATGCGAAGCAATGCCACTCATGCCAAATCCATGGGGACTTCATCCATCAGCATCCAAATCCACTCCATCCAACAGTGGCTAGCTGGCCATTCGAAATGTGGGGAACTGACATAGTCGGCCCCATCGAACCAGCATCATCCAGGGGACATCGTTTCATCCTGGCGACGACTGACTACTTCTCCAAATGGGCAGAGGCAGTACCGTTGAGGGAAGTGAAGACGGAAAATATCCTCCACTTCTTCAAGACGCACGTCATATATCGGTTTGGAACGTCAAGACGGATCATCTCCGATAACGGACCAGCTTACAGAAGCCACAAGATCAGTCGCTTCGCACAGCAGCATAATATAGACTGGAGATATTCTTCAGTTTACAATCCACGAGCTAATGGTCTAGCCGAGGCCTTCAACAAGACCCTGAAGAAGATCATGAAAAAGACGGTGTCCCGAAATAAGAGAGACTGGCACGAGAGACTGCAAGAAGCTCTCTGGGCGTATCGAACCACGTTCAAGACGGCCACGAACACAACGCCATACGCGTTGGTATTCGGGACGGAAGTAGTACTCCCTCTCGAGATAGAGTTACCCTCTCTGCGAGTGGCAGTCCACTACGAGTTGACGAACAAAGAAAATACTAACCTTCGGCTTGAGGAGCTTGATGCCCTTGAAGAAACACGGCTCATAGCGCAACAAAATCTGGAAGCTTATAAAGCAAAGATGACGCGCTCATATGAAAGATTGACCCGACCAAGGACATTTCGCCAAGGCGAACTCGTGCTAGTGGCCAAAAGGCCTATGATCCCCAATCGCGCCAAGCGGGAAAAATTTGAGCCAAACTACGAAGGCCCGTACATCATAGATAAAGTTTATCAGGGTGGGGCCTATCTACTCATGGACATGCACGGTGAAAGGCCTTTCAGGCCAATAAACGGCCGCTTCCTAAAGAAATACTACGCTTAATGAGCCACAGCCTAGGTCAATGATAGATGACGACGACTATGTCCGCTCGCTATCTTCCTAAGCTTAAGCTTTATAAGCAATAGCCAGCCTTCTCCATGTCGGACCGAAACGTTCTTAAACTAATAGCGGACCGAAACGTCCTTAAAACTACTACCGCAGCATCCTTAGGCTGACGAGATAAAAAAAAAGAGAAAAAGAAAATAAAAAAATAATGATAATAAAAACGGTATGTCCATAAGCGAAAAGGGCACGGATGAAAACCCGAAAGGGCTCCGTGAGTAAAAATAGCAGGGCTACCGGCGAGTGTTCGTGAAAACCCGAAAGGGCGCGACCTCGTAAAAAAAAGGTAAATAAAAATAAAAAGAATAAAAATAAAACGGTATGTCCATAAGCAAAATGGGCATGGATGAAAACCCGAAAGGGCTCCGTGAGTAAAAACAGCAGGACTACCGGCGAGTGTTTGTGAAAACCCGAAAGGGCGCGACCTCGTAAAAAAAAAGTAAATAAAATAAAAAGAATAAAAAAAACGGTATGTCCATAAGCAAAATGGGTATGGATGAAAACCCGAAAGGGTTCCGTGAGTAAAAACAGCGGGACTACCGGCGAGTGTTTGTGAAAACCCGAAAGGGCGCAACCTCGTTCAAAGACACTTATAGGGTCCTCTCGACCTTGTAAAGAGAAATCACCCGCGTGAGATCCTTACGACTCACAAGGGAGCAGCACACTTAGGGATCTCTACGATTCCTAAGGAGAAAATACACTTGCGAGATCCTCACGACTCGTAAGGAGAACTCTCTTATGAGACCCTCACGGCTCATAAGATTTGAAAGTCTTAAGTTATAGAGACCTAAACCTGTGCTTAAGCAATCCCCACAACTTCTGATATTGCCCTACAAGTGGCTCAATACTGGCCCTTGTATACAATCCACGGGCGCGAATAAACATTTCCCTAATCAAGTCCCATCTGAGGCTGGGGATATGTTCGCATGACGAACAACCCTTATAAGTCCTCTCGACTTACAAGGAGAAAATCCTCTTGTAGGATCCTTACGACTTACAGAGGAACAAACACTTAGGAATCCTCATGATTCCTAAGAAGAAAATACACCTTCAAAATCCTCACGACTTGTAGGGAGAAATACCTTTGTGAGACCCTTACGGCTCATGAAGTCAAAAGCCTTAGTCGACAGGACCTTAACCCTGCTCGCTAAGCCACCCTTGTTCGACATCGATAGAGGCAGATGATGATTCGCTCCTGGCAATATCCCAGTTGTAGCGGTGCTGATGCCGAAATTGGTGTTTAATTTCAGGTTTACGGCAAAAAGCCAGTAGGCCGCACATGCATATGAAATAGCCGAAATGATGGGGCAACTTGCAATAAAAAGCAGCAAGTAAAAATGTATGCATACAAAATAGCCGAAATGATGGGACAGCTCGCAATAAAAAGCAGCGAGTAAAAACAAAATAAAGAGCCGAAATGATTGGGCACCGCGAAAAATAGCCGAAATGATTGGGCAATCGCGACCTTCGCGATATAAAAGCTGAAATGATAGACCATCGCGGAAATAAAACAAAAAAGAAATTATAAAACTTTGGCCCTACAGTTGAGATCACATCGATCCCTATATACAATCCAAGGGCGCAAACGAGGAGGGAACCATACTTTCCCAACAGGCTCCGCCAGAAAACGAAGCCAGATCTCGACGATTCATCCCAACTCCGAAGAAACCAGTGTCTTCGGCAAACCCCTCAACTCAGGGAAACAAACAATCCTTGACGAGAGCCTTTTGATCCGCGTCGACTCGCAGAGCAACCAGTGCCTCCGTGGGAAATTCTCGACTCATTTCAACACCAGGGAAACAAATAATCCTTGGCGCTAGGGAAACAAATAATCCTTACCAAATACCTCAACTCAAGGAAACAAACAATCCTTGACGAGAGCCTCCTGAGCCGCGTTGACTCGCAGAGCAACCAGTGCCTCCGTGGGAAATTCTCGACTCGTTTCAACACCAGGGAAACAAATAATCCTTGGCGCTAGGGAAACAAATAATCCTTAGCAAATACCTCAACTCAAGGAAACAAACAATCCTTGACGAGAGCCTCCTGAGCCGCGTCGACTCGCAGAGCAACCAGTGCCTCCGTGGGAAATTCTCGACTCGTTTCAACACCAGGGAAACAAATAATCCTTGGCGCTAGGGAAACAAATAATCCTTAGCAAATGCCTCGACTCAGGGAAACAAACAATCCTTGACAAGAGCCTCCTGATCCGCGTCGACTCGCAGAGCAACCAGCGCCTCCGTGGGAAATTCTCGACCCGTTTCAACACCAGGGAAACAAATAATCCTTGGCGCTAGGGAAATAAATAATTCTTAGCAAATACCTCGACTCAGGGAAACAAACAATCCTTGACAAGAGCCTCCTGATCCGCGTCGACTCGCAGAGCAACCAGTGCCTCCGTGGGAAATTCTCGACTCGTTTCAACACCAGGGAAACAAATAATCCTTGGCGCTAGGGAAACAAACAATCCTTATCAAATACCTCAACTCAGGGAAACAAACAATACTTGACGAGAGCCTCCTGATTCGCGTCGGCTCGCAGAGAAATCAGTGTCTCCGCGGGAAAATTCCCGATTCGTCTCAACTTGCAAGATGAAGCCTCAGGCGGCGGGGACTAAAAAACTTGCTTCCTGAACAATGGGACCCTGCAAGTCGATCTAAAACGGTCTCTTACATACTATTCACGTGTCTCACTTTCCAAAGTTGAGTTTAGACAAGGAGGGAAACAACCGCTTACGGGTCCTCTCGACTCGTAAGAGGGAAAAATTCTCTTATAGGATCCTTACGACTTACAAGAGAAAACACACTTAGGAATTCTCACGATTCCTAAGGAGAAAACCTACCTACGAGATCCTCTCGATCCGTAGAGAGAAAAGTCTCTATGAGACCCTCACGGCTCATAGAGTTGAAAAGTTTTAGGCGGCAGATCTGAACCTGCAGCTTAAGCCATCGCTATCTCATGAAGAAATCAAGATGCTTACTCTATTATATGCTAATTGTGACAGCATGCTGATAGTAAGAAAGGAAAAAGCAAAGAGATAGTACAAGACATTGCGAAGAAAAATGTGTATCTTTATTGAATATAATCAAGTACAACATGAAGCGTACAAAGTATTGAAGAATGGCTACATATTATTGAAAAAAGAAAAAAATTCTATAAGTATCTAGATACAAGGAGAGTTACTGAGAAGGAAGCGTCTTGCATAGCTCTAACAATTGTTCGCGCACTTCCTTCCCCACTTTCTCCTGATCGGCCACCACTGCCAGCTCCGCCTCCACTTGGGCCCGTTGCTGCAAGACAGATGCAAGCTGATCCCTGACGGCCTGATGAGCAGCTTCGCTGCCTGGGATATCACGCTCGGCTACATCAAGCTTTCGCTTCAAGTTTAGCCCATGGGAGATGCGCTCTAGGAGACCCTCAAAGATAGCCTTTACTTGGGCAGCATTCGCCTCAACCTCAGCACGCAGACGGGCCGTCTCGCTCGAGGTCTCTTGGCATTCCCGTAGCTTTAAAGCTGCTTCTTGTTCCAAGTGGCGGACGTAAGAAGCGCTTTCCTTGATCCATGCTGCTCTTTCATTGCTCGCGGCTAAAGTCTCGGAGGAGAGACGCATCGACTCCAGCTGATGAAGGCGAGCCTCAATCTCCCGACAGTGATTAACCCAAGAGGCGACAATGCCCTCGTCATGGAAGTTGGCAAATATCACCAACATCGGGTTAACCGTCGTAGCGAAGTCCGCAGCAGATGTAGGAGTCTCGACGTCGAGTTCCTCGATGTAGTTGCTCAACATGCGCAGACTATTCGCCGCACCTTTTGAGGACGGACGTCTCTGGGAAGGGCCGGCCGGCATTGTAATATGAGACTCAAAAGGCGCCAAGACCGGAACGACAGTTGAAAAGACAAAATGCGATTAGATGATGATTCAATAGATATGGAAAAAGTCATTGATAAGATAGTTTACTATACCGGTTGAAGCAAGTGGCAAGGCCGGAAGGGCCGGTGGCGTGACCGATCTATCTTTTCCCCCTTCGATTTGTAACACTGCAGTCAGGACAAGAGAGAGTTAGAAATAATTCTATCACCGAAAAAGAAAGGTATCAGTCGGGGACTATACTCACCGGCACCGTCAGAGGGAGAAGTGAGTTCAGATGGGAAGGAGAAGTGTGGGAGCAACACCTGATATAGATAATCAAAGAGCACTCCTGAAAAGACACAACAGTATGACTTTAATACACGAATTATACGTCTGAAGAGTGAGATTAATAAGTTGCAAACTTATACCTTCCAACATCTTTGACGGTATGAGAGAGGGCTGAGAGGTGACCACCGCCAAGGCAGTAGTTGAAGGCGCTCCCTCGAGCAATGGGGCATCGGCGCTGGCTACACCTGCGTTACGAACAAATGTGAACTTGTCAGAAAGGATTGTAAGATAAAGAGGACAGTAACTTGGGATTTACCTGGTGAGCTGCCGGCCGAAACAGAGGCGGATCCCTCCTCCATCGACATGAGGTCACCACTCGTGGCCTCATCACCCGACTCAATGGGAACCGTTGTCGTGCTCGCGAGACCTGGAGACGGCGGGGGACCATAGACAGGGAGGGCTATGACCGGAGCATTGCCAGATTCCTGAGAAGGAGCGGTCGGCTCGTCTTCAGGAATCATGGCCACCTCACCCGTTACTCCCTCGGGTTCAGCAGTCATGGTTGCCTCGTCCACCGTCACCACAAGATCATCAGCCTCAGGCACTCCGACCGCTGCTACTTCGGGCTCAACAACAACCACTTGCTCAGGCATAGCGGACATGACCACTTCGTCAGCCACTACCTCGGGCCCAGCAATCCCAGCTATGTCATCCGCCACCGACTCGGGCTTGACCAATGTCTCTCCCCTCAGCCCCTCAGGTTCGACAGTCTCCGCCTCCCCCTCGGTTAGGCTTGGCCCTGCAGGGTAGAACATATAAGAACCGACAGCTTTATGAGTCTTATAACGAAATTCTGAAAGAAGTATTACCTGAGGTAGACTTGTCGTTAGCCTCTCTATTGGCACGGATCGCCTGTCTATGAGCTGTAGACAGGGCGACCGGGGACTCTTCTGACGGAGTGTCGGCTCGAGGAACGGTGCTGGGGCCCGCTCCAATGGCCAAAGCAGCCCTGCATGCCTTTGCTTCACGCCTCGACCGCTTCCTCTCCTCCCGGGCCGTCACGATGGACCTCTTTGACGCTTCCTTTATCGAAGCATCGTCGTCCTCATTTAAAGATACCTCCAGAGCCTTTAAGGCATCTCTCATCGGCTCTTCAAGACGAACCTCCTGCGGTGACCCATAGGAAGCGGGAACATTGGCAGCTGGCAGAACATTTGCGTCGCTTGGCGGGAACGGCATTGAGGTTTCTGCAATAAAAAGGGAGAGATTAGATTGACTATAACACAAGGAGAATAAAAACTTGATGAATCGAAACTTACTGAGGCATAAAGACGCTCTAAGGCGTTCCTTCTCTTGGAAGGTCTTGAGTGAAGCGGCAATGGCTTCCTCATCAGTGATGCCTGTTGGAAGAAAAGAAAGAAAAACGTTAGTCAAAGCCAATGAAGAGGATATGATAGAATAACAAAAATGCGACTAGTAGTTACCTGATTGCGCAAGCCCAGCTAGCCACGCGTCACGCTTTGCCAACCATGCTGAAGTTTCGAGAGCGGCATCCAAGTCTGTATCATCCGGCGGCGGCATGACTAATCCCTCGTTAGTCCCATATTCGATCAGGCCCTCGGCATAGGGAGCATGGGGTTCCTGACCGAACGCGACATCTGCAGCGAAGAACGACTTCTTTTTCTTCTGCCTTCCGACCCTAGGTGCACGTGGGATTGACTTACGCTTAGCAGCCACCTTGGGACGGCGGGTCCCGATGTCCGCACCCACGCCAGACTCCGGCGAGGCTACAACCACTGTCTCCACTGGAGCACAGGGCGCTGGAGGTGCATCTGTGATATCAGGGAGCAACAATCCGCGTGGAGGACTTTGCGCACGCGATGGCCCGGTTCTAACCTCTTTTAGAGGAGCAACTACTGGAGTCCTTGGAACCAAAGGAGCGTTGCGGTCGGTACCTGGAGGCACACCCTTACGATCGACCAGCAATCGCCTTTCCTCCTTTATAACGGCTCCTGTTGCATGATTGTACCAGTCTTTGTACACATTGAGGAGTCGTGGAGCGCAAGCCGGCGCACTGATAAAAAATGAGAGCCTGTATTCAGGCGCATGAAATGATGCAGCGCGTTCTCCATCCCATCTTCAGTGGCAGCGGGTTCCAGCAAGAAGGCTTCCAAGGGGACCCCTTGATCGTAGCCCAGTTGTTTGGCAAAACGATGCGGGTTGTACCTCATAAAAATTGCCACACCGTTCTGCCTAAAAACTAGGAAGCCCGGTCTAATGGAATATAAGTGAAGGGTCTCCCGGGCCGTCAAAACTGAGGCCCCATCCTTAAAGACATCTTGTAGTGGCCGCATCGCAGTGGTAGACGCCTTTCCAATGGTCAATACCTTATCGACAAAGGACATCCCGGCTCCAACGGTGTGAGGGCGAAGGAGTAAACCCCTGGCGTTCCGTGGTGATGGGGTTACAATTGATGCGCCGATCAGCTGTATAATGCGAGGAAAACCGCACTTGTCAAAGAACGAGGGCCTTTTATGCATGTCGAAGACACCCGCCGTGTGTAGCTCGAGCTACGATGCAAAGTAGTGCATCGGGAAGACCACGTGCAGTACCCCGGGCTCATTAGTATCCGCTGCTCGACTGAGGCCATGATATAAGTGTGCCAAGCCGGCGATCCCCACAGCCACCTTTACCCCGATGGCCATCCGGTGGGCTGGGTAAAAGACAGAGGGCCGCATACGGTGAGAGTACATCGGGATCGCAAACCAACTCAGCCACAATCCGAGAAATCCTAAGAAAAAGGCCTCCTCGTCCATTCCGGGGGCCGCAATTTCTGCAAAAGACATAGTCGGGAAGTCCGGAAGAAAAAAACCCTTTTGGTCTATCTCCTTCGCCGGCAGGTTATCCAAACCTAGACCGAAAGGGTCATCCAGGGTAGCAAACTTGGCAGTTTCTGATGAGAGGACGCTTGGGCGAAGGAACCGAGCGATGAAATCCTCAAAATTAACTCCCCGACTCTCATGTTCGATAAAAAGAGACTCATAGATGTTCAACACTTTAATCAAGCTTGGGAATTGGTGTTGAACAACATTCTCTGGTGTGAGCTCCCTTACCACCGGCCTAGCACCAAAGACGTACTCGTCTGTCGGGAGCAACTCCTCATAGTGTTCCCCTGTAACCGGTAAACCGGATACCTCTGTAAACTCTTCCAAAAAGATTGACACTTCCCGATCCATGGCGAGGAAAGTGTGGGTAGGAATGTTCCACTGCTCCAGGAAGGCCTTGAACCACCAGGTCGGGAGCGTGGGATATTGGAACAGAGAGACGTACACTGCGGTGTACAATCCTAACTTTATCAACTGCGACTTCTTCGTCGACAAGATGTACCGGGCCCACGGCAGATAACCGATCGGGTGGCGGGGGATCAGACCAATGTTATATGATTGCCCCCATGGTCGCGCCTCGCCCTGACAGATACGGCGTCCTAAGATATCCAAAACCATAGGACGCTGGACCGGAATCGCATCTATGGCGGGATGAAGAAAGCCTTTCGAGGTCCAATCAACCATCTCCACGGCATACTGCACCGAGGGTGGGGTAGCATAGTGAATCGCCGTGATGGGTTCTGACGGTACGGCACACGTGAAGCTCCGTCGATCCATGATAATCTGGTTATACCATGACCCCCAAAGATAGAGACTCTTATATTCCGGGTCGTAGTCCCTAATCATAGCCAAGACGTCATGATCCAAGGGCGCTTCAGGAAACCCTTCCTCCGAGCGGACGAATGGGAATGAGGTGTCGAGAGACATGATCGTTGCAAGTGAACAAAAATTAGCCGTTAGTGTTGCAATTCCAACGCTTAGCGTTTAAGAAAAAAAATGCATTAATTAATCAATTAAATTAAAAATTAATTAATTAAAATTAATTAATTACACCACACAGTAGTGCAGTGGGTAGGAGACCGAAGGGGGACCCATAAAATCTGGATGACAATACGTCAGTTAATAAGACAACCTCATCATTGGATGAGATTGTCAGTTGGTCCCCAGGAAAACATTTCCACTGATAATAATAATAAAAAATCGCTAGGGACAAGGAGAAAATCTCCTCTTTCAGAGCAAAGCTCTGTCACAGAGTGACACTTGTAAAACTCTGGTCTCAGGGAAATAAGATTCCTTAAGAGAGCCTAGCTCTGTGGTGATAATGAGAAAATTTATTTAAAACTCCTAACGAAATGAAAACATTTTGAAGACTCTTAGAAGTTCTTCATTTTTAGATCAAAAAGATATATTTTTGGATCCATGAGCAAAGCTCTGCTCATGGGTTAAAACCAATGAACAAGATCTCTGTAGATCTATGGATTCATGAGAGCAAAGCTCTGTTGGTGAAACCCCAAAGGGAATTTTTTTAGATCAAAAGATCTATGAAAGCAAAACTCTTTTGGTTAAGATTGATATAGATTAATTTGATTTAAATTAATTTTACCTAAAAGTTTTCTAACTTTGGAAACGAGCAAAGCTCTGAAGTCCTTAAGCAAGAGCAAGCTCTGAAAATAAAAGTTCTTGAAGATGGTAATCATCTACTGAGAGCCAGAGGTCCTATTTATAAGGCGCTTGCGCCCCTTCAGCTCACCCCTTGATCCAACGGTCAGGAGCTTGCCACCGCTGCACTCACGTGCGCGCCGCGTGAGCGCAACGGTGGGGGGGCATTTGTTTCCCCCAATCAGAGCAAAGCTCTGTTGGAAATTCAAAATTCAAATTTTAAGCAACGCTTCAAATCTCGGGCGCAACGCGCCACTTGTCAGGCGCTGATACGTCAGCGTAGCGTCTAAGAAGGCGCGCCCAATCAGAGAAAAGCTCTATTTTAAGCAAAATTAAAGGAAGCGACGCTTCAGTTGCGCAAGCACTGCGCTGCGCGACATGTGTCAGCGCAGATGCGCCAGTGCAGTGCGCAGCGCGACACGTGTCAGCGCAGATGCGCCTGAGCAGTTGCGCTGCGCGACACGTGTCACGCTCTGGAGCATTTGCGCCAAATGGAATTAAAATTCTAAAGAAATCTTTTCTGTTCTTGTTAAAACAAGAAGATTTTCTTCTGTAAAACAGAAGACCTTGGATCAAAGATCCAACGGTGGGGAAAATTCCCCAAATCACTCAGAGAAAAATCTCTTTAACAAATTTATGGGCACTATATAAAGGCCCCTAGACCTCAATTCAAAGGCATCAACACTTTGTGAGAAATTAAACAGAGAGAGCTCTGAAGAATTGGAGAGAAATCCTCAAGAACAAAAAAGGTATAAAGCCTTTAGAAAAAGAGAAAATTCTCTTATGAACAGATCATGGATCTAAAAACAAGATCAATGATCTTCAATAAAAAACAAATAAAAACAGTGCTTTACACTTTTTATGAACCTTTGGTTCTCTGAGATAAGAAAAACAAGAGAAACTTGTTTTCTTTGATCTAAATTAGATCAAGAAAGCAAACAGTGCTTTGCACTTCTGTTATAAACTTTTGGTTCTTGAATCTAAAAGATTCTCAAATTTAGAGTGCCTTGCACTTGCAAACTGCGCTGTTGCGCTCTTGAGAGAGCGCCACGTGTCAGCATCTGACCCATTTGCGCTATGCGCTTTTGAAATAGAGATTTGCTCTCTGAAATTGGCGCAACTCACCAGAGCGCGCCACGTGTCAGCAGCGCAAGCGCAGCGCACTGCGCTTGCATGACACGTGTCGTCACCACAAGCGCTTGCGCTCTTTGATTGGCGCAAAGCGCCTGAAATGCAATGCATTATTTAAAAAATGGGCCAAGCCCAAGTCAAAAAGACCTAACAGGCCAAATTAAATTGCAAAGCAATAAAGGGCAGAGCCCAAGTAAAATTGATGCTGCGCATCATTTATAAATGGGCAGAGCCCAAAACAAATTGATGCTCTGCATCCTTCATGGGTAGAGCCCAAATAAAAATAAAAAGAAATGCAATGCAAAAGCAGATAAAATGCTGAACATCTTCAATTGGACTTAGCCCAACGTGGCCGTAAGTCCTCAAATTAAATTGACTGAGCACGGCTGCTCTCTAAATCAATTTACGACCGGTTCTAGGGTATATCTCCGAACTCCTCTGACACCCATCGTTGTAATCCTTCAACGACGTTAGAGAGGTGACGGGTCCCAACGACCACACATCAATATGGACTGCGGGGTCCTTAAACTCGTAGGCCAAAACGTCCTTAAACTAATATCGGACCGAAACGTCCTTAAACTAATATTCATCCCAAAATGGGAACGACGGACCAAAATGTCCTTAAACTAATGACGGACCGAAACGTCCTTAAACTAATGATGGACCACCACGTCCCTAAACTGGTGATGGACCGAAACGTCCTTAAACTAATGATGGACCACCACGTCCCTAAACTAGCGATGGACCACCACGTCCATAAACTGGCGATGGACCACCACGTCCCTAAACTGGAACAATGACCACCACGTCCCTAAAACTGGAACAATAGAGCCTCCAAATGCTCTTTTGCCGGATCTAAATGGTCCCGTTTAAGTTGATCTTAGCCCCAAACACGGCTAACGTATCCTTAAACATTCAAATGGACTATAAAACTCCAAATCAATTTTGGTTCAAGGGTACATCTCTGAACTCCTCTAACACCTATCGTTGTAATTCTTCAACGACGTCAGAGAGGTGACGAGTCCTGACGGCCATATAATAAATGGATCACCACGTTAAGTTGATCTTAGTCTCAAACAGGACTAACGTATGCTTAACGAACGTTTAAGTTGATCTTAGCCTCAATACGGCTAACGTATCCTTAAACTAAAAACACCAAACCCAAATCTAAGTAAATACGGATTTGGATTAATCCACGTCCTACGGGCGACGGCATTACTTAGTCTCCGTATACAATCCACGGGCAACCACAAACAAAACAAACACCCACGACACGAAGTGAAATTCTGGAGAAGGAGAAAGTTGTTACCCGCGATGCGGTAGCGTAATTAACTGCAGGGGCTTGCGCCTGCAGGGAAGAGCGTCCCCACAATCAAAAATCCCTCAAGCGAGGGGGAATCTGACGAAGTCTGCAACATCTGTCGCATCCGTCTAAACCTCCGATACACGGTGCCATAAATCAACTTGGCATTTTCGGAGAGGTAGACGGATAAAACCCTATAGCATCTGCCTCGAATCTCAGGGTAGACGTCCTCGCGTCTCGGCCGCCGTTCGGAGGGAAACAAACACATGTCCATAAGCCAGAATAAAACGAATCAAAAATAAAATAATGCGGAAGCAAAAGATCCAATAAATGAAACACATGGAAAGTAAAACTGGATACCAACAGGATCCTCACCGCTCGGTTTAACAGCTGCAGTACTCCTGATCAATCTGCAACAAAGGTAGAGAATCTGGGCCATGCAAAACCCAGACGTCAGTGCGTCATAATATCAAGCAATAATATAAACAGGGGTGACAAGACATGCATGTATGATCATAAATGGTAAAACAGGTGTAACAGCAATATAAATCAGGACAGTGAAGGGTGGTGTGCAGTGAGTAATCTAAACCGGTCTACTGTATTAACTACTTTCAAGTATTTGAAATCAATTTGATGAATCGTCGATGTAACTCAATAGTATCCCGTGCATGCCCGGGATCACGGTCTATGGCTCTCGGGCTGAATCCGAGACGTGCCGCAAGGCAGTAAAGGGTAGTAGGTATTGACGAGTAATGTCAGCAGCATCACCCCGGGACTGGCCTAGCCCGTAAGACTGATCAGAAAAGGTATCGAACTGTCGAGTTACAAGTCAGGTTTCATTATTGATTTCCCCATACCCCCAAGTTATATGTGTTCAAGTCAGGTATTAATAAATCTGGAGCTAATGCCAACGCAGGATCAAGTAGGTACAGGTTTGTCTGGATAGACAACAGGAAATGTCCGTAGGGGCAACAGGTCAAGTTTGTTGGCATTAGTAACAAGATCAGGTAACAGCAAAAGCCATGGTACATCAGGTTAAGTCAGGTAATATATAGGTATCATGTCATGTTAAAATAGCACGGTACCAAATCGTGTCAAGTGGTAGATGTATCAAGTTATCTCAGGGGTGCACCAAATGTCGCGTGGGTGCTCATAATCAAACTATAAAGTAAGCATGGGTATACAAAACAAGTGTAGGGTACTAATGGAATAATAAAATGGAACATTGTGATGTAGTGTGCGAAATAGGTATAAACTAAGACATGGATGCACGGTTATCGATTTGAGTTAGGGTTATTGTTCCAACACTAATTAAATACACTTTATCAAATATGGAATGTTAAAATCTCAATAATATGTATTAAATAATCTAGGGATGCAATTGAATAGATATTAGGCTAGATGTATGCAAACGGTTGTCCGATAGGGTACAAACTATTAAAGGGTACTATGGGCTGTGCAAAAAATTATTATATGATTTAAATATGGACGTGGGTACCTAGTATTGTAAACTAAAATGCAACATGATATGTTTCAAGTTCTAGATCTAAAATGATATAATGGAACATCGAATGTTAAAATGGAACATGTGGCATTATATGTAATCTACAGGTTACTATGCAGTTAAATACGTATAAGATAATATAAATAGCATGTAGCAAGTTTTACTTGCCTCGGGAACGAAACAGTAATGCAGACATGAAGCACAACACTACTTGATGCACGATCACGGCTAGACTTTGGCTCGATTAAAAGTTGTGCTCGGCTAGATATTTGCTCGAGACGACGATCACGACAACGATGGATACAACACGGCGGCGAGATGATTTGTCCACTGACGGCGATAGGGACTGGGACGCCACGGCGGCTCACTGCACGATGAGGATGGAGCGGCGCTCGACGAAGTCGACTGGGGTTACACTCACGGTTGCGGCGAAGAGGTTGCAGCGGCCGCGATGATGGAGAATGAGAAGACGATGGCTGGAGGAGGGTCTCGTCTCTGGACGGGTTCAGTTGTAGAACAGGAAAGAAGGAGAAGTCGATGATGTGAAGGAGATGAGGAGGTGGCAACGATGGATTGGCGTTTGAAGGAGGCGCCGGCAATAGGGGTTTGTAGGGGAGCGGCATCTAAAAATGGTGATGGGAGTTGATGGGTTCGGGTGAGATGGGATTGGAGAAAAAGAAGGTGTTGGCGAGGGCTGAAGACTAGCTAGTGTTTGGCTCCGACGGTGAGGCACTGGCGAAAGTGAAGGCTGGTGGCGATGGTGGTGGTGCGCGCGGTGAAGTACGAAGTCGCCAAGGGTGATCAGAGAAAGGAAGTCGGCTGGGTTGAAGTCGACGGTAAGGAGGGCTCGGGTGTTTGAGGTAGAGGAAGGAAGTGGAGCTCGAGAGGGATGAGGAGGTTAGGGAGGAGAGACGAGGTCGATGGTGGAGGTAGCGACGGTGAGACGCGGCGACGACGAGGGCTCGGCATGGGTTCGATGATCGCGAGGCGGGGAAACAGGGAGAAATGAAAGAAGAAGATGGGGGGGAGAGGGACGTGAGAATATAGGGTTTTAAATTATATTATAAATATATAAGGAAGAGAGAGAGAGGGAATTGTGAGAGAGAGAGAGAAAGAATGCGAGATGAGAGAGAGAGAGAGAGAGAGGAGAGAGAGAGGGGATGAACAGGGAGGAGATATAAAGTTGTTTGTTTGTTGGGGAGAGAGAAAGGAAGAGAGAGAAGGAGAAAAAGAAAGGAAAGAAAAGAGAGAAAGAGGGAAAGAGGTAGGGTCGGCCAGTGAGAGGATAGAGAGCTGGTTAGTTAAAAAGTTTAGATTTTTTAAATTTAAAAAGATTGGTTCGGTTAAATAAATTTAAACTGTAGATTTAAAATAAAGATATTAAATTAAATAAAATTGGATTTTCAGGTAAATACAAATTTAGTCCAAAATACGCCCGGGTCGGGTCTAAAAGTTCGGTTTTAAAATATGAAAAATATATATGTCGATAAAAACTAAAATTGGAAATCCGGGTAACGAAAATGCATACCCCCAAGAACGGATGCACGTACGTGCGCGTAGCCATCCAAACAAGTCCATTTCACTGAACGAGACTAGATCAAGATGCGCGGATGCTACCACGGGGTTAGGGGTATCATGCAGGCCATGAAATGCAGATTTAATTTATTTTCCGTGACTTAAAATGTTATATGGTAAAAGATGCCATGCCAGGTAAAATGCCAGTATGCGATAAAGTTGAAAATGCATAAGTCTACACAACAAGTCAGGGTGATTCATAAATATGAATCAAACAAGTTTCAAGTGAGCGGGTCGGGTCGAATGCAATGTAAAATGTATAATACTATTCGCACCCAAAATACGATAAATTAAGAAAATACCACAGGTAAGAAAATACGGGAACTGAAATTGGTATAAATAAACTAGGTTGTTACATTATACCCAACTACAAAAAGAATTTCGTCCTTGAAATTCCAAGAACAAGAAGGGATAAACAAACTACAATAATAGATGTGGAAACTTCTGTCTGAACTCATCTTCTCGTTACCAAGTTGATTCTCCATGTGAGCGATTTTCCCAAGAAGCAAGTACAAGAGGGATAACTTTGTTCTTAAGAACCTTTTCTCTTCGATGCACAATCGACATCGGTCGCTCCTCAAAGGTTAAATCTTCACGTACAGTCAACTTTGAATGATCCAGCACGTGTGTTTCATCTCGAACATACTTACGGAGTTGAGATAGATGAAACACGTCATGAGCATTCGCCAAGGATTGCGGTAAAACCAAACAACACGCTACTTCTCCGACACGCTCCAAAATTTCAAAAGGTCCAACGAATCGAGGACTAAGCTTTTCTCGACTTCCGAAACGAATCGCCCCTCTAGTCGGTGATATCTTCAAGAATACCAAATCACCAACGGTGAACCCTAGATGTCTTCTCGATGTATCTGCCCAACTCTTTTGTTGGTCTTGTGCTGCTTTCATATGATTCCGGATAGTGTTAACCTTCTCAACTGTCTGCACGACCAAATCTGGTCCCAACAATCCTCGTTTTCCAATATCGTCCCAACAAACAGGTGAACGACACTTGCGACCATATAAAGTTTCGAATGGAGCCATCTGAATAGTCGCCTGGAAACTGTTATTGTAAGAAAACTCCACCAAATGTAGATGATCCTCCCATGAACCCTTGAAGTCTAACATGCAAGCTCTCAACATGTCTTCAAGAGTTTGGATCGTTCTCTCCGATTGGCCATCTGTTTGAGAATGATAAGTTGTGCTAAACTTCAAACGAGTCCCCAAACTTTTCTGTAAGCTCCTCCAAAAGTGTGATAAGAAACGAGTGTCACGGTCGGACACGATGCTCACCGGTACTCCATGCAATCTTACAATCTCCTGCATGTACCATTCTTCCAAAGCTTCCGTTGATTGACCTACTCGAAATGGTATGAAATGAGCTACCTTGGTCAATCAATCATTAATCACCCAAACTGCATTGTTGCCCTTTGGACTCCGCGGTAAAGCTGTCACGAAATCCATGATTATATGTTCCCATTTCCATTGAGGAATCGGAAGTGGTTGCAATAAACCAGCAACTCTTTGCTGTTCAGCCTTGACTTACTGACACATCAACCACTTGCCATAAAGCGGGCAATCTCCCGTTTCATGCCTTCCCACCAGAAATGCTGTCGTAGATCACGGTACATCTTCGTTCCTCCTGGATGTACGGAATATGTGGAACTGTGCGCCTCCTTAATAACTTCTTCGCGAATATCTCCTTTTGGCACACACAAATGGCTACCATATCGCAACGAATCATCTTCATGAATTAACCAGTCCGTTCGAAGTCCAGCTTCAACCTATTCTCGAAACCTTTGCACTCTTGGGTCCTGCAATTGCGCTGCTTTAATATTCTCGATTAACGACGATTGTACTTGCAGCTGCATCAACTTTCCCGAAAAATGCGGTAGCACAAACTCCAAATCAAATCTTCGAAAGTCTTCAATAAGTTCCTTCTGTGTAGTCAACATGTGAATTGCTGGCAACCGACTAAGCGCATCCGGCACGACATTAATTTTTCCCGGATGGTATTTAAGATCAAGATCATAGTCAGCCATCAGCTCCAACCATCTGCGCTGCCTCATATTAACCCCCTTCTGTGCGAACACATAATTCAGACTTTTGTGATCGGTGAATATTTCGACTCTTTCGTCCAAAAGTAGTGTATCCAAATTTTCAAAACGAAAATCACAGCTGCTAGCTCCAAGTCATGAGTTGGGTAATTCTTCTCATGGGTCTTCAACTGTTTCGATGCACAAGTTGTAACCTTCCCATGCTGCATCAAAACACATCCCAATCCTTTCCTAGATGCATCGCTGTGAATCACCAATCCTCCGGAATTGTCTGGCACGGTCAGAATAGGAGCGGTTATCAATTTCTGCTTCAACGCCTCAAAAGCTGACGCACACTTATCCGTCCACACAAATGGTACTTCTTTGCGCGTAAGCTTGGTCAAAGGCTCCGCCAGACGAGCAAAGTTCTCCACGAACCTTCTGTAATATCCGGAAAATCCAAGAAAGCTTATGATCTCCGCAACGTTCTTCGGAATCGGCCAATCTCGAACTGCTGCAATCTTCTCGGGATCAACGACGATTCCATCTCCGGATACGACATGCCCCAAAAACTTCACTTCTTCAAGCCAAAACTCGCACTTGCTCATCTTCGCATATAATCTTTCCCGTCTCAACATCTGCAGTGCGATTTTCAAGTGTTCTGCATGCTCTTCACTACTCTTTGAGTGGACCAAAATATCATCAATGAACACCACTATAAACTAGTCCAAGAACGGTGAAAAGATTCAGTTCATCAAGTCCATAAATATCGCCGGTGCATTCGTTACTCCGAAGGGCATCACTAAATACCCGTAATGTCCATACCGAGTTTGGAACGCAGTCTTGCAAATATCTTCTGATTTAGCTCGGACCTGATGATATCCCGATCGCAAATCCAGCTTCGAGAATACCCTCACGCCACTGAGTTGCTCGAATAATTCGCCAATGCGAGGGATCGGGTACTTGTTCTCGATAGTCACCCGGTTTAATTCTCGATAATCGATGCACATTCTCCTTGTGCCATCTTTCTTCTTTACTAGAAGAACTGGAGCTCCCCAAGGTGAATTGCTGCTGCGAATTCAACCCTTCTCTAGCAATTCGGTAACCTACATCTTTACTTATTCTAACTCCACTGGTGCCATCGGATAGTACACCTTTGAGATTGGTGCTGCACCAGGAACAAGATCAATCGCGAACTCCACATCTCGTTTTGCGGTAAACCCGAAATGTCCTCGAACACGTCTATGAACTCTCGAAATATAGCCGACGCTTCCTCCTTATCAACTTCCATCGACGAATGAACATTATTTTTCGGCCTAGCCCTAAACTCGACTGGCCCGACAGAACTGCTTCCTCCAGTAAAGACAAACTCCGGATGTCCGGGAATCTGGAAATTCGCTTCTTTTGCTCTACAATCAATGTGAGCGCGGAAAGTGCCGAGAAAATCCATTCTCAAGACAACAACAAACAAAGGGGTGCACCAGAATTGAATAATTCTAATGCGGGGAAGACATGATCAAGTAGGATATCGAGATGACTTCATCCGAAGTCAAGATATTGAAGAAGATAAGCACGGTAACCAGAATTTAAGCTTGCGATAAAACATGAACTGGAAAGCAAAAGAAGCAAGGCAATATAACGACCATGAAACAAAGAAGTGAATCAAGACTAGGACTCCAAGTTACTTAAATAAAGTACCGCATTGTAACTATGCTGCAGTTCAAAGTTACAATTACATAACTCCACTCAAGTCGCCCAAATCCTAGTATCAGAATCAAAGGAACAGGGAGAAATAATAGGGAACCAAAAGGTTTCAAGTCGAGATGCAAAATCGTTTGCATATCGTCAAGACAAGGATCAAGAGAAAGATATGATTCAAGAATCACGATAACAAGGTGGCAGGACATGTTCCTAATCACGGATTTTACGATTCGTGTATTGGGTCCAATACCTAACTACAAAAGAATCAAACCCGATTAACCTATAACCTATGTCTCTGATACCAAACAAACCATGTCACGTCCCGCTTCCCAGAGTACGCTAAGATGGGCACGTGACATAGCCAACCATGCTACCTGTGGATAGGAAATATCCTTCCACAGTCACATTACGGCTGTGGAAATATCAAGAACAAAAATAAACTATCTAACACATGTCCATAAGCCAGAATAAAACGAATCAAGAATAAAATAATGCGGAAGCAAAAGATCCAATAAATGAAACACCTGGAAAGTAAAACTGGATACCAACAGAATCCTTACCGCTCGGTCTAACAGCGGCAGTACTCCTGATCAGTCTGTAACAAAGGTAGAGGATCTGGGCCATGCAAAACCCAGACGTCAGTGCGTCATAATATCAAGCAATAATATAAACAGGGGTAAAAAGACATGCAGGTATGATCATAAATGGTAAAACAGGTGTAACAACAATATAAATCAGGACAGTGAAGGGTAGTGTGCAGTGAGTAATCTAAATTGGTCTACTGTGTTAACTACTCTCAAGTATTTGAAATCAATTTGATGAATCGTCGATATAACTCAATAGTATCCCGTGCATGCCCGGGATCACGGTATATGGCTCCCGGGTTGAATCCGAGACGTGCCGCAAGGCAGTAAAGGGTAGTAGGTATTGACGAGTAATGTCAGCAGCATCACCCCGGGACTGGCCTAGCCCGTAAGACTGATCAGAAAAGGTATCGAACTGTCGAGTTACAAGCCAGGTTTCATCATCGATTTCCCCATACCCCCAAGTTATATGTGTTCAAGTCAGGTATTAATAAATCTGGAGCTAATGCCAACGCAGGATCAAGCAGGTACAGGTTTGTCTGGATAGACAACAGGAAATGTCCGTAGGGACAACAGGTCAAGTTTTTTGGCATTAGTAACAAGATCAGGTAACAGGTAAAGCCATGGTACATCAGGTCAAGTCAGGTAATATATAGGTATCATGTCATGTTAAAAGTGCACGGTACCAAATCGTGTCAAGTAGTAGGTGTATCAAGTCATCTCAGGGGTGCACCAAATGTCACGTGGGTGCTCATAATCAAACTATAAAATAAGTATGGGTATACAAAACAGGTGTAGGGTACTAATGGAACAATAAAATGGAACATTGTGATGTAGTGTGCGAAATAGGTTTAAACTAAGACATATGGATGCACGGTTATCGATTTGAGTTAGGGTTATGGTTCCAACACTAATTAAATACACTTTATCAAATATGGAATGTTAAAATCTCAATAATATGTATTAAATGATCTAGGGATGCAATTGAATATATATTAGGCTAGATGTATGCAAACGGTTGTCCGATAGGGTACACACTATTAAAGGGTACTATGGGCTGTGCAAAAAATTATTATGTGATTTAAATATGGACGTGGGTACCACGTATTGTAAACTAAAATGCAACATGATATGTTTCAAGTTCTAGATCTAAAATGATATAATAGAACATCAAATGTTAAAATTGAACATGTGGCATTATATGTAATCTACAGGTTACTATGCAGTTAAATACGTATAAGATAATATAAATAGCATGTAGCAAGTTTTACTTGCCTCGGGAACGAAACAATAATGCAGACATGAAGCATAACACTACTTGATGCACGATCACGGCTAGACTTTGGCTCGATTAAAAGTTGTGCTCGGCTAGATATTTGCTCGAGACGACGATCACGACAACGATGGATACAACACGGCGGCGAGATGATTCGTCTACTGACGGTGATAGGGACTGGGACGCCACGGCGGCTCACTGCATGATGAGGATGGAGCGACGCTCGACGAAGTCGACTGGGGTTACACTCACGGTTGCGGCGAAGAGGTTGCAGCGGCCGCGATGATGGAGAATGAGAAGACAATGGATGGAGGAGGGTCTCGTCTCTGGACGGGTTCAGTTGTAGAACAGGAAAGAAGGAGAAGTCGATGATGTGAAGGAAATGAGGAGGTGGCAACGATGGATTGGCGTTCGAAGGAGGCGTCGGCAATAGGGGTTTGTACGGGAGCGGCATCTAAAAATGGTGATGGGAGTTAATGGGTTCGGGTGAGATGGGATTGGAGAAAAAGAAGGTGTTGGCGAGAGCTGAAGACTAGCTAGTGTTTGGCTCCGACGGTGAGGCACTGGTGAAAGTGAAGGCTGGTGGCGATGGTGGTGGTGCGCGCGGTGGAGTACGAAGTCGCCGAGGGTGATCAGAGAAAGGAAGTCGGCTGGGTTGAAGTCGACAGTAAGGAGGGCTCGGGTGTTTGAGGTAGAGGAAGGAAGTGGAGGTGATCGAGAGGGATGAGGAGGCGAGGGAGGAGAGGCGAGGTCGAAGGTGGAGGTGGCGACGGCGAGGCGCGGCGACGGCGAGGGCTCGGCGTGGGTTCGATGATCGCGAGGCGGGGAAACATGGAGAAATGAAAGAAGAAGATGAGGGAGAGAGAGGGACGTGAGAATATAGGGTTTTAAATTATATTATAAATATATATGGAAAAGAGAGAGGGGGGAATTGTGTGAGAGAGAGAAAGAATGCGAGAGGAGAGAGAGAGAGAGGAGAGAGAGAGAGAAAGGGAGATCGAGAGGGGGAGAGAGAGAGAGGATGAACAAAGAGGAGATATAAAGTTGTTTGTTTGTAGGGGGGAGAGAAAGGAAGAGAAAGGAAAAGAGAGAAGGAGAAAAAGAAAGAGAGAAAGAAAAGAAAAGAAAAGAGAGAAAGAGGTGGGGTCGGCCAGTGAGAGGAGAGAGAGCTGGTTAATTAAAAAGTTTTGATTTTTTAAATTTAAAAAGATTGGTTCGGTTAAATAAATTTAAACTGTAGATTTAAAATAAAGATATTAAATTAAATAAAATTGGATTTTCAGGTAAATACAAATATAGTCAAAAATACGCCCGGGTCGGGTCTAAAAGTTCAGTTTTAAAATATGAAAAATATACATGTCGATAAAAACTAAAATTGGAAATGCGGGTAACGAATATGCATACCCCCAAGAACGGATGCACGTACGTGCGCGTAGCCATCCAAACAAGTCTATTTCACTGAACGGGACTAGATCAAGATGCGCGGATGCTACCACGGGGTTAGGGGTATCATGCGGGCCATGAAATGCAATTTTAATTTATTTTCCGTGACTTAAAATGTTATATGGTAAAAAATGCCATGCCAGGTAAAATGCCAGTATGCGATAAAGTTGAAAATGCATAAGTCTACATAACAAGTCAGGGTGATTCATAAATATGAATCAAACAAGTTTCAAGCGAGCGGGTCGGGTCGAATGCAATGTAAAATGTATAATACTATTCGCACCCAAAATATGATAAATCAAGAAAATATCATAGGTAAGAAAATACGGGAACTGAAATTGGTATAAATGAACAAGGTTGTTACAGAAGACAACATCTGAAGGAGACCCGAAATGGACCTCCATCAGTTGGCGCCGTTTGTGGGAAACGCAAACTCCACAAAAACAAAGTTGGTCTTCCGATCTCCGTCCACATGGCAAGTAATCGCCCTGAAAATCGAGGTACCGGCCGCCACCTTCCCCTCAACGGAGGCGCGGGCGAACCTCAACCGAATGTCATCGACTCTTCCACCGGCCACCGCCTCGCGGACCCCGCCGGAGGGAACCAAGGCCCATCAAGAACTATGGTTATGACGACAGGGGGCCAGTCGAGCTCCTGCGAGGCTCGGCACCCCACGTCGGCAACAGACGCCAACGGCCGCCTGAGCAAAAAGGCTAGGGGCCATGAGCCCATCACCTTTGGCGACGGAGACCTCCATGGCATATCCGTGCCCCACAACGACCCACTGGTGATCACGGCCCGAATCCACCAGTACGAGGTCCACCGGATACTTGTCGACTCAGGCAACTCGGCAGATATCCTCTCCCACGACTGCTTTCTACGCATGGGGCTCACGCCGACAGACTTGAAACCGACCTCTCACGTCCTTTCGGGGTTCACCAACCACTCTATCCCGGCGCAAGGGGTGGTCACCTTGCAGTTCAACATCGGGGAGCCCGGCCGCACACGTACGTTACCTGTGGACTTCATCGTAGCAAAAGTCCCATCGGCCTACAACGTCCTCCTCGGCCGTCCGACTCTGAACTCACTCCAGGCTCAGATATCGACGTACCACCTGGCGATGAAGTTCCCTCTCGATCAGGGAGGGATAGGTCGGGCCTACGGGAACCAGCGGGTCGTGAAGATATGCCTTACCGAAACGTCTTCGTCCGAGCGGCCGGCCGACAACGCTGACATAAATAACGACATCAAGGGTTTCCTGGACACCCGAGACGAGCGGAAGGAGGTCCGGGGGACGCCGGTCGAACCTCTGACCAAGGTGCCCCTGACAGAAGGGGACCAGGAAAAAATCGTCCAGGTCGGATCACTCCAGACGGAGACTCAGCAAGATGACCTGGTCAGATTCCTCAGAAATAACTCCGACGTCTTCGCTTGGGCGCCTGCTGACATGCGTGGGATTGATCCCAAAATCATCTCCCACATGTTCGGGGTTGATCCTGCGGCCCGACACGTCAGACAGAAGAAGAGGAGCTTCATCCCGGTCAAACAGAAGGCTATCGAAGAGGAGGTTGATCGGCTTCTCGCCGCCAACTTCATCAGAAATGTACCCTACTCGGAGACAGAAGAAGAGGAGCTTCGCCCCGGTCAAACAGAAGGCTATCGAAGAGGAGGTTGATCGGCTTCTCGCCGCCAACTTCATCAGAAATGTACCTTACTTGGAGTGGCTGGCGAACATAGTTCTGGTCAAGAAGTCAAGCGGGAAGTGACGCATGTGCGTCGACTTCACTGACCTCAATAAGGCCCGCCCCAAGGACAACTATCCACTCTCTCGGATAGATCAACTCGTCGACAGCTCAGCCGGCCACGAGCTGTTGAGCTTCATGGATGCTTTCTCAGGTTACAACCAAATCCGTATGAATCCAGAAGATGAAGATCTCACCGCATTCACAACGGACCGAGGGGTATATTGCTATAGGGTGATGCCCTTCGGCCTCAAGAACGCCGGGGCCACGTACCAACGGTTGGTCAATCGCATGTTCAAGCCACAGATTGGCAGGAATATGGAAGTCTACGTTGACGATATGCTCGTCAAATCCGTCTCGTCATCCGACCACGCCAGGGATCTGGGCGAGGCCTTCAAAGTGCTCCGCAAGTTCAAGATGAAGCTAAACCCCGCCAAGTGCGCATTCGGAGTCATCTGGGGAAAGTTCCTCGGGTTCATGGTCACTCACCGTGGAATCGAAGCTAACCCAGAGAAAATCGACGCTATCCTCAAGATGGTCGCGCCCAAGACCAACGTCGAGATCATGCGGCTAACGGGACGAGTCACCGCTCTGAGCCGTTTCATGTCCAGGTCAGGGGAGAAATGCCTCCCGTTCTTTAAGGCTCTGAGGAAGATCCCGAGGTTCGAGTGGTCGGAAGAGTGCCAAGCCGCCTTCGACCAATTGAAGAAGCACCTTGCGACGCCACCACTGCTCACCCAACCAGTTGAAGGAGACGAGCTGTCGCTGTATCTGGCGGTATCCGACCAAGCAGCAGGCTTGGTGCTCGTCCAGGAGGCCGATGGAGCGCAGAAGCCGGTGTACTATGTGAGCCACGTATTTAAGGACACAGAAACGAGGTACCCTGCCATAGAGAAAATTGTCTTAGCCCTCGTGGTGGCCTCAAGGAAGCTGCGGCACTACTTCCAAGCACACACTATCATCGTCCTCACCGAGCGCCCGTTGGGGGCTATCCTTGCATCACCAGAATCCTCGGGCCGCTTAGAAAAATGGAGGTGGGAACTATCTCAGTTTGATATAAAATATCGCCTGAGGCAGGCCATTAAAGCGCAAGCCCTGGCCGATTTCATCGTTGAATGCACCATCCTTAGCAAGAAACCGGAGTCCACACCGCCCCTCGCAACTCAATGTCCCATCACGGAAAGGCCTGGCTCGGTTCTTGAGTGGGTCATCTACGTCAACGGGTCTTCAACTGAGGAAGGCTGTGGTGCCGGTCTCATTATCCGGGGCCGAATGAAGCAGAAATGGAGTACTCTCTGAAGCTCGGTTTCAAGGCCTCGAACAACGCAGCAGAATACGGGGCCCTTCTGGCCGGACTGTGCATAGCCGCCGGGCTGGGACTGAAGATAATTCGAATCCGCAGCGACTCGGCCCTTGTTTTCGGTCAAGTGACCGGACGCTTTGAAGCTCGGGAGCCTCTGATGATGAAGTACCTGGACGAGGTGAGGAAACTCCGGAGGAACTTTAACGAAGTCCAAGTAGAACAAATACCTAGGCAGCTGAATACCCAAGCCGACGCCCTGAGCAAGTTGGCTTCGTCATACTCGGCCAACAATAAGCGGTCCATCCTTTTCGAAACCTTGCCTCAGCCCAGCGTAGAAGACGGAGCAACAACACTCCACGTATATGCGGCGCAGGAGGGCGACCAAGATTGGAGGAAACCCCTCGTGGAATTCCTGAAGGACGGTACGCTCCCAGAAGATCAGGAAACCGCTCGCCGTCTCCGGGCCAAAGCCCGCCACTTCGTCTGGAGTAATGGGAACCTCTACAAGAAGGCCTTCACTCAGCCCCCGCTCCGGTGCGTTGACCCCCACGAAACCGACTACGTCATTTGAGAAATCCATTAGGGGGTTGGCGGTGCGCACCAAGGGGCCCGAACCTTGATCCAAAAGGCGTTACTTCAGGGGTACTACTGGCCTACTATTCACGAGTGTTTTCCCCAATCAGAGCAAAGCTCTGTTAAAATTCAAAATTCAAATTTTGAAGCAACGCTTCAAATCCCGGGAGCAACGCGCCACGTGTCAGGCGCTGATACGTCAGCACAGCGCCCAAGGCAGCGCGCCCAATCAGAGCAAAGCTCTATGAAAAAACAAATAGAAGTAAAGCTTCAGTTGCGCAAGCGCTGCGCTGCGCGACACGTGTCAGCGCATGTGCGCAAGCGCAGCTGTGCTGCGCTGCACGCTGCGCGACACGTGTCAGCGTAGTTGCGCTGTGCGCTGCGCGACACGTGTCACGCGCTGGGGCATTTGCGCCAAACAGAATTAAGATTTTAAAGAAATCTTTCTGTTCTTGTTAAAGTAAGTAAAACAGAAGCGCTTGGATCAAAGATCCAAAGGTGGGGAAAGTTCCCCAAATCACTCAGAGAAAGATCTCTTTAACAAATTTAACTAATTTATGGGCACTATATAAAAGACCCTAGACCTCAATTCAAGGGCATCAACATTGTGAGAGATTAAGAACTTCAAACAGAGAGAACTCTGAAGAAATTTCAAGAAGAAAAGGTAAAATCCTTTAAGATAGAAGAATTTCTTTTAATAGATCATTGATCTAAGAACAAGATCAATGATCTCCAATAAAAAAAACAAATAACAATAGTGCTTTGCACTTATGAACCATTGGTTCTCCAAGATCAAGAAAAAAAAAACAAGAAATACTTGTTTTCCTTGATCTAGATTAGATCAAGGAAAACAAACAGTGCTTTGCACTTTTTCATGAACTATTGGTTCTGGAATCTAAAAGATTCTCAAATTAATAGTGCCTTGCACTTGTAAAACTGCATTGTTGCACTTCTGGGTTGGCGCAAGCCACCAGAAAGCGCCACGTATCAGCATCTGACTCACTTGCGCTGTGCGCTTTTAAGATAGAGCTTTGCTCTCTGAAACTGGCGCAACCCACCAGAGCACGCCACATGTCAGCAGCGCAAGCGCAGCGCATTGGCGCAGCGCACTGGCGCAGCGCACTGCGCTTGCGTGACACGTGTCAATACCACAAGCGCTTGCGCTCTCTGATTGGCGCAAAGCGCCTGACAAATGCAATGCATTTCTTTCGCTAAAGGGCCAGGCCCAAATCAAAAATACCTAGTAGGCCAAAATAAATTGCAAAGCAATAAATGGGCAGAGCCCAGGTAAAATTGATGCTCTGCATCTTTTATAAAAGGGCAGAACCCAAGTAAAATTGATGCTCTGCATCATTTATAAATGAGCAGAGCCCAAAACAAATTGATGCTCTGCATCCTCTATGGGCAGAGCCCAACCAAAAATAGAAAATAATGCAATGCATTATTTAAACATGGGTAAAGCCCTAGCATAGGTCTAATAAACCAAAAACAAATAAAAGCATTGAATATTTTTCAACTGGACTTAGCCCAATCATGGCCGTAAGTCTTCAAATTAAATTGACTGAGCAAAATTGCTCTCCTAAATCAATTTACCTCCGGTTCGAGGGTACATCTCTAAACTCCTTTGACACCTATCGTTGTAATCCTTCAACGACGTCAGAGAGGTGACGGGTCCTGACGACCACACATCAACACGGACTGCGGGGTCCTTAAACTCGTGGACCGAAACGTCCTTAAACTAATATCGGACCGAAACGTCCTTAAACTAATGTCAGACCGAAACGTCCTTAAACTAATAATGGACCACCACGTCCCTAAACTGGCGATGGACCACCACGTCCCTAAACTGGAACAATAGAGCCTCCAAATGCTCTTTTGCCGGATCTAAACAATCCCGTTTAAGTTGATCTTAGCCCCAAACACGGCTAACGTATCCTTAAATATTCAAATGGGCTATAAAACTCCAAATCAACTTTGGTTCAAGGGTACATCTCCTAACTCCTCTGACACCTATCGTTGTAATCCTTCAACGACGTCAGAGAGGTGACGAGCTCCGACGTCCATATATTAAATGGATCACCACGTTAAGTTGATCTTAGTCTCAAAACAGGACTAACGTATCCTTAACGAATGTTTAAGTTGATCTTAGCCTCAATACGGCTAACGTATCCTTAAAATAAAAACACCAAATCCAAACCTAAGTAAATACGGATTTGGACTAATCCACGTCTTACGGGCGACGGCATTACTCAGTCTCCGTATACAATCCACGGGCAACCACAAACAAAACAAACACACACGACACGAAGTGAAATTCTGGAGAAGGAGAAAGTGGCTGCCGCGATGCGGTAGCGTAATTAACTGCAGGGGCTTGCGCCTGCAGGGAAGAGCGTCCCCACAATAAAAAAACCCTCTAGTGAGGGGGAATCTGACGAAGTCTGCTACATCGGCCGCATACGTCTAAACCTCCGATACACGGTGCCATAAATCAACTTGGCATCTTCGGAGAGGTAGACGGATAAAACCATATAGCATCTGCCCCGAATCTCAGGAAAGACGTCCTCACGTTGTCTCCGCCATCTTTCGGAGGGGAACAGATTCTGGCACGCCCGGTGGGACCTTTTCCTCTTTCCACTCCACACTTCGTGTGTCGTCTTCGCGAACGAATCGCGGTTTGTTAATGGTCGCCTTTGGATTTCAAGTTACTAAGATTTGGTCTTTTGCTTGGCGCAGAACTTAAGCATCAATGGCCTCTAGCTGCTCGAACTGCTCGAAGTGTCAGTGCAATCGACGCCCCGCCTCACCTGGAGGTATAGCATATGGGCTTCAAGTGGCCTCCTTCCTCGCTCTGCCGGTAGAACAGGTGACCCAGGCTACCACCGGCCTGTTTTTCGGGACCATGATCCCACCTGCAAGATTCTCTATGCCAATACCTTCACCAGAAGCGAACAAGAAGTCGGTCTTCGACCGGCTCACTGCTACGACGGCCCCTGTCAACGGGTCGTCCACTACCAAACCAACAGCCTCCGTCTTCGCCAGGCTGGATCAGAACTATGAGGGGCCCGCTAGAAAGCCCATGAACTCTAAGGTGGCTGTCCCAAGGAAGGCAATAACCGCTGCTCCAGAAGTCGTCAAGGCGGCTTCCCCTGTCAAAGAGTCAGTCTTTTCAAGACTGACTATTCCTGCTCCTGCCCATGCTCGAGGATCTGTCTTCGACAGGTTGAATATCATCCCTCAAAAGACAACCTCAGTCTTTAAGAGGTTAACACCAGCGGCGCCTCATTCAGACATGGGGCAAAAAGAAGCTGTCTCTATCTCCGAGCCAGTCCCAACGGCTCGTCATGCTCGACATCGCCATTGGCGACGAGTGACGAAGACAGGGGGCAACTCCCCCTCAGGGCTAACTCCACCGGCTCCAGTGGTGGAAGTCAACACTGCTGTTCCAACTGGGAACAGTTTTGAACTGCTGAGGAGGGTACGTAAGAACTTTCCAACCGCTACACTAAAAAGATCTCCTCCACCTATGGAGAGAGTTCCGGAAACAAAGCAGGAACAACCCCCTCAACGGCTGTCCTAAAAAATTTATAAAGTTTGGCGGAGGGTTCAAGACTCCGTGATTGACCCAGATCACTCTCGTCAACAGAAAAAGGCGAAGGTGCAAAAAGAAAAGGACCGTCCTATTAAACAGCAGAGGACAACAGTCGCTAGGGTGCCCACAGCAACGACCCCTTCAACTTCGACGGCCCACAAAAGAAGAAGGCCGGAGAAAACCCCAGCGCCCGCGGCAAACGCCAAAGATGGTGAACCTAAACGCCCTAAGTCCGGGGGCATAATAGTTCATACAGTGTACATGGCGTCAGGAAAGGAGGACAGTCGTGCATCCACAGGTCATAGACCGCTTACACGGTCAGTGACCAAAGCTCAGGAGCAACAGCAAAAGCTCCAGGAGATGATGACCGCGATGGCCGCACTCACTGGGCCAAAAGAAAGCCCGAAACGTTTTCGGACGAACGTCAGGAACAAGAAACTGACGCTGAATTCTTTCGTCGCATATTGGAGAAGAAGGATAAAGAAGCCGCGGAACAGGCAGCCAGCATAAAGAAAATGGCCCTCCTATTCCAGGACAAGGTGGGCATGATGATTCAACAAGATCCACCTGCTGAAGATCCCCCGATCGTTCTTGAAGATGATAGGGGAGAAATGTCAAATCCTCCACCGGCTCTGTCAACCGCCAAGGAGGAGGCGATCTCCAAAGCCGACCTGGACGAATATATAGCTCAGCAAATCCGGGTTCATCAAGCGACTGAAGCAGCGGGTCGGGTCATAAAAACGGGGCGACCGTATCCGGGCTAGTACGACCAGATCAAGTATCCACCAGGTTATACGATACCAAAATTCCATGTGTATAAGGGGACTGGCAATCCCCACCAGCATGTTGCCCAGTTCAGGGCGCTTTGCGGCAACACTGGTGGTGATGATAAATTATTGCTTCGCCAGTTCGTTGGAAGCTTAAAAAATACAGCGTTCGAGTGGTACTCTGAGCTCCCGAACGACTCTATCAAGACCTTCGCAGTGATGGAGCTGTTGTTTACCCAGCGTTTTGCAAGCGCCGGTGAACGCACTCCGATGACGGCACTGATTAACGCCAGGGTGAAGCCAGACGAGACATGGGTTCAATATGCTATATGGTGGAGGAACTTATGGTCAAAGTGCGAACAACGCATTGAAGAAGCCCCTGCAGTGGGTATGTTTGTGGGAACCCTTGATCCGCAAGCAACCATCTCGCAATTTATGATGTTCTTCAAGCCGACCACCTTCCAGGCACTAATCGACAAGCTGGCGCAAATGGATCAAATGGGCCATAAACCTCCTCTTCCAAAACCGGACTCCCGACATGAGAAGGAAAAGGGGAAAGCGATCGTTGTCGCTAATGCTCAACAACAGCCGAACAACTCGAAGCCGGTCGTTCGTCAAAATAATATGCGCCCGTACGTAGTCCTTGAGGAGAGGATGGGACGTCCTTACTCGTTTCCCCGAGATAAAACGAGAAGGTTATTCGAGCTGGCGTTGCGCAACCGACTCATAAATCTGCCGGATCCAAAACGTCCGTCGCAACCAAGTGATGTCAATGAGCCCAACTACTGTCCTTATCATCGAGTACTGGGTCATCCGATCGAGGATTGCTACGTCTTCAAAAATTGGCTTGAAGATCAGTACCGACAGGGCAAGTTTGTATTGTCCGACAAATGGAAGGTGAATCCACCGCAGCCCCACACCTCTAAAGGAATGAATACGCCGGGGCAACATGCTCTGTCGTTGAAGAAGCTCCTTGGGAGGTTGTATTATCAGCCAAGACAAAGAGGATGCTAAATGATCTTCAAACATGCCCAGCGATCAAATGGAAGAACCCGTTGGAGCCGCAGATCATTAAAGGGATGTTGAAGCCTCGTCCAACTCAAAAGATCGATGGAGGTGGCCCAAGCATTCATAACCAGCCGTTGAAATCTTCAAAGAAGAAGAAAAAGATGTTAAAGAAGCCCGTGAAGCCTGGAGACAAGCGCACGCACTTGCAAAAACAAATTGACGCGCTGGAGGAATACAACCAGAAGGCACGGACTCCCATTACATTCCAAGAATTCCTCAATCACGTCTTTCAAGAGGAAGATGAGGGAGAAAGTTCATCTGATGAATCCAAGGAATATGTGGCGAGCTGTCATATGATTTCCCATTCGCTCACGAACAATGAGGAGACTCCTTGTACTGAAAAGCTGGAGGCAGATCCTGAACCAAAAATTTCGGGGCCGTCGGATGAAGTAATTGACGCATTCCTTAATGAAGCTCTCTTAAAAAGTAAAGCTGATTGGGAGCGCGAGACGGTCATATTCGAAAAGGCCAAACGCCAATGCCTTGATGAAAAAATTGAGATACCCCCGCTGGAGCAAAGCACACCCACTGCGGATAAAATCAAATTCAAGATGAGGAAGAGGTTTGCTAAAGCCGTATCAATGGGTATGAAACTACCATCCTCTGAGGGAAGCGTTACTGGTGAAGCGGAAATGCACCCCTCCTATTGCTTGTATCATCGGAAGATTTCGCACCCCACTGAAGAGTGCAAAGCTTTCGATAGATGGTGGCAAGGATATGTTGCTCACCGGCAGTATTTTAAGAGGGAAAAGCGCAAGACTCGCCGAGAACGGAACGATACGACCGAAGGGCTTAACAGAACTACCGGCAATTGTCGCATGGCCAATGCCGGGGGATCATAAGTGCTCACATTCGGGAGCGATTCTGATGAGGAGCTGGAGCTTGGCCCCCTCTTTAGAGAGTCCACTTCGGGAAAAGAAGAAGAGCCGAAGATTTGTGAAAATATCCGGCTGCGTAATCGCACGTTGCCCGAAAAGAATCTCAGACCCCCAAACAAAAGAGATAAAGGGAAAGAAAAGGTCTCTGAGGACGTCGCCTTAAATGACCAAGTCATGGAAGAGCTAACCGCCAAAGACCCGCCGAAGAAAAATAAGGTGGATTACAACGTCTTAGCGTATCTGAGGAAGCTACTCTCGCAGCTCAGCATTCTTGATGCCCTTTTACTATCAAAGGAGGCGAGAGATTCATTAATTAAGGCACTACAGGACCCGGAGTAGTTCCAAGCTTTCCTGGCCGAAGAAAAGATGAGGGATGAATTGGAGGAAGTGCACACGGCAGATGTAACTTTTGGCGATGAAGACCTTCTCCTTGGGACGTGCGAACACAATCGCCCCCTCTATGTCTCAGGATACTGCCATGATATAAAGATAGGCAAAATCCTGATCGATAACGGATCGTCTGTTAATCTCCTTAATGTGCGGGTGTTGAAGGAAATCTGCATGAGCGTCCAGCACCTCGCCCGAGACAAGATCACCATCTCCGGGTTCGACTCCCAATCATCAAAGACTCTTGGATCTGTGATACTCACGCTACGCTTTGGGCCACTCGTCACGGACATTAAATTCCACGTCATAGATGCCAAGACATGCTACAACGCTCTGCTCGGCCGACTATGGTTACACGAGTACAACATCATCCCTTCTACACAGTATCAGTGTATGAAATATTTTAGGGATGGTCTCGAGTATACCATAACGGGAGAACTGAATCCGTTTTCCGTAAACCAAGTTCGCAAATATGAAGATGCCAAATACTTCTTACCGAGTTTCGAAGACACGGAAAGGTGTCACAAGCCGGAGAATAAAACTAACGCTATCATCCCTGTCTTCGGCAGTGATACCGAGGAGGAAGAGGAGATAGTTTATTCGGGTCCGCCCCAATACACCAAGCCGGGACCATCCGCTCCTACGTTGATCTTTGGTAGTGATTCAGAGGATGAGGTCCATGCTGTATTCTTTGCTCGACCTTCAATACGAGCTTCCGCTGACGAAGAACGAAGTCTAAAAGTCGCTATGGTGCCGCTTAAACATTATAAAGAACTGGATGCGCTCGGTACCGACAGTGTAGAGGAGCTGCAGACGTTCTATATCCCTCCCACGCGAGAAGGCGAGAAGGCAATTCTATTCTATCGCTCTGAAGAAAACAAAGTGGAGAAAGAAATCTGGCACGGGGTGGATCCTACGCTGGACAGGCTTCAACCCATCCGTCTACCTAGATATTATACAGAAGGCTTGAAGAGGCTGTTGGAGCGCCAAGGGATACCCTTCAAACAGACCGTTAGAAAGGCCAAATTCTATGACAGGGTCTGGAACGTCCCCGGAACTCAGCACAAGCTGCCTAGTGGGAGGATGGAGACAATCGGGCTCGGATACATTCGCTCCAAGAAACGAGAGCTGCTCCGCGACTGTTACGTCGTGCACGACTTCAATGAAGAAGCAGATGCTCAACGGGAGGACACTAATCCTGAACCAGTAAAAGTTCCTGATGCAAAAGTGCCAAGTCCGTCGTTTGAAGAACAAATGGACATGCTTATAAGGGAAGCTGGTCAAAAAGTCCGAGATGATCACAACCGTGAAATGGCCATCTACGAGAAAGCAAAAACGCAACGTCTCCTTCAACAGACCATGAAAGATGAAAGTGCCGCCCCCTGTCAACCTGTTATAAAAAAGGCTCGACGCAGAGGCAGAAATAAGTCGAAAAGCCAAAAAAGCGCTCAACGCCAACAAAGCGGGGCTAAGAAGCCACGCAAACGGGAGTCGAGCGTTATTGATCTATGCCTCATGAAGAAAATGGGTCGAGCGTACTCGTTTCCTCGGGACAAGACGAAGAAGATACTTGATCTTGCTCTAAAACATCAAATGCTTACACTGCCGGAGTCCAAAAACCCCGAACAAGCAGGCAAAGTCTCTGACCCAAACTATTGCTCTTACCATCGAGTAATAGGGCATCCTCTTGAAGATTGCTTCACCTTCAAGAATTGGGTTGAAGATCAGTATCAGCTCGGCAAATTCGCTCTGTCGGACAACTGGAGGGTAGCGCCGCCACAGAAGTACGAACCCAAAGCCACAAGAACAGAACCAACTCCACATTGGGATTGGAAGCGGATTCGCAGTTGTCGCATGATAACAATATCAAAAGAAGAGCCCGAGAACATGGACAGCCTTCCCTGGTGCTTCGAAAACAGCAATGATGAGGTGATCTCAGAATTTCCGCCAGCGCCGAAAGAACTGGAGGATGGAATACATACTACTGCAGATAACCTCAAGAAAATTGAGTTGGGGACGGCGAACGATCCGCGACCGACATTTGTCAGTGAACTACTATCTGAAGAAATGGTGGCTGCATTAAGAGACGTCCTTATACAGCATAAAGATTGCTTCGCATGGAACTATTCCGAAATGCCGGGACTAGATCCAGAAGTTGCTGTGCACAAATTGGCGATATCCCCAGGCGTCAAGCTAATCAAACAGGCGCCGAGGAGAATGCGGCTCGAGCTTGAGATGAGCATCAACGAGGTCAAGAAGTTAATCGACTCTGGCTTTATCCAGGAAGTTCAATATCCTGAGTGGGTCGCTAACATCGTCCTGGTGATGGAGAAAAATGGGACGGTGCGCATATGCGTGGATTTTCGGGATCTCAATAAAGCCTGCCCGAAGGATGATTTCCCGGTGCCAGTCACCGAACTGATGATAGACAATACGTCCACTCATGAGGTTTTCTCCTTCATGGACGGCTCATCAGGGTATAATCAGATAAAGTTGCATCCCGAAGACCAGAAGCATACCGCTTTCCGGACCCCCTTAGGAATATTTTGCTACAAGGTGATGCCCTTCGGTCTAAAGAACGCCGGTGCCACCTATCAGAGGGCCATGAAGAAGATCTTCGATGACCTTATACATGAAATCGTCGAATGTTATATCAACGGCCTCGTGGTTAAGAGCAAATCATACGAGAAACATCTCGAGCACCTAAAGGCTGTATTTCGACGCCTTCGACAATACAACTTGAAGATGAACCCTCTCAAGTGTGCATTTGGAGTTTCTTCGGGCAAATTCCTGGGATTCATCGTCCGACACCGAGGCATCGAAATAGATCCGTCTAAGATCAAGGCGATCATGGAAATGCCTCCGCCGAGAACTCTCAAACAGTTGCGGTCTCTCCAAGGAAAGCTCCCATATATTCGGCGATTTATAGCCAACCTATCTGGCAAATGCCGCCCTTACAGTCACCTGATGAAGAAGGTAACTCCATTCGTCTGGGATCAAAAATGCCAGGGCGCGCTGGACGAGATTAAATAATACCTGCAGAACCCGCCAGTGTTGGCTGCTCCGGTTAAGGGAAAGCCTATCATTCTTTACACAACCGCCCTCGAAGGTTCTTTAGGCGCATTATGGGCGCAAGAGAATGACCAGGGGAAAGAAAGAGCACTCTACTATTTAAGTCGAGTTCTTCTGGGGGCAGAAAGCAACTGCTCTCCTATCGAAAAACACTGCTTGGCGTTGATCTTTGCGATAACAAAGCTCAGGCATTATGCATTAGCACATGAAGCCCGTCTCATTTCGAAGGTTGACCCCCTTAAATATTTGATGTCGAAGGCCATATTAACGGGACGACTCGCTAAATGGGCCCTGCTCTTGATGGAGTTCTCGATAACCTATCAGCCTCTCAAGGCAGTAAAAGGCCATGCCATCGCCGATTTCCTCGCTGGGCATCTGATCGCCGCCGATTCTCCTCTAAATTGCGATCTTCCAGACGAACATGCGTTTGACGCGATTGACGGTGGTGATACCCCATGGGAGCTTTATTTCGATGGAGCATCTTCCATAAAAAAGTGCAAACAAAGTACCCCTATAATCAAATCGGGGGTAGGCCTCATCTTCGTAACTCCACAAGGAGGGATAATGCGCTTCGCTTTCTCCTTAACAGAGCCGAGGACAAATAATGAAGCAGAATATGAAGCCTTGATTGCAGGTCTCGAGGTCGCCATCGACATGGGAATTGAAAACCTCCTCATATACGGAGACTCCAGCTGGTCGTTAGTCAAGTAAATGGCGACTACCAAACGTGCAAACCGGAACTGGTGAAGTACGGTGAAAAGGTGCAACAACTGTTAACCCAAATTCCCTCCTATACTTTAGAAAGCATACCGCGCGCGGAAAACAGCAAAGCAGACGCGTTGGCCAAGCTTGCTAAAGAACTGGCTGACGAGAACCTTGATGACGTAAGAATCGTGGTACAAAGCCGTCAGGTGCTTGCCCCAGCAGAAATACCTCCGGAATCATCCGAAGAGAAGGGAGCGACTGAACATACGACCTTGCAAATAAAAGACCGGGAAAAGGCTGAGGATTGGAGAAAAGTCTTTATAGACTACTTCAAATACCGTCGAACGCCCGAAGACGCGTCCTCAAGACACCAGCTCATGAGACGAGCTCTGTCTTTCGCCTTCGTTAACGATACTCTGTACAAGAGGTCGTTTGATTCTCTGTGGCTGAGATGCCTAGGTCCTGATGAAGCGGAAAGAGTCGTTCAGGAAGTTCATGACGGACTCTGTGGTTCTCACCAAGCAGGCTCGAAGATGAAGTTGAAGATCAAACGGATGGGCTACTACTGGCCCACGATAATTCAGGACTGCCTCGAATATGCAAAACAATGCCACTCATGCCAAATCCATGGGGACTTCATCCACCAGCATCCAAATCCACTACATCCAATGGTGGCTAGCTGGCCGTTCGAAATGTGGGGAACTGACATAGTCGGCCCTATCGAACCAGCGTCGTCCAGAGGACATCGTTTCATCCTGGCGACGACCGATTACTTTTCTAAATGGGCAGAAGCAGTACCGCTGAGAGAAGTGAAGACGGAGAATATCCTCCATTTCTTCAGGACGCACGTCATATATCGGTTTGGAACTCCGCGACGGATCATCTCCGATAACGGGCCAGCTTACAGAAGCCACAAGATCAGTCGCTTTGCGCAACAACACAATATAGACTGGAGATATTCCTCAGTTTATAATCCGCGAGCTACTGGTCTAGCCGAGGCCTTCAACAAGACCCTAACGAAGATCATGAAAAAGGCGGTATCCCGAAATAAGAAAGACTGGCACGAGAGACTGTAAGAAGCTCTCTGGGCGTATCAACTACGTTTAAGACGGCCACAAACATAACGCCGTACGCGTTGGTATTCGGTACGGAAGCAGTACTCCCCCTCGAGATAGAGCTACCTTCTTTACGAGTGGCAGTCCACTACGAGTTGACAAACGAAGAAAATGCCAACCTTCGGTTTGAGGAGCTTGATGCCCTTGAAGAAACATAGCTCATAGCACAACAAAATCTAGAAGTTTATAAAGCAAAGATGACGCGCTCATATGAAAGATTGACCCGACCGAGGACATTCCGCTAAGGCGAACTCGTGCTAGTGGTCAAAAGGCCTATGATCCCCAATCGCGCCAAGCGGGGAAAATTCGAGCTAAACTATGAAGGTCCATACATCATAGACAAAGTCTACCAGGGTGGAGCCTATCTACTCATAGATATGCACGGTGAAAGGCCTTTCAGGCCAATAAACGGTAGATTCCTAAAGAAATACTACGTTTAATGAGCCACAGCCTAGGTCAATGATAGATGATGACGACTATGTCCGCTCTCTATCTTCCTAAGCTTAAGCTTTATAAGCAGTAGCCAGCCTTCTTCATGACGGACCGAAACGTCCTTACACTAATAGCGGACCGAAACGTCCTTAAACTAATACCGCAGCATTCGTAAGCTGACGAGATAAAAAAAAGAAGAAAAATATAATAAATAAAAACGGTATGTCCATAAGCAAAAAAGGGCACTGATGAAAACCCGAAAGGGCTCCGTGAGTAAAAACAGCAGGGCTACCGGCGAGTGTTCGTGAAAACCCGAAAGGGAGCGACCTCGTAAAAAAAAGAGAGAAGAAAATAAAAAGAATAAAAAAAACGGTATGTCCATAAGCAAAATGGGCACGGATGAAAACCCGAAAGGGCTCCGTGAGTAAAAACAGCAGAACTACCGGCGAGTGTTTGTGAAAACCCGAAAGGGCGCAACCTCGTTAAAAGACACTTACAGGGTCCTCTCGACCTTGTAAGGAGAAACCACCCGCGTGAGATCCTTGCGACTCACAAGGGAGCAACACACTTAGGGATCCCCACGATTCCTAAGGAGAAAATACACTTGCGAGATCCTCACGACTCGTAAGGAGAACTCTCTTATGAGACCCTCACGGCTCATAAGATTTGAAAGTCTTAAGTTACAGAGACCTAAACTTGTGCTTAAGCAACCCCCACAACTTCCGATATTGCCCTACAAGTAGCTCAATACTGGCCCTTGTATACAATCCAGGGGCGCGAATAAACATTTCCCTAATCAAGTCCCATCCGAGACTGGGGATATGTTCGCATGACGAACAACCCTTATAAGTCCTCTCGACTTACAAAGAGAAAATCCTCTTGTAGGATCCTTACGACTTACAGAGGAACAAACACTTAGGAATCCTCACGATTTTTAAGAAGAAAATACACCTACAAAATCCTTACGGCTTGTAGGGAGAAATACTTTTGTGATACCCTTACGGCTCATGAAGTCAAAAGCCTTAGTCGACAGGACCTTAACCCTGCTCGCTAAGCCACCCTTGTTCGACATCGACAGAGGCAGATGATGATTCGCTCCTGGCAATATCCCAGTTGTAGCGGTGCTGATGCCGAAATCGGTGTTTAATTTCAGGTTTACGGCAAAAAGCCAGTAGGCCGCACATGCATATGAAATAGCCGAAATGATGGGGCAACTTGCAATAAAAAGCAGCAAGTAAAAATGTATGCATGCAAAATAGCCGAAATGATGGGACAACTCGCAATAAAAAGCAGCGAGTAAAAATAAAATAAACAGCCGAAATGATTGGGCACCGCGAAAAATAGCCGAAATGATTGGGCAATCGCGACCTTCGCGATATAAAAGCTGAAATGATAGAGTATCGCGGAAATAAAACAAAAAAAAGAAATGATAAAACTTTGGCCCTACAGTTGAGATTACATCGATCCCTGTATACAATCCAAGGGCGTAAACAAAGAGGGAACCATACTTTCCCAACAGGCTGCGCCAGAAACGAAGCCAAATCTCGACGGTTCATCCCAACCCCGGAGAAACCAGTATCTCCGCGGGAAATTCTCGATTCGTTTCAATACCAGGGAAACAAATAATCCTTGGCAAATACCTCAATTCAAGGAAACTAGCGTCCTTGATGAGAGCCTCTTGATTCGTGTCTACTCGCAGAGCAACCAGTGTCTACGTGGGAAATTCTCGATTCGTTTCAACACCAGGGAAACAAATAATCATTGGCAAATACCTCAATTCAAGGAAACTAGCGTCCTTGATGAGAGCCTCCTGATCCGCGTCGACTGGCAGAGCAACCAGTGTCTCCGTGGGAAATTCTCGATTCGTTGCAACACCAGGGAAACAAATAATCCTTGGCAAATACCTCAATTCAAGGAAACTAGCGTCCTTGATGAGAGCCTCCTGATCCGCGTCGACTCGCAGAGCAACCAGTGTCTCCGTGGGAAATTCTCGATTCGTTTCAACACCAGGGAAACAAATAATCCTTGGCAAATACCTCAATTCAAGGAAACTAGCGTCCTTGATGAGAGCCTCCTGATTCGCGTCGACTCGCAGGGCAACCAGTGTCTCCGTGGGAAATTCTCGATTCGTTTCAACACCAGGGAAACAAATAATCCTTGGCAAATACCTCAATTCAGGGAAACTAGCGTCCTTGATGAGAGCCTCCTGATTCGCGTCGACTTGCAGAGCAACCAGTGTCTCCGTGGGAAATTCTCGATTCGTTTCAACACCAGGGAAACAAATACTCCTTGGCAAATACCTCAATTCAGGGAAACTAGCGTCCTTGATGAGAGCCTCCTGATTCGCGTCGGCTCCCAGAGAAACCAGTGTCTCCGTGGAAAATCCCCGATTCGTCTCAACTTGCAAGATGAAGCCTCAGGCAGCAGGGATTAAAAAACTTGCTTACTGAACAATGGGACCCTGCAAGTCGGTCTAAAATGGTCTCTTGCATACTATTCACGGGTCTCACTCTCCAAAGTCGAGTTTCGACAAGGAGGGAAACAACCGCTTACGGGTCCTCTCGACTCGTAAGAGGGAAAATTCTCTTATAGGATCCTTACGACTTATAAGAGGAAACGTACTTGGGAATCCTCACGATTCCCAAGGAGAAAATCCACCTATGAGATCCTCTCAATCCGTAGGGAGAAAAGTCTCTATGAGACCCTCACGGCTCATAGAGTTGAAAAGTCTTAGGCGGCAGATCTAAACCTGCGGCCTAAGCCATCGCTATTTCTTAAGGAAATCAGGATGCGTGCTCTATTATCTGTCAACCATGTTTACTAAGGTGGCATGCTGATAATAAAAGAAAGAAAAGGTGAAGAAGTGACACAAGACATTACAAAGAATGTGTATCTTTTATTCATAAACTTAATTGAGTACAAGATACATTGTGTTAAAGAATAAAAAATATATATACATTTTTTACAAGTACAAATGATACAAAAAGGGATAGCTACTGAGGAGGAAGTGTCTTTAACAAATCTGCAAGCTGCTCTCGCACTTCCTTCAGCGCCTCCTCCTGAATGGCTGCCGCGGCCACTTCCGCTTCCACCTGGGCCCGCTGCTGCAAAAAGGATGAAAGTTGCTCCTCCGCCGCCTTCTGGGCTGCTTCCTGGTTAGGTGCATCCCGCTCAACAACGTCAAGCTGTTGCCTCAGTGATAACCCTTCGGAGAGGCATTGCAGAAGGCCCTCAAAGATAACCTTCAGCCGTGCAGCGTTGGCCTTCACCCGAGCATGCAGTTGGGCAGATTTGCTCGAAGTCTCACCACGCTCCTTACGCCTTGAAGTAACTTCTTGTTCGAGATGGCGGAAGTAAGAAGCACTCTGCTCAATCCACACTGCTCTTTGATGGATGGCGGCTAAGGTCTCGGGAACGGGACGCATCGACTCCAGCTGATGCAGGCAAGCCTTGATCTCCCTGCAATGGTTAACCCAAGACGTGATGATGCCCTCGTCATGGAAGTTCACGAGTATCACCAGCATCGGGTTAACCGCCGTAGCGAAGTCTGCAGCAGATGTAGGAGTCTCGACGTCGAGTTCCTCAACGTAATCGCTCAACATGCGCAGACTATTCGCGGCGCCTTTCGAAGATGGACGTCTTAGATAAGGACCTGCCGGCATTGTGATGCGAGGCTCGAAGGGCGCCGAGACCGGAACGACAGCTGAAAAGAAACAAGATGTGATCAGATAACAGCTCAGGAAATAAAAAAGGGGGGAGTTATCAATGTGATAGTCGCTGTACCAACTGAGGCAGGTGGCAAGGCCGGAAGGGCCGGCGGCGCAGCCGATCTTTCATCCCCTCCTTCAATTTTTAGCACTGCAGTAGGGACGAGAAAAAAGTTAGAAGTAATTCCATTAATGAAAAAGAAAGATATCAATGGAAATCATACTCACCAGCGCTACCAGAGGAAGAAGCGAATTCAGATGGAAAGGAGAAGTGTGGGAGCAACACTTGATAAAGATGGTCAAAGAGCACTCCTAAAAAGACATAACAGTACGATTTTAGTACACAAATTATACGTCTGAAAGATAAGATTAATAAGTTGCAAATCTATACCTTCCAACATCTTTGATGGTATGAGAGAGGGTTGAGAGGTGACCACCGCCAAGGTAGTCGTTGAAGGCATTTCCTCGAGCAGTGGGGCATCGGCGCTGGCTGGACCCGCGTTACGAACAAAGGTGAACTTGTCAGAAAGGATTGTAAGGTAAAGAAAGACAGCAACTTGGGATTTATCTGATGAGTTGCCGGCTGAAACGGAGGCGATTCCCTCCTCCATCGACATGAAGCCACCGCCCGTGGCCTCATCACCCGACTCAATGGGGGCCGTCGTCGTGCTCGCGCGGCCAGGAGACGACGGAAGATCGTAGGCGGGGAGGGCAATGATTGGAGCATTGCCGGACTCTTGAGAGAGAGCGGCTGACTCTTCCCCAAGAGTCGTGCCCATCTCACCCGCTACTTCTTCGGGCTACGCCGTCTCCATCGGCTCATCCGCCGTCACCACGAGGTCGCCGGCCTCAAGCGCCTCATCCGCCACTACCCTGGGCTCAGTTATAACGATCATTTCATCTGCCGCCACTTCAGGCTCGGCATCAATGACCTTCTTGGCTGCAGATCCCTCAACCTCCATCTCAGGCTCCGCAGCCCCAGCGACGTTGCCCACCGTTAGCTCGGGTTCGGCAGATGCCGCCTCCTCTGTTTCCTTGGGATCGACGGTCTCCGCCTCCCCCTCGGTCGGACTTTGCCCTGCAGGATAAAATATATAAGAACCAGCAGCTTTATGATTCTTACAACAAAATTCTAAAAAATAAATAGTATCTGAGGTGGACTTATTGTTAGCCTCCCTACTGGCGCGCACCGCCTGTCTATGAGCCGTAGACAAGGCGACCGAGTGCTCTTCTGATGGAGTATCGGCACGGGGGATGGTGCTTGGGCCCGCTCCAATGGCCAAGGCAGCCCTGCGTGCCTTCGCTTCGCGCCTTGACCGTTTCCTCTCCTCCCGAGCTGTCGCGATGGATCTCTTCGACGCTTCCTTCATTAAGGCGTCGTTGTCCTCGTTCAGAGATGCCTCCAGAGCATTTAAGGCATCTCTCATTGGCTCTTCAAGACGGACCTCCCGCGGTAGCCCTGAGGAAGTAGGAACATTGGCAGCTGGCGGAATATCCGCGTCATTTGGCGGGAATGGCATTGAGGTTCCTGCGATAAAAAGGGAGAGGTTAGATTGAACATAACACAAGGAAAGTGAAAACTTGATGAATTGAAACTTACTAAGGCCTAAAGACACTCTAAGGCGTTCCTCCTCTTGGAAAGTCTTGAGGGAAGCGGCAATGGCTTCTTCAGTTGTGATGCCTGTTGGAAGAAAAGAAGGAAAAATGTTAATCAAAGGCAACAATAAAGATATGATGCAATGGAAAATGCGACTAGTGATTACCTGATGCCGCAAGCTTAGCCAGCCATGCGTCACGCCTCGCCAACCGCTCCGAAGCTTCGAGGGCGGCCTCCAAATCCGTGTCATCCGGCATGATTAATCCCTCGTTAGTCCCGTATTCACTCAGGCCCTCAGCATAGGGAGCGTGGGGTTCCTGACCGAACACGACGTCAGCGGCAAAGAGCGACTTCTTTTTTTTCTTCTGCCCACCAACCCTGGGTGCACCCGGGATCGACTTACGCTTGGAAGCCATCTTGGGGCGGCGGGTCCCGATGTCCGCACCCACGCCAGACTCCGGCGAGGCTACAACCACTGTCTCCACTGGAGCATAGGGCGCTGGAGGTGCATCCGCAATATCGGGGAGCGGCAATCCGTGCGGAGGACTTTGCGCACGCGGTGGCCCGGCTCTAGCATCTTTTAGAGGGGCAACTACTGGGGTCCTTGGCACTAAAGGAGCATTGCAGTCGCTACCTGGAGGCGCACCCTTACGGTCGACCAGCAATCGCCTTTCCTCCTTTATAACGGCTCCCGTCGAATGACTGTACCATTCTGTATATACCCTGAGGAGTCATGGGGCGCAAGCCGGCTCACTGATAAAGAAGTGGGAGCCCGTGTTTAGACGCATGAAATGATGCAGCGCTCTCTCCATCCCTTCTTCGGTCGCAGCAGGTTCCGATAAGAAAGCCTCCAGCGGTACCCCTTGATTGTAGCTCAGCTGTTGGGCGAAACAATGTGGGTTATATCTCATGAAAATCGCCGACCCGTTCTGCCTAAACACCAAGAAGCTCGGTCTGATGGAATATAAGTGGAGGGTCTCCTGGGCCGTCAAAACTGAAGCTCTATCCTTGAAAGTGTCTTGCAGTGGCCGCACTGCAGTGGTAGATGCCTTTCCAATGGTCAACACTTTGTCGATAAAAGACACCCCGACTCCAACTGTGTGGGGGCGAAGGAGTAAACCCCTGGCATTTCGTGGCGATGGACTCACAATTGATGCGCCAATCAACTGTATGATGCGAGGGAAGCTGCACCTGTCGTAGAACGATGGCCTTTTATGCATGCCGAAAACACCCGATGTATGTAGCTCGAGCCACGACATGAAATAATGCATCGGGAAAATCATGTGCAGCACCCCAGGCTCATTAGCATCCGCCGCTCGACTGAGGCCGTGATATAAGTGTGCCAAGCCGGCTATCCCAACAGCTACTTTTACCCCGATGGTCATCCGATGAGCAGGGTAAAAGACGGAGGGCCGCATATGGCGAGAATGCATTGGGAGCGCAAACCAACTCAGCCATAGCCCAAGAAATCCTAAAAAGAAGGCCTCCTCGTCCATCTCGGAGTCTGCAACTTCCGCAAAAGACATGGTCGGGGAATTAGGAAGGAAAAAACCCTTTTGGTCTATTTCCTTCGCCGGCAGGTTATCCAAACTTAAACCGAAAGGGTCCTCAAGGGTGGCAAACTTGGCAGCTTCTGCCGAGAGGACGTTTGGGTGAAGGAACCGGGCAATGAAATCCTCAAAACTAACTCCGCGGCTCCCACGCTCAATGAAAAGGGCTTCGTAGATGTTCAACACCTTGATCAGACTTGGGAATTAGTGTTGAACAGCATTCTTCGGCGTGAGGCCCCTTACCGCCGGCTTGGCACCGAAGACATACTCGTCTGTCGGAAGCAACTCCTCATAGTGCTCCCTATAACTGGTAAACCGGAGACTTCTGTGAACTCTTCCAGAGAAATTGACACTTCCCGATCCATTGCAAGGAAAGTGTGGGTGGGGATGTTCCACTGCTCCAGGAAGGCCTTGAACCACCAGGTGGGAAGCGTGGGATACTGGAAGAGCGAGACGTAGACCGCGGTATACAACCCTAACCTTATCAACTGCGACTTCTTCATCGACAGGATATACCGAGCCCATGGCAGGTAGCCGATCGGGTGGCAGGGGATCAGACCTATGTTGTATGATTGCCCCTAAGGTTTCGCCTCGCCTTGACAGATACGGCGTCCCAGGATATCCAAAACCATAGGACGCTGGACCGGGATTGCATCTATGGCCGGATGAAGAAAGCCCTTCGAGGTCCAATCAACCATCTCCACGGCGTACTGCACCCGGGGTGGGCTGGCGTAATGAATCGCCGTGATGGGTTCTGACGGTACTGCGCACGTGAAGCTCCGTCGACCCATAATGATTTGATTATACCACGACTCCCAAAGGTGGAGACTCTTATATTCCGGGTCGTGGTCCTTAATCATGGCTAAGACTTCACAGTCCAAGGGCGCTTCAGGGAACCCTTCCTCCGAGCGAGCAAACAGGAATGAGGTGTCAAGAGACATGATCGCTGCAAGTGAACAGAAATTAGCCGTTAGTGTTGTAATTCCAACGCTTGGCGTTTAAATTTTTTTCACTAATTAATTAATTAAATTAAAAATTAATTAAATTAAAATTAATTAATTACACCACACAGCAGTGCAGTGGGTGGGAGACCGAAGGGGGACCCACAAAATCTGGATGACAGTGCCTCATGTAATAAGACCGCCCCATCATTGGTTGAGACTGTCAATTAATGAAAAAATCCCCAAGAGAATATTCTCATTAGTGGGAAATCCCTAGAGACAAGGAAAAAATCTCCTCTTTCAGAGCAAAGCTCTGTCACAGAATGACACTTGTCAAATTCTGGTCTCAAAGGAGTAAAATTCCTTAAAAAGAGCTTAGCTCTGTAATAGTCCATCAAAAAGAGAATTTTAATTTTAAAAAAAGAAATTTAAAATTAAAAATTTCTGGGATCTTGAAAATCCAAGAAAACTCTTAAGAGTTCATCATCGGAAGATCAAGAGATCAATATTCTGTCAATGAGCAAAGCTCTGTTCATGGGTTAAGAAACCCTAAAACAAATTTTTGAGAGCAAAGCTCTGTTTATGAAACCCCAAAGGGGATTTCTTTAGATCAAAAGATCTGTGAGAGCAAAGCTCTTTTGGTTAAGATTGATTTGAATTAATTTAATTTAAATTAATTTTACCTAAAGTTTTCTAACTTTGGAAACGAGCAAAGCTCTGAAGTTCTTAAGCAAGAGCAAAGCTCTGGAAAATCAAAATCTTGAAAAAATGGTGAAGACTTTCTAAGGGCCAGAGGTCCTATTTATAAGGCGCTTGCGCCCCTTCAGCTCACCCGTTGATCCAACGGTCAGGAGCTTGCCACCGCTGCACTCATGTGCGCGCCACGTGAGCGCAACGGTGGGGGGGCATTTGTTTTCCCCAATCAGAGCAAAACTCCGTTGAAATTCAAAATTCAAATTTTGAAGCAACGCTTCAAATCCCGGGCGCAACGCGCCACGTGTCAGGTGCTGATACGTCAGCGCAGCACCCAAGGCAGCGCGCCCAATCAGAGCAAAGCTCTATGAAAAAACAAATAGAAGCAAATCTTCAGTTGCGCAAGCGCTGCGCTGCGCGACACGTGTCAGCGCAGTCGCTTTTGCACAAGCGCTGCGCTGCGCGACACGTATCAGCGCAGGTGCGCAAGCGCAGCTGCGCTGCGCTGTGCGCTGCGCGACACGTGTCAGCGCAGCTGCGCTGTGCGCTGCGTGACACGTGTCACGCGCTGAGGCATTTGCGCCAAACAGAATTAAGATTTTAAAGAAATCTTTCTGTTCTTGTTAAAGCAAGAAGATTTTCTTCTGTAAAACAGAAGCCTTTGGATCAAAGATCCAACGGTGGGGAAAATTCCCCAAATCACTCAGAGAAATATCTGTTTAACAAATTTAACTAATTTATGGGCACTATATAAAGGACCCTAGACCTCAATTCAAGGGCATCAACATTGTGAGAGATTAAGAACTTCAAACAGAGAGAACTCTGAAGAAATTTCAAGAAGAAAAGGTAAAAACCTTTAAGATAGAAGAATTTCTTCTAATAGATCATTGATCTAAGAAAAAGATTAATGATCTCCAATAAAAAAAAACAAATAACAATAGTGCTTTGCACTTATGAACCATTGGTTCTCCAAGATCAAGAAGAAAAAAAACAAGAAATACTTGCTTTCCTTGATCTAGATTAGATCAAGAAAAACAAACAGTGCTTTGCACTTTTTCATGAACCATTGGTTCTGCAATCTAAAAGATTCTCAAATTAATAGTGCCTTGCACTAGTAAAACTGCATTGTTGCGCTCCTGGGTTGGCGCAAGCCACCAGAGAGCGCCGCGTGTCAGCATCTGACTCACTTGCGCTGTGCGCTTTTAAGATAGAGCTTTGCTCTCTGAAACTGGCGCAACCCACCAGAGCGCGCCACATGTCAGCAGCGCAAGCGCAGCGCACTGCGCTTGCGTGACACGTGTCAATACCACAAGCGCTTGCGCTATCTGATTGGCGCAAAGCGTCTGACAAATGCAATGCATTTCTTTCGCTAAAGGGCCATGCCCAAATCAAAAAGACCTAGTAGGACAAAATAAATTGTAAAGCAATAAATAGGCAGAGCCCAGGTAAAATTGATGCTCTGCATCTTTTATAAAAAGGCAGAGCCCAAGTAAAATTGATGCTCTGCATCATTTATAAATGAGCAGAGCCCAAAACAAATTAATGCTCTGCATCCTCTGTGGGCAGAGCCCAACCAAAAATAGAAAATAATGCAATGCATTATTTAAACATGGGTAAAGCCCTAGCACAGGTCTAATAGACCAAAAACAAATAAAAGCATTGAATATTTTTCAACTGGACTTAGCTCAATCATGGCCGTAAGTCCTCAAATTAAATTGACTGAGTAAAATTGCTCTCCTAAATCAATTACCTCTGGTTCGAGGGTACATCTCTGAACTCCTTTGACACCTATCGTTGTAATCCTTCAGCGACGTCAGAGAGGTGACGGGTCCCGACGACCACACATCAACACGGACTGCGGGGTCCTTAAACTCGTGGACCGAAACGTCCTTAAACTAATATTGGACCGAAACGTCCTTAAACTAATGTCGGACCGAAACGTGCTTAAACTAATGTTGGACCGAAACGTCCTTAAACTAATATCGGACCGAAACGTCCTTAAACTAATATTGGACCGAAATGTCCTTAAACTAATAATGGACCACCACGTCCCTAAACTGGCGATGGACCACCACGTCCCTAAACTGGAACAATAGAGCCTCCAAATGCTCTTTTGCCGGATCTAAACGATCCCGTTTAAGTTGATCTTAGCCCCAAACACGGCTAAGGTATCCTTAAACATTCAAATGGGCTATAAAACTCCAAATCAACTTTGGTTCAAGGGTACATCTCCTAACTCCTCTGACACCTATCGTTGTAATCCTTCAACGACGTCAGAGAGGTGACGAGCCCCGACGGCCATATATCAAATGGATCACCACGTTAAGTTGATCTTAGTCTCAAAACAGGACTAATGTATCTTTAACGAATGTTTAAGTTGATCTTAGCCTCAATATGGCTAATGTATCCTTAAACTAAAAACACCAAACCCAAATCTAAGTAAATACGGATTTGGACTAATCCACGTCCTACGGGCGACGGCATTACTCAGTCTCCGTATACAATCCACAGGCAACCACAAACAACACAAACACATACGACACGAAGTGAAATTCTGGAGAAGGAGAAAGTGGCTACCGCGATGCGGTAGCATAATTAACTGCAGGGGCTTGCGCCTGCAGGGAAGAGCATCCCCACAATCAAAAACCCCTCTAGTGAGAGGGAATCTGACGAAGTCAGCTACATCGGCCGCATCCGTCTAAACCTCCGATACATGGTGCCATAAATCAACTTGGCATCTTCGGAGAGGTAGACGGATAAAACCATATAGCATCTGCCCCGAATCTCAGGCAAGATGTCCTCACGTCGTCTCCGCCGTCTTTCGGAGGGGAACAACGAGGATGCCCAGAAGCTAGTCAGGAGATACAAGAGCTGCCAGCTCCACGGCAGCATCCCTCGCCTCCCCGCTATCGAGCTGACTGCCCTAGCATCCCCATGGCCGTTCGCCCAGTGTGGGTTGGATATGATCGGCCAGTTCCCCATCGGTATTGGCGGGCACAAATACGTCCTCGTCGCAGTAGACTACTTCACCAAGTGGATCGAGGCCGTCCCCATCAGGAAACCGGACGCCACCACAACTATCAAGTTCCTGCAAAACAATCTGATACTCCGGTTCGGCATCCCGAGATGTATCATCACCGACCACGGGACGAACTTCGAGAACGGGAAAGTGAAGGACTTCTGCAAAGAATACCATATCCTCATGAAGTTCACCGCGGTCGTGCGTCCCCAATGTAACGGGCAGGCCGAAGTCGCTAACCGAGACGTCCACCGAGGTCTCCGGACCCGCCTAGAAGGGCGACAAGGCAGTTGGGTCGAAGAACTACCCCGGGTCTTGTGGGCCCTGCGCACGTCAAAGAAGACTCCCACCGGGGAGACCTCTTTCAGCCTCTGCTAGGGACCGAAGCAATGGTCCCAGCGGAGATCGGGCCACCCAGTCACCGGGTCGAGCACTTTGATGATGATACAAACACCTCGGCGCTACGGACCAACCTGGACAGCTTGTTAGACAAGAGAGACCGGGCTCAGATCAGGGTTGCCGCTTATTAACAACAAACGGCCCAATACTACAACGCTCGGGTCAAGCACCGCTCCTTCAAAACCGGGGATCTGATCCTACGGCGAAACGAGTTCATTGACCAAGGCAGGCTTCACACCCTGAAGTGGGATGGTCCCTTCCTCGTCTCTGAGGCGCTCCTTGGCGGAGCCTACCGCCTACAAGACGCGGACGGACACAAGCTCCCGCGGCCTTACAACGCCGAGAAGCTCAAGCTATACCAATGAGGTCAAGGCCAGCAAGTGTGTACCCCCCTTTTTCTTCACAAAGATGATGTAAATGTTCTCTAAAAATCCTGTCCATTCGAATAAAGAAACGTCGGAACATCTCGAATAGAGTTCTGTCTTTACAATCCAAAGCCCTCGCCGAGATGCGGCCGCGCAACTTCACTGCCCGGTTATCCTTAGTGGGCTTCCTACAGCCCCGCCAACGCTAAGGATCAAAGTCCTCCTTAGAGGCAGCTCAACAGCTACCCTGCTCGGCTATCCCCGGCTGGTAGCTTCCTACCATGACCGACAGGGATCAAAAGCCCTCCCAGAGGCAGTCGAGCCCGAGGATCCCTCGCTCGGCTATCCTTCAGGAATAAAAGCCCTCGCCAAGAGGCACCGGGCAGTGACCATGCTCGGTCCCCGTCCTAAAGGATCAAAGCCCTCGCAAGAGGCAACCGAGCGGCTGCCCTGCTCGGTCATCTTCGGCTGGTAGCTCCCTACCCATGACGCCAGGGATCGAAGCCCTCGCAAGAGGTATCCAGGCGGCTACCCCGCTCGGTCATCCCAGGCTGGTAGTTGCCTACCCATGGCGCCAGAGATTAAAGCCCTCGCCAAGAGGCAACCCATCAACTACCCTGCTCAGTTATCCCTGGCGGGTAGGTCCCCTACCGCAACGCCAGGGATCGGAAAGTCCTCCCAGAGGCAGTCGAGCCCAACCGTCGCTCGGCTATTCCTGGCGGGTAGCTTCCCTACCGCAACGCCAGAAATTAGAAAGCCCTCCCAGAGGCAATCGAGCCTGAGGATCCCTCGCTCGGCTATCCATCAGGACAAAAGCCCTCGCCAGGAGGCACCGGGCAGTAACCCTGCCCGGCCAAAGGTCCTTGGTAGGCTTTTATAGCCCCTCCCGCGCCATGGACCAAAGTCCTCCCAAAGGCAGTCGAGTCCTTGCTCGGCTATCCCCGGCTGGTAGCTTCCTACCACAACTAACAGGGATCAAAGCCTCGCCAAGAGGCACTGGGCAATAACCCTGCTCGGTCCCCATCCTGAAAGATCAAAGCCCTCGCAAGAGGCAACCGGGCAGCGACCTTGCTCGGTCATCTTCAGCTGGTAGCTCCTTACCCATGACGCCAGGGATCGAAGCCCTCGCAAGAGGCATCCGAGCGGCTATCCCGCTCGGTCATCCCAGGCTGGTAGTTGCCTACCCACGGCGCCAAAGATCAAAGCCCTCGCCAAGAGGCAACCGCGCAGCCTCACTACCCGGTCGTCCCTGCTCGGTTATCCCCGGTAGGTAGCTTCCCTACCGCAACGCCTGAGATCAAAAAGCCCTCTCAGAGGCAGTCGAGCCCAAGAATCCCTCACTCGGCTATCCTTCAGGACATAAGCCCCCGCCAAGAGGCACCGGACAATAACCCTGCTCGGTCCCCGTCCTGAAGGATCGAAGCCCTCGCAAGAGGAAACCGAGCAGCTGCCCTGCTCAGTCAACTCCAGCTGATAGCTCCTTAACCATGACGCTAGGGATCGAAGCCCTCGAAAGAGTCTGTTCCCGCCAAAATTTTGGCTCAAAAACCCGCTCCGTATAAAATAATAACAATAAAATAAAAATAAATAAATAAATAAATAAATAATAAAGGAGAAAATCACCTTTTCAGAGCAAAGCTCTGTTCAAATTCCAAGACGGGAAATGAAGCAATGCTTCTGTTTCCCCCAATCGGAGTAAAGCCTGCTTTGAAATTAAAGTTAAAATTAAAGTCAAAATAATTGAAACAACGCTTCAGCTGACTTGCGCTCTGCGCTGCGTGACACGTGTCAGCACAGTTGCGCTTGCGCAGGTGCGCTGCGCGACACGTGTCAGCGCAGTTGCGCTGCGCGACACGTGTTAGCGCAGTTGCGCTTGTGAAGTTGCGCTGCGCGACACGTGTCAAGCGCAGGTGCGCTTGCGCCAACTGTGCCAGCACTAAAACAGAATTAAAATTCTGGAAAGATCTTTCTGATCTTATTAAAATAATAAGATTATCTTCTGTAAAACAGAAGCCCTTGGATCAAAGATCCAGCGGTGGGGAAAAATCTCTAAATCACTCAGAGAAAGATCTCTTTAACTGATTTAACAAATCAAATGGCACTATAAAAAGGCCCCTTGACTCCAAGTCCAAAGGACATGGACATTAACACAGAGAGAACTCAGAGAAGTCTTCTGAAAACTTTGAGAAAGAATTCAGAAAAATAGAAAGGTAAAAACCTTTGAATAAAAGAAGAATTTTCTTCTAAAAAGATCAATGATCTAAGAAAAAGATCAAGATCTTGAAAAAAAAAATATAATAATAATAAAAAGAAGTGATTTAGTTCTTCATTAGATCTTTCTGATCTACATAAAGGCATTGCCTTTTGATGAACCATCGGTTCTGTAATCTTAAAAGATTCTTTTCTTTAATCCAAAATTGGATCAAAATATTGAACAGTGCCCTGCACTTGTAAAATTTGCACTGTTGCGCTCTTGCGTCGGCGCAAGCCACCAGAAAGCGCCACGTGTCAGCCCCAGAACAAACTGCGCCTTGCGTTTTAAAAACAGAGCACTGCTCTCTTAAAATTGGCGCAGGTCACCAGAGCGCGCCACGTGTCAGCAGCGCAACAGCGCAGCGCACTGCGCTTGCGCTCACCAGAGCGTGACACGTAGCACCTTCACATGCGCTTGCGTCTTGCGCTGGCGCAAAGCGCCTGACAAGCCACGTGGCGCTCTGTCAGACTAATTAATGCAGTGCATTATTAAAAAGAAGGGCAGGGCCCAATTAAAAGGGCCTAACAGGCCTAATAAAATGCAATGCATTATAAAAAAAAGGGCAGAGCCCAAACAAAGGTCTGTCAGACCAAATCAGATACTGTGCATCATTTAAAAAAAGGGCAGATCCCAAATAAAGGTCTAATAGACCAAACAAAAAATGCGATGCACTATTAAACAGGGGCAGAGCCCTAGTAAAGGCCTAATAGGCCAAATGCAAATAAAATGTTGAACATTTTCAACTGGACTTAGCCCAATTCTGGCCGTAAGTCCTCAAATTAAATTGACTGAGCATGACTGCTCTCTTAAATCAATTTACACCCGGTTCAAGGGTACATCTCCGAACTCCTCTGACATCTGTCGTTGTAATCCTTCAACGTCGTCAGAGAAGTGATGGGTCCCGACAACCACACATCAATATGGACTGTGGGGTCCTTAAACTCATGGACGGACGCGTCCTTAAACTCTTGGACTAATGCGTCCCTAAACTAACATCCGTCCCCAAAATGGGAATGTTGGACCACCATGTCCCTAAACTGGAACAATAGAGCCCCCAAATGCTCTTTTGTCGGATCCAAACGATCCCGTTTAAGTTGATCTTAGCCTCAAATATGGCTAACGTATTCTTAAACCTTCAAACAGATTTTAGTCCCAAATTGGACTATAGATCCCCCAATCAACTTTGGTTCAAGGGTACATCTCTGAACTCCTCTGACATCTGTCGTTGTAATCCTTCAACGTCGTCAGAGAGGTGATGGGTCCTGATGGCCATACATGCAATGGACCACTATGTCCCTAAACTGGAACAATAGAGCCCCCAAATGCTCTTTTATTAGATCTAAATGATCCTGTTAAGTTGATCTTAGTCTGGAAATTCGACTAACGTATCCTTAACAAACGTTTAAGTTGATCTTAGTCTCAAATAAGGCTAACGTATCCTTAAACCAAAACCCCAAACCCAAATCTAAGAAAATACGGATTTGGACTAATCCACGTCCTACGGGCGACGACATAAATTAGTCTCCGTATACAATCCATGGGCAACCACAAACAAAACAAACACCCACGACACGAAGTGAAATTCTGGAGAAGGAGAAAGTTGTTACCGCGATGCGGTAGCGTAATTAACTGCAGGGGCTTGCGCCTGCAGGGAAGAGCGTCCCCACAATAAAAAAAACCCTCAAGCGAGGGGGAATCTGACGAAGTCTGCTATATCGGCCGCATCCGTCTAAACCTCCGATACACGGTGCCATAAATCAACTTGGCATTTTTGGAGAGGTGGACGGATAAAACCAAATAGCATCTGCCCCGAATCTCGGGCAAGACGTCCATGACTTGGCCGCCGTTCGGAGGGGAACAGATTCTGGCACGCCCGGTGTTCTTCCTCCAACAGGATTCGGACGTGACAAAGCAAACGAAGCAAATGCCAAATTCCTAGCTTCAGGGTCTTGACGGTAACTCATATAAAACCTGAAAGACGATCGGAGATCATCTCGCACCAGCGCGGAGTGGTCACCACCTCGACGTCTCTCTCAATACAACAGACATTGAGTGCCATTGCAACTTAAACATTTGTTAAGGATACGTTAGTCTAATTTGAGACTAAGATCAACTTAACGGGATCGTTTAGATCCGACAAAAGAGCATTTAGGGGCTCTGTTGTTCCAGTTTAGGGACATAGTGGTCCATTGAATGTATGGCCGTCGGGACCCATCACCTCTCTGACGACGTTGAAGGATTACAACGACAGATGTCAGAGGAGTTCAGAGATGTACCCTTAAACCAAAGTTGGTTGATAGACCTATAGTCCAATTTGGGACTAAAGTCTGTTTGAGGGTTTAAAGATACGCTAGCCTTATTTGAGGCTAAGATCAACTTAAACATTTGTTAAGGATACGTTAGTCTAATTTGAGACTAAGATCAACTTAACGAGATCGTTTAGATCCGACAAAAGAGCATTTGGGCTCTATTGTTCCAGTTTAGGGACATAGGGGTCCAACATTCCCATTTTGGGGACATATGTTAGTTTAGGGACGCATTAGTCCATGAGTTTAAGGACGCGTCAGTCCATGAGTTTAAGGACCCCACAGTCCATATTGATGTGTGGTTGTCGGGACCCGTCACCTCTCTGACGACGTTGAAGGATTACAACGACAGATGTCAGAGGAGTTCGGAGATGTACCCTTGAACCAGGTGTAAATTGATTCAAGAGAGCAGTCATGCTCAGTCAATTTAATTTGAGGACTTACGGCCAGAATTGGGCTAAGTCCAGTTGAAAATGTTCAACATTTTATTTGCATTTAGCCTATTAGGCCTTTACTAGGGCTCTGCCCTTGTTAAAATTTGGCCATCGCTTCATTTGCTTTGTCACGACAGCGTTCTTCCTCCAACAGGATTCGGACGTGACAAAGCAAATGAAGCGAAGGCCAAATTCCTAACTTCAGGGTCTTAACGACAAGTCATATAAAGCCTGAAAGACAATCGGAGATCATCTCACCCCAGCGCGGAATGGTCACCACCTCGACGTCTGTCTCAATACAACAGACGAGATGTCACGACAGCGTTCTTCCTCCAACAGTATTCGGACGTGACAAAGCAAATGAAGCGAATGCCAAATTCCTAGCTTCAGGGTCTTAATGGCAAGTCATATAAAGCCTGAAAGACAATCAGAGATCATCTTGCACCAGTGCGGAGTGGTCACCACCTTGACGTTCATCTCGATACAGCATACGAGATGTCACCCCAGCGTTCTTCCTCCAACAGGATTCAGACGCGACAATCAAACAGCGGAGCCACGGAAAAGTCCCTAGTTCCAAAGCTCGACGGTTCACCAACAACCTAGAGACAACCGTGATATTCGTCTCGATTTAGAGGACGCAATGCCAGCAAATGAAGCGAAGGCCAAATTCCTAACTTTAGGGTCTTAGCGGCAAGTCATATAAATTCTGAAAGACAATCGGAGATCATCTTGCACCAGTGCGGAGTGGTCACCACCTTGACGTTCGTCTCGATACAGCAGACGAGATGTCACCCCAGCGTTCTTCCTCCAACAGGATTCTGTAACATTTCAAAAAAAATAAAATATTATTTTTGGGAATTTTTATAATTTAATATTATTTTATTGAATATTTCAATATTTTGGTATTATTAAATACAAATAAATGGGAAAAATTTTAGAAAAATTATGGAAAATTCTAAAATAGGGTAATTTATAGAATTATGCCATTTTAAAGTTTTTATGATTAGTTATATGCTAATTTAGTGCTAATCGCGATTAAAAATCGCTAATCGGTTTTTTAGCAATTTTGTGCAAAACATGCACATATCACTTTTTTTCACACTTGTGCATTTTCTATCATGTTATTTGGGGTTACTATTCTAGTCAGAAGGTTTTAGAGAAAAAGGAAAAAAGAAAAGGAAAAGAAAATGGAAAAGAGAATAAAATATGAAGCATGGTTTGAGAGAGAGAGGTATGGCCTTCTTTGACCTTGGACTTAGCCATCTCTTCATTTCTCCTCTCATCTTCTCTCTCCCTCTTCCTCCATCTCCTGCTGAAGCTGCTGCCCCTCTTCATCCTCCCCACTTCAAGCCCCAAATCATCTCACAAACTTCACTAAAACCCCACTCTCATTTCACAAAAAATGTGCACAAGCTTGCAAGCTATAGGATGGACCAAGAAAGTTTTCATTTTGGTGCTGTTGAGGATTCATGTGGGTCTTATGAGGTAATTCCTCCACAATTAGAGTGGTATTTCTTGTGCTTAAGCTTCGATTCAAGTTTCATATCGATATTGTGTGTTTTGTGGATTTGAGGATAACCTAGTTAGGGTTTGGGGAAAAATTGAGTTGTGAAGTGAAACTAAGACTTGTTGTGACCTTAGAATCTTAGTGTGATGTTATATTGGACCCTAACCTGAAGCTTTAACCCAGAATATGGATTTATGAGACGATGTCGGGAAAACTGCAATTCTGGGATTGTATTTGGGAATCTGCTATCACCCGAGACATCCTAAAATAAAATTGATTGGACAGTGAGATGTGCAGGCACCCAGGAACCACCACACAAGACCCCAGCCCCCACTTCTATTTCCAGGCCGCCAATTTATTCCCATTGGCCGCAAATTGCGGCCAATGGGAATAAATTGGCGGCCTGGAAATAGAAGTGGGGGCTGGGGTCTTGTGTGGTGGTAAACTTGCTCGTTTTGGTTCTGTAAACCCTACATGCATAGATTAGACCCCTGGTATATATAGATTTGTCTAATTTGACCTAGGATGAAATCTGGAGCATATTTCCTTAGTTGCTGTTTTGGATTCGTGTTTCCGTATTCCGTATTTTTAATTCTGAATTTGTGTCTTATGTTTTACTTCGACTAATTGGCGTTTATACGACGATATCGAAGATTGATTGATGGTTTTGAAGGCGTGCCCATAGGTTCTAACCTGTATCATTTTGGGTTTCGCGTGCCGTTTTAGCTTTGATTTGGTTTTAATGCGCATATACGATGTTTTGATATGTAGGTACCCATGAAGACTTCGGGACGATAAGGAAGCGCGTGGCGATGTCCACAAATAAAGACACAAGGTGAGTAGATTATATCTACAGGGGGAAGTCGGGTGGATGGCGTATAGCACCCCCGCAGTCCGTAGTTGGTATACCTTATGTATTTATATATGATAGTATAGTGTCGTGGATTATTTGAGATGTGTTAGATGTGATAGGGTTAGAAGTAAGCTAGAATATTTCCTAGTTGCGAACCCTAGGATAGGTTTACACCCATACGCACACACTTGCATATTCCTTATATTTACACTGTGTCGATGATGATATTGGATGACATTGGAGATGAGTCGATGGTTTTGGGCGTTGTGCCGTGAGATCGGTGATTGATATGATTCGTATTTGGGTTACGACATGTGATTCTTGCGGGCTTTGGATGTGTGTTTACCCCCGCATTCATACTTTATAGATGGTATCGATTTGTACTAGACTTAGATCAGTACCCAAGATTATGTGATATGATGATAATGATACCTGATATTTGATGAGAGGAATGTGATACTGACCCGTACCCAGCTATTGAGATGCCGTACGACGATTTACCGTACGAGCTTTATATTGATGATAGATCCGCACTCATGACTTGAGGATGCCATATGAATTACTGTATAGTACGCGATACTACTGAGGCGGGATCACCGACTACTATATATATACATATCGACTCAGACTTAGGTGGTTTCCATATCCCCCCCGGTTTACTTGATACTTAGATCTGTAGATTCTTTACTGTTGCGTTGATTATTCAATTTCCGCATATTCATGCTATTCACATCGCTTTGCATGTGTTTATTGCTATATTACCATCATACTGTTAGGACACCAGCACCATTATCGATGATGCATATGTTCCACATACACTGCTTGCCGGCTCACACACTTCATCATCGATAATTGCCATGTCACTACACAGTAGTATTATTGCATCAGGATATGACCTTGTATGTGCATACCATTATTCTATGTTGCATGATATGCTGTTATACTTGCATTCCATCTATATGTCACATACATCATGCTTTCTGATTATGCGCATTGGGATATTTGTTTTCATGATATTTCTGGATTTGGGGAACTGTGGATATTTCAAGAGATTATGTAAATGTTTTAAAACCCGGTTACCCTTGATATGATATTTCAGCTTCCACCATGAGTTTTATCTGTTCTGATTTATATACCCCTATGAGGAGGCGTCGAGACCGTATGAGGGTACATGGTGGGGCCCGGAGTACCCCGGGGCAAGAAAGGGATGTCGATGTGCTATGAGCCGATGAGCCCGGCTGGGGAACCATACTGTCCGGTGATATTACCTTTTACTCGACGGTTATCTTGGGGATACCGACCGGAGCTTGTACGTATGCATACGTCGCAATTCGAGGGTCGAAGCTGGGCACTCGGGTTTCGATATAGCGTATGATACGTACCTATCAGGGCTAGTCTTGGGGACAGTGCCTGATAGATGAGGATTTTCGTGCCGATGCTAGGCACAGGTTTCGTGATGTTTTCCATGATTTCGTTTATATCCTCACATTTACATACATGATGTTTATTATCATTGGGTGACGGGTGGACGGGTTCCACGTTTATTGTCATTGGGTGACGGGTGGACGGGTTCTACGTTTATACAGACTTGATCACATACAGACTGGATTTACATTGATCATACTTCATTTGTATATATAACAGGGTATGAGGGCGCTGTTATATATACCCTTACACCAATATTAGTGGAATGGGACGCTAATATATGTGTATTGATATCCATTTGATACTTCTTCATTTTTACTTCATGCAGACATACCTTATACTTATGACATGTTATTACCTGAGTACTTGGCACTACATACATGTTTAGATGTTACATTGCCATCTTATCATGCTTCAGAAGTACTCTTGTGGTTTATATTATACTGATCGTATTGACCTAGGATTATATCTTGCATTCGGTTTCTTCTTGTAGATATTTCTATTCACGAGTTGGCAACTCACCCCCGTTGTGCCACAGTTCTTGCAGGTTTTGCCGTACAGGTTCCATTGCGGCATTTCTAGCACACTGCTTCCTTGCGGGTGAATTGCATTTGGTAGGTAGGTTCTTTTACATCAAGAACCACCATTGTACTTGTATTATTCATTGTATCTAGAATTCCATCAACCAAAACTTGTATATTGTTTCAGACTTAGACACTAGTGATGTATTATTCGACCTTAGAGTCGCGCTTAGCAGTATTACGGTTTTCATGCTTATTGGATTTCTGTTGAGTTTTGATCCTCGCCATGTGGCGTTGTATATTATATTGCTTGCGTGGTTGTGACCGTTGATTGACGAAGAGCTAGCTCCCGCTTGGGGATGTCTTTTATCATTGCATATATATATTGTTCTTGTTGTACCCCGTTCGGGGCCAGTATTTACAAAAAAAACTCTGCCGAAATTTTTAGAAAAGACCGTACATTTTTAAAATGCATATTCGGCATAGTTATTTAAAAACCTTGACTTTCAAACATGTTTTTCTTCACTTCTTTAAACCAGTTTTCTTTATTTACTCTTAAAATGGTTTTAAATTGCTGGGCTTTTGGCTTACTTGGATCAGATGGAGTCCTATAGACTTCATATGGTCCAAGGGCCAGTCACGTGCTCTTTCGGGTCGTGACAGATTCAGACACGACAATCAAACAGCGGAGCTATGGCAAAGTCGCTAGTTCCAAATCTCGACGGTTCACCAACAACCTAGAGACAACCGCGACATTCGTCTCGATATAGAGGACGCAATGCCAGCAAACAAAGCAAAGGCTAAATTCCTAACTTCAGGGTCTTGACGGCAAGTCATATAAAGCCTGAAAGACTATCGGAGATCATCCCACACCAGCGCGGAGTGGTTATGACTCATCGGGGCTCTCCAAAATGAGCCTAACCTCAAGTAAAAAGTGACATGGAATATCCCTACGCTTGCTCTTTCGATGGTAATACTACCTGGAAGATTACTTGAAGACGTCTTGTCCAGCCACCGAAGGGATCAGAGACACGACAATCGCAAGGCTACTCGAACAGCAAGATTGCATATCGAGGAATATATCAGCCAACGCGACGGTACGACGGCCAAAACCCTAAGTACCACAGACCCTAACGGACCTCTGTCGTAAAGAGCAGAGGTTAACTGTGACGTTAGGATATTCTTGCGAGGAGTGCTCGATTCGGCTCGACTCGTGAGGAAAAGCCTTAGGCAGCGGGGATTAAAAAACCTGTTTCCTAAGCACTGGGACCCTGCAAGTCGATCCAAAACGGTCTCTTGCATACTATCCACGGGTCACACTCTCCAAAGTCGAATCTCGACAAAGAGGGGAACAACCGCTTACGGGTCCTCTCGACTCGTAAGAGGGAAAATTCTCTTATAAGATCCTTACGACTTATAAGAGAAAACACACTTAGGAGTCCTCACGACCCCTAAGGAGAAAATACACCTATGAGATCCTCTCGATCCGTAGGGAGAAAAGTCTTTATGAGACCCTCACGGTTCATAAAGTTGAAAAGTCTTAGGCTACAAGGACCCTAAACTTGTGTCCTAAGCTCTTAATTCGGTGACCATGCATAATTTTGCACTACTTCACCCACGTACAAACTTACGTGGGCCAAAGTAGTGGGGGGGTATTTGTTCCCGCCAAAATTTTGGCTCAAAACCCGCTCCGTATAAAATAATAACAATAAATAAATAATTAATTAATTAATTAATAATAATAAAGGATAAAATCTCCTTTTCAGAGCAAAGCTCTGTTCAAATTCCAAAGCGGGAAATGAAGCAATACTTCTGTTTCCCTCAATCAGAGCAAACCTCTGCTTTGAAATTAAAGTTAAAATTAAAGTCAAAATAATTGAAGCAACGCTTCAGCTGACTTGCGCTCTGCGCTGCGTGACACGTGTCAGCCTAGGTGCGCTAGCGCAGTTGCGCTGCGCTCTGCGCTGCGGACACGTGTCAGCGCAGTTGCGCTTGCGCAGGTGCGTTGCGCGACACGTGTCAGCGCAGTTGCGCTTGCGCAGTTACGCTGCGTGCTACGCTGCGCGACACGTGTCAAGCGCAGGTGCGCTTGCGCCAACTGTGCCAGCACTAAAACAGAATTAAAATTATGAAAGATCTTTCTGATCTTATTAAAACAATAAGATTATCTTCTGTAAAACAGAAACCCTTGGATCAAAGATCCAACGGTGGAAAAAAATCCCTAAATCACTCAGAGAAAGATCTCTTTACTGATTTAACAAATCAAATGGAACTATAAAAAGGCCCCTAAACTCCAAATCTAAAGGACATGGACCATTAACACAGAGAGAACTCAGAGAGTCTTCTGAAAACTTTGAGAAAGAATTCAGAAAAACAGAAAGGTAAAAACCTTTGAATAAAAGAAGAATTTTTTTCTAAAAAGATCAATGATCTAAGAAAAAGATCAAGATCTTGAAAAAAATATATATAATAATAATAAAAAGAAGTGATTTACTTCTTCATTAGATCTTTTTGATCTACATAAATGCATTGCGTTTTGATGAACCATTGGTTCTGTAATTTTAAAAGATTCTTTTCTTTAATCCAAAATTGGATCAAAATATTGAACAGTGCTCTGCACTTGTAAAATTTGCACTGTTGCGCTCTTGCGTCGGCGCAAGCCACCAGAGAGCGCTACGTGTCAGCCCCAGAACAAACTGCGCCTTGCGCTTTTAAAAACAGAACACTGCTCTCTTAAAATTGGCGCAAGTCACCAGAGCTCGCCACGTGTCAGCAGCGCAACAGCGCATCGCACTGTCGCAAAGCGCCTGACAAGCCACGTGGCGCTCTGTCAGACTAATTAATGCAGTGCATTATTAAAAAGAAGGGCAGAGCCCAATTAAAAGGGCCTAACAGGCCTAATAAAATGCAATGCATTATAAAAAAAAGGGCAGAGCCCAAACAAAGGTCTGTCAGACCAAATCAGATGCTGTGTATCATTTAAAAAAAGGGCAGAGCCCAAATAAAAGTCTAATAGACCAAACAAAAAATGTGATGCACTATTAAACAAGGGCAGAGCCCTAGTAAAGGCCTAATAGGCCAAATGCAAATAAAATGTTGAACATTTTCAACTGGACTTAGCTCAATTCTGGCCGTAAGTCCTAAATTAAATTGATTGAGCATGACTGCTCTCTTAAATCAATTTACATCCGGTTCAAGGGTACATCTCCGAACTCCTCTGACATCTGTCGTTGTAATCCTTCAACGACGTCAGAGAAGTGATGGGTCCCGACAACCACACATCAATATGGACTGTGGGGTCCTTAAACTCATGGACTGACGCGTCCTTAAACTCATGGACTAATGCGTCCCTAAACTAACATCCGTCCCCAAAATGGGAATGTTGGACCACCATGTCCCTAAACTGGAACAATAGAGCCCCCAAATGCTCTTTTGTCGGATCCAAACGATCCCGTTTAAGTTGATCTTAGCCTCAAATATGGCTAACGCATTCTTAAACCTTCAAATAGATTTTAGTCCCAAATTGGACTATAGATCCCCCAATCAACTTTGGTTCAAGGGTACATCTCTGAACTCCTCTGACATCTGTCGTTGTAATCCTTCAACGTCATCAGAAAGGTGATGGGTCCCAATGGCCATACATGCAATGGACCACTATGTCCCTAAACTGGAACAATAGAGCCCCCAAATGCTCTTTTTTTGGATCTAAATGATCCTGTTAAGTTGATCTTAGTCTGGAAATTCGACTAACGTATCCTTAACAAACGTTTAAGTTGATCTTAGTCTCAAATAAGGCTAATGTATCCTTAAAACAAAATCCCAAACCCAAATCTAAGAAAATACGGATTTAGACTAATCCACGTCCTACGGGCGACGACATAAATTAGTCTCCGTATACAATCTACGGGCAACCACAAACAAAACAAACACCCATGACACGAAGTGAAATTCTGAAGAAGGAGAAAGTTGTTACCGCGATGCGGTAGCGTAATTAACTGCAGGGGCTTGTGCCTGCAGGGAAGAGCGTCCCCACAATCAAAAACCCCTCAAGCGAGGGGGGAAATCTGACGAAGTCTGCTACATCGGCCGCATCCGTCTAAACCTCCGATACACGGTGCCATAAATCAACTTGGCATTTTCGGAGAGGTGGACGGATAAAACCAAATAGCATCTGCCCCGAATCTCAGGCAAGACGTCCATGTCTTGGCCGCCGTTCAGAGGGAACAGATTCCTCCGAGCGGCTACCCTGCTCGGTCATCCTAGGCTGGTAGTTGCCTACCCACGACGCCAGAAATCAGAAGCTCTCGCCAAAGGGCAACGGAGCGGCTTCCCATCCATCCTCGGCACGAATAAGGTGAACAGCCCTCTGCCCATCACATGCGGAGGATTTGAACCACCAACAAGGGGCATCGGTCTATCCAAGTCTCGAGCGATCCCCCCTCGACTTCGGGGCATGGAGACGCCTCCTTCTCGGCAGCGCTTGGCACGCTTGGCAAGTGATCGAAATCAACTTGACGAACGATCGCTGGACAGATGGCCGACCTGACATGAAAGCCCAACAGCGCAAGCAGGGATATTTTACAAGCATTCTTCACAAACAGAGATAAAGTGTGGACCGATGAAACCAAAGAAGAAGTTTTATTATCAAGCGCACAGTCTTTACAAAGGGTATTTCGGGCTCCCCAGCCTTACAAACTGCCCGGAGGCTTACAAAAGAAGGACGGGGAGATATCAAAAAGGCCTAAGTCGCAACCCCCCGCGCCTCGCTTCCCTCATCACCGGGGGCTTCACCACCGGAAATTTTGCTACTAGGGGCGCGCCTCACTTCCCTCATCGTTGTCAGCCGGAGGCCTTGCCACCGAGAGTGGGACCCGAGCACGGAGCTCACCATCGTCGAACTCGGGAAGCTGCTCCTTCACGGCATCCAGAGCCTTATTCCACGCGATGTCGGAATACTCACCAAGCTCGGCGTAAAACTGCTCTGACACCTTGTAATCGGCCACGGCTTTCCTAGCCCGAACCTCGGCAGTCTGGGCCGCCAGAAGCGCCGCCTCGGCATCCCCCCTGCTGGCATCTCTCTCATTCTCCATGGCCGCGAAGCGATCGGCCAGGTTCGCCAGCTTCCTCTCGGCAACCCGGTGGGATGCACTCAGGCGACGATGGACGCCCCGATTCGCTGAATTGGCGAGCTCCGCAGCCTCCGCACGGGCTGTCAGGATATCGGCCCTAGCCCTCTCCAGACGCAGGTCACCCCGCAGGACCTCGACCTCCGAAGGAAACGCCTCTACTGGTCTCGGTGCGTGGAACGCCCTCTCGGCCTCCATACGAGTAGCGACGGCGCAGTATTAAAGGACCTGACGGGAAGTGGATGAGAAACTGGGAGGCGCTCGGGCCAAAGAATGGAAGGCCAAAAACAACGCGTGGAGGAGTTCGTACTTGGACCGCCCCTTAGGCTATGGCCTCCATTTGGGCCCTTAAGGTGCCATACGGAAGTCTTCCTCCCGCCGACTCTTCCATCTCGGCGAGCAGGCCGGCAGCGACGGAAATCCCAGACAGAACCATGAAGACGGCATCACCCTCCTGCACGGGGATCCCCTCAAGGACCATCGACGGCGGCGCACGAGAAATTTTCCTTTTCCTTTTAAGGGGGACCCCGTCTTCGCCCTCCCTTCCGTCTTCCGTCTGGGGCTCGAATGACCGTGGGCGTCTCTGACCACCGCCGGAACAATCACCAGGAGACGCCAACGAAGCGGCGGCCCTATCGCCTGCAGAACGTTCGACGCAGGACATAGGCCAGCCGGGGGCACGGCCGCATCGCTGGCCTCCCTCTGGAATGAGCGACCCAAAGAGTGGGAACGAACCATGTATCCCAAAGAAGAAGAGCGCCGAGCAGCCAAGACTTAGAAGAAAGGAAATATGAAGGAGTAGAGGCCCTGGAACGGGCCCCGCCCCTATTTATCACCACGAGCGACCTCATCCAATGGCGCCCTTCATCTCCCGCCAAAACGCCTCCTCGCGTCCAATGACTCCGATTGCTCCACTGGTCGTTCCCACACTGGACCACACCCTTTCAGGCGTCGCAGGTCTGCACACGTCGCGTCAGCCAACCGACGCTTGACACGTGGGCCGTCGCTTCAAAGGTAAGATGCACGAACCGGCGCACCTTCCTTAAATGCGGAGATCTCGCCCTGATTCGCTGGCAGAAAAGACAGCTCACTGCCCGGGGACACGTCCCAACGAAACCTTAGGAGGAAGCTCACCTCGAGCGGCCCTGCAGTCCACTCCTGACCCGACCCGCTAACTGTTCGGGACAAGAGTGGGGGGGGGGGGGTTAATGATGATGCTCAATATTGGCGATCCCCAAGATTAGGACACGTGGCAGATGGCATGTCCTAGAACTCAGAAGAAAGGGCCCACAGAGGCCGACCAGGCCACCCCTATACCCGACCCACAAGCACAAGCTAGCCCTCCTCGGGGCCCCCTGCGAATTGGCCTCCTCGGCCTTCTCGCTCGTCCCCGAGCCCCCCGGCCAAGACCGTTTTCCTCGGACCTCCGACCAACTCCACCGCTCACAGGCGTAACCGTTGATCCAGTTGGTTATGTAGTTGGTGCAGGCCAAATGCTCTGAGGCTGGAAGATGCTGAGAAAAACCTTCTCTTCCGAGTTGGCCTGCAGCTCCTTTTGTGGCAGTCTCCGCAAATCTCGCCATGCGCGGATTCTCCGCCAGCAACACCCCACACTCCATGCCTTCACGATCCCCGTTAATGGGTGATCCGCTCTCTAAGCGGGCGTAACGTCGGGAGCATAACTGCCGGCGAGATTCTCGCGCTTGCTGCTGCGTGCCGCCACCGCTATATAAACCCCATCACAGAGGGGTCGAGTAAGCCATTTTTTACTCCACTTAGCCGTTACGCTGCTCGGATCTATTACTAACTTGATCGTCGGAGGGTCCTTGGTGGTACCAAACCATCCCGGGACTTCTTTGCAGGTACTCGGCACTAAACTCCTCAAATCACCAATCTCCTCAAAACCCATTGAGACCCACACGCGACAGGGGATCACCTCCAAAATCCATCGGGAGATCGACAGAAGACAACATCTGAAGGAGACCCGAAAAGGACCACCATCAGGTAGCAAAATCATATTAAATTTGTGTATAGATGCTTTTGGCTATGACCATAAGATGGACTATATACGCCTATTAGCAAAAAAAGGTACGGAGAATTAATTTTTTTACCAAGCTACGGTAGAATTCTCTTTAATACCATAAGAGTAATACTTTTTCTACCGGTGCCCTACATAGGTCCTTAGAGCTCTCATTAGATACAAGGTAGCTCATATTATTCACTATTTAGGTATTTGTATCCTATGATCTATCTTGTATACAAGGCTATATGGATTCCACCGCACCAGCACCAGTAGGAAATCATTACTCGATTGAAACATTTTTCATTGCTAAGTTGCTTGGTTTGTATAATAAAATATATTTTTAAATTAGTTATCAGCTTAATATCAAACAGTGTATAGACAAAGGTCCAAAATCAAACCTAAAATGTAAACACATATAGATTCTACAAAACAAATCGGAGAGTTGATCCCTGGTTCTCCAAAATCCCTCTATTTCAAAAAATACAGCAAATTCATCGCCAAAAAATCATCAAATTTGCCAAAATCCCATCAAATTCAACATCCTCGCAACAAAAAACCATCAAGAAAATCATCAAAGAAAGTTTTCGATCTCCTACCTGGTGTTCTTCTTTGCCTTTTAGATTCTGTTTCTGTTATTAGCTGCGGATTTCTTGGAGGTTTCTCCCCTTTGTGGTTGTATCGGGGTTCTTTGTCTGGAGTCCTCCTTTCTTGCTCTGAGAATTTGAGATTGGAATCTGCTGTTGCTGATGCAAATTACTGTTTCTTGATTTGTGATCAAGAATCTGAGATCAAGTTCTTCGTTGTGGATTCGTATTTCTCAGTGTTTTTTTCTTGTTGGTGAATTTCTGGAAGTATCAGTTTTTATGGCAACTGCAGAAGGATCTTATGCCAACGTTCTTCGAAGAAATTTATGTCTTCCAGCTCTGCAAATTGAAGAAAATGAGTTGATTACAAATGAGAGAACCAGTTATCATTTTTAAGCAAGAAGAGTTAGATAAGTCTCTCACTCCATTCAAATTTGCTTTTATTGCTCAATGCTCATATGGTAGGCTTACTTTTATCGATATAAAAAATTATTTCAATCAGTACCTAGAAGTTGTGGATGATATGGTGACTAGCAATCTTGATATGAGGCATTTGCTGCTTCGTTTTCAAAATATTGAAGATTACACCAGAGTTTGGCTGAATGAATTCTGCTATATTAAGGATTACCTCTTTAGATTCTTCAAATGGTTTCCGCAATTTGTTGCATCTAAAGAGCCTCATATAATTCCACTTATTCTTCCTGGTCTTCCCCTAATTTTTTTTCATGAGGATATGTTAAGATCCATTATAAAGCCTATTGGTAGTTTCTTTGCTATTGATAATGCTACCAAATCTTATTCGCGTACTGATAGGGCCAGGATTTGTGTAGAAGTGGATTTAAGCAAAAATTTATCTAGGAAAGTATGGATTGGAACTGTTCCCTCTTTTTGTTTTCCTCAAACTTATAGGTTTGAAAGGAAATTCTTATATTGCTCCATTTGTTCCAAGCATGGGCATCAAGCTGTGATGTGTAAAAGATATACGGCATCAGGGATCAAGTTATTCAAAACGAAACTTCCAATGCTTTCAGAAATGCTAATCATACTACTTCAAATGAGCAAAACGGGATGAAAAGTCATATTGAAGTATGGAGATCAAAACAGACTGTAACTGCTGTGGATATCTCTGTGAAAGAAACAATACCTGATTCTATGCCTTACCTGAGCTTATTCAAATTACAGCAGAAGTTTCAGTTAGGAATGATAAAGGGTGTTGAGAATTCTATTGTCACAGAGCGGGTTCTGTATAGTGATGTTGTTGATTCACATTCTGATTTATATGCTGACAGTTTTGTTGATCATATAGCAGTATCAGAGAACACACATTTTTGTGTTGAAGTTCACAATTCTGGAAAATTGGCTAAAACACGAGAAACGGCTGGAAAAATACTGATCAGGAGCCCCAGTTTAAATTCCTTGGTTACTACTGTTTCTAAAACCTTTCCTAAATCATTCCAAAGTCAACGAGTAAAGTTCCTGGAAAGGCTGTTCCTTCTTTCTCTATGACGTTACCTGCTTTTAACAAAGATCAATTCATCAAGGAGAGTAAGTAAATTCTTTTGCAAGTTGAAAATTATCTTCAAAGTAGGGAAAATATAAACGGCACAGCTTGTTTAGTATGTAAGATTTTTTAGATGCCTACCCAAGAGTAGCAGTATAAAGATGGTATCTTTCATAAAAGAGTTGGACTTAGGGTTAAAAAGCCTCCAAAGAGATTTTATGATTCAAATTAAGTATGGATATTTGCTTTTGGAATGCAATAGGGGTTGCAAACCCACAAACCCAAAGAAGTATTAAGATTATCACAAAAGAGTACAAACTGAAAGTGCTTTGCATAATGAAACATTTACTTGCAAATGACAAAGCTTCATTTTTAGCCCCACAGATTGGTTTTTCTCAATGTTTTACTAATACAAATAGCAAGATATGGATATTGATTAAAGCTGGAGTTCAAGCTACTATATTCTCTGCTTCTGAGCAAAGTCTATCAATCAAATTTTCAAGTAGCTCAGTCACTGAATTTATTTTGACTGCAGTTTATGGCAAGAATGATTACATAGAGAGAAGGTATTTGTGGGAAGAACTTTTAGCTCTGAGCAGTTCTATTTGTTGTCCATGGATAATAGGTGATGAGTTCAATGCTATTTCATCCTTGCAAGAAAGAAAAAGCAGAGGATGAGTTAATATATCTAGTATTGATAATTTTTATGAAATGATTGACAACTGTGGTCTAATTGATTGTGGATATGCAGGTACACCTTTCACATATTGCAATGCACAAGAAAAAAGAACAAGAGCATGATCCAGAATTGATAGATGCCTTATTAATCAACAATGGTTGGATCAGTATCCTGATTTTCAGGTAAGGCCTTGCTCTGATCACTTACCTATGGTTTACACTTTGAAGACCTCGTCAAGTGGGCCTAAATCATTTAAATTTCAGAATATGTGGGTCACACATCATTCTTATATATAGATGCAGTGAAGAATCGCTGGAATTCTCCTATTGATGCTCAAGTTTGTCCTATTTTCAGATTTCACCTTAAGCTCAAAAGACTTTAAATTTTTCTCAGAGTTAAGAAGTCTTTGGTAATGTGCATAATAAAGTTAAAGAATGTGAAGAAATTCTGAAGACAGCACAAGGTGCTTATGATTCAAATCCCACAAATGAAAACTTCCAGACTTTATGGCAAGTTAAAGATAAAATGGAAGACATTTTGAAGCAAGAGGAGTTATTTTGGAAACAAAAGTCCAGAATCAAGTGCCTAAGTGCTGGTGACAGGAATACAAAATATTTTCATAATGCCACAAAAATAAAGTATAGTACTAACAAGATAGTTCAGTTGCAGAATGCAGAGGGAGAATGGGCTGAAGGGCAAGAGAAATTGCTTAAAATTGCAGTTGACCACTTTGAGAAGGCTTTCAGTTCTCATGAGAGAAATGCTAATTTCAATGTAAAGTCTATTATACCTTCTATTCTCACTGATGAAGATACTGCTTACTTGCTAGATGCACCAACTGAGGAGGAGTTGAAGAACTGTATTTTCTTCATGGATTCTGAGAGGGCACCAGGACCTGATGACTTTTCAAGCAAATTTTATACAGCTTTATGGGAGATTATTAAAGATGATTTGCTTCAGGCAACCAAGTCCCTTTTTTCTAACGTGGAAGAGTTTTTAGAGCAGTTAACTCCACTATGTCATGCTTCATCCCAAAAAAAAAAAGGTGTAGAGTGTTTTTCGTCATCTTATTGAGATAGAAATACACGTCGCTTGTCAGGCGTATTACAGATTCCTTCTGTCTGGGGTAGGTAGAGATTTATTGATCATAATAACCCAAATCTCCGGCAGCCGCGGACTAAGCTGCCAGTAAATACCCATCGCTTTTGGATCGAGAGAATCTCCGATTAACAAGTCAAACGGATCATGCGAACTCAATGTGTGGTATGTGTATGTGTGGGTCTTGAAGGGTTTTGGGCATATCGGAGGCCTCGCAGAGTTTATGGTGGTCCCGCTATCTGGATAACAGGCCGGGGGTTAAGGGGGCGAGCGGCCCCTTTGCGGGGTACGGGGCAGCGTCCTGCTAGAAATTTTTCTAAGACTTTTGAGTGTGGGGGTGTGCCTATTTTATTCAGTTTTTATTTGTAAAATATTTACAAGAAAAACATAAGGGATGCGTGTGTGCCACATGCGCACTCAGCAAAGTGAGTACTTGGTAAAGTGTGCACGTGACAAGGTGGCACCCGCTGAGATGCACACCTAGAAAGGTGCGCACTTGGAAAGGTGTGACCCTGACGAGATGCGTACCCAGTAAGGTGCGCATTTAGCCCGGTGAACACTTGGCGAGGTGCGAGAGAGGCAGGAGCCAAAGGGTTCCGAATGGGCCAAAAGGTCCAATGAAGTGCGCACTTAAGGAGGTGCACACTTATCGAGATGCGGGAGTTGGAGACTAAAGGGTCTCGAATGGGCCAAAAGGTCCAGTCAGGTGAGCACTTAGGGAAGTGCGCACATGGTGAGGTGTGCACATGGGCCGGTGCACACCTGGCACGATGTGCACCTAAAGGGGTGAGCATCTAGCCAAATGGGCACCTAGCACGGTGCAAGCAAGGGTCGAAACCCAATGGAGCTACAGTCCCAAACACAAAAGATATTTTGATCTTTAGAAGATCAAAGGGGGTTCTTTTCCCCTCCCACGAGCCTTTAGGGCGTGCGCGGATGGGTTTTCTCTTCTTTTTCTCCTCTATTGGATCTTGAGGAGGGATAAAAAAAAGTTGCTTTTTTGGTGATTTTAATAGGAGATATGTATTCCTTTCAATGGGTTAATGGCAAAAACTGGTATTGTTTTTAAAAAAGGAGACGGTTTGCTTGGATTTAATTGGAAAAGAGAGGAAGAAGGAAAAGATCTGAAGAGAAAGAGCAGCGCAAAACCCTAGGTTTCTTTTGGGGAATAATCAATAATCATTATTGAGTCATCATGGAAGCTTTTTATAAACCTACATCTTTTCATATAGCCCCATGGGTTTTTACAAAATTTGCTTTTGCCTATTTAATTTTTAAAAAAATTACATTTAACTCTCTTCTTTTTTCTTTCTTTCTCGGCCGGCCTCCTCTTCATGCTTGGGCTTGACCTGTGCATAGGCCCACTTGGCTCTGGCTTGGGCTCGGGCACACTTGGTTTGAGCTGGGGCCCACTTTGACTTTTTGACTTTGATTTTGGTTTTGACTTTGATTTTTTATTTTGGCGATTGGGTGTAATTTTTTACCCCAACAAAAGGATTGCCTTAAAATTACTAATTTTAGACCAATCGGTTTGTGCAATATATTTTATAAAATATGCACAAAACTTATGAATGACAGACTGACATGCTTCTTACCAAAATTGATCTCTTTGTAGCAGGGGGCTTTTGTTCAAGGTAGAGATATTTCAGATAATATTGCTTTAACTCAAGAGCTTGTGCAAAATTTATGCAAGAAAGTAAGAGGGCATAACATCATATTTATGCTTGATATGGAGAGAGCATTTGACAAGTTAGAATGGGAGTTTATTTTTCAAGTGTTGGATGCTTTTGGATTCTCTGCTCACTTCATAAAACTTGTGAAGGGTTGTCTGCAAAATCAACATTTTTCTGTTCTTATTAATGGGCAACCAGGAGGATACTTTAGAGGAATAAGGGAATTAGACAAGGAGACCCCTATCTCCATCTCTCTTTATTTTGGCCTCAGAATTTTTAAGCAGATGCATTACACAACTAATGGAAACCGGTGAACTTACACCATATAAAAGTAAAAGTGGTTGTCCTAATATTTCTCATCTTTTATTTACAGACGACACTATTATATTTGCTAATGGGGGAAGCAAGAGTCTTAAAACTCTTTTTGATTTCACAAAGTTGTATGAGAATTGCTCAGAACAAAGGGTGAACAAAATATAAGAGTGCTTTCTACACTTCCAGACTTTGCTATGAAGATTCTTATAGTAGAATTGCTAGCTTAACTGGAATTTCTAAAGGACAGCGGCCTTTCACTTATCTGGGCGCTCCAATTTATACAGGAAGAAATAAGGCATTATGCTATAAAGATGTTATTGAAAAAAATCAGAAATAAGCTTAAAGGATGGCAGAATAATTTCCTGTCAAGTGATGGGAGGCTCATACTCATTGACGTTATTGAAAAAAATCAGAAATAAGCTTAAAGGATGGCAGAATAATTTCCTGTCAAGTGATGGGAGGCTCATACTCATTAAGCATGTACTGCTTTCTATGCCTTTACATATACTGGCAGCATGTAACCCTCCCAATGTTGCGCTTAATAAAATTAATACCTTGCAGGTTAGATTCTTCTGGAATGGCAAGAATTCTGAAAAGCATTATCATTAGGTTTCTTGGAAGAAAATCTGCAAACTTATATTAGAGGGGGGGGGGGGGGGGGGGGATGAATGTTAGAAGCCTGGACGAAGTATCTTAGGCATATATATTGAAAAAAACATGGAAATTTGAAAAAAGAAATTCCTGATGGGCAGATTTTATATAACACCCTAGTATGTTTATATAATATTAATTGGTATTTTAAGACTTGCTTTATAATTCTTTTATTGTATTCATTTGGGTTGCGAGTAATTCGAATAGTAGTAGTTATCCAACCCGATCAGCATGTATGGAACCTATTATGGTGCTAGATTGTGTCTGATATTTATCGATAAATTAAATCTATGAGAATCTAATGTATTAGATTTACAACGTATATTTAAATCATTATATATCAATTAATAGCTACAAGTTATGGATAAGATATATTTATGCTAACTGTCATATCTTAGTTTATTTTTATCCATCTCATTTAAAAACTCAAGATATTAGATAATCAAATATTTATTAAATCTTTATATATTTATTTGTTTTTTTTTAAAATCTTATTAGAGGTATATGTATTTAATATTATATTATTGCATTATGGCTTAAATCTTTACATACATGTGTTATTCTCTGAGATATATTTTTGACAATATTCTGCTAAAGTTTGGTAGCAATTTGATATTATCTCTGAACTCTAATACTAACTAGCAAGCATGCACGCATATATATATATATATATATATATATATATATATATATATATATATATAAACAGTTATATATATATATATATATATATATATTTTTATATAAAACTCTCTCCCTCCCTCCTTGGCCCTCCCTTTCTCTCTCTCTATCTTCCTTTCTCTCCCTCGTCCCCGAATCCCTAACCCTCACCCCATTTCGCCATCGATCCCAGACCTCGTCTGAATCACCAACCCTCCTCCCTCGTTGTCCTCACCTGCATCCCTATCTCACCTCGTCGCCGACCTCGTCCTCTCTACCTTCCCTCAACCACAGCCACCGCAACCCCGACTAACCTCACCGAGAACCCTATTCCCGTCCTCTTCCTTCTTCGTCATCGTCGTCCTCGTCTGAACCCCGACCACCTTTGCCGACAACCCAGAACCCTTAGTACCACCAACGACATCTTCTTCCTCTTCTCGCTCTCCTTCTTCTCAGGTCCCTTAGCCGGAGTCGACCGCCGCTTCCACTTTCCTTCCCTCGCCTTCAACCACGATCTCAGACCCCATCTCCTTTCATCATCTCCTCACAACCTGACCTCATCACCTCTCTCTCTCTTCTTTCCCTCACCAAGTCTTCATCCCTGACCTCCACGTCGCTATCCCGACCCGTCGTCGCCTTAAACTCAAACACCGACACATGTGACTTCTACATAGCACCAGCGAGCACGAGCAGGCCATCCCAGAGCAGTACACGGTCGTTTTTAGCCAAGGTCGTAAGTATGTCGTGTTTTCAAACATTGTTGTCATGTGGATATCCGTGTTTTGTCGTGATTTTATCGATCGAGGCAAGTTTCTAAGTTTGCAACATGCTACATTATATATATATATATATATATATATATATATATATATATATATATATTGTATACACGGATTTATTATTTAGCAAATTGTTATCGATGTACAAATTTTATAGTATTAATCCATATTATTAATACTAGCATGTGTATAGTTGTAACTGTGTGGTCACGAAAATCTACTTAATTGAACTATATGAATTAGTGTGTGTGTGTGTGTATCAATCAAGTAGTAAACGTGAAACGTGATTATAAATAAGTAATATATATTATAGATAAATTAATCACACCCTACAGTTTAAATGGTATGCATCAGTTAATTGTACAATGGAGTAAATAAACTGGTTACTGTTATTTCATAAAATATTTCTACTGTTTAAGATATAATACCTGACATGTGCACGATATGTTCCTTGCTATTGCCATTACTATATTGTTTACACTTGTTACCTGAATAACTACTAATACCGACAGTATTGACCTGATTTGTTGTCTGGTTAGACAAGATTTGTACACGACTGTTCCTGTGTTGGCATTAGGTAGACTTTATATTCATATCTGACTTGAACACGAAAACCTGGGGAAAAGGGGAAATCAAGAATGTAACCAAAACGTAACTCAAGAGGTTATTATTATTGTTTGTCATGATTCTGGGCGTGAACAGAATAACCATTGTTTATTGTACCGTGATCCCGTGAGAAATGAACGAGATATATTGTGTCGTAGTCCCGCGTGGAATGAACATGATATATACTATTGAGTTATGATGAGAATTACATTAATTGGTTTCAAATACCGTTAGAATAGATAACCCAGAAACACAGAATTTAGGATACACGTGACATACCTATAACCTACGGTCATATCACTCGTGCTTGTTTATTTATAATTATGCATCATTTTGCACATAACACCTTATAGTACATTGCTCGGTTTATTATTATGATATTTATGATACACTAACGTCTGAGTTTCGCATGACTCAGTTCCTTTAACCTTGTCGTAGGAAGATCAAGAATATTTTGTTAAGCAAGCTGAGCAGTGAGGAGCTTTGCCGATTAGTTTTGAGATGTTTAGTTTTTCTTTATTTTCTAGTTTAACGTTGTGATCCCATAAGGAACGTGATTAGGATATTATTTACTTGTTGGATCTTTTTCCATTTTCGCTACTTTCTCGTTATTATTTTATTGTGGCGGTTGGACATGTGTTGCTTAGATTTTATCTGCTATTCTTGATATCTGATTGACAGCCGTAATATGACTATGAAAGGATTTTTTCTCGCCATAGGTAGTATGGTTGGTTTTGTCACGTACCGTATTTACTTATTTTAGAAAGTGGGGTGTGACAAGATTTTGTTGGTATCAGAGACGTAGGTTTTAGAATTAGTCGGGTTTGGTTCAATTTGTAGTTGGGCATTGGACCCGATACATTGATCAGAAAATCCGGAATTAGGAACATGTCCTGCTATATTACTACCTTACCAGTCTTGAATCTATAGTTTATCGACTTCTTATTTATTGAATCATATTTATCGTTGCTAATCAATTTCAGTGTTCTTGGCTTCAGAATCATGGCAAATAGAGATTTGCGGGCATACCAGAGGTGTGTAGACGACGACGCATTAGTTGGAGTCGTACGCGGTATGTTGGAAAACCAGAAGCGTCAAACTGAGCTGAACCAGCGATAGACCGAGGCTTTCCAGGAGGGCCTGAGGATGGTCCAACAGACTGCTATCACGGCAGCTGAGAGGGCGGCAGCTCCCAGACTAACACAGCGTGAAGGCACCGTGGCAGACTTCAGGAAGCTCGGTCCGCCCATATCTTCAGGATTGGAGGAGCCATTTCCAGCGGAGCAGTAGCTGGTAGAGACAGAGAATCTTCTTCTGCCGCATATCTGCCAGAGAGGAAATGGAGGAGAAGTTCATTAGGTTGAAGCAAAATAGCGGATCCGTTGATACTCATGCGGCTGAATGGACTCGACTCAGTCGTTTTACGGGGCCCTTGGTTACCAACGAGGCAGATAGGGCATGTGGAGATTCAGAGACATATCAACGCAGAAGAAGGATGTGATTTGTGATTACTGCCAACGACCGGGTCATTTCCGGAGGGAGTGTCGGATGAGGCTTGAGTGGTGTGATTTGCGGAGCTGCTAATCATCGAATTAATAATACTTGTCCATCAAGAGTTTAGTTGAAGGGTGATACTCCGAGAGTACAACAGAAGCAGATTACTCAGAGGCTTAATCAGGGGCGGGTCTTCACCTTGACGGCCGAGGATGCCAAGGCTTCAGACAATCTTATTTCAGATATCCTACTTGTTTATAATTTTCCCGTATTAGCATTATTCGATTCTGGTGCATCATATTGTATTACGTCATCCAAGCTTATTAGTGCATACTCTATCCCACACACGGCCCTATCTGGCTGTTGGGACATACACACGGGAAATGAAAGAATTATATTTAGTAGTGAGTGCAAGGGTTGCCCGATTGTTATTTGCGGACGGGAGTTATTCGTGTATTTCTTAGTGATTGATACTGGCAGTTATGATGTTGTATTGGGAATGGATTTTCTTGGCATTTTCCACGCTTACATTGATTGTAGAGCAAAAAAAGTGATTTTCCAGATTTCCAGACATCCGGAGTTCGTATTCTTAGGAGGTCGGACCAGTCAAATTTAGGGCTAGGCCGACAAGTGTCGTTTTTTCGTCAATGGAAGCAATTAAGGAGGAAGCGCCAGTAGTAGTTCGGGACTTCATGGAAGTGTTCGAGAATATCTCGGGTTCACCGCCGAAACGAGATATGAAGTTCGCGATTGATCTTATTTCTGGAGCAACGCCGATTTTAAAGGCTTATTATCCGTTGGCACCGGTGGAACTGAAAGAAATAAAAAGATAAGTTACCGAATTACTAGAGAAGGACTCGATTCGCAGCAGCGGTTCACCATGGAGAGCTCCAGTTATTCTAGTCAAGAAGAAAGATGACACGCGGAGGATGTGCATCGATTATCGAGAGTTAAATCTGGTGACTATTAAGAATAAGTACCCAATCTCTCGCATAGGCAAATTATTCAATCAACTCAGTGGCGTGAGAGTATTCTCGAAGTTGGATTTACGATCAGGGTATCATCGAGTTCGGGTGAAAAAAAGAGATATTTGCAAGACAGCGTTTAGAACTCGATATGGATATTACGAGTATTTAGTAATGCCATATGGAGTTACTAACGCACCGGCGATATTTATAGACTTGATGAACCGAATCTTTTCACCATTTCTAGATCAGTTCATGGTAGTTTTCATTGACGTTATTTTGGTTTATTTGAGGAGCAAAGAAGAGCAGGAAGAACACTTGAGAATTGCACTGCAAACATTGAGACAAGAAAAGTTGTATGCTAAGTTGAGCAAGTGCGAGTTTTGACTTGAAAAAGTGAAGTTCTTGGGTTACGTTGTATCTGGAGATGGAATTGCAGTTGACCCCGAAAAGATTTCAGCTGTTCATGATAGACCAACTCCAAAGAATGTAGGAAAGATCAGAAGTTTACTTAGGCTTGCTGGATACTATAGAAGATTTGTGGAGGACTTTGCTCGAATAGCAGGAGCATTGACTAAGCTAACAAGAAAAGAGGTACCGTTCGTATGGAGTGAGAAGTGTGCGTCAGCTTTTGAAGCGCTAAAACAAAAATTGACAACCGCTCCTATCTTAACAGTGCCAGATGGTTCCGGGGCACTAGCTATTCATAACGACGCATCTCGGAAGGACTTGGGATGTGTCTTGATGTAGCATGACAAGGTTATAGCTTATGCGTCAAGGCAATTGAAGACTCATGAGAAGAACTATCCAACTCATGGTTTGGAGCTAGCAGCAGTGATCTTTGCGCTAAAGATTTGGAGACACTACTTATTGGACGAAAGAGTAGAAGTGTTTACTGCTCACAAGAGCCTAAACTACGTGTTCATACAGAAAGAGCTCAACATGAAACAGCGTAGTTGGTTGGAGCTGATGACTAACTATGATCTTGATCTAAAATACCATTTAGGGAAAGTTAATATAGTATCGAATGCTTTAAGTCGGTTCCCAGCAATACGGATGTTGACTGACATTTGATTGAAGCAGAATAACCGCGATATATGTTATGATATGCGTTCTACTTTGTTCTCTACTTACCGCAATCAAGACGGTGTTGCTTGGTAGCTAGCCGGTTGAGTACGGGGCGTCCATTGGGAGATGGTTCGTACTTGTGTTCTTGTATTAGACGAGTCAATTAACGAATGTATATGTATGTTCAAATTCTATCTTAAGTGTTCATATTTTATGTTCAAATAAACTTGTTACGATTAGGGTTGGTTAGTAGAGTTAGGATTGGTCTTGTGCTTGTCTTTTACCATTCTCTGTAACGACTTTGTTTTTAATGTACAGAAATTTGTTTAAAGTTAAAGTACTAAATGGAGTATTTGCAACCCTGAATATGCTATAAGTATTTAATTTGTGTAAGAACAGCAAGAAAGCACTTGTAGCTCACTGGTAAAAACCTTGCACTGCCGTGACGTAACTCCTGTGTTCGAATCCCATCAGCCACATATTATTTTTATATGATTTTTCTTTTAAATTTTTTGGAAGCCCAAAAATTTACACGTGCAATACACGTAAAAATGAAAGTCACTAAAATCAAACATGTAGAAATTGATATATGAACAGACCCTGACACGCGGCACCAATCCCACACCCACCCCACTTGATGGACCGACGAGATTGCTCCAAGGGCCGGCGGCGCCGGGCCCTCTCGTGGGGAATGCTCCAAAAAATTTCCCTAACATCCCTTGGCCTCCCCCCACTACTCCTCTGCAGTTTGATTTCTCTGTAAATTTACACAGATTAAATTCATCTCTTTAATCTATTTTAATGCATTTTTAATTCCCTAAATTCTAATTCTATCCTATAAATACCCCCCCAATACCTAGCCCTCTCTATTCTGAATTCTATCATCAAAACTCTCAAATTTTTCCAAATCAAATTAGTTGTACAAGTGGAGTTAGCCCAAGGTCATTTTTCGGCGACGACTCGGGACAAATCCAGCGACACCGCGACTCTACAAAGCTCTCAAACTCTTCCTCTACCTCCCCTTTCTCATCTAATCCAGTAAGTCCCCTCTCCTCTCCTCTCCTCTTTTTCTATTCCAAAAAGATCTCTTTTCAATACTCGTCTGAAGTGGAGTTATTCCGACTTCCGATTTTAATTGTGATTAAAACATAACTTTTCTTGATAACTAAACTTCCATATTAGTACAACTTGTTTAATAGTCATAAATAAACATTTAGAGTAAGTTTCAATTCAATATACAATGCTATGCAACTTTTATTTCAATTTTACGGTTAAATACCACAAACTATCTATTCGACATCTTTCATCATATATGCTCATATTACCTTTAGAAAGCTCACGAGGTAATGACTTACCTCATCACAACACTCATCATGACATAGCACGATGGCTTTTGGAACAATATTTTGTGGGGAAAATACAATTTTACAATAAAATACCTTAAATTAATAAAACTGTATTCTTTAAGATCGTTTTAATTAAATTCCTTGCAAATAAGCATCTACAACCCATTTTGGAGAACCCGATTTGGATGGTACGGTTTATCACACATCATCGGTACGAGTAGAGCGAGATGCAGACCTCCTCACGAGCATCCGATCTCGATAGAATTTTTAATACAATTTTTAAGAATAATGTGATTTTCTATTTAATAAATAAATTCTATTTTTAATAATTCTATATATATATATATTATCAAAATATCTATTTTAAATATATATAATAAATTCCATGTTTTCTAAACAAAGGAATCACCAATTTCATGAATATACCATCACAAATCCATACAATTCCAATTTACACTAAAATACCATATACTGTTCAATCTAGATTTATATTCATTAGAATACTTCACATTTAAAAATTACATCCATGAAAATCCTAAATACGATTAACAAATACTTGAGGTTTATTTTGAAATATATCAAAACTATTTTCATAAAACCCTCTCAAGTTTATTAATTTACAATAAGGACCCTAGTAAATATAGGTTTAAGCGGAACCAATTCTTTTGAGCTTCAGGAAGCCGGAGAAAGGTAGACAACTAAAACGGAGTTATCAATACGGTAAGTGTCTTGGAAAAAGACAAATCCTGCCGTCCATATGCAGCAGTTACCGATAACTCCAAAACTAATTTAGGACTTCAATTATGTTTAAAGTGTCTGACTCAACCTGAGTCTCAGTCTAATCTGAATACAATCCGAATACAATCCATTCTTAAATACAATTCAAATATAACTCCAATACAACATGAATCCATATATACCAGAATACTATCAAATATCGACATGACTTGAATTGACCGAACCATGGATATATATTGACTTGATTACATGACTATTCGTTTACATCTTTATCTGTTTATATGAGCAATTGATATCATGATTTCGGCAAGTCTTTCAGCTATAAACAATACAATAAATATTACGGGGTTTTTAAGGGGTAGATTGGTACGGAATGTGTTAAAAGTGACACGATGATGGTCACTTTAATACACCTAACCTGAATATCCGTTACTGTTGTCCCAAGGCTTAACGGTTCCTTGTGCTCCGTATACCTTAGTCCACGGAATAGTTGGACTTTTTTCGTATACACTGACATATTCTGTACCAAAATACAAACAACTGCGTTAACATAACAATCATACATTATACCAGATATATTCTCTTTACCTGTTCAGTCTATTTTTATCTCTCTTTGGGACTTACCGAGCGATTGTTCGCTGACGACATTCCTTTTCCATTATTTCTTTGGAATGTTGTCAGGAGGATCCGACTCTCTGGAGATCAAGCCCAGCTCAGAAGACTTGGAGCAGTTTATCGAGGACCCGGAGCTCTAGTCACTTGTATATACTTTTACTTTCAGTTCATGTCATTATTTAGGCATTGCTTTCCACATTGTATTTACTTTTCAGTTGTATTGTAAAGAATGTTTAATAAATAAAAAGTTGTTCATTTGCATCTCATGTATTTCTTGTGTACATTTATATTATATTACTTATTTAGGCTTAACGTGTTTACTTCTGAGTAAATACGTCGCGGGCCTAGTAACGTCTCCTTACCGTACACCGGGAAGCTGAGCGTGACATTCTCGAAATGTTGGAATAAATGGAAGTAGCGGGGATTAGGAGGACATAGGAATGGGATTTGCAACTTTAAGCAAGCTTTCCAACGCTGAATCCATTCCTAGTGCCCCTTATTCGTCCGCTACATGCTTATTTCCAACCCTAAGCCAAATATACGCAACTAAGTCTCCAATTAGGCTAGAACTACATGTCATATTGTAGTGTGTCCAAAGAAATTCTCGACTTAGGTCGCGGCTGTTTTCCCCAATCAGAGCAAAGCTCTGTTTGAATTTCAAAAATTCAAAAATTGAAGCAACGTTTCAGATTCCTTGCGCTGCGCGCAACGCGCCACGTGTCAAAAGCTGACACGCCAGCGCTGCGCCCAAGGCAGCGCATCCAATCAGAGCAATGCTCTATTTAAAATAAAAATAAAGGAAGCAACGCTTCAGGCAACTTGCGCTCTGCGCTGCGCGACACGTGTCAAGCGCAGGTTCGTGTCAGCGCAGTTGCGCCGTGCTCTGCGCTGCGCGACACGTGTCAAGCGCAGGTGCGCTTGCGCCAACTGTGCCAGCACTAAAACAGAATTAAAATTTCAGAAAGATTTTTCTGATCTTATTAAAACAATAAGATTCTCTTCTGTAAAACAGGAGCCCTTGGATCAAAGATCCAACCGTTGGGAAAAATCCCTAAATCACTCAGAGAAAGATCTCTTTAACTGATTTAACAAATCAAGTGGCACTATAAAAAGGCCCCTAGACTTCAAGTCTAAAATACATCGACACACAGAGATATTCAGAACTCCTCTAGAAAATTTTGAGAAGAGCTCAGAGAAAAAAAGGTAAAAACCTTTAAATAAAAGAAGAATTTTCTTCTCTAAAGATCAATGATCTAAGAACAAGATCAAGATCTTCAATTAAAAAGGAAAAAAGATCAAAAAGATCCAATCATAAAAAGAAAAAAAAGAAGTATTACTTCACAGATCATTTGATCTACATAAAGGCATTGCCTTTTGATGAACCATTGGTTCTGGAATCTTAAAAGATTTTTTTCTTTAATCCAAAATTGGATCAAGATATTAAACAATGTCTTGCACTTTTGAGTTTGCACTGTTGCGCTCTTGGATTGGCGCAAACCACTAGAGAGCGCCACGTGTCAGCCCTAGAACAAACTGCGCCTTGCGCTTTAAAAACAGAGCACTGCTCTCTTAAAATTGGCGCAAGTCACCAGAGCGCGCCACGTGTCAGCAGCGCAACAGCGCAGCGCACTGTCGCAGCGCACTGCGCTTGCGCTCACCAGAGCGTGACACGTGTCACCTCCACACGCGCTTGCGCCTTGCGCTGGCGCAAAGCTCCTGACAAGCCACGTGGGGCGCTCTCAGAGCATTTAATGCAATGCATTATCAAGGGCAGGGCCCAATAAAAAAAAGGTCTATCAGACCAAACAAAGTGCTATGCACTATTAAAAGGGGCAGAGCCCAATTTTAAAAAAAAGAAAGTCTAAACAGACTAAAATAAAATACTTTGCATTATTTTAAAAGAGGGCAGAGCCCAATTAAAAGAGCCTAATAGGCCAGGAAAAAATGCACTGCATTATTAAACAAAGGGTAGAGCCCAATCAAAGGCCTAACAGGCCAGACAAATAAAAAACTGTTGAATATTTTCAACTGGACTTAGCCTAATTCTGGCCGTAAGTCCTCAAATTAAATTGACTGAGCAAGACTGCTCTTTTAAATCAATTTATACCCGGTTCAAGGGTACATCTCCGAACTCCTCTGATATTTGTCGTTGTAATCCTTCAACGTCGTCAGAGAAGTGACGGGTCCCGACAACCACGCATCGATACGGACTGTGGGGTCCTTAAACTCATGGACTAATGCGTCCTTAAACCAACAATACGGACTGTGGGGTCCTTAAAATCATGGACTTATGCGTCCTTAAACCAACAATACGTATTGTGGGGTCCTTAAACTCATGGACTAATGCGTCCTTAAACTAACACTCGTCCCCAAAATGGGAACGATGGACCACCATGTCCCTAAACTGGTAATGGACCACCATGTCCCTAAACTGGCAATGGACCACTACGTCCCTAAACTAGAACAATAGAGCCTCCAAATGCTCTTTTGTCGGATCTAAATGATCTCGTTAAGTTGATCTTAGTCTCAAATTAGACTAACGTATCCTTAACAAACGTTTAAGTTGATCTTAGTCTCAAACATGGCTAACGTATCCTTAAAACAAAACACCAAACCCAAATCTAAGAAAATACAGATTTGGACTAATCCACGACCTACGGGCGACGACATAAATTAGTCTCCGTATACAATCCACGGGCAAGCACAAACAAAACAAACACCCACGACACGAAGTGAAATTCTGGAGAAGGAAAAAGTTGTTACCGCGATGCGGTAGCGCAATTAACTGCAGGGGCTTGCGTCTGCAGGGAAGAGCGTCCCCACAATCAAAAACCCCTCAAGCGAGGAGGAATCTGACGGAGTCTGCTACATCAGCCGCATCCGTCTAAACCTCCGATACACGGTGCCATAAATCAACTTGGCATCTTCGGAGAGGTGGACGGATAAAACCGAATAGCATCTGTCCCGAATCACAGGCCTAGACGTCTCTCAGTCGTCGCGCTGTCTTTTGGAGGGGAACAGCGGCTAAATGTCACTTATAGCGCGTCTAAGTGAGGGGGTTGTGTTTGTTTGGTCTAAATTCATTTTAAGATGTTTGGCGAAGAGAAGCATAAACGATTTTTCCATCCCTCATACTAACGTTACTTAGCCCTAACAAGTATGTAAATTATTCACACATTTAAAAGGAAAAAAAAACAAGACTGAAGAAAAGAAAGAATGGAAAAAATACGGTTTTAGCAAGCTAACCACTTGAGCCCTCACCTAAGCAGGGGACTCCATTGAGTATCATGGCTTGAAAATACGGTTTAGAAGAGAGGAAAACAAAACAAGAAAAGAAAACCAACATCTACTTAACAACAAATAATAAAGTTACACTAGAAATTAAAATTACAATACAAGAAAATAAAGATACAAGTTAAACTAACACTCTCGTCTTCATAAATCTTCCACTCAAATCTCACTACAATTTCAATGGAGAATAGATGATGAAAAAGAAGAAACCACAAACTAAACTACACTAAATCTAAGTAAAGAAAAGCATTCTTCGTTTGGCTCAAAACCAAAGTATTTATAGGCAGAGTACTGAAATCCTAGGGTCATATTTTGAGCCCTTATAGAATTACAAAATTGTCCCTGAAAAATGGTCGTGAGACGCCACGTGGCGACTGCGGAACCGCCGCCTAAACCCTCCTTTCGTCGCGCTTCCACGGTCCTTTCAATGAATTGGAGCCTCGTGTTTTCTGTGCTTCCTCATGTTGCTTTGTTCTTCTGTTTGACATGTCCAATATTGCAAAATGGTTCTAAAATATCTTCAGATTTTCAACAGTCTAAAATGGCTACACTTTCAATCTTTTTGATATTGATCTCCCTCGAGCTCCGCGCACCTCTTGATCTTTGTACTGCCCCTCTCGTGCTCTGTGCCTTTCCGAGACATGAATGACCACCGTTATTTGTCTTGTCTCTTGAATTGGTAAGCAGCACTTTACGGGTGTGGATGACCGGAACCCGGATTTTATCTGTTTGTGGCAGATGTTCTGGATTTTGGCACAACTTTGGAGATTTTGCGTGATTCACTTTATTTTGGACTAGAAACCTGTAACCTATAATTATGTAGCAAATACGGATCAAAAGCACCTACCTATAAATAAACAAGAAGAAGAATGTGCGGTATTAAATGCAATATTCTAATGTGAACAAATACCCCCAAACTTATCTTTTGCTCGTCCCGAGCAAAATCATTTATTTTCAAAAAGTCCTAAGCTCACTTTCGTAGGCATCACGGTTGCGCTTAGCGTGTGCAACAAGCCTTTAAATCTCTAGGTGTTCTTAGTAGTAGGAGTGTTATCTTCTAAGGGTTTTCAGCGGATACTAACCATAAAATCTTGTCAAGCTAGTTTCATAAGTTAACCTTGATTCTAATCCTACGGTTTAGTATTTAAGTTAGAAATTCTATCATCCTAAGTTAGAAAATATGCATCCCTTATCTTTCGCACCTCCTATTTATTCAGCCTAAAAACCTATACGTTTTGAAAGTTTATAAAGATCTCAGTTTCTCTTGAGTTTTCCTTCTAAAGCGCGGTCTCCAATTTGGAATTTTTATCATCTTTACGGAAAACATAAGACTTGTTCTTTATCCCTATCTTTCCTCCAAATATTGATCGTATACCCCTACGTGTGTGTAAATTTCACCCTAACGCTCAAGAATTCAATTCAAGCTATAGTACCCTTGTCCTAATACCTAATACTACTCCAAAAGATATTCTATTTGTTATTTTTGGTGAAATTTAGGGAAATCTTTTCTTGTCTAAAATCTTTCCATAAATTGGTGATTTTTTTTAATCACCATTGGATTTTTAATCCAACGGTGCTCCACTTTACAGAGCATATTTCTCTTTTGTTTGGAAAGATTCAAAAAAATACTTTCCCAGTTAGGATCTTTGATTTCCCTTAATTAGAATTTAATTCTATTAACTTATAAGGCTTTCAAAACCTATCACGTGTTGGCACGTGACCCTTTTTTATTCAGAATTAAATTCTGACTTTTAACTGGGCTAAAGAACCATCACGTGTCAGCACGTGACCCTTGGTCACGTGTGAGCACGTGACGCCTCATTGGGGTCTTTCTTTAGCCGTTTGTTTACACCTTTGTTTGATTTTAGAGTTTAGCTCTATAAAGTAGATGTCATAAGAAACTATCACGTGTCAACACGTGACCCTTGGTCACGTGTGAGCACGTGATACCTCATTGAGATAATTCCTGATTTTTAATCAGGGAACAAATGCCGCCACATCGTTGCTCTCACGTGTTTGCACGTGAATGCAACGCTGTCACCTTTGTGACCGTTGGATCTGTCTAGGGAATAGGGGAGATGAAATGTTTCCCATCACATCCTATAAATGCAGGGGTCTCTTCAGAAGCGCCTCCACTCTTTCATCTTCTTCCTTGTTCACTTTCTTTTGAGAATTTAATTCTCTTTTCTCAAAGCTTAGTTCTCTGTTATGTATGTGCAGTGCCGTTTTATCTTCCAATCAAGGCTTGTGCTCACGTGTTGCACATGCGGGGCTCTGCTTGATGGGGACGTTTCATTTCCCTGATCTGATTTCAATGCGTCATTGCTTTTCATTTCCAATGCTCTCCCCTTTTTTCCGGGTTTTGAGAGTAGTTCCACCATGCACAACATTTTTTGTGCATAGCATTAATGCTCCCCTTTATAACTTGAAACCATGCTTTTCTTCCTTTCCTCGTAAAGAAACCCATTTATACCTTTAGGGTGATCATCTTTGAGAAACCGATCAATTGTTATGGCTTGCAATCATCCCCACGCTCGTCGGCAACCATAGGAGGTGCCCATTGAGGAGATAACCCCTCGCTTCGCTGCGCGGCTGGCAGATCCCCTTCCCACCGACCCTCAATGTGACACGGTGATGTACGAGCTTCTGACTCGTCGGGGTTCTCCTCTTCCCATGGGCTCCATTTGGCTCCGGATGATCCTTCTGTCTGTGCTTGCCGATATATCCCCTCATCCGGCGGAGATGACTTCGGCGATCCTTGAAGCGGCGGAGGACAAGCTCGAGTGCTTTCACGAGGCTTGTCTAATCACTCAGGCTCTGAAGGATCATTCAGTTCATATACTGAGTCAGATAAGGGCCTGACGGGCCGTCATGTCTGCTTTCGCTGATGAGCACGGCTCCAACCGATGGGGAGCGACTTCTCGCGAAAACCGTCGTTTTGACGTGCTGGAGAAGGCGGAGAGGGAGCTGGAAAATTTTGTGTTTTGCTTTGTTAACCCTTGTATTTCCGATCCCTTGTTTGGTGATCTTTTCCCGGTAGTGTAGTATGTTTAAATCAATGTACTCCTTTTATCATTGGCGGTTTGCATGCTTTCTGTTGAATTTTCATGTTTGTCGGATACTCGTACGTGCGTCTTTCTTGCGTAAATGAGCTGCATATTTATTTTCTCATGGGAATTTTCTTTAATTGCGAGCACCATCGTTATGTTGCATGCACATCAGTGTCTCGGGTAACATTTCCTTTTAAACATTCGTACAGTTGCAAATGCGTGCTTGATAGAATATAGATTAGAAACTTTCCTTCTTATTTCCCATATCGGGTGGTTTGTGCTAGTTTTAGATCGAGTACTGTCGTCGAAGGGAGGCTTGTTTATATATAGTCTTGAGTGTATGCGCCTTCCTTCAGAGGTTGTGGCCGCGAAGGCGAGCTTACGGGGGCTGATTGAGCGGTGCGCTGTGAACATGATATTATGTGAGAAAAGGCTCAGCGGCAAGTTTTCAGAGAGGGAGTTGGCCTCTAAAACGCTGAGGGGGCTTCAAGCCAACCTTACGGCCAAGGCCACTAAAGCATATGAACTTTGGCGAGTGCTTCAAGAGGCCATCAAGGTGGTGCCCCTCCGAACGGCGGCCAAGACATGGGGCGTCTTGCCTGAGATTCGGGGCAGATGCTATTTGGTTTTATCCGTCTACCTCTCCGAAGATGCCAAGTTGATTTATGGCACCGTGTATCGGAGGTTTAGACAGATGCGGTCGATGTAGCAGATTTCGTCAGATTCCCCCTCGCTTAAGGGGTTTTTGATTGTGGGGACGCTCTTCCCTGCAGGCGCAAGCCCCTGCAGTTAATTACGCTACCGCATCGCGGTAACAACTTTCTCCTTCTCCAGAATTTCACTTCGTGTCGTGGGTGTTTGTTTTGTTTGTGGTTTCCCGTGAATTGTATACGGAGACTAATTTATGTCATCGCTCGTAGGACGTGGATTAGTCCAAATCCGTATTTACTTAGATTTGGGTTTGGGGTTTTAGTTTAAGGATACGTTAACCATATAGAGGCTAAGATCAACTTAAACGTTCGTTAAGAATACGTTAGTTCTATTTGAGACTAAGATCAACTTAACGGGATCGTTTAGATCCGACAAAAGAGCATTTGGAGGCTTTATTGTTCCAGTTTAGGGACATAGTGGTCCATTTAATGTATGGCCGTCGGGATCCGTCACCTCTCTGACGACGTTGAAGGATTACGACGACGTTGAAGGATTAAAACGACGGATGTTAGAGGAGTTCAGAGATGTACCCTTGAACCAAGGTTGATTGGGTGATCCATAGTCCAATTTGGGACTAGAGTCTTGTTTGAAGGTTTAAGGATACGTTAGCCGTATTTGAGGCTAAGATCAACTTAAACAGGATCATTTAGATCCGACAAGAGAGCATTTGAAGGCTCTATTGTTCCAGTTTAAGGACGTAGTGGTCCATTGCCAGTTTAGGGACATGGAGGTCCATTGCCAGTTTAAGGACATGGTGGTCCATTTTGTTTGTGGCCGTCGGGACCCATCACCTCTCTGACGTCGTTGAAGGATTACAATGATAGGTGTCAGAGGAGTTCGGAGATGTACCCTTGAACCAGGTGTAAATTGATTTAAGAGAGCAGCCGTGCTCAGTCAATTTAATTTGAGAACTTACGGCCGTGATTGGGCTAAGTCCAGTTGAAGATGTTCAACGTTTTTATTTGTGGTTGGCATGTTAGACCTTGGTTTGGGCTTTGCCCTTTGTTTAATAATGCAGTGCATTTTGTCTGGCCTATTAGGCCCCCTTTTAATTGGGCTATGCCCTTTTTAAATGATGTACATCATCTATTTTGAGCATTACAGACCTTGGTTTGGGCTTTATCCCTTCTAATAGTGCATAGCACTTTGTTTGGTCTGATAGACCTTTCTTTATCGGGCTCTGCCCTTGATAATGCATTGCATTAATTAGTCTGACAGAGTGCCACATGGCTTGTCAGGCGCTTTGCGCCAATTGAGGAGCGCAAGGCGCAAGTCCATGGGGAGGTGACACGTATCATGCTCTGGTGAGCGTAAGCGCAGTGCGCTGCGCTGCCGACACGTGGCGCGCTTTGGTAAGTTGCGCCAATTCATGAGAGCGGTGCTTTATTTTAACAGCGCATAGCGCAGATTATTCTGGAGCTGACACGTGGCGCTCCCTGGTGGCTTGCGCCAACCCAGGAGCGCAACAGTGCAGATTTACAAGTGCGGGGCACTGTTTTATTTTTTTGATCAATTTTAGATCGAAGAAAACAAATTTTCTTGTTTTCAAAGAATCAGTGGTTCATCAAAAGGCAATGCCTTTATTATTATTATTATATTTTTGTTGAAGATCTTTGATCTTGTTCTTAGATCAATGATCTTTTTAGAAGAAAATTTTCTTTTATTAAAGGTTTTTACCTTTTCTTTCATCGAGTTTTTCTCCAAAAATTCTTTAGAGCTCTCTCTCTGTTTTTTGTTTCTCTATTTCTCTCTGTTCTTCTTGTTCTCTTTTGAATTAGGGTCTAGGGGCCTTTATATAGTGCCCATTAATTTGTTAAATTTGTTAAAGAGATCATTCTCTGAGTGATTTGGGGAATTTTCCCCACCGTTGGATCTTTGATCCAAGGGCTTCTGTTTTACAGAAGACAATCTTCTTGTTTTAACAAGAACAGAAAGATCTTACTGGAATTTTAATTCTGTTTGGCGCAAACGCATCTGCGCTTGACACATGTCGCGCAGCGCAACTGCGATGACACGTGTCGCGCAGCGCAGAGCGCAGTACATCTGAAGCGTTGCTTCTTTATTTTAAGATTTGAATTTTATTATCTTTTAAAACAGAGTTTTGCTCTGATTGGGGGAAATAGAAGCATTGCTTCATTTTCCCGCCTTGGGATTTGAACAGAGCTTTGCTCTGAAAGGGAGATTTTCTCCTTTATTATTATTATTTATTTATTTATTTATTTTTCTTTTATTGTTATTATTTTATTCGGAACGGATTTTGAGCCAAAATTCTGGCGGGAACAAATGCCCCCCACTACTTTGCCCACGTAAGTATGTATGTGGGTGAAGTAGTGCAAAGTTAGGAGTAGCCATGGTATCGAGAGCTTAGAAGACAAGTTTAGGGTTCTTGTAGCCTAAGACTTTTCAACTTTATGAGCCGTGAGGGTCTCACAAAGACTTTTCTCCTACGGATTGTGAGGATCTCGTAGGTGTATTTTCTCCTTAGGGATCGTGAGGATTCCTAAGTGCGTTTCCTCTTATAAGTCGTAAGGATCTTATAAGAGAATTTTCCCTCTTATGAGTCGAGAGGACCCGTAAGCGGTTGTTTCCCTCCCTATCGAGATTCGAGTTGGGAGAGTGAGACCCGTGGATAGTATGCAAGAGACCGTTTTGGGCCAACTTGCAGGGTCCCAGTGCTTAGGAAACAGGTTTTTTAATCCTTACTGCCTAAGGCTTTATCTCACGAGTCGAGCCGCATCGAGAAGTTCTCGCAAAGACATCAATTTCTTCACAAGTCGAGACGAATCGAGCATTTCTCGCAAGAATATCCTAATGTCACGGTTAACCTCTGCTCTTTACGACAGAAGTCCGTTAGGGTCTGTGGTACTTAGGGTTTTGGCCGTCGTACCGTCGCATAAGCTGATATATTCCTCGATAGGCGATCGTGCTGTTCGAGTAGCCCTGCGACTGCCGTGTCTCTGATCCCTTCGGGGGCTGGACAAGACGTCTTCAAGCAATCCTCCTTGGCAATTTGACCGTCGGAAGAGCAAGCGTTAGGTATTTTGCTATGCCGCTTTTTACTTGAGCTTAGGCTCATTTTGGAGAGCCCCGATGAGTCATAACCACTCCGCGCTGGTGTGGGATGATCTCCGATAGTCTTTCAGGTTTTATGTGAGTTGCCGTCAAGACCTTGAAGCTAGGAATTTGGCCTTTGCTTCGTTTGCTGGCATCGCGTCTGCTGTATCGAGATGAATGTCGCGGTTGTCTCTAGGTTGCTGGTGAACCGTCGAGGTTTGGAATTAGGGATTTTGCCGTGGCTTCGCTAGTTTGATTGTCGCGTCTGAACCCTGCTGGAGGAAGAACGCTGGGGTGACAACTCGTCTGCTGTATCGAGACGAACGTCGCGGTTGTCTCTAGGTTGCTGGTGAACCGTCGAGGTTTGGAACTAGGGATTTTGCCGTGGCTCCGTTTGTTTGATTGTCGCGTCTGAACCCTGCTAGAGGAAGAACGCCGGGGTGACAACTCGTCTGCTGTATCGAGACGAACGTCGAGGTGGTGATCACTCCATGCTGGTGTGAGATGATCTCCGATGGTCTTTCAGACTTTATATGACTTGCCGTTAAGACCTTGAAGCTAGGAATTTGGCCTTTGCTTCGTTTGCTGGCATCGCGTCTGCTGTATCGAGACGAATGTCGCGGTGGAGCTGGGATTTTGCCGTCACTCCGCTTTACTGACTATGGAGTCTTTCGTTGGCGTTGTATCTGCATCTTGATGGACTGCAAAGGAACGCCGTTTTTAACATCTCGTCTGCTGTATCGAGACGATTGTTGAGATGAAGCTGGGATTTTGTCGTCGCTTCGCTTTGTTTCGACCGCGGGGTCTTTTGTTGGCGTTGTATCTGCATCTTGATGGACTGCGAAGGAACGCCGTTGTTAACATCTCGTCTGCTGTATCGAGACGATTGTTAAGATGAAGCTGGGATTTTGCCGTTGCTTCGCTTTGTTTCAACCGCGAGGTCTTTTGTTGGCGTTGTATCTGCATCTTGATGGACTGCGAAGGAACGCCATTGTTAACATCTCGTCTGCTGTATCGAGACGATTGTTGAGATGAAGCTGGGATTTTGCCGTCGCTTCGCTTTCTGATGGAGCCTGTTGGGAAGGTATGGTTCCCTCTTTGTTTGTGCCCTTGGATGGTATACAGGGATCGATGTGATCTCACCTGTAGGGCAAAAGTTTCATCATATATATATTTTTTTGTTTTATTTCCGCGATACTCTATCATTTCAGCTTTTATATCGCGAAGGTCGCGATTGCTCAATCATTTCGGCTATTTTTCGCGGTGCCCAATCATTTCGGCTGTTTTTTTTTTATTTTACTCGTTGCCTTTTATTGCGAGCTGCACAATCATTTCGGCTGTTTTTGTATGCATACATTTTTACTTGCTGATTTCGTTGCAAGTTACCCCATCATTTCGGCTATTTCATATGCATTTTTGGCCCACTGATTTTTTTTATCGCGAGTGTGGAACTTGGAATCTGATGCCAATCTTAGCATCAGCATCGCTACAACTGGAATATTGCCAGGAGCGAATCATCATTCGCTATGAAAGGACTTGGAATTTGATACCGATTTAGGTATCAGCATCGCTACAACTGGGATATTGCCAGGAGTGAATCATCATTTGCCTCTGTCGATGTCGAACAAAGGTGGCTTGGCGAACAGGGTTAGGATCCTGTCGACTAAGTCTTTTGACTTCATGAGCCGTAAGGATCCCACAAAGGTATTTCTCCCTACAAGTCGTGAGGATCTCGTAGGTGTGTTTTCTCCATAGGGGTCGTGAGGATTCCTAAGTGCATGTCCCCCTGCAAGTCGTAAGGATCTTACAAAAGGGTTTTCTCCTTATAAGTCGAGAGGACTTATAAGGGTTGTTCACCGTATGGACATATCCCCAGTCACGGGTGGGACTTGGTTAGGGAAATGTTTATTCGCGCCCGTGGATGGTATACAAGGGTCAGTATTGAACCACTTGTAGGGCAATATCCAAGGCTGTGGGGGGTTTGCTTAAGCACAGGTTTAGGTCTCTGTAACTTAAGACTTTCAAATCTTATGAGCCGTGAGGATCCCATAAGAGAGTTCTCCTTACGAGTCGTAAGGATCTCGCAAGTGTATTTTCTCTTTAGGAATCATGAGGATCCCTAAGTGTGTTGCTCCCTTGCGAGTCGTAAAGATCTCACGCGGGTGGTTTCTCCTTACAAGGTCGAGAGGATCCTGCAAGTGTCCTTTAACGAGGTTGCGCCCTTTCCGGTTTTCATAAACACTCGCCGGTAGCCCTGCTGTTTTTACTCACGGAGCCCTTTCGGGTTTTCATCCGAGCCCTTTTTGCTTATGGACATACCGTCTCCCTTTTTTTTTTATTCTTTTTATTCTTCTTTTTTTTCTAACGAGGTCGCGTCTTTTTGGGTTTTCACGAACACTAGCCGGTAGCCCTGCTGTTTTTACTCATGGAGCCCTTTCCGGTTTTCATCCGTGCCCATTTTGCTTATGGACATACCGTTTTTATTTATTTTATTATTTTTATTATTTTATTTTTTTAATTCTTTTTTATTATTATTATTTATCTCGTCAGTCTGAGGATGCTGTGGTAGTAGTTTAAAGACGTTTCGGTCGTCAGCTAGTTTTAGGACGTAGTGGTCCGTAATTAGTTTAAGGACGTTTCGGTCCGTCATCGCCGTATTTGAGGCGAATCTCTAGTTTACTGACTTTTCGGTCTATGGGGCTTTCTCTATGAATGAGCATGATGCCCCCGGCATATCCATCTTTCTCGGAGTATGTGGCTGTGGCGGGCTCACTTTCCAGTTTTCGGACAACGCGAACTTGCCCTGTTGGTATTGGTCTTCAACCCAGTTTTTGAAAACGTAGCAGTTTTCGATCGGATGGCCCAATACTTGGTGGTAAGGGCAGTAATTAGGATTGTTGACATCATTCAGTTGTAGCTGTTGTTTCGGCTCCGGTAGAGTGATAAGCCTGTTATGCACTGCCACTTCGAACAGTCTCCTTGTTTCATCCTGGGGAAATGAGTAAGGACGTCTCAACATCTCTTCGAGGGATGGGCGTGGTCGCACATTGTTTTGGTGAACAACCGGCTTAGGGCCACTCGATTGCTGTTGAGTGTTGGCTACGAGGGCTGTTTTTCCCTTCCCTGTATCCTTTTTGCTCAATCCTTTGTTTATGGGGCCGAGATTTTTTTCGAGTAGCGTGCGATTGCACGGCTGAACGTTCTCACAACTCCTCAATTCTTTCATTTTTAAGATGGATTTCTTGAGGAGAGGGTTGAGGGTAGCTTCTTCGTCAGAGTCGCTTCCAAAGGTGATAATTTGCGATCCCTTGAAGTCGGCTATGTGACAGTCGGCGGCGGCTCTTTTGCGTTCACCTATCGCATTTTTCTGACGTCTACGAGCTTCACGCTTTGTCCTGTTGAAGTGTTGCTTTTGAGCGACATACCCTTGCCGCCAACACTTAAAAGAGTCGCAGTCTTCGGTAGGATGTATGATTTTCTGATGATATAAGCAGAAGTTAGGATGCGTCTCTACTCCACCAAGAGTATTTTCTTCAGAGGGTGGTAGCTTCATTCCTACTGATAGGGCTTTAGCGAACCTTTTCCTCGTCTTGAATTTGTTTTTATCCGCAGTGGATGACTTTTGATTTGACGGAAGTGCCTCGACTCTTTGGTCTAGTAGTCGGTGTTCGGCTCCTTCCTGTATGGTCATCTCACGCTCTTGATTGGCTTTAACTTTCATACGAATCTCATTCAGGAAAGCATCGATCAACTCGTCTGACGGCCGCAGAATTTCTGGTTCAGGGTCCGCCCTCGGTTTCTCGGCGCAAGGAGCCTCTTTATCATCCACCAATGAGTGAGAGATCACATGACAACTTGCTACGTAGTCTTCGGATTCATCTGATGAGTCTTTTCCATCATTTTCGTCCTCAATAAAAGAACAAGCCACCCCCATCGTGTCCGTCTTCTTTGGAGTGTGCGGCTGTGGTGGGTTTACCTTCCAGTTTTTAGACAGCACGAACTTGCCTTGTAGGTACTGATCCTCGATCCATCCCTTAAAGACGAAACAATCCTCGATCGGGTGGCTTACCGTTTGGTGGTAAGGGCAATAATTGGGATTATTGAGATCGCTTAGCTGCGACAGACGTTTTGGACTCGGCAGACTGATGAGTCTATTGCGTACTACCAGCTCGAACAGTCTTCTCGTTTTATTATGAGGAAACGAGTAAGGACGTTCCAGTCTCTCTTCGAGGGATGGGTGTGGCGCACGTTATTTTGACGGACAACCGGTTTCAAGTTGCTCGGCTGTTGTTGAGCGTTGGCGACGAAGGTTGTTTTTCCTTTGCCCTTTTCATTCCAAGGCTCTGTCTTTGAAGAGGAAGGCCTATGGCCCATCTGGTCCATTTGGGCCAGCTTGTCAATCAAGGCCTGGAAGGTGGTCGGCTTGAAGAACATCATGAGTTGCGAGATGGTCGCTTGAGGGTCGAGAGTACCCACGAACATGCCCACCGCAGGAGCTTCTTCTATGCGTTGTTCGCATCTCGACCATAAGTTCCGCCATCGTGTTGCGAATTGAACCCACGTTTCGCCTGGCCTTATCCTGACATTGATCAGCGCTGTTATCGGGATGCGTTCGCTAGCACTTACGAATCTTTGTGTAAACAGTAGCTCCATCTCTGCAAATGTTTTGATAGAGTCGTTAGGTAGCTCCGAATACCATGTAAAGGTTGTTTCTGCTAAGCTGCCGACGAATTGGCGAAGCAACAGTTTATCATTGCCTCCAGTGTTGCCGCAAAGAGCCCTGAATTGAGCGACATGCTGATGTGGATTCCCCGTCCCTTTATATACACGGAACTTAGGGATCGTATATCCCGGCGGGTAACTGATTTGGTCATACCAGCTCGGGTACGGTCGTCCGGTTTTGACGACTTGGCTAGCCGCTTCACTCGCCTGATGAGCTCGTATTTGCTGAGCTATATAGTCATCCAGTGTGGCCTTGGAAATGGTTTCCTCCTGGGCTGCTGACAGAGCCGGTGGAGGGTTCGATGTCTCTCCTTTGTCATCTTCAAGGACAATCGGAGGATCTTCAGCAGGAGGATCTTGCTGGATCATCATCCCTACCATATCTTGGAAGAGGAGCGTCATTTGTTTTATGTTAGCCGCTTGCTCTGCGGCTTCTTTGTCCTTCTTTTCGAGGACTCTGCGTAAGAAGTCAGTGTCAGTTTCTTGTTTGTGACGCTGCTCCGACTATACTTCCGGGCTTTCTTTGGCCCGATGAGTGCGGCCATCGCAGTCATTATCTCCTGAAGGTTCTGTTGTTGCTCCTGGGCTTTGGTCACGGATCGGGTGAGTGGTCGGTGACCCGTCGAAGCACGGCTTTCCCGGATGCCATACAGACAGTATGCACCACTATACCCCCAGACTTGGGGCGTTTGTGCTCAGCGCTTTTACGGTTCGCCATGTTCACAGGGGCATTTTGCAGCCTCCTTTTCTTTTGAGTGATTGGCGTTGAGGGAGCCGTTGCAGCGGGCACCCAAGTAGCCGTTGCTTTTTATGGCTTGACGGAGCAATCCTTCCCCTGCCGAACCTTCATCCTTTTCTGTCAGCGAAGATGGTCTTGATCAATCATTGACTCCTGGACCTGTCGCCAGACCTTATAAATTTTAGAGGACAGCCGTTGAGGGGGTTGCTTCAGCTTCTTCTCCGGAGTATTCTCCACAGGTGAAGGGGTCCTCTTCAGCACCGCAGTAGGAGAGTTTCTGCGCACCTTGTTGAGCAATTCAAAGCTGTTCCCGGTTGGAACAGCAGCATCGATCCCCACCGTTGGAGCTGGCGGAGTTATCCCGGATGGGGAATTGCCCATAGCCTTCCTCACTCGGCGCTAGTGGCGACGTCAAGCGTGTCTTGCGGATGGAGTTGTTTCAGCTTTAAGGGTGACTTCGTCATGCCTCCTCTGGACAGGGGAAGCAACTTTGAGGACCTCGCCTGGAGCAGCAACCGGAATAGCCAGCCTTGTAAAAACTGACTTCCTGGAAAGAGGAGCCTTTCAAATGATTTCGTCTGTTTGAGCCGGGATGGCTATTCGCTTTGGGATGGCAGCTTGGGTATCGCGGGCTTGTAGGTGTTCTGGCCCAGTCTGTTGAAAACTGAAGTATTGGAGTTGGGCGACTCGTTGAGAGGGGCCGCGGCAGTGGTAAGTCGATCAAAGACCGACTTCTTTGGGGCTTCTTGCAACGTCATTGGGGCATTGAAGCTCATCGGTGGGAGCATGGTCCCAAAGAATAATCCAGTGGTGGCTTGACTTACCTGCTCCACTGGCATCTTGAAAAGGGAGGCCGCTTGGGGCCCATAAGTCACTCCTCCAGTATGGACGGAGCGAGAGTTACAGTCGCAGGCGGTGCAGTTTGAAGCCATTGATCTTCTGTTTTCTGCACAGAGCAAGACACCAAATCTAAGTACCTTGAATCCACAGGCAACCACAGCAAACCACGATTTGTTCGCGAACACGACACACGAAGTGTGGAGTGGAAAGAGGAAAAGGTCCCACTGAGCGTGCCAGAATCTGTTCCCCTCCGAACGGCGGCCAAGACATGGGGCGTCTTGCCTGAGATTCGGGGCAGATGCTATTTGGTTTTATCCGTCCACTTCTCTGAAAATGCCAAGTTGATTTATGGCACCGTGTATCGGAGGTTTAGACGGATGCGGCCGATGTAGCATACTTCGTCAGATTCCCCCTTGCTTGAGGGGTTTTTGATTGTGGGGACGCTCTTCCCTGCAGGCGCAAGCCCCTGCAGTTAATTACGCTACCGCATCGCGGTAACAACTTTCTCCTTCTCCAGAATTTCACTTCGTGTCGTGGGTGTTTGTTTTGTTTGTGGTTGCCCGTGAATTGTATACGGAGACTAATTTATGTCGTCGCCCGTAGGACGTGGATTAGTCCAAATCCGTATTTACTTAGATTTGGGTTTGGGGTTTTAGTTTAAGGATACGTTAACCATATAGAGGCTAAGATCAACTTAAACGTTCGTTAAGGATACGTTAGTCCTATTTGAGACTAAGATCAACTTAACGGGATCGTTTAGATCCGACAAAAGAGCATTTGGAGGCTCTATTGTTCCAGTTTAGGGACATAGTGGTCCATTTAATGTATGGCCGTCGGGACCCGTCACCTCTCTGACAACGTTGAAGGATTACAACGACGGATGTCAGAGGAGTTCAGAGATGTACCCTTGAACCAAGGTTGATTGGGTGATCCATAGTCCAATTTGGGACTAGAGTCTTGTTTGAAGGTTTAAGGATACGTTAGCCGTATTTGAGGCTAAGATCAACTTAAACGGGATCATTTAGATCCGACAAGAGAGCATTTGAAGGCTCTATTGTTCCAGTTTAAGGACGTAGTGGTCCATTGCCAGTTTAGGGACATGGAGGTCCATTGCCAGTTTAAGGACATGGTGGTCCATTTTGTTTGTGGCCTTCGGGACCCATCACCTCTCTGACGTCGTTGAAGGATTACAATGATAGGTGTCAGAGGAGTTCGGAGATGTACCCTTGAACCAGGTGTAAATTGATTTAAGAGAGCAGCCGTGCTCAGTCAATTTAATTTGAGAACTTACGGCCGTGATTGGGCTAAGTCCAGTTGAAGATGTTCAACGTTTTTATTTGTGGTTGGAATGCTAGACCTTGGCTTGGGCTTTGCCCTTTGTTTAATAATGCAGTGCATTTTGTCTGGCCTATTAGGCCCCCTTTTAATTGGGCTATGCCCTTTTTAAATGATGTACATCATCTATTTTGAGCATGACAGACCTTGGTTTGGGCTTTATTGCTTCTAATAGTGCATAGCACTTTGTTTGGTCTGATAGACCTTTCTTTATTGGGCTCTGCCCTTGATAATGCATTGCATTAATTAGTCTGACAGAGTGCCACATGGCTTGTCAGGCGCTTTGCGCCAATTGAGGAGCGCAAGGCGCAAGTCCATGGGGAGGTGACACGTGTCACGCTCTGGTGAGCGCAAGCGCAGTGCGCTGCGCTGTTGCGCTGCCGACACGTGGCGCGCTCTGGTGAGTTGCGCCAATTCATGAGAGCGGTGCTTTATTTTAACAGCGCATAGCGCAGATTATTCTGGAGCTGACACGTGGCGCTCCCTGGTGGCTTGTGCCAACCCAGAAGCGCAACAGTGCAGATTCACAAGTGTAGGACACTGTTTTATTATTTTGATCAATTTTAGATCGAAGAAAACAAATTTTCTTGTTTTCAAAGAATCAGTGGTTTATCAAAAGGCAATGCCTTTATTATTATTATATTTTTACTGAAGATCTTTGATCTTATTCTTAGATCAATGATCTTTTTAGAAGAAATTCTTCTTTTATTAAAGGTTTTTACCTTTTCTTTCATCGAGTTTTTCTCCAAAAATTCTTTAGAGTTCTCTCTCTGTTTTTTGTTTCTCTATTTCTCTCTGTTCTTCTTGTTCTCTTTTGAATTGGGGTCTAGGGGCCTTTATATAGTGCCCATTAATTTGTTAAATTTGTTAAAGAGATCATTCTCTGAGTGATTTGGGGAATTTTTCCCACCGTTGGATCTTTGATCCAAGGGCTTCTGTTTTACAGAAGACAATCTTCTTGTTTTAATAAGAACAGAAAGATCTTACTGGAATTTTAATTCTGTTTGGCGCAAACGCATCTGCGCTTGACACGTGTCGCGCAGCGCAGAGAGCAACGCATCTGAAGCGTTGCTTCTTTATTTTAAGATTTGAATTTTATTATCTTTTAAAACAGAGTTTTGCTCTGATTGGGGGAAACAGAAGCATTGCTTCATTTTCCCGCCTTGGGATTTGAACAGAATTTTGCTCTGAAAGGGAGATTTTCTCCTTTATTATTTATTTATTTATTTTTCTTTTATTGTTATTATTTTATTCGGAATGGGTTTTGAGCCAAAATTCTGGCGGGAACAGTGGTAGCCATTAATAAGGCCGCCGTGTTAACTCGTGAAATGGTCGAAGCCCATAAGGTTACTGAAAAAGAGTTTGAAGGCCGGCTTGCCTCATACCAGGCTCAACAGGCTCAAGGGGAGGCCCGTCTCTTGACGATACTGAATCACGAAGGCGAGGCCCAGCAAAGAGGGACGAACTGGCCAAGCTACTAAATCGCCGCCGACTTGAAGACTTGTATATATATATATATATTTTTTATTCTTCCTTTGTACATACTCCTGAATAAGAGTATATATATTTTTTTCTTTCACGAATTGTACTTTGTCTTCATTTCGATTCATGAATAAAGAACACATTTTTCTTCACGATGGTGTGTCCCTTTTATTAAATGCATTCTGTGGATAATCTATCTCGATTTCTTTGCAGGACAACGATGGCTTAGGATTCAGGGTTAAGATCTGCCTCCTAAGACTTTTTAACTTTATGAGCAGTGAGGGTCTCATAAAGAATTTTTTTCCTACCGGTCGAGAGGATCCCGTAGGTGTAATTTCTCCTTAAGAATCGTGATGATTCCTAAGTGTGTTTTCTCTTGAAAGTCGTAAGGATCTCACAAGAGAATTCGCTCCCTTACGAGTCGTGAGGACCCGCAAGTGATGGGTGAGGTTATCATCATCCGCATTTCACGGAATCAGGAGTTGCTCTGGATGCTTCCCACGAGGCCATAGCCGTGTTCTGCGAGGATCAGGCTCCGCTCTGGACGTTTCCCACGGGGTCAGTATTGACATAAGCTGCGTTCCACGTAACCAGGAATTTGCTCTGGATGCTTCCCACGGGGTCATTGCCGTGTTCTGTGAGGACCAGGCTCCGCTCTGGATGCTTCACACGGGGTCTTGCCGTGCTCTGCGAGGACCAGGATCCGCTCTGGACGTTTCCCACGGGGTCAGGATTGACGTAAGCCGCGTTCCACGTAACCAGGAATTTGCTCTGGATGCTTCCCACGGGTTCACTGCCATGTTCTGCGAGGACCAGGCTCCGCTCTAGATGCTTCACACGGGGTCATTGCCGTGGTCTGCGAGGACCAGGATCCGCTCTGGACGTTTTCCACGGGGTCAGGATTGACGTAAGCCGCGTTCCACGAAACCAGGAATTTGCTCTGGATGCTTCCCACGGGGTCATTGCCGTGTTCTGCGAGGACCGGGCTCCGCTCTGGATGCTTCACACGGGGTCATTGCCGTGCTCTGCGAGGACCAGGATCCGCTCTGGACGTTTCCCACGGGATCAGGATTGACATAAGTCGCGTTCCACGAAACTAGGAATTTGCTCTAGATGCTTCCCACGGGGTCATTGCCGTGTTCTGCGAGGACCAGGCTCCGCTCTGGATGCTTCACACGGGGTCGTTGCCGTGCTCTGCGAGGACCAGGATCCGCTCTGGACGTTTCCCACAGGGTCAGGATTGACATAAGCTGCGTTCCACGTAACCAGGAATTTTGCTCTGGATACTTCCCACGGGGTCATTGCCATGTTCTGCGAGGACCAGGCTCCGCTCTGGATGCTTCACACGGGGTCAGGATTGACATTAAGCCGCGTTCCACGTAGCCAGGAATTTTTGACTTTATCCGCATTTCGCGGAGTCGGGGTTTGACTCTCGGTCATCTGTGCACCGCCGAGTCATGGAATTGGGGGTTGCCGCTGTTCCGTTTTGCTTGATGTTGTGTCCGTTGTAATGAGATGAATATTGAGATGATCTCCAGGCTATTTGTGAACCGTTGAGATTTGGCTTCTTCTTTTGATGAAGCCCGGGGAGGAAAGGTGTGATTCCTTCTTTGTTTGCGCCCCTGGATTGTATACAGGGATTGACATGATATCACCTGTAGGGCATGAATTTCATCATTTTTTTATTTCATTCCGCGATGATCTATCATTTCAGCTTTTATATCGTGAAGGTCGTGATTGCCCAATCATTTCGGATATTTTTCGCGGTGCCCAATCATTTCGGCTATTTTGCATGCATACATTTTTTTTACTTGCTGATTTTGTTGCAAGTTGCCCCATCATTTCGGCTATTTCGTATGCATGTGTGGCTTGCTAGCATTTTTGCTGCAAGCTTCGAATTAGACACTGATTTCGGTATCAGCACCGCTACAACTGGGATATTGCCAGGAGCGAATCATCATTTGCCTCCGCCGATGTCGAACAAAGGTGGCTTAGTAGACAGGGTTAAGATTCTGTCGACTAAGGCTTTTTACTTTATGAGCCGTAAGGGTCTCATATAGGTATTTCTCCCTACAAGTCGTGAGGATCTCGTAGGTGCATTTTCTTCCTAGGAATCGTGAGGATTCCTAGGTGCATGTTCTCTTATAAGTCGTAAGGATCTTACAAGAGTGTTTTATCCTTATAGGTCGAGAGGGCTTACAAGGGGTGTTCCCCGTGTAGACATATCCCTAGTCACGGATGGGACGTTGTTAGGGAAATGTTTATTCGCGCCCGTGAATTGTATACAAGGGTCAGCATTGAGCCGCTTGTAAGGCAGTATTAGAGATTGTAGTGGCTGCTTAAGAACAGGTTCAGATCCCTGTAGTTTAAGACTTTTGAATCTTATGAGTCGTGAGGGTCTCATAAGAGGGTTCTTCTTATGAGTCGTGAGGATCTCGCAAGTGTAATTTCTCTTTAGGAATCGTGTGGATCCCTAAGTGTGTTGCTTCCTTTGTGAGTCGTAAGGATCTCACGCGGGTGGTTTCTCCTCACAAGGTCGAGAGGACCTTGCAAGTGTCTTTTAACGAGATTGCGCCCTTTCGGGTTTTCACAAAACTCGCCGGTAGCCCTGCTGTTTTTACTCACGGAGCCCTCTCGGGTTTTCATCCGTGCCCATTTTGCTTATGGACATACCGTTTTCTCTTTTTTTTTATTTTAACGAGATTGCGCCCTTTCGGGTTTTCACAAAACTCGCCGGTAGCCCTGCTGTTTTTACTCATGGAGCCCTTTCGGGTTTTCATCCGTGCCCATTTTTCTTATGGACATACCGTTTTCTTTTTTTTTATTCTTTTATTTTTCTCTCTTTTTTATATCAGCCTTGGGATGCTGCAGTCCACAGTAGTTTATCGACATCTCGGTTAACGGATAGTTTTAGGACATAGTGGTCCATTGTTAGTTTTAAGGACATCTCGGTCCGTTGTTAGTTTAAGAACGTTTCGGTCCGTTGTTAGTTTAAGAACGTTTCGGTCCGCAAGCCGGCTACTACTTATAGAGTTTGGGCTTAGGAAGACAGCGAGCGGACATAGTCGTCGTCATCTATCATTGACCTGGGCCGTGACTCGTCAGGCGTGGTATTTCTTTAGGAATCGACCGTTTATTGGCCGGAAAGGTCTTTCACCATGCATGTCCATGAGTAGATAGGCTCCACCCTGGTAGACTTTGTCTATGATATACGGACCTTCATAGTTTGGCTCGAATTTTCCCCGCTTGGCGCGATTGGGGATCATAGGTCTTTTGATCACTAGCACGAGTTCGTCTTGGCGGAATGTTCTCGGCCTAGTCAATCTTTCATACGAGCGCGTCATCTTTGCTCTATAAGCCTCCAGGTTTTGTTGCGCCATGAGCCTGGTTTCATCAAGGGCATCGAGCTCCTCAAGCCGAAGGTGAGCATTCTCTTCGTCCGTTAGCTCGTAATGAACCGTCACTCGTAGAGAGGGTAGATCTATCTCGAGGGGGAGTACCGCTTCCGTACCGAATACCAACGCGTACAGCGTTGTGTTCGTGGCCGTTTTGAACGTAGTTCGATACGCCCAGAGAGCTTCATGCAATCTTTCATGCCAGTCCTTTTTATTTCGCGACACCGTCTTTTTCACGATCTTCGTCAATGTATTGTTGAAAGCCTCAGTTAGACCGTTAGCTCGGGGATTGTAGACCGATGAATATCTCCAGTCTATGTTATGTTGTTGTGCGAAGCAGCTGATTTTGTGACTCCTGTAGGCTGGCCCGTTATCGGAGATGATCCGTCGCGGAGTTCCAAACCGATAAATGACGTGCGTCTTGAAGAAATGGAGGATATTCTCCGTCTTCACTTCCCTCAGCGGTACCGCTTCTGCCCATTTGGAGAAGTAATCAGTTGTCGCCAAAATGAATCGATGTCCTCTGGACGATACTGGTTCGATGGGACCGATTATGTCAGTCCCCCACATTTCAAACGGCCAGCTAGCCACTGTCGGATGTAGTGGATTTGGATGCTGATTGATAAAGTCCCTATGGATCTGGCACGAGTGGCATTGCTTCGCATACTCGAGGCAGTCCTGAATCATCGTGGGCCAATAGTAGCCCATCCTTTTAATCTTTAGCTTCATCTTCGGCCCGGCTTGGTGAGAACCACAGAGTCCGTCGTGAACTTCTTGGACGACTCTTTTTGCCTCTTCAAGTCCCAGACATCTTAGCCACAGAGAGTCAAATAATCTCTTATACAGAGTATCATTGACGAAGGGAAAAGATAAGGCTCGCTTCATGAGCTGATGTTTTGAGGGCGCATCTTCAGGTGTTCGACGGGATTTGAAGTAGTCTATAAAGACTTCTCTCCAATCCTCAACCTTTTCCCGGTCTTTTACTTGCAGAGCCATTTGCTCGGTCGTTCCCTTTTCTTCGGACGACTTCGGAGATATTTCTGCCGGTGCAAAAACCCGACGGCTTTGTACAACGATCCTCACGTCATCGAAGTTCTCGTCAGCCAGTTCCTTAGCGAGTTTGGCTAATGCATCCGTCTTGCTATTTTCCGCACGCGGTATGCTTTCCAAGGTGTATGAAGGAATTTGAGTCAGCAGCTACTGCACTCTCTCGCCGTATTTCACCAACTCTGGCTTCCACGTTTGATAGTCGCCGTTTACTTGACTGATGACCAGTTGGGAGTCTCCGTATATGAGGAAGTTTTCAATTCCCATGTCGATAGCGATCTCGAGACCTGCTATCAAAGCTTCATACCCGGCTTCATTGTTTGTCCTCGGCTCTGTTAAGGAGAAGGCAAAGCGCATTATCCTTCTTTATGGAGTTACGAAGATGAGGCCTACCCCCAACTTAATTATAGGGGTGTTTTGTTTGCGCTTCTTCATGGAAGACGCTCCATCAAAATAAAGTTCCCACCGGGTATCACCCCTGTCGATCGTGTCAAACGCATGTTCGTATGGCAATTCGCAGTTCAAGGGAGAGTCGGCGGGTATCGGATGCTCGGCGAGGAAGTCAGCGATGGCCTGGCCTTTCACTGCCTTAAGGGGATGATAAGTTATCGAGAATTCCATCAATAGCAGGGCCCATTTAGCGAGTCGTCCCGTTAATATGGCCTTCGACATCAAGTACTTGAGAGGATCCACTTTTGATATGAGACGGACCTCATGCGCCAACGCGTAGTTTCTGAGCTTCGTTATTGCGAAGATCAACGCCAAGCAATGTTTTTCGATGGGGGAGTAGTTGCTTTCTGCCCCCAGGAGAACTCGACTCAAATAGTAGAGGGCTCTCTCCTTCCTTTGGTCGTTCTCTTGTGCCCACAACGCGCCTAAAGAACCTTCGAGGGCTGTCGTATACAGGACGATAGGCTTTCCCTTGACCGGAGCAGCCAGCACTGGCGGATTTTGTAGATACTGCTTGATTTCGTCCAGTGCGCTTTGGCATTTATGATCCCAAACGAAAGGGGTCCCTTTCTTCATTAGGTGACTATAAGGACGGCACTTGCCGGAAAGATTGGCTATAAATCGCAGGATATACGCGAGCTTCCCTTGGAGAGACCGCAGTTGCTTGAGAGTCCTTGGCGGAGGCATTTCCATAATCGCCTTGATCTTTGATGGATCTATCTCGATACCTCGGTGTCGGACAATGAATCCTAGGAATTTGCCCGAGGAAACTCCGAACGCGCATTTGAGAGGGTTCATCTTCAGGTTGTATTTCCGAAGGCGCTGAAACACGATTCTCAGATGCTCTAAATGTTCCTCGTATGATTTGCTTTTAACTACGAGGTCGTCGATATAGCATTCGACGATTTCATGTATGAGGTCATCGAAAATCTTCGTCATGGCCCTCTGATAGGTGGCACCGGCGTTCTTTAGACCGAAAGGTATCACCTTGTAGCAGAATATACCCAGAGGGGTCCGGAAAGCGGTGTGCTTCTGGTCCTCGGGATGCATCTTTATCTGATTGTATCCTGACGATCCATCCATGAAGGAGAAGACTTCGTGAGTGGATGTGTTATCTATCATCAGCTCAGTGATCGGTACTGGGAAGTCGTCTTGGATGTTTCTTTCGGAGGGCGACAGCTTCATTCCCATTGATACGGCTTTGGCGAACCTCTTCCTCGTCTTGAACCTGCTTTTATTCGCGGCGGATGTGCTTTGATTTGGCGGGAGTGTTGCAACCCTTTCGTCCAGTCGTCGGCGTTTGGATTTTTCAAATATGGCCATTTCACGCTCCCGGGCAGCTTTGCTTTTAAGTAGCGCTTCATTCAGGAATGCATCAATCATTTCGTCTGATGGCCCTAGAAGTTCTGGCTCAGGACCTTCCCCCAGTTTCTCTGTGTGAGGAACTTTTTCATCGTTTATCGATGAGTGAGAGATCACATGGCAACTTGCTACGTAACCTTCAGATTCATCCGACGAGTCTTCTCCATTGTCATCACCTTCGTCCTCAAGGACGTGGCTGAGAAATTCTTGGAGTGTGATTGGAGTCCGTGCCTTCTGGTTGTACTCTTCCAGCGTGTCAATCTGCTTTTTCAGGTCCGTGCGCTTGTCACCAGGTTTCACGGGCTTTTGGTCTTCTTTTTCTTCTTTGAAGACTTCGACGGCTGGGTGTGAGTGTTTTGACTATCACCACCAATTTTTGGAGTTGGGCGTGGTTTCAGCATTCCCTCGATAATCTCGGGTTCCAGCGGATCCTTCCATTTGATTTCCGGGCATGTGTGGAGATCCTTCAACATTCCTTTTGTTTTGGCTGAGAGAGCGATTTCCCACGGAGCTTCTTCAACAAAAGAGCACGATGCCCCCGGTGTGTTCGTCTTCTTAGGAGTGTGCGACTGTGGTGGGCTTACTTTCCACTTCTCAGACAGTGCAAACTTGCCTTGCTGGTATTGGTCCTCGATCCAACCCTTAAAAACGAAGCAATTTTCAATTGGATGGCTTACCGTTTGATGGCAAGGGCAATAATTGGGACTATTAGTCTCGCCGGGTTGCAGTGGTCGCTTAGGATTTGGCAGATTGATGAGCTTGTTGCGCATCGCCAGTTCGAATAGTCTCTTCGTTTTGTCCCGAGGGAACAAGTAAGGACGCTTCATTTTCTCATTATAGTAGCGCCATCTCTCTTCCAGTTGATCCGTTAGTTTTGGGGCACTGGGCTGCTATTGAGTATTCGCAACGAATGTCGCCTTCCCTTTACCCTTTTCGTTCTGCGGTTCTGGCTTCGGAGGAGACAGTCTATGACCCATCTGTTCCATCTGGGCAAGCTTGTCGATTAAGGCTTGGAACGTGGTCGGTTTGAAGAACATCATGAATTGTGAAATAGTTGCATGAGGGTCTAGGGTGCCTACGAACATGCCCACCGCTGGTGCTTCTTCGATGTGCTATTCGCATTTCTACTACAGATTCCGCCATCGGATTGCGTATTGAACCCACGTCTCGCCTGGCTTCACCCTGGTATTGATTAATGCGGTAATTGGGGTGCGCTCACTTGCGCTCGCGAATCTTTACGTAAACAACAACTCCATTTCCGCAAATGTCTTGACAGAGTCATTCGGAAGTTCAGAATACCATTCGAATGCTGTCTCTGACAGGCTGCCGACGAACTGGCGAAGGTGCAGTTTATCATCACCTCCGGTGTTACCATATAGAGCCCTGAACTGGGTGACATACTGGTGCGGATTTCCCGTCCCTTTATATACATGAAATTTAGGGATGGTATATCCCGGCGGGTACTTTATCTGGTCATACCAGCCTGGATATGGTCGCCCAGTTTTAACAACTTGGCCGGATGCTTTATTCACCTGGTGAGCTCGTATTTGCTGAGCAATGTAGTCATCCAGAGCGGCCTTAGAAATGGTTTCCTCTTTGGCTGCTGAAAGAGCCGGAGGAGGATTCGACGTCTCCCCTCTGTCGTCTTCAATAATGATCGGAGGGTCTTCAGCTGGGGGATCCGGCTGTAACATCATCCCGACCATGTCATGGAAGAGAAGCACCATTCGTTTTATGTTGGCAGCTTGTTCTGCAGCTTCTTTGTCCTTCTTTTCGAGGACTCTGTGTAGGAAGTCAGCATCGGTTTCTTGTTCGTGACGCTGCTCCGATGACGCATCCGGGCTTTCTTTTGGTCCGGTGAGTGCAACCATTGCAGTCAATATCTCCTGAAGCTTCTGCTGTTGTTGTTCCTGAGCCCTTGTTACTGATCGGGTGAGCGGTCGGTTGCCCGTCGAAGTGCGGCTTTCCTCTTTTCCGAAAGCCATGTAAACAGTATGCACCGTTATGCCCCTGGACTTGGGGCGTTGGGCTCAGCGTCTTTGCGATCTGCCGTAGTCATAGGGGCTTTCTCTGGCCTCCCTCTCTTTTGAGCAGTTGACGTTGAGGGGGCCGTTGCAGAGGGCACCCAGGTAGCTATCGTCTTTCGTGGCTTGACAGGACGGTTCCCTTCCTGCTGAACCTTCGCCCTTTTCTGTCGGCGAGAGTAATCTTGATCAATCACTGAGTCCTGAACCTGTCACCAGACCTTGTATATTTTGGAGGACAGCCGCTGAGGGGACTGTTCCGGCTTTGTGTCTGTAACACTCTCCACGGGTGGAGGAGATCTTTTCAGTATGGCGGTAGGAGAGTTCCTGCGCACCTTGTTCAGCAGCTCGAAACTGTTTCCAGTTGGAACCGCATCATTGACTTCCACCGTTGGGGCTGGTAGGGTTAGCCCAGAGGGGGAGTTACCCCCAGCCTTCCTTACTCGGCGCCAGTGGCGACGTCGAGCGTGTCGAGCGTTGGGATTGTTTCAGCTTTAGGGGCGACTTCGTTATGCCCCCTGTTCAGGTGAGGCGTTGCTGGTATCAGCCTCTTGAAGACCGAGGTCCGTCGAGCAGCAGTGTCTAACCTGTCAAAGACGGACTTTTGAGCAGGAACGGGAGCCGGAGTGGGAGCTGGAACAGTCAGTCTTGTGAAGACCGACCCTTTGGCAGGAGAAGCCGCCTTGACGACTTCGGGAGAAGGGATGGCTATCCTCTTTGGAATAACCTGTTCTGGAATTGCAGGCTTCATCATGGGCCCACATGAACTTTGGCCCAATCTGGCGAAGACTGAGGCGCTGGAGCTGGACGACCCGTTGAGAGGGGCCGTAGTAGTTGTAAACCGATCAAAGACCGACTTCTTGGGAGCTTCTTGTGTTGGTATAGGAGCGCTGAAGCTCGTTGGCGGGAGCATGGTCCCGAAAAACAATCCAGTGGTGGCCTGAGTGACCTGTTCCACCGGCATCGTGAACAGGGAAGCCGCTTGGGGCCCGTAAGCTATGCCTTCAGATGAGGCGGAACGTGCGTTGCGGCTGCAGCTGGAACACTTCATGCAACTAGACGCCATTGATCTTTCGCTTTCTACACCGAACAAGACGCCAAATCTTAGTATCTTGAACCCAAGGGCAACCATTAGCAAACCGCGATTCGTTCACGAACACGACACACGAAGTGTGGAGTGGAAAGAAGAAAAGGTCCCACCGGACGTGCCAGAATCTGTTCCCTTCCGAAACACGGAGACGCGATAAACGTCTTGCCTAAATTTCTGGGTAGATGCTAATTGGTGCTATCTGTCCACCTCTCCGAAGATGCCAAGTTGATTTATCGCACCATGTATCGAAGGTTTAAACGGATGCGGCCGATGTAGCAGACTTCGTCAGATTCCCCCTCGCTTGAGGGGGTTTTGATTGTGGGGATGCTCTTCCCTGCAGGCGCAAGCCCCTGCAGTTAATTACGCTACCGCATCGTGGTAACAACTTTCTCCTTCTCCATATGGTCATTTCGTGTCGTGGGTGTTTGTTTTGTGTTTGGTTGCCCATGGATTGTATACGGAGACTAATTTATGTTGCCGCCCGTAGGGTGTGGATTAATCCAAATCCGTATCTTCTTAGATTTAGGTTTGGGGGTTGGGTTTAAGGATACGTTAGCCTCATTTTAGACTAAGATCAACTTAAACGTTAGTTAAGGATACGTTAGTCTAATTTTAGACTAAGATCAACTTAACGGGATCGTTTAGATCCAACAAAAGAGCAATTGGACTCTAATGTTTAGTTTAAGGACATTGCGGTCGATTAGTTTAAGGACATTACGGTCTATTGTTAGTTTAAGGACATCTCGGTCCAATGTTAGTTTAAAGACATCACGGTCGAGGTTAAGGACATCATAATCCGTGAGTTTAAAGACCTCACAGTCAAGGTTAAGGACATCGTATTCCGTGAAATGTGTGGTTGTTGGGATCCGTCACCTCTCTGAAGACGTTGAAGGATTACAACGACAAATATCAGAGGAGTGAAGAGATGTACCTTCGAACCAAAGTGGATTAAGTGACCTGTAGTCCAATTTGGAACTAAAATCAATTAATTATATTATGAGCACATTGGCTCAGTTAAGTCTGAATTGAGGACTTATGGCCAACTTGGGCTAAGTCCAATTAAGTTTGAAATATTGGCCCTTTGTTGGACTATTAGACAGTTGTCTGGGTTCAGCCCCTCATCATTCAGCAATGCTTAAACAAGAGTTTGAGGAGGCTTTGGTAACATTTTTATCTTTGACTGAGCATTAAACATTATAGCTCTGAATTTTACTCCATTTTGAGATTCAGTTGAAGGGGAGGCTTTTGCCTCTGGAAAATTAGCCAATTTGGCTAAAAATAGTGTTAAACATTAGAGAACAACAGTGTTAAACACTGGAAATGAAATGCTCAGAGTAATGTTAAACACTAGAAGACAACAGTTTTAAACACTGGGAATAAAACTCTCAAATTAGTGTTAAACACTAGAGAGAAAAGGGTCACGTGGGGACACGTGAGGGTACCCAAAGGTGGGGCCAGATCTCCTTTACTTTGTTCTGTAAATAAGTGTTAAACACTTTTGATTTTCTGGCCATCACGTGTTGACACGTGATGGATATCTGTGCATTGATTATTAAAGCATTTATTAGGGGTCACATGGTAACACGTGAGAGCGCCCAAAACCAACATTTCCTTTGCTTTTATTCTCTTTATTCTGGAGGTCACATGGAAGCATGTGAGGCATTGCCTCAAAGCTTTTTCTTCTCATTTTTGAGGATCTTTTCAGGGGTCACGTGGGGACACGTGACCTTATTCCTTTGCATGCATGGAGATCTTTTAAGCCTCTTTATTTTTTTTAGAATTAAATTCTCTGTAGGGTACCCTAATTATATTTTAGAGGAATTAAATTCCTATGTATGTGGAAGAATTAAATTCTTATATAGGGTTAAACCCTAGTTCTGTCTTGAAGGAATTAAATTCCTATGATTTTGGGAGAATTGAATTCTCATGCAGGGTTGAACCCTAATTTTATTTGGAGGAATTAAATTCCTATAAATTTAGAAGAATTAAATTCTCATATAGGGTTGAACCCTAGTTTTATCTTGGAGGAATTAAATTCCTGTAAATTGAGAGAATTAAATTCTCATATAGGGTTAAACCCTAGTTTTGTCTTGGAGGAATTAAATTCCTATAAATTTGGGAGAATTAAATTCTCTAAACTCAATTCTCCCTCTAAATTTTGGATCTGCATGGCAGAATCTCAACCCGATGAGAATTAAATTCTCAACCTATGGAGAGATTTGCTTCTGCAGATTTTCAACCAGAGGAAGAACTAAGTTCTTTTGCAGAAGAGTTAAACTCTTAGATTGAGAATTAAATTCTCTTTTTTGCTTTATGAAGTTTTGATCCCTTTCCCCTTTCTCACCTAGGGTTTCTTTCTTGAGAATTAAATTTTCCTTCTTTTCTCTCTGCTATTTTGCCTTCAGAAAATTTCAAGATCCCAAAATTCTATCTCTTTCTCTTCTCTTGGCTCCTATTTATAGGAGAAGGAAAAGAATCAATTTGTTTAGTAAATCTTTCACTGAAAGATTTTGTTTGTTTTTCGTAACTAATATGATCTTTTAGATCACTTAGTAAATTTTATTTACCATTGGATTTTTACTCCAAAAGATATTCTGTTTGTTATTTTTGGTGAAATTTAGGAAAATCTTTCCTTGTCTAAAGTCTTTCCATAAATTGGTGATTTTTTTTAATCACCATTGGATTTTTAATCCAATGGTGCTCCACTTTACAGAGCATAGTTCTCTTTTGTTTGGAAAGATTCAAAGAAATACTTTCCCAGTTAGGATCTTTGATTTCCCGTAATTAGAATTTAATTCTATTAACTTATAAGGCTTTCAAAGCTTATCACGTGTTGGCACGCGACCCTCCTTTATTCAGAATTAAATTCTGTCTTTTAACTGGGCTAAAGAACCATCTCGTGTTGGCACGTGACCCTTGGTCACGTGTGAGCACGTGACGCCCCATTGGGGTCTTTCTTTAGCTGTTTGTTTACACATTTGTTTGATTTTAGAGTTTAGCTCTATAAAGTGGAGGTCATAAGAAACTATCACGTGTCAACACGTGACCCTTGGTCACGTGTAAGCACGTGATACCTCATTGAGCTAATTCCTGATTTTTAATCAGGGAACATCTGGTACTTTCAGTTTTGTGGGTGTAGTGGGAAAATCTGGAGTTATCACGTGTTGACTGTTGGGCTTCTATAAAATTTAAAACAAAATAAATATTAAAAATAATATGGGGTATGGGATTTGAACTCTGGTGGCTTGGTTCAGCGGTGCAAGGTATTGTTGGATATAGTGCCCTCAAAGTCAATTATTGGATCACAGGTACGTGATTGCAATGATTGAGACAGGACCTATACCGATATGACAGTCTTGCTCGAGATGATAGTATGCTATCTGGTTTGTCTTTATAATCGTATACATGTTTTAGTTCACTATTGCATGATGATAGTGCCCATAAGATTCTTGCTTGACTACCAGCAGTATGATGGCGATCATATACGTGGGAGCTGGGGTCTGTAAGCACATCCTTAAAGTATCCCTAGTCGTGGGAGTTTCGAGACAGGGCATCGATACTCCAGAGTAGACTAGTGTATACAGTCGAGACCCCGACGAGGGGCGATGGCCGGTCTCACAAGCCATTGGTGTAAGTTGGATCACCTAAGATGTATACAGGTGCTCATTAGGTTATGAGTACACCGGACAGGACTCGCCGGGAACCTGCTAGTTGGTATTATACCTATCGTCAGATAGCAGTTCCCTGGTGACATGTGTACAGGTTAGTTCATCGACCTGAGGTCGTCATTTGTCTCGTGTGAGTTCCCATTGTGCTTTAATTTCTACCCTACCACGGCTCAAAGGAGTCGTGCAAACAGGTCTTTTTTGGGTACAGTCCCGAGCCACATGGAGGCAAGTGAGCGGATCGACAGGGGATTCGTCTCTCCCGGTATTGGGGGTGAGATCGCGCTGTGTCTAAGAGAGCCATTACACAAAGCCCTCGGCCGAGGCAGGAGATTTACTGGTAGGTACTCCAGTAGTATCTCAGGGTGTTCTGGGCTACTCTCTGACACGACTTATACCGCTATTGGGGGTCTGACGTTACCAGCCCCTAGGCCGATATGCGATACTCATAGACGAACGGACCGGACTGTATGTATATTGTCACTGTTAGGCTTAGTAGGGTTTCTGGATGAGTCCGCTCGTCAGCTTCCCTTCCAATCAATACATAGGCAACCGTTACGTACAGCTCGTACCTCTGACGTGCTAGTGGTTATACCCAGTGCCAGTGTGTTGATGAGTCATTAGAGTCCCCCACAGACAGTTTCCCAAGTTCGGCGAAACGTTGTAGAGGCCGTATGGTTTTATGGCAGGGTTCGGAAAATGCACGTGCGTTTACGCACGTGTCATATTTCGGGCAGATAATACTGGTGGGCTTTGGTTTAAGCCGGATCCGAGTATTATACTGTGTAGATATAATATCTTTGTCTCAGTTGCATTTGTATTCGGTTGTAATACAAATGCGGGTATGTTTATACTGTTACGGGGTTATCCTGAAATTCGTTTCAGGGTCGCTTTTGGAAGTTGCCAGTTTTCTATCACCCGTATTTAACATTCGGTTAAATACGGATTTCTCTTTTCGTCACTTGGGTGAGTCATGAGGGTGAGTCGTGCTTCTAGAAGGTTCTAGACGGTGACTAGGATGGTGAGGTGGCTTAATGCATTAATTGGTCATTTAATGTTTTGATGACTAGGGTTTAAGGTTCATTGTATGCATTAATGAGATGCAAGGTGTTACATTTGACTCATGCTTTTGGTTATGTGCTTATGGTCACCCTCTCCCTTCCTACACTCACCCCTCTTCCTTCATAAGTGGTCGCCCCCCTATTGCTAGATTATGGTTGTTGGAAAAAGAATAAGGAATTTGGTGCATAGAAATTAGATAGAAACATTTTCTCATTTCATTCCAATCCAAAAAGGCAACTTCATTAACCGTTCGTCCATAACTTTAGACGTAACGAGACAAAGTGTTCTACTCATTCTCTACTTCAATCTTGGTCATCTCTTTTAGCAAACTTGATGATCGAGTTGCCTCGGTTCAGAGGCGGGAGCCCGTTTAAAGATCCGTCGACGTGGTGCGATCTGGACGAGAAGACTGGAGATTCAGGAGATCGGAGCAGCCGCAACAAAGCGTGGGATGATGGTTGAAGACCGAAAAACTCGGATCGTTCGGTATAACATTTCTACCCACTTTGTAGTTTGTTAGTTTAGCTTTAATGGCAGATCCGGGTGATAGTATACGATAGCGCCAGCTAAAAAGTTTTTGTTCCGCATTTGGCATCTGTTAAACGGCCGAGGCGCTACCGTGTACTTACAGGTATTACCAATGAGCTACAAGCTCCTTCTTATAATTAAGGAGTGAATTAAATACTTAAAGTGATAACAGCAGAAGTAAATACCCCAAGTATACATTAATTTTAAAGCAAATTTTTGTACACTAAAAATGGAGTTGTTACATTCTTTTAACTTGAAATTAAAAAGCAAAATAATTACTTATATCTTATGCTCAGGCTAAAATACCCCTTTATGGATTTTGAAAAAAAATATTTGAAAAAATTTGTATAGGAAAATTAGGGTTGTTACAGCTGCCCTGCTCGGCTATCCCCGGCTGGTAGCTTCCCTACCCCACAACACCAGGGATCAAAACCCTCGACAAGAGGCGGTCGGGCAGCAACCCTGCTCGTCCATCCTTAAGGACCCAAAAGCCCTCGAAAGAGGCATCCGCTTAGCAACCATGCTCGGTTATCCCCGGCACACCATCAGGGATCAAAGCCCTCACCATAAGGCACTAGGCGGCAACCTCGCCCGGGCATGCTTAGTAGGCATCCCACGCCCCTCCCGCGCTAAGGATGAAAAGCCCTCGAAAGAGGCAACCACTTAGCACGATCCGTGCTCAGTTATTCCTGGCAAAACCAGGGATCAAAGTCCTCGCCAAGAGGCACCGGGCGGCAACCCCGCTCGGGCATCCTTAAGGACCAAAGCCCTCGCCAAGAGGCACCGAGCAGCTACCCTGCTCGGCAATATCCTCAGCAGGCCTCTTACGACCCCTCTCGCGCTGAGGATCAAAGCCCTCGCCAAGAGACACCAAGTAGCTACCCTGCTCGTCCATCCTTCGCAGGCCTCTCACGGCCCCTCTCACACTGAGGATCAAAGCCCTCGCCAAGAGGCACCGAGCAGCTACCCTGCTCGGCCGTCCTCAGCAGGCCTCTCACGGCCCCTCTCACGCTGAAGATCAAAGCCCTCGCCAGGAGGCACCGAGCAGCTACCCTGCTCGGTAATATCCTCAGTTGGCCAATTACGGTCCCTCTAACAACTAAGGAACGTAAACTCAACAAGAGGCATCCGATCTATCAACGTCTTAGCGATCTACACCTTGACTTCAGGGCCATGGAGACACCGTCTTCCCGCCGGTCCTCGCACACTCGGCAAATGATCAGAGTCAAGTCGATGAGTAATCGCTAGACGAGGAACATGCCGACCATAAAGCAGTACTGTGCAGATACAAGTGTCAACCAACAAAAAGAAACGCAAGCACAAACACTACTGCAAAAACAAAAAGTTTTTATTCAAAAAGTCAAACCTTTTACAAGGGTACTATGGGCTCCCCAGCCTTATCAAATTACCCGGAGGCTTACAAGAGAGAGAGAGGAAAAACCAAAAAGATCGGGCAACAAGCCCCGCCTAGACCTCACTCCCCTCATCACTATCGGCCGGAGGCGGGACCACCGAGAGTGGGACCCGAGCACGGAGCTCACTGTCGGCGAACTCCGAAAGCTGCTTCTTGACGGCATGAAGAGCTTTGTTCCATGCAATGGCAAAGGCCTCGCCGAGGTCGACATAAAACTGGTCCGACTCTTTGTAATCCGTCACCGCCTTCCTAGCCCGGGCCTCGGCGGCCTCCGCCGCTTGACGCGCCGCATCGGCATCCCGCCTACTGACATCCCTCGCCCTCTTCATGGCTGCAAAACGATTGGCCAGTTCCACTAACTTCGCCTCAACAACTCGATGGGACTCGCTCAGGCGGCGGTAGGACTCCCAGCACTTCGAAACGGTGAGGTCCGCAACTTCCGACCGAACTTTGAGGGCGAGTGACCTCTCCCTCTCCAGACGCAGCTCGAGTCGCAGACCCTTGACCTTCGAAGAAGACTCTTCTGCTGACCCCGCGGCCCGAATAACCCCCTTGGCTTCCATACGAGTGATAAGGGCGCAGTGCTGAAGGACCTGGCGAAAAATGGCAGGAAAACCTAAGGACACCCGAACTAAGAAAAGGTCGCCCGGAGCAACACCAGAGGGAGTGCATACCTGAACCGCCTCCTCTGCGATAGCATCCATTAAGGCCCTCAAGGTCCCCCGTGGTATCCGGCCCCCGGCCGACTCCTCCATGCCAGCGAGAAGACTGGCCGCAATGGAGAGCCCCGACGGAACCACGAACTGGGCGTCCCCCTCCTGCACGGGGGTCCCTTCCAGAATGTCCGCCGGCGGTGCACGAGAGACCGTCCTCTTCTGCTTGAGAGGAACCCCATCTTCGCTCTCTCCTGCATCCCTCGTCTGAGAGTCGGGAACCCGTGTACGCCTTTGGTCGCCACCGGAACAATCACCAAGAGCTCGTGGCGGGGCAGGTGGCCCCGCCGCCGGGGGCACATCCAGCGCGGGGCTCGAGTCAGCCAGAGGCAAGGCCGCACCGCGGTCCCCCCTTCGGGACTGAGCGCCGAAAGCACCAAGAGTCTGGGATCGAACCATCCGTCCTGCCAAAAAGGAGAAGAGGCTCGACTCAGAAGGAGAAGAAGCAGAAGAAAGGAAAAAAAAACAAGACATCTAACCTGATTGAGAAGCCCTCAGGAAAGCAGAAGATCCGACCTAGGATGAGAGCGCCGAGCTTACGAGATGAAAGTGAGGAAAATATGAAGAGAGATGGGCCCTGATGAGGGCCCCACTTCTACCTATAGCCTCCGGCGCCCCCATCCAACGGCGACCGTTGACTCCCGCCAAAAACAACCCTCATACGACGACCCAGATCGCTCCACCTGGCGCGCCGCATTGGACAACATCCCATCAGACGCCGCAGGTCTGCAACACGTCGCGTCACCCAACCGACGCTCGACGCGTGAACCGTCGCTTCAGTAACGGAGCGCATGAACCAGCGCACCTTCTTTAATGCAGAAGGTCTCGCCCTGATTTGCCTGCGTCACCCAGAAAAAAACAACGGATTGCCCGGGGACACGCCCGACGATATCTTCGGAAGAGAGCTCGCCTCGGGTGACTTGGCAGACTAGTCTCGACCCGACCCGTCAGCTGGCCGGGACGAGAGTAGGGGGCTAATGATGATGCTCAATATCAGCGATCTCCCAAATCATGACACGTGGCAGATGACGTGTCCCAGAGCATGCAAGAAAGGGCCTACAGCAGCCGATCAAACCACCCATATGCTCGTCCTACCGAGCAGACGCTGGCTCGCCCCAGCACGATGGGCCTCCTCGGCCTCACAGCTAGTTCCCGAGCTACCGCAAACTAGATAGCTCGGCTCTTCCGCTCGTCCGCAAGCTCTCCCGCCGAGGTCATCTTCCTCGGTCTTATCGACCGACCATCGGCACCGCTCATAGGCGCAACCGCCATCCCGTGAATCTCGCCATGCACGAGATCTCCGCCGGCCACATCCCACGTTCCACGCCACCACGATCCCCCATTAACGAGCCTATCTCACCATTAATGGGAGGTCCCGCTCTTCACGCGGGCGTGACGTCGGGAGCGTAACGGCCGGCGCGATTCTTGCGCCTGCTGCACCTGCTGCCACCACTACTTAAACCCCTCTTTCAGACGGTCAAGGTAAGCCAATCTAATCCACTAAGCCATTACTCTGCTCGGATCTCTAGACTAACTTGATCGTCGGAGGGTCCTCGGTGGTACAACCACCCCGGGACTTCCTTACAGATAACTCGGCAATCTCAACCTCAACCCATTGAGATCCACACGCTTCATGAGCGACATCCTTCAGATCCAATCTCAGCCACACATCACTAGCCATCCGCAGATCAACGGGAAGCAACATCTGAAGGAAATTCCACCTTCCATCATGTCTCAACTTCAAAAAATAACAATCTGAAACAATTTGTCACGATCCGAAAGCGGCACGTGACCGACACTTAGATCACGTGACGTCAAAAGATGTCGACGCGGTCTAAGTAAGCCAAAAACCAGAATCTAAACCTTTTTAAAATAATAGTGGAGGTGAAGTTTTAAAAAGAGTTACTAAATGGAATCAAGTTTCCTTTTATAGTATAAGTTTGTTTGAAAACAGCTATGTCGTTTAAAAATCGGGCAGCACCTCCTTTGTAAATTTTGAATAAAACCATATACATACAAAGTATAATATATATAAAGCACCCCCAACGTGAGCTGAGATTCCACGCCCAAACGGCATAGCAATCACGTAGATAATATACGATGTCCAAGACGAAAAAATAGAAAGCGAAATATAAGCAACAAGAATATAAAGTTGACTCCTAACGAGTGCGACGTCCAAAAACACAAAATCTTAAAATCACGCTTCTTTGTTATTGCATTGGTCCTAGAAATCTTGGAGGATGCCGGTTTTGGTGAGGAGAGAGAGGTAGGTGTGGAAGGGGCCAGCGAAGGAAAGGACGGCCGTCAGGTTGAATGCCGTCAACGGGGGGCAGAGACGGAGGGAAAGGGATTATGACTTGGGTAGCTGAGAGTGATAGGAGAAAAGCTGTAACGGAAGATCGCGACGGAAGGCACAGTTATTTAGAACAGAGATTAAGATACAGATGAAACACAGGTGTGTTTTGATGTTGAGTGAAGATTGAATTTATAGCGGGGATGATCACTGTGAACCCCTTATGTGTTGTTTTGATTTGAACGAACTAAACGTTTTGAATTTGTTAGATTTGTGCCATGTATCTCTCAAATATTTTTTTCCTGGGAAAGTCCGAGCATCACTTGTTTCAATGTAGGGTTATTGGTTCAGGGCTTTTTATTTAGATTTGGATTTTTTTATGAACTTTATCTTTTTATGTTAATGTTCTGGACCTGAATGTGGACTTTAACATTTTGTGTTATTGGTTGCTTGGACATGGATTTGGATTGTATTCTTAATGTCCTAGTTTTTAGTTGTAGAATATAAACTCTCTTCCAAAAAAAAAGCCCAAGGAAAAAAGAGTATACTTGTTTGAACTCTTTCAATTCTCCCTCATCAGCCCTGAGCCCCCTCCACCAACCCCGCTCACAACCCCGCCCCTCTGTGCCCCTCCACACCCCTGCCGACACCTTGTTTGCCCCCGGCGACTCCCCCAAGCCCTCTTCATAATGCCCACCAAGCTCATGAGAAATCACAAGCCCTCTTTTGCTCTTATTCCTCCTCTGTTGGTGGTGGTGGCGGTTGCTCCTCACCATCATCAAGCACCGCCGCTGTCCATTCCAACCATCAACAAACGAGCTACTTAGGTCCATCGCCGATCCTCGACAAACCCTAGCAGGCGAACTGAAACCAACACTGAGATTGAGGTTCGAGAGATGAGAATCGATGGCCCCAGCCGCGATCGATCGAACCCAATAGTTGAATTAACGAATGAAAGAAAACCCAGTTGTTAAAAAGAGGATCTTGATCTTAAAGTGAAGGAGAAAATGGAGAATGGGTCTGTAGTTGAAATAAGCAAAGATGACTGAAGAAGAGGATGGATTCATTGAATCCTCGCCAAATAAATTTCCTATAGACCAAAATTGAGCAGCTAATCAAGAGAAGATTTGCTTCTATGAGGGGAAAATTGAAAAGAATAATGCTATGTTAGAAATCACAAGCCCTCTTCATCTTCATGGTGCCCACCAAGCTTTCTTCATGGTGCCCACCAAACAAATCAAGTAAAAATTTAAGTAAAAATATTATATCATAAATAATATTATTTAAATAAAAATGTTACTTTAAAATGGATAACTAAAATTTTTATCCTAAGAATAATAACGCCATAAAAATAAAATAGAAGAATAGTGTTATGTTATATATAAGTCCTACAATATTGTCCAAGTTCAAATCCAAGAAAAATCAAAGTCCAAAAAAAAGTTCAAGGAAAAGTTCGATTAGAACAGTTGTCCTGCCGACTTAAAAATCCAGCACCAATAACAAGGCCGTAGACAAAGCATTTTTTTATTTTCTTATTTGGGAGCCTTGATCTACCTTAATTATAAAAAGAAAAAACAACAGCTGGAGCTGCAAGAACAAATAATAGCTGAAACTTCAAAACGAGTGCCTTTTGTTCTTGGAAAGCTGCAGCTTGTACCACAGGTAAAATACAAAGGGAAAATATATTTACTTGAGAATCAAGTACATAATTTATTTTGCAATATATGCTGAAATTTTACATCCTTAACATGATAACCAAGCTATTAAGTTTGCAGATCATGTAACAAGCATGCAAGCAAATAAGTAAATTTTAACAATAGTACATAATGCTCATTGAAGTACAGGCAGAAGAATTGGCAAGAGATGTGATTTAAATCCGAATGGTCACCGATTTGAACTGTCACACTAAAATCTTGTTGAAACTTACTACAATAATACGTAAAAGACAAAACTTGTTGATAATTGTCTATGCTACACAAGTTTTATGAGGATACTCACGCTGATTTACTTCCATAATGCAAAATGCACAAGACATATAATTATTTGATGATATGAGCATGTTATTTGATAAATTTTCTCAGAACTTCTTCAGCATGCTGCTCCATTTTCGGGAGGGCCCACTCATGCTGAGTTATCTCAATGCTATCCTTCTCTGCACTCAAGCTCTGAAAGCACACAGATGAAACACGATAAGGATAATTATTTCTTCAAATAATTAATGCATACATGTATGATGTACATCTCACAAGGTTAAAACAAATTAATAAAGATACTAGAAGTCAATAATTTAAATTTTGGAGATTTATAAGACATACTCGAATATAGTATGCTACTAGCATTTAGCATGTTCGTATATTTTCACATCATGGACAAAAATTTGAGAATATATTTTAATGAATTAGCTAAAATAATATAGGCTTATAGAGTCTTTTAAGTACGATTTGTTTTTATTTTTTTTTGTAAAGATTTAAGAAGTTGGCTAGTTTTTAAATATTTGTCTCAAAACTATGAGAATTTTTTCGTATCATCACTACTATTGTTGGATCGTTTTTCATTTAGTCGTTTTTCATTTAGTCTTTTTGCTGTGTAGAAAATTCTTAAATGGAGATTTGGCTTCTTTTTTGGGTTTGAATTTGAATTTTGAAGTTCGGAATTAATGGAGGGAAGTTGACTTTTCTTTTGTCTTTAATCAGATGACATGGCAAGCTCTAGTCCATTATAAGTTGCATTATTTTTTCTCTTTTTTTCTTGTATTTCCATGAATTCTTTACATATTAGTGAGCAACAAATTAATTTGGAATCTTTCAAGGGAGTTGTCGTAATAAAAGTAGAAATGTTTAATTATATCAAAATCTTATTTTTATGTTGCGTCAAAGTAGGATAAAAGGATTATTGAAGATTGTGTTTTTCTTCCCATATTTGTGGAGTAGCATTGGCACATGTTTTTTTTTATGTCAACCCTCTCTTATTTAGTGTCAAATTCCTAACTTGACCCGTTAAAAGATGGGTGTTGCCACAATCCATCCTACAAACTTTTCTAGATTAGGGTAGAAGTTCAGAAGAAGGGGGAAATGGATATTTTTGTTATGATATTATGATCAACTCCAAGGCAGATAACAAAAGGTCAACATATTGTACATCAAAGCTGGCCGAGTTGCTGTTTCAGACGTCTTGGACATCAAACCTATGAAATATGTCACATCCAGGATGCACTCCAAAATTTGGCACATGATCATGAAATTAGTCTAAGTCATTTTGACTCTTCTTTTTTCACCCAAGATTTTGCATACTTTTTCAATTCCTTTTGTATAGTATCTAAACAAATTTTCACTCGTTTATGAAAAATATTCTTGTGATATACCTAGGAGACATCGAGGACCAATATGCCATGAATATCCATCCAATAATATCTCAAACCATCAATTTTGGAAACTGAGGCCATGAGATCACACTAATTTTCAAATGTTAAGACATGACAGCACACAACCCCAGCATCCTGCCCGAGTCATCAAAATAGAGCATCTTACTGGGGAAACTACCCGAAATGATCTTTTAATGGTGTCTTTTGAAATCATTTACTTACTTCTGTCTGAAGCATTCTTGCTTTCATACGTGCAAAGTTAAAAAGCGACACCAATTCTAGACCTTTTGTTTCTGTGCTCCACTACGGAACTAAACAAACAATGATATAGAAAATATCTTTCAGACATAAGAAGTCTTTAGAGCGTGTATTCCTACAAGAACGATATTTGTACTAAGTATATAAATAGCCACCATGACCTACATTCATGACATCAAAGCAAATTTTAGTTTTTGAACACCAATATTTTTTCCTTGCTATCGTTCAATTACTCTTCCATCAATATATAATGCAATCTATTGTCGTTTGCATTTACGAGAACAAAAGGAGACCAGTCATTGAACTGTATTTGAACCGTGTTGGAACTTTGATAAACTTCAAAGGGGCAAAAAGGGAATAAATTAAATAACCTACTCGTCTCCAAATGTTGTGTGATCAAACCTCATCAGGTGCATGGTTATAAGTAATTCTGAGGATCTACCAGAACACTTAAGGTTAAGGCTAAATAGTAGACATGATATTGCATGTGATGATTCTGGTATAGATGGCAATTAAGGCGGTATACGACAGATTATCATGAATCATGATTATTATATACTCTTTCATTACACATAAACTTCAGATGTATAGTTTGTAAATATATACAAGAAGATATCAAATTCAAAATATTAATAACTTAAAAAAGGTAAATATTAGAAATATACCTTTGAAGGATCAAAACCAAAGCCGCCCATTTGCATCATTCGCTGCGTATCATCCACCGCTGCATAGGTAAATCACAAATTGAGTTAAATAAATTATTACTTGTGTCCCTGAAGTATATTCAAAATTTAATGAGGTCTAAAGGAATATTACTGACCATTTTCTTCACCCAAAATAAGGCTGAATAGACCCCTCAGTCCGAACAGATTTAGAAAATACCTGATGCAAGACAAAAATGTTATCAAATGTCCTAATACGAAATATGTTGCATAACCTGAAGTTGTAGACAAGAAAATCATCATTGATTTAATGAAAACGAACTATACCAGGAACGACTGCTGACATAGCTTACATCAACAGTGCTTAGGTCAATCCCATTTTGTAGCATGGATCTGAATCTTTGGGTCAAGGGGAAAGGAATTTTTGCTGGAAAATGACATGAAAGAGATCAGTAAACACATCCATCATGCATAATATGTTTTTAATACATAAAATGTACCAGGAAGACATTGCAAGAATTATTTGTCTACTTAAGATAGACAAGTTTAAGTAGCAGAAAGCGTTGCTGTATCATATTTTTGCCCCCTTCACGAAAATGTTAAGCAGAAGCATAGGAGATTTTTTCTTCAAAAACATTGGTAGGAAGCTTGTCTGAGCATGTGAACATTCCCAATTGTTTCAGGGATTCATACAGGATGAACTTCACTAGAATTACAAAATTATAGCCAAACTCTGAGCATCAACCAATGGTTAGGTCATGGCAGTACCTGCTGTTTTTTATACTGTAGCGGTAGGTCTAGAGACATCTTGTCTTGGCATCATTACCATGGGTCATCTTGCCAACTGAACTGTCCTTGTTTGAGAAGTTAGATGTTAACATGCAAGGAGTCCAAGGTTGTATAGCGGTCTATGGCGGTCGGGGGGTTTCATGGCGGATGGCGGCCTTAATATATAAATAGCTCTACAAGTGTTGTGGAATGAAGTTCATTATAGAATTAGATTAAATAACATTTCGCATAAGTTTCCATACGCATTCAAAATAAAAGGAACAATCATCATCATTATCCAAAAGCAAAAAACATAAGTGCTGGCAAACAACCATAAGTTTCATGCATTATAATTCAAAAAACCAAAATGAAATAAGTTTTCAACAAACAATCAAGTATCATAAAAGCAAACTCAATCATTTCCATCAACATCGAAATCGGAGGTAGAATCATCATTTGCGGATGCCATGGCGTCCACTATACCGCTATATCCCAACCCGCTATAAAACCATACCGGTGCATCCCGTATAGCGCCTGAGGGTCTAAAATGCTATAACGGCACTATTGCGGCCGCTATGGCCACAATTTAAAACATTGAAGGAGTCTACTTTGTGACAGTGATTTTATTGTGCATTAACAGCCAGAAACTAACTGGTTGGTGATGTTTAGAATGCATGTTCACAGTATGCCTAACACCAGCTTTATGATAACCCACTGTACAAATTTATTTTATGCAGGATACATTCAGGTGATAGGCAAACAACTTCCAATTTGGTGCTTTCAGGCAGCCTAGACAGATTACATGTTCAGTAAACTTGTCCAAAAGTATAATTACGGGTAGATGTTATTGTAAGATAAACGCACAAATGCCTGCAAATGTATTAAAGCAGCATTTGGATACTTGTTATATAATATAAGGTTTCCTGCAAATGTATTAAAACAACATTTGGATGCTTAGTTGCTTACTATATAATATATGGTTTCCTACATATAGAAATAAATAAACTTCGGATGCTAGTACCAAATCTCTGTATAACTAATTTGCTTTCTTTGATCGTATCGAATAGGGCTTTAATAAACCATCCAATTAGGTATGCTTCCCTAAGGCATGGTTATGGGTGTGATTACCTATCAGCTAAGTGATGAACCTACAAGCTAGGATAGATTATTCTGAGCTAAAATTGACTACAATGTGAATGAATAATTAAATGATTTAATTGGTATGGGCACTTCCCCTCTTGGGGAGAGTGCAGGGTTCGAACCCAAGAACCGCAAGAGGGGAAGTGGCCACAAATTATTGCTTTCGGGGCAAATTGGTGGGTCCCCTTTGTGTGTGTTTTGTGCTTATAAGTGATGTGTGGGTGGGTGTGTTGTGTGCGATGTGTGCATAGGTTAGGGCTTTCAGGCCAATGCCAAAAAAAGTCCCGATGAGGATTCTGACTTTCATGTTACTTAAAGCATCCATCAACACCTTACATGGTCATTGCAATACTAGAAATCTTCCACAGAACAAAATATCAAATATGAATCTGAAAGAGGCATGCTTTTCTTATAGATCCCTATACTGCATTCAGACGAAAATATACCAACCTCGAGACTTGCATGCATACTCTGTATCCCCAATATATTATGATATGCAACTCTGTAGAGAAGTAGATTTGATTGGTTCTGTAACTATAGAGATCCTAGCTGCCCATTATTTAACTACATTTTGGTTATATCTATAAAATAATGAACTAAGGAAAACATGGAAACTTATTAAGACGCATAAACATGAGTTAGCCAGCTCTTCTGGAGTATCAAGCATTGTGAATGATGTTCAACCACATCTAAATGCTTCAGTATGTTCTCTTATATGGAGACAAGCTAGCGCTAGTAGTACACGGCTTTGACAAGGAAGTGTCAGCTGAACTAACTTATTATCTGTAAATAACTCATATCAACTCAATTATAGAAGAAGAAAATAGCATCTTCCACGCATTACTTCTCCAGTGGTATTGCTGCCTAAAGTCTTCGAGCTATATTGTATGTGTGCCCTATCACCCATCTGGTTAAAAATGGTCAGATCTGAAACAAAAGAGAAGCTCTCACGTTCTCATCTTCATATCAACCAAAAACTTCATCATTCGGGATCTTAAAGGTCTTCCGAGGCTCTAAAATAAGTTGAATAAGTTGTTGAAGGTATTTTTATCTTTCAAAATCATATTTGCTTCAAAAGGATTTAGGAACTTGGTGTTAGACCTACAAGATTCTACAATAAAGCCAACTTGGTGTTAGACCTACAAGATACTTGTTATGCAGGAGTAGGTTGCAGAAATCCGTGCAGCGTATGAATAATCAACATGGACTGGCAGTCAAACAATGGTAATAACTGAACACTCCCTGATATATGTTGGTTTATTTGTATCGATGCAGTGAGGTTCTGGCATTTATGATGAACAATCTACACGTACGAGCTCTGATAATGAGCTTAGAGATCCCAATGATGTAGAGTAGGTGCTATGTGGTAAATGGACTCAACAAAGAAAAGTAAACCAGATATTTACTTAATGCACCAATTCAACGGATGGACAAGTTGAAGCCTAATTCAGTATCAAATAGATTGATAATGGCATCTTACTAAGATGAGCAGTGAGAGTAAACATTACCTGCTACAAACCCAGAGAAGAAGAAATTCACCCATGCAAAAGTAAGAGTCTGAAAGAAAACAGTAAAGTTAGAATAAGATATGAGAAAGTGAATTCTAATGAAATGTGTATGTTGCTATACCTGCGGTATGATCATTGAAAGGTTTTTCTTCATCATATCCATAGCCATGTTTGGATCGGAGAACATCTGTGCTTGCGGATTCTGAGCTTGTCCTGCCGGAACATGCAGCAAACCATTCTCCTGCATATCATCGACCCATGACTTTAAGCAACGAACTGGTGATACCACACACGCTGTCATATAAATCATATCTTGAGGATTCTAACTCCACAAGATTCAGCCAAAACCACACCCAAGGTAATTGGCCATCAAATTCGATTGAACTGAGACGAAGTCAAAGTATCGATAGAGCGATAATATCTTCAATTCCCTCTTTAGGTTTAATTATGAACATTTATACTAGTTAGTCATTGACATGCTAAATCTACAAGCCATCACATTAAAAGGTGATCATTTCACTTCAAATTACCTCATTGGTATAATAAATTTTCCGAGATCGAAACGACTTGGCAGGAATGAAATTGGCGGCCGCCCTCAGATTCCTCGCCCTAATTACCAGCTGCCTGATGCAAATAAAAAATCTCAAATCAGCGCATGACTGAAAATTAGGGTTAGGGTTTTGAAGGGGAAGAGACGAACCCTTCTTTGACGATCTTTGCGTCTGGGGTTTGGGAGGATCGCATGAGCTTACCGACGAAGTATCGGAGGACGCCGATGAGGACCATGACGACTGAGAGGGGGATTAAGACCCAGTCTCTGATGGCGGTGTCGAGAACGAGATCCTCCGCCATTGACGATGACGATCACTTTCTCTCTCGATTTGATGTTCTCTCTCTCTAGAATCCAGAGAAGAAGAAAAGGAGATGGAGATCGAGATCGATCTAGTCTCGTAAGCAAATTTACATAAGGGTGCAATTGGAAAATTTTATTTGCAGCTTTGTGTAATTTGCTTGTTTTCGCATTCCTTTTTTCATTTTTCTTTTCTTTTATTTTTGGAAAAAAATTGCTTAATTACTTGTTGATTTCATGAATCGTGATTTTGATATTTTACGTGTGTAAACGGAATATGCTTTTTATGAGATAGTGTATCCCTCCCGAGAGTGCAAATTTGAGATTTCTATAACATTCACTGCATTTTGTGCATGCCGTTTTTTATGTATTATAATGTCTTATATAACTAATGGGAGAAAAGGTCATATTATTTCAGGCGTATGCTATTTGGATTGCATAAAATGGATTGCTTTTATAACGCAGTACACCCTTTATATGTAAACTTGACCGAACGGTTTTTTAATTAAAAACGATACAGAGAAATTTAGCAATAAAAACGCATGTAATCCTATAGCTGCGAGAAGTTTAAAAATCAGTCTTTTTATTTATAAAAAGGCAAAGTCATTGCGGAGAAACTCATTTTATTAAAAGAAGGGACCTGCTCTTCTCTGTGTTAGACAAAGTATTGACCCAGATACCCTTGCTGCATTTTTATTCAACGCAGCCGTACGTGCTCTTATAATCTTATAATATTCAATCTTCTTTTATATTAGCTGCTATATTGATTTGGAGCTACAAATACCTAACAGAAAATCTAAAACGCGATGCGAATTTTTTGTATGTATTGCCAATAGTTTCTACACTATCCATACAACTTTTGAGATAGATCTGACAATTTTTTTTGTGCTACTATCTATTCTAGATTTGAACCGCCAGGTCATAACTTTCTTTTTGTGTTGCTACATAGCTATTTACAGGACTTTAACTAATATTTGCCACCTAAACTTAGGCACGCCACAAAATATTGTTTCTTGACATTTCTATTTCTCATACAGACCATGAATAGACATCCATAATGCAATTTTTTGTTAAATAACAGGTCACAGCATGATGCAAGATTTCTTGCTCAATTGCCAAAAAGGCCTTCAGCCGCGGTATAGTGGCGCTCCCCCTCCAAAATGCTTTATTTCTTGATATCATCAATAGATAGAAATCCAATTACATTTTAGTCAAATTATAAATTGCAGGGTTCAAAACAAAAGATTACACCAAGAAACACAGCATATGTAAAATTCATAGGGTGATATACGTAAAATCCAAAAGCACCCGAAGGCTCCCAATCAGAATCAAGATCGGTTCTTTTTGCCGTCTCTTCCCATCATTCCCCAAACCCTAGGAGCCCAAATGGATCAAATTTAAACGAATCAAGACAATATTCGTAGCTCGATCGATCATAGGCGATGGGATTTTGGGCGACGAGCCTCATCTTCACGCTCGCTGGCGTCGTCGCCTCCCTCTCTGCTCTCCTTTGCTCCAACCGTGGCTCTTCTACGAATCTGTAACAACCCAATCTCTGTATAATTTTCTTATTATCATGAATTTGAATTGTTTTCCCAATTTGAATGATTGGTGCACCTTATGTTTGAATCTTGAACTAAATTTCTAACCCATTGATGTAGATCTGATGCAATCTCATTATAATGGGGCCGCATACTTTCCCTTTTCATCTTAGGTTTGAGAAGAACCAATGAAACAGCTTGCTCTTTATTGTTATAACAATAAATAATCGATGATTGGAATCGGTTTGATGGAGATTAAGATATTGTTTGTAATGTGGAAAAATAAGATCGTTTTTTATGAATTGAAACTCTTGGCAGATGTAAAGTTTTGCCGTTGATTAGTAGAACCCTGGGATGTTGATCACGCTAATTTAAGCATGTTTATACTGGAACACTAGAGCCTGTCATATCTTAAAATAACGAGTTAGGGATCGATTTCAATTGTTGAGTCAGAATGTAAATTTTTCCTATGCATTGTGTTGGGTTGGGGTTGGAGTGTTTATGCATTTATGCCAAAAAAATTCAGATGTATCTAGGATTTAGAAGGAAGCAGAACTTTTGTTATATCCTTTTGACAATGCTCGATTAAGAGACATCTCTTCAAACAAATAATTTTATGGTAAAGACATATCTGTAAAGTTGGTGAACTTTAGTGCTTTAACGGTCCTTGCTATAATCGTTGAGCACAACAATTTACCTTCTTATGTTACAGTAACATTTTTTATTTTGAAAGAATGGCCACTATGCTGTAACCTTGTTATGAAAGATTGTGATGGCCTGAACACCTAGCTTAGCACTTGCTAAAAATGTCCGCCTGAAGTTTGATCCTACCTGGAGAGCGAACCTACTCATTGAACCATTGTATCGAACCTGTGAAGTGTTAATATAACAAGTTGAACCAATATCATAACTTAGTTTTAATTACATTACAAAGATGAAGGAAATTCAGTAACATAAGATATCTTCATTGTCATCATTCAATTACTTCCAATCTTGCAAGTTGTTGGCCGAAGTTGTTCCCTTTAAACGGAACTTCTTTGTTATTGTACATCATGGTTCAATAAATTCAACTACTAGATCAAACCCTTATTAGACAATGCACGTGCAGCACTTAGGTTGCAGTGCCACATTTTTTGTGATTTTTTGAATCAATTAGATGCTGACACTCCTCGAGTACAGCCCATTTACACTCATTTGTGCATGTTGGTTTTTCTTAGATATTTAATCTAAAATCTTTCCTTATGCAGCTTTTTTTTTGGCCCCATTTGATTATTTGGGTAGAATAAAAGTGATTTCTTTTCTCTGGAACTGATTGGTTGCATTGATGATTGCAGGTTCCATCTGACGTTGGTGACAACAGCTACTGTTTGTTGTTGGATGATGTAAGCTTAAAGTTACATTCTGCTGTATCTTTAATATGACTTTTGTCCATGTTTAGCGCCTCTAGTTTAAATTTTGCTTATAATCAGTATAAAGCAGTATGTCCTGTATAATGCGCCGTTTTTTACTGATGGCTTGGCATGTGAACATATTTTTGGGGAATCTTTGCTTGCAGAAGAATGCACTAAATTGTCTATTCTCACTTCAATTAAACACTCAAAAGCAGAGACAAAGCCTTCCCCCTCTCCCCGCCCCCATGGTGGGGTGAGGTTTTTTTCTGGGGGGTGGGGTGGGGTTGTTTGATTGCAAGATATTCCATGCTAATATCAAGCAACTATTTTAGTAACAACCTCCTAGAATCTACTAATCTTTTGGTCTATGCGGATCTTTTAGATCCCTAAAATATACTTATAAGTCCTCTCTTTCCTAATTTCGTTACAGTATTTGGGGGGAAAACGTTGTAATCATTTTCTGTTAATCCTACAGATGTTGCAATTCCTAATTCCTATTTGTTTCTCCCTCGCCCCCACTCCTATGATGAAACAATCAGGTTTTACTTGCAATGTTCTAGGAGCGAAGGAAGAAAAACAAATAAAACTTATATTTAAGATATTTTTTTTATGTTCATAAAGACATGGATGTTATATTTCCTCTGTTAAATTATAATTTACATTATGAAATCACTGCATGACATTTAATTGCTGGTTAATTTTTCAATATTTTTTTCAATTTTATGATAAAAAGCAATTGTGTAGTAAAATGAACTAAAATAAATAGCCAACAGTTGTACGTTTTTGCTTCTGTTTAAAGCCGAATTTGTTTGTATCAGTATTTGTAGCATGAATATTCATTATGATCCAAGTTTTAAGAAAACTATGCTCTTATGCATTGTTTGTAGCCTTATTGGTTGTCCCCCCAACTTCAAATCCTGGCTCCGTCCCTGCTCAAACGGTCATGAAGATTAAGAAATACTTTATCCATAGAGACGTCTTCAGACCATTTAAAAGGTCAAACGGGATAACCTTGTGCTGCCGATAAATGAATTCATTAGGAAAAGTTAAAATTTGATCAGAGCAGGTTTTGAATCTAAAATTGCTACCAGATCCACCATGCTCATGGCTGCTGACCACATCATTTATCGATGTGCTTTCACTATAAAATCCTAAGTCAGAACTTAGAAAAAATTGATGGCTCTGTTACATGATCTCGGAATGCACTTATATTTTTGTTGGATGCTACTAATTGTGCATCTGGGAATGTACTGTAACTTCTAAACCTACATATGTATAAGCTCCCTGTAGTTGCTTGCTGTATATCTTATAGTATCACTGTCAGGATACGTAGAAATTCTTATGTTCAGTTATAGCGAATGACATTCAAATCATTTGTGTAATCATACCATATTAAGATGTATTATGTTGTGACACTATAACACCTATGTCCAAGCATACTTGTTTAAATCAGCGATCTTGAGTCACTATTGATTGCTTTGCTACATACATCTCAGAACATGGTTATGTTGCCATTGGATGCTACACCTGCATCTGTAATAACTTTGAAACCTGCACATGCAGTTATGCAGAAGCTTCCTGTAATAGCTCACTGTATATTTTAGTAGAATAGCCGGGATACATAGAAAAGCTTATATTTATTAATAGCTTCTGACATTGACATCAGTTGTGTAATCATAGCTATGAAGATATATTGTGTCTGACAGTGTATCACTTATGTCGAAACATGCATGTTAAAAGACATTGATCTTGCGTAAAAGTGATTAATTAATCTTTACAGAAATAAAAAAAGAAATGTAAAATTCATGATGATGAAGGAAATGGACTTGATTAGCGCCTAAATGATAAAATGGGGTTTTCAAAACTTGATTACCAACTGGAAGTGTATAAATGATTATTGTAATTGAAGAGCTTATACACGAAGTGCTTAACAATTCTAGCATGTCCAAAAGCTGCTGAAGTTGTGTAGGTTCGGACCTGGATTAAGTTATTGTCTTGCAGAGTTTGAGACTGTTTTAGCCCTTTACGGGTGTCTGGAGCTGATTTCAATTCTCATCAGCTATGTCCAATGTTTATTCTGTTTTACTTTAAGTTACTTCATATGTAAATAACTTTACCAATGAGGAGGGATAATATTTCTCACTCTTTTCTGCCCTCTCCGTAGCATGTTGTTACCCCTACATGTCAGGGAAAAAAACTCCTCTTGTCCCTTCAATCTCATGAATAAATAAATTCAATAGTTAGGCTTACCATATGGTTTATAGCATCACTTTCCTTTCTTTCTTTTTGTATCAAATTAAAGCATCCATTTTCTTAAATACCAATTATTACCATATGGTTTAAAGCATGCTTTTTTCATTCTTTCTTTTTTTGACGAATTAAAGCATCCGTTTTCTTAATAACAGATTGTTATGTTTTAAATATATTACTAATCTTACTTTGATCTTTGTTCCTATCTCATTTTTCTAGGTGGGCTATTGTATATCTTGCACAGATGAATCCACTAATCGTTCCAATTCTCAGCGAAGGAGAATGAGATATGATTCCTGTCGGATCTATCGTCGCTGTAAGAATCACACAGTCCATTATTCCTGCTTTGAACCAAGCAGAGAGAGTTGTACCAGTAATAACTTCTGCATTGAAGTATAAGATTTTATGTGATAATTCATTTGCGGTCTTCTATACTTGGGCCTCTTATTTTCCGTATGAATTGGGGAACTAGATAATTACATTTGCAAAATTGATCTCTTATGTATAATAACACTGTGGCAGCATGAATAAAATTTCAGATACTCGGGTAAATAAAATTTGAGGTTTTTTAAGTACTCGTCATGTCAGCCATATATGTATTCCTTAATTGCTTATGTCCAAATTATAAGTTTATCGAGTTTCCAGTTATGGTGCGTTTTATGTGTATTTCACGGGTTCATGTGTTTATATATTCCAATCTTATGATGATTTTGTTGATTGTTATTAGATGTTTCATAATTAGGTAATGCACTTATATTGATTTACAATTGTGAATGCTCTCTGAAATTCTTTTGGTTAATCAAACAATTCGAATTTGTAAATTACTTTTATGGCTGAAGGCTCACTTAAATTTTCAAATTGTTGTAACGTTGTCGGTACATGAGACAGCATTTTTATTCTGGGTCAAAAATAATTTAGGATTTTCCAATATACAACCCAAATAACTTATTTCTATTCCTATGTAAGGCCCCCAAATCTTCTTATTTGTAAATAAGGTCTTTAAATCTTGGCACATCTGAGTAGGAGCACTCGCAAGGCACATAAAACAAAATTCGCCATTTCATGTTTAAAAATATTTACATGTGCTTTTATTAAATTTATTGTATAAGAGTTGTTTTAGATTCTATTCTTATGATTGTTTATATACGGAAACATTCTTATAGTTGACTATATAAATCAGAAAGAGTTTTCTTAACTATAAAATACATCTGATTTATTAAGATTTTGAAACAGCCCCCAAACATTGCGGTACTCAATATATAAGAAATGTTAAGGAGGTTATGTGTATTTTTTCGGATTCCAATACATGTATTTATCTTCAAGTTATGTCCTGACCCAAGATGTCCCTTTTTCTTTTCATTTCTTTTTTGGGCGGGGATGCTGGAAAATAAAAAAGGAACTCTCATATTTTTTTAGGCCTTTTCTACAACAGTGAAGATTTACAACTCAACCCTCTTGGCATATAGTTATGACCGTAGAAATATGTCTTTAATGCTCGTCTCTTATTTATATTTGCAGAATGTTGGATTAAAAGGGATCCCAATTTGATGGCTACGGGCTTAGAAACAACAACTTCGGTATTAACTCCAACCTCTAGACCGATAATATGTTGGAAGAAGGATGAAATGGTAAAAATAGTCTCCTACCTGCTAACTTTAAATCTAGAAGGACATAAAATGACAACTCGATTTCCATGCTACCAATCAGTCGCTGTAATGACAACTCGATTTCCATGCTACCAATCAGTCGCTCTAATGAGAACTCTTAACGAATTTAAGTCTGCAGCTCGCTCTCATCTTCATGTTTTAAAGAAATAATAAAAAGAAAAAGAATAAAAAAGTAGCTCATTTACAATGAATTAGGCTATGCCACATCATCATTATAAGACAGATTAAGAGTAAAGATAAATCGTCAAAACCTTCGAGGCAGTTTTTCCCGCTGACAAAAACCCCATGGCTCGAAGCTGTCGAAAAACCTCTGAAATTTTTTCATGCAGTATCTGTATGTTAACGCTGTATCTTTTCAAAGGGTCTTTAACAACCGCTTCGAAGACATGGGGATTTGTCAACTGGAAAAACTGTTTAGGGGTAGTGACTTCTCATTTTGGAGTGGAAAATTCATAAATTGATCCAGACCCCAGTTGATATTAATAAAAAGGAATTTAGGCTGTATATAGGGGCAAAAAACCTGCAGACCACCATCGCATATAAACTTTATGCAACTGAAATTCGTTCTTTGAATATAAATTGGAAACAACCCCCAATCCCTCCCGCACCCCTGTTTCTCTCTTTCTTCATTTTCCCCTCTCTTTTCGATTAAAAAAATTAAAACTTCCATCTTCTTTCTTTCTCTTTGCAAAATGAGCAGCGATCAAGATTTGGATGCTAAGATCTTAACGATGGTCGATGAGAGATCTTCCGAGGTCGCCCTCGCTGTCGGCGAACTCACCCTAGGCGGCCTTTTCCAGTACCTGGAGGAGAATCTCGGCGTCCACCTCTCCCACAAGCTAAATTACATCCAGGATCGGTTCTCTCGTTTACCGACCTTGGGTCTTGATCTAGCGGCGCTTGATGTCTTTTCTCCGCTGCCGGAGGCAGGGGATCTGGAAGCGGTTTTTGAAGGAACGGCAGTTCCTCCGGCGGCCGAGACAGGGGCAATGCCTGGAGGAGGTATAGGGTTTCTGCGGCCGCCTCAGTCAATGGGGTCTGTGATCGGTGCGAAAGCAAGGTGAGCTAATCATTCTCGGTATCTTGAATTAGGGTTTGGTCGTCTATATTTAAAGGTAGCTGCTTTATGTTTTGTAATGGTTGTTTCTCGATCAGGGGTTACCAAGGAGAGTGGTTGTAGGTTAGGGTTTAAATCTTTGTGCAAATTGCATATCAGATGATGCGGATGATGCGAGCGCGTGATGATGTGATATGATTCAACATGCTGTTTTTGTCAATTCTTGAAACAGGGTTGTTATTGTGCTATTATGGTCGTTAGTTTTGATTCTTGCATCCTAAAATTAAAACATACTTGGATCCTTCATTTAGTATGCTTGTTTTTCTTAGCCACTTATTTTCCATGATAGATCGTTAGAAATTGATGGAGCTCCTTTTCGGGCCTCCGTCAGATGTTGTCTTCCGTTGATCGCGCGGTGAACTTAGCTGATTATCCTTCATTGCGTATGGGTCTCAATGGGTTTCTGGACAGATCTGGTGAGATGAGGGCGCCGTTGCCGAGTACCTGTAAAGAAGTCCCGGGGTGGTTTGGTACCACCGAGGACCCTCCGACGCTCAAGTTAGTGATGAGATCCGAGCAGAGTAACGGCATAAAAGTATCAAAAATGGCTTACTTGACCCTTCTGCGATGGGGGCTTATATAGCGGCGGCAGCACGCAGCAGCAGGCGCGGAAATCTCGCCGGCAGTTACGCTCCCGACGTCACGCCCGTGTAAAGAGCGGATCGCCCATTAATGGGGATTGTGATGGCGTGGAACGTGGGCCGTTGCCGGCGGAGAATCCGCGCGTGGCGAGATTTGCGGAGCGGCGGTTACGCCTGAAAATAGGTCTGAGGGACGTGGAAGACATCCTTGGCAGGAGCTCGGGGACGAGCAAGGAGGCCGAGGAGTCTTGGTCCTACGGTAACCCGGGGACGAGCTGAGAGGCCGAGGAGGCCAATTTGCAGGGGCCCAAAAGGGGGGCCAGCTTGGGCTTGCTGGTCGGGCACGGGGTGGCCTGATCGGTCCCTACGGGCCCATTCTTTTGAGCCCTGGGACACGTCACCTGCCATGCGTCATGATCTTGGGGGTCGCCAATATCAAGCACTATCATTAGCCCTCAACTCTTGTCCCGACCAGACAGTGGTCGGGTCAGGAGTGGACTGTCGGGCTTCCCGAGGTGAGATCCCTTCTATGGTTTCGTCGGGACGAGTCCTCGGGCCGTCGGTTGTCGTTTCCGCCCGCGAATCAGGGTGAGATCTTTGCATTTAAAGAAGGTGCGCCGGTTCGTGCGCTCTGCTGTCGAAGCGACGGCCCACGTGTCGAGCGTCGATTAGCCGATGCGACGTGCGCAGGTCTGTGGCGTCTGATGGGACTCGGTCCAGCGCTGGGCCGCCACGTGGAACGATCGGAGCCGCTGGGCGCGAGGAGCCCTTTCGGCGGGAGACGATGGGCGCCGTTGGATGTGGCAATAAATACGGATGGGGTCCGCCTTACGGCCCTTACTCTTTCATATTTTCCTCTCTCAAGCCCTAACTGCTCGGCGCTCGTCTCCCCTCTTTCGTTTCCAACCTTTGGAGAATTTCTTTCCCAGGTTAGATGTCTTCCTCTGTAGAATTAGTAGACGTTGTAGGAGTAGATGCTAGGGTCCCTTTAGATGTTTCTGAGTCTCCTCGAGGAGCAGGGGCTGGGCCCTCTTCCCGGGGTCGTGAGGCGGGGGCCGCCTTCAGGGAGGAGGCGGCAGATGTGGCCCCCAGCACCTCGTGCTGGGTGAGGCATGAGGACGAGCTCGCCAGCGCTCGGGCTCGCTTCTATATTCCCCCGCGCTACGCGCTCCGTCTAGCCGAGAAGGGAGAGAGGGCAGACCAGGTACGGGGCAGGGAGATTGCCCTGTACTTGGAAGCTTTTTGGGGCGGAATGCGCCTGCCCTTCTCTCCTGAGGTCATCACTGCCCTGAACTTCTTTGGCTTGTCCCCCGGCCAGTTAGTGCCGAACGTATGGAGATCCTCCTCGGGTTCTTGATCCGCCTGAGGCTGCAGGCGGTTCCTTTCAGTCTCTCCCTTCTCGATTCCTCCCTCGCTTTCAAGAGTCACCCTGGCGGTCGAGCCGGCCACCCGAGATGGGTTTACTTTACTTTTAGGAAGCGGCCCGGGGTCGCTGTCGGGATTGGGGTCGTGGCCTTGCCCTCCTCCATTCATGATTGGAAAAAGAATTTTTTCTTCGTTTCCCCTCCCGAGGCCGAGGACTGGCCGGTGCCCACCAAGTGGACGAGGGAAAAGTGTCTGCCCGGGAACCTGTCCGATGATCCCGCCGCGGTGAGAGTGGCGTCATGGGAGCCCGTCCCTCGACATGATGTGCTGCTGTTCGAGAGGGTTTTGAGCTGGGCCGGGCTTAGCCCCGTCGAGTTCGTCGGTAAGTTAGGCTTGCTTTTGGGTTTACGTTTTACTCGTGCTGCTGATCTGTTGGGTGTTTGTTTCATGCAGGATCCATGAACTTCAGCGTTCTTCGGGATGCTATGCGCCAGCCGAGGCAGCATACTAGGGCCGGGGGCGCCGGTTCTTCTCGGGCGCAGCCCGCTCCTGCCCCTACTGCCCTGGTGGCGGCTCCCCGAGGAAGCTTGGCGGCGGATCCCGCCTCGGGCCCCAGCAAGGCATCGGGCCGGAAGCGGGCCCTAATTCTGGAGGACACGGCTTCGGAAGAGGAGATTGGCTCTCCCTCGGAGCCGCTCAAGAAGAGTTCCCAGAGGCCCTCCCGGGGCCGGTCCTCGCCGACCGTAGTGGAGGAAGGGGGGCTCCGGTTCGCGGTGCCGTCGGGGCTGTCGGTCGCGGACAGCCTCCTGCACGAAATAGAGACCTCGGCCGGGGGTCGAGTTCCTGGAGGGACCCTCAGGGCCCAGCTGGCGTCGATCGCTCAGGAGTCCGTGCAGGTAAGCCCCCAGTTCATTGTGAGGTTTGGTGCCCTTTTCTGTTTTCTGACCTTTTTGTGTCTTCCCAGGTTCTCCAGCATGTGGCCCTCGCCCTCCGCGTGGAGACCGACGTGGTAGCCCCGGCGTTGGAGGCCGTGGGTCAGCTCGCCTCGCTGCAAGAAAGTTCCAGACGAGAGCAGGAGACGATGTCGGCGAAGATCGCCGCCCTCGAGGGCGAGGTGGTCGTCCGGAAGAAGGTCGCCCGGCATCGCGAGGCCGCCGTGATCGCCGAGGGCAAGTTCGAGGACTCCCAGGTGCTTACTGGCAACTTGAAGAGGACGGTGAAGGCCCTCCGCAAGGAGCTGGGGGCGGCGGCAGAGGCGTTTAAGTCGGCTGAATCGAGAGCCGTGGCGAGCTACAAGGGGTCGAAGGATTTTTACAACGACCCGGCCGTGGCCACGGCCCGCATTTGGCACGACGCCTTCGATGCCGTCAAGTCCCGGATGCCGGGTTTCGATGACACGGATCTCCGGGCAGAGTTCCCCCTCGTGGGCGCCAACGAACAAGTGGCAGAAGTTCCCGGCGAGGCGGCGGCCGAGGACCCAGCGCATCAAGTGGTGGAGGTCGAGGACCCCGGGGTCGCGCCCGGCCCTGAGGTGTAGGGCCCCCGTTCTCCCATCTTCAATTTATTCTTCTTTTGAATTTTGTAAGGCTGGGGAGCCCAAAAAATACCCTTTGTAAAAAAACTTTTGTCTTTGGCAGTAGTAATGAAGTTTTCTTTTTTTTTTTCCTCAGCTCCATAGAATTGCGTTCTGCGTTTTGTTTGTGAAGAATGCTCGTGGAATATCTTTTGTCTTGTGTCGTTGTGCTTTTACGTCAGGTTGGCCATCTGTCTAGCGATTGTCCATTGAGTTGTCTGCGATCACTTGTCGACGAGCGCTTATGAGGAGGTATCTCCCTGGGCCCCGGAGTCGAGGGAAGATCGTTTAGACTTGGACAGACCTGACGCCCCGGGTTGACCGGGCAAGGTAGCCGCCTCGTCACCCCTTGCAAAGGCTTGGTGCTTCCTGGCGCAGTGGTAGGGGAGTTGCCCTCCAAGGACGGCCGAGCAAGGTAGCTGCTCGGCGGCCTCCGGGCGAGGGCTTTGACCTCTGGCATCGTGGGTAGGCGACTGCCGGCCGGAGTTTTTACCGAGCAGGGTAGCTGCTCGGTTGCCTCTTGCGAGGGCTTTGATCCTTCAGGACGGTTATGGTAGGAAGCTACCAGCCGGGGATAGCCGAGCGAGGGCCCGACTGCCTCCGGGAAGACTTTGGTCCTTGGCGCGGGAAGAGCTATAGGGCTGTAAGAAGCCTACCAAGGACCCTTGGCCGGGCATGGTTACTGTCCGGTGCCTCCTGGCGAGGGCTTTTGTCCTGAAAGATAGCCGAGCGAGAGAACCTCGGGCTCGACTGCCTCTGGGAGGGCTTTTTGATCCTTGGCGTTGTGGCAGGGAAGCTGCACGCCGGGGATAGCCGAGCGAGGGGACTCGGGCTCGACTGCCTCTGGGAGGGCTTTTTGATCTCTGGCGTCGTGGGTAGGCGACTACCAGCCGGAGTTTTTACCGAGCAGGGTAGCTGCTCAGTTGCCTCTTGCGAGGGCTTTGATCCTTCAGGACGGGGACCGAGCAGGGTTACTGCCCAGTGCCTCTTGGCGAGGGCTTTGATCCCTGTCGGTTGTGGTAGGAAGCTACCGGCCGGGGATAGCTGAGCGAGGGCCCGACTGCCTCTGGGAGGGCTTTGGTCCTTGGCGCGGGAAGAGCTATAGGTCTGTAAGAAGCCTACCAAGGACCCTTGGCCGGGCAGGGTTACTGTCCGGTGCCTCTTGGCGAGGGCTTTTGTCCTGAAAGATAGCCAAGCGAGGGAATCTCGGGCTCAACTGCCTTTGAGAGGGCTTTTTGATCCCCGGCGTTGTGGCAGGGAAGCTGCCCGCTGGGGATAGTCGAGCGAGGGGAACTCGGGCTCGACTGCCTCTGGGAGGGCTTTTTGATCCCCGGCGTTGTGGCAGGGAAGCTGCCCGCTGGGGACGACCGAGCACGGAAGCTGCTGGGCTAAATCTTGTCGTGGTGTGTCCCGACCGTTCAGCTGCAGGTGTGGGGAATGGGAACGGTCGGGGCAACGGCGCGCGTAGCTGGCCCATTGAATGCGGGGGAAGGCGAAGCGCTAGGGGCGCGTCGTCTCGATTCCACCGGAGGAGGCTCGACGGTCGCCGCGTGGCAGCGTCTCCCTGGGTGAATGCGTGCGACGGTTGGGCTGCGCAGTGGGCTATATAAGGCTGAAGGAGTACTGGTCCTTTCATCCTTCATAAACAGGTCGCCAAGAATGCAGGACTTCCCGTTCACCATCCCCGACATCGTCCGCTTCGAAGACGTGTACCTCTATGACCCGTACTGCACCGAGGACATGGTGCAGCTGGTCTACGGGAGCATCGATGACCATTTCGGCCGGCTGCTCCCCCGATGCTCCTCCCTTCTGTAGCTGCTGATGTACTCCATCTGGAGGGCATCGCCAAGGCTTTACAACCTCCTGTCTGAGCTGCTCTTCGACGAGGCCGTGGGCAAGCTGCGGTCTTTGAGGCGATTCGGCTTAATCTCCGCGAACCGGCTGGCCCGCTCAGAGGCGCTCGTCCGCGAATGCTACGAGCTGAGGCTCGGGGTTGACGCCCGCGGGGGGAACCGGGGACAGAGGTTAGAACTGGCGAGGCCCCGGCCGGCGGAGAATTTTACCGAGTACCACGAGCAGTGCTCGCTGCACCCCCTTCCCCCTCTATTGTAATCTTCTTTTCCTTTTGCATGTACGGCTGAGGAGCCCATAATACCCTTTGAATAAACAAAGCCCATTTTTTCGCAACGCTCTATTGATCTTTATTAAATTAACAATAGATCCTAGGAAGAATTTACATTGCTTAAAAAAAGGGGTACAGGCTAGAAGATGACTTTATTGGCTGGGGCCGAGCTCCCCGAAGGGCTGTCTGCCCCCGCGCTTGGCATAGGGCGTGGGGCTCCCTGAGCTCCGGGTTGGCCGTCCGCTGAAGCAAGCATGATCTGACCGATGGTCAGGTCGGCAGGAAGGCGATGTTGCTCCTGCTCGCGGTCGATCTGCTGCTTGTCTTTCAGGTAGGCTGCGAGGTGCTCAGACCGGATGAGCTCTTCGATGTAATCCCTCAGTTGTTTGCAGTCCTCCGTGGCGTGGCCCAGTACTCGGTGGAAAGCGCAGTAGGGGCCCCGGGTTCGCTTCGCGGCTTGACGTGGGACCGGAGGGAACTTGAAGAACCCCTCGTTTTGGGCCTCCTCCAGCAACACCGCAAGGGAGACGTTGAGGGGGTATACTCCTGGAACTTCGGGTGGTAGGGCTGCTGACGCTCCGGCCTCTCCTCCCGAGCCCTCTTCTTCTGGTCGGGCCGTTCTGCCCGGGGAAGGTTAGCGTTCACCTCGGATTCCAGCTGGACCTCGCGCTCGGTCCACACCTTGACCTCGGCCATGTGTCTTAGGTTGCGCCAGCGCGAAGGAGCGCAACCATTCCTTGTGCCTCAGACCGGACCTGAGCGCCGTTATGACGGTTCCGTCTCGGTGCTCGGGCACCTCGAGGAGGGCGTTGTAGAAACGGGTAATGTATGCCTTGAACGTTTCCTTGTCCCCACTCTTAACCGTGAAGAGGTAGTCGACCGTGCGCTTCTGTCGACGGTTCCCCACGAAATGGCCGAGGAATTGAGTAGCCACCTCGTCGAAGGTCGAGATCGAGCGGGGCTCGAGCCCCCGGAACCAGTCCCGACCTGCGCGGATGAGGGTGGCCGGGAAGGCTCTACACTGGGCAGCACCGGAGTGATCCTGGAAGCTCATCCCCGCGGTGAAAGCGTCCAAGTGGTCTTTCGGGTCGGTTTCCTGTCAAACAGAGAGACCTTTGGGGGCTTGTTGCGCGAGGAGACGTGGACGACGAGCAGTTCCTCGGTGAACGGCTTCGTGAGCGAGTCGGAGGCGTATTTAGCTCCGTCGCTCGAGAGGTGAGCTTCTCGGCGCATGCCCTCGATCTTCTTCTCGAGGGCGTCGAGCCGACCGTGGTATCCCGGGGAATCGGCGCCTCGGGATCTCTGGTCCCCGCTGTGGGTGACCTGCGTCCGGGAGTGTCCCCGGTTCTTCTCAATGAGGTGCCTCAGGTCTCGGGGTGAGGTACTTTTTGAGCCTCCTGGGCGGACCTCTTCTGTGCGGCCCCGCCGACGGTGGTCTGGCCGACCACGCCCGTGGACAGGCGAGGTGACTGACATCTCCTCAGGGGGATAGGGGTCACGAGGAGGCTCGAGACGAGGCGCCCTGGCGGCGGATCTCGGTGTCGAGCCTTGGGGCGCCCAACGTGCCTCAGGGAGCACCGGTTCGAGAGACCGGCGGCCAGGGGACGCGGCTTGTTGGTGCTCGGCCGTCCAGACAGGGACAGAGCCTTCTGGAGGCGGAACGACGATCTGGGGCCCGGGCGTGCCGTTTGGGTGCGGACGAGGGCCTCCATGAGGGATTGCAGGCGATCTATCCGGTCTGCGAGGGCGTTGATGACCGTCATGAGGGAGGTTCATCCCCGCCTTCAGTGAGTGGAGGACGGCGGCTGGTACCGGGATCTTCAGGATGGTCGTCTGCCATGAGGGTGGAGATAGGAAGGCCAACTTTGTATTTTGTGGAGTTATGTTCCCATAGACGGCGCCAACTGATGGAGCTCCTTTTCGGGCCTCCGTCAGATGTTGTCTTCCGTTGATCTCGCGGTGAACTTAGCTGATTATCCTTCGTTGCGTGTGGGTTTCAATGGGTTTCTGGATGGATTTGGTGAGATGAGGACGCCGTTGCCGAGTACATGTAAAGAAGTCCCGGGGTGGTTTGGTACCACCGAGGACCCTCCGACACTCAAGTTAGTGATGAGATCCGAGCAGAGTAATGACATAAAAGTATAAAAAATGGCTTACTTGACCCCTCTGCGATGGGGGCTTATATAGCGGCGGCAGCACGCAGCAGCAGGCGCAGGAATCTCGCCGGCAGTTACGCTCCCGACGTCACGCCCGCGTAAAGAGCGGATCGCCCATTAATGGAGAGCGTGATGGCGTGGGACGTTGCTGGCGGAGAATTCATGCGTGGCGAGATTCGCGGAGCGGCGATTACGCCTGGGAATAGGTCTGAGGGCCGTGGAAGACATCCTCGGCAGGAGCTCGGGGACGAGCAAAGAGGCCGAGGAGTCTTGGTCCTACGGTAGCTCGGGGATGAGCTGAGAGGCCGAAGAGGCCAATTTGCAGGGGCCCAAAAGGGGGGCCAGCTTGGGCTTGCTGGTCGGGCACGGGGTGGCCTGATCGGTCCCTACGGGCCCATTCTTCTGAGCCCTGGGACACGTCACCTGCCACGCGTCATGATCTTGGAGGTCGCCAATATCGAGCACTATCAGAAATTATTATTAACAAATACAAGATTTAATCCTATATGAAAGCAAATAATTAAATTAGGAAAAGAAAGATTGGACCGCTAGTGGATTTGGAGGCACGTCGAAGACGCTTTCTGTAAAGTAAATTGAGCCTCCTGCCGTACAAAGGGATTGCGCTCTTCTACTTTTGAGGTACATCCTGGTCAACTTCTTCGATCTTGTTGTATGAGCCAAGATGAAATCTTCGAATCTGTGTAGCTTTTTAATCGTCAATGTCTTATTATATTTTAAGAAAATAGAAAATAGTTTGAGAGAAGAAAGTCTCTGTATAAGAGTTTTATAGAAAGAAAACTCTTAGACAGAAACTTGAAAGATTAGATTCCGTTCTTTTCTCGCAAACCCCTTAGGTATAGGTATACAATACCAACTTTAAAATAACTGTTTAAATTTGAATTTCAAAAATAAAGAAACTGTTAAAATACCAAAACAAAAGTATTCTCAGAGTGGTTGGCAACTGCCCACATAACCGTTTTTATTTTATGATCCAATAGAATATATAGTACAATCTAAATATATCTATCTATTATAACTAATAGAAAATATATAAGATAAAACTAAACCTATATATTTTCTAAAAAATTCCTAACAATCCTTTACAGTTTTTAAATAAAATAAATAAATAAATATAATGAGATTATTAGGCGACGTTTATCATATAATGGGTATTGACCTTCCGGGTTTGAACCAATATTTAGTGTAAACTAATTTCCATTTGATAGAAAATATGGTGGACTGTGTCTTGAACCATTTTTCTTTTATTTCAAATTTCAAATAGTAATACACTATGATTCGACTCGAGGATAGAGCGTTTAAAGGCCATGCGCCTGCATCTCGTTTTCATGAGTATTTTAAAGATTTGCCCAAATTGTTTTCCTATGGCAGCGGTCTTTACCGCATATTCATATAGGTGATTTCTTAAGAAGTACGCTGCAATTTAATACTTTGCAAAAAATATTGTCTTTGAACTCATTAAAATAAAATTTAGCCTCATATTCCATTGCAGTTGAGTACAAAATTAATTAGGGAATGGTTTGGAGAATTACTCCATATTTGTATTCTTACCAGTCACTCTATTAGTTCGTTTTTACCCATTAAACCTTCTGTCATAGTATTTCCAGTTGGAAGGTTGGGTGTCCACTAACGATGGCTATTTTATAGGCACAAGTCTCATCCCTAAAGTGGGCTTATATACTTTATTTTTCGATAATCCTTTTATTAAAGGATCTACAATATTATCGTCTGATATCACATAATCAAAAGTAATTGTTCCTGCTTTATAAGATTCATATAAAGAGTCATGTCTAATTCTTATATGCCTCTTTTTTCATTACAAGCAGAACTCTTTACTTTTGCAATAGATGCCTGGTTATCATAATGAAGCAATATAGCAGGAATTGGTTTATTTATTAAAAGAAAGCTAGATAATAAACATCTCAGCCAATCGGCCTCTGTAGCCACAAGATCTAAAGCAATAAATCCTGCTTCCATTATTGACCTCGAAATTAGAGTTTGTTTCATGGATTTCCAAGAAACTGCACTACCTCCAAAAGTGAAGATATATCCGCTAGTGGATTTAGATTCGTTTGTATCTGCGATCCAACTAGCATCACAATATACTTCAAGTACTGTCAGATATCCCTTATAATGCAAGCCATAATTAATGGTTCTTCTCAAATATTTAAATAATCTATCAGGTGTTTTCTAATGATCTTTACCCGGATTACTTGTATATTTACCAAGTTTTTCCACTGCATAAGATATATTCGGTCTAGTATAATTTGATAGATGCATAAGACAACCAATAATTTGTGAGTATTTTAATTGGTTTACGCTATCTCATTCATTTTTATCCAAATGAAAATTAGAATCAAAAGGTGTACTCATGGGATAACTATTATAATAATTAAATTTCTTAAGGAGTTTTTCAACATAATGAGGCTGAGTTGGGATCATACCATCTTGAGTTTTAATTAATTTTATGCCCAAGATGACATTAGCCTCTCTTAAGTCTTTCATGTCAAAATTATTCGAAAGAATTTTTTTAGTTTCAAGTACAACCTTTAAAGTTGTGCCAAAAATTAAAATATCGTTTACATAAAGACAAAGAATGACACAATCATTACCATCAACTTTTATGTATGCACATTTATCGGAATCTTTTATTGAAAAACCATACGATAAATCAATTTATCGAATTTTTCGTGCCATTGCTTTGGTGCTTGTTTAAGACCATACAATGATTTCACTAATCTACATATTTTATTTTCTTGACCATAAATGATAAACCCTTCGGGTTGGTCTAGATAGATTTTTTCTCTAAATCGCCATTTAAAAATGCAGTCTTTACATCCATTTGATGCACCACAAGTTTGAAAATGGTAGAGATTGCAATGAGTACATGTATTGTAGAAATTCTAACAACCGGCGAATATACATCGAAATAATCAATGCCTTGTTGCTGCATGTAACTTTTAGCGACTAACCGTGCTTTGAATCGATTGTACCATCAGGTTTAAGCTTTTTCCTAAAAATCCATTTGCAACCTATGGTTTTACAACTGGGTGGCAAATTGCATAAAATCCATGTATTATTTGAAATAATAGAATCCATTTCGCTATCAATTGCCTCTTTCCAAAAATTGGTATCAATTGATTTCATAGCATCCGAATATGTTTGAGAGCCGTTTTCAATGAGAAAAATTTCAGCCAGAAAAGAATAAAAGTCATCACCAAATTTATTCAATTTTTAAATTCTTTTTCCTCTTGGTTCAAAATTATTTTCATGCTCATGAATAGTAGAAGTGCTAGAAGATGCAATGTTACTAGAAACATCAATGGAAATAGATTTGGACAATTTATGTTCCATAGGAAATGCATTTTCAAAAAATGTAGTATCTTTGGATTCCATTATTGTATTAGAAGATATTTCACTACTATCGGAATTTATAACTAAGAAACGATAGGCATGACTATTAAATAGCATAGCCAATAAATAGAGCATCTATACTTTTAGGCCTTAATTTTCTCTTTTTGTTCGATGGTATTGAAACTTTAGCCAAACACCCTCACACTCTGAAATATTTCAAATTTGGCTTCCTATTTTTCCAAATTTCATATAGACTTTTATCCGAATTTTTATAAGGAATTCTATTTAATGTGTAGCAAGAGGCCATTAAAGCTTCCCCCATATATTATTGGATAATCCGGAACTGATCAACATAGAGTTTACCATATCCATAAGCGTTCTATTTTTACGCTCCACTACTCTATTAGATTGCAGTGAATATGGTGGTGTGACTTCATGAATAATACCATTTTTTCATAATTTCAATTAAATTCAAATGAAGTATACTCACCCTCACGATCGGATTCTAAAATTTAATTCTTTTATCTAATTGATTTTCTATTTCTAACTTATATGTTTTGAACATATCAAAAGATTCATCTTTAGCATGAAGTTAAATAAACATAGCAAAATCTAGAACAATCATCGATGAAGATAATAAAGTAACGCTTTCCCCCACGTATCAAAATTCCATTCATATCACATACATCGCTATGAATTAATTGTAAAATACTAGATTCTTTGCGAGGTACAGAATTAAATGGTTTTCTAGTTTGTTTTGCTTGCGAACAAATTTCGCATTTAACATCACATTTGAAATTTAATTTTGGTAACAAATCCATACTCGACATCCTTTTAATTGTTTGAAAATTTGCATGTCCCAATTGGCCATGCCACATAAATGATCATTCCAATAAAAGAGTAGTTGGAGAAAAGGGATTTATTTTATTAGCACATGATGGAATTTTTTTCTGTTAGCTCCCCTCATACTTCAATATTTTTCTCTGTCTCACTCTATAGTTAATATTTACCTGTAGCCCTCTTATACTTATAAGTTACTCCTGCAACCATCTACTTCACTTTTGAAAATTATTCCTCCTCCGCCATCTTTCTCCCTCCACCACCGCCGCCTTCTTTCTCCCTCTTCAACACCGTCACCGTCAACACCACCACCACCACCATCTTCCTTCCCCTCCTCTTCTTTTTCAACCCATCAATACCAACTTCTTCCTCCTCTTCAATGCCACCGCCACTATTATCAACACCATCACCGCCATCTTCTTCTTCCTCTTCTTTTTCAACCCATAACCGCCGCCTCCGCCATTCTTGGAGGAAGAAGGATGGTGGCGGCAGTTGTGGGTTGAAGAAGAAGAGGAAGAAGAAGGCAGCGGTGATGGTGTCGGTGGTGTTGAGAAGGAAGAGGAAGAAGAAGGATGCGATGGATGGAAGAGGAGGAAGAAGATTATGGTGATGATGGCGTTGAGGGGGGAGGAGGAACAAGGAGGCGATGGGTTGAAGAAGAAGAAGGCGGGGACGGCGGCTGCCGGGAAGGAGGAGGAATAATTTTCAAAAGTGAAGTAGGGGGCTGCTGGAGTAACTTATAAGTATGGGGGGCTACAGGTACATACTAACTATGAGAGGGACAGAAAAATATTGAAGTATGAGAGGGGCTAACAGAAAAAACCCTTAATTTAAATAAGTCGACAACAACTGAGTCTTTTACCCCAAGCATATGGGGTAGGCTACATGAACCAACATGAGAATCACGTCGGGTCCAGCACATGAATCATCCGTCTCCATTCACTCCTATCGAACAATATACTTTCATTGAGGCCTTTGGTAACCATATCTTTTCGTATCACCTCCATCCATGTTTTCTTCGATCTCTCTTTCGCCCTTTTGATATTGCCTATATCGAGAGTATCCATTCGTTGAACTTGTGCTTCCATAGGTCTGTGTCGCACTTGACTAAACCATCTTAGCCGGTTTTCCCATATCTTCTCCTCTACAAGTGCTACACCAACTTTTGCACAAATATCCTCATTTCAAACCTTATCTTTTCTAGTGTTACCACACATCCAACGAAGTATGTGCATCTCCGCTACGTGCATTTTCTGTGTATGATGCTTCTTAGGAGCCCAGCATTCTGTACCATATAATAAGGAAGGCCGAATAGCGCTCCGATAAAACTTCCCTTTCAACTTTAAAGAAAAATTATGATCACACAATTCATATTGCACTCTTCCATTTCAACCAACCGGCTTGGATCCTTTGATTAATATCGCTATCGATTTTCCTATCTTTTTGGATGATGGAACCTGGATATCTAAATTGATCACTTGGTGATATCTCTTGCCCTTCCAATGTTATACCAATATGGTTTTGACTTCTTTGTTTGCTAAATTTGCAATGCATATATACTGTTTTAGACCTGCTCAATCTGAACCCTCGAGATTCCAACGTTTGCCTCCATAACTCTAATTTGGCATTAACCTCTGCTTTCGTTTTATTTACTAGAACAATATCATCAGTGAATAGCATACATCAAGATACCTCATCTTGGATAGTTCTAGTAAGCTCATCTATCACTATGGTAAACATGCATGGATTTAATGCAGATCCTTGATGTAAACCAATTGTAATCGGAAAATCACTCGTTAGGCCGCCGCAAGTTCTGATATTTGCCACTACTCCATCGTATATGTTCTTGATTATGTCAATGTACTTGACGGGGACCCCCTTCTTCATTATTGTCCCCCCATAATATCTTTTTAAGTACCTTATCATACGCTTTCTCTAAATCAATAAATATCATATGCAAATCTCTTCTCCTCTCTCGAAAACGTTCGACAAGTTGACGAAGCAAATGAACAGTTTCTGTCGTCGATCGTCCATGCATGAAACCAAACCGGTTCTCTGTTATCTTAACATCCTTCCTTAGCCCGTGTTCAATCACTTTCTCCCAAAGTTTTATGGTGTGACACATAAGTTTTATTTCACGGTAGTTTGAGCAATTTTGAATGTCACCCTTGTTCTTATAAGTAGGTACAAAGGTATTTTTCCTCCATTCATTTGGCATATTTTTGGTCAATCAAATCTTATTAAACAGATCTGTCAGCCATTTAACATCTATTTCTTCTAAGTATCTCTAAATCTCGATAGGAATCCCGTCTAGACCAACCGTTTTTTTGATCACATTCTCTTTAAAACTTCTTTAACCTCAGATAGTCTTATTTTACGCATGAAATCACGATTTATATCTTGAGATTGAATGACAAGTCCAGCCAAATTCTTAGTAAAGCTCTCATTGAACAATTTGTCAAAATAATTTCTCTATCTTTCCTTAATATCCTCATCTCGAACTAAAACCTTCTGATGTTCATCTTTGACACATTTCACCGCACATAAGTCTCTGGTTTTCCTTTCCCACATCCGAGCAATCCAGTATATATCATTTTCAGCCTCTTTAGTGTTTAACTTCTCGTACACCTCCTTGTGGATCTTAGTTTTAATTTCCCGAACAGGTTTCTTAACTTTTTTTAGCCATTTTATACTTTTCAAATCTCTCCGTATCTATGATTTTCTTCAAATTTTTATAAGAATCCCTCCTAATTTTAATAGTAACCTTTATTTTTTCATTCCACGATGATGTGTCTTTAAATGGTGGAGTACGATCTTTCCACTCTCCAAGTAGATCTCTAACTACCATCTTAATACAACTAGCCATTTTGTTTCATGTTCTGTCTGAATCATCTTCGGACCACCAATCCGTCTCTTGAATTACACGATCTATAAAAGATTTTTGGTTACCTTCCTTCAGTCGCCACAATTTAATTCTAGGCTCTACCTTACGTCTAATCTTTCTAAGTTCTCTTTTAAATCGAAAATCTAGAACTAAAAGTCTATGTTGAGTGGTTACACTCTCACCTGACACTACTTTACAGTCGATACAACACCCTCTATCTATCCTTCTCGTCAGAGAAAAGTCTATTTGATTTGCACTTGATTCGCTCCTAAAGGTGATAAGGTAGGACTCTCTTTCCTAAACCAAGTGATTGCTAAGATCAAGTCATAAGACAAGGCAAAATCTAGAATCGAGCTACCTGCTTCATTCTTTTGTCCAAAAATCAAAACTTCTATGGATAGTATCAAACACACTACGACTAGTACCTACATGTCCATTGAGATCACCACTAATAAATAACTTCTCTTCACTAGATATCTTTTGCACCATTTCGTCTAAATCCTTTCAGAATAGACGCTTACTTGCGTCATCAAGACCTATCTGTAGTGCATAAATACTAATAACATTAAGGATCTCACCATCTAGAATAAACTTAACCGGTAAAACTCTTATCACTTTTTCTCCTAATCTTAACTATATTCTCAAGCAACCGTCTATTTATGATTGTGCTTACCCCATTACGATTTTTATCTCTACCCGTATGCCAAAGCTTATAATCCAAGGCTCTATGACTCTATCCTTTGCATCTACCCACTTAGTTTCTTTTAAACACATAATACCAACTCTTCTCCAAATTATCATCTCTACTAATTCTGTTAGTCTACCCGTAAGGAAATCTATGTTCCAAGAAACTAGACGGATTCTATGGAACTCTTGCTTATTTGTCACTACACCCGGAGTTCGATATAGCGCGCCGTTTTTGGACGACGATTTAGAAACCCTTGCATACTTAACACTACACCCGGAATCCGATGCAGTGCGTCGCTGTGTAGGGGGCGCCCCAACGATATTCCTATTATGGTTTATGTCATAGAATGTGACAAAATTTTACGTTGATTGTCACAAGCCTACCGCGACCTTCACTCTTTCTCATCCAGACTTGGGATCGGCAACTGTGGGTTTATTTAATTTAAATAAGTTATCACATAGATATCTTTTTCCAATAAAACAACCATTTTTACTTAATACAACATTATTTGATTCAAAAACAACACGATAACCACATTGCGCTAGTAGCGACCACTAATTAAATTCTCCTCACATCAGGTACATGCAACACATTAGATAATGTTAAGACGTTTTCGGATGTTAATTTCAAATTTACACGTCCTTCGAGTGTGATGGCTGCAGAGTTATTACTTATGTTCACGCTCCCACCGGAGGTGGCCTAATATAAAGAGAAACATGAACGGTTAAACATGCATGTTAGCCCCCGTATCAATCCACCAATTAATGGAAAGACAAAAATAATTAATTTCAGGAATTATACTAACATAGCGTTCTTAAGTAAGAGAGGGTGTATTAGCGGTCAACATGTTGACAAGTGGACGAGGCTTTTCTTGATTGTAGGACTGTTTGTTCTTTCGATAAAAGTAAGCCTTGGCAAGATGATTCTTCCTTCCACAAATCCAACATATTTTTCTATTTTTAATTATTTTGCCATTTGGTTTAAAACTATGATTCTTTTTATTTTTGAAAAATTGTTTGCCTTTCTTTTTCATTATAATTTTATTTTCCACCAAATGCTCCTTCGATTGACTTTCAAACTTAGAATATGGTTTTTCTTTATCTCTTTGTTTTTCTTCAATTCTAAGTGAGACGATCAAATCATCCAAGAAAATCCTTTTCCTTTCATGCCTAAGATGCAAGCAAATTGACTCCATGAAGATGGCAATTTTTCAATAATGGATGCAACAATATAGGTTTCGGTCATGTCACTACCATGTTCATCCAAGTCATTCAATATGTTTTGAATCTCATGAACTTGATCCATAACCGATTGAGAATCAACAATTTTGAAATTATTAAAGGAGTCAACCGTATATTTTTCCAAACCCACATCTTCATTTCCATATTTAGTTTCAAGAGCATGCCATAATTCAAAAGAAGCAGGCAATAAATGTCATATAAATGATCATAAAGAACACTAAAAATGCGACCATGACAAGGGAAATCAAAATCTTGAGGTGTTTTAGCGCGTAATTTAGCATGCTCAATTGTGGATTCAAGAATGATAATAGGAGTTTCATCACTTGTTACTTTAGAATCCTTTTCTAGAGTGGAATCACTCGATTCAGGATCTTTATCTTTTGACAAAGTGGAATCACTATCTTTTTCAGATATGTCAATTGTAGAATTGGTGATTACTGATATAAGTCCTAAACAAGTTAGCCAATATCGTGTTTTTCGTTGCCACCTATGAAAATTAGATCCTCCAAATTTTTCGAGCTCAACATCATCATGCGAAGGTGCCATTTTTTTTGAAAATACTAAATTAAGATTAAATCAAGCAATTCAATCTACTTTACGAATGTTAGAAATTATAATTAACAAATGCAAGATTTAATCCTATATGAAAGCAAATAATTAAATTAGTAAAAGAAAGATTGGATCAATAGTGGATTTGGAGGCACGTCGAAGTCGCTTTCCGTAACGTAGATTGTGCCCCCTGCCGTACAAAGGGATTGCGCTCTCCTACTTTCAAGATACAATCTGACTCACTTCTTCGATCTTGTTGTACGAGCCTAAATGAACCCTTCGAATCTGTGTAGCTTTTTAATCGTCAATGTCCTATTATAATTTAAGAAAATAGAAAATAGTTTGAGAGAAGAAAGTCTCTGTATAAAAGTTTTACAGAGAGAAAACTCTTAGACAGAAATTTGAAAGATTAGATTCCGTTCTCTTCTCCCAGATCCCTTATATAGGAATACAATACTAATGTTAAAATAATTGTTTAAATTTGAATTTCAAAAATAAAGAAAATGTTAAAACACCAAAACAAAAGTACGAAGTCGCGACTTCTAAAAGTGGTTGGCAAGTGCCAACATAACAGTTTTTTTTTTGTTTTACGATCCAATAGAATATATAGTACAATCTAAATATTATAACTAATAGAAAATATATAAGATAAAACTAAAACTATATATATAGTTTTCCTAATAGATCTATCAACCCGCTTCCTTCTTGGTCTTCTTCTTCTCCTTAGCTTACTACTGTTTAGTTATACACCAATAAGCTAGATTTTTTTTGAATTGAATGATTTTGGATTCAAAATCGACGATGATAAATCCAATTTTGTTATAAATTATTGGGGCGTTGACCTTTTTTTCTATTGGATATAAGAGTAGCTCTCTGTTATTTGGGTGGACAAAATTAGACCTGGTGAATGCTTTAGAAGATAGGCTATTGCATAAGTGGAATAGTAATTGTCAGTTTCATACTGGAAGAATTCCTACCTGTTAATGTTTCTATATCGTGTTACTTACTGGCGACATGTTTACATGCAATTTCGAGTAATATGGAGTTAAATGGCAACTGCTCGAGTTTGTATGAAAATGAACGTATAATTTCAAAGTAAGCCTCACAGCTTTCAAGGACGACAAAAGTCGAAAGTAAATTAACCATGATTTGACTTACTGTGTTATCCAATATGAAATTAAATACACTCTCGAACTTAGCCATATCCCCATTTTAACCCTCAACAGTTTAAAACTTGCCAAGTTCAGAGAAGGGCTTTCTTCTAGGTCCTTGAAAATAAAAGAGAATTTGCAGCGTTGTTGCCTTTTATGTTCATAAAGAAATTGTACTATAAAGACGGAACGGTATTTGATAGGAACAATTTTATGGGCTATTAGAACCTATACCCGATAGGCTTTTGCCTTTTGATGCAGATACTGGCAAATCTGGAACTTGAGTTTACCAAATTGAACGATCTGCAGCGTCCATTAATTTGACCATGTAATCTCATCTTAAGTTCTCGTATGCAGTCAAATGACAACGACAATGTTTAAATTCATCTCTAGGAATCTGTTTGTCGACGTAAGGCGTGTCCTAGGTTATAATCCAATCCAATTCCTTTTTTGACAAATATCGATGGTTGATGCCCGTCCTCTTAAAATATGGATGTGAATATAATAGCGATAAACTATTCGAAACGAGTTAATCGGTGTTGCTGTCACCTCAGCGCAAATGAGGGTATAACAAGGGGTGGGACTTACCCTTGTGGCTGAGTCTAACTGCTGCCACCGACCATGGCCCCATTAAATCAAATTATGCCCTACTGTATTAATACTGCATTACTATCATTAATCAAAAACAAGTTAGCTCTATTAGCAGCTACTCAACTCCTATGCTTATTAATTGTATATCTGACCTGAAACTAATCGGGATGTAGCTCTTTTATTCATAATTCGGTCTCATTTAAATATAGAGACACTCATCTCTTTTACATGCCAAGATTCTGTAATATGATTTATATGAGTACTTAGATTATAGGAAGCTTAACTTGAACCTCTAGTATGTTTCAATTTTTTGCAGTTCATCTGGTGTACCAAAGAGAGGGTGTGGTTCAAGAGATCCTCCTCCTAATGAAGTGTTTACGGTTTCACCAGAACTTAAGGCCATTGTTGGTGCGCAAGCCATGACAAAAACCAAGGTGTTTTATTGACAAACACTTTTTTGACAAACTGTCCTCTATTATGCCCCATCTCTCTCTCTCTCTCTCTCTCTCTCTCTCTCTCTCTTTTTGGGGGGGGGGGGGTTGAGATTTTATTTGGGTGTGGAACCATATGAACGATCTTTACACCACCTTTGTATCATTCAGATCTACTCGAGAATTTGGAAGCACATATTTGCCCATAGCGTCCTTTAGGAATGGTCCGATAATCTTGGATGATCAATTACAGACGGTCTTTAAGAAAGAATCTTTCCACATGGATCAGCTGCGTGAGTACACAGATGACCATATCTTTCCACTGGAAGATGCAAGTACGTGGTTTACTTACTGAAAAGCTCTTTCTGTAAGGTCTTGAAAATTTGGGTTATACCGTTTATCTCTTATTTTGTACATCCAGTTTCTAAGAAACGAAAGGTTGGCACCGCAGCTGAGTAAAGCTGTGATTGATTCTGCTAGCGAGCCTATCACTATTTATGGTCGATTGGCCTATTTTCTAGCTACTAGAGACCAAGAAATGCTTCCCGGTGAGGCTATAAATCGTGTTCAGGAATACATAAAAGTTAACCAGCTGGAGGTTAGTATACTTGGCACAAGCCATGTACATAATCAAATTCGTATTAAGTGATTCACTTGACTATTAATATGAAAACATTAGTTGGTTCTTCTATGTTTGCTGTTGAATGTTGCGTTCAATTCTCAAGTCCAAGCGTTATTAGCTTTAGTTACTTTGTTACTTTGAAAAAAATGTTGTTATGAATATGTGAATTTCTTTGGAGGGGCATGCAATTGATTGAAATCACACTCATATAATGATTTTCTCCTCTTACCTGATGTTTGTTTTATCTGTAATATCTTCTACGCTCCTTTTTTTTGCTCACTAGCCCAAACAATTTATTTCCCTATCAAATCATCTAAAAGATTACTGCCTATCTAATATTTATTGAGCATGTACATCTTGCAATACTTGCTGCCTGCAGTGTCCAATCGCCTTGAAAATCAGGAAAAAGTTTTGAAACTTTTGATCTCTGGTCTTACATATAGGTCTCTTACAGGTGGTCTAACTTATCAGAAAAAAACTATCACCCTAGAGTACTGTAAGAGGAAGCAGCCTTCTATATACTTCCATGCAGTGCTATTCTTACAACTTTATTGCACAGGTTTATCTCTCAATTGAAGTTCACAGTATTACATTACACTCTCTTAGATGGTCCGTTTTACAAAATTTATTAATTTGGCGAACATATGCCTACTTATAGACGACCTTTGATCCTTGTTTTGCAGCATACAGGCCCCAAGCAAATCAAATTTAAATATCCATGTTTCGTGTGAATTGCATGCGCCAAAGTTCGAGTTGACTTTTTTGTTAGCTTCTCTAAAGTAGAGTGCCTGCTACTATGTTACCTTTCTTAGTTCTCCTTCGTATTGAAATTTACGCTCCATTTACATTTTTCAACGTGAGGTTGGAAACTTCAAACCACTTTCAAAATCCGAAGACAGAATGCTAATAATCATGCCTCCAGCTTATAAGGGTCATGGGATCAGAATCTTGTTTCATTTATCATATCTGGTTGTGCTTAGCATATGGGCTAAGGTCGAGATGGTTTATGTTAAATTATATTGAAGGTGCATGATACTGACACAACAAGTATCTCAACTCGACCACTTTGTTATCTCGTTTTACGATTATTTTCAATTGAAAACATGCATACTCAGCATGACTTGCCATTTTTGTTTATCTTACATGTTGTATTTCCCTGCAGATAGTACATTGTGACTCAAAACTTAAAGATCTCTTTGGACGTGATGAAGTTTCTACCTCGGAGGTACCTGAAATGGTGGCATGCCATTTTTGTAAGGAAAAAAAAACATGATGTGTAAATGAGATGACAGGTTAGGCATCTCTATCTTTTTTTCTTTTCTTTTTTTGCATTTCAATTTTAGGTAGAGTTTTTTTCGCAAATCAGCACCATATGTAATCTGTGGTTGCTGAGATGCACAGCTTAAAAGTGTACTCCTTTCTTCAATTGTACACAATTCGTCTTTATTAAACTTGATTAGATTACAATGATCAGCACTAACAGAAGTAACCATTATTTTCCCTCTTTCACATGCAGATCTGTGATTACAGTGGGTGGTATTTACTTCCTAACAATTGAAACTTGACAAAATAGACATTTCACTTTTGTGTGGTTTAGTTGGTTGTATTACGATTGTGTTCAACAAAAAAGAAAAAAAATTGTCTGTTCAGTGACAGAACATAGTGACTGTTCTAGAGAGGAGATAAACCATATTAGTTCGTGTAGTATTCAACTGTTCCAGTTCTCACAGTGTGCTGTATCATAGTCGATTTTAACATGTAAATGAAATACTGGATGGAAAGCAGTGGGATTTCATAATCATAAAAACTGTTTTGTATATACTATAGATTTGTTGTATGCGCTCTATCCCTTCATGCCAAACTGCACTTGTGCCAGTTGCATAAGATTTAGGAGACTTGCATATTGCGTGTGAGGCTTCTTGGATGAAGTGTTTCATATGACATTTTATAATGGATTAAGTTATGCCATGTCACCATAATAAGACCGGATGAAATTAAAGACAGCTTCACTCCATTCTCGCAAACTTGTAGAATTCAAATTCAAACCAAAAAATGGAGCTAAAATTCAATCATAGAGTGTTGTGCAATACCAATAAACTACATAAATTTAGCTTAACAAAAATAATCATCAGAATGGAGAAGGTTACAAGGGGGGAAACATACAAGACGTAGTAGGATTATTGTAGACAAAACACTCAAAATCTCATCCTAGACGCCTTAAACTTTCCATATAGAGCCCCATGCCGACGAGTTCTTCCTTATACCCTGCATCCCTTATCGCAAAACGATACTTCTTTGGATCATAACGTACCAACCTGAGCCAACGATCGAAACACGCCATGATAAGCACTGTTCCGTCTTTCTCCATAACTAGCAAAAAGATCATATGTATATTTTCTGTTAATGGGGAGAAATAAAAAAACGTACACTTTCACCCACATGCCCTTTTCTGCATCTTTCAAACACCAAAATTCTCTTCTCTTCCAATCCAAATAGTTTGCTCAACATAAACATTCATCGACTCCCCTCGTACCTTGGCTAAACTGCTATAAAAATATTCTGAAGATGTGTCACCTGGATGTTGAATAATTGACCACTTCTCTTGCTCAAGATCAAAGCGTGCTATGCCAACTTGACGTAAGTCATTGTATATCAAAAGGGACGGTAGAAGATAAACGGCTCCGTTTATAGAAACTGTATCACGGGGCTTGAAGTGGAAAGGAGGCTCCGCCACCGATTTCCAGGAGCCGTCTTTGCTGCCAAGAGTGAAGACCTCACAATCAGTTTTACGCCCAAATAAATAATCTCCAATGGTTTTCCATACGCAAAACACTTTGTATTCTTTCGTTGAAGGAGCGAATCCGAACCCTACTTGTTGTTGATAGTATCTGCCATTATTATTAGATGGAGGATTTTTATCAGGCAACATGATCAACTCCCGGGTCACGGGATTGCAGACATAGAAATTGAATTGATCATCAAACATGCATAATAGATCTAGACACGTGACGAACGAGTTCACGAGATTGCGCCAATAAGGTTTGAGACTTATGGTGAACCCTGACAGTATGTTTTTATCTCTGTTGAATGAATAAAGAAGGATTTTTGTGTCATCTGAGACTTCCATGGTTATAAGGAGGAGATGGCTTTGTTTTGAATGGTATCGGCAATGGGATTCGATGGAATAGGGTTCGGAGATTAGAGCGTGCCATGATTTGAAGACGAAGCGGAATCTGAGAAGAGTCTTGACATGAAGCCGTGAGAGGATGCTGATGATGATCTCTGAAGGAAGAGTGGGCGCCATGTTTAGGGGAGCTCTTAAAATATAATTTGGAAGCAAACCTTATATAAGTTTCTATATGAATCTAAATATCAATTCAAAGCTGTTTAATTAAAAGATATTTCTAAATCTAATTCTGTTCAAAAATTTATAAAAATCATTAATTCTAAAATGGTTCACGTCATCAACTATTTTGTGTGTAGAATGCGCATGGGTATATGATAGCACATAGACAAAAGATTTGAAAAAAATCTTAAACAATTTATAATAATAAAGTATAGTTAAGATAATGAAGATATCCACATCAAATATCTACTTTAATACACATGTGTATCGCACGTGCAAACACTATTGGTTAACATAACTCCAAAACGATTATACTAAATCTAAAAACTTAGTAAAAATCAATGAGCAACAGCTTAGTTGGTATTGCACTCCCTTCCTTGAGCCGAGTGCAGGATTCAAACCCTAGAAGGGGAAATAACCATAAATTAATGTTTGCCGGGTAAATTCTTGGATTCCCTGGGTGCGTGTGCACGCGTGCTTGTGTGTACGTCTGCAGCAGCAGGCAGCAACAACCGACGGTGGCAGTGTGTGAAAGCCATGATAATGGCTGTGGTAGGCCAATTTATATGGAATATTTTTCCCATGGTTTGTGCCTTCCTGATTTCTTTAGGAATCCTAAGATTTCTGGAAATATTATTTCTATTAAAACAAGCTTGATGATAATTTGCGGAGGTTTTCGATTCTCTATATCCTAAATTTTTACATGCTAAGCGAGCCTTAAATTTCACCTTTCTAATATTCGAAAACCATTCTGAACTTCAACCGTTATAACCAATTACCTTTTTGAACTTCCATATTTGTTGCTCAACTGCCCCTGTCCATTAAATTGAGCTTATAAGGACCTGTTTGCAAGGGCGGACCCACATACAGCCCAATAGGGGCACATACCCCTACTTAAATTTTACAGAAAAAGAAATATTTAATTTGATTTATCGATAGAACACCATAATATGTGTGTATCTTATATAGATTGAGCTCATAAAGATAATGTTGGGGTAAAAATTTACACCCCGGTTGACCGAGTCAAAGTCAAGGTCAACCCCCAAGCCAGGTGGGCCCAAGCCCAGGTCAAGCGGGCCCATGCCCAAGTCGAGCCCGCAGCCAGCCTCCCCATGCCAACAACAAAATCATGTAATAAATAATTTTTATGTAATTGTTTATGCATGAATGTGAACAAAATGGGCATAAAGCCAATATTTTGTAAGCCCATGGCTTATGTGCAAAAATGAAATGGCACATGAGCCATGGGATGGCTAAAATGCCATTTTTTGTAAAGCCCAAGGGGCTATATGTAAATATGTAAGCCTATATAAGGCAAAATGATGATGAATAGAAAAACACTTTTTCATTCCCCCAAAAAAACCGAGGGTTCTTTGTGCCTCCTGCTTCTTCTCCAAGGTTCTAAACCTTCTCATTTCTTTCGAATTAAATCAAGAGTTTTACTCTTTCTTTTCCAAAACTAAGTGGTTTTTCACCACAAAACCCACAAAGGGGAACTCAGATCTCCCATCAGATCTCAAAAAGGAGTGATTTTTAAAATCTCCTACTTCTTGATCTTCAAGATCCGGCCAAACAACAGGAGGAAGAAGAAGAACCCCCTTTATCAGCTTCAAAACATCATAGGAGTTTAACTCCATACATATATACATAATAAATATTTCATTTCTGAAGCACAGCTTCTGTTTCTTAGGCTAAAAGCCTCTTGTCCTCACCTGCGCGCTTGCGCAAGCGCGCAAAGCGCCCGCGTGCCGACACGTGGCGCGCGCGCTTGCGCACCTGCGCGCTTGCGCAAAAGCGCCCGTGTGCCGACACGTGGCGCGCGCGCTTGCGCACCTGCGAGCTTGCGCAAGTGCGCAAAGCGCCCGCGTGCCGACACGTGGCGCGCGCGCGCTTGCGCACCTGCGCGCAGCGCGCTTGCGCAAAGCGCCCGCGTGCCGACACGTGGCGCGCGCGCTTGCGCACCTGCGCGCAGCGCTCATTGCGCAAAGCGCCCACGTGCCGACACGTGGCGCGCTTGCGCCTGAGCGCACAGCACCTAAGCGCACAGCGCTCAAGGCGCTGGCCCCCACGCATCCTTTGGATGCCTTTTTCCCCTTTACTTATATATACATGTATATATATACATATGTATGCAAATGTACACATACACATACTCCACGACACTGTCCCTGTTAGAAAAAAATTTCTAACGGGGCGCTGCCCCGCACCCCGCAAGGGGGCTGCTAGCCCCCTTGACCCCCAGCCCGCTACCCGGGTAGCGGGACCCCCGTAAAAACTCTGCGTGGCTCCCGATATATCCAAAAACCCCCCTTCAGAACAAAACACACGTACACCGCACATTGAGTTCGCATGACCAGTTTAACCCGTTAATCGGAGGTTCCCTCGCCCCAAAGGCGAGGGGTAATTAACGGCAGCTTAGTCCGCGGCTGCCGGAGATTCGGATCCCCACAATCATTAAACCCCGGCCTACCCTAGGCAGGGGGAATCTGTAGTACGCCTGACAAGCGCGCGCGTATTCCCATCTCAATGGGGTGACGAAAAACACCCTACAGATTCTGGCACGCCCGGTGGGACCAATCTCTCCTCCCATATTTCGGGTTAAACGTCCATGCGAACTCAATCAATTTACATGTCTATATTTATACTAAAATAATGCTCTTTCATGCAGATTTTCAAGCAATCATCTTCCGACGATGTCTTCGATGATGAACTCAGCTCCTGTCTCCTACACGATGAAGATAGACTCCAGGACGGTCCTTCCGGCCAGTCTCGGGCGACAATGGGAGGAGCCGCTGCTACCATTCGGCTCTATTATGTTCATGCCACTTGGCGCCATCCCAGCTCCTCAGGCCCCGGTGGCAGACAAACCGGTCTCAAAAGGCAGGAGACCAAATGTGGTGGTCGTGAGGGCACCTCAGCCCAAGCGCAAGTCCATTCCCGAACGACTCTCCATGGCCCCAGCTGGGGGCAAGGCCATCGACACCAACAAAGCTGTAAGGCGTTTCGAGCAAGCTCCAACGGTACCCTCAACAACTGCTCGATCGAGTGCTTTCTCTAAGCTCCCCGCCAATGAGAAAGAGATGACTGGATATGAGGTCCACACTGTCTACATGGTGGGCACGCGCAGCAAGAGCAAGAACGGAGCCACTACATCTCAAATCCAATCTGGCTTGAATGTGGTGGCCGCTTCCTAAGAACAGCCGCCTCTGCTGGGTGATGAAAACTCTCTCAATGAGGATGATAGGCAGAAAGACCTTTCGGTCCATGAGGAGTCGGGCTCAGAAAGCGAAGAAGAGCCGACTTTCCGCCCCAGGACCGCGGAGCAAGAGCTGCTTCAAGAGCTCCGAAAGCAGCTCAGAAGCAAAGACAAGGAGATGGCCAAGCTCTACTCAAAAATTGACGACTTGACAAATGTCGTCCAACAACTCACGGCCCAACTTGCCTCTCGGCCGCCCAATCAAGCACATGGCTCTACTCATGAACCAGGAAATGGTGTCCCGAGACAGCCGACGCCTATTCCTTCAAATCCAAAATGGGCGGACCGTATGAAAATCAGTCGCATCCTATCTCGGGGAATGTCTTGGCCACCGATGACAGTAACCCGCTAACTCAAGATCAAATCATGGATTTGGTTACCAGCAAAGTCAAAACATTGGTGGCCGAAGCCGAAGCGCAAAAAGATATCAGCAGTAGTGGGAGACCATATCCTGCTCAGTATGATCTGGTGGAATTTCCTAGCGGCTATGTCATCCCCAAATTCGGAAGATTCGATGGGACGGGAAATGCGAATCAGCACATCGCCCACTTCAAGGCCTCATGCGGGAACACTGGGGGCAACGATGCGCTTCTCCTCCGCCAGTTCGTTAATAGCTTGACCGATGTTGCTTTCGACTGGTACGCGAGCATACCGGATGGCTCCGTCACAACTTTTGTCCAAATGGAGTCTCTGTTTCGGCTGAGGTTCATGAGCGTCAGCGATAAGATTACCATTGCCGAGCTCGTAAGGACTAAGCCCAAGAGCGATGAAAGCAGCACGGATTTTATAACCCGATGGCGTAATCTCTCCGTCAAATGCGAACCGCCAATAGAGCAGGACCAATCTGTCAGTCTCCTTGTCGGAAATCTCAACAACTGGATGCCCCCGTTCCTATGTACCGCGGGTCTCAAAACATTCCAAGAGCTGACCAAAAAGGTCCAAACGTTGGAACGCTCAAAGCCCGAGTCCGCTCAGGATCTTCAGTTCACAAGCAGACCGAAACCTTGGAGGGACGACAACCGAAAAGGCGGAAGTTCTAGTATCACCGATTCTCCAAATAAGCAGAGAACGGGCGGAGCAAAAACTGACCAGCCTCGAGAGCCAACTTTGGAGGAAAGAAGAAATAAGGCCTACTCATTCCGAAGGGACAAGGTCCACAAAATTTTTAAAGATGCTCTGAAGAATGGCCTGCGGCTACCAGAACCGAAAAGGCTAAGTGAAGCAAACAAGACTGATCATCCCAACTTTTGCCCATACCACCGAGTGTTGGGGCACACTATTGAAGACTGTTGCATCTTCAAGGATTGGGTCGAGAAACAATACAAGGCAGGAGAAATATCATTATCCCCTGGCGTGTTAACAAACAATCAGGCTGCGACCGTCAATTTCATACAGACGGGGACCGAAGTCCTTCAGGGACCTGATTCTCTCAAACACCCGCCTTTCTCTGGAAACAACAGACCACCAAGTCTTTAAACTGGGAATAATCGACCACCACGTCATTAAACTGGGAACAATCGACCTCTAAGTCGTTAAACTGGGAATGTAAAAAAAAAAATGTAAATACAAAAAAAATGTGTAAATAAAAGAAAAAAATAAAGAAAAGCCGAAATGATGGGGCAACTCGCAATAAAAATCAGCGAGTAAAAATGAAAATGAAAATAAAGCCGAAATGATGGGGCAACCGCGAATAAATAGCCGAAATGATAGGGCAATCGCGACCTTCGCGATAAGAAAAGCTGAAATGATAGAGCAATCGCGGTAAAACAAAAAAAAAACAAAAACAAAAAAAACAACAAAAACAAAAAAAACTACGGCGAATGATGAGTCGCTCCTGGTACCATATTCCAGTGCAGCGATGCAGACGCCAACAAAAATTCAAATTTCCAAAATTCTCCCAGCCCTACGGCCAGTCCCCAAATTGACTACCGTATACAATCCACGGGCTCAAATAATTCTCATCATACCCATGCCCCACCGTAATCACCAGTTACGCGGCCGGTCTCCGCTTTGGGAATGATGCTCTATTGATAAGACCCACTCATGTGTCCTCACGATACATGAGGAGAACAAACCTTTGTGGGATCCTTACGACTCATAAAGGAAAAACATACTTAGGAGTCCTCACGACTCTTAAGGAGAAAATACACCTGCGGGATCCTTACGACTCGTAGGGAGAAAATGCTTTTATGGGACCCTCACGGCCCATAAAATTGAAAAGTCTTAGGTGATAGGGATCCAAACCTGTCTCCTAAGCCATCGCTCCCCAATCCCCAAGTGGCGAATGATGAGTCGCTCCTGGTACCATATTCCAGTGCAGCAATACAGATGCCAAACAAACAAAAAACCAAATCCAAATCCTCCCGGGGCACATGATGAGTTGCTCCTGGCATTATTCCAGTGCAGCAATGCAGATGCCAAACAAAAACCAAATTCAAATCCTCCCCGGGCACATGATGAGTTGCTCCTGGCATTATTCCAGTGCAGCAATGCAGATGCCAAACAAAAACCAAATTCAAATCCTCCCCGGGCACATGATGAGTTGCTCCTGGCATTATTCCAGTGCAGCAATGCAGATGCCAAACAAAAACCAAATTCAAATCCTCCCCGGGCACATGATGAGTTGCTCCTGGCATTATTCCAGTGCAGCAATGCAGATGCCAAACAAACCAAATCCAAATCCTCTCTGGGCACATGATGAGTTGCTCCTGGCATTATTCCAGTGCAGCAATGCAGATGCCAAACAAACCAAATCCAAATCCTCTCTGGGCACATGATGAGTTGCTCCTGGCATTATTCCAGTGCAGCAATGCAGATGCCAAACAAAAACCAATTCCCAAATCCTCTCGGGGCACATGATGAGTTGCTCCTGGCATTATTCCAGTGCAGCAATGCAGATGCCAAACAAACCAAATCCAAATCCTCTCTGGGCACACGATGAGTTGCTCCTGGCATTATTCCAGTGCAGCAATGCAGATGCCAAACAAAAACCCCAATTCCCAAATCCTCTCAAAGACAGATGATGATTCGCTCCTGGTACCATATTCCAGTATAGCGATGCTAATGTCAACTCAAATCAAACAAATCAAACCAACTAATTCCAACATCGACCTCTGCGTCAACCACAGGCACTCCGTCTCGGGGATACGCCCTACAACAGGCACTCCGTCTCGGGGATACGCCCTAAACAGACACTCCGTCTCGGGGATACGTCCTACCACAGACACTCCGTCTCGGGGATACGTCCTACCACAGGCACTCCGTCTCGGGGATACGTCCTACCACAGGCACTCCGTCTCGGGGAAACGTCCTACCACAGGCACTCCGTCTCGGGGATACGTCCTACCACAGGCACTCCGTCTCGGGGATACGTCCTACAACAGGCACTCCGTCTCGGGGATACGTCCTACCACAGGCACTCCGTCTCGGGGATACGTCCTACCACAGGCACTCCGTCTCGGGGATACGTCCTACCACAGGCACTCCGTCTCGGGGAAACGTCCTACAACAGGCACTCCGTCTCGGGGATACGTCCTACAACAGGCACTCCGTCTCGGGGAAACGTCCTACCACAGGCATTCCGTCTCGGGGATACGTCCTACCACAGGCACTCCGTCTCGGGGATACGTCCTACCACAGGCACTCCGTCTCGGGGATACGTCCTACAACAGGCACTCCGTCTCGGGGAAACGTCCTACAGCAGGCACTCCGTCTCGGGAAAACGTCCTACAGCAGGCACTCCGTCTCGGGAATACGTCCTACACCAGGCACTCCGTCTCGGGGATACGTCCTACCACAGGCACTCCGTCTCGGGGATACGTCCTACAACAGGCATTCCGTCTCGGGGATACGTCCTACAACAGGCACTCCGTCTCGGGGATACGTCCTACAACAGGCACTCCGTCTCGGGGATACGTCCTACCACAGGCACTCCGTCTCGGGGATACGTCCTACAACAGGCACTCCGTCTCGGGGAAACGTCCTACCACAGGCACTCCGTCTCGGGGATACGTCCTACCACAGGCACTCCGTCTCGGGGATACGTCCTACCACAGGCACTCCGTCTCGGGGATACGTCCTACAACAGGCACTCCGTCTCGGGGATACGTCCTACCACAGGCACTCCGTCTCGGGGAAACGTTCCACAGCAGGCACTCCGTCTCGGGAAAACGTCCACAGCAGGCACTCCGTCTCGGGAAAACGTCCCACAGCAGGCACTCCGTCTCGGGGATACGTCCTACAACAGGCACTCCGTCTCGGGGATACGTCCTACCACAGGCACTCCGTCTCGGGGATACGTCCTACAACAGGCACTCCGTCTCGGGGATACGTCCTACCACAGGCACTCCGTCTCGGGGATACGTCCTACAACAGGCACTCCGTCTCGGGGAAACGTCCTACCACAGGCACTCCGTCTCGGGGATACGTCCTACCATAGGCACTCCGTCTCGGGGATACGTCCTACCACAGGCACTCCGTCTCGGGGAAACGTCGACCAGCGACACTCCGTGCCGGGGACACGTCTACCAAATCGCTCCGGATTCGACCGTCCATGTCGCAAAAAGGGCAGTGCAGGCTCCCGCAAATTGGGAACCCAAATCGCTTCGTAACAGAGCGTCGACCGTCCATGTCGCAAAAAGGGCAGTGCAGGCTCCCGCAAATTGGAAACCCAAATCGCTTCGTAACAGAGCGTCGACCGTCTATGTCGCAAAAAGGGCAGTGCAGGCTCCCGCAAATTGGGAACCCAAATCGCTTCGTAACAGAGCATCGACCGTCCATGTCGCAAAAAGGGCAGTGCAGGCTTCCTACAAAGAAGGAACCGGATCGCTCCGGGCAAGGGAAACGTCTACCACGGACACTCTGTCTCGGAGAAGCGTCAAGCGTCGACTGTCCACGTCGTACAAAGGGCAGTGCATCCCAAAAAATTGGGAACCAAAGCAAGTCGCCTCCACGTGAAAGAAGATCCATCAATTTCATGCACACGACCCACATGTGCGGTGTGCATTTATTGATGGGGGCAATTTGTTGGGGTAAAAATTTACACCTCGGTTGACCGAGTCAAAGTCAAGGTCAACCCCCAAGCCAGGTGGGCCCAAGCCCAGGTCAAGCGGGCCCATGCCCAAAGTCGAGCCCGCAGCCAGCCTCCCCATGCCAACAACAAAATCATGTAATAAATAATTTTTATGTAATTGTTTATGCATGAATGTGAACAAAATGGGCATAAAGCCAATATTTTGTAAGCCCATGGCTTATGTGCAAAAATGAAATGGCACATGAGTCATGGGATGGCTAAAATGCCATTTTTTGTAAAGCCCAAGGGGCTATATGTAAATATGTAAGCCTATATAAGGCAAAATGATGATGAATAGAAAAACACTTTTTCATTCCCCCAAAAAAACCGAGGGTTCTTTGTGCCTCCTGCTTCTTCTCCAAGGTTCTAAACCTTCTCATTTCTTTCGAATTAAATCAAGAGTTTTACTCTTTCTTTTCCAAAACTAAGTGGTTTTCCACCACAAAACCCACAAAGGGGAACTCAGATCTCCCATCAGATCTCAAAAAGGAGTGATTTTTAAAATCTCCTACTTCTTGATCTTCAAGATCCGGCCAAACAACAGGAGGAAGAAGAACCCCCTTTATCAGCTTCAAAACATCATAGGAGTTTAACTCCATACATATATACATAATAAATATTTCATTTCTGAAGCACAGCTTCTGTTTCTTAGGCTAAAAGCTTCTTGTCCTCACCTGCGCGCTTGCGCAAGCGCGCAAAGCGCCCGCGTGCCGACACGTGGCGCGCGCGCTTGCGCACCTGCGCGCTTGCGCAAAAGCGCCCGTGTGCCGACACGTGGCGCGCGCGCTTGCGCACCTGCGAGCTTGCGCAAGTGCGCAAAGCGCCCGCGTGCCGACACGTGGCGCGCGCGCGCTTGTGCACCTGCGCGCAGCGCGCATTGCGCAAAGCGCCCGCGTGCCGACACGTGGCGCGCGCGCGCTTGCGCACCTGCGCGCAGCGCGCTTGCGCAAAGCGCCCGCGTGCCGACACGTGGCGCGCGCGCTTGCGCACCTGCGCGCAGCGTTCATTGCGCAAAGCGCCCACGTGCCGACACGTGGCGTGCTTGCGCCTGAGCGCACAGCACCTAAGCGCACAGCGCTCAAGGCGCTGGCCCCCACGCATCCTTTGGATGCCTTTTTCCCCTTTACTTATATATACATGTATATATATACATATGTATGCAAATGTACACATACACATACTCCACGACACTGTCCCTGTTAGAAAAAAATTTCTAACGGGGCGCTGCCCCGCACCCCGCAAGGGGGCTGCTAGCCCCGTTGACCCCCAGCCCGCTACCCGGGTAGCGGGACCCCCGTAAAAACTCTGCGTGGCTCCCGATATATCCAAAAACCTCCCTTCAGAACAAAACACACGTACACCGCATATTGAGTTCGCATGACCAGTTTAACCCGTTAATCGGAGGTTCCCTCGCCCCAAAGGCGAGGGGTAATTAACGGCAGCTTAGTCCGCGGCTGCCGGAGATTCGGATCCCCACAATCATTAAACCCCGGCCTACCCTAGGCAGGGGGAATCTGTAGTACGCCTGACAAGCGCGCGCGTATTCCCATCTCAATGGGGTGACGAAAAACACCCTACAGATAACACAGATGTGTTATTGTTCATCTGGTTGTGTATGTATTTACCTAACAAGAGGTTGTGGGTTCAATTTCATACCATTTGCTTAATCAATTTTTATTTTTTTTTGAGAAATAAAATATTGACAGTTCATTTAATCATGTTAAGTATGAATTCTTTTAAGACCTATTTCCAAAAAAAAAACCCAAAACTTTAGCTAAACTACAAGAAACCCTAAAAACTTTTAAAATTACAAGAAACTGAAATACCATGGTACAATTTTTTTCTTTCAATTTTTTGACAATTTCGTGCAATTTATTACTAATATGGCATCTTATTTCTGGTAGTTTTTAGTAATTTTTAAAAGTTTTGTGGTGTTTTTTTGTGTATATTGAAAGTTTTGTGATCGTTTTTTGTGTATTTTAAAAGTTTTTGGGGTTTCTCGTAATTTAGCTAAAAAGTTTGGGTTTTTTGGGAATTAAGCTTCTTTTAATGTGTTTTTTGCAAATTGGTTCAATGAAAAGTGACAAGTTGATAGAAAAATTTTGAACAAAATCTCAATGGAGCATGTGCCTTCTTTCATCAAAATTCCTGGGTCCGGCACTACCTGTTTGGGTATGGAGTTATTTATTTTTAAGTGGAGATAAAAGGGATGCAAACTTTGGTTATATTTGTAAGGGCGTACTTGGAAAAACGGAGTTTACTGAATTTAGAACATATTGGAGTTTAGATAACCGCAGCTATGTCAACTTTAGAGTTGAGTAATAAATAGGCACGTTGGATGTAGAATCTTTACCTGAGGTATTTGATTGATCTGTTGCAGTTTAAACAAAAGACCAGAAGGGTAGCATTGGCTGCTATTGGACCTGTGATTTTAGCTATGGCGTTACATGAATCAGTCATGATAGAGAGAATTTTTCTAACATTTTTGCTCTTAGGCTTCCGCTATTTGTAGTCTATTGTCAACTTCTATTATAGTTGAAAGATAAAGAAAGGACCAAGATGCATCTTTAATAGGATACAAAGACTTTCTCAATATCAAGGCCTTAGTGCACTATAAAGGCATAGAGCATTTGGTCCAGTAGTGAAAAACTTTCAAAAAAGAATCTGTTTTCCATTCAACTCGGTAATGATTATAAGGTGGCTACTAGGCCACTTAAGTTGATTGTTCACTTGGTTAGCCGACTTGTTAAACTACCGCTCCTTCTACTGGTTCTTATTCAACGATGAACTTCTTTAAATTTTTGCTTGGCCCGCTTACGCATTTGAACCGATTGATAATATTCGTGTTGACTTTCTATAGTCTCACTTGGCGTACAATCACTTGTCTTATTTTAATTCCAAAATGGATGGCAATCATGGCAAAGTAAGCATTTGGGAGTTAATTTTTGCTTACTTTACCGAACTCCAGTTTAGAAAACTTAATTCCATTCCTAAACAAAGCCCCAAATAGGTTTTTTTTTCAACTGAAAATTTTGCCTGCGAGTTTTAGACAGCTGTTTCGAGGTCAGGTGGTTCTTGTTAGCGGGAAAAACTGCTTAGAAAGTAAATTTCAAAAAAAAACCGCTTAGAAGGTAAATTTCAAAAAAAAACAAGCGCTTTTTCCTGTTCTCAAAAACCCTCTGGCCTCAAAATTGTAGTCGAAACCCTCCTAAAATGTTTTTAGTTGAAAAAAACTCCTTACCCGTGATATTTAATTGTTTTCTGTTATATCTAGTTTCCTACGGTATCTAAGCAGTAACCAGTGATATTTAAACAGTTATCTGTGATATCTAAACTGTTTCCCGCGATATCTAAATAGTTTGTATGAATTGATTAGAAATAGTAGGCTACCATATAGATATTACATGAAATTTTCAAGGTACCGCTTCGAGGCCGGGGTTTTTTGACGGCGAAAAAAGTACTTGTTTTTTTTGACAATTTACCCTTTTTATTATTATTATTTATTTTGCCTTCTCTTATTACATTACAGCAACCTTCCCTTTGTCGCCTCCAAATTTATCAAATTTAAACGAAATAGAATAATAATTTTAGTTCAATTGATCATCGGCGATGTGATTTTGGTCGGCGAGTTCATCTTCACGCTCGCTGGCATCGTCGCCTCCCTCTCAGCTCTCCTTCGCTGCAACCGCGGCTCTTCCACGAATCTGTAACCATCCACTCTCTGCACACTTTTCTCATTCGTACAAATTTGAATTGTTTTCCCAATGTGATTGATTGTTGCACCTAAAGTTTGAATCCTTACCTAAATTTCTAACTCATTGATGTAGATATGATGTAATCCAATATTTATGGTGCTGAATATTTTCATTCTTTACAAATATGAATTGTTTGGTCAATTTGATTGCTTGGTGCACCTAAAGTTTGAACTTTTATCTAAATTTCTAACTAGGCCGGTTCTGTGGTTAAATGTCTTATTCTGTCACTGTCGTCTTCCCCCCTCCAGGATAATGGGGGAGGGGTATGTTAGGTAGCCGACGGCCAACGAAAAATACAGCCGGTCCTTAATCAAATTGTTTCAGGGCATCTACTGTGGAAATTGAAAGGGAAGTTTTATCGGAGCGCTATACGGCCTGTCTTATTATATGGTACAGAATGCTGGGCTTCTAAGAAGCATCATACACAGAAGATGCACGTAGCGGAGATGCGCATGCTTCGTTGGATGTGCGGTAACACTAGAAAAGATAAGGTGCGAAATGAGGATATCCGTACAAAAGTTGATGTCGCCCCTGTGGAGGAGAAGATGCGGGAAAACCGGCTAAGATGGTTTTAGTCATGTGCGACGCAGACCTATGGAAGCACCGGTCCGACGAATAGATACTCTCGATATGGGAAATGGCAAAAGAGCAAAAGGGAGACCGAAGAAAACATGGATGGAGGTGATACGAAACGATATGGTTGCCAAAGGACTCAATGAAAGTATATTGTTCGATAGGAGTGAGTGGAGGCAGAGGATTCATGTGCTGGACCCGGCGTGATTCTCATGTTGGTTCATATAGCCTACCCCATATGCTTGGGATAAAAGGCTCAGTTGTTGTTGTTGTACTGTGGAAATTTAGAATTAGGGTTTGTTGAGTAAGGAAGTTAGGGCCCTAATTAGGTTTTTTTTTTCAAGCGTTTGTGTTAGGATTAGAACAAGTTGAAAGGGAAAGAAAGGACCCAATAATAAGGAATGGCCACTATTTTGTAACCTTATGAAAAATTGTCGAAGTCGCTTGGCACTTGCTAAAAGCAACTCTCTGGTGATACCCGTGTCATGATCCGCAAGGTTGATTCTTTTAGCAGAGTGATCATACTCATTGAGCCGAGGCTTCCAAGCTGTGAAGTGTTTAAGTTACAAGTCAAATCAACATCATGAAATAACTTTTTTTTGCCAAACACGAGGACTTAAAGCCCAAAATTTTGTATATTTAAAATAAAAGATAGTAAAAAAAAGAAACTAAATACAAGAAAACAAGATCAAGGCTACTACAAGACAACAACTCAAAACTTGTAAAAAAGAAGGTAGAGCACTATAATTTCAAGCAATTGGTCCCCTGCCAGGATCTGTAGCATCAAAAAACTTAGCTATTCTAATTAAAGTATCAGAGAACATCCCAAGAACAATCTCTTTAAACCTACATCGAAACCTAAAAATTCTATAATTCTGCTCATTCCAAACATGCCAATTGATATTAGCAATCACAATATGAAGGAATGTTCCGATTTGTTTCTTACATGAGATAATTTATGATGTCATATAGATTAGATGGTAGATTGTAAAGCTTGCAACACATTATTGATGCTCGGACCACCCAACTAAATATTTCACACTTAAAAGATGAATACTTATGACTTTCGGATTGAGATTAGCATAGAATGCATTGTCCTCCATCAATATTTCTTGCTTGAAATAGATCAAATGTTTTTAATTTTCCAACAAATGGATTGCCATAGACAAAAAAAGCTCTTCGCAGTGGACTTGTGAAACCAAACAAATTTAGCTGAAAATATGTCAAAGAAGGTTGTGACATAACAGCTTTAATTACATTAAAAGATGAAGGTAATCCAAGTCAAGGACTTAAATCTGGTAAGCTAGTCTACGTCCATGTAACCAGAACTTCTTTGTGGTCTTACTAAAGCTATGAAATCAAGCACTGTGTGTGTGGTGCTTGTTTATATTATTGACAATCCAAAACACCTCCAATTGTCCTGTGCAGCCTATTGCAACTTATTTGTGCATTTTGATTTTTAATTCGATATTCTCTCTAAGATCTTCCATTGTACAACCTTAATTTAATGCTATTCAATTTTTTTTGCTGAGTAAAAGTGTGCTTCCACAAGAAATGATTGATTGTGTTGATGATTGCAGGTTCCATCTGACATTGGTGACTACAGCAACTGTTTGTTGTTGGATGATGTAAGTTTAAAGCTGCATTCTGCATACTGCTGAAACCTTTGTTATTATTTATGCCCATGTTCAACACTTCTGCTTCATGTATTGCTTATAATTAAAGTACAAAGGAAATGTGTCCTGTAACAATGTATATTGATGGCTTGTCCTGTTAACATACTTTTTGGGAAACCTTTGCACAGAGAAGAATGCTGACAAACCTCCTTGTCTCACTTCATCTATGCATTTAAAGGGCCATAAAGACAAATCAATTTTTTTCTAAATATATAGACATCTTCAGACCTTTCAAAAGGCGGAAAGGGGGAAAAATTCTCTTGTTGAATACGAGTTCGACATTAAAAGTTAAATTTTGATCACAACAGAGTTGCTTATAGCTCAAAACCGCCACCACTTTTTTTTAGCTCATGGTAACCAGAGGGTTATTGCCCAAGAGCAATGATTACATCTCTAAAGCGAGAGTCGCCGTTTCGAAAAATAAAAATAAAAATAGAAAATTGCTCATGGTAGTTAACTACCTCAGTCACCGTGTTGCTTTCACTTCAAGTTCCCTAGTTCGAAATTAGCATTGTTGATTTCTTTGCTATATGCATTTCGGAACGTGCTTGTGTTTTTGTTGGATGATACTAAACCAACATTTGAGATTTGAATAACTTCTATAAGCTTCCTGTAATAGCTCACTGTATATATTTCAGTATAGTTGTCATGTGTATATATTTTAGTATGGTTGCCAGGATGCGTAGACTCAGCTATAGCATTTGTTCCTGTTTGATCTTAATTTGAACTTTGTTTGTGTTTCTTTGTTTTTTAGGTGGGCTAGTGTATATCTTGCACAGATGAATCCACTAATCGTTCCAATTCTCAGCGAAGGAGAATGAGATATGATTCGTGTCAGATCTGCCGTCGCTGTAAGAATCAGATAGTTCAGTATTCCCGATTTGAACTAAGTAGAGTTGTACTGGTAATAACTTCTGCATTGAAGTATAAGATTGTATGTGATTATTCATTTGCCGCCTTCTATATAGTTCGGCCTCTGATTTTCCCTTTTGGATTGGGGGATTAGATGATTACATTTGCAAATTGATCTCTCTTATGTAAAACACTATGGCAGTATGAATAAAATTTCAGATTCTCAATAAATAAAATTTGAGGTTTTTTAGTACTCAGTACAACAGCCACTTAATTGCTTGTGCCTAATTTACAAGTTTGTTGATTTTTCAATTATGGTGTGTTTAATGTTTATTTCACAGGTTCATGTGTTTTTATACTCTAAATATATGAAGATTATGTTGATTGTTGTTATTAGATGTTTCTTAAGTAGATAATGCAGTTGCATTGATTAACAACTGTGAATGCTCTCTGAAATTCTTTTGGTTAATCAAACAATTCGAATTTGTCAATTACTTTTATGGCTGAATGTTCACTTAAATTTACAAATTGTCGTTAACATTGTTTTTATATGGGAGTTGGTTGGTTAAACTAGGGTACGACTGTTGCGAAGTTGCGATGCACATAAAACAAAATTTACCATTTTATATATTTAAATCATATACGTTTACTTTTATATAAAAAAAATGTATAAGAGTTGTTTTAAATTTTGTTCTTATGAATGTTTATGTACCAAAATATTCATAGTTGACTGTATAAATCTACTATGAATGCATCAAAATTTTTATGTTGGTTTTTTTATATATAAAGTACCTCTAAATTTATAAGATTCTCAAAAATAACCCCCAAACAATGTGATATTTATTGGAAATGAAAATAGATTAGATATAAGAAATGTTTAGAAGATTACGTGTAGGTTTTCAGATTTCAATACATGTATTTATTTTTGAGTTTTACCTTTTTCCAAGATTTGTGTGTGTTAGAGAGAGTGAGTGAGTGCATGAGCTGATGATGTGGACACCTGAACATAAAGAAAGAAAATAAAAAGAAACTCCTTCATTTTGTTTGATTTTTCTTGATAAATGAAGAAGATTCCAACCTAACACTCTTGGTTCTAGTTATAATAGAAAAGATTTGGCCATACTTTTAATATATGTAGAAAGATGGGATCAAAAAGGCCCCCAAAGTGATGATGAGCAATCAAAGAGAGGACTGCGAGCTAATGAATGACAAGGTCGGCCTTAATATCAACATCTGGACTGATTTAATATGTCAACAAAAGGATGAAATAATAAAAGCGATTTTATGATCACTAATTTGAATAGTGGGTTGATGGAAAATTAACTAGAAGGACTAAAGTGAATAGGTAAAGAGATATAGAGAGATTTATTTAAAATAAAGAAGGTTTAGGGTATATGGAAAACAAAAAAATACAAAACCACCCCTTGAAGATATTGCAGACCGTCCCTTCTTATGATCATTGAAATCTTCCTTTCTTATGATCATTAACATATAGAATACAAAAACAGATTAGAAAGAAAATAGTGTTTGTGTCGTGTTTGACCAAGCAACTAAAAACTATACGCAGATAAATTAACACATTGGTTCTCTCCAATTTCTCACCACTCTAATCTTAAAGAAAATAAAATACTGAGATTGCGAAAAATGAATTGGCATTCTAATCTAATAATATAATCTTTCTCTTTACTAACTCTTTGTTCAATGGCTTAAGCGTCAACTTATTTTGCACCTTCGTAGCTTTCTTTTCAATAGTTAATTTATTTTGCTTTCCATCTTCTGCACTCCAAATATATAAACCGCACAAACCTAGTTTCATTCTAATTGTGTGAGACAAGGTTCGCTTATAGCAGCCTATTCATGATAGTTCTGTGATCTTTTATCATTTTTTCATGTTAAACATTTAACAAGAGTTGATTTTGAGAAGAATTGGTCAATTGATATTATACTGAAATTAGAAAATCTAAAATTTGCGATTATGATAAAAATGAGGTTTCTAAAATTTATTCTCGCTTAACGGAGAGCTTTACCTTGTAATTACTTATGTGCTGAAGGTTTAAAGTTATACGTGATAATCATTTTGATTTTCCCTATGGAATAGGGGATTATGTATTTACATTTGCTGCAAATTGATGTCTCTCTTGTCACTAAATGTATAACTCAATCTCAGGGTGAATAAAATGTGGTGTGTGTTTTTTCCCGTTTCCTTTTTCCCCTTCAACTTTATTCAGCACCATATCAGATTAGCCATATTTGATTAATTGGCTGCTTGCTTGACATTTTTTGGCATTTTTTTGATGGATCTTTTTCTTTTGGCATCAATATTTTGTTTGTGCCAGTATCGCATTTCTTGTACTGTACATTTGCTGGGTATTTCTTTTACCAGTTTACATATTGAGTTAAAAATGCTTCCTAATCTCCAGACTGCGAATATTTACGGAAATTAGATAATCTGCAATTATCTAAGCAACTGAACCTCGGGCGGAAGCTTCAAAACTTCTAATTCCTGATTTTTCTGATCCTAAAAGGCGGGCACAGAATCTTATAGTTTTGCATCTCTTGTCACACTGAGCACAGATGAAGCACATCTCATTAGTCAGCAATGTGCATGTTTCCATGGCTAGAGATTTGCACAGGAGAATTGCAAGGTGAGCTGAAATTCTTGGGCATTGGTAAGTTAGCAAATCCCAACCCATGTTGCTTCATTAAAAAAAAATTATTTGAAAATCCCAAATTTTCTTCCTTGGATATTTTATTGGCAATGATTCAGTAGTAAATGCCTACATTTATGTCTTATTTTTAGTCATCTGCACAGAGCACTAACACTACTACACAGCTGATCACAAGATTAGTGAAACGGGCTTCCACTTGCTTGGCCTTTCCTAATGTTTCTTCTAGCTCCATCACTTGCTAACATGGCCTATGAGTCTTGGTGTCAGTGATTTTCTTGTTTTAATTTCGCAAATAGTTTATATTTTCCGTATGCGGAAATGGCTAGATTGGATATATATGCTGTACCATGTCAGCTTCTGAATGTGAATGTGAATGTGAATGTGAATGTGAATAAACATACATGTAAATACATGAAATAAATAGCATTTTTTTTTCTATTTTCTTCATAATCATCGGAAGCCTGCCTACTTGAATTGCACGTGATTTTCCCTGCATGCCGCATCGGAAGCCTGCCTACTTGAATTGCACTTGATTTTCCCTGCATGCCAGTACTAAGCCCTACGCAAATCAACCTATATATAAGGATTCATGTTTTGTTTTGAAAAAAATGCTCTTTTTAATCATATGTATATTTGTTCACGTGTCTCTTATACTTGAACATATGTTCTATTCAGAACTAATATTAACTAATTGATTTCCCGCATGCCGGTGTTAGGCCGTATCATGTTTGCTTCTAAACATATGAACCCTATTTTCTTTGGAGAAATGCTTTATCTGGTAGGATGCATGTATGTGTACTTCACATGTATTGTATGCTTAGAAGTGTATATGAGTGCCATCATGTATGTTGCTGCTAAATTTCCATCACGTCAGTCTCTGAATATATAGACACAAACTATTGCTGACTCGTTTTCCTAGACTTTCTCTTCATCCAAGGCCTCTCTAACTGTATAAATTAGGCTCCAAACTCCACAACCTTTCCCCACACCACTACCCTTGCTCTTCTCTAGCTCAACACAATATACTGCTGCTGCTGCTGCTGCTGCTTTATTATCTTCAATGGCCACTATTGAGGTAGTTTGATCATTTTTTGTTCAATTACTTGCATTTGGTTATCTTTAGTTCATCTATTATGATCAAATTTAAGTTATACATGCATGATCTTGTAGGTTCATTCAGCAACAAATGCATTTCAGGAGCAGCCAATAGAGCCTGATCATGATCAGAATAAGGTAGTTACAGAAAAAGTTGAGGCAGGCATTAACTTCTGCGGAAGGAAGAAGAGCTGAAAGCTGAGGATCAAAAATTGGCACCTGAAGTGGCTCATGAAGAGCCACCAGTTGAAACATTTGCAGCTGCCGACGAGGCTCCAGCTCAAGAAGAACAAGCGGCAGTCGCTGATGTGGCGGTTGCTGACGTCGGCCGAGGTGGGGAAAGAAGCTGCAGCTGAGGAGAAGAGTTAGGATCGTAGATGTTGGTTCTATTACTGATTAATGAACTTGTTATGTTTTAATATGAGTATTTCTTAAGTTTGAATGCTAGTGGCTACTACTTGCTATATAAATTATGTTTGGAATTTGAATAATAACTTTGTGTGTGAATTTGAAACCTGAGATCACAAAACTAGACATATGCATATGTATCAAACTCTCTCAATTGAAATCAGTTGAAATTCTGGGTTGCATGACAGCAATACCATACATTTCGCTAGCCGAATCGATTTATGAAACATAAATACAAATAATTTAAAACAAACTTTATCTTTATAGCCTTTGCTGTTGGATTAAGTAGCTTGATTGAAGCAAGAGACGGGCTTCACATTGCTTGAAATCCCCATGGCATTGACGCAAGTTGCCGTTTCATTGAAAGCCGCATTTGCACCTATGTATTTCAAGTTTATGTTTCTCATCTCGACGCCTTCGCATGGATGCTTTTGGCTGCATGTCAGCTTGATCACCTCGGGTGAGTTTGATGTCCCCCTTATGTTTTCGAATTTTATGCCCTTGATCTTTACCAGAGATGGCTCCTGCACGAAAAGGATAAATCCAAAGTAAGCGTCCACATTTTTTTGTGTAGAAGAATAAAATGACAGTATTGGAAAAGAAAATGTGGTGCCTACCGATTCAGGACAAGAATGGTACGGACAGTACTCCTGATCGATAATGATCGGGTTCGAGACATTGTTCATCACAATGTTGCTGAATGTGAAGTTAGACACGGTTATCGAGACGGCCGATCCGGTGCCAGGCTTAGCTTGCCATGTCTTGATCCTGATCCCGTTCATCGTCTCGCTGATGGTGCTGTCTTTGACGGTGAGCCCAACAACGTCCCCCTTATCGGTGTCCTTGCCGAGACTTCCGATACTGATACCGTGGCCAGGGCCACAGGTGATGCCGGACACGTACACGTTACTGTTGCCCGACCCGATAGAGACGCAGTCATCACCAGTGCCGATTTTGGAATCGACGATGCTGATGTCGCTCGACGCTCCCAGGTGGATCCCGTCTGTGTTGGGACTGTCTTCGGGCGCCTGGATCGTAATCCAGCGGATGTCGATTTTCTTGGACTGGAAGATGTTCATGTGGAAGAATTTGCTGTTGATCGACGAGATGCCTCTTATGCTTCCGTTCGAAACGAAGCTCATCGACAGAGTCTGATGACCAATAATGCATGTCAGTTATAGGATTTGTTTACAGATTCTATCGAGACGATTCTATACGGACTTACAATTGGAAGGATCTTGCATTGCCATTTTTTCGGGCACAAGTTGTGGGGCCAGGCCAAAGCTCCCTGGCCGTCAAGTTTTCCCCTGCCTTTGATCGTCAGCCCATCGATGTACTGAAAATCAAGCCAGTTACTCGCATACCGGTCCAAATTCGTATCGGCGAGAAGGTTTCCGTCCAACTGTATGGTGACGGTCCCGTTGCATGGGCCCTTGAACACCAGGGGGCCCACCGAGTAGCTACCAAGAGGGACTGTTATTTGTGCACCCCCTTGTGCTGCACATGCATCTGTCCATGCATGCATCAAAGCCTGTACCATTTTACAAAAATTACATCCGCATGCAACTTGTCTATGGATATGTCTTCCCACTAAATTAAAAGGGAAAAAAGATAATCGAGAACATAAATAATTATCACCTGTGTGCAATCGTGTTTTTCATCTCCAACGGCGCCATATTTCCTTATATCAAGAACGGTGTAAGCATTTGAAAGGGAAGCTAAAGCTAGCAGCAACACCAAGCAAGTTCCGAAGATATTCGAATACGAAGTCATTATAATTCGTGTTTATCGTTCGAGTTTGAAAGTTTAAGATCTCTCTTCTCTATTTAAGGAGGTTTGTAAGGTAAAACTTAACTAAATTTAGACATGTAATTTGCGGTAGAAGATTATTTGTCGGAGTCTTTGCTTGTCTATACTTAGCATGCATGGCCTTAGAGTACGTGTGCATCAATGGCCAAGTAATTTGAGCTTATGTAGCCAGGCCACTCCTCTCTCTTCGAATACGAAGTCATTACACCCAAAAGCCACGTGGGCACCAGAATTCCATAGCGGGCCCCACTCCTATCAGCAGCCGGGAAAAACCTACTATGCGAAGGCTTGCATGGTGCGAGGGCTTGCATTGCGCACACGCTACGGTCACGTCAGCTGACAGCCCATGGGTGGGCCCCCTTACAAGCGACGGAGACCATGTGCATGGTGGGCCCCCATGTTGCATTATGGCCAATCATATTTCCAGGTAGGAAAGCGACTCCAAATTAGGACACCATGAAAACAAAAAAGGGTATTCCGATCGTGAAAGGTGTTTAAATTGTTGTTCATATTTTTTAAAAATGATTTTTTCCATTCATGCTGGTATTTGATTCTTTGTTGATGGCTTGCATGTTCGAATGGAAGGTTGTTCGGTCAATTTCGGGCGATTTTATTTTGATATTGATTGAATTACAAACTGCGTTTTTCAATCAAAACTTGTGTGGTTAAAAAAAAATGTTGAAGCCGTAAAAAGATCAACTTTTGGCTCTGAACAAAAACAGAGTTCTTCTTCTTCTTCTTTTGAAATCAAAAGCTGCATCCATCTCACCACTGAAAGTTGCATTATACAAGTTCAAAAAGAAAAAGGAAAAAAGAAAAAAACACCGGGCGCCGTTGATATTGATCTATGCGGCATGAAACCTATCAAACAGGGACGGATTCAATAAGACCCAAGAGGTGGCAGGTGCCCCGCTAAGATTTTATTTAAAAAAAGAGAGCAATATGGACTATAAACATGTGTTCGGATATTTTGGACATGTATCATATATATTTATTGCATAGACGAAAGAATATGCTAGGGCGGCGAGTTGAGTTAAAACTCATCAAGTCAGTGAAGCGAAGCGGACCCGGATCCGGTGAAAAAAATGGGATCACTCTAGCCCAAGTGGTAATGCGATTCCAACAGAAGGTCTAAGGTTTAATCCCTACTGCCTATAATTACTCTTTGAATTGTTTTGGATTATATGTAATAATCTCATTATACTTTATATTCATATTGAAAAGGTTTATTTTCCTATGTTGTCATTGCTTATTTTAGACCTTTTTGTACTGCTTTTCAAATCATATGAGAATTTTATGTAATATTTATTTTTAATTTCTTAATGCAATCTTGTTTTGTTTTGTTTGGTGCCCCTCTCACGAAAAAATCATGCTTCCATCCCTCTTATCAAACATCTTGTGATAAACTTGATGTTTTAGATTTAATCGGATTACGACGATAGTAACAGTTTTTATTTTGTAGGACATTCTGAGATATGGACCCATGATAGAAAAGCATGAAAATATGATATTCGGTTTATATATGTTTTAGACCATGTAGATCAATATGGATAACACCGACTAAAATGTATAAAGTTCACAGAAGGAAAATTCCTCCCAAAGCAGCAGTTGTTCGGCTTACTTGTGATGTAAACAAATTCTATGTTGTAGAAACATTTGTTGATACGGGTACTGTAAATTCCCAGTTCCATAAATAAATAAAAATTCCATATTTTTCCAAGTCCCCTTGAATGTTTTTCTATTTTCCCTATATTTTGTATGAATTTTAGATGCTTATGTTTTTTTTTAATTTCTGAATCGTCCTAAACTAAAAACCAATTCCCGGTCTAGGCCCAAACCCTATACCCGGTGCAAGCCCTACCGACCCGACCCGCTTCTTCCCCACTCTCCTCTTCTTTTCCCGCTCCTTTTTCTTTTCCTCCTCACGTCGCCGCTCATTCCCGAGCCCCCGCTCCTCGTCGCGAGCACGTCCCCACTCCTTGACCCACGACCTCACGCGCGCACGCTCACTTCCCTCCTTCAACCTCGTCTCCATCTCTCTCTCCTCTTGTAACCATCTCTCTCCCCCTCCTTCTTCCATATTTTCCCTTCCCGCTCCCTCTCTCCCCTTCACCAAAACCCATCTCTCTCTCTCCCTCACTCTCGTTCTCCCTTCTCCTCCACCGCATCCGCCGTCGCAACCTCACCGCGGCCACCACAGCTTGATCCCTGCCTCTTCTCTCTGCAAACCCACCTTGCCGACCATCTCTTACTGCACCCAACACCACCGGAGCACCCATCGCTGCAGCCCTACCTCCTCCAAAGCACCGCCACCCTCTCCACTTCCCTCCTCACAACACCGTTGCCTCCACTGACCTCGACGCCAACAGAGCCCCCACTCCAAGCTCCACCCGACTATAGCAGAACTCCCCAGCGTCGCCATCAACGTCGGTCACCCAAGTCACCGGCGTCACCCCAGCACCACCCTCGCCATCTTGCTCTATCCTAAACTCTTCCACTTCCTCCATAACCCACAACCCGAGCTCCTCACACACCCCCTGCCGCCAGCTGCCACCTCCTCTCGACGCAGACGAAGCCGCCAAGATCCCCACATCACCTTCATCTCGTCACACCCAAGCCCTAGCCGTAGCAGCCCCATCTCCAAGCTCGAGCCGGGGCCAAGCCCAAGCTTAACCGAGCCTCATTGTGTTGTGGTTGTGCCATGCACATGTCGTGATCGCGCCGTTGCCGTTGCCGTATCATCATCGATACGTCGTCAGGCAAGTATAATGCATGCTTCATGCTAATACTACATGTTCAATTCATTTACCAATAAATTCCATATATACTTCTCGTGCGAATGAATGTAATGCAAGTGCTCGATGCAAAACCCGAATTGAAAACCCCTGTTAAATTGACGAAAACTAATCACATATGATGGCCCGAGTAATAACGAACGCTGTGTTATGATTTGGCTGGAAAATACGGGCTTTAATGACGTGATAGGCCTTTCCCATTTTAGACCCGTTAAAACTGAAATTTTCGTACCTGAACCTTGTAAAAATAACGGTAATTGATTACAAATCGGAATGTTGCGTTCGAGGACTCATATCGAACCCGACTCGACGACCTAGAACCCCATAAGAGTTTTAATCCATTCCTATGCTAAAAAGGTGACGGAAACTGGTTCGGAGTGCGGTTCTGGACTACAGTCCAGAGCAGCACTGGCTGTCAATTCTTGTTTTGTAATACTTTCACCCTGCTGTATGAAAATGCCATGATGCGGAACCCTATACCATAGCGAATATAAATTTATTAGCTAACCATTGAAAGTGGTTTCATTCGTTTTTACTGTCGTTTACTATTTAAATTAAATTTTAAATCAACAAAACATATAGCAGTCCCAAACAGGGACAGAACGTATACCATTTTATTATACAATGCATAACTTTCAGTACACCATGGATATTATCGATCCGTATGGTGTGTTAGAAAACCTAACTGATAAACTTAAATTTTGTTCAACTATAGCGTTGCCTAATTTTGATCCCAACAGGGTGAAAACTGTGTTAAGAAATGGGCCTTCAGTTCAGGAACTAAATTTTCAGCAGCGAACACTTAAAATGAAACGACTGTAACTTGTGAACCCGAAACCCGATTGACTTGAAATCAATTTTGTTAAACTACCGACTGAGTTTACTTATTACAGCTTTTGTATCTTTTTGCTTAATTCTGAATGCATGATTTAATACGAATTTTCTATGTTCATAAGATGCATAACGACTTGTACTGCACTTAAACTGTTTAGCGGCATGATTCATAGTTCTACCCGACTACAAGACCTCTAGTGATAGTGAATACTCGTGTTAATTCTCCGTGTATATTGCATTGTCGAACGTGTACAGTATCAGTGTGGTTGTGTCAAGTACGCCAGTGAATAGTGAGTGATTCGTGATAATGAACCATACAGTGAATAGTGAATAAAATCGTGTTATTGATGCGTACTTATACATAACTAGCCCATACTCATGAATAGTGAAACCTGGGTAAAAAGGAGGAATCGAAGTGGAAGGGGAATTGTATTTAGCGAGGTCAGTGATTTAGAGGATGATCATTCGAACAGCGACTCTTATATATATTAGGTTGGGCCTAGCGGTCCGGCTGACAGGGTTATATCCCGGGCAACAGCGGGCTGTAGTCTCGGGTACATACGAGACCCTCGTTAAACATGATCAAGCTTTCCACAACTCGATTTCAAAAGTGACTTAGAGACCGATAGGGACACAGATCATACATTGCATTAGTTAGTGACACATTGATTACCTACATTTTATCTCCACCGTTATTACTTTCATTTTCTTGTCTTTGTTATCATTATAATATTGCTATTATGTCGCTCTGACGACCTGAGTATGCATGCTCAATGACAGAGGTGGATTTGTCAGACCTCGAGAAGACCATGAAGATCCAGACCAGTGAACCAGTTACATTTCTCCATTGATATTCCTGGTTAGTTGCCCTTTTACTTACTTCCATTGAGCTTAGATTTCTTTATATCCAATAGTATTAGTGACTGCATTTTCTTTACCCGTATTGTATTTTACTGATTATCATATAACGCTAGAAGCCGAAATGTGACTACGACAGGATTTTTCCTTGATCGTAGGAGCATGGCTGGTCTTGTCACCCTTGTATTCCGTATTTTGGGAAGCGGGGCGTGACAGATGTCGTGCTCCTTTTCCCTTTAATATCTTTGAAACAAAATTACAAAACTGCACCTTTCAATTAGGGGTGTAACCGAGCCGAGCTTGAACGAGCCGAGCTTTGTCCAAGCTCGGCTCGACATAGTTTATGCCAGCTCAAGCTCGGCTCGAGTTCGTCTCGAGCTGAGCAGGTCTGGCTCATATTCAGCTCCTTAGCTTACCGAGCCTTAAACGAGCCAAAGTCGAGCTCGGATGCATCTTCTACTAGGAGATCTCTAAAAGAAAATCAACGAAGAGGTGTTTGGTGGAGGCTGGGATATGTCAATGGCCATTGCATGTGTTTCAAAAGAAAACATTATCATAGAGCCCAAGAGGCTAGGGCTTTGAGATATGAAAAGATTAAAAAAAATTAACATTTAGAGCATTGAATGGGTATAAGTGCTGAGTTTTATATTCACCTCAGTTGCATTTTATATACTGTTCCTTAATTGAATTAAGTGTCCTGAGAATTGTATAGAATCTGCTCTATATTACATATTACTATTTTTTTTCAAACTGTGTAACCGAGCTGAACTCGAGTCAAACACCGAACGAGCCTGGCTGAGCTCGAGTTCAGCTCGTTTAATAAACGAGTCAGGCTTTCTGGCCCATATCTGGCTCGTTAATAAATGAACCGAGCTTGAACAAGCTGATACCGAGCTGAACCCTAATCGAACCCGATCTAGCTCGTTCAATTACTACCCCTATTTTCAATCAAAACTTGTGTGGTTAAAAAAAGGGTGAAACAGTAAAAAGATCAACTTTTGGCTCTGAACAGAAACAGAGTTCTTCTTTTTCGTTTTCTTCTAAAATCAAAAGCCGCGTATCACTGAAATCAACACCGTCCAAATTCACCATCACAAAATTGAAAAACAGAAGAAAAAAACCCCAAAAGGGCAAAATTGAAAAATAAAGAAAAAACTAAAAACAAAATCCCAACTAAAATTGCCTCCAGCTGTGGCGAATGGCGATCCGACCATCACATGGCTTGGGGTCAACTATTAATCCAGACACCCAAAAACACACCCTCATTGAAAACAAAATCCACAGTAGGTCCCACTTTCAACACTTGGGATTTTCTTCACTAACTGACATGTGAACTTACTGATCCGACCATCACATGGCTTGGTTTAGACCTGTTCAACAGAGACCTATATATGCACCAGTTAGAATGAGCGACAAAACCGTAGTTAAAGACCCAACTAAGGACCAAAACAGATCTAAACGGACATGGATAGAGCCAATGAAAACCGTAAATCGGTTCTTAACATAGCATAATGAGAGAAACGGATTCATATAGCCGATCTAAACCGTGGTGCAGTTGTGAACTCACTGTACAGCTCATTTAAAAATAAAAAAAGACAGTCCTTTTCTTTCTCTTAATAAACAAATGCTCAGAGTCCAGAGATAAAAGCTATAATAATTAGATGTACTCAAATTAAGCCCCCGCAACTCTTTCAGAGCTTCAAAGCTCAATCAATCAAAGAAAAGAACCCTCTCTCTCAAATCTCAAACTTTGCTGGGGTTTTCTGTGTTGCTGAAGATGCAAGAGGGGAGATTTTGCACCAAAGTCTCCTCCTTTGCTGCTGCGTTCCTCTTGCTTCTAGTGCTCAGCCACTGTGGTGTGGTCACAGCTCAGGCCCCCAAATCCCCATGGCTTTCAACCTTTGTCTAAAAATTTCACATTTTTTGAAACCTGGGCATGTGCTATAATTGGTAAAGATCGCTTTTTTGGAGTTGTGTTTTGAGAAAAAGAGCAAGCTGAAACTAATTTTGGATTTGGAAAACTTACAACTATATATAGTGTTGTATTCATAGTTTTTGACTAATTTGAGCTGATTCTTTGTAGCTTTTAGGGGGCTTAAAGGCCATTCCTTTTTCATGATACTTGATCCATGACTTGGGACAAACTCCAAACTTTGCAAGTTTTTGTACACTTAGATCTCTTGATATATATTTTTTTGTCATGATTCATCAATTTAGGCAATTAATATGTTGGGCATCCTACATAGCTATCTCATCTCACCATTTACCATTTCATCACTAAAACCAATCAGTTGATTGTAAGGTTTTTTTTCCCGAAATATTAATAATTTAAAAATTAATTATTAAAATAGGAAGATTAGATTTAAAATGATGAGAATAGGACGGTTTCGCCCCCCACCCCCCACACGCCCCCCACCTCCCATCCCACAATAGAGAGCGGGTTCCTAGAACCCGTCCCCTATACAATAAGTATCATGAAAAATAGTATAGAGGGCGGGTTCCCAGAACCCGCCCTCTATACTTATTGTATAGGGGGCGGGTTTTAGGAATCCGGCCCTTCCTTTTTTTAAATTTTAATTATTAATTATATAATTTTAATTATAATTATATAATTATAAATATAATTGGAATTATAATATGATTATGATTATGATTATGATTATAATTATAATCATAATTATAATTATTTAAAAAAAAATTTAAAACTAAATAAACGTAAAAGATATTTGAATAAAATAATAAATTTTCATTATATCAATGTTTTTTACAGAATGAATCCGTCAAAATTTACAATACAAAAAAATCCTATCCGATTTCTATCTCAACGGTCAAATTTATAATATCAAAATGAATCCGTCAAATTTATAATATCAAAAAAACCTATCTTTTTGTAAAATGTAAATTTTATATCGACGGTCAAATTTATAATAACAAAATGAATCCGTCAAATTTATAATACAAAAAAATCTGAGTGCACTTGCCACGATCCTGAAGGTCCCGCCCCTGATGACTGTCCTGAACATCTGGTCCTATAATAGCCTGATTGTTTACATAGGCTACATCTGGCGTGCCTTTGCTGAGAATCAGCATCCATTGTCATTCGATCTCGACTCACCTTAGGTCTTCCGGGCCTTATATTTTTGTTATGACCCGGAAGAGCACGTGACTGGTATCTGAACCATATGAAATCTATAGGACTCCATCTGATCCAAGTAAGCCAAAAACCCAGAAATCTAAAACCATTTTAAGAGTAAATAAGAAAACTGGTTTAAAGAAGTGAAGAAAAATATGTTTGAAGTCAAGGTTTTTTTTTTTTTTTAAATAACTAAGCCGAATATGCATTTTTAAAATGTAAAGTCCTTTCTAAAAATTTCGGCAGAGATTTTTTTGTAAAAACTGGCCCCGAACGGGGTACAACAAGAATAACAATATATATGCAATGATAAAAGGCATCCCCAAGCGGGAGCTAGCTCTTCGTCAATCGACGGTCACAACCACACAAGCAATTTAATATACAACGCCGAAAGGCGAGGGTCAAATCCAAAAAAAGAAACTCAATAAGCATGAAAACCGCAATACTACTAAGCGCGACTCTAAGGTCGAATAATACATCACTAATGTCTAAGTCTGAAACAATATACAAGTTTTGGTTGATGGAAAATTCTAGATACAATGAATAATACAAGTACAATGGTGGTTCTTGATACAAAGGAACCCATCTACCAAAAAGCAATTCACCCGCAAGGAAGCAGTGTGCCCGAAATGCCGCTATGGAACCTGTACGGCAAAACCTGCAAGAACTGTGGCACAACGGGGGTGAGTTGCCAACTCGTTAATAGAAAATATCTACAAGCAGAAACCGAATGCAAGACATAATCGTAGGTCAATACGATCAGTATATGATATAAACCTCAAGAGTAAGCCTGAAGCAGGATAAGGTGACAATGTAACATCTAAACATGCAGGTAGTGCCAATTACTCGTGCCAGTGCCTCAGGTAATAACATGTCATAAATATAAGGTATGTCTGCATGAAGTAAATATGATGAAGTATCAAACGAAAATCAATACACATATATTAGCGTCCCATTCCACTAATATTGGTGTAAGGGTATATATAACAGCGCCCTCATACCCTGTTATATATACAAATGAAGTATGATCAATATAGTCAAAGTCTGTATGTAATCAATGTCTGAATATATGTGGATCCCGTCCACCTGTTACCCAATGACAATAAGCATCATGCATGCAAATATGAGGATATAATCAAAATCATGGAAATCATCATGAAACCTGTGCCTAGCATCGGCACGTAAATCCTCATCCATATGGGGTTCCGTCTGCGGTATCGGCCCTCGGCCCCGACAGTACGGGTCAGCCCATGTCCATCTCTCAACTCCGGTCGGTATCCTCCAGATATCCACCGAGCTCAAATACAATCACCGGTAGGTAGTAGTCCATCTGCCAGGCTCACCGTCTACTACACAGCGAAACCGTTCTCGCCCCGGGGTACCATACCGGGTCCACCATGTACCCGCAATCGGCTTCATCCGCCTCCTCGAATCGGGTTTCACATGTCTCTCTCAGCACCGAGAAAACACATGGTGGACGCACTGAAATATCATATCAAGGGTAACCGGGTTTTTAAAACAATTATATATTCTCTTTTGAAATACCCACGGTTCCCAAATCCAGAAATATCATGGAAACAACGTATCTCAATGCGTATAATCAAAACATGATGTATGCGACATGTAAAGAAAGGTAAGCATATCAGAAGTCATGCAACATGGAATAGTAATGTGCACATGTCGAGGAAAACCACTCTTTTAAAATGAATCAGTTTTGAAGAATATCTTGCGGTTTCCAAATCTCTAATCAAGTCAGAATCATCTATGTATGGGTACAGGTATAAGTGTACAATATGCCATGCAAGAATCATATCATGAATGCAACAGTACTACAGTGTAGTGGCATGGTAATTATCGATGATGAAGTGTGTGAGCCGGCAAGCAAGTGTATGTGGAACATACGCATCATCGATAATGGTGCTGGTGTCCTAACAGCATGATGGTAATATAGCAATAACTCATGATATGCAATGCGAATAGTACTGAAAATGCGGAATCAAATAAAACAACGCAATAATGAAGTGTCTACATCAATATGTATATGTCATGCGATTATGCCATTTGAAATAAGACGAATCAGGGTTTTTAGTAAAATAAGGGCTACGGTGTTTTTAAGAAAAGATACACCTTTTTAAAGTATCCGTAGAATCCCTTTATTTGTCTTTAAGATATTCCTGATTCGTAGTTTTTGAAATAGGTATGACTCGGGTCTAGCCTAACCTTTACTATGCAAACTACTGATCTAACTATCAGTTCAATCGGGAGGGGTATGGAAACCACCTAAATCTGAGTCGATATAAATATAGTAGTCGGTGATCCGCCTCAGTAGTATCACGTACGATACAGTATATCATATGACATCCTCAAGTCATGAGTGCGGATCTATCATCAATATAAAGCTCGTACGGTAAATCGTCGTACGGCATCCCAATAGCTGGGCACGGGTAAATATCACATTCCTCTCATCAAATATCAGGTATCATTATCATCATATCACGTAATCTGGGATACTGATATAAGTCTAGTACAAATCGATACCATCTATAAAGTATGAATGCGGGGGTAAACACACATCCAAAGCCTGCAAGAATCACATGTCGTATCCCAAATACGAATCACATCAAATCACCGATCTCGCGGCACAATGCTTAATATCATCGACTCATCTCCAATGTCGTCCAATATCATCAAACATGTTGCAAGTATAATGAATATGCAAGAGTGTACATGTAGGTGTAAATTTATTTTAGGGTTCGCGACTATGAACTACACTAGTTAACTTCTAACCCTAAACTATCCATAATATCCCTAACAAAATAACCATGTCATACTATAACTATCATATGTAATATATATAATCTATCAACTACGGACTGCGGGGGTGCTATACGCCATCCACCCGACTTCCCCCTGTAGATATAATCTACTCACATTGCGTCTTCATTTGTCGACGTCGCCACGCGCTTCCTTGTCGTCCCGAAGTCTTTATGGGGTACCTACACATTAACGTATCACAAATGCGTATCAAAACCAATTCAAAACTAAAACGGCATATGAAACCCAAAACGATACGATAAGAGGCCTATAGGTTAGAACCTACGGGCACGCCCTCAAAACCATCAATCAATCCTCGATATCTTCGTATAAACGCCAAATAGTCGAGGTAAAACGAAATACGCAATTTCAGAATTGAAAATACGGAATACGGAAACACGAATCCAAAACAGCAACTAAGGAAAAATGCTCCAGATTTTACCCTAGGTCAAACTAGACAAATCTATACATGCCAGGGGCCTAAAATATACATGTAGGAGCTACAGAACAAACACGAGACAAAATGGTGGGACCCAGGCCGCAAATTGCGGCCAAACAGATTAAATCTGCTGCCTGGAAAAGGAGGTGGGGGCTAGGGCTTTGTATGGTGGTTCTACGGCACCTGCACATCTCACTGTCAACTCGGTTTTATTTTTAAGTGTCTCGGGTGAAAGCAGATTCCCAAATACAACTCCAGATTTACAGTTTTTCCCGATATCGCCTCATAAATCCGTATTTCTGGGTTCTAGTTCCAGGTATTGTCCAAAATAACATCCCACTAGGGGTTCTAAGGTCACCACAATCCTCAATTTCATCTTGATTTCAAATCTAACCTAAACCCTAACATTGAAGTTTCAAAAGTCTATCAACAACACCATATCGACATGAAACTAGAATGGATGCAATAAGAAATGGAAATACTACTCTATGGGTGCAGAATTTACCTCCTTTGGCAACTCAAGAAAATTCTTGAGTTGCTCAAAGTCCTCAAGATCCACTTTTTCTAGGTCCAACACGATCCTCTCGAGCTTGTGAGCAAGTTTTGTGAAGTTGAAATGGGGTTTTGGGTTTGATTTCATAGTGTTGTGGGGGATTTGAAGACGAGGAAGAAGAGAAGAGCAGCAGCAGCAGCTCTCTCTTGGAGGGGAGAGAGAGAAATGGGGTGAAAAATGATGGGGGATGGTTCAAAAGGGGAAGGGTTGACTCTCACTTTCTCTCTCATCATCATACCTTTACTTTTTCCTTTTCTTTACTTTTCTTTTTCTTTATTTCCTCTCACCCCATGGTAAACCCTAAGCAACCATGCACCCAAAACATGTAACAAGTGTGGAAAATGATGTGTGCACAATTTTGCGCCGAAAATGCTAAATATCCAATTAGCGATTTTTAATCGCGATCAACACTAAAATAGCATATAATTAACCATAAAAGCTTAAAAATGGCTTAATTCCACAAAATACCCTATTTTAGAATTTTCCATAATTTTTCCAAAATTTTTCCCATTTATCGGTATTTAATTATACCAAAATATTAAAATATTTATTAAAATAATATTAAATTATAGAAATTCCCAAAATAATACTTTATATTTTCTGAAATATTACAATGTTCCCCCCTTAAATAAATTCGGTCCCCGAATTTAAATTTAAACCCCCAAAATCTAAAATATTTCAATGATCAGCTCAAAACAACGGGGATCCGAATTCATGGAAATCGCAGAAATATCACAGCGCGTCAAGTGCGCATAAAAACGAGTACAAAACTCAAAATCAAACTTCATCAAGCGTCACGCAAATCATCGGATTCGCACACATATCCTCGGAATTACGAATAGAGATACCGATCTCGAAATCCACTACTGAAATCCAATATACACTAGTCAAATACTATAATACGTGTATAATACGCATTCTTGAAAACTCCAAAATCTGAATAAAACACATGCAAAATCTTTTCTAAATCGCCGCGGGAATGCGTAACTCACGGCATAACTGACGGACGCTCATTCTAAAATAATAATATATGTCCATATATGTTTTCCTAAATACACGTTCCGTCGTTTTCAAAATATCCCAAAAGGTTTTCCTTTTATAAACGTTCGCGTCGCTCACGGACACTTAGGAAAATAGCGAGACTATAGCTCCTTTTGAAAACCCTTTGGTAATCCCTTAATGCATGCAAGTACTCAGGTACTATGCTCATATCAGTCCTGTTTGGCTACTACATAATATAGTGCCCAACATGAAAACAAAGTGCTCAAAAGCAAAATCAGCCTCAAAAGAGCGTATCCAAAAATCACATGTGTCTGGTGCGCATGGGAATCAAATCCAAATACAGGTGTTATAATACACACAAGCAAAACTAAGTGCAGCGGGTGTGCACAAAAACATCTGTCCAGTGCAACGGGTGTGCATGACAACAATATCAAGTGCATCTAAAGTGCACTAAAATCTCAATCCCATGCATCCGGTGTGCATAGAATCACATCTCATATCATGCGCCCAACATGCGCGAAAATCCAACTCAAGTGCATATGTCCCGCACGAATGAAACCGCATCCAATATGCACGGGAGAAAATCCAAATCAAAATGCGTCGGGTCCATAAAAGCGTATAGTGCAGTAATATGCACGAAAATGAACGGCAAGTGCCAACGCGCATGAAAATACAATTCTGGTAAAACGAATGCTCAAGGATATAAATCGGGTGCAGCCCAGGTACGGGGTATAAATCCAGTGCGACAACGCATAAATACCCGTCCGGTGCAACAAATGCATAATGCAATCTAGTGCATAAACAGCAACACCGAGTACATCAAGGTGTATAAAATCGTAAATGTGTGTAACTGCGTGCACAAAACGCATATCAATGCACTACAAGCACATATACGCTATACCGAGTGCAAAAATCAAATCAAGTGCGTGCCATACGCACAAAATCAAATCAGCCGTATGAAATCCACGAAATCATAAACATGTGCTACTAAGGCACAAAACCGATATCAAGTGCGATAAATATGCACAAATCAAAAACCAATACAATGGTGTATAAAACATATCTCAAGTGCAATAACTATGCACAAAATGTAACTACTCAGTAGGTGCAACCATAGTGCACGAAATCAATATCAGGAAACTCGTCATCAAAACTCAAATCCAAGCGATATAAGTGTGATACTCAGATCACAACGCAAATCGCAATAAAGGACATCGAGATACACCTCCTACAATGTCGAAAAATGAATCGGTGCGCTTAGAAACTGGTAGAACAAGAACATCCATTTGCCTCCTGCTCACGGTCTGGCATCCTCAGTCTCTGGGTCCTTATCTTCTTTGCGGATTACCAATCTCGCAATCTATCGGCTCATCGGCCCTGTCAGGCGTGCTAACGGGGACGATTCCATTCTGGCACTTCTCTGGTTATCTCTCGGTCAATCATCATGACTCCTCGTAAAGCAGCACGTCACTGGCGTCGGCCTCTGGCTCTCTGAAAACACGTGACACCTCTGTTCCTGGGTGCAAATCTCATCGCAGCAGTGTCCCGGAAAAAATCCTGCTCAAGGTCTCTTCCGATCTTGCCTATGCCGATCTGTACAGAGGCTGGTACCCTTGCATAATCCTTTCTCGTTCTCTGGTCACCTGCGTGTCCGCGTACATTTCTTCGGAAACTGGCCGTATCCCAATGCCTCTGTAAGCATATCCGACCCTTAAATCTTAACGGGGAGTAGTAACAGCTCGTCTGCATCTCGCACGAACTTCTTGTCCCGCTTGTTTGTATCACCGTCCATTGCGACGTCACGTCTCTATCTGCGCACTGCAATGTTCTCGGCTATGATCCATCCGAAGTCTCTCGCACGGACTCGAAATCGCGTACTCTGTAGCTTCATCATTCTGTAGAAGATGTCTGGCCGAACAGGTCCTCGGGAATGCGTCCCAACCAACGGAGGAAAACTCAATACTCGTTCGTCCTCGATCAGCTCGCAACGCAACTGGATGAGGTCCTTTATCCGAACCTGGTCAACTATCTCGTCGACGATGCCGAACTTTGGCCTGCTGGGTGTGCGCAATATAACCACTCCTGGGTCCAGGTCTTCTCGTATAACATTCCAGAAAGGTCCCGTCGAGGTCTCTCTCAAATCTCATTTCTGCCGAATTTCCCGGAAGTTATTATCTTTTCTATATCTGTTTCTTGTTCCGGAACGGTAGCATACCCCTCGCGACTCCTCCTGGAAGGTATATCCATATACATTGCCTCTGCGTGCGTAACGCATCTCTGATGTCAGCGGAGTAGGACGCCATCTCGTCGAAATTTCTTGCGAACTCTTTACTTCACTCTGCTTCAATGTCGACTGATTTGGACTCGTCTCATCGTGGCTGCATGGACTGTGCTCCAACGGCTATACTCGTATCTGGAGTCTCCTAAGCAAAGCATCCCATCACATGATATCCGAATGATGTCGAATCATTCGATCGACTTGTCAGAACCTCATAATCCCCCAAGAGATCAACATCTTGAGTACAGTTTAATAGTATCGAGTACGTGCCACAACGTCGGTGGTCCAGCCGTAGAAGGGCAAACCCAAGCCTCACTAATGGCGCCGCGGAACTGCCGCAAATCCTAAGGTTCAAAGGCTTTCACACGGTCATTAAGTCGAGTTAGGGTTTCATTCTTCTAGAGGGTCCATAGAATCACCTGCATGTCTTTCCGTATACTTTAAACTTGGAAAATGGGCTCCTGATATTCGATCGTCTCTATCGACTCTCAACGAACCTGCGTGAAGTCGTCTCTAGCTAGAAACAATCTATCTGATGACCTCGCATCGGTAAGCGAACGAACCACATGTCCTAGTCATTCATCCTAGGGTGACCAGCGACCGTCCATCATAACTCTAAGTATAAACTCATGCTGCAGTAGCTCCAATCATCTGGGCGATATCTCGTTATTTGCAGCAACAACTGGCTCATTCGTCTATACGCCGAACAACGCCTCAATCTTCCAGAATAGGCAATACATTGGCGGTCATCTCTAAATCGGTCTGCTCTAGATCTGAGTAAGACTCTCCGCACTAGAAATCTTCAACTCAACTGGGCCTGCTCCGGCGCATAAATCGAACGAATCACCTTCGTCTCTCAAATCGGGTAGACTAGCTATCATCTGTCTCATATCCGCCTGGAAGCTCCGGCGATCTCAGCTCGTAAGCTCCAGAAGCGACATCCTGTCAATCTCAGCAACAGCTGGTCTATCTGTCTGCACGGTAGGCGACATCATCATCTCTGAGGTATGCTGTACATCAACAGTCCTCTCTCAACTGGCAGCTCTAACAGTGGCCCGATCATCCGGTGTAAAACAGAGCACTCGCCTCCACAAGAGGTCACAATCATCAATGCTAACTCGAGACGTTCCCATGTCACCAGAAAACACAATGGTCGGCCCTCGTACCGGACGAGCTCGCCCTGACCGTAACACTAGCAGCAGCTCAACTGCGTATCGAAGAGAGCAGATCAACGGCATGCGAGGAAACAACAAATCCAGAATGGATACATGATCATAAGAAGGAACAGCATCAATGGAGTATGATCATGGAACTAATAGAATCGAGGATCTCCAATAGATGTATAATCATGGATACGAAGAGAATCAATGGTCTCAAAAATATGTACATCCTAAGGTTCCTTAAGTGGAGTGGTGTGTCGTAAGTATGCCGCGGAACATACCCACGGTACGTCACTCTACTTTAGTCACCTATTCCATCAACCAAAGGTCATCCTATGCGACGAAAGTTCGGGTCTAATACCCCCTCGACTAAGTCTAAGTTCCGTAAGGTCAAGCCTAAGTTCCGTATATATATAAACGCCCTAGGCTCCACATAGTCAAACTTAGACTCGAACCAATGTCAACCTAGCGCTCTGATACCAACTTTGTCACGACCCGGAAGAGCACGTGACTGGCACCTGAACCATATGAAATCTATAGGACTCCATCTGATCCAAGTAAGCCAAAAGCCCAGAAATCTAAAACCATTTTAAGAGTAAATAAGAAAACTGGTTTAAAGAAGTGAAGAAAAACATGTTTGAAGTCAAGGTTTTTTTTTTTTTTAAATAACTAAGTCGAATATGCATTTTTAAAATGTAAAGTCCTTTCTAAAAATTTCGGCAGAGTTTCTTTTGTAAAAACTGGCCCCGAACGGGGTACAACAAGAATAACAATAAATATGCAATGATAAAAGGCATCCCCAAGCGGGAGCTAGCTCTTCGTCAATCGACGGTCACAACCACACAAACAATATAATATACAACGCCGAAAGGCGAGGGTCAAATCCAAAAAAAGAAACTCAATAAGCATGAAAACCGCAATACTACTAAGCGCGACTCTAAGGTCGAATAATACATCACTAATGTCTAAATCTGAAACAATATACAAGTTTTGGTTGATGGAAAATTCTAGATACAATGAATAATACAAGTACAATGGTGGTTCTTGATACAAAGGAACCCACCTACCAAAAAGCAATTCACCCGCAAGGAAGCAGTGTGCCCGAAATGCCGCTATGGAACCTGTACGGCAAAACCTGCAAGAACTGTGGCACAACGGGGGTGAGTTGCCAACTCGTGAATAGAAAATATCTACAAGCAGAAACCGAATGCAAGACATAATCGTAGGTCAATACGATCAGTATATGATATAAACCTCAAGAGTAAGCCTGAAGCAGGATAAGGTGGCAATGTAACATCTAAACATGTAGGTAGTGCCAATTACTCGTGCCAGTGCCTCAGGTAATAACATGTCATAAATATAAGGTATGTCTGCATGAAGTAAATATGATGAAGTATCAAACGAAAATCAATACACATATATTAGCGTCCCATTCCACTAATATTGGTGTAAGGGTATATATAACAGCGCCCTCATACCCTGTTATATATACAAATGAAGTATGATCAATGTAGTCAAAGTCTGTATGTAATCAATGTCTGAATATATGTGGATCCCGTCCACCTGTCACCCAATGACAATAAGCATCATGCATGCAAATATGAGGATATAATCAAAATCATGGAAATCATCATGAAACCTGTGCCTAGCATCGGCACGTAAATCCTCATCCATATGGGGTTCCGTCTGCGGTATCGGCCCTCGGCCCCGACAGTACGGGTCAGCCCATGTCCATCTCTCAACTCCGGTCGGTATCCTCCAGATATCCACCGAGCTCAAATACAATCACCGGTAGGTAGTAGTCCCTCTGCCAGGCTCACCGTCTACTACACAGCGAAACCGTTCTCGCCCCGGGGTACCATACCGGGTCCACCATGTACCCGCAATCGGCTTCATCCGCCTCCTCGAATCGGGTTTCACATGTCGCTTTCAGCACCGAGAAAACACATGGTGGACGCACTGAAATATCATATCAAGGGTAACCGGGTTTTTAAAACAATTATATATTCTCTTTTGAAATACCCACGGTTCCCAAATCCAGAAATATCATGGAAACAACGTATCTCAATGCGTATAATCAAAACATGATGTATGCGACATGTAAAGAAAGGTAAGTATATCAGAAGTCATGCAACATGGAATAGTAATGTGCACATGTCGAGGGAAACCGCTCTTTTAAAATGAATCAGTTTTGAAGAATATCTTGCGGTTCCCAAATCTCTAATCAAGTCAGAATCATCTATGTATGGGTACAGGTATAAGTGTACAATATGCCATGCAAGAATCATATCATGAATGCAACAGTACTACAGTGTAGTGGCATGGCAATTATCGATGATGAAGTGTGTGAGCCGGCAAGCAAGTGTACGTGGAACATACGCATCATCGATAATGGTGCTGGTGTCCTAACAGCATGATGGTAATATAGCAATAACCCATGATATGCAATGCGAATAGTACTGAAAATGCGGAATCAAATAAAACAACGCAATAGTGAAGTGTCTACATCAATATGTATATGTCATGCGATTATGCCATTTGAAATAAGACGAATCAGGGATTTTAGTAAAATAAGGGCTACGGTGTTTTTAAGAAAAGATACACCTTTTTAAAGTATCCGTAGAATCCATTTATTTGTCTTTAAGATATTCCTGATTCGTAGTTTTTGAAATAGGTATGACTCGGGTCTAGCCTAATCTTTACTATGCAAACTACTGATCTAAGTATCAGTTCAATCGGGAGGGGTATGGAAACCACCTAAATCTGAGTCGATATAAATATAGTAGTCGGTGATCCGCCTCAGTAGTATCACGTACGATATAGTATATCATATGACATCCTCAAGTCATGAGTGCGGATCTATCATCAATATAAAGCTCGTACGGTAAATCGTCGTACGGCATCCCAATAGCTGGGTACGGGTAAATATCACATTCCTCTCATCAAATATCAGGTATCATTATCATCATATCACGTAATCTGGGATACTGATCTAAGTCTAGTACAAATCGATACCATCTATAAAGTATGAATGCGGGGGTAAACACACATCCAAAACCTGCAAGAATCACATGTCGTATCCCAAATACGAATCACATCAAATCACCAATCTCGCGGCATAATGCCCAATATCATCGACTCATCTCCAATGTCGTCCAATATCATCAAACACGGTGCGAGTATAATGAATATGCAAGAGTGTACGTGTAGGTGTAAATCTATTCTAGGGTTCACGACTATGAACTACACTAGTTAACTTCTAACCCTAAACTATCCATAATATCCCTAACTAAATAACCATGTCATACTATAACTATCATATGTAATATATATAATCTATCAACTACGGACTGCGGGGGTGCTATACGCCATCCACCCGACTTCCCCTTGTAGATATAATCTACTCACATTGCGTCTTCATTTGTCGACGTCGCCACGCGCTTCCTTGTCTTCCCGAAGTCTTCATGGGGTACCTACACATTAACGTATCGCAAATGCGTATCAAAACCAATTCAAAACTAAAACGGCATACGAAACCCAAAACGATACGATAAGGGGCCTATAGGTTAGAACATACGGGCACGCCCTCAAAACCATCAATCAATCCTCGATATCGTCGTATAAACGCCAAATAGTCGAGGTAAAACGAAATACGCAATTTCAGAATTGAAAATACGGAATACGGAAACCCTAACATTGAAGTTTCAAAAGTCTATCAACAACACCATATCGACATGAAATTAGAATGGATGCAATAAGAAATGGAAATACTACTCTATGGGTGCAGAATTTACCCCCTTTGGCAACTCAAGAAAATTCTTGAGTTGCTCAAAGTCCTCAAGATCCACTTTTTCTAGGTCCAACACGATCCTCTCGAGCTTGTGAGCAAGTTTTGTGAAGTTGAAATGGGGTTTTGGGTTTGATTTCATAGTGTTGTGGGGGATTTGAAGAGGAGGAAGAAGAGAAGAGCAGGAGCAGCAGCAGAAGCAGCTCTCTCTTGGAGGGGAGAGAGAGAAATGGGGTGAAAAATGATGGGGGATGGTTCAAAAGGGGAAGGGTTGACTCTCACTTTCTCTCTCATCATCATACCTCTACTTTTTCCTTTTCTTTACTTTTCTTTTTCTTTATTTCCTCTCACCCCATTGTAAACCCTCAGCAACCATGCACCCAAAACATGTAACAAGTGTAACAAGTTTGGAAAATGACATGTGCACAATTTTGCGCCGAAAATACTAAAAATCCAATTAGCGATTTTTAATCGCGATCAACACTAAAATAGCATATAATTAACCATAAAAGCTTAAAAATGGCTTAATTCCACAAAATACCCTATTTTAGAATTTTCCATAATTTTTCCAAATTTTTTCCCATTTATCGGTATTTAATTATACCAAAATATTAAAATATTCATTAAAATAATATTAAATTATAGAAATTCCCAAAATAATACTTTATAATTTCTGAAATGTTACAATTTTTTTCCGGCGGTAATACAGTCGGTGTTTGTCTGTTGGCAGTATAATAGTGCCAATAGCGACTGTTCGGTATAGGATGAAATTTTGGATCGTATGCGCTTTGGTAATTGGAAACTGTATAGTAATGGGAAGCAAAATTGTAATGTGAGTTATGCATGCTGCTCGCAGCAGCAATTGCGTGGGCACAAGGTAAATGTTGTTGCTGGAAAAGACCGCATGTACACGAAGAGAGCCCTTCATATCTAAAGTTCACGGTATATTGATTCCCATTACTGCCCGTTACTTGAAACTCCGTCGTGTCAAACCTTTCGGATCTGTAGTATTGTGCTCTGCGCTTTATTTTCCGAAATATATTTTCGCAATATGCGGTGAGCGGAGTCTCCATCGCCAAGGACTTTTCTCTTCTGTGCACAAAATAAGTATTCATCCGGAAAAAGGTTCGAACAATCAACCCCTGTATCGGTAAGCCTCTAACGCCTTTAAGGACCCCGTTGAAGCTTTCAGACATATTAGTCGTCATTAGTAGATATCTGCACCCATCATCATGTGCTTGTGACCACATGCGTATTGGATACTCATCTAACCACGCTTTCGCGGCTTGACTCATCTCCCCAATTTTCGTCATGTATATGTCGTGAACATTAGGGTCAGGCGTTTCACCGGCTTTGTACATAAGCTTATGTAGATCCGAATTTTTTAATTTTCGATCAAAATTTTGCCTGAAGTGCCGTAGGCAAAACCTATGTGGGGTCGTCGGAAATACAAATTTCATTGCAGCTAGTATTCGCAGATGTCTATCAGATATGATGCATAAATCTGTATTATCAATAACAGATGGGATATTTTTGAGTTGACGGAAAAACCATGACCAGGATGATGTATTTTCACCCTCGACAATAAAAAATCCCAACGGAAATATACCGTTATTAGCATCAACACCTGTAGCAATTAACATGCAGTCTCTGTACTTACCATATAGATACGTACCATCAACGCACAATACCGGCCGACAGTGTGTGAAACCAGCCGCACATGGACCAAAGCACCAGAAAATTCTTTGAAACCTGACAGAGCCTTCGACGTCTGTTTCTGTGGTTTTTAACTGGTATACGGTGTTGGATATAGTGCCCTCAGAGTCAATTATTGGATCACAGGCACGTGATTGCAATGATTGAGGAGGACCTATGCCGGTAGGACAGTCTTACTCGAGATGATAGTATGCTATCTGGTTTATCTCTATCATCGTGTACTGCTTTAGGTGACCTTACGAGTCACTATTACACGTTGATAGAGCCCCTAGGATTCTTGCTTGAATACCAGCAGTATGAGGGCGATCATATAAGTGAGAGCTGGAGTCTATAAGCACATCCTTAAAAGGTCCCTAGTCGTGGGAGTTTCGAGACAGGGCATCGATTCTCCAGAGTAGACTAGTGTATACAGTCGAGACCCCGACGAGGGGCGGTGGCCGGTCTCACAAGCCACTGGTGTCAGTTGGTTCACCTAAGATGTATACAGGTGCTCATTGGGTTATGAATACACCGGACAGGACTCGCCAGGAACCTGCTAGTTGGGATTATACCTGATGTCAGATAGCAGTTCCCTGGTGACATGTGTACAGGTTAGTTCATCGACCTGAGATCGTCATTTGTCTCGTGTGAGTTCCCACTGTGCTTTGATTACTACCCTACCACGGCTCAAAGGACTCGTGCAAACAGGTTTTAGTTGGGTACAGTCCCGAGCCACATGGAGGCAGTGAGCGGATCTTTAGGGGTTCGTCTCTCCCGGTATTGGGGGTGAGGCCGCGCTGTGTCTAGGAGAGCCAGAACATGGAAAGTCGTTGGCCAAGGCAGGAGATTTGCTGGTAGGTATTCCAGTAGTATCTCAGGATGTTATGGGCTACACTCCGACACGACTTGTACCGCTTTTGGGGGTCTGACTTTTACCAACCCCCTAGACCCGCCATGCGATGCTCATAGACGAACGGACCGGACTGTACGGATATTGTCACTGACAGGCTCAGTTGGGTGTCAGGATGAGTTCGCTCATCGACGTCCCTTTTGGTTAATAGCTGGTGGCCGGTCACGTATGGCTAATACCTCTGACGTGCTAATGGTTAAATCCACAGCCATAGTATTGACGAGTCTTTAGAGTCCACCACACACACAGTTACTCAAGTTTCGGGCGAAACGCTGTAGAGGCCGTATGGAGATATGGCAGGGTTCGATCAGATACGTGCGGTATTGCACGGATCATGATCGGACGGTTTTTACTAGCCGGCTTTGGCTTAAGCCGGATCCTAGTATTAGATAGTGTAGTTTTGTCTCTTTGCATTTGTGTTCAGTGGGAATACAAATGCGGGCATGTATTTGCAGTAGTGGGGTTTTCCTGTAATTTATTACGGGATCAGTTTTCTGAAGTTGCCAGTTTGCATTCCGTTCCGGCCGGTTTTCCTTTGATCTTTTACGGCCGGATTTTCTGATGGAGGGGGTTATTTGCAGTTTTGCAAATAACTTATTGTGGAGGGGTTTCTTGCAATTTGTAGCATTATGATGGTTCTTTAATCATTAGATTCCATTTGCATCTTATCCTTTGATTAGAATGGATGAGAGTTGATTTGAATGGAAATGACATTGTTATCATTGCCTTTTTGATATGGTCACCCCTTTTGCTTTTACTACCATCACCTCCCTTCTTGTTATTGATTCATTCCCTCCACCATTTGATAAGAGAAGGGGCCGGCCACAATTTGAAGGATATATGAGAGAGTTTCATTTTTGGAGTGATAGCATGATTCTTCATCTCATTTTTCTTGCTAGAAAATTGAAAGCACCAATTTTCTTTAACCTCTTTCTCCATCCTTCATGGCAACTAAACTCCAAAGAGACATAGACTACTACACTATTCTACAGCACATCTTGGACGCGTCGGCTAGCCAACTTCGCGCCCGAGTTGCCTCGGTCAAGAGGTGGGAGCCCGTAAAAGAGATCGGCTACGTGGTGCCCTTTTCCGACGAAGACGTGACGGACGGAGATTCCGCGGGAGATCGGAGTGGAGACGAAGACCGAAGGACACGGATCGATTGGTATACTTCTCTACTCTTATTCTAGTTTGCTAATAGCTAGGTTAATGGCCCGATCCGGGTGAAAAGTGCACGGTGGTGCCGGTTTGCTAGTTTGCAAAGTTTTTCGTTTCCGCATTCCGACGTCGGATCGACGGCCGGGGCGCCGTCGCGGACTTACATTGGTATCAGAGCCTCGCCATTAACCATGCCTAGCTTGCTCTAGTGTGTTTAAAACCCGATCGAACAAAAATCGCAAAAACCGTATTTTCAGTGCACTGTTCTCTGTCGAAATTTTTTCAGCTCCAAAATTTTTTCAGGTTGTTGCAGAGACACGTGTAGGTAATTATAAGCATTCTGAGAAAATTTGGTGGCGTGATGTCACCATTACACCGCGGAACCGCGGCCAAACCAACGCATTGGCCGCGGTTCCGCCGCCACTTTGACTTTTCAACGCACCAAATTTTTCCAGTGGGCTGTTGGCTTTGAAATAGGGGTTTTGGGACATTCTTTTTGGGCCCAGTTTTTCTGTAAGTGTTACAGTACTGCTTGGGGCCCACTTCATAAAATTTGTTCGATCAGATATTTTAAACATGCTAGTTCACAGTATTTACATTATATCTGCGACCGTGAATGTCATTCGATCGGTAAATCCAGTCTATCTGCTATAGCCCTTTTAGACGGATTTGCGAACGTGACATTCACGTTGATGTTCTGTGTTATGCTGTGTTGTTGCGGATCGGTTGTGGGGGATAGCCTGGATGCAGTGGTAGTACAGTTCTGTTTTATATGTACTGTTCCCGCCAAAAATTTCTGCGCAAAAGAGTCCAAGGTATCAAATGGCAGCGATACGCTTAAGAAAATGGGAACCAGTATCTTCCGGGCTGTTTTTTGACAAACTCCTGAATGAGAAACAGATAAATCCTGATGCTATCGAAAGCGTCTCGAAAAACCCTTCGATTTGATATATAATGGGCCTCATAATTCATCCGGGATCAAAAGTTATGAGGCATTACGTGTCCGCACGTGATGGACCTTTAAAAACCCGGTGGAGGAGTTAAAAGATATAATAAAAACTCAAAAAAGACCCCAATGGGGCATCACGTGCTCACACGTAACCATGGGTCACGTGCAGACACGTGATGGGCTCTTAAGGCCTCTAAAATAATGAATAGAATTAAATTCTAAAATCTGTTCCCTGATTAAAAATCAGAAGTTACCTCAATGAGGTATCACGTGCTCACACGTGACCAATGGTCACGTGTTGACACGTGATGGTTAAAACTGAAGCATAAACAAGCGGCCGTTAAAGAACTCAATTGGGGGTCACGTGCTCACACGTGACCAAGGGTCATGTGTCAGCACGTGACTGGTTTCGAAAGCCTTACAGTTAATAGAATTAAAATTCTAAAATTTTCTAAATCTTTCCAAACACAAAAGGTCTATGGGGACCGTTGGATTAAAAATCTGAGGGGGATTAAAAATCACCAATTTATGGAATAATCTTGGACTTGGAAAGATTTCCCCCCTAAATCTAACCGAGATAACAAAGGGATATCTTTGGATTTAAAATCCAATGGTGAATAAAATTCACTTAACAATCTAAAGGCCCAGATTAATGATAAATATAAATCAAATCTCTCAACATACAAATCAAATCTCTTAATGAGAGATTTACTAAGCAAATTGATTCTTTTCCTTCTCCTATAAATAGGAGCCAAGAAGAGAAGAGGGGGATCGACTTTTTTGGAGAGAGAAAACAGAGGGAGGAAAATTTATTTCTCAAGAGAAAGAAGAAAAGAGAAGAGAATTTAATTCTCTGCAAAAGAAAAACCCTAGGTAAGAAAATGGAGGCTTCAAAAGAGAATTTAATTCTCAAAAGAGTTTAACTCTTATAAAAAGAAAAGAACTTAGTTCTTTCTCTGTTTGAGGATCTGCAAAATGCACATCTCCCCAGGAATTGAGAATTTAATTCTCATTGGGTTGAGATCCTGCCATACAGATCTAAAACACAGAGGAGGAATTGAGTTTTGAGAATTTAATTCTCCCAAACTCACAGGAATTTAATTCCTCCTAAAACGATACTAGGGTTTAACCCTAATCAAGAATTTAATTCTTTTACATATCTGGGAATTTAATTCCTTTAAAAAGAAATCAGGGTTTTATCCTAAATAAGAATTTAATTCTTTCACAAATAGGAATTTAATTCCTCCAAAATCATAATTAGGGTTTAACCCTACAGAGAATTCAATTCTTAAAAGATCTCTGTTCGTGAAAAGAACTAGGGTCACGTGCCCCCACGTGACCCTTGAAAAGATCCCCTGCAAAGAACTTTGAAGCGTCACCTCACGTGCTCCCACGTGACCCCCAAAACGCAGAAAGAAAAAGCAAAGGAAATGAAAGCTTTGGGCGCTCTCACGTGTTATCACGTGACCCCTCAGCAAATGCTTTAACAATTGGCGCACAGATCCCCATCACGTGCCAACACGTGATGTTCTAAAATAAAAATAAAAGTGTTTAACACTTATTCGCAGATTTGAGGATAAACCAAAAGGAGATCTGGCTCCACATTTAGGGCGCCCTCACGTGTCCCCACGTGACCCCTACGAATCCCTTTAATATCGAATGAATGGATGCCTATCACATGCCCACACGTGATGGCCAGCAAATTAAAAGTGTTAAACACTTACCTGCAGAATAAAATAAGGAAAATCAGGGCGCTCTCACGTGTCCGCACGTGACCCCTCCCTCCTTAGTGTTTAACACTAATTGAAAAATTCTATCTGCAGTATTTAACACTGATTTTCTTAGTGTTTAACACTAATTTGGAAAACTCTATTTACAGTATTTAACACTGATTTTCTTAGTGATTAACACTAATGTGAAAACTCTGTTCCCAGTGTTTAACACTGATTTGCTTTAGTGTTTAACACTAATTTGAAATCTATGCTACCAGTGTTTAACACCGATTTGCTTTAGTGTTTAACACTAATTTGAAAGCCTCGTTGCTAGTGTTTAACACTGATTATCTTTTAGTGTTAAGCACTAACTTGCTAATCTTAATTCCAGTGTTCAACACTGTTGGTCTTTAGTGTTTAACACTAGCTTTAGCCCAATTGGCTAAGTTTCTAGAGGCAATGCCTCTCCTTCAATGAGCCAACAAAGGGCCAATATTTCAAACATAATTGGACTTAGCCCAAACTGGCCATAAGTCCTCAAATCATCTTGAACTGAGCACATCTGTTCTTTCAACCAACTCATTGGTTCAAGGGTACATCTCTGAACTCCTCTGATATTTGTCGTTGTAATCCTTCAACGTCTTCAGAGAGGTGACGGGTCCCGACAACCATACATTAATACGGACTGTGGGGTCCTTAAACTCATGGATTAATGCGTCCTTAAACTAACATTTGTCCCCAAAACGGGAATATTGGACCACCATGTCCCTAAACTGGGATCGGACCACTATGTCCCTAAACTGGAACAATAGAGCCCAAATGCTCTTTTGTCGGATCTAAACGATTCCGTTTAAGTTGATCTTAGCCTCAAATATGGCTAACGTGTCCTTAAACCTTCAAACAGACTTTAGTCCCAAATTGGACTCTAGATCCCCCAATCAACTTTGGCTCAAGGGTACATCTCTGAACTCCTCTGACATCTGTCGTTGTAATCCTTCAACGTCGTCAGAGAGGTGATGGGTCCCGACGGCCATACATGTAATGGACCCCTATGTCCCTAAACTGGAACAATAGAGCCAATTGCTCTTTTGTCGGATCTAAACGATCCCGTTAAGTTGATCTTAGTCTCAAATTGGACTAACGAATCCTTAACAAACGTTTGAGTTGATCTTATCCTCAAATATGGCTAACGTATTCTCAAACCAAAACCCCAAACCCAAATCTAAGAAAATACGGATTTGGACTAATCCACATCCTACGGGCGACGACATAACTCAGTCTCCGTATACAATCCACGGGCAACCGAACACAAAACAAACACCCACGACACGAAGTGATCATCTGGAGAAGGAGAAAGTTGTTACCGCGATGCGGTAGCGTAATTAACTGCAGGGGCTTGCGCCTGCAGGGAAGAGCGTCCCCACAATCAAAAACCCCTCAAGCGAAGGGGAATCTGACGAAGTCTGCTACATCGGACGCATCCGTTTAAACCTTCAATACATGGTGCCATAAATCAACTTGGCATCTTCGGAGAGGTAGACGGATAGCACCAATTAGCATCTGCCCCGAATCTCAGGCAAGACGCCTATGTCTTGGCCGCCGTTCGGAGGGGAACATGTACATTTGATTTTGCGGGGCGAGCGTCCGACATGTGGACTGCCGTCACTGCCTGATTGTATATTATTCTTTTGGGGCACGACCAGGTTGCGGTCGATGTACCCGTTGTATGTATATTTTACTTTCTGTACTAGGATTACCCCGCGGAGGGGTGCACGGACAGCCGGGTTCTAGAGGGCAACGAGCCCGCATCTCATGGCATTGAGACGGAGGGGGCTTTACTCTAGAATTGGCGGGCTATTCGCCGCACTCGTAGGGGGTATAGGATTGACCTAGGAGGGGTGCCTAAGTTGCCGGATTCCGTGAAGTGCTGGGTGGTCCATTCACGTTGCTGAAGGGGGCTGCCTCGCTTCAGGTTTTGGCGGGTGACTTGCCGCGCCCGTAGGGGTCTAGGTTTTCATTGCACAGGCTATCCACACGACCAGGGGAACGTCGGTTTTCAGTAGCGGCTCTATGAAACCCGGGGATCCCAGATATCTGTATTGTTCTGTGATGCTGTGTATTTCTGTGCTGTTGCATTTTTATCACGCCTTGAGCGAAAATTATATATTATATATATACTAGTAGATGTTGTATATGTTTTGCATCCGCGCTAGTCCAGTCCACGCTCTGCCGTTAGTTAGCTAACCTAACGGGTGATGACGGGACCCAGTGGCGAATGCGGATGGCATATACGTACGTCAGTATATTTTCGTTCTTTGTGGTGTGATCAATTGATGGGACTGCGTTGATTCGGATCAATGCAAGATAAACAAACCTATTCTGATGTTGTTGGAACACTTTTTCAAAAAGCTGTTATTGCAAGGGCGTTCTCTTTTGTTTTGCATCGTGGTATTCAGCTGGAATATCCTGCTCCTCAGTCGACGAGGCAAGGGACGAGATCCCTTCACCGGGAGTGACCCCTTGGACAAAAGTTTGCGTCAGGGCAATAACTTCACTATAGCCGATTACTTTTGCTTTGCATCGTGGTATTCAGTTGGAATATCCTGCACCTCATTCTACGGGGAAAGAGCTGAGATCCCTTCACCGGGAGTGACCTCTTTAGCGAAGGTTTTCGTCACTATATTTTTCTAAAAGGCTATCAGTTCCTTCAACGATATCAAGTTCATTACGTTAAAGGTTTTCGCCAGAAACCATTCGTAGCCCTCCGTCGTTTCATATGGATAGTCAATAGTATTCAAGCTGTGTATGTTGGCCAAAGTCAAGGCACAGTGTTTGGTAGCTGTTGGGTATTCATATGCAGCATAGATAGATGCGTTGGTTTGGGACAGTCGTATAGCCTTGTTGGCCAAAGTCAAGGGCTTGTACGGGTGGGTTCAGATTAACCTGGATAATGACGGGTAGAACTTGACATGTGACTTATGATATGTTGGCCAAAGTCAAGGTCATGAGAGCATGGGGTAAAAATCACATCGGGAGTTTCAAAAGAACTGAAACTTGCCAGATATGCGCATACCTTCTGGAGTGTGATAGCGTGAGCGGATTCCGTCACGTTATCATGCGATGAGAGTTGGATCCCGATTCCCACTGATGAGTTGGTTTACTCCTCGGGTGATCCCGGCTAATTCTTCTTTCAGGTTTGGGGAAGAATTTGACGTTACAGTGGGAGGTTTCCAGATTAGATAAAGTGATAACATTCTGATCTAGGTTAGAGTGCACGCTGAGTGTTTCTTTTCTCTCTCTCTTTGGCAGCGACCATTGACCCGACCCTAGACTATGACTCAGTGACCAAGTTGACCGAACCTTCTTAACACTGGCTTTTGGATTGTCAGAGTTGCAAACCTCATTGCCACTCCTACTTTTACCCTTTTCTCCAGAACACCCCGTATTACTATGAACGTCCACTTCCATTGGATAAAACCATCGTATGGTTATATACAAACTCGAAGGGATTTATTCGAGGATGGTTTCTGGTTTTGGAGAAAACGAATAGGACTATTCAGTTGTCTTTTCCTTTTACCTTCTCTCAGGTTGCGAGTACTCCTTGGTATAGGAGATAGTACACCTATTACGCAAATTGGATATTCTTCTTCCAAACCTTAGGCTGGTGCCGAACGGTAGGGAATGAAGAAAACCAATTAGCCTAAACGGTGTACAGAAGGTATTAAGCTAAGACAAAGAAAGGGATTAGTAAGAGGGCAAAGTAAATTGCGACTGCTATTCACGACCAAACCAAGTATTTCTTCGCCAATCCTAAATCACCTTTGTATTTCTCCAGGACACTCCGTATCACTACGAAGATCCACAGTTTATTGGATATTCCATCGTATGGTTATATACGAACTCGAAAGGAACTTGTTCCAGTTCGGGGATGGATCCTGGTTCAGGAGAAATAGGAATAAGGTTTATTCGGTTGTCTTTTATCCTCACCTTCTCTCGCATTGCGAGTGTTCCTAGGATTAGGACATACACCCGTTATGCTTATTGGATAGTCTTCTTCCAAACCATAGGCTGGTGCCGAACGGTAGGAAAGGAAGAAAACCATTTGGCCTAAAGGGGTGTACAGAAGGTAATGACTAAAGACATAGAAAGGGATTTAGGGAGATGGCAAAGAATTATACGGTTACAGTTGTGAATCTGGATAATGGAAGAGGCATTACTAGGAATACCGGGATACCCCATCGAAACATTTCAATGTTTCAGTTTCACTGTGTACTGTTAAAAGAAAACTGATTTCCCAATTAGACACTTGCTCCAGGGTATGTATTTACCAGGTTTGATTCTCACATCTGCATGGTTTTACAGATGATAAGTGGGAGTAAATTATTGGGAATTAGGTGATCATCCTCATTATATCGGAATTCGTTGTAATTGGTGATATTTGAGGAAGTCACCTGGGTTGTTTGCCGGACGGCAAATATTTGGTTTTGAATATCCGTTGTTATGCACCAATTTCAAATTGATATATCTGTACGTCTATTTTTATAGAGTGAGATATACCTTTTTGAAATTATGTCTATGACATTTACCTATATCAGTGGATGGTTAGGTAAGGAGCATTGAACAACGGTGTAATTCTTCTTAACCATAAGTACAGTTTTCAACCTACGGCACACAGTGAATGAGTCATTTGACTCAAGGGACTTATACAGAGTATTGTATATTGTCCAGTGTCCATTAGGACAGAGGGGTAGGTCCTCGTACTATATTCTGTTTACTTGTGACTTCTCTAGCTCTTAGACAAGTGTTTCGTAGAAACACAAGGTCTAAGTTTTGAGAAGTTATAGGTATATGAATAAAGTAGAGAACCAGGTGTTGCAAGTATCGGGATTTTTCAAAGTGATCGAAGATGTAGATACTTCTGAATGGTATTCAGTTGATAGTAATGATTAAGAGAACTTGCTTCTCTTTCAGGTTACTCATAATTGGAAGCACTCCTAAGTTGAGTAACGTTGATCGGCCTCTTTCCATTTAGTTGACATGCACTGGAGACAGCTGCATGATTTGAATCTGGTTCAATTAAATCAGTGCCTCTGTTTCTATATTGGATATAGAACAGTTCATATCTTGACATTGTTAAGATACGGGGAGTTGTCCGGCTTATGCTTAAAACCAGACTCCGGATAACTCAAGGCACGTTTCTGTAATGGCTGTTTGTGGGTTGACCCGGGCTATGACGAGGGTTGACTTTCTACCATCTGGAAGATCAATAGTGATATTGTTCTAGACTTGCCACAGTTTTATTAAAAATGGATTTTTTTTCTTCAGAAAACAGTAGTGGGAGTATGGTAGAACTGGAAGTGATTCCAGAACCGCAAACGATTACTGAAGATTTGATAAAGAACCTAAAAACTCAATCTGGTTTGACATTCCATTGGCCACTCCGCAGACATGGTGGGTAACCTCAGGCACCCGAGAGGTACTTCGGTATGCTCAAGGACGGTGGCAGGGAGGTTCTTGTTTACCCAGACTTGCCATTGCTGTTGTTCCAGACTGTGAGACCCGGCAGGAGGATGAGTATAACGTCGTTCTGAACTAGCTTTAGAAGTGCACGTCTATATGACTCTGCCAGAGGGCTATCGTAGTCAGTGGGAGCAGCGGAAGCATTGGTGGACATCAGGCTTATGTCTATTTATAGACTAAAGCAGAAATAGCGGAGATAGATCATCTATTTCTGATGTGACAGTCATAGGTTTGACTTCATCAGAATAGGGGATGGATCTGTTAAGAAGGTAGTAGGGTGTGGTGTCCTGGTATTTGGATGACATACACAAAGTAGGAAGTGATATTCCTATACTACGATCGGTTATACTTTGGTTGTCACACAGTAGTTTCTCCACATGGGACTTGGATATTATATCAGACATTCTGGTTGCTGGATCTATGGTTTTAGATCTAGATTTGGGTGGTTTCCCAATCTGGGTACTTAGACAGCATTCTATGAGTATTTAGAATGGACGACTCCTGGCACGGTAGTATACCTGCAGGTGATGGAGTCACCCTCTCTAAAGATGTCTTACAGACTAAAGGGGAGAGGGATGCGCATGATTGGCAGATCACTTGCTTAGGCAATTGAGTCGATCATGATATGTCAAGTACCACACCAGATGTTGTTCTTGCAGTAGGTGCAATAAGTTGATATTAATCCAATCCTGGAGAAACAGTCGGAAGCAGTTTTAGAACATAAGTTGATGTTCTAGGGATATGATAACGACAGTCTCATTCAGGAGACAGTTATCATTCCAGGCTTCCAAGGTGACCTGGATGGTAGAGTGGCTGTCAGAGTTATAGTTTTCCCTCTGACGAGGGGCAGTATTTTGGACAGATGGTCCAGGTGGACACTGAGGGAAGGTATGGCGCAGGATACTGATTAAGTTCAGTTGACGATACAGTCTAAGAAGTTTGGATTTGGAGTTCACTTATGAGCTAGGTCCCATCAGACATCCAGACACATTCTAAGACAGGTATTGCTCATTTCGGGAGATGGTTTTCTCCGCGAACATGGGATATAGAGAGACATAGAAAGAAACACCATAGCGGATCCACTCACTGAGACTATTCCTCGAACGCAATAGTTTCGCAAACGAGCTTTGTGAGACTGACTAGTAGAGGAGTTGGGTGTTCGGTATCACACGGGCTGTGAGTATGCGACATCGCAATAATTAGCCTTGAGTGCAAGTGGGAGATTGTTGGAGATAGTGCCCTCAGAGTCAATTATTGGATCACAGGCACGTGATTGCAATGATTGAGGATGACCTATGCCGGTAGGACAGTCTTACTCGAGATGATAGTATGCTATCTGGTTTATCTCTATCATCGTGTACTGCTTTAGGTGACCTTACGAGTCACTATTACACGTTGATAGAGCCCCTAGGATTCTTGCTTGACTACCAGCAGTATGAGGGCGATCATATATGTGAGAGCTGGAGTCTATAAGCACATCCTTAAAAGGTCCCTAGTCGTGGGAGTTTCGAGACAGGGCATCGATTCTCCAGAGTAGACTAGTGTATACAGTCGAGACCCCGACGAGGGGCGGTGGCCGGTCTCACAAGCCACTGGTGTCAGTTGGTTCACCTAAGATGTATACAGGTGCTCATTGGGTTATGAATACACCGGACAGGACTCGCCAGGAACCTGCTAGTTGGGATTATACCTGATGTCAGATAGCAGTTCCCTGGTGACATGTGTACAGGTTAGTTCATCGACCTGAGATCGTCATTTGTCTCATGTGAGTTCTCACTGTGCTTTGATTACTACCCTACCACGGCTCAAAGAACTCGTGCAAACAGGTTTTAGTTGGGTACAGTCCCGAGCCACATGGAGGCAGTGAGCGGATCTTTAGGGGTTCGTCTCTCCCGGTATTGGGGGTGAGGCCGCGCTGTGTCTAGGAGAGCCAGAAAATGGAAAGTCGTTGGCCAAGACAGGAGATTTTCTGGTAGGTATTCCAGTAGTATCTCAGGATGTTATGGGCTACACTCCGACACGACTTGTACCGCTTTTGGGGGTCTGACTTTTACCAACCCCCTAGGCCCGCCATGCGATGCTCATAGACGAACGGACCAGACTGTACGGATATTGTCACTGACAGGCTCAGTAGGGTGTCAGGATGAGTTCGCTCATCGACGTCCCTTTTGGTTAATAGTTGGTGGCCCGTCACGTATGGCTAATACCTCTGACATGCTAGTGGTTAAATCCACAGCCATAGTATTGACGAGTCTTTAGAGTCCACCACACACACAGTTACTCAAGTTTCGGACGAAACGCTGTAGATGCCGTATGGAGATATGGCAGGGTTCGATCAGATACGTGCGGTATTGCACGGATCATGATCGGACGGTTTTTACTAGCCGGCTTTGGCTTAAGCCGGATCCTAGTATTAGATAGTGTAGTTTTGTCTCTTTGCATTTGTGTTCAGTGGGAATACAAATGCGGGCATGTATTTGCAGTAGTGGGGTTTTCCTGTAATTTATTACGGGATCAGTTTTCTGAAGTTGCCAGTTTGCATTCCGTTCCGGCCGGTTTTCCTTTGATCCTTCACGGCCGGATTTTCTGATGGAGGGGGTTATTTGCAGTTTTGGAAATAACTTATTGTGGAGGGGTTTCTTGCAATTTGTGGCATCATGATGGTTCTTTAATCATTAGATTCCATTTGCATCTTATCCTTTGATTAGAATGGATTAGAGTTGATTTGAATGGAAATGACATTGTTATCATTGCCTTTTTGATATGGTCACCTCTTTTGCTTTTACTACCATCACCTCCCTTCTTATTATTGATTCATTCCCTCCACCATTTGATAAGAGAAGGGGCCGGCCACAATTTGAAGGATATATGAGAGAGTTTCATTTTTGGAGTGATAGCATGATTCTTCATCTCATTTTTCTTGCTAGAAAATTGAAAGCACCAATTTTCTTTAACCTCTTTCTCCATCCTCCATGGCAACTAAACTCCAAAGAGACATAGACTACTACACTATTCTACAGCACATCTTGGACGCGTCAGCTAGCCAACTTCGTGCCCGAGTTGCCTTGGTCAAGAGGTGGGAGCCCGTAAAAGAGATCGGCTACGTGGTGCCCTTTTCCGACGAAGACGTGACGGACGGAGATTCCGCGGGAGATCGGAGTGGAAACGAAGACCGAAGGACACGGATCGCTTGGTATACTTCTCTACTCTTATTCTAGTTTGCTAGTAGCTAGGTTAATGGCCCGATCCGAGTGAAAACTGCGCGGTGGTGCCGGTTTGCTAGTTTGCAAAGTTTTTCGTTTTCGCATTCCGGCGTCGGATCGACGGCCGGGGCGCCGCCGCGGACTTACATACGGTCCCCGGATTTGATACTTTCATGGCTTCCATAAAAGGGACTAATGAGTTGTACGCGCTTTCCCAGTCCCCAAATATTTTGCATAAAGCTTTTCTACGAGCATCCCATGCCTTCACATACGAAATCTGAATTTTATGCTCTCCGCTAACGAAGAGCCGTATCTCTCGGGAAGTCATCGCCACATCTGTACGGATTACTGGCATGATTAGCGAGCAAATCTAAGATGAAGTGCAATTCCGGTGATCTTGTAACATAATAGAATTGATGCAAGTATGTTCTTGGTTGTATTTCGTGACCTTCCAAGCTTTGGCTCTTTTGGAACAATATGCATGCAATCTCCACTTACATTCAGGAGCTTTCGTACATACCACCGTATAGTACGTCTTATTTGACTCTTCGGTTTTAAATGTAACGTTTTGCTGAATAGACCACGACTTCAGCTTACAAATAAGATCTCCTTTTTCCTGAAATAAATCCCCGACACTGACGCACTCTTCGCTTGCTGCTGTCGCGTCCAAATAGGGTGTCGTATTTACTTCTGCCACGGCTAAGTCTACCCAACTATCATCTTCCAGCGGATCGAGGCCGGGATCTTCTAGTTCGACAAAATCGTTATTCGCAACCATACCATCAAAGAATGCTATCTCATTCAATCCAGCGGCATATTCCACGCCATCCTCCCCCTGATGACCTTCACCGATTTCATCATCATCACTGCCACACATATCAATATCACCCGCAGCAACATAAGGCTCGGGTGCAATATATGATGGTTGTGGTCGGTGTAATGTGGATGGTTCGGGGTGAGAAGACCGGAAAGATGTGGACGGACATGCTTAGAATGCGCTACTTGGATCGTGTTGGAATGATGCGGAAGTGTGGAAAAATCTGCGTTTAGTATATAAATTGTTATTATAATATTATTCCTTAATATTTTCGTAAACAAATCATCACTTGTTTCAGATTTATTTACCTGTGGAAGGTTATGTATGGTAATCCTTGTTGTTCTTCTGGGGTACATGTAACTGCAGCAGTCGACTGGGAGAACCTGGATTTATGGATTTATAAAATGTTTGAATATTAGTATCTTGGTATTACTAAAATGTTTGAATATGGATTTATAAAATGTTTACCCATGAGTTTGAAGGTTTGAATAATGTTGTGTATAGTCATATCTACCGAGACTAACGGTATCATCGTTAACCATGTGACCGTACCCCCAGGAACTATCTCCAGCATTACCATCAAAATTACCCGTTGGAGGGGCATCTGATACTTCCAATTGCTCCTTTTGAACCAAAAGTTCAAAAGAATGCTGGGTGTTTGACAGACCGAAATCTATCATCGAAGATATTGATGCGTCGTCTATAATTTCAACCAATGCATTTCCACTAAACATAGGCCATATACAACTTTACTTAACCCTACTTTCACGGGGATCGTATTTTGTGATTTTGAACACTTCATTCTCTAGTTCATCATAAGTCGTTGATGGTTCCAATTGTATGATTCTTGCGGACCCGCCCATATACTCGGGACCTTGTGCACTTGTGATAAACCGGCCATCGTATTTACATACAACAAATAAACTTGAACTTGCCATAATCTGCATCAAATAACATCAAGCCAACAATGAAAAAAGCGTTAACAACTTCATACAATCACAGTCAAACCATGCACAATCATACTTAGAGCTATGGTCTTCAAAGTCCACTAGACTGCTCCTGACTGTTCCAAAGTGATAAGTTGTGAGATAACACTCAAATCGCCTCTTCACTGTCAATTGTGGCCAGGTAAGCACAAATGAGGAAAGGAGGGATCCGCTCACGAATCACCGTGAGACGGGCCTTTTAAAGTTACCTTTCTCACTTGTCTAGCCTAGGCACCACAAAGTCAAGTTTAGATAAACGATCGAATGCCCACAACCTTCCTCTGTCCTATTGAGCACGAGAGTCCTTAGTTGGCTGAGTCTAGATATTTTTTAATTATACTCGAGATTAATACGTATGCTGTTAGTGATTTTTGGGGTCTTAGGAAGGGTGATGAAATCCCCACCCAATCTGAATTGGTGTTATAGCCCCTTATCCGTATTATTTATGCAAAATAGTAACAAACATAAATCGAAAACACTTGCAAACAACTTATTTGGCGGCGGCGCAAAGAATCCTGCACAAAAACAGTTATATTGGAGAGAGAGAGTTCGCGCAAAGAATCCTGCACAAAAACAGTTATATTTTTTATGTTGTGTTGAAACAAACATTTTATAATACAAAATAATAAATATTGTGTATAGGTGTAACAACCCTAATTTTCCTATACACTTTTCTATACAAATTTTTTTAATTTTTTAAAAATCCATAAAGAAGTATTTTAACCTGAGCACAATATATATATATATATAAGTAATTATTTTATTTTTAAATAACTCCATTTTTAATATACATAAAATTGTTTTTAGAATTAAAGTACACTTGGGGTATTTATTGTTGTTGTTACCACTTTAAGTAGTTATTTTCCCACAATAATTACAAGAAGGAGCTTGTAGCTCATTGGTAATACCTTGCACTGCTGAACCAAGCCACCAGAGTTCAAATCCCATGCCCCATATTATTTTTGTATTTATTTTGTTTTAATTTCTTTTGGAAGTCAACAGTCAAAAGGCCATAACTCCCAAAATATGTACTGGACAACAAAAGGTGAATATACCAAAATCTTCCACAGGAGAACCCCCGGCCCCTGACACCTTGACTCGGCCCGACTCGGCGCCGCCGGCCGGACTTGGCCGGACGGCCGAGTCGCCAACAGAGAAAAGTTGGCTCTTGACCTGGTCCACCCTCCTGCATACTCTAAATGCTTGGATCGGTTATCATTTGGCCAATAAATCTCTTTTAATCCTAGATTTAATGAGTTTTAATGAATTTTTATATAATTTTATATTTTTTTTTATTAAAACACTAACCCCAGCCTAACCCTATATAAACACCCCTACCCTCTACCCTCTCATCCTAAATCTCTAAGTCCACTCTCCCAAAATTCAAAGAGAACTTGGTATGTGAGAAAACGAGCGAAAGGCGAAGCGCTGACGAAATCGACGGCGGAATCCCGGCGATCATGCTAGGACCTCTCAACGACGATTCGACGTACCGGCAACCCTCTACCTTCCTCTCACTCTCTAGCGTTGTCCAAACCCGTAAGTCCCTCTTTTCTACCTTTTTATTCTTTCATAAAAATACGACTTTTCAAACCCGACGGAAATCGGAACAAACCGATTTCCGATTCGGTTTTCTATCAAAACTCACTTATCACTAATTCCATAATGCTTAAACATATTCATGTTGACTACTAATCACTTAAAAATTAATTTAAACAAGTTTTCACACATGAAATGATAGCTTTTGCAATATACCGTATTTTTGCACTTAAATACCACCATGTTTAGTTTATCACATTTAACCTCTTAACATTGCTATACCTTAAAGTAGTTCACGAGGTAATGACCTACCTCCACACACACTCATAGAAAATCATAACACGCTACCTTGAAAACTTAGAATACGATAAAACAAGATTTTACATTAAAATACCATTTTCTTTATAAACCTTTTCTAAAAGTTCTAAGTTATATACAATTTTAAAACAATATCTTTTAAAAGGAAAATACGATATGTCGTGGACATCAATCGTTTATCTAAACCTGACTTTGTGGTGTCTAGGCAAGTGTGTCTAAGGCGAGTGGTTACTTAATTAGGACCACTACTTGTAGTGAAGAGCCTCCCACTCACCTGGCACTTACCTGGCCGCAATTGGCGGTGAAGAGGCGATTTGAAGCTTCTAATGACTTATCGTTTAGACCATTCAGAAATAGGCTAGTTGGCTTAGGAAACCCTAGAATCTAAAATGCGGAAATTTACATCTTTTACAGATAAATACTTTATCTTTATAAAACCGTTTTCTAAATGATTAGTATTTATTAAATCTTTGCAAAGCGCCACTACAACCCACCTTTGGGGAACTCGTTAGTGATAGTACGGTTTATCGTGCACCCTCGGGCTTAGTAGTGCGAGATTCAGACCTCCGTAAGGAGCATTCAGTCTCGAAAGGTTTAAAATACGACATTTAAGAAAAATGAGATTTTTGGAAAATAAAATAGTTATTAAAAATTATTCTTGTATAAACATATGTATATTTATCATTTAAACACCTATTTTATTATAAGATAAAGTTTCCACCTTTTCCTAAAAATTACAAGATTAAAAGTTACATTAAAATACCATGAATTTCAAATAAATCAATATTACAAATTAATACCTTTATTTATATAATTTAGGATATTTTCACTAGAAATATCACAAAATAAAATCACACTCATTATAACAATAAAGACGAATAATAAATACTTGAGGTGTATCTTGAAAACTATACAAAAATATTTTTACATAAAACCCCCTCAAGTTTTATAAATTACAATAAGGACCCTAACAATTATATAACTTCGACTTATATTTCTTTTAGTCTGACTCGGGTTTGAGTCTGATTATTTCTGACTTGAATATAATTCAAGTCAATCTATATTCTTTAATATTCCAACTCAATATGAATACATGAATTCCAGAATCCAGTTAACAATCTATACAACTTGACTGAATCAAACCATGGATATATATCCATTATCCCGTTATTCCGTTTACCTGATTATGCAGTTACAATCTGTTTACTGATATCATGGTTTTGGTCGGTCATCCAACTTATACAAATACAATACAACAATACAACCAAAACACTACGGGGTTTAAGGGGTAGATTGGTGCGGAAGGTGTTAAAGATGGCACGAGGCGGTAAGATTAAGACATCTAACATGAATCCAATTGCCATTGTTCCGGGTTGTATAACGGAGCCTTGTACTTCCATTTGCCCCGATCTCTAGAATACTGAGGCCCCTCTCGTATACACTGGTATCCTTCCGTACCAAACTACAAACAACAGCGTGAACACAATACTCTATAATATTATTCTTTAGAAGATACCTCTTATTCTGTCTTTTCTAATTCTTCCTTATTTTTGGGACTTACCGAGTGACCTGTTCGCTGACGACATTCTGTTTTTTTCTTCTTTGAATGTCGTCAGGTGTTTTGGACCCGTCAGAGACCGAGCCCACCGGTGAAGACTTTGAGCAGTTTCACGAAGACTCCAAGCTCTAGACATTGTACTTTGTTCTATTCAGTATTTTCATTTCCTGTTATGCCATTGTTTAGGCATCGCTTTTCATTCCAGTTGTATTTACTTATCGTGCATTGTACAAAAGAATGTTATTAATAAAATTGCTGTTATTTCTATATCTCTTGTCTCTTGTGATTTACTTTTATATTGCTTAGATACTCTTAGCGTATGTACTTCTAAGTATATACGTAGCGGACCTCGTCGCGTCCCCTTCGCCGTACACCGGGAAGCGGGGCGTGACAATAGGATAGAGCGTAAATGGATAGTTGTGTGTTGGAATATAATGGAACTCTAAGCAAATTGAAATCGGATATTCTAAGCATTAGAAACAAGACTTTGTTTCTTTCGAATTTTTTATTCTTTGGATAGCAAAAATATTGTGTATAGGATAGACCTATTTTTTGAAACTTTTTATTTCTGAAATCGGATAGAGCGTAAGTACATATAGAAAATATAATGGATGTTATTATTCGTAATTGGATATTCTTGACCAAATTGAAATCGGCTGTGTGTTGGAATTGTAAGCATTAGAAACAAACCCACTAGTTTCTTTTGATTTTTGATTTTTTAAGTTTTTAGATCCTGAGCTCATTTAAGTTAGATGCATTGCCAAATTTTAATTTGCCACAAAAGGTTTTTAATAGCACACGACCAAAAAAGTAAACCGATGTGACACAAACGACTTCAAAATCTATATTTGTTGCAGCTACATTTCTTAGCAAAATTATCTTCTCTCCATCAAAATCTCCAGCAAAGTGACTTCAAAATCTTGTATCTGTTTTTGAATAATTAGTGGTTTCAAAATCTTGTACAATGTTGAGCATCTGAAGGGAAAAGACGAGAAATTGAGTTATAAAAAAATCTTGAATATGGTGGTTTTGATATGTATGTTTGCTTACATCCTTTTCTTCATTTAGAATTAGTGAAAGCATGAATATGGTGGTTTATATATTACTTTTTTTGATATCTATATTTGTTGATATTTTTCTCAAGGATCCTGGTATATATAATTAGGAAGATGCTAGAAAAGATTGGGTTACCTCCAATACTTTGTGAACTGTTCCGTCTTGATCCTATCCAGCAGCTCCTCCTTCCAGACTACGGTACTGAACATGACCTTCTTCCTGAACTCTACACTTACACAAAATAAGTTGTGTATATGATAGAGCGTAAATGGATGGTGAGTTGTATAGCAGAGAGTAAGTTGTGTATAGGAGAGAGCGTAAATGGATGGTGAGTTGTATAGCAGAGAGTAAGTTGTGTATAGAATAGAGCGTAAATGGACGGTGAGTTGTATAGCAGAGAGCTATTTATAGGATATGAGGGCGGGCTAATTATTGAAGAGGGCGGGTTCTAATAACCCGCCCTCTTCTTTCTGCAAACGACATGATGGGACAACACACAGACTAATTATTGAAGAGGGCGGGTTTTAATAACCCGCCCTCTTCCTTCTGACAAAGGGACAAAAAAAAAATGATGTGACATATCATCTAATTATTGAAGAGGGCGGGATCTAATAACCCGCCCTCTTTAATAATACAGACAACACATTTTAAAAAAAATATATAAAAACTAAACTGATTTGACTAAACTACTGATTTGACTAAACTGGTTTGACAACACCACAGAAATATAATTATTGAAGAGGACGGGTTATTAGAACCCGCCCTCTTCATTCAACAAATGGGAACAGAAAAAAGAAACTGATGTGACACAACGTAATATAATATAATTATTGAAGAGGGCGGGTTTTAATAACCCGCCCTCTTCCTTCTGACAAAGGGACAAAAAAAATAATGTGACATATCATCTAATTATTGAAGAGGGCGGGATCTAATAACCCGCCCTCTTTAATAACACAGATAACACATTTTTTAAAACTAAACTGATTTGACAACGCCACAGAAATATAATTATTGAAGAGGGCGTGTTATTAGAACCCGCCCTCTTCCTTCAACAAATGGGAACAGAAAAAAGAAACTGATATGACACAACGTAATATAATATAATTATTGAAGAGGGCGGGTTTTAAAAACCCGCCCTCTCTGATATATAAAAAACTGATTTGACACCACAAACTTAATTATTGAAGAGGGCGGGTTCCTGGAACCCGCCCTCTTCTAGTGATTTGACAATAGAACTGATTTGACCTGTATCGTTAAAGAGGACGGGTTCCAGGAACCCGCCCTCCTTTCCCTAACCCACCCCCAGTATGCCTTCTTGTATTTAAAATTAACTCACCCCCCTCAAATTAACTCACTCTGTCTCTTCTCGTATCTAAAATCGTCTCAATGGAGAATCAACCACTCGACAAATCTCTGCTCGTTCATCAAAACGAACATAGATAGTTTAATATATTACACGGAGAGGAAATATTCTAAATTTAGACCTATTTTTTAATTACCCCTTTCTTTTAATTCTAATAGTTGAAAATAACATTATTTAATTTTGCAGGATGGAGATAATCTCACCGTCGTCACCCATAGTTCAGACAAATGGATAGTTACCGACCAACGAATAACCCAGCGGTTTCGACGGGCTGGATTTTATGAAGCTTCATTGCTTCGTCATATCTAAATCGACCACACCCTCGTTACCTCTCTAGTTGAGCGCTGGAGAAAAGAGACCCACACTTTTCATCTAAGATGGAGTGAGGCCACTATCACACTCCAGGATATTGGTCTCTTACTCGGTTTACGGGTCAATGAGCTTGGATTGGCCGGAGGAAAAATTGACCCGTAAACCGAGTAAGAGGCCAATATCCTGGAGTGTGATAGCGGCCTCACCCCATCTTAGATGAAAAGTGTGGGTCTCTTTTCTCCAGCGCTCAACTAGAGAGGTAACGAGGGCGTGGTCGATTTGGATATGACGAAGCAATGAAGCTTCATAAAATCCGGCCCGTCGAAGCCGCTGGGTTATTCGTTGGTCGGTACCTATCCATTTGTCTGAACTATGGGTGACGACGGTGAGATTTTCTCCATCCTGCAAAATTAAATAATGTTATTTTCAACTATTAGAATTAAAAAAAAGGGGTAATTAAAAAATAGGTCTAAGTTTAGAATATTTCCTCTCCGTGTAATATATTAAACGATCTGTGTTCGTTTTGATGAACGAGCAGAGATTTGTCGAGTGGTTGATTCTCCATTGAGACGATTTTAGATACGAGAAGAGACAGAGTGAGTTAATTCGAGGGGGGTGAGTTAATTTTAAATACGAGAAGGCACATCGGGGGGTGGGTTTTATAGGGAAAGGAGGGGAACCCGCCCTCTTTAACGATACAGGTCAAATCAGTTCTATTGTCAAATCACTAGAAGAGGGCGGGTTCCAGGAACCCGCCCTCTTCAATAATTAAGTTTGTGGTGTCAAATCAGTTTTTTATATATTAACCCGCCCTCTTCAATAATTATATTATATTACGTTGTGTCACATCAGTTTCTTTTTTCTGTTCCCATTTGTTGAAGGAAGAGGGCGGGTTCTAATAACCCACCCTCTTCAATAATTATATTTCTGTGGCGTTGTCAAATCAGTTTAGTCAAATCAGTTTAGTTTTAAAAAATGTGTTGTCTGTGTTATTAAAGAGGGCGGGTTATTAGATCCCGCCCTTTTCAATAATTAGATGATATGTCAACATTTTTTTGTCCCTTTGTCAGAAGGAAAAGGGCGGGTTATTAAAACCCGCCCTTTTCAATAATTATATTATATTACGTTGTGTCACATCAGTTTCTTTTTTCTGTTCCCATTTGTTGAAGGAAGAGGACGGGTTCTAATAACCCGCCCTCTTCAATAATTATATTTCTGTGGTGTTGTCAAACCAGTTTAGTCAAATCAGTTTAGCTTTTATATATTTTTTTAAAAAATGTGTTGTCTGTGTTATTAAAGAGGGCGGGTTATTAGATCCCGCCCTCTTCAATAATTAGATGATATGTCACATCATTTTTTTGTTGTCCCTTTGTCAGAAGGAAGAGGGCGGGTTATTAAAACCCGCCCTCTTCAATAATTAGTCTGTGTGTTGTCCCATCATGTCGTTTGCAGAAGGAAGAGGGCGGGTTATTAGAACCCGCCCTCTTCAATAATTAGCCCGCACTCATATCTTATTTTGTGTAAGTGTGGAGTCCAGGAAGAATGTCAAGTTCAGTACCGTAGTCTGGAAGGAGGAGCTGCTGGATAGGATCAAGACGGAACAGTTCACAAAGTATTGGAGGTAACCCAATCTTTTCTAGTATCTTCCCAATTATATATACCAGGATCCTTGAGAGAAATATCAACAAATATAGATATCAAAAAAAGTAATATATAAACCACCATATTCATGCTTTCACTAATTCTAAATGAAGAAAAGGATGTAAGCAAACATACATGTTTCCCCCAATCAGAGCAGGGCTCTGTTTGAATTTCAAAAATTCAAATTTTGAAGCAACGCTTCAAATTCCGTGCGCTGCGCGCAACGCGCCACGTGTCAGAAGCTGATACGTCAGCACATCGCCCAAGACAGTGCGCCCAATCAGAGCAAGGCTCTGTTAAAAACAAAAATTAAAGGAAGCAAAGCTTCAGTTGCGCAAGCGCTGCGCGACACGTGTCAGCGCAGTTGCGCAAGCGCTGCGCTGCGCGACACGTGTCAGCGCAGTTGCGCAAGCGCTGCTGTGCTGCGCTCTGCGCTGCGCGATACGTGGCAGCGCAGTTGCGCTAGCACAGTTGCACTGCGTTGTGCGCTGCGCGACACGTGTCAAGCGCTGTTGCATCTGCGCCAAACAGAATTAAAATTTTAGAAAAAGTCTTTCTGTTCTTGTTAAAACAAGAAGATTGTTTTCTGTAAAACAGAAGTCCTTGGATCAAACATCCAACGGTGGGGAAAATTCCCCAAATCACTCAGAGAAGGATCTCTTTAACAAACTTAACAAATTTATGGGCACTATATAAAGACCCCTAGACCCCAACTCAAATCATCATCAACATTGTGAGAGATCAAGAACTTCAAAAACAGAGAGAAAATTCAAGAAAAAGGTAAAAAAAAAACCTTTATAAAATAGAAGGATTTCTTCTGAATAGATCATTGATCTAAGAATAAGATCAATGATCTTCAATAAATAAAAATAATAACAGTGCCTTACACTTTTTTATGAACCATTGGTTCTGGAATCTTAAAGATTTTTTTCTTGAATTCAAAATTGGATCAAGTTATTGAAACAGTGCCTTGCACTTGCAAAAACTGCACTGTTGCGCTCCTGGGTTGGCGCAAGCCACCAGAGAGCGCCACGTGTCAGCAGCGCAACAGCGCAGCGCACTGACACAGCGCACTGCGCTGTTGCGCTTGCGCTCACCAGAGCGTGACACGTGTCGCTTCCACATGCGCCTGCGCTCATTAATTGGCGCAGAGCGCCTGACAGGCCATGTGGCACTCTGTCAGTGTAATCAATGCTCTGCATCATTTAAAAGAAGGGCTGAGCCCAATTAAAAAGGCCTAACAGGCCTAGTAAATGCTATGCATTATTTTCAAAAAAGGGCAGAGCCCAAACAAAAACAGATACAATGCATCATTCTTTTTTTAAAAAAAGGGGCAGAGCCCGAATAAGGATCTGTCAGACCAGAACAGATGCCGTGCATCATTTAAAAGGGGCAGAGCCCAAATAAAGGTCCAACAGAGACCAAGATTAATGCTATGCATTATTAACATGGGCAAAGCTCTAGCACAGGTCTAATAGGCCAAAAATAAGAAAAAAACGTTGAATATTCTCAACTAGACTTAGCCCAGTCATGACCGTAAGTCCTCAAACTAAATTGACTGAACAAGACTGCTCTCCTAAATCAACTTTGGTTTAAGGGTACATCTCCGAACTCCTCTGATACCTGTCATTGTAATCTTTCAACGTCGTCAGAGAGGTGACGGGTCCCGACGGCCATACATATTAAACGGACCACTACGTCCCTAAACTGGAACAATAGAGCCCCTAAATGCTCTTTCCGTTAAGTTGATCTTAGTCTCAAACAGGACTAACGTATCCTTAGCGAGCGTTTAAGTTGATCTTAGCCTCAATGCGGCTAACGTATCCTTAAACTAAAACACCAAACCCAAATCTAAGTAAGTACGGATTTGGACTAATCCACGTCCTACGGGCGACGGCATTACTTAGTTTCCGTATACAATCCACGGGCATCCACAAACAAACAAACACACACGACACGAAGTGAAATTTCTGGAGAAGGAGAAATTGGTTACCGCGATGCGGTAGCGTAATTAACTGCAGGGGCTTGCGCCTGCAGGGAAGAGCGTCCCCACAATCAAAAACCTCTCAAGTGAGGGGGAATCTGACAAAGTATGCTACATCGGCCGCATCCGTCTAGACCTTCGATAAACGGTGCCATAAATCAACTTGGCATCTTCGGAGAGGTGGATGGATAAAACCAATTAGCATCTGCCCCGAATCTCAGGCCAGACGTCTTCACGTCGTCGCCGTCTTTCGGAGGGGAACAGATTCTGGCACGCCTGGTGGGACCTTTTCCTCTTTCCACTCCATACTTAGTGTGTCGTGTTTTTCCCGCGATCAAATAATCGCTGTGTGTATGTTTTTGGTTGCCCTTAAGAGAGTGGATATTGAAGCCGGCATTTCGTCTCTATGAAGAATAGCATTTGCTCCCACCCTAGCAACTCAGGCTCTGTTATATCCGGCGGAGTCAAGTATGGGTCACTTGCAGCCTCAAATCTCTGCAATCCGACTCTTCAAGAAATCAACGGGCTCCTTTTTGGGTCGATGCTCTTACCTCCCACCCTCTTGCCTCAACGCCGATGGAGGAAGCCTAGAGGATGTCTGTCGTCCACAGGCAGGCTCCCCAAGCAGCAGCCTTGCTGACGGAATCGGTCCTCAAACAACTGGCACATGCCAAAGACCAAGGTCGATGCAGGGGGCAAAATATTCAAGCTCTTCAAGAAATCAATGGCTTCAAACTGCACTAACTGCAACAGCAACTCTCGCTCTGTCCCATCTGGAGGAGTAACCTACGAGCCCCAAGCGGCCTCCCTTTTCACTATGCCAGTGGAGCAGCTAACTCAAGCCACCACTGGGCTATTCTTCGGGACCATACTCCCGCCAACGAGATTCAGCGCTCCTGTACCATCGTAAGAAGCTCCCAAGAAGTCATTTTCAGCGCTCCTGTGCTTATTTACGCCTTACTTTGCATTATACTATATATAAGCACACACAAAAATTGTGATAATAAAAGAGTATAAAGTGAAAAATTATATTTAAAAGATAGGAATAGTTTAAGAAAAACAAGAAGGTTAGATATTTTCTTAAATGAAACTAGTAATAAGTAGTTATGAGCTGTTGTCCCAAGGGTTAGTAAGATGAAGGAAATTACTAATCTGAGGATAAAAATAAGCCTGAAAAATAGTTCCTATTCTGGAAGCCAAACATTTGAATGTTGATACCCTACTATACGCACTTACACACATCTTGAAACTCGGGATAGTAGAGGATACCTTGAAATGCTCTTGTCTAAAAGCCAAAGTATGAAGAAAATAAAAGTGGAGAATAAAAGATAAAATGGTGAAAAGAAAAATGAACACTGGTTTTGTTATCACCGAGGCAGCAATACAAAAATATAGCGAGGGTGCTTTATCACCTAGTGCCTTAGACCAACTGGTTTGGGAGCCACTGCTAAGCCTTAGGTGTTGCAAGACGAGGAAAAACACCTAATAAGCGATCACATGAGTAATCGGTCTGTTAGTACCTCAAGAAATATTAACGGTCGCATGAAAATGTGTGAGCAAATCTAAATATCTATTAAAAAGTACTAAGATAGATGGACAAGAGTATGATTGCTTGAATTGAATTCTCTGAGTGTAGGGATGTCCAGTTCACACACGTAGGGGCATATGATCAATGTTTGGAAGAAAAGTAGGAATGAAAACTAAAGGCGATATTTTATTGAGGGATAATGTGATTTCTAACATTTTTTTCATGACCATTAAGATAGGGCTCATAGCAACTGAAAAGCTGGTATAGTTGAAAACTCTTATTTTCAAGTTCTTTCTTTTATAGTTCTTATCTTTATATAACTTTCACCACCTCTCTTTTATTATAAGATTTTGTGGGTGTAATCCACTGAGAACCCTCAGGAGACAACACTCCCCCTACTAGAGATATGCCACTAGCGCTGAGTAAGGAAGGCTGGGGGCAACTCTCCTTCTGGACTGACTCCGCCGACTCCAACGGCGGAAATTGATGCTGCTGTTCCAGCTGCGAACAGCTTTGAACCACTTAGGAAGGTCCGCAAGAACTCTCCGACCGCTGTGCTGAAAAGATCTCCTCCACATATGAAGAGCGCTACAAGGGTGAAGCCGGAATAACCCCCTCAACGGCTATCCTCTAAAATCTACAAGGTCTGGCGTCAAGTCCAAGACTCGGTAATTGATCGAGATTATCCCCGCCGACAGAAAAAGGTGAAAGTTCAGCGGGAAGAGGACCGTCCTATCAAGCCACAAAAGGCGATAGCTACTTAGGTGCCCACTGCAACGGCCCCCTCAACTTCGACCGCTCACAAGAGAAGAAGGCCGGAGAAAATCCCTGGGTCTGTGACGAGCTGCAAGACCACTGAACCTAAACACCCCAAGTCTGGGGGCATGATGGTACATACCGTCTATATGGAATCCAGAAAAGAGGATAGCCATGTCTTCACAGGTCATAGACCGCTTACGCGATCAGTGACTAAGGCTCAGAAGCAACAACAACAAAAGCTCCAAGAAATGCTGACAGTCATGGCCGCACTTACGGGACCGAAAGCAAGCCCGGAGACATCCTCGGAGCAGCGCCGTGAGCAGGAAACAAATGCTGGCAACCACGGTGGGATGACCAAATAAGGTACCCGCCGGGATATACGATCCCTAAATTCCACGTATATAAGGGGACGGGAAATCGTGGTACAAAGCCGTCGGGTTCTTGCTCCAGCAGAAATATCTCTGAAATCATCCGAGGAAAAGGAAGCGACTGAGCAGACGGCCCTGCAAATAAAAGACCAGGAAAGGGCTAAGGATTGAAGAGAAGTCTTTATAGACTACTTCAAATCCCGTTGAACGTCTGAAGATGTGTCCTCAAAACATCAACTCATGAAGCGAGCCCTGTCTTTCGCCTTCGTCAACGGTACTTTGTATAAGAGGTCATTTGATTTCCTGTGGTTGAGATGCCTGGACCCGAAGAGGCGAAGAGAGTCGTCCAAGAAGTTCATGACGGACTCTGTGGTTCTCACCAAGCAGGCCCGAAGATGAAGTTAAAGATTAAAAGAATGGGTTATTATTGGCCCACGATGATTCAGGACTGCCTCGAGTATGCGAAGCAATGCCACTCATGCCAGATTCATGGGGACTTTATCCATCAGCACCCAAATCCTCTACATCCAACAGTGGCCAGCTGGCCGTTCGAAATGTAGGGGACTGATGTAATCGGCCCCATCGAACCAGCATCGTCCAGGGGACATCGATTCATCTTGGCGACGACTGACTACTTCTCTAAATGGGCAGAAGCAATACCGCCGAGGGAAGTGAAGACGGAGAATATCCTTCATTTCTTCAAGACGCACGTTATTTATCGGTTTGGAACTCCGAGACGGATCATCTCCGATAACGGGCCAGCTTACAGAAGCCACAAGATCAGTCGCTTCGCGCAACAACACAATATAGACTGGAGGTATTTCTCGGTTTATAATCCGCGAGCTAACGGTCTAGCTGAGGCCTTCTACAAGACCTTGACAAAGATTATGAAGAAGACGGTGTCCCGAAATAAGAAGGACTGGCATGAGAGGCTGCAAGAGGCTCTTTGGGCGTATCGAACTACGTTCAAGACGGCCACAAACGCAACGCCATACGCGTTGGTATTCGGTACGGAAGCAGTGCTCCCCCTCGAGATAGAGTTACCCTCTCTACGAGTGGCAGTCCATTACGAGCTGACGGATGAAGAAAATGCTCACCTTCGGCTTGAGGAGCTTGATTCTCTTGATGAAACCCAGCTCATAGCGCAGCAAAATCTGGAGGCTTATAAAGCAAAGATGACGCGCTCATATGAAAGATTAACCAGGCCGAGGGCATTCCGCCAAGGTGAACTCGTGCTAGTGGTCAAAAGGCCTATGATTTCCAATCGCGCCAAGTGGGGAAAATTCGAGCCAAATTATGAAGGCCCGTACATCATAGACAAGGTCTACCAGGGTGGAGCCTATCTACTCATGGATATGCACGGCGAAAGGCCTTACAGGCCAATAAATGGTCGATTCCTAAAGAAATACTACGCTTAGCGAGTTACTGCCTAGATCAATGATAGATGACGACGACTATATCCACTCGTTATCTTCTTAAGCTCAAACTTTATAAGCAATAGCCAGCCTTCTCCTGGACGGACCGAAACGTCCTTAAACTAATGGCGGACCGAAACGTCCTTAAACTAACGAAGGACCGGAACGTCTTTAAACTACTACCGCAGCATCCTCAGGCTGACGAGATGAATAAAAAAAAGAAAAAAGAAAAAAAAATATAAATATAATAAAAAAATAATAATAAAAACGGTATGTCCATAAGGAAAATGGGTACGAATGAAAACCCGAAAGGGCTCCGTGAGTAAAAACAGCAGGGCTACCGGCGAGTGTTCGTGAAAACCCGAAAGGGCGCGATCTCGTAAAAAAAAAAGAAAGAGAATAAAAAGAATTAAAAAAAACGGTACGTCCATAAGTAAAATGGGCACGGATGAAAACCCGAAAGGGCTCCGTGAGTAAAAACAGCAGGACTACCGGCGAGTGTTTGTGAAAACCCGAAAGGGCGCAACCTCGTTAAAGGACACTTACAAGGTCCTCTCGACCTTGTAAGGAGAAACCACCCGCGTGAGATCCTTACGACTCACAAGGGAACAACACACTTAGGGATCCTCATGATTTCTAAGGAGAAAATACACTTGCGAGATCCTCATGACTCGTAAGGAGAACTCTCTTATGGGACCCTCACGGCTCATAAGATTTGAAAGTCTTAAGTTACAGAGACCTAAATCTGTGCTTAAGCAACCTCCACAACCTTCGATATTGCCCTACAAGTGGTTCAATACTGACCCTTGTATACAATCCATGGACGCGAATAAACGTTACCCTAACCAAGTCCCATCCGTGACTGGGGATATGTTCGCATGATGAACAACCCTTATAGGTCCTCTCGACTTATAAGGAGAAAACCCTCTTGTAGGATCCTTACGACTTACAGAGGAACGTACACTTAGGAATCCTCACGGTTCCTAAGGAGAAAATACACCTACAAAATCCTCACGACTTGCAGGGAGAAATACCTTTGTGAGACCCTTACGGCTCATGAAGTTAAAAGCCTTAGTCAACAGGACCTTAACCCTGTTCGCTAAGCCATCTTTGTTCGACATCGACAGAGGCAAATGATGATTCGCTCCTGACAATATCCCAGTTGTAGCTGTGCTGATGCCGAAATCGGTGTCTAATTTCAGGTTTACGGCGAAAAGCCAGTAGGCCGCACATGCATATGAAATAGCCGAGATGATGGGGCAACTTGCAATAAAAAGCAGCAAGTAAAGAAAACGTATGCATATAAAACAGCCGAAATGATTGGGCAACTCGCAATAAAAAGCAGTGAGTAAAAATAAAATAAATAGCCGAAATGATTGGGCACCGCGAAAAATAGCCGAAATGATTGGGCAATCGCGACCTTCGCGATATAAAAGCTGAAATGATAGAGCATCGCGGAAATAAAACAATAAAAAAAATGAATGATGAAACTTTTGCCCTACAGTTGAGATCACATCGATCCCTGTATACAATCCAAGGGCGCAAACAAAGAGGGAATCATACCTTCCCAACAGGCTCCGCCAGAAAACAACGCCAAATCTCGACGGTTCACCAACAACCTAGAGACAACCGCGACGTTCGTCCTGATGCAACAGACGCAGTACCAGCAAACGAAGCGAAGATCAAATTCCTAGCTTCACAGTTTTGACCGCCACAGATCAGTTCAACCCCGAAGAAACCAGTGTCTTCGGCAAAATCCTTCGACTCAGGGAAACAAGTGTCCTTGACGAGAAAATCCTGATTCGCGTCGACTCGCAGAGAAACCAGTGTCTCCGCGTGAAATTCTCGATTCGTTTCAACCCCAGGGAAACAAGTGTCCTTGGCAAATACCTCAATTCAGGGAAACTAGCGTCCTTGATGAGAGCCTCCTGATTCGCGCCGGCTTGCAGAGAAACCAGTGTCTCCGCGAGAAATTCCCGATTCGTTTCGACCCCGAAGAAACCGGTGTCTTCGGCAAAATCTTTCGACTCAGGGAAACCAGTGTCCTTGACGAGAAAATCCTGATTCGCGTCGACTCGCAGAGAAACCAGTGTCTCCGTGAGAAATTCTCGATTCATTTCAACCCCAGGGAAACAAGTGTCCTTGGCAAATACCTCAACTCAGGGAAACTAGCATCCTTGATGAGAGCCTCCTGATTCACGTCGGCTTGCAGAGAAACCAGTGTCTCCGTGAGAAATTCCCGATTCGTTTCAACCCCGAAGAAACCAGTGTCTTCGGCAAAATCCTTCGACTCAGGGAAACAAGTGTCCTTGACGAAGAAAATCCTGATTCGCGTCGACTCGCAGATAAACTAGCGTCTCCGCGAGAAATTCTCGATTCGTTTCAACCCCAGGGAAACAAGTGTCTCTGGCAAATACCTCAACTCAGGGAAACTAGCGTCCTTGATGAGAGCCTCCTGATTCGCGTCGGCTTGCAGAGAAATTAGTGTCTCCGTGAGAAATTCCCGATTCGTTTCAACCCCGAAGAAACCAGTGTCTTCGGCAAAATCCTTCGACTCAGGGAAACAAGTGTCCTTGACAAGAAAATCCCGATTCGCGTCGACTCGGAAAGAAACCAGTGTCTCCGCGAGAAATTCTCGATTCGTTTCAACCTCAGGGAAACAAGTGTCCTTGGCAAATACCTCAACTCAGGGAAACTAGCGTTCTTGATGAGAGCCTCCTGATTCGCGTCGGCTTGCAGAGAAACCAGTGTCTCCGTGAGAAATTCTCGATTCGTTTCAACCCCAGAGAAACAAGTGTCCTTGGCAAATACCCCAATTCAGGGAAACTAGCGTCCTTGATGAGAGCCTCCTGATTCGCGTCGACCCGCAGAGAAACTAGCGTCTCCGCGAGAAATTCCCGATTCGTTTCAACTTGCAAGATAAAGCCTCGGGCAGCAGGGACTAAAAAACTTGTTTCCTGAGCACTGGGACCCTGCAAGTCGGTCTAAAACGATCTCTTGCATACTATCCACGCATCTCACTCTCCAAAGTCGAATTTCGACGGGGAGGGAAACAACCGCTTACTAGTCCTCTCGACTCGTAAGAGGGAAAATTCTCTTATAAGATCCTTACGACTTATAAGAGAAAACACACTTGGGAATCCTCACGATCCCCAAGAAGAAAATCCACCTACGAGATCCTCTCGATCCGTAGGGAGAAAAGTCTCTATGAGACCCTCACGGCTCATAGAGTTGAAAAGTCTTAGGCGGCAGATCTGATCCTGCAGCCTAAACCATCACTATCTCTTGAAAAAAACCAAGATTCTTACTCTATTATCTGTCAACCATGTTTATCAAGACAGAATGCTGATAAGAAGAGAAGGGAGAAAGCAAAGAAATAGTACAAGACATTGCAAAAGGAAATGTGTATATCTTTATTCATGAATTCAATCAAATACAAGGTGAATCGTATAAAGAATAAAGAATGTGTACATACTATGAAAAATTACAAGTGTGTAAATGATACAAAATGTTCAAGGAGAAGGAAGCATCTTGAATAGCTCTATCAATTGCTCGCGCACTTCCTTCCACGCCTTCTCCTGATCGGCCGCCAACGTCAGTTCGGCCTCCTCTTGAGCCCGCTGCTACATGAAGGATGCAAGCTGCTCCCCAACGACCTGCTGAGCTGCTTCGCGGCCTTGGGCATCACGCTCGGCGGCATCAAGCTTCCGCTTCAGTGCTAGCCCATTAGAGATACGCTCCAGAAGGCCCTCGAAGACAGCCTCCACCTCGGCAGCGTTCGCTTCAACTTCAGCACGTAGACGAGCAGTTTCGCTTGAAGACTCCTGACATTCCTTCAACCTTAAAACTGCTTCTTGTTCCAAATGGCGGAAATAAGAAGTGCTTTCCTCGAGCCATGCTACCTGATGAACCGCCGGCCGAAATAGAGGCATCTCCCTCCTCCATCGATACGATTCCACCTCCCGTGGCCTCGTCGCCGGACTCAACCGGGGCTGTCGTTGTGCTTGCACGACCAGGAGACGGTGGAAGACCGTAGACGGGGAGAGCAATGATCAGAGCATTGCCAGACTCTTGAGAAAGAGCGGCTGGCTCATCCCCGGGAGTCACACCCATCTCACCCGCTACTCCTTCAGGCTCAGCGGCTGCTGCTGTCTCCTCCGCCGTTGCCATGGGGTCGCTGGTCTCAGGCGCCTCGGCCGCTACTGCCCCAGGCTCGGTTATGATGGTCGTCTTATTTGCCACTACCTCGGGCTCGGCATCAACGACCCTTTCCGATATAGCTTCCTCAGCCCTTACTTCGGGTTCAGCAACTTCGGCAACGTCGCCCACCGTCGGCTCGGTTTCGGCCGGTGCCTCTTCCTCCGTCCCCTTAGGTTCGACGGTTTCCGCCTCCCTTTCGGTTGGACTTGACCCTACAAGACAAGATATATAAGAACCAATAGGTTTACAATTCTTACAACGAAATCTTGAAAGGTACATTACCTGAAGTGGACTTATCATTAGCTTCCCGAACTGCACGCGCCACCTGTCTGTGTGCGGTAGATAGACCGGCCGGGAGCTCTTCAGAAGGAGAAGCAGAGAGAATAATGGTGCTTGGGCCCGCTCCCATGGCCAAAGCAGCCCTGCGCGCCTTCGCCTCGCGCCTCGGCCGCTTTCTCTCCTCCCGGGCCGTTGAGACGGACCTCACCAGAGCCTCTTTCATTAAGGCGTTCTCGTCCGTGAACAGGAATGCCTCCAAATTCTTCAAGGCATCCCTCGTCGACTTGTCAAGTTGAGGCTCTCGCAGCAGCCCCGACGAGACTGGAACTTCAGTAGAGGGCCCGGGGAGAGTCCCCGCATAAGCTGGCGCGGCTCCTGCAAAGAAACAAAGGAAGAAGGTTAGATTGGCCATCAGAAAAGAGGACAAAAAAATCTGATAAGGCGAAACGTACCAACGCCCATTAAGGCGCGCTTCTTCACCTCCTCCTGGAAGGTTTTTAAAGAGGCAGCAATGGCTTCTTCGGTAGTGACACCTGTTGAAAAATGGGGGAAAGTTTTAGTCAAAAATAATGATAAAAAATGCGATAAAATGACGAAGAAAGAACCTAATGATTACCTGACTCAGCGAGTTTATTCAACATCGCTTCGAGCCTCGCTGATCGCTCAGAAGCTGCAATAGCGGCCGCCAAATCGGTGTTTGCGGGGTCTACCGAGAAACCCTTATTGCTGCCATACTCGCTTATTCCTTCGGTAAGAGGGGCCTCAGGCTCTAAACCGAGGATCGCGTCGAGGGAGAGGAGCGACTTCTTCTTCTTTTGCTCGCCAGCTCTGGATGCACCCGAGATTGATTTGCGCTTGGCAGGCACCTTGGGGCGGCGGGTCCCGATATCCGCGCCCGCGCCGGACTCCGGCGAAACCACATTTACCGCCTCCACTGGAGCACGGGAGGCTGGTGGCACATCCACAGTATCGTTAAGCGGCAATCCGCGCGGAGGGCTCAACACTCGCGGAGGTCCAACTCCAGCACCTTTCAATGGAGGAATGACCGGGGTTCTCGGCTTCAGGGGAGCCTTGCGATCGCCGCCGGGAGGCGCACCCTTGCGGTCAACCAGCATGCGCTTTTCCATTTGGATAACTGGACCCATTGCGTGCGCGTACCAGGCCACGTACGCGTTGAGGACTTTGGGGGCGCAGCTCGGCTCGCTGATAAAGAAATAGGAACCCGTGTTAAGCCGCATAAAATGGTGCATTGCATCCCTTATCCCCTCTAGGCTAACCACGGGCCTTTCCAAGAAAGCTTCCATCGGGATCCCCTAGTTATAGCTCGATTGCTGAGCAAACCGGTGAGGGTTATACCTCATGAGGAGCGCCGTCTCATTCTGCCTAAACACCAAATAGCCCGGCCGAATGGAGTAGAGATGGAGGATTTCCCGAGCCTTCAATATGGAAGCTCCGTCTTTAAAATCATCGCGCAGCGGTACTACCGACTTGGTGGTCTCTGAGCCTATTGTTATGACCTTATCCAAGAAGGAAACCTTCGCTCCGACCAGGTGTGGACGAAGGAGTAGCCCCCTAGTCTCCCGCGGAGGTGCAACTACGATCGAAGCACCGACCAACCGTATGACTCTTGGGAGTCTGCATTTCTCAAAAAATGGAGGGATCTTATGGGCGCCGAACACCCCGTGCACGTGCATTTCCATCCAGGAGGTGAAGTAGTGCATCGGGAAGTTAGCGGACTGCACCCCAGGCTCACTAACTTCCGCCGCTACGCTAAGTCCATTATAAAGGTGAGCCAGCCCGGCGATTCCTACTGACAACTGCAAACCAGCCACCATCCGATACGCTGGGTAGAAAACAGATGGCCGCATGTGGCGCGGGTGCATGGGGAGCGCAAAGCTGCACAGCCACAAGCCCAGGAACCCTACAAAAAAGGTTTCCTCATCCATGCCTGGGACGGCGATTTCTGATAAAGGGACGACGGCGGCGCCGGGGAGATAAAAGTCCTTTTGATCATTCTCTGATATGGGTCGGCGGTCCAAGCCGAAGCCAAAAGGGTCATCGAGCTGGGCGAACTTCTCGCTCCGCTCCGATAGGAACTCCGGTCGAATGAAGCGGGCAATAAAATCTGCGAAACTGACGCCCCGGACACCCGATTCCAGATAGAGCCCTTCATAAATCTCCAGCACCTTCACCAAGCCCGGGAACTGGTGCTGAATAGTGTTCTCCGGAGTCAAATCAAACACCAGCGGCTTGGTGGCAAAGACGTATTCATCGGGAGGAAGCAGCTCCTTGTAATGCTTCCCCCTCATCGGCAGACCCGAGACTTCAGCAAACTCCTCCAAGGAGATAGAGACCTCCCTGTCCGTCATCAGGAAGGTGTGGGTAGGGATATTCCATTGTTCGATAAAGGCCTTGATCCACCACGTTGGAGGAGAAGGATACTCGAAGAGCGAGACGTAGATGGCCGAATACAAACCAATCTTCGTTAGATGAGTCCTTTTCGCCGATAAGATGTACCGGGCCCACTGCAAATATCCGGCGGGCGGTCGCGGGACCAATTTAATATTATAGGCCTGTCCCCAAGGGCGTGCTTCACCCTGACAGATTCGCCTCCCAGAATGTCTATTGCCGGCGGCGGCTGCATGGGAATGGCACCAATTGCAGGCTGGAGGAGATCATCCGAATTCCAATTTTTGACCTCCACGGTATACTTCACCGGGGGTTCATCCGCATAGGGGATCGAAATTATGGGTTCAGACGGCGTGGCGGAACTGAAACTTCGGCGACCCTGGATGACCTCATTGTACCACCTACCCCACAGGTGAAGGCGCTTGTGCTCGGGGTCATGATCCTTTATGAGAGTGAGCACCACTCGGTCCACCGGTGCCTAGGGAAACCCTCCCTCAGAGCGAACAAACGGGAAAGACAAATTAGCAGACATGTTTCCTGCGGAGGGACAAAAATTAGCTGTTGTTCCCCTCCGAACGGCGGCCCGGACTTCGCGTCCGTGCCTGAGGTTCGGGGCAGATGCCATATGGTTTTATCCGTCTACCTCTCCGAAGATGCCAAGTTGATTTATGGCACCGTGTATCGGAGGTTTAGACGGATGCGGCCGATGTAGCAGACTTCGTCAGATTCCCCCTCAGGGTGAGGGGTTTTTGATTGTGAGGACACTCTTCCCTGCAGGCGCAAGCCACTGCAGTTAATTACGCTACCGCATCGCGGTAACAACTTTCTCCTTCTCCAGAATTTCACTTCGTGTCGTGTGTGTTTGTTTTGTTTGTGGTTGCCCGTGGATTGTATACGGAGACTGAGTAATGCCGTCGCCCGTAGGACGTGGATTAGTCCAAATCCGTATTTATTAAGATTTGGGTTTGGTGTTTTTAGTTTAAGGATGCATTAGTCGCGTTGCGACTAAGATCAACTTAAACGTTCGTTAAGGATACGTTAGTCCTGTTTTAGACTAAGGTCCACTTAACGTAGTGATTAATTTAATATATGGCCATCGGGACTCGTCACCTCTTTGACGTTGTTGAGGAATTACAATGACAGATGTCAAAGGAGTTCGGAGATGTACCCTCGGACCAGAGTTGATTGAATGTTTTAAGGATGCGTTAGCCGTGTTTGGGGCTAAGATCAACTTAAACGGGTCCGTTTAGATCCGGCAAAAGAGCGTTTGGAAGCTCTGTTGTTCCAGTTTAGGGACGTGGTGGTCCGTCGCCAGTTTAGGGACGTGGTGGTCCGTTATTAGTTTAGGGACGTCTCGGTCCAATATTAGTTTAAGGACGTCTCGGTCCATCGCCAGTTTAAGGACGTAGTGGTCCATCATTAGTTTAGGGACGTCTCGGTCCAATATTAGTTTAAGGACGTCTCGGTCCATCGCCAGTTTAAGGACGTAGTGGTCCATCATTAGTTTAGGGACGTCTCGGTCCAATATTAGTTTAGGGACGTCTCGGTCCATCGCCAGTTTAAAGACGTAGTGGTCCATCATTAGTTTAGGGACGTCTCGGTCCAATATTAGTTTAGGTACGTCTCGGTCCAATATTAGTTTAAGGACGTCTCGGTCCATAAAAATGTGTGGTTGTTGGGACCCGTCACCTCTTTGACGTCGTTGAGGAATCACAACGATGGATGTCAAAGGAGCTCGGAGATGTACCCTTGAACCAGACGTAGATTGATTTAGGAGAGCCATTTCGCTCAGTCAATTTAATTTAAGGACTTATGGCCACGATTGGGCTAAGTCCAGTCGAAAATATCCAATATTTTATTTACTTTTGCATTGCCCCTTTTTTTTTATTTAGTCTCTACCCATAAAAGATATAGAGTATCAATTTATTTTGGGCTCTGCCCATTTGTAAATGATGCAAAGTATCTTCCTTGTTTAGGGCTCTGCCCCTTTTAAAATGCATAGCATTCTTATTACTTTGTTTGGGCTCTGCCCATTTATAAATGATGCAGAGCATCTGTTTTGGTTTGGGCTCTGCCCCTTACAATAATGCATTGCATTTTATTAAGCCTGTTAGGCCTTCTTTTAATTGGGCTCTGCCCTTCCAAATAATGCACAGCATTTTATTTATTAGGCTTGTTAAGCCTTTTAATTGGGCTTGGCCCTTCAAGAAGTGAAATGCATTGCATTTGTCAGGCGCTTTGCGCCAATCACTGAGCGCAAGCTCATATGGTGATGACACGTGTCATGCTCTGGGGAGCGCAAGCGCTGTTGCGCTGGAGACACGTGGCGTGCTCTCAGCGAGTTGCGCCAATTCCAGAGAGCAAAGCTCTATCTTAAGGGCACTTAGCGCAAGTGGTTTTATAGCCGACGCGTGGCGCTCTCTCAAGAGCGCAACGGCGCAGTTTGGAAGTGCAAAGCACTAAGAATCTTTTAGATTCAAGAAGGGAAGTGCAAAGCACTGTTTAATTTCTTGATCTGAATTAGATCAAAGAAAAATAAATTTTTCTTTATTTGAAGAACCAGAGGTTCATAAAAGTGCAGAGCACTATTTAATTTCTTGATCTGAAATAGATCAAAGAAAAATAAATTTTTCTTTATTTGAAGAACCAGAGGTTCATAAAAGTGCAAAGCACTATTATTATATATATATTTTTTATTTTTAAGAACCAGGGGTTCACAAGAAGTGCAAAGCACTGTTTATTATGCAAAGATCATTGGTCTTGTTTTTAGACCAATGATCTATTAGAAGGAATTTCTTCTAATCCATGAAGGTTCTTTTACCTTTTTCTTGAAATCTTCTCAGAGTTCTCTCTCTTTAAAGTTCTCGAGTTCTCAAAAAAAATGTTCATCCCTTTGAATTGAGACTTAGGGTCCTTTTTATAGTGCTCACAAATTAGTTAAATTTGTTAAAGAAATCATTCTCTGAGTGATTTGGGGAATTTTCCCCACCGTTGGATCTTTGATCCAAGGGCTTCTGCTTTGCAGAAGAAAATCTTCTTGTTTTAACAAGAACAGAAAAGATTTCTTAAAATCTTAATTTAGTTTGGCGCAGATGCCCCAGCGCGTGACACGTGTCGCGCAGCGCAGAGCGCAGCGCAACTGCGCTAGCGCATCTGCGCTGACACGTGTCGCGCAGCGCAGAGCGCAGCGCAACTGAAGCGTTGCTTCAGGCAAATAGAGCTCTGCTCTGATTGGACGCGCCTTCTTGGGCGCAGCGCTGATACATCTGCGCCTGACACGTGGCGCATTGCGCTCAGCGCAGAGGATCTGAAGCGTTGCTTCATTTATTAAAGTTTAAATTTTGGGAGAATCAGAAGCGCCGCTTCTCCTGAGATATCTTTTCATCTCCTCTTTTCAAGTCAAACTTGTATTCCCGAAATTCTAATTTCCCGGGCCTTGGAAATGATTTTATTACGCACAGAATCTTCTGTGCCTGGGTCTATATATATAATTCGAGGCTGAGCCTTTTCGTTTCTCATTTTTAGAGAACTTCTTCAATCATGGCTTGCAATCGCCCTCATTCCCGCCGACAACCATGGGAGGTGCCGATTCGGGACATTGTTCCTCGCTTCGCTGCGCGCTTGGTAGACTCCTCTCTTTCAGATGAACAATGCGATGCCGCCATGTACGAGCTTTCGACTCATGTGGGGTCTCCTTTGCCTCCGAATTCTATTTGGCTTCGGATGATCCTTGCCTCGGTGCTCGCCGACATTCCCCCTTTTCCGGCGGAGATGTCCTCGGCAGTACTTGATGTGGCCGAGGATAAGATCGAGAGCTTTTTCGAAGCGCTCTTGATCACCAAAGCCCTGAGGGACTTCTCCTTCTACTTACTGAGCCAGATACGGGCTCGTCGAGTCGTCATCGCCACTTTTTCCCAGGAGTGCGGCGTCGACCGTTGGATGGCTACCCCTCGGGAAGATCGCCGCTTCGACGTGATGGAGAAGGCGGAGAGGGAGCTGAATAATTTTCTTTTCCTTTTTGTGAACCCTTGTCTCTCTGATCCCGTATTCGGTGATCTTTTTTAAATGTAATAACAATAAGAATAAATAAGAGTTCTTTCATTTTAGCTCTCTGTTGTGCTTGTGCATCGTACGATTTTAATTCAAGTACACGTAACTTTGCATGGATAAATTGCCTTTGGCATTTAAGCCCCTCCCGCTGCGCTGTGCGTTGCGCTGACACGTGTCGCACAGCGCAGCGCGACTGCGCTAGCGCATCTGCGCTGACACGTGTCGCGTAGCGCACAGCGCAGCGCGACTGCGCTAGCGCACTAGCGCATTTGTGCTAGCGCATCTACGCTGACACGTGTCGCGCAGCGCACAGCGCAGCGCAACTGCGCTGACACGTGTCGCGCAGCGCAGTGCATGCGCAACTGAAGCGTTGCTTCCTTTAAACAGAGCCTTGCTCTGATTGGGTGCGCCTTCTTGGGCGTTGCGCTGACGTATTGGCGCCTGACACGTGGCACGTTCGCCCGAAACTTGAAGCGTTGCTTCAAAATTTTGAATTTTGAATTTGAACAGAGCTTTGCTCTGATTGGGCGAAACAAATGCCCCCCCACCGTTGCGCTCACGTGGCGCACACGTGAGTGCAGCGGTGGAAACCCCCCCTGACCGTTAGATCAAGGGGGAATCTCAAGAGGCGCAAGCGCCTTATAAATAGGGCCTTTTAACCCTTAGAAAATCTCACCATTTTCTTAGATTTAGATTTTCAGAGCTCTGCTCTTTGCTTAAGCATTTCAGAGCTTTGCTCTTGTTTTCAGAACTCTAGAGCTTTGCTCTCATTTCCCAAAGTTTAGAAAACTTTAGGTAATAACTAATTTTAAAATTAAGTTAAGTTAATTTAAATCAATTTTAACCAACAGAGCTTTGCTCTCATGGATCTTTTGATCTGAAGAAATTCCTTTTGGGGTTTCATTAACAGAGGTTTGCTCTCACAAATCCATAGATCTACAGAGATCTTATTCATGGGTTCTAACCTATGAACAGAGCTTTGCTCTTTGTATCATCTGTAGATCTTTTGGATCTGAAGAATGACAAGTTTTTTTTTTTTTGTGGATTTTCCAAGATTTCCAAAAAGTTTTAAAATTATTTTCAAGATTTTCTTTTTGATGGAGTATTACAGAGCTAAGCTCTTTTTTTTTTTTTAAGGAATTTTACTCTTTTGAGGCCAGAATTTGACAAGTGTCATAACTTGACAAGTGTCATTCTGTGACAGAGCTTTGCTCTGAAAGAGGAGATTTTCTCCTTGTCTCTAGGGATTCTTTCCCCTCTTTTTTATTATGGGAATGTTCCCCCCAAGGACCAACTGACAATCTCATCCAATGATGAGTTTGTCTTCTTAATTGACGTATTGTCATTTAGATTTTGTGGGTCCCTCTTTGGTCCCCTACTCACTGCACTGTGGTGCGGTGTAATTAATTAATTTTGATTTTAATTTAATTAATGCATTTTCTTCTTTCAATGCCAAACGTTGGGGTTACAACACTGACGGCTACATTGCTCTTTTTGCAGCGATCATGTCTGAAGACACTTCATTCCCGTTTGTCCGCTCGGAGGAGGGATTTCCAGAGGCGCCTTTGGACCGTGAGGTCCTGGCCATGATCAAGGCATACGACCCGGAGTATAAGAGTCTCCACCTTTGGGGGTCGTGGTACAATCAGATCATTATGGGCCGACGGAGCTTTACATGCGCGGTGCCGTCGGAGCCCATAACGACGATTCATTACGCCAGCCCACCCCCGGTGCAGTATGCCGTGGAGATGACGGATTGGACATCGAAGGGTTTTCTTCATCCGGCCATAGATGCCATCCCGGTCCAGCGTCCTATGGTTTTGGATATCCTAGGACGCCGTATCTGTCAGGGCGAGGCGAGACCTTGGGGGCAATCATATAACATTGGTCTGATCCCCCGCCACCCGGTTGGCTATCTGCCGTGGGCCCGGTATATTCTGTCGACGAAGAAGTCACAGTTGATAAGATTAGGACTGTACACCGCAGTCTATGTCTCTCTCTTCCAGTATCCTACGCTTCCCACTTGGTGGTTCAAGGCCTTCCTGGAGCAGTGGAACATTCCTACTCACACTTTCCTTGCCATGGATCGGGAAGTGTCCATCTCGCTGGAAGAGTTTACGGAGGTGTCTGGCCTACCGGCTATGGGGGAACATTATGAAGAGTTGCTCCCGCCGGATGAGTACATCTTTGGTTCCAAGCCGATGATAAGGGAGCTTACGCCGGAGAACGCTGTTCAACATCAGTTTCCAAGTCTGATCAAGGTGTTGAACATCTACGAGGCCCTTTTCGTTGAGCATGGGAGCCGTGGAGTTAATTTTGAAGATTTTATTGCTCGGTTCCTTCATCCAAACGTCCTCTCGGCGAAGACTGCCAAGTTTGCCAACCTTGAGGATCCTTTCGGCTTAGGTTTGGATAACCTGCCAGCGAAAGACATAGATCAAAAGAACTTTTTTCTTCCCAATTCCTCAACCATGTCTTTTGCAGAAGTCGCAGCCCCCGAGATGGACGAGGAGGCCTTCTTTTTGGGATTTCTTGGGCTTTGGCTGAGTTGGTTTGCACTTCCAATGCACTCTCACCGCATGCGGCCCTCTGTTTTTACCCGGCCCACCGAATGACTATCGGGGTAAAGGTGGCCGTTGGGATCGCCGGCTTGGCGCATTTATATCACGGCCTTAGCCGAGCAGCGGATGCCAATGAGCCTGGGGTGTTGCACGTGGTTTTCATAATGCACTACTTCATGTCATGGCTCGAACTACATACAGCGGGCGTTTTCGGCATGCATAAAAGGCCCTCATTCTACGAAAGGTGCATTTTTCCCCGCCTTCTACAGTTGATCGGCGCATCAATTGTAAATCCATCGCCGCGAGATGCCAGGAGTTTACTCCTTCGCTCCCACACCGTTGGAACCGGTGTATCTTTCATTGACAAGGTGTTGACTATTGGAAAAACGTCCACCACTGCAGTACGGCCATTGCAAGACACTTTCAAGGATGGCGCTTCGGTTTTAACGGCCCGGGAGACCCTTCACTTATATTCTATCAGACCGGGCTTTTTGGTGTTTAGGCAGGACGGGGGAGCGATCTTTATGAGATATAACCCGCATCGTTTCGCCCAACAGCTGAGCTATAACCAAGGGGTACCGTTGGAGGCCTTTTTATCGGAACCTGCCGCGACCGAAGAAGGGATAGAGAGAGCGCTGCATCACTTCATGCGTCTAAACACGGGCTCTCACTTCTTTATCAGTGAGCCGGCTTGTGCTCCCCGACTTCTTAGGGTATACACCGAATGGTATAGTCATTCGACGGGAGCGGTGATAAAGGAGGAAAGACGGTTGCTGATTGATCGTAAGGTTGCACCCCCAGGTAGCGATCGCAACGCTCCTCTGGTGCCTAGGACTCCAGTAGTCGCTCCCTTAAAAGATGCCGGGGGCGGACCATCACGTGTGCAAAGTCCTCCACGTGAATTGCCGCTCCCTGATATCGCGGATGCACCTCCCGCACCCCGTGCTCAAGCGGAAACAGTGGTTGTACCCTCACCGGAGTCCGGCGTGGGTGCGGACATCGGGACTCGTCGTCCCAAAGCGGCTGCCAAGCGTAAGTCGCTTCCCCGTGAGCCTAGGGTTGGAGGGCGAAAGAAGAAGAAGTCACTCTTTGCCGCGGACGTCGCGTTCGGCCAGGAACCCCATGCTCCCTATTCCGAGGGTTTGCTCGAATATGGGACTAACGCCGGGTTGGTGATGCCGCCGCCGGACGATACAGACTTGGAGGCTGCCTTTAGAGCTTCGGCATGGTTGGTGAGGCGTGACGCGTGGCTGGCTAAGCTCGCGCAATCAGGTAACTACTAGTCGCCTTTTCTTTATTGCAACATATCCTCTTCATTATTTTTGACTAACGCTTTCCTTTCTTTTCTTTCAACAGGCATCACTGATGAAGAAGCCATTGCTGCTTCTCTGAGGACTTTTCAGGAGGAGGAACGTCTCAGGGCATCTATGGGCCTTAGTAAGTTTCAATTCATCAAAATTTTCATTTTCCTTGTGTTATGGTCGATCTAACCCTTCCCTTTTAATTACAGGGACTTCAATGCCGTTCCCTCCTAGCGACGCAGATGTTGTACCAGCTGCCAACGTTCCTGCTTCTTCTGAGCCACCGCAGGAGGTTCGTCTTGGAGAGCCGATGAGAGATGCCTTAAAGGCTCTGGAGGCATCCCTGAATGAAGATGATGATGCCTTGAAGGAGGCATCACGGAGGTCCCTCATGACCGCTCGGGAGGAGAGGAAACGGTTGAGGCGCGAGGCGAAGGCGCGCAGGGCTGCCTTGGCTATGGGAGCAGGCCCTAGCACCGCTCCTCGAGCTGATACTCCCTCTGAAGAGGCCCCTGTCGCCCTATCCACTGCCCGCAGAGAGGTGGCGCGAGCAGTTCGGAGCGCAAACGGTAAATCCGCTTCAGGTAATATTTCTCTCAGAGTTTTTGTTATAAGGATTTTAATATCATTGGTCCTTATATCTCTTATCTTTGCAGGGCCAAGTCTGATCGAGGAAGAGGCGGAAGCCGTCGATCCTAGAGGAGCGGAGGAGGCGGTGCCTGCCGAACTCGAGCCGACAGTGGGCGATATCGTTGAGGCCATGGAGCCTGAAGTGGAGTCCGAGGGGCCTGCCGCCGAGAAGGTCATTGATGCCGAACCTGAAGCGGTGGCAGATGATATGATCATTATAACTGAGTCCAGGGTGGTGGCGACTGAGGCGCCCGAGGTCGGCGATCCCCCGGTGACGGTGGACGATACAACCGCAACTACTGAACCTGAGAGAGTAGTGGGTGAGGTGGCCATGATTCCCGAGGACGAGCCAATCGCTCCTTCTCTGGAATCTGGCAATACTCCGATCATAGCCCTTCCCGTCTATGGTCGTCCGCCATCCCCAGGTCTTGCTAGCACGACGACGGTCCCCATCGAGTCGGGTGACGAGGCCACGGGCGGTGGTCTCATGTCGGTAGAGGAGGGAGTCGCCTCTGTTTCAGCCGGGAGCTCCTCAGGTAAACCCTAAGTGATTGCTTTTCTTTACTTTACGACCTTTTCTGACAAGTTCACCTTTTCGTAATGCAGGTGCAGCTAGTGCCGATGCCCCACTGCTCGAGGGAGCGCCTTCAACGACTGCTTTGGCGATGGTTACCCCTCAGCCCTCTCTTACACTGTCAAAGATGTTGGAAGGCATGAGTTTGCAACTTACTAAACTCATCTTTCAAACGTATAATCCATATACTATATTCACATTGTTGTGTCTTTCAGGAGTTCTTTTCGACCATTTGTATCAAGTGTTGGTCCCACACTTCTCCTTTTCATCTGAACTCGCCTCTCCCTCTGGTGGCGCCGGTGAGTACTGTTCTTGATTGATATCTTTGTTTTTCCAGTGGTAGAATTATTTCTAACTCTCTCTTGTCCTGACTGCAGTGTTACAAATCGAAGGGGGAGAAGAAAGATCGGTTGCGCTACCGGCCCTTCCGTCCTTGCCATCTGCTCCCACCGGTATATTAATTATCTTGTCAATGATTTTCTCCATATCTATTGGATCATCATCTAATCACATTTTGTCTTTTTCAGGTGTCGTTCCAGTCTCAGTGCCTTTTGAGTCTCATATTACAATACCGGGCGGCCCTTCCCAGCGACGTCCGTCTTCGAAAGGTGCGGCGAATAGTTTGCGCATGTTGAGCGACTATATTGAGGAACTCGACATCGAGGGTCCTGTATCTGTTGAGGACTTCGCTACGACGGTCAACCCGATGTTGGCGATATTTGCCACTTTCCATGACGAGGGCATTGTCGCCTCCTGGGTTAACTATTGTCGGGAGATCGAGGCTCGCCTTCATCAGCTGGAGTCAATGCGCCTGTCCCCCGAAACTTTGGCCTTGAGCACTCAACGGGGAGCATGGCTCGAGCAAAGCGCTTCTCATTTCCGTCATCTGGAATAAGAAGCGGCTTTGAGGCTGAAGGAGTGCCAAGATTCTTCAAGCAGAACTGCTCGCTTGCGTGCTGAAGTTGAGGTGAACGCCGCTGAGGTAAAGACCGTCTTCGAGGGTCTTCTGGAGCGCATATCAAATGGGCTGAGACTAAAGCGAGCACTCGATGTTGCCGAGCGTGACATTCCAGGCCGTGAAGCTGCTCATCAAGCCGTCAGGGATCAGCTTGCATCCGTCGCGCAGCAGCGGGCCCAGGTGGAGGCGGAGTTGGCAGTGGTATCCAATCGGGAAAAGGCATGGAAGGAAGTGTACGAACAACTGATAGAGCTACTTAAGACGCTTCCTTCCCAATAGCTGCCTTTGTATTAATGTATTTGTAAAAATTTTCTTTCCTGAGTAACATGTATCCGTTCTTTGCTCTTTTGTATGATTCACCATGTATTTGATTGAGGTCAATGAATAAAGACACCCACTTTCTTTTACAATATCTTGTATGTTCTTTTGTTTTCTGCCTTTACATCATGATGTTGTCAATGAACCTGATTGGCAGACAACTTATATATATTTTTTTTTAGAGATAGCGATGGCTTAGGCCGCAGGTTCAGATCAGCCGCCTAGGACTTTTCAATTCTATGAGCCATGAGGGTCTCATAGAGATTTTTCTCACTACGGATCGAAAGGATCTCGTAAGTGGATGTTCTCCTTAGGAATCGTGAGGATTCCCAAGTGTGGTTTTCTCTCATAAGTCGAAAGGATCCTATAAGAGAATTTCTCCCTCTTACGAGTCGAGAGGGCTCGTAAGCGGTTATTTCCCTCTTTGTCGAGAATCGACTTCAGAGAGTGAGACCCGTGAATAGTATGCAAGAGACCATTTAGGATTGACTTGCAGGGTCCCATTGTTCAGGAAGCAAGTTTTTGAATCCTTACTGCCCGAGATGTGAGTCAAAGAGGATCTCATCACGGAGTGTTTGTATCCGTGAGTTGAGAAATTTTGCGAGGGATTATTTATTTCCCAAGCGCCAAGGATTCTTTGTGTCCTTGGGGTTTGAAACGAGTCGATGGTTCCCACGGAGGCGCTGGTGGCTCTGCGAGTCGACGCGGATCAGAAGGCTCTCGTCAAGGAGTGTTTGTATCCGTGAGTCGAGGAATTTGCTGGGATTATTTGTTTCCCAAGCGCCAAGGATTATTTGTGTCCTTGGGGTTTGAAACGAGTCGAGGGTTCCCACGGAGGCGCTGGTGGCTCTGCGAGTCGACGCGGATCTGGAAGCTCTCGTCAAGGAGTGTTTGTATCCGTGAGTCGAGGATTTTGCGAGGGATTATTTGTTTCCCAAGCGCCAAGGATTATTTGTGTCCTTGGGGTTTGAAACGAGTCGAGGGTTCTCACGGAGGCGCTGGTGGCTCTGCGAGTCGACGCGGATCAGGAAGCTCTCGTCAAGGAGTGTTTGTATCCGTGAGTCGAGGATTTTGTGAGGGATTATTTGTTTCCCAAGCGCCAAGGATTATTTGTGTCCTTGGGGTTTGAAACGAGTCGAGGGTTCCCACGGAGGCGCTGGTGGCTCTGCGAGTCGACGCGGATCTGGAAGCTCTCGTCAAGGAGTGTTTGTATCCGTGAGTCGAGGAATTTGCTGGGATTATTTGTTTCCCATGCGCCAAGGATTATTTGTGTCCTTGGGGTTTGAAACGAGTCGATGGTTCCCACGGAGGCGCTGGTGGCTCTGCGAGTTGACGAGGATCAGAAGGCTCTCGTCAAGGAGTGTTTGTATCCGTGAGTCGAGGATTTTGCAAGGGATTATTTGTTTCCCAAGCGCCAAGGATTATTTGTGTCCTTGGGGTTTGAAACGAGTCGAGGGTTCTCACGGAGGCGCTGGTGGCTCTGCGAGTCGACGCGGATCAGGAAGCTCTCGTCAAGGAGTGTTTGTATCCGTGAGTCGAGGATTTTGCGAGGGATTATTTGTTTCCCAAGCGCCAAGGATTATTTGTGTCCTTGGGGTTTGAAACGAGTCGAGGGTTCCCACGGAGGCGCTGGTGGCTCTGCGAGTCGACGCGGATCAGAAAGCTCTCGTCAAGGAGTGTTTGTATCCGTGAGTCGAGGATTTTGCATTGAAGTCACTGGCTTCTTCGGTTGAAATGAACCGTTGAGGTTTAGCTTCGTCGTTTGACGGAATCTGCTGGGGAAGTATGGTTCCTTCTTTGTTTACGCCCTCGGATTGTATACAGGGATCGATGTGATCTTAACTGTAAGGCCAAAGTTTTATCATTTTTTATTTTATTTTATTTTATTTCCGCGATGCTCTATCATTTCAGCTTTTATATCGCGAAGGTCGCGACTGCCCGATCATTTCGGCTATTTTTCGCGGTGCCCAATCATTTCGGCTATTTATTATTTTATTTTTACTCGTTGCTTTTTATTACGAGTCGCCCAATCATTTCGGCTATTTTGCATGCATACATTTTACTTGCTGCTTTTTATTGCAAGTTGCCCTAGCATTTCGGCTATTTCGCATGCATGAGCGGCCTACTGGCTTTCGCCGTAAACCTGAAATTGGACACCGATTTCGGCATCAGCACCGCTACAACTGGGATATTACCAGGAGCGAATCATCATTTTGCCTCTGTCGTTGTCGAACAAAGGAGGCTTAGCGACCAGGGTTAGGGTCCTGTCGACTAAGGCTTTTGATTTCATGAGCCGTAAGGGTCTCGTGAAGGTGTTTCTTCCTACAAGTCGTGAGGATCTTGTAGGTGTATTTTCTCCTTAGGAACCGTGAGGGTTCCTAAGTGTTTTGTTCTTCTGTAAGTCGTAAGGATCCTACAGGAGGGTTTTCTCCTCATAAATCGAGGGGATTTATAAGGGTTGTTTACCATGCGAACGTATTCCCAGTTACGGATAGACCTTGGTCAGGGAAATGTTTATTCGCGCCCGTGGATTGTATACAAGGGTCAGTATTGAGCCACTTGTAGGGCAATATTGGAAGTTTGTGGGGGTTTGCTTAAGCACAGGTTTAGGTCTCTGTAACTTAAGACTTTCAAATCTTATGAGCCGTGAGGGTCCCATAAGAGAGTTCTCCTTATGAGTCGTGAGGATCTCGCAAGTGTGTTTTCTCCTTAGGAATCGTGGGGATCCCTAAGTGTGTTGCTCCTTTGTGAGTCGTAAGGATCTCACGCGGGTGGTTTCTCCTTACAAGGTCGAGAGGACCCTATAAGTGTTTTTTAACGAAGTTGTGCCCTTTCGGGTTTTCACAAACATTCGCCGGTAGTCCTGCCGTTTTTACTCACGGAGCCCTTTCGGGTTTTCATCCGTGCCCATTTTGCTTATAGACATACGCCTTCTTTTTTTTTTTTTTTTTTTTTTTTTACGAGGTCGCGCCCTTTCGGGTTTTCACGAACACTCGCCGGCATCCCTGCTGTCTTTACTCACGGAGCCCTTTCGGGTTTTCATCCGTGCCCTTTTCGCTTATGGACATACCGTTTTTATTTTATATATATATATTATTTTTATTTTTCTTACTCATCTCGTCAGCCTGAGGATGCTGTGGTAGTAGTTTAAAGACGTTTCGGTCTACTATTAGTTTAAGGACATTTCGGTCCATCATTAGTTTAAGGACGTTTCGGTCCGTCATTGAGAAGGCTGGCTACTGCTTATACCGCTTGAGCTTAGGAAGATAGCGAGCGGACATAGTCGTCATCATCTACCATTGACCTAGGCTGTGGCTCATTAAGCATAGTATTTCTTTAAGAAGCGACCGTTTATTGGTCTGAAAGGCCTTTCACCGTGCATGTCGATGAGTAGATAGGCCCCACCCTGATAGACCTTATCAATGATGTATGGGCCCTCATAGTTTGGCTCAAACTTTCCCCGCTTGGCGCGATTGGGGATCATAGGCCTTTTGACCACCAGCACGAGTTCGCCTTGACGAAATGTCCTCGGTCGGGTCAATCTTTCGTATGAGCGCGTTATCTTTGCTTTATAAGCTTCCAGATCTTGTTATGCTAGAAGCCGGATTTCATCAAGGGCGTCAAGCTCTTCAAGCCGAAGGTGAGCATTTTCCTCGTCCGTTAGCTCGTGGTGGACTGCCACTCGTAGAGAGGGTAACTCTATCTCGAGAGGGAGTACTGCTTCTGTACCGAACACCAATGCGTATGGCGTTGTGTTCGTGGCCGTCTTGAATGTAGTTCGATACGCCCAAAAAGCCTCTTGCAATCTTTCGTGCCAATCTCTCTTATTTCGTGACACTGTTTTCTTCATGATCTTCGTCAAGGTCTTGTTGAAGGCCTCAGCTAGACCGTTAGCTCGCGGATTATAAACTGAGGAATATCTCCAGTCTATATTGTGCTGCTGTGCGAAGCGGCTAATTTTATGACTTCGGTAAGCTGGCCCATTATCAGAGATGATCCTTCTTGGGGTTCCAAACCGGTATATGACATGCGTTTTGAAGAAATGGAGAATATTCTCCGTCTTCACTTCCCTTAACGGTACCGCCTCTACCCATTTGGAGAAGTAATCAGTCGTCGCCAAGATGAAACGATGTCCCTTGGACGATGCTGGTTCGATGGGACCGACTATGTCAGTTCCCCACATTTCGAACGGCCAGCTGGCCACCGTTGGATGTAATGGATTTGGGTGCTGATGGATGAAGTCCCCATGAATTTGGCATGAGTGACATTGCCTCGCATATTCGAGACAATCTTGAATCATCGTGGGCCAGTAGTAGCCCATTCGTTTTATCTTCAACTTCATCTTAGGGCCTGCTTGGTGGGAACCGCAGAGTCCGTCGTGAACCTCTTGGATGACCCTTCTCGCTTCGTCAGGTCCTAGGCATCTCAGCCATAGAGAATCGAATGTCCTCTTGTATAGAGTATTGTTGACGAAGGCGAAAGACAGAGCTCGTTTCACGAGTTAGTGTCTTATGGACGCTTCTTCAGGCATTCGGTGGAACTTGAAGTAATCTATGAAGACTTCTCTCCAGTCTTCGGCCTTCTCATGGTCTTTTATTTGCAGGGTCGTCTGTTCAGTCGCTCCCTTTTCTTTATATGATTCTGGAGGTATTTCTGCCGGGGCGAGTACTCGACGGCTTTGTACCACGATTCTAACGTCATCGAGGTTCTCATCAGCCAATTCTTTAGCAAGTTTGGCCAATGCGTCCACCTTGCTGTTTTCCGCGCGAGGTATGCTCTCCAAAGTATAGGAGGGAATTCGGGTCAACAGTTGTTGTACCTTTTCACCGTATTTCACCAACTCCGGTTTGCACGTTTGGTAGTCGCCGTTCACTTGACTGACGACCAGTTGGGAATCCCCATATATGAGGAGGCTTTCAATTCCCATATCAATGGCGATCTCGAGGCCTGCTATCAAAGCTTCGTATTCGGCTTCATTGTTTGTTCTCGGCTCCGTCAGGGAGAAGGCGAAGTGCATTATCCCTCCTTGTGGGGTTACAAAGATGAGTCCTACCCCTGATTTAATTGTAGGGGTACTTTGTTTGCGCTTCTTCACGGAAGATGCTCCGTCGAAATAAAGCTCCCATCGGATATTATCACCGTCGATCGCATCAAACGCATGTTCGTCTGGAAGATCGCAATTCAGGGGAGAATCGGCGGGTATCGGATGTTCAGCGAGGAAGTCGGCGATGGCCTGGCCTTTTACTGCCCTGAGAGGTTGATATGTTATCGAAAATTCTATCAAGAGCAGGGCCCATTTAGCGAGTCGCCCTGTTAATATGGCTTTTGACATTAGATATTTGAGAGGGTCCACTTTTGAAATAAGACGGACTTCGTGCGCTAATGCGTAATGTCTAAGCTTTGTTATTGCGAAGATCAATGCCAGGCAGTGTTTTTCAATGGGGGAGTAATTGCTTTCTGCCCCCAGCAGAACCCGACTTAAGTAATAGATTGCTCTTTCTTTCCCTTGATCGTTCTCTTGTGCCCATAATGCGCCTAAGGAACCTTCGAGGGCGGTTGTATAAAGAATGAGAGGCTTCCCCTTAATCGGAGCAGCCAACACCGGCGGGTTCTGCAGGTATTGCTTGATCTCATCCAGTGCGCCTTGGCATTTTTGATCCCAAAAGAATGGGGTTCCCTTCTTCATCAGGTGACTATAAGGACGGCACTTTCCTGAAAGGTTGGCTATAAATCGTCGTATGTATGCGAGTTTCCCTTGGAGAGACCGCAGCTGTTTGAGAGTCCTCGGCGGAGGCATTTCCATGATCGCTTTAATCTTTGACGGATCTATTTCAATACCTCGGTGTCGAACAACGAATCCCAGGAATTTGCCTGAGGAAACCCCGAACACACATTTAAGAGGATTCATCTTCAAGTTGTATTGCCGAAGGCGTTGAAATACAGTCTTCAGATGCTCGAGATGTTCCTCGTATGATTTGCTTTTAACCACGAGATCGTCGATATAGCATTCAACGATTTCGTGTATAAGGTCGTCGAAGATCTTTGTCATGGCCCTCTGATAAGTAGCACCGGCGTTCTTCAAACCGAAGGGCATCACTTTATAACAAAATATACCAAGAGGAGTCCTGAAGGCTGTGTGCTTCTGGTCTTCTGGATGTATTTTTATCTGGTTATACCCCGACGAGCCGTCCATGAAGGAGAAAACCTCATGAGTGGATGTATTGTCTATCATCAGTTCAGTGACTGGCACTGGGAAATCATCCTTCGGGCAAGCTTTATTAAGATCCCGGAAGTCTACGCATATGCGCACTGTCCCATTTTTCTTCATCACTGGGACGATGTTGGCGATCCATTCAGGGTATTGAACTTCTTGAATGAAGCCGGAGTCGATTAACTTTTTGACTTCGGTATTTATGCTCATCTCAAGCTCGAGTCGCATTCTTCTCGGTGCCTGTTTGACTGGCTTGATGTTCGGGGATATCGCCAGTCTATGTACAGCAACTTCCGGATCTAGTCCCGGCATCTCGGAATAGTTCCATGCGAAGCAATCTTTATGCTGTACGAGGACGTCCTTTAACGCAGCCACCCTCTCTTCAGACAGCAGCTCGCTGACGAATGTCGGTCGCGGATCATTTACCGTCCCCAACTCAATTTTCTTGAGATTATCTGCAGTAGTATGGATTCCATCTTCTAGCTTTTTTGGTGCTGGTGGAAATTCTGAGATTACCTCATCGCTGCTGTTTTCAAAGCACCGAGGAAGGCTGTTCACGTCCTCGGGCTCTTCTTTTAGTATTGTTACCACGTGGCAAGTGCGAATTTTCTGCCAATCCCAATGCGGAGTTGGTTCTATCCTTGTATTTTCGGGTTCGTGCTTTTGCGGCGGCGCTACCCTCCAACTGTCAGACAACGCGAATTTGCCAAGCTGATATTGGTCCTCCACCCAATTCTTAAAGGTGAAGCAATCTTCAAGCGGATGCCCTACTACTCGATGGTAAGAGCAATAATTTGGGATGGAGACTTCGCCCGCTTGCTCAGGGTGTTTAGACTCCGGCAGAGTAAGCATTTGATGTTTTAGAGCGAGATCAAGTATTTTCCTTGTTTTGTTCCGAGGAAATGAGTATGCTCGACCCATTTTCTTCATGAGGGCTAGGTCAATAACGCTCGACTCTCGGATGCGTGGCTTCTTAGCTCTGCTTTGTGGTTGTCGAGCATCTTTTCGGCCCTTCGACTTGTTTTTGCTTTCGCGTCGAACCCTTTCTGTAGCAGGCTGACGTGGGGCAGCATCTTCGTTCTTTACTGCCTGTTGAAGGAGACGCTGTGCCTTGGCTTTCTCATAGATTGCCATTTCACGATCATGATCATTTCGGGCCTTTTGACTCGCATCCTTTATAAGTTTGCTCATCTGGTCTTCAGACGATGGACTGGGCGGTTTTGTATCAGGAACTTTTGCTGATTCAGGATTAGCGTCCTCCCATTGAGCATCCGCCTCTTCATCGAAGTCATACATGGCATAACAGCTGTTTACTAGCTCCCGTTTCTTTGGCCGGATGTACCCAAGCCCTTTTGTTTCCGTTCTCCCGTTAGGCAGTTTGCATTGAGTCCCGGGAACGTTCCAAACCTTATTATAGAATTTGGCTTTTCTAACGGTCTGTGTGAAGGACATCCCCTGGCGCTTCAGCAGTTTCTTCAAACCTTCGGTATAATATCTGGGAAGACGGATAGGCTGAAGCCCGTCGAGCGTGGGATCTGTGCCATGCCAGATTTCTTCTTCCACCTTGTTTTCTTCAGAGCGGTAGAATAGGATTGCCTTCTCGCCTTTTCGTCTGGGAGGGATATAGAATATCTGCAATTCTTCTACGCTGTTGGTGTCGAGTGCATCCAGCTCTTTGTAATGTTCAAGCGACACCATGGTTATCTGTAGACTTCGCTCTTCATTAGCGGAGACTCGTATTGAAGGCCGAGCAGGGAATACAGCATGAACTTCATCCTCTGAATCACTACCGAAGATCAATGAAGGAACGGATGGTCCTGGCCTGGTGGATTGGGATGGACCTGAATAAATTATATCCTCCTCCTCCTCGGTGTCACTGCCGAAGACAGGGATGGTTGCGTTAGTTTTGTTCTCCGGTTTGTGACACCTTTCTGTGTCTTCGAAACTCGGTAAGAAGTATTTGGCATCTTCATACTTGCGAACTTCATTCACGGAAAACGGATTCAACTCTCTCGCCACAGTGTACTCGAGGCCATCCCTAGAATACTTCATGCACTGATGCTGTGTAGAAGGGATGATATTGTACTCGTGTAGCCATGGTCGGCCGAGCAGAGCATTGTAGCACGTCTTGGCGTCTATAACATGGAATTTGATGTCTGTGACGAGCAACCCGAAGCGTAGCGTCAATATCACAGATCCAAGAGTTTTTGAGGATTGAGAGTCGAAACCGGAGATAGTGATCTTGTCCCGGGCGAGGTGTTGGACACTCATGCAAATCTCCTTTAACACTCGCACATTGAGTAAATTGACAGACAATCCGTTATCGACCAAGATTTTTCCTATCTTTATGTCATAGCAGTATCCTGATACATAAAGGGGGCGATTGTGTTCACACGTCCCGAGGAGAAGGTCTTCATCACCAAAAGCAACGTCGGCTGTGTGCACTTCCTCTAATTCGTCTTTCATCTTTTCTTCGGCTAGGAAGGCTTGGAACTGGTCCGGATCTTGTAGGGCCTTAATCAAAGAATCCCTCGCCTCTTTTGATAGTAATAGGGCATCGAGAATGCTGAGTTGTGAGGGTAGCTTTCTCAGATGCGCCAAGACATTGTAATCCACTTTACTCCTCTTTGGCGGGTTCTTGGCGGTTAACTCTTCCGCGACTTGGTCATCCAAAGCAATGTCTTCAGAGACCTTCTCTTTCCCTTTGTTTTTCTTGTTTAAGGGTCCGAGATTCTTTTCAGGTAGCGTCCGATTGCGTAGCTGTATATTTTCGCAAGCCTTCGGTTCTTCTTCTTTTCCCGAAATGGATTCTTTGAAGAGGGGGCCAAGCTCTAGCTCCTCATCGGAATCGCTCCCAAATGTAGGCACTTGCGACCCGGCGGTGTTAATCATGTGACAATTGTTGGCGGTTCTTTCAAGCTCTTTGGTCGTGTTTCTTTTCTCCCGACGAATTTTACGCTTTTCCCGTTTAAAGCGTTGTCGATTAGCGACGTATCCTTGCCACCACTTATCGAAAGCTTTGCAATCTTGGGTGGAATGCGAGACCTTCTGATGATATAAGCAATAAGAGGGGTGCATTTCTACCACACCAGTCATTTTTCCTTCAGAGGATGGTAGCTTCATGCCCATCGATATGGCCTTAGCAAACCTCTTTTTTATCTTGAATTGGCTTTTGTCAGCGGTGGAGGCATTTTGCTCCAGCGGGATCATCTCAGCTCTTTCCTCAAGTCGCTGGCGCTTGGCTCTTTCGAATATAGCCGTCTCGCGTTCTCGATCAGCTTTGCTTTTCAACCGAGCTTCATTAAGAAATGCGCTAATCATTTCAACTGATAACCCTGGGGCTCTTGATTCGGCATTTGCCCCCAGCGTTTCAATGCCAGAAGTCCCTTCATCGTTCGTGGTCGAATGGGAGATCATATGACAGCTCGCCACATATTCCTCAGACTCATCCGATGAACTTTCTCCCTCATCTTCTTTTTGGAAGACGTGATCAAGGAAATCTTGGAGCGTAATGGGAGTCCGCGCCTTTTGGTTGTACTCATCTAGTGCGTCGATTCGCTTTTGTAAGTCCGTGCGCTTGTCGCCAGGCTTCACGGGCTTCTTAGATTTCTTCTTCTTCTTTTTCGAAGATTTTGACGGCTGACTATGAGCGCTTGAACTACCACCATCGGTCTTCGGAATCGGTCGTGGCTTCAACATCCCCTCAATAACCTGCGGTTCCAAGGGGTTCTTCCACTTGACCGCTGGACAGGTCTGAAGATCATTTAGCATTCTTCTCGTTTTGGCTGATAATACAACCTCCCAGGGAGTTTCTTCAATAACGGAGCATGTTGCCCCCGGCGTATTCGTCCCCTTAGAGGTGTGGGGCTGCGGAGGATTCACCTTCCATTTGTCAGATAACGCAAATTTGCCCTGACGGTACTGGTTCTCAAGCCAATTCTTGAAAACGTAGCAATCCTCAATCGGATGGCCTAGCACTCGATGATAAGGGCAGTAATTGGGCTCGTTGGCGTCGTTCGGTTGCAACGGATGTTTTGGATCTGGCAGATTTATGAGTCTGTTGCGCAGCGCCAGCTCGAATAGCCTCCTCGTTTTATCACGGGGGAAAGAGTAAGGGCGTCCCATCCTGTCCTCAAGGGGTACGTATGGGCGCGTATTGTTTGGACGAGCAACCGGCTTCGAGTCGCTCGGTTGTTGTTGGGCATTAGCGACAATGATCGCTTTTCCCTTTCCTTTATCGTTTCGGGAGTCCGGCTTCGGAAGAGGGGGTTTATGGCCCATCTGATCCATCTGCGCTAGTTTGTCGATCAAAGCCTGGAAGGTAGTCGGCTTGAAGAACATCATAAACTGTGAGATGGTTGCTTGTGGATCAAGTGTTCCAACAAACATTCCCACCGCTGGAGCTTCTTCTATCGCTGTTCGCACTTCGACCATAGATTTCGCCACCGTATAGCGTACTGAACCCATGTCTCACCGGGTTTTACCCTGGCATTGATCAGTGCCGTCATCGGGGTACGCTCACTGGCACTTGCGAAACGTTGGGTGAAGAGTAGTTCCATCTCCGCAAAGGTTTTAATAGAGTCATTGGGAAGCTCAGAATACCATTCAAACGCCGTGTCTGATAAGCTTCCAACAAACTGGCGAAGCAGCAACTTGTCGTCGCCGCCGGTATTACCGCAAAGCGCTCCGAACTGGGCAACATGTTGATGGGGATTGCCGGTCCCTTTGTAAACATGAAACTTGGGAATCGTGTAACCCGGCGGGTACTTGATTTGGTCATACCAGCCTGGATACGGTCGCCCCGTTTTTACGACGTGGCCGGCTGCTTCGGCCGCGTGATGAACCTTTATTTGCTGGGCTATATATTCGTCCAGATCAGTCTTAGAGATTGTATCCTCTTTAGCTGTTGATAGAACGGGCTGAGGGTTTGATGTCTCTCCCCCATCATCTCCAAGGACGATCGGGGGTTCTTCAGTTGGGGGATCTTGTTGTATCATCATACCCACCATATCCTGGAACAGGAGGGCCATTTTCTTTATGTTGGCTGCCTGTTCCGCAGCCTCTTTATCTTTCTTCTCTAGCACGCGCCGAAGGAATTCGGCGTCCGTCTCTTGTTCTTGACGTTCTTCTGAGGATGTTTCCGGGGTTTCTTTCGGCCCAGTGAGTGCAGCCATTGTGGTCATCATCTCCTGGAGCTTTTGTTGCTGCTCCTGAGCCTTGGTCACTGATCGGGTGAGCGGTCGGTGACCCGTAGAAGTACGGCTTTCTTCCTTTCCAGAAGCCATATAAACCGTATGAACAATTATGCCCCCTGACTTGGGGCGTTTAGGTTCACCATTTTTAACTCTCGCCGCTGATGCGGGAGCTTTCTCTGGCCTCCTTCTTTTGTGGGCCATCGAGGTTAAAGGAGTCGTTGGAGTGGGCATCCTAGCAACTGTCGCCCCCTGCTGTTTAATGGGGCAGTTTTTGTTATTTTCCACCTTCGCCTTTTTCTGGTGACGCAAGTGGTCTGGATCGATCACAGAGTCTTGAACCCTCCGCCATACTTTATAAACTTTTGAGGATAGCCGTTGAGGGGGCTCTTCTTGTTTTGTTTCTGGAACTCTCTCCGCAGGGGGAGGAGATCTTTTCAACGTAGCAATTGGAGAGTTCTTTTTCACCTTTCTCAGCAATTCAAAGCTGTTCCCAGTTGGAACAGCAGCGTCGACCTCCACCACTGGAGCAGGTGGGGTTAGCCCTGAGGGAGAGTTGCCCCCTGCTTTTCTTACTCGTCGCCAATGGCGATGTCGCGCACGACGAGCCATTGGGACTGGCTCGGAGATCGAGATGGTTTCTTGTTGCCCCCTGTTCGAGTGTGGGGTAACTGCCGACGTCAGCCTATCGAAGACTGATGCTTTTTGACCAGCTGGGGGAGGAGTGGGAACCGTCAATCTTGCGAAGACCGACTCTCTGATGGGAGAAGCCGCTTCAACGACTTCCAAAGCAGCGGCCGTTGCCTTCTTTGGGACAGCCACTTTATAGTTCTGACCTAGCCTGGTGAAAACGGAGGCTATCGGCTTAGCAGCGGGCGACCCGTTGACAGGGGTCGTGGTGGTAGTGAGCCGGTCGAACACCGACTTCTTGTTCGCTTCCGGTGCGGATATCGGTATAGAGAAGCTTGCAGGTGGGACCATGGTCCCGAAAAACAGGCCGGTGGTGGCCTGGGTCACCTATTCTACCGGCAGTGCGAGGAACGAGGCCGCTTGGGGCCCATATGTTACACCTCTCGGTGAGGTGGAGCGTCCGTTGCAGTGGTGCTTCGCGCATTTGGTGTAGTTGGTGGCCATTGATGCTTGAGTTCTGCACCAGACAAAAGACCAAATCTCAGCAACTTGAAATCCGTAGGCAACCATTTAACAAACCGCGATTGGTTCGCGAAGACGACACACGAAGTGTGGAGTGGAAAGAGGAAAAGGTCCCACCGGGCGTGCCAGAATCTGTTCCCCTCCGAACGGCGGCCCGGACTTCGCGTCCGTGCCTGAGGTTCGGGGCAGATGCCATATGGTTTTATCCGTCTACCTCTCCGAAGATGCCAAGTTGATTTATGGCACCGTGTATCGGAGGTTTAGACGGATGCGACCGATGTAGCAGACTTCGTCAGATTCCCCCTCAGGGTGAGGGGTTTTTGATTGTGAGGACACTCTTCCCTGCAGGCGCAAGCCCCTGCAGTTAATTACGCTACCGCATCGCGGTAACAACTTTCTCCTTCTCCAGAATTTCACTTCGTGTCGTGTGTGTTTGTTTTGTTTGTGGTTGCCCGTAGATTGTATACGGAGACTGAGTAATGCCGTCGCCCGTAGGACGTGGATTAGTCCAAATCCGTATTTATTAAGATTTGGGTTTGGTGTTTTTAGTTTAAGGATGCATTAGTCGCGTTGCGACTAAGATCAACTTAAACGTTCGTTAAGGATACGTTAGTCCTGTTTTAGACTAAGGTCCACTTAACGTAGTGATTAATTTAATATATGGCCATCGGGACTCGTCACCTCTTTGACGTCGTTGAGGAATTACAACGACAGATGTCAAAGGAGTTCGGAGATGTACCCTCGGACCAGAGTTGATTGAATGTTTTAAGGATGCGTTAGCCGTGTTTGGGGCTAAGATCAACTTAAACGGGACCGTTTAGATCCGGCAAAAGAGCGTTTGGAAGCTCTGTTGTTCCAGTTTAGGGACATGGTGGTCCGTTGCCAGTTTAGGGACGTGGTGGTCCGTTATTAGTTTAGGGACGTCTCGGTCCAATATTAGTTTAAGGACGTCTCGGTCCATCGCCAGTTTAAGGACATAGTGGTCCATCATTAGTTTAGGGATGTCTCGGTCCAATATTAGTTTAGGGACGTCTCGGTCCAATATTAGTTTAAGGACGTCTCGGTCCATCGCCAGTTTAAGGACGTAGTGGTCCATCATTAGTTTAGGGACGTCTCGGTCCAATATTAGTTTAGGGACGTCTCGGTCCAATATTAGTTTAAGGACGTCTCGGTCCATCGCCAGTTTAAGGACGTAGTGGTCCATCATTAGTTTAGGGACGTCTCGGTCCAATATTAGTTTAGGGACGTCTCGGTCCAATATTAGTTTAAGGACGTCTCGGTCCATAAAAATGTGTGGTTGTTGGGACCCGTCACCTCTTTGACGTCGTTGAGGAATCACAACGATGGATGTCAAAGGAGCTCGGAGATGTACCCTTGAACCAGACGTAGATTGATTTAGGAGAGCCATTTCGCTCAGTCAATTTAATTTAAGGACTTATGGCCACGATTGGGCTAAGTCCAGTCGAAAATATCCAATATTTTATTTACTTTTGCATTGCCCCTTTTTTTTATTTAGTCTCTACCCATAAAAGATATAGAGTATCAATTTATTTTGGGCTCTGCCCATTTGTAAATGATGCAAAGTATCTACCTTATTTGGGCCTCTGCCCCTTTTAAAATGCATAGCATTCTTATTACTTTGTTTGGGCTCTGCCCATTTATAAATGATGCAGAGCATCTGTTTTGGTTTGGGCTCTGCCCCTTACAATAATGCATTGCATTTTATTAAGCCTGTTAGGCCTTCTTTTAATTGGGCTCTGCCCTTCCAAATAATGCACATCATTTTATTTATTAGGCTTGTTAAGCCTTTTAATTGGGCTTGGCCCTTCAAGAAGTGAAATGCATTGCATTTGTCACTGAGCGCAAGCTCATATGGTGATGACATGTGTCATGCTCTGGGGAGCGCAAGCGCTGTTGCGCTGGAGACACGTGGCGTGCTCTCAGCGAGTTGCGCCAATTCCAGAGAGCAAAGCTCTATCTTAAGGGCACTTAGCGCAAGTGGTTTTATAGCCGACGCGTGGCGCTCTCTCAAGAGCGCAACGGCGCAGTTTGGAAGTGCAAAGCACTAAGAATCTTTTAGATTCAAGAAGGGAAGTGCAAAGCACTGTTTAATTTCTTGATCTGAATTAGATCAAAGAAAAATAAATTTTTCTTTATTTGAAGAACCAGAGGTTCATAAAAGTGCAGAGCACTATTTAATTTCTTGATCTGAAATAGATCAAAGAAAAATAAATTTTTCTTTATTTGAAGAACCAGAGGTTCATAAAAGTGCAAAGCACTATTATTATATATATATTTTTTATTTTTAAGAACCAGGGGTTCACAAGAAGTGCAAAGCACTGTTTATTATGCAAAGATCATTGGTCTTGTTTTTAGACCAATGATCTATTAGAAGGAATTTCTTCTAATCCATGAAGGTTCTTTTACCTTTTTCTTGAAATCTTCTCAGAGTTCTCTCTCTTTAAAGTTCTCGAGTTCTCAAAAAAAATGTTCATCCCTTTGAATTGAGGCTTAGGGTCCTTTTTATAGTGCTCACAAATTAGTTAAATTTGTTAAAGAAATCATTCTCTGAGTGATTTGGGGAATTTTCCCTACCGTTGGATCTTTGATCCAAGGGCTTCTGCTTTGCAGAAGAAAATCTTCTTGTTTTAACAAGAACAGAAAAGATTTCTTAAAATCTTAATTTAGTTTGGCGCAGATGCCCCAGCGCGTGACACGTGTCGCGCAGCGCAACTGCGTTAGCGCGTCTGCGCTGACACGTGTCGCGCAGCGCAGAGTGCAGCGCAGAGTGCAGCGCAACTGCGCTAGCGCGTCTGCGCTGACACGTGTCGCGCAGCGCAGAGCGCAGCGTAACTGAAGCGTTGCTTCAGGCAAATAGAGCTCTGCTCTGATTGGGCGCGCCTTCTTGGGCGCAGCGCTGATACATCTGCGCCTGACACGTGGCGCGTTGCGCTCAGCGCAGAGGATCTGAAGCGTTGCTTCATTTATTAAAGTTTAAATTTTGGGAGAATCAGAAGCGCCGCTTCTCCTGAGATATCTTTTCATCTCCTCTTTTCAAGTCAAACTTGTATTCCCGAAATTCTAATTTCCCGGGCCTTGGAAATGATTTTATTACGCACAGAATCTTCTGTGCCTGGGTCTATATATATAATTCGAGGCTGAGCCTTTTCGTTTCTCATTTTTAGAGAACTTCTTCAATCATGGCTTGCAATCGCCCTCATTCCCGCCGACAACCATGGGAGGTGCCGATTCAGGACATTGTTCCTCGCTTCGCTGCGCGCTTGGTAGACTCCTCTCTTTCAGATGAACAATGCGATGCCGCCATGTACGAGCTTTCGACTCATGTGGGGTCTCCTTTGCCTCCGAATTCTATTTGGCTTCGGATGATCCTTGCCTCGGTGCTCGCCGACATTCCCCCTCTTCCGGCGGAGATGTCCTCGGCAGTACTTGATGTGGCCGAGGATAAGATCGAGAGCTTTTTCGAAGCGCTCTTGATCACCAAAGCCCTGAGGGACTTCTCCTTCTACTTACTGAGCCAGATACGGGCTCGTCGAGTCGTCATCGCCACTTTTTCCCAGGAGTGCGGCGTCGACCGTTGGATGGCTACCCCTCGGAAAGATCGCCGCTTCGACGTGATGGAGAAGGCGGAGAGGGAGCTGAATAATTTTCTTTTCCTTTTTGTGAACCCTTGTCTCTCTGATCCCGTATTCGGTGATCTTTTTTAAATGTAATAACAATAAGAATAAATAAGAGTTCTTTCATTTTAGCTCTCTGTTGTGCTTGTGCATCGTACGATTTTAATTCAAGTACACGTAACTTTGCATGGATAAATTGCCTTTGGCATTTAAGCCCCTCCCGCTGCGCTGCGCGCTGCGCTGACACGTGTCGCGCAGCGCACAGCGCAGCGCGACTGCGCTAGCACATCTGCGCTGACACGTGTCGCGCAGCGCTCAGCGCAGCGCGACTGCGCTAGCGCACTAGCGCATTTATGCTAGCGCATCTACGCTGACACGTGTCGCGCAGCGCACAGCGCAGCGCGACTGCGCTAGCGCACTAGCGCATGCGCTGACACGTGTCGCGCAGCGCAGTGCATGCGCATCTGAAGCGTTGCTTCCTTTAAACAGAGCCTTGCTCTGATTGGGTGCGCCTTCTTGGGCGTTGCGCTGACGTATTGGCGCCTGACACGTGGCACGTTCGCCCGAAACTTGAAGCGTTGCTTCAAAATTTTGAATTTTGAATTTGAATAGAGCTTTGCTCTGATTGGGCGAAACAGCTGTCAGTGTTGTAATTCTAACGCTTGACATTTTAAAAAATTTATACCACGCTGCAATGCAGTGGGTAGGGGACCAAATGGGGACCCGCAAAATCTGGATGACAGTACATCATTTAATAAGACAGCCTCATCATTGGGTGAGGCTGTTAATTAATGAAAAGATCCCCAAGAGAATATTCTCATTAATGGGAAATCCCTAAAGACAAGGAAAAAATCTCCTCTTTCAGAGTAAAGCTCTGTCACAGAGTGACATTTGTCATACTCTGGTCTTAAGGGAATAAAATTTCCTAAAAAGAGCCTAGCTCTATAATAATGATAAAAAAAATCCATCAAAAGAAAACTTTAACTCCTAAAGATTAAAAATTTGGGATCTTAAAAGATCCATGGAAACTCTTAGGAGTTTTTCATTTTCAGATCAAAAAAGATCTACATTTGATCCATGAGCAAAGCTCTGTTCATGGGTTAAAACCCATGAACAAGATCTCTGTAGATCTATAGATTTTTTAGAGCAAGGCTCTGTTAATAAAACCCCAAAGGGGTTTTCTTTAGATCAAAGATCTATAAGAGCAAGGCTCTGTTAATCAACTTTAATTTAATTTAATCTAATTTTATTTAATTATACCTAAGATGGTTTTAAGTTCTGAACTCTGAAGTTCTTGGAAGGAAACAAGAGTAAGGCTTTAAAATTCTTAAGCAAGAGCAAGGCTATGAAAATCAAGATTCTTGAAAGTGGTAAAAATTTACCAAGAACCAAGGGTCCTATTTATAGGCGTCTGCGCCCCTTCAACTTATCAGTTGATCCGATAGCTAGGATCTTTCCACCGCTGAACTCACGTGAGCGCAATGGTGGGGGGGCATTTGTTTCCCCCAATCAGAGCAAGGCTCTGTTTGAATTTCAAAAATTCAAATTTTGAAGGAACGCTTCAAATTTCGTGCGCTGCGCGCAACGCGCCACGTGTCAGAATTTGATACGTCAGCGCAGCGTCCAAGGCAGTGCGCCCAATCAGAGCAAGACTCTGTTAAAAACAAAAATTAAAGGAAGCAAAACTTCAGTTGCGCAAGCGCTGCGCTGCGCGACACGTGGCGGCGCAGATGCGTAAGCGCTGCTGCGCTGCGCGACACGTGTCAAGCGCTGGTGCATCTGCGCCAAACAGAATTAAAATTTTAGAAAAAATCTTTCTGTTCTTTTTAAAACAAGAAGATTGTCTTCTGTAAAACAGAAGCCCTTAGATCAAAAATCCAACGGTGGGGAGAATTCCCCAAATCATTCAGAGAAGGATCTCTTTAACAAACTTAAAAAATTTATGGGCACTATATAAAGACCCCTATACCCCAACTCAAATCATCATCAATATTGTGAGAGATCAAGAACTTCAAAAACAGAGAGAAAATTCAAGAAAAAGGTAAAAAAACCTTTATAAAATAGAAGGATTTCTTCTGAATAGATCATTGATCTAAGAATAAGGTCAATGATCTTCAATAAATAAAAATAATAACAGTGCCTTGCACTTTTTTATGAACCATTGGTTCTGGAATCTTAAAGATTTTTTTTTCTTGAATTCAAAATTGGATCAAGTTATTGAAACAGTGCCTTGCACTTGCAAAAACTGCATTGTTGCACTCCTGGGTTGGCGCAAGCCACCAGAGAGCACCACGTGTCAGCAGCGCAACAGCGCAGCGCACTGACACAGCGCACTGCGCTATTGCGCTTGCGCTCACCAGAGCGTGACACGTGTCGCCTCCACATGCGCCTACGCTCATTAATTGGCGCAGAGCGCCTGACAGGCCACGTGGCACTCTGTCAGTGTAATCAATGCTCTGCATCATTTAAAAGAAGGGCTGAGCCCAATTAAAAAGGCCTAACAGGCCTAGTAAATGCTATGCATTATTTTCAAAAAAGGGCAGAGCCCAAACAAAAACAGATGAAACGCATCATTATTTTTTAAAAAAAAGGGGGCAGAGCCCAAATAAGGGTCTGTCAGACCAGAACAGATGCTGTGCATCATTTAAAAGGGGCAGAGCCCAAATAAAGGTCCAACAGAGACCAAGATTAATGCTATGCATTATTAACATGGACAAAGCCCTAGCACAGGTCTAATAGGCCAAAAGTAAGAAAAAACGTTGAATATTCTCAACTGGACTTAGCCCAATCATAGCCGTAAGTCCTCAAACTAAATTGACTGAACAAGACTGCTCTCTTAAATCAACTTTGGTTCAAGGGTACATCTCCGAACTCCTCTGATACCTGTCGTTGTAATCCGTCAACGTCGTCAGAGAGGTGACGGGTTCCGACGGCCATACATATTAAACGGACCACTACGTCCCTAAACTGGAACAATAGAGCCCCTAAATGCTCTTTCCGTTAAGTTGATCTTAGTCTCAAACAGGACTAACGTATTCTTAGCGAGCGTTTAAGTTGATTTTAGCCTAAATGCGGCTAACGTATCCTTAAACTAAAACACCAAACCCAAATCTAAGTAAGTACGGATTTGGACTAATCCACGTCCTACGGGCGACGGCATTACTTAGTTTCCGTATACAATCCACAGGCATCCACAAACAAATAAACACACACGACATGAAGTGAAATTTCTGGAGAAGAAGAAAGTGGTTACCGCGATGCGGTAGCGTAATTAACTGCAGGGGCTTGCATGCAGGGAAGAGCGTCTCTACAATCAAAAACCCCTCAAGTGAGGGGGAATCTGACGAAGTCTGCTACATCGGCCGCATCCGTCTAAACCTCCGATAAACGGTGGCATAAATCAACTTGGCACCTTCGGAGAGGTGGACGGATAAAACCAATTAGCATCTGCCCTGAATCTCAGGCCAGACGTCTTCACGTCGTCGCCGTCTTTCGGAGGGGAACAATACATATCAAAACCACCATATTCAAGATTTTTTATAACTCCTTTTCTCGGCTTTTCCCTTTAGATGCTCAACATTATACAAGATTTTGAACCCACTAATTATTCAAAAACAGATACAAGATTTTGAAGTCACTTTACTGGAGATTTTGATGGAGAGAAGATAATTTTGCTAAGAAATGTAGCTGCAACAAATATAGATTTTGAAGTCGTTTGTGTCACACCAGTTTACTTTTTTGGTCGTGTGCTATTAAAAACCTTTTGTGGCAAATTAAAATTTGGCAATGCATCTAACTTAAATGAGCTCAGGATCTAAAAACTTAAAAAATCAAAAATCAAAAGAAACTAGTGGGTTTGTTTTTAATGCTTACAATTCCAACACACAGCCGATTTCAATTTGGTCAAGAATATCCAATTACGAATAATAACATCCATTATATTTTCTATATGTACTTACGCTCTATCCGATTTCAGAAATAAAAAGTTTCAAAAAATAAGTCTATCCTATACACAATATTTTTGCTATCCAAAGAATAAAAAATTCAAAAGATACAAAGTCTTGTTTCTAATGCTTAGAATATCCGATTTCAATTTGCTTAGAATTCCATTATATTCCAACACACAACTATCCATTTACGCTCTATCCTATACACAATATTTATTATTTTGTATTATAAAATGTTTGTTTCAACACAACATAAAAAATATAACTGTTTTTGTGCAGGATTCTTTGCGCGAACTCTCTTTCTCTCTCCAATATAACTGTTTTTGTGCAGGATTCTTTGCGTCGCCGCCAAATAAGTTGTTTGCAAGTGTTTTCGATTTATGTTTGTTACTGTTTTGCATAAATAATACGGACTTTAAGGGGATATAACACCAATTCAGATTGGGTGGGAATTTTATCACCCTTCCTAAGACCCCAAAAATCACTAACAGCATACACATTACCCTCGAGTATAATTAAAAAATATCTAGACTCAGCCAACTAAGGACTCTCGTGCTCAATAGGACAGAGAAAGGTTGTGAGCATTCGATCGTTTATCTAAACTTGACTTTGTGGTGCCTAGGCTAGACAAGTGAGAAAGGTAACTTTAAAAGGCCCGTCTCACGGTGATTCGTGAGCGGATCCCTCCTTTCCTCATTTGTGCTTACCTGGCCACAATTGGCAGTGAAGAGGCGATTTAAGGGTTATCTCACAACTTGTCACTTTGGAACAGTTAGGAGCAGTCTAGTGGACTTTGAAGACCATAATTCTTGGTATGATTGTGCATGGTTTGACTGTGATTGTATGAAGTTGTTAACGCTTTTTTTATTGTTGGCTTGATATTGTTTGATGCAGATTATGGCAAGTTCAAGTTTATTTGTTGTATGTAAATACGATGGCCGGGTTATCACAAGTGCACAAGGTCCCGACTATATGGGCGGGTCCGCAAGAATCATGCGATTAGAAACATCAACGACTTATGATGAACTAGAGAATAAAGTGTTCAAAATCACGAAATACGATCTCCGTGAAAGTAGGGTTAAGTTAAGTTGTATATGGCCTATATTTAGTGGAAATGCATTGGTTGAAATTATAGACGATGCATCAATATCTTCGATGATAGATTTCGGTCTGTCAAACACCCAGCATTCTTTTGAACTTTTGGTTCAGAAGGAGCAATTGGAAGTATCAGATGCCCCTCCAACGGGTAATTTTGATGGTAATGCTGGAGATAGTTCCTGGGGGTACGGTCACATGGTTAACGATGATACTGTCAGTCTCGGTGGATATGACTATACACAACATTATTCAAACCTTCAAACTCATGGGTAAACATTTTATAAATCCATATTCAAACATTTTAGTAATACCAAGATACTAATATTCAAACATTTTATAAATCCATAAATCCAGGTTCCTCCAGTCGACTGCTGTAGTTACATATACCCCAGTAGAACAACAAGGATTACCATACACAACCTTCCACAGGTAAATAAATCTGAAACAAGTGATGATTTATTTACGAAAATATTAAGGAATAATATTATAATAACAATTTATCTACTAAACGCAGATTTTCCCACACCTCCGCATCATTCCAACACGATCCAAGTAGCGCATTCCAAGTATGTCCGTCCACATCTTTCCGGTCTTCTCATCCCGAACCATCCACATTACACCGACCACAACCATCATATATTGCACCCGAGCCTTATGTTGCTGCGGGTGATATTGATATGTGTGGCAGTGATGATGATGAAATCGGTGAAGGTCATCAGGGGGAGGATAGCGTGGAATATGCCGCTGGATTGAATGAGGTAGCATTCTTTGATGGTATGGTTGCGAATAACGATTTTGTCGAACTAGAAGATCCCGGTCTCGATCCGCTGGAAGATGATAGTTGGGTAGACTTAGCCGTGGCAGAAGTAAATACGGCACCCTATTTGGACGCGACAGCAGCAAGCGAAGAGTGCGTCAGTGTCGGGGATTTGTTTCAGGAAAAAGGAGATCTTATTTGTAAGCTGAAGTCGTGGTCTATTCAGCAAAACGTTACATTTAAAACCGAACAGTCAAATAAGACGTACTATACGGTGGTATGTATGAAAGCTCCTGAATGTAAGTGGAGATTGCATGCATATTGTTCCAAAAGAGCCAAAGCTTGGAAGGTCACGAAATACAATCAAGAACATACTTGCATCAATTCCATTATGTTACAAGATCACCGGAATTGCACTTCATCTTACATTTGCTCGCTAATCATACCACTAATCCGTACAGATGTGGCGATGACTCCCCGAGAGGTACGGCTCTTCGTTAGCGGAGAGCATAAAATTCAGATTTCGTATGTGAAGGCATGGGATGCTCGTAGAAAGGCTTTATGCAAAATATTTGGGGACTGGGAAAGCTCGTACAACTCACTAGTCCCTTTTATGGAAGCCATGAAAGTATCAAATCCGGGGACCGTATACCGAGTAAAAACCATAGAAATAGACGTCGAAGGCTCTGTCAGGTTTCAAAGAATTTTCTGGTGCTTTGGTCCATGTGCGGCTGGTTTCACACACTGTCGGCCGGTATTGTGCGTTGATGGTACGTATCTATACGGTAAGTACAGAGGCTGCATGTTAATTGCTACAGGTGTTGATGCTAATAACGGTATATTTCCGTTGGGATTTTCTATTGTCGAGAGTGAAAATACATCATCCTGGTCATGGTTTTTCCGTCAACTCAAAAATATCCCATCTGTTATTGATAAAACAGATTTATGCATCATATCTGATAGACATCTGAGAATACTAGCTGCAATGAGATCTGTATTTCCAACGACCCCATATAGGTTTTGCCTACGGCACTTCAGGCAAAATTTTGATCGAAAATTTAAAAATTCGGATCTACATAAGCTTATGTACAAAGCCGGTGAAACGCCTGACCCTAATGTTCACGACATATACATGACGAAAATTGGGGAGATGAGTCAAGCCACGAAAGCGTGGTTAGATGGGTATCCAGTATGCATGTGGTCACAAGCACATGATGATGGGTGCAGATATCTACTAATGACGACTAATAAGTCTGAAAGCTTCAACGGGGTCCTTAAAGGCGTTAGAAGCTTACCGATACAGGGGTTGATTGTTCGAACTTTTTTCCGGATGAATACTTATTTTGTGTACAGAAGAGAAAAGTCCTTGGCGATGGAGACTCCGCTCACCGCGTATTACGAAGATATATTTCGGAAAAGAGAGCGCAGAGCACAATACTACAGATCCGAAAGGTTTGACACGGCGGAGTTTCAAGTAACGGGCAGTAATGGGAATCAATATACCGTGAACTTTAGAGATGAAGGGCTCTTTTCGTGTACATGCGGTCTTTTCCAGCAACAACATTTACCTTGTGCCCACGCAATTGCTGCTGCGAGCAGCATGCATAACTCACATTACAATTTTGCTTCCCATTACTATACAGTTTCCAATTACCAAGGCGCATACGATCCAAAATTTTATCCTATACCGGACAGTCGCTATTGGCACTATCATACTGCCAACAGACAAACACCGACTGTATTACCGCCGGAAAAAAAATATAAGGCCCGGAAGACCTAAAGTGCGTCGAGATCGAATGACAATGGATGCTGATCCTTAGCAAAGGAACGCCAGATGTAGCCTATGCAAACAACCAGGCCATTATAGGACCAGATGTCCAGGACAGTCATCAGGGGCTGGACCTTCAGGATCGTGACAAGTGAACTCAGATTTTTTTGTATTATAAATTTGACGGATTCATTTTGTTATTATAAATTTGACCGTCGATATAGAATTTACATTTTACAAACAGATAGGATTTTTAATATTGTAAATTTGACGGATTCATTTTGATATTATAAATTTGACCGTCGAGATAGAAATCGGATAGGATTTTTTTGTATTGTAAATTTTGACGGATTCATTCTGTAAAAAACATTGATATAATGAAAATTTATTATTTTATTCAAATATTTTTTACGTTTATTTAGTTTTAAATTTTTTTAAAAATAATTATAATTATGATTATAATTATAATTATAATCATAATCATATTATAATTCAAATTATATTTATAATTATATAATTATAATTAAAATTATATAATTAATAATTAAAATTAAATTTTTTTTTTAAAAAAGGGGGCGGGTTCCTAGAACCCGCCCTCTATACTATTGTATAATAGTATAGAGGGCGGGTTCCCGGAACCCGCCCTCTATACTTATTGTATAGGGGGCGGGTTCCCGGAACCCGCCCCCTATTCTGGGTATTCTCATCATTTTAAATCTAACCCTTCTATTTTAATAATTAATTTTTAAATTATTAATATTTCAAAAAAAAAACCTTGATTGTAATTTTAATCATGTTAAATTGTTTATATTTCATAGATTTGTAAGCATTAATTCACTTAGTAAATCATATACAATGTGCAATTCTCATATTGTGTATCTTTAGGTTGAAGAACTCGATTCGCTGTAATATCTTATCTTTAGATTGATTGCAGGCTTAGTTTTAAAAGTTGTAAATTTTAGACTATATTGATCTTAATTATGGTAATTAATTGCAGGCAGTGCACCTGCTGTTGTGGCTAGAGGAGGATTTTCAGGGTTATTTCCCGACTCGAGTCAGTTCGCTTATCAATTTACATATTCAACTAGTTCGCTCGATACGATTTCTTGGTGTGATGTGCAATTAACAAAAGATGGTGTCGGTATTTGTCTGCCCACCATGTTACTAGATAATTGTACAAATATTCAGACGTTTCATGCGAATGAAAAGAAGAAGTACGATGTTGATGGTGTGCCAACATCTGGCTGGTTTTCGCTGGACTATGACTTTAACACCTTATTACCACTTTCGGGTAAGTTGCAATTCTCCATTTTGTGCTCTTAAAGTCATTGCCACTGCACCAAAACTCTGAAATTAAGCTGAGAGTTGAGAATTATATTTTCATATTCTAACACCGCCCCTCAGGTTGAGCGTCCTTTTATAGGCCGAAACCTGAGCTTTTGCGCATTTTTATTATTAATCCGCTATTTAATGTGCATCTGGTGAAGAATATATTCTAGCAGTTGCTATTAATTAGCTCATGTAATTGTTAAGAACAAGAACATGATGAACAAGTAAGGACATGGCCCTTACTAAAGTTGATTGGCCAATATGTGAATCGACGATATAGTAAAAGCTAAAGAGTCTACATGACTGTATTATTTAGTTCTGATTCCTAATTAATGATATGCGGATAATTTCTCATGACCTGAGCAGTGATCCAGTCGACTTTATCTCGAAGTGATAAATACGATTATTCCTTACTTCCAATCCTTAAAGTCGAAGAAGTGAAAACAACAATCAAGTCATCGCCTCTCTGGTTAAATATACAGGTATGCCACTAAGAAATAGCGGTTGCTTCTATATATTGTTTTCTCAGGCTAATTTGCGCTAAACTGCCATTAGCCATCTCTGTTTTTCGCTAAACTGCCTTAAATTTTTAAATTTTTTAATCACTATTGCTGTTTTTATCACTAAAATGCCTTTAAATGTATAACATCACGTGACCTTTCTATAATAAAATTATCTTTAAAGCAGTTTAGTTTAAAATGGCACCATTTTTTTTCATATCAATACACTGATTGTTTATGGTTTATAATGCAGCATGATACAGACAGCATAATTTGAGCATGAGAAACTACGTGCTTTCCGTGTCGAAAAAAGTCGTCGTGGACTATATATCATCACCAGAGGTGGGTTTCCTTCAAAGTTTATTGACAAGAGTAGGCACCAAGACGAAACTTGTGTTCAGTTTTCTTGGGCAAGATATTGCTGAACCTTCGACAAAACATACTTATGGCTCTCTGTTGCATTAATGGTCGGAGCTAACTTTGACATATCATTATAAATGCTTCAGGATATTGAAGTATTTTTGAAAGTGAGCAAATGAAGGGTGTTCTCAGGTTTGTATGTTTGTTTGGCTGAATTACAGCAAACCCCCGCAGTTTTGTTGATTAGCAGAAAACTACCTCGAGTTTGTGAACTTTTCAAAATATTTATCTTGAATTAACAGAAATATTGTCATTAGTTTCCGAGGGACAAAGTGCAGGTGTCAGAAATTTGAAAATGCGCTAATATTGGTAGGATATTGATTTATCCTTGTATACAGTTTTTTTACTTTTAAATTTTATTCTCCTCCTTTCTTGAAGAATTCTTTCTTAAGCAAGGTTGATATATGTTTTCTCTGCATTATAATTTCCCAAACTATTAATATTATCAGATCAGAAAAATATATTATAGTGAAAGGATTAATTCATACATTAATTATGAAAGAATAAGTAGCTCAACTTTGTCAGGCCAAATTGCCCACCCAATTTCCTCTCTTGAAGCTTCCAGTGTAGGTACTAATTCAAATTTAGGAGAGAAATATTTTGAAGTAAACCAAACTTTTAAAATTAGAGTGTCCAAGGGTTATGCATTATAATTTTAAGTTTGGAGTGATGAACAATTAAGAACAGCATCTACTGTAAAAATAACCAACAATATTTTTCGTACCAACCCCACTTCTTATTTTGAATATTAAGCATTGAGAAGTAACAATTCCAATGTAGGATGGGAAAAATGATATATCCAAGTATCTAGAATCAAAATTAACCGCATCTTCTCTAATGTTTTATTTCCCACATGCCACTCTTGCAGTGCTAAAATGTTACCTTCAAATAGAAAAACAAAAGACATCGAGAACGGGCTCTTCGAGCGGCACAACAAGCCGCATTCTTAAGATCTTTCTCTCCTCTTTCTGCATGTACCGGTTATCTGCGATTCACCGGATACTCTCCCCCTAAACCTAACCCCAGAATTCTTAACCATCCCAACCCCTCCACTCCTTATAAAACCCTCCCAACTCCTCTCTCTCCAAATCAAACACATCATCCAATCCAAGAAAATGTCCTTTCCCTCCAAATTCCTCCTCACCCTCCTCATTCTCTCCATCCTCTTCACCATCACCACCTCTAAAAACTGCTCAACCTATGTCTTCTCCTCGAACCAAACCTTCGCCTCATGCACCGACCTCCCCTATTTAAACGCGTCCCTGCACTGGGCCCGGTCCCACTCCTCCGCCGTCTGCCTGGCCTTCAAGGCCCCCCAGTCCCCAACCGGTTGGATTGCCTGGGGAATCAACCCGAACTCAACTTCCATGCTTGGAACTCAAGCCCTAATCGCCTTCCGCCACTCGAATTCCGCCACTCGAATGGCTCGATGGTGGCCTATCCTACGGTTTTGATGAGTTATACCCCGAAATTGAGGCCCGAGAAACTGAGTTTCTTGATGCATGATGTGTCAGCGGAGTATGTGGAGGGAGAGATGATTGTATTTGTGATAGTGGGGGTGGTCGGTGGTGGTGAGGGTGCCGGGGGACTGAAGTTTAACCATGTCTGGCAAAAGGGGAGTAGCGTTGTTGATGATGTGCCGGCGATGCACTCTATTATAGGGGACAATGTTCTAGCTAAGGGGACTATACAGTTCCATTGATTGTGCATGGTCAAACATTTTGTGTATACTATATATCTACGTGACTGTCTGTGTGATGTAATGTTGGTTTCATGATTATATGGTTGAAGAGTTTAGGTTATGTATTTGTATGAATAGCAAGAGAGATCAAAAGTGCAAGAGAACGGTATTGTTGGGGAACATTTCTCATGTTTGTATTTATTTGGACATCGACTACAGTGCATATTCTATAGAAGGATAGATTTCGATATGGATACATTTTCTTCACCTCCATGATATTGCGGCTGGAACAGCATAAACAAAGAGGGTGGCATCCTGTGATTAAATGGGTGAGGCCTGCCTGCCAGTATTTGATCGCAACGGCACTAAAGTCTATTTTTGTTAGTCTATTTTTGTCGGTGTGTCGTGATATATATATATATATATATATATATATATATATATAAATAAAGTTATAAACTCCTGAAAAAAATTTCTATCTTTCAAATGAACACCAAACCATTAGTCATGCAGGGAATACAGCTCACAGTAGCCGTTAAGTTCAAAATAAACAGATCTCAGCTCTTTTTGGTGTGAGGATGAGAAGCGCATATATGCTATATTTTTAGGTGCTCAGCCTTTGCAGAAGCACGTAGCTTTTGCTTTAGTTTAATTGATGATCTCTTAATCTACGCTCTCTCTGTCGACAGCATATTCCATTTTCTTTCAAATCTATAATATAATATATAATAATAAAAAATAAATAAATAAAAATATTCATGTGTTTTGCGTAAAATGTAACATGAATACCAAGCAATGAAAAGATTAGACAGGCTTTTTCTTAGAGCAAATCTGATCTGAATGAGTAATCAACTAAAAGTAAGATAAACAACCACCCAAAAAATCAAAGGATTGAATCTAAAATTCCAACAAGTTAAATAAGTTTGTGGTTGAATAAAACTTCTCAACAATACAGAATACAAGTGTCTTAATAATCCGCAACAAAAGTATGTTACCGCTACTCAAAACAGTGACAATATTCCGGAGATCAACCCTCCATGACCAAAAATTCATGGGAAAAAAATACTCCCACCATAAGCATAAAATTATTGGGATCAAATAGAAAAGCGACCTAAAAAGATCCACGCAAAATTCGGAAATTGAAAAATAGTGAAGTATTCAATTAATTTTCATCACCATCAATCAAATTAAGCTCCGCCAGACCCGTACTTCTTTCCGAAGACGAGTAACTGCAGCTTGTCGTAGCCCGAGAGCACACCGGCACCCGCAACAGCTCGGAGAATGTTGGCGCCTGCACCCTTGAATAGAGACTTGGCTCCCTCGTTTTTGAGGATTTGTTGGAAAGCGTCGAATGAGCTCTTGTACTTGACGGCTTCGCCAGACGTCATCATCATACGTCTGCGGACGGTGTCGATGGGGTAGGATGCGAGCCCGGCTCCATTGGTGATGACCCAACCCAAGGCAAAGCTAGCTAAGAAGCTGTCCTGTAATTGTAAATAGCATAAAAGGATAGATGAATTTCAGTGTACGGGAATATGAAGTATGAAGAGATAATAAGATATAAATAAAAACCTGAAATGCACAAGGTTGTGTGCTTAATACAAAGGTTACACAAGTCAGAACGCAGACAAAAACTGCGACCATTTCGATGCTCGTGATTGCCCATTCATTATTCAGAATGTGGTTTTCAAAACCTATGGCAAATGTTTTTAGAGGGATATAAGATGGATGCAGTGAAACAAGGTTCTTATGATAGATGAGTGGAAATACAAGACAAGACAAGAACTAAACATGGTAAGCAAGTGAAATTAGAGCTAGGTCAAAATGAACAAGATTGGGGCAGATATAGAATGATTGTTCAGTTTAATCAAAGAGATGATTGAAGAAGCTGAACAGTAGAAATCAACTAATGTAGTCAAAGTCAAAAGTTAATTATCGTGGTTAAGAATCATCAAAGGGGAAAAAAATGGATATGGAATTACCAGCCGATGGCATTTTAACATTTTTGTGCTGAGGCATATTAACCTCTTTGGGATGTATAATGAACAAAAAACGATTATATGACATGAATTAGAAAAGATCTATACATTTCAAATTTTAGTCGACTTTAAAATGAAATTTTCAAATGGAATAATACAACCTTCTTTTATGCAAACTTCCTTCTAAAGGTTGTGCCATATGGCTTCCTTTATTTTAAGGTTGCCATGTGAGATCTTATAATTGAAGTTCCAATAGCAAGCTACCATAAAAACGTGCCATAACTAATGATGTAATGGTTCTATCAGGTTTTCTTACATATTTATAATCATCAGATATAAATATTCCAACCCAAATAACCACCTACAGCTGAATGTAAATAAATGACTAAGAATATCATTAAAAATCCATTCTCAGCTATGTAAAACAAGAATACCTGCAACTTTCCAGTTAGAACAACTGGCTTCAAGGAATCATACATTCCAAAGTAAAGCCCACGGTACACGATGATGCCAACACACGAGATGTTAAACCCACGATACAGTCCAGCAATGCCATCAGACTGCAAGGTCTTCTTGTATACATCAACGAGCCCATTGAACTGCCTCTCTCCTCCCTTCTTAGATGCCTTAGCATCATTGGCCAATCGGGTACGAGCGTAGTCCAATGAGTAAACAAAGAGCAGGGAAGAAGCACCGGCAGCGCCACCAGAGCCGAGATTTCCAGCAAACCATTTCCAGTAACCATCTCTGTCTTTCTTAAAGTTGAACAGCCTCTTGAAGTAATCCTTGAAGGCAAAGTTCAAAGCCTAAAGAAAAAGGAGTCAATAGTGATTAGTAAAATTAATATATGAACATTTTTACAGAAACACAAACAGCAGGAAAACAAAATGATGGATGTTCAGTGTTTAAAATTCATTTCGGATTTAAAGAAGCGTGTGCCTGGAAAGGGATTATAAAGATAAGGATGCAAATAATAAAACCAACTGAATACAGATTTTCTAAGCCATGGCTTTCCAAGAGTGACGAGATACAAATCTAAATTATCAACATTCATAAAAGGGACTCCAAAGTCCAAAAAGAAGCAACAAATTTTGGTGTACAATATGCCAAAAATGACGATAACCAAAATTTAAAAAGTTATCAAGAGATTTAAAGAAATGATAATTTAGATCCTCAAGAAAAGTAAAGTAACAATATTTGCATCCACATAATATATAATGCCTACTTGTGCTTAGAGATATCACCTAGCCAAAAAAATACTAAATAATATACAACTGTCCAAACATAAAAATGGAAGTGTACAATTAAAAAGGGATTACATAAACCTACAACGATTATAACTCATAACAGTAATATAGCCTTCGAAAGAAGCAGCGATGTTGCAATATATGCACCAACAACATGTAAAGCATGCCTGCATCTAGAGATCGCTATGGAGCCTAATGTTCCTAAAAACACAACTCTACCACAGAAAAAGAACGGTGTGATAAATTTAATTTATATAACAATAAGAAGATTAACAGTAAGCATCAGTATCCACTTTAAAGCAAATGACAGATTGTATAAGGCATGCTTGATAACCCAAACAGTACTGTAAAACCAATATGCAGACTAAACACATATTTACTGTTAAGATAGAAGAATTCACCTGAGTTGGGAAATATCGGATGACATTAGCAGTATTTCCTCTCCACAGAGAGCCAAATCCTTCTTCCTTAATGGTTCGTTTAAAACAATCTCCAATTCCCTTGTAGGGTTCAGATAGACGACCAGCCTTGATCATCTCATCCTGATTCTGGATCAAAAGCTTCACACGCTCAATAGGAGCAGCAGCAGTTTTGGAGACCGCGGCAGAAACTCCACCCATAAGAAAATCAATCAGAAAGCTCTTTTCTGCTGGTGCATGGGCATAAACTGGTGAGACTGATGATACCATAGCAAGGTCAGTGCCTCTTGTCAAAGGCATTTGCAGCCCACCATTCACATAGCTGCTAGTTGAGAATCTTGGCCAAAAAACATTCTGGCGGCAAAGGTCTTGGGGAACAGTAGAATTTAGATGGAACTGGCCAGACATCTTCTGGAAAACATTGGGATAGTTAGCTTGATCCGCCATGAATTGGATTGCAGAATAGCCTGAAGTCATTGAATATATTTCAGTCTAGTAAAATTTTAAACAATGTAGCATAATATCAAAGATATATAATCTGTAAGTATCGTAGTATGTACAAGTGCCAAAAGTACAAAATATAACAAACCAATAAAAAAATATCAAGCAAGCCATGAACTTAAATTAGGACTTTAGTTAATGTCTAACCATAATTAGATATCAGAGACAATGTACTAATAAAAAAAAAACAACAGGTTTATAAACCGTGGGTTTACTCTATCAAAAGTTAAGAAAGCACCCATAAACCAATGTATCAACTTATATGCATCAATATTGGTAATTAAGGACATTTACTCAATATTAAAAGGCAACACAAAGCATTAACAAGCTAATGGATAGATCAGCATGCCAATTAAGTAAAGTTTGCCAAGCTCAGCTGAACCCCACGTAATATGGGTTGTGCGCAGATTATAATTTTCTTTTTATTTCCAAATGTCTTGAGCTTGAAAATATAAAACTCACTTTAATGGTAGTTGGGTTTATAATAATCCCTTAGCAATCCAAGCCTAATCAGAATCTGACTTGAGTCTGTCCTAACCTGATTTATTAATTAATAAAAAAAACAAGTGTGGAGCCAATATTTGGTTCAGATTAGCCTGTTGCTCAGTTTCAATATGAGAAAAAATCACAAAAAGTTAATTATATATGAACATTTTAAAGCAAAAACTCTAGCTCTTGTTTATGCAGATTCGACTAGTCCAGGACAAGACTAGCCTACCCGTTCCGCTTTAAACTCAATCCAACATTATACGACAACGAGTTATGTACACAGGCTAAAGCTGACCAGTAGAGAGACATGGCGGGGGTTCTGTTGATATATAAATGATTTTTTTCCACCTTAAATGAACCAAAATATATAGTCATGCTATCTAAACAACAAATACTTCCAATTTTAATAAACCACTCCTTAAGGAACACATAAAATGTATGCGACAAACTGACAAAGCATGAATGCCTTAATAAAATGGGTAAAATTTATAAAGCACCAATGAGTTTTCAAGGATTTTGAGAAAGCGCCATTGAACTTTATAAATGCCATTAACCCTCCTTGAACTGGCAATGTTGTGGGAAAATGTTGGTTTCGTTAGATTGTTTGACACACGATCAGATTAATAACCCCGAAATGACGTTGTATGTGGACCGAATAGTCCCAAATGAACCGAATGACATTTTTTGACAAGAATACTGTTCATTACATTTGTGTTCAAAATTGCAATCTCAAAAAACTTGAAATTCAACGGTGCTGTCTAATGTTTAGACTAATAAAAATGATCACGTCTACAAGATAGGCCATTGAACAATCTAACTGCTGCTTGGATCCATTGAACAGAAGACTATGGATACTTGAAAATACAAGAATCAAACTGCTCAAAGCCAAGGTCTCATACAGATCCCATATCAGTAACAGATCTAGAAGTGTCATCATCATTAAGTTATGATGATAATCTCAAAAAATTTAGAGCTTCAGCGTGCAGAATCATCAGTAAACAGATCAAAGCACAGATCCAAGATCCAGATCAATAACATCAACACTATATAATCAAAAACTCACGATTTTTAAGCAATTATAGATCTAGGATAGATTTTGAGCAAACAGCCAACAGATCTATCACACAAACATACATCAAATCAACAATTCTCAGATCCGATCTCTCTGCTACGGGTCTGGCCAAAACACACACTCACATATGGCGAAAAAAAATCAAAAGATCGATCAAACGCATAGAAATTGAGCGATTTAGCGATCGATCGAAGACCAAACGATAAGAAATTAATAAAATAACTATAAAAATAATATTTAAAAAAAGTCGTACCTTGAGAATGGAGAGGCGCACTGACTCTCGAGGACAGCGGATGAGAGAGGCGGAGGCCCGTGGAAATCTAGGGCTTTTTGTTCCCACTTGCTAGCCCCTCCGCTAAATTCATGTTCCGCACCCGCATAAATATTATATGCGCATTGGATCCTTACCGTTCGATTTATATTTCAACGGCTAATGATTCGATTTGTTTAAAGATCTTATGCGCGTGTGATGTGTTGTGGGTTTAATTATTTATTGGTTTCCATTGAGGAGCACGATTCTTGATGTCATCGTGGCCGTCGGCGTGCGATTTTGGAGGTGATGATATGGGCCGATGGCGGCTTTTATCACATTTGGGGTGGGAGATGTTGTGCAAGGAACATGGAAAGTTGTGCCGAATTGATGGGCTTAATTGGATGCATTAATCAGAACAGCAAACACCCCTTACATCCAATGGGGAATCAAGTGTGTGCACAAGATCCATGTCTAGATTCAAAGCTGATTGAATCCAAAATGTCTAGCTGTACATGCGGCTTAATCTACCGTTTTAACCACAAAATGTGTTCGGTTAGCATTTGCTTGGCTTCCAATACGTAGAAGAAATTGCTTGTTTGGAGACTGAAAACCAAAAAAAAGAGTACCTAGTTGAAAGAAAAACCAACAAACCAAATTGTCTTAACAAGCACAAGCATGTAACAATGTAGAGAACGTCATTCCTACTATGTTTAATGTGTATGCGAGTTAACTCTAAGTTATTGTTTCCAAAATTCCGCGACAAAGGGGGATTCAAATATGAATTCAACCGTTTAAGCTTCATTTTGCATCGATCGGTGTTGACAAGTGTGTGTCTGGATATATGCGGTACAAAAATAGTTACTTCTTTTGTGATAATGAGCTCTTCCCTCTCCGGGGTTAAGAAGGATGACATTCTTAATCACCATATTTTTTTAAATCCTTTTTGCTTTCTTAAGCCACTCTATAAGAGAGGAAAGCCAAAAAATGAAAGTATTTCGGTTTATAGAAATTTATCAATCTCAATCTTCTTGCCAAGATTATAATACCGTTCGACTCGAAAAAAATATTACCTTACTTTTACTTTTAGAGTGGATTATAAGAAACTACTTCGATCTTGCATATCTTTTATAGTTAACTACTATGAACCTCTAAAATCATAAGAACCCACAACGAACTATTATAAAATACTATCTCGTCACAAAAGAGGATAAATTTGCCCTTTCATAGCTTTAGAAAAACTGCTGTTTTATTTTCCCACCTCCAGTTTTATTTAAACGCTTTCTTCCTATCCCACCACGTTGATCTTCATGGGTATATATATACCCCTCTTCTTCTTCCTATCCGCGTCCGTTCCTGATGGTTTTTGCAAAAATGGTTCCCCTTATATTCTTTCTTCTTCTTTTTACCATTAATGTCAAGGGAGAGTGACTCTTGGAAATACCAACTCGATTCTCATATCGACACAAAGCAAGAAAACTTCTTATAATTCGGAGATAAAATAACTTCTAAACATTATATCCAAATTTTTTAAAAAAATCATTAAGAGTCCTTAAAAAACTTCGTTGTACCCGAGAAAAATAAATTAAAATCTATCATGTGTTCCTGGATGTTTGGGTTTCTTATTATAAAGTAAGGATATAGGCATCTAGTCAGGATAACCAGTGTTTATTTGTTGAAATTATGGAGAAACTTCAGTTAGATGTTTGGACGTGCACACAAAACATATCAGATTTTATCAAAACCACAGTTTCTTAATTAAGGAGTGTCTCATGACAATTTCATAATTACGGCAGTTTCTTAATTAATGAGTGTCTTATGGCAGTTTCTTAATTACGGTAGTTTCGTAATTAATAAATTGGTTTGTGTATAAATATAGACCTCTTAAATGTTTTATATACAACCAAATAGAAGAGAGAACATTGTATGAGAGGGTGACGGTTTAGATTTAAAGAGATTTGAGAGAAATTTGCTAGGGTTTGCTCGTGGTGTATTTGATTCAAAATTATAATAGACATTGCAGATTCCGCTCTGCCGGTGACTAACCATACGGTGGGTGAACCTCATTAACAAATCTCTCTCTTGTTTAGTTTATGATTCTTATTTACTTATTATCGCATCGTTATTAATTTGTCTTTTCGTTGTTAACCGTGTGGTTGTTTATTGCGTGATTGATTTGTCGCGATCATTGTTCCGTGGATCGGCTTCTCCTATCCCCAATAACTGGTATCAGAGCGTGGTTAAGAAAGCTAGGCTTCTTCAATTCCACGATCTAGGTTAACGGTGGGTAACAATACATATGTCATCTTCCTGACTTTCTTAGAACGTTATTTTGAAGGCGTTAGTTCAGATCAAGAGAGAACTTGTGTTTTGTTGCGACGTTAGATGAAAAGATGTCGGAGGATAAAATAAGGGTCGAAAAATTCAATGGTCACAATTATATTTGGTGGTGCATGCAGACGAAGGACTACCTATACCAGAAGGACATGTATCTTCCGTTGGTAGGAGAAAAGCTCGAGAAGATGACTGATGAGGCATGGAACCTTTTGGATAGGAAAGCTCTAGCGACGCTCAGATTGTCGTTGACTCCGAAGGTGGTCTTTAACATCTCAAAAGAGAAGAAAACCATGGTGCTAATGAAGACGTTAGCGAAGTTGTATGAGAAGCCTTCAATATCAAAAAAGATATTTTTGATGAAGAAGTTTTTCAACATGAAAATGGCTAAGAGTGGTTCGGTGACAGAATGCTTGAACGATTTCAACAGCGTGATGAGCCAGTCAGAATCCATTTCGATCGTGTTTGAAGACGAGATTCGGACCCTGTTATTTCTCTGTTTGTTGCCGGAGAGTTGAGAGAAGCTAGTTATGGCGGTTAACAACTCTATCTCAGGGACTCTCACGTTAAATGATGCGGTGAGTTGCATATTAAACGACGAGATGCGGAGAAAGACCATGAGTAGGAGTTCGGGAACTTCTGCGCTTTCGATAGAGAATCACGGTAGAACAATGGAAAAGGGAAAGGGAAAGAAGGACAAGTCTAAAAGTTGAGGAAAATCTCAAGGAAAAATCCAAGGTACGTGTTGGAATTGTGGAAAGAAGCGTCACGGGAAAAGCGACTGTAAATCTCCAAAGAAAGGCTCAGATGAGAAGACAGATGAAAAGGAAGCGAATGTGGTGTCTACACATGAACGAGGGGAACAAGATCTTTGTCTATCGGGGAGTGAGAACACAAAGGCGGATACTTGGTTCCTAAATTCGGGCACATCTTTTCATTGCACTTTGGACTGGCTCACTTCAACGAGTATGCCCAAACGATCTTGGACATATAACAGTGGGAAACGGTCAGCCGTGTAAGATCGTTGGTAAATGGACGATCATCTTGCAACCGTCAAGAAGAGATCAAATAAAGCTGAAGAACGCGAGATACATTCCAGATCTTTAAAAAAATTAATTTGTACAAGTCAGCTGGACAACGAACGTTATATGGTATTTGGGAATTCTCAATAGAAGATTTCCAAAGGATCGTTGGTAGTCGTAAGGAGCAAGTTGAGCGGTTCATTGTATTCCTTTAGTGGGAGTTGTGGAGGTTCGGTTGTATTAGCGACGGGCTCGGAAATAGATTCGGAGACTTCATTGTGGCATAAACGATTGGGACACCTTGGCGATAATAACATGAAAATTCTTCAGGGTAAGGTTTTTTTTCGGGGCTGAAGAATATGGAGTTGATGCTTTGTGAGAGCTGCGTTTGTGGGAAGTAAAGCACGCTCAGATTTCAGATTGGAGGTGTAGCTAAAAAAACCAAGAAGCTGAAGATGGTGCATACAGACGTATGAGGTCCGGCCTCGGTGGAGTCTTTTGGAGGAAATCGGTATTTCGTGACGTTCATCGACGATGCAAGCCGGAAAACATGGGTGTATGTGATGAAGAAGAAATTCGATATATTTGGTATCTTTAAACATTGGATTGCCCAGCTTGAGAACCAAACAGGGGCTAAGGTAAAATGTCTTAAGTCCGATGATGGAGGGGAATACTGCACACAGAAGTTCGAGGCGTTTTGCTCGCAAAAGGGTATTCGTTGGCTGAATACGGTACCGGGGACGCCACATCAGAATGACATCGCTGATAGGATGAACATGGCGATCTCAGAGCGAGTGCGGAGCATGACCTTGGATGCGGATGTGCCTAAATTCTTATGGGTAAGTGTCACGCCCCGCTTCCCAGAGTACGCTAGATTGGGCACGCGACATAGCCAACCATGCTACCTGTGGGTTGGAAGTATCCATCCACAGTCACATTACGGCTGTAGAGATATCAAGAACAAGATAAAACTATCTAAAATATGTCCATAATCCAGAATAACAGGAGTCAATAATAAATAAATGCGGAAACAAATGATCCAATACAAATAACTGAAAAGTGCGTCCCATAATGCGGGCTCACATCAGGAAATAAATGCAGGAAATAAAACTAACTACTACTGAACTCACAGTTCAGCCTGCTGGCTGAAGTACTCCTGCTCGGACTGCAACAGCGGTACGGAATCTGGGCCATGCAAAACCCAGACGTCAGCGCGTCATGTCATCAAGTAATATAATATGAACAGTGTAGCAGGCAATGTAATATAAACATGAATACAGCAAGAATAACAATAATATGAATCATACCAGTACATGGTAGCGTGCAGTGGGTAAACTAAACTGTTCTATCAGGTTTTCTATTCTAAAGTCTTTGAAATCAATTGATGAATCATCGATGTAACTCAATAGTATCCCGTGCATGCCCGGGACCACGGTCAAGACCCTCGGGGCTGAATCCGAGACGTGCCGCTAGGCAGTAACAGGTAGCAGGATGGGCGAGTGATGTCAGCATCATGACTCCGGGGCTGGCCTAGCCCGTAAGACTGATCAGAACAGGGATCGAACTATTGAGTTACAAGTCAGGTTTCACCTTTGATTTCCCCATACCCCCAAGTTATGTATGTCAAGTCAGCTATTCAGTAATCAAGAACTAATACCAACACAGGATCAGGTAAAAGCAGGTTTGTCTGGATAGACAACAGGAACGGTCCATGAGGACTACATGTTATGTTTGTTGGCATTAGACACAAGATCAGGTAACAGGTAAAGCCATGGTACATCAGGTCCAGCCAGGTAATGTATAAAGGTGTCATGTCATGTCAAGAGTGTGCGGTACCATGTCATGTCAAGTAGGAAGTGTAACAGGTCATGTCAGGAAGCACAAGATGTCATGTGGGTGCTCATAATCAAACTAACATAAGCATGTGTATAAATAAACAAGCATGAGTACTATCAGAACAATAAACTGGAACATGTAATATGATATGCAAATAGATATAATTTCAAGGATATGGATGCACAGTTATCGATTAGGGTTACATTTATAGTTCCAATATTAATTAGGATGCAATTTATTAAACATGGAGTGTTAATATCACATTATTATGTAGTAATGTGATCTATGGATGCAATTATATGTATCTTAAATGCGATGGATGCAAACGGGTATCCGAAAAGTTATAAAACTATAAAATGGTAATGTGGGATGTACAACTAAGCAATATGTGATATAAATATTGATATAATAATATTAATATGGATAGCATATTCAAAGCGATTAATAACTATAAAAGTGGTATTGATTAACCATGCACAAGAAAGTTCCGTTCAGAAATACAGCGTCACCCTAATTTGTAAAATAGCTTAAAAATAACAAATGTTCTCCAAAAGGGACGTGTCTTATACCAAAACAAATATAATTCAATAAGGTTTTCAGTTTTATAAGAATAAGTATCTCAGGTTGTCCCTACAAAAAGTTATGAACATTCGAAGTTGAAAGTTTGCTGCTGGAATTTCCCTGGACAGCAGTTTGGAGAAATTTTCATTTGCATTTTACGTTATTTAAACAATTTATTTTGCAAGTAAATATTTCATAGAGTTATAGTATTCTGAGTTATCTTCGTAACGAACTAAAGAACGTATACTAATGATTTTTCTATGATTTATAATGAATTTTACACGGTAAAGTGTACAGTAAATTTCAGATTTGTCATATCCGCTTTTTCAACGACGTTTCATGTGTAAACTATAATATTTTATATATATAATATCATAAAAATGCAGATTATAAACTAATTAAAGATAATAATAAGAAATATTACGACGATGTATATTTTAATTGATATGGATGCAGTATAATGTAATCTAGTATGTCACAAGATAAGTTTTCATGATCTAGATTTAATATGATATAAATGGATGCAAACGGAACATCGAAACGTTATAAAATTAAACATGGGGCACTAGATTTAAACTATAGGTATGGTATTTATTTAAATAGGTATAAAATGAATTATATAGCATGTAGCAAGATTAACTTGCCTCGATGGGTCACGAATCGGGAAAACGGAACGTTAACCGTCAGCGGGGAAAACTCGCGACGGGTGCACGGTTCACGGAATGAACCCAAACGACGAACAAAGGAACCACACGGGTCAGGGTACCTCGCTGGAACGTCGAGAAGCGTCACCGGCACGACGGAATTCCGGTAACAAAAGAACAGTTAAAAAAAATGAGAAACGGGACATGAAGCAAGAAGAGAAAGAATGATAAAGAGAAGTACGAGAGAATATATGAGAGAGAGAGAGAGAAAAAGTGGAGAGAGAGCGAGAGGGAGAGAAGAGGGAGAGAGAGAAAGTGAAAGCGAGAGAGAGAAAGAGAGGGCTGCAGGTGGGGACCCACGGAATTAAAAGGAACGCGATTGGCTAAAGGGGAATCGTTAGTTAGGGATAAATATTAATTAAAGATTCAAAACATTTTAAGGAAAAGTAGGATATATATATATAGGTTAATTTAAATATTTAAAAGATAGGTAATGAACAGTAAGATATCAGGTTAGTTAGAAAAATATATGCGATGGTTTTAATAATATTAAAATTTGGGATTTTGGCGCCAAATAAAACATTTCCAAATCGCGCCCGGGTCAAGTCCAAAAATTTGAAATTGAAATAATAGGATTTTAAGCGGGATCCAAATTTTAAAATTAAGTGTTTTATGATTAAAAAGCATACCCCCAAAACGGACACATGTACGCGCGCGTAGCCGTCCAAACTCGCCCGTTTCACTGAACGGGACGAGAACACAATGCACGGACGCTACCACGAGGCTAGGGGTGTCAAGCAAGCCAAGATGAATATTTTCAATTTTATTTTAGATGCCAAAATTTGTTATATGTAGAAATGACTTTGCCGGGTAAATTTTACAGTAAGCAACAAACAAGCAAATTAAATGAAATGAGTACCACATTATGCTCAAACAGTAACTGAAAATAGTAGCATTGGGTTCGGGTGTTACAGTATGTGGCGGTCGATACTGCTGTGTACTTGATCAATAGAACCCTGGTAAGTGCACTTGATGGAGGCATTCCGGAAGAAATCTGGTCAGGTAAAACGGTTAATTATGCACACCTAAAGATATTTGGTTGTATTGCATATTCTTTGGTTGATAAGACAGAAAAGAGTAAGCTTGACTCCAGGTCTAGAGAGTGTGCTTTCATCGGGTATGGTGGAGATGAGTTCGGATATAGGCTGTGAGATTACACTGTTAGATATAGGTGCCCTTAGAGTCAGTTAGTTGTAATTATGACCTACATGTATAGAACTTTCCCGTTCGTAATAATAGTATGCTGTTTGGTTTTTCTTTATTGGTATATCCTTTATTACTCTGTTTATTATTAATTACTAACAAAATCCGTAGTATAATACTAGACTACAAATTTGTGATGTAGATCACAATAATGAGACATGACTAGTCAATAAGTATATTCTTAATATTCCTAGTCGCAGGAGATCGAGACAGGACCTCGATACTCTGGGAGACTAGTGTATATTATACCTACTCATCAGAGAGAGAAATGATTGTTCTCATAGTCATCCGGTGTGGTGACATTAGAGTATCGTATGCAGGTGCTTATAAATGATAAGTACACTGAACGACTCATTTTGAATTTCTAGTTGGTAATTATACATAACTGTCAGATGAAAATTCATATAGCGACAACTGGTACGACTTAGTCTCCAGACCTAAGACTTTCCATAGTACCTTGCATGTGTCAGAGATTACTTTAGTTACTACCAAACCACAGATCCATTGAAACTGTAACGACCCCAATATTACTATACATTCGTGTTTTCTTTATTTAGTAAAATATTGTATTTATTTATTCTTAGTATTTTCCGTATATTTTGTTTTCTATTAAATATATTATTTTATCATTCAATCTATTTTTCCCAAACCCACTTCTTTAAACTAAATCTTAACCTATTTCAAATTAAACGCAAGACCTAACCCAACCCATAACCCAAATTCAATATCATTTTCATTTTCTTTTATAAAATTATGAGCCCAAAAGCCCACTTTCTTTTCAAGCAACAACATATATTTAATTCTTATTAAATATGTTCATGAACAACTCTGTAGCTCATTGGTTAAGTCCTTACATTATTATTCTATAGGTCACATGTTTAAATTGCCATTTTTGCAATTATTTTTTTTATCAATTTTTATTTTTCTCATAACCTACAAATGAGACATTTCATTTCATTTTCTTTTTAACTCCCAAAATAATTAGAATGGTTACGGGCTACAATTAATTAGAATTATAGTGACCATAAACCTTTTTTATATGTCACTCCTCTTTACTCATCACACATTTCTATCATTTCTCATCTCCCTCTTCATCTAGATTCCTCGAAAAAAAACATGAAGAAAGTTTCGCTAGCAACGCGAGATTATCGGCGGATAGATAAGCCTGGTTATAATACTGATTTGTGTATGTAAGTCACATCCTTTCCCCTCTCCTCAATCTCACTATTTGAATCTTGACCTCCTATCATGTCTCACCATGTCAACTTTTGATATCGTAAAATTTTCTGTGAAATTGTTTTTCTTAACATAACTTTTTATCATATTTATTAGTAAGCATTGTTACTTTATGTATGGAATATAATTTATCTTGAATTAAGTTATCACAAATAGGATTTTGTTGCTAAGAATGTGCTTTAGTTTCTGTAATTGCATATTATAACTCCATAGCGTTAATCTGGTGCATATATTGTTGTTTTAGACGATTAATCATGATCGGATCATATATTTGCTTCACATATGTCAATTCATATTATTTATTGCTGAAATTTTAATTATTTATATTTAATTTTGCATACAAGAAAACAAATTTATAAATAAATACCATAGATTTATCATTTTCAAATACGATCTTAAAAAACCTTTATATTTAAAATAATTTTTATAAATTAATTCCCACTTCTGAAAATTTCAGGAAATTTACATATGATAGAATATATATTTTTGTATATACTATAATTTTTTTAGATCTAACCGCATAACGGTTTAGAAATTATATCGTTTTTATTCACTGTTCGTAAAAGCATAAAACTGCATTTATCGGTCAACTTGTAGAACACATAAGTTAGTTTACCGATGTCCAAATTGAGAAAACTCGGTTTTTTTTGTATATTTACATCGAAAGATCTAGATTTTCTTAGTTTTAAGTTTTTACTAAAAACCGACATAAAATATAGAAAACTATGTTACAGTATTTAGTGACGGATCGGGACAGAATCTGTCTTGATCCGCATACTGTTTTTAAATAGGACATAACTCGAACTTTCGATGTCCGTTCGTGACAAAATTTAGATGTGTAGATGAAAAATTGATAGAACTATAATTTTCTGTATACTAGATTATGTAGAAATGCATGAAACAATCCGATATAGGCTTTGCAATATAACATACAATTGCTATCTAGAAATCTGAATTACCGTTTTAAACGCTGATATTAAAATGATCATAATTAGAGTTTCAGAAATCCAAATCGTGCGAATGTTAGTGTTTTGGATAACTATATCAAAATATCTACAATTTTCTGATAATTTTCATAGCCTGAAACATGATGGAAATTGACCCAAACTGTATTTTAAAAATGTATGTTGGTGCTGAATGGATTCTGATCTGTTTTGCGCAAAAATACGAAAACGAGTATATTTCCCAAACTGGCAGTCGTATTTAGGTGCAGCTGGAACTCACGCATGCACAACACATAGAGCTATATTTTTTATTATATTCTGCATTCGCTTGACTTGATTAATTACTCATACATAAAACTTCTTTTCAATATTGTTTATAGTCGTTACTTGAATAACATACTTGCCTCATTTCATGCTATTCGAACATGTATACCTTGTTTTTTTCTAATCTCTGAATTGTCGCATGTACATGAATATATAATTATATATTATATGTTTGACTTGAATCTATTACATGATATATTTGACTTAACTTTGAAGCTGAACACTTGAACTTAAGACTCAAATATCCAAACTTAAACTTGAACATTTGACTTGACTTGACCGAACCATGAATACAACTTGACATGAATTTGACATGAATACTTGAATACATGATTACAACTTGAACATGAACTTGTATATTTTTTATATTTATGAATTCGGCCAAAACCTATAAACTTGAACTATACAATACAATACGTGGGGATAAAAGGTAGATTGGTACGAAACGTATATCATGGCACGAGAGGTCACTTTAAAAGAAACCTACATGAATCCACGTATCGTTGTCCCATGGGTTATGACGGGACCTTGTACTACATGTTACCATAGTCCACGGGGTAAGATAAACTCCTTTCGTATATATGAATACATTCTTTATCAAATTACAAACAACCACGTTAGATAACCATACTTACACATTAACATTTACTTCATGTTCACTCTACCTATACTACCCAGCCATTTCTTTACTTGCTTGCTTTGCTCATTTTCCATTATCATGCTTACATAGTTGCCATTATGTACCATGTTATATAGAATTACTATGTTACATAGATTTGCCATGCTTATATTAAATGACCTGTTTAATCACCATATCACACTTAGTCCATTATTTCATGATATCCTTTTCCAACTTGTCACTATATCTTTATATTTCACATTCATGTTTTTTGAGACTTACCGAGCTCTAGTTCGCTGACGGACATTCCACCCACTTCTTTCTATTCTTGGAATATTTGTCAGGTGATATTGATGCAGAAAAGATAGAAGTGGTCGAAAAGGAGTACAACCGGTTCGTATCACAACCGGACGTATAGTTCCATTCCGCTTTTTATTTCGTTTCAACTTATTTATGAATGCCTCCTTATTAAGGCTTATCATGTTATCGTATCTTGTATTCAGATATTTTGTCAATTGTGAATCATGAATGTAATAAATCAGAGTTGGATTTCATTCTTTGGTTTATTCTTGTTATTTTATGTTGCTTATAGACGCTTAGCGTATTTATTTCGAGAAACTGCATTCTCATAATAAATGCGTTGCGGGCTTGCTACGTCATCATTTTCATTTACTGGGGAGCGGGGCGTGACAGATACTGTATATAACGGAGTAGTTGGGTATAATCGAATACACATGAAGGCTGTGAGGAGTTAACATGAGATTCGTCTCTCCGGTATATGGAGAACAGTGTTCTGCAGTGTGCGATATATCGGTGACCTAAAATCTCTGGACAGAATACTAGAGTTTAAATGATAAGTGTTTGTCAGTTTGATCTCAGGGTTACGAGATAATATCAACACAATAGTTATTTGAGTTATTAGGGTTTGACAGTACTGTTCCCACCAATAAAATTGGTCAAAACAGACTTAAGTTCAATCACCGAAAGACTCTTAGCGATCTTTCATGTGCAACTCACGTGGGCATGCACTAAGAAGGTTTGGCGCTGATAATATTCGAAGCTCTCACTTCATATAGCTTATGCTATATTTGGAAGTTAATTTCTCATATCTTTTCTTAAACAGAAAAATATATTAACAGAAGTTTAAGTTTCGAAAATCTTTCTTAAAACAGAAATATATCATTGTTAATTGATAAAACCAAATAGTTTAAACTGTTTTGAGAAAATATTTTTCCTATCTTTCTAAACAAGAAAGATCAAAATCAATAATAAGAAATTGATTTCACAAAATAATACTGGTTAATATTAACCCTTGGTTTTAAAATCCAACGGTGCTTAAACACCCGGGCTTGATCTTAAGATCAATAAAATCTCAAAGAAAAATTGTCTTTACTTGCTCAACAATATTCACACCCTCTATAAGGGACCCTAGAGGTAAAAAATTTAAGATCGGATACAGATCACATACATATGATAGACGATCAATCTCATATGTTTTCATCAAGAACTTAAGTTCTCTGCCTTAGAGTTTCTTCTTCTTCTTCCTCTAGAGGTAAATAGGAGATTGATCTCTGTTGTGGTCAAAAGTTACATCCTGATCGACCAAGTCAAAGTCAATCAAAGCCGGAGAATGAGTGCTTGCCTATTTAAGTTAGACAACTTAACGGAGTTATCATATGGCAATTGTCTTGAAAAAAGACACAAATCCTGCCGTCCATGTGCAGCAGTTACCGATGACTCCTAAATCTAATTCAGGATCAAAATTAGTTTATAAGTGTCCGACTCAATCTGAGTCTAACTCAAACCTGAATCCAAACTCTAATCAGAGTCTAATCAAACATGAATCTTATATCAAACATGAATACTTGAACCTGAACCTGAATCACACAACATTATCAACATTCAAACATTACTTGACTTGACCAAACCATGGCTATAACTTGACTTGTTTACATGACTACTTGTTTACATCCTGAACCTGATTACATGAACAATTTGTATCTATGATCTCGGCAAGTCTGATAACTATAATCTATATAAAACATTATACGGGGTTAACGGGGTAGATTGTTATGGAATGTATTAGAAGTGGAACGAGATGGTCACTAAAAGATACCTATATGAACTTTCGTGCCGTTGTCCCGTGGGTTTTGGCGGGGCCTTGTACTACCTGTTACCATAGTCTACGGAGCAAGTCGGACCCCTCTCGTATACACTGATGCCTTCTGTACCAAGCTACAAAAAACTACGTTAGAATAGTAATTTTATATCTGTACAATTTACCAGTTTCACTTCATACTACTTGCTGTATTCCTTCCTTTCTTTTGGGACTTACCGAGCGCTAGTTCGCTGACGACATTCCTGTCTATTTCTTTCTTTGAAATGTTCGTTAGGAGGACATGGCTCTCTGGAAACCGAGCCCAGCCAGAAGTACTTGGATCAGATTGAGGCACAGCCAGACTACTAGCTTTACTTGTACTTACCTTCCAGTTTGTATGCCATTGTTTAAGTATTGCTTTTATCATTGTATCTTTCTTTTTAAAGCAGTTGTAATGTAAAGAGAAATGTTAATAAAAGTTGCTGTTCATTTTATACTCTTGTCTTTTCTTGTGCATTTTATATATTTCTTAATTACGCTTAACGTATTTATTTCATAGTAAATACGCCGCGTGCCTGCCATGTCTCCGCTTCCGTACACTGGGAAGCGGGCCGTGACAACAACTTTTCATTCCCCTCAAAAGATAGGTTTTCTATGCCTCCTTCTCTTTCCTCAAGGTTCTAAACCCTCTTCCATTTTTTTGAAATAAATTAAGAGCTTAACTCTTCTTTTTCCAAAAAGAAACAGTTTTTCACCATAAAACCCTTGAAGGGGAGCTCGGATCTTCCGTCAAATCCCAAAAGGGGTGATTTTTAAGTCTCACCCCCCTTTTCTTCAAGATCCAGCCAACAGAGATGAGGAAGAAGGAGACCCATCTCCAAAAACCCCACTTCGGGAAGATCCAAGACTCAAAAGAAGATCTAGGGCTAAAGGGGAGAAGAAAGGGGTCCCCTTCGATCATCTCCAAACATTCCTGGGAGTTCAACTCCATTTTTCAAGATATTTTGGAGTTTAACTCCACAAATAAAACCCTTTTTAAGAGTTTAATTCCATTCAAAATCGTTTGGAGTTTAACTCCACAAATAAAACCCTTTTAGGAGTTCAATTCTATTCAAAATCTTTTGGAGTTTAACTCCATAAATAAAAATTGTCACGTCCCGCTTCCCAAAATACGGAAAACGAGGGATGACTAGGCCAGCCATGCTCCTACGGTCAAGAAATAATCCCGCCGTAGTCACACTTCGGCTTCTAGCATTACATGGTAATCAGTAAACAAAGCACAGCAGGAAATACATCACTAAATTATTACATCAAAGTTCATTGTTCACAATTTACAAATAAATAAGAAAGAACTACTAACCGAGTTCAAATACAAGATCTCTTTAGGGAAAGCAGAAAAGAAGAAAAAGATACTCCAGACTAAATCTCCGCTAGCTTGAAGGGTAAGTCCGACTCCTGCGCTGGTTCTTCCTCGAGGTCTGAGCATGGATACTTAGGTCGTCAGAGCGACGTAATAGCAATATTATAATAATGACATGAAACAGGCAAATAAAGTAATAACAGTGAAAGTAAAATGCGGATAATCACTATGTCACTAAATGATGCAAAGTATGATATGTGTCCCTATAGTCTCTAAGTCATGTTTGAAATCGAATAGTGGAAAGGAGGATCATGTTTAATGAGGGTCTCGTACATACCCGAGACAACGGACCACACGCCCGGGATATAACCCTGTCAGCCGGATCGCTAGATCCTACTTAATATATATAAGAATCACTGTTCGAATGATCATCCTCTAAAACACGGTCCCGCTAAATACGATGCTCTTTCCACTTCGATTTCCCCTTTTTCCCCAGGTTTACACTATTGATGATTATGATTTAGTCGTGTACAAGTATACACCAATAACACGGTTTTGTCACTGTTCACTGTATTAATCATTGTCACGAATCATTCACTTTTCCATCGGCGTACTTGACACTCCTAAACCAATATCATTCACGCACAATAATGCAATGTCCACTGAATAATGACGCGCACTGACACTATGTATATGGCAATTGGGTAAGGTAAGTCATGTGTAATATGAACTAAAATGCACGTCATAAGCTTACAAAAATTGCAGTAATTCATATGTTCAGAATTTAGTGAAACGATATAAATATGGTAACAAGTACACTCTGTCGGCAGTTCAGAAAAATTTGTTTCAGTGCAATCGGATTTCTGGTATTCAAGTTACAGCCGCTTCAATTTAAGTGCTCGCTGCAGGAAATTCAGTTTCTGAACTGAACGTCCGTTTCACGACACGATTTTCACACAGGTGGGATCAGAATTTGGCGACGCTACAGCTGAATGAAATTTAGGGTTTTCAATAAGGTTTTCAACACAAAAGACGGATTCTCAATCGCATCTATACGTCAGAAGTTATGCACTGTTTAACACTAGGGTATCAGTTCTGTTTCTGTTTGGGACTGCTATGCGTCCTGATCTTTTAAATAGCAGTTTAATTAGTAATCACCTATATAAAGGGGTGAAATCACTTGCGTTATTTAGCTAACAGATTGATCTTCAATAAAATGTAGGGTTCCACAATATACAAGTTCAGACAGTGAAGGGGTAAGCATTATGAGACATAAAATAACAACCAGAGCTGCTCTGGACTGCAGTCCAGAGCCGCTCTCCGAACCAATTATCATCATAATTTTAGTACAGAAACAATTAAAAACTTATATAGAGTTCTAGGTCGTCGAGTCGGCTTCGATTAGAGCACTTGAACGCATCATTTCAATATGTACACAATTAATTATGATTTTAACAAATTTCAGGTGCGGAAATTCTCAGTTTTTATGGGTGTAATTGGGGGTGATCGTTTAAGTCAGTAACAAACATATTTTTCAGTCAAATTGCTACACAGTGTTCATTATCACACGGGCCAGCATATGCAATCGAGTTCCGTCAGTTTAATGGAATATTTTCGTTCGGGTTTTGCATCAAACAGCTATGTCATATAAGTTTTCATGAATCGCAAACAGGGAATTTATACGGTTTTAATTTGTAACGGAAATAATCTAGCATGTAGCAAGTATGGTACTTGCCTGGAGACGCTTTGGCGACGCACGGCAGCGGCAACGGCACGAACGCGTGACGAACGGTACATTTTGGATTCACGGCCTCGGCTCGCATTTCGGGTTCGTCGTCGGAGTTGCCCGGGGACGGCTCGCGATCGCTGGAGGCAGAGTGGGGTCCAGTGGATCTCCTAGGGCGTGCTGGGGTCGGCGATGGTCGGCGGTGTTCGTTCCGACGATGGGCACAACGAGGAGTTTGGTGTGGGTTTGGAGCTTGGTGTTTTGGAGAGAGAGAGGGAGTAGTGGGGCTCGGGTTTGGAGGTGATGGCGATGCAGGGGATGCAGAGGAGTCGACGATGTGGCCGGCGGCGCGATGGGAGCTCGTCGGCGAGGGGGTGCAGGGGCTCGAGCTCGGGTGCGGGCGAGGGGAAAGGTGGTGGTTTGGGTTTGTGAGAGGGAGTGAGGGAGTCTACGAGGTGACAGTCGTCGTCGTCGTCATCGTGGGAGAGAGGCTACAAGGAGTGTGGAGAGAGAGGAGTGTATGGGTTTGAGAGAGGTCGAGAGTGATGAGGGGGAGAGAGTTTGAGACGAGGAGTGGGTTGATGAGCTCTCGGGGTCATGGTCGTGAGGGGCGAGAACGTGGGTCAGCGGCGCGGGCGACGTGGGCACGAAGCGACGTGGGTACGCGCGGGGGGGGGGGGGGGCGGGGAGAAAACAAAAAGAAGCGGGAAATGGGCGTGGGGGAAGAAGAAAGAGGATGGGTCGGGTCGGGTTTGGGCGCGTTGGGGAAGGGCTGGGCTTTCACTCGTTTGGGCTTTGGGGGCAATTAAAGTTTAATTTATTTTGTAGAGGGGAAGGAAAGAGAGTGGGCCGGCTGGGGATTTTTTTAATGCTAATTTAATTTAATTTATGTTGGGCTGTGAAGTATTGGGCTGGTTTGGGTAAATATATATTTGGTTTTAGTTTTTAAAGGTTTAGTAAGATCTAAATACGACAATCTAGCAATCAATTTCCTACAAAATTACGAGGAAAAGGAAAAGGGAAATATAGAAAAGATTTTCATTGATGGAAACGGGGATTTACATCATACCCCCCTTACAAAAATTTCGTCCTCGAAATTAAACAAGGATACAGAGAAACAAAAGTACTAAACAAAGAGATGTGGAAAACGTGCGCAGATATCTTCCTCCCGCTCCCAGGTAGATTCTCCTGGGGAACGACCGCCCCAAGACACTCGGACTAACGGAATGACCTTGTTCTTCAGCACTTTCTCTCTGCGGTCGAGGATGGTGGTGGGCTGCTCCTCGTAGGATAGGTCGGTACCCAAAGCTAACTCCGAATAGTCCAGAACATGGCTCTCATCTCGAACATAACGCTGCAACTGTGACACGTGGAAGGTATTGTGCACACCAGCTAGCGATGGAGGAAAGGCAAGTCGATAGACCACCTCTCCTACTCGCTCTAGCACCTCAAAAGGTCCGATGAAACGGGGACTGAGCTTTCCCCGACCTCCGAACCTGATAACTCTATGGGTAGGGGAAATCTTCAGGAACACGTGATCTCCGACTTCAAATTCTAGTGCCATGCTGCTGGTATCTGCCCAACTCTTCTGTCGACTGTCCTATTCAGAATGGTAAGAAGTGTGCAGCTTTCATGAGGCGGTCGATGATAACCCAAATGGCGTTGTTGCCCCTAGGGCTCCGTGGTAAGGCCGTCACGAAATCCATAGTAATGTGCTCCCACTTCCATTCTGGTATCGGAAGTGGTTGTAACAATCCTGCTGTCCTCTGATGTTCTGCCTTCACCTGCTCGTATACTAAGCATCTAGATACGAACCGCGCAATTTCTCGCTTCATCCTTGTTCCCGCCAAAAATTTCTACGCAAAGGAGTCCAAGGTATCAAATGGCAGTGATACGCTTAAAGAAATGCGAACCAGTATCTTCCGGCCTATATTTTGATAAACTCCCGAAGGAGAAACTATTAAATTCTGATGGTATTGGAAGCATCTCGAAAAACCCTTCGATTTGATATATTATGGGTCTCATAATTCATCCGGGATCAAAAGTTATGAGGCATCACGTGTCCACACGTGATGGACCTTTAAGAACCCGCTGGAGGAGTTAAAAGATATAATAAAAACTCAGAAAAGACCCCAATGGGGCATCACGTGCTCACACGTGACCATGGGTCACGTGCAGACACGTGATGGGCTCTTAAGGCCTCTAAAATAATGAATAGAATTAAATTCTAAAATCTGTTCCCTGATTAAAAATCAGAAGTTACCTCAATGAGGTATCACGTGCTCACATGTGACCAATGGTCACGTGTTGACACGTGATGGTTAAAACTGAAGCATAAACAAGCGGCCGTTAAAGAACTCAATTGGGGGTCACGTGCTCACACGTGACCAAGGGTCACGTGTCAGCACGTGACTGGTTTCGAAAGCCTTACAGTTAATAGAATTAAAATTCTAAAATTTTCTAAATCTTTCCAAACACAAAAGGTCTATGGGGACCGTTGGATTAAAAATCTGAGGGTGATTAAAAATCACCAATTTATGGAATAATTTTGGACTTGGAAAGATTTCCCCCCTAAATCTAACCGAGATAACAAAGGGATATCTTTGGATTTAAAATCCAATGGTGAATAAAATTCACTTAATAATCTAAAGGCCCAGATTAATGATAAATATAAATCAAATCTCTCAACATACAAATCAAATCTCTCAATGAGAAATTTACTAAGCAAATTGATTCTTTTCCTTCTCCTATAAATAGGAGCCAAGAAGAGAAGAGGGGGATCTACTTTTTTGGAGAGAAGAAACAGAGGGAGGAGAATTTAATTCTCAAGAGAAAAAAGAAAAGAGAGGAGAATTTAATTCTCTGTAAAAGAAAAACCCTAGGTAAGAAAAGAGAGGCTTAAAAAGAGAATTTAATTCTCAAAAGAGTTTAACTCTTATATAAAGAAAAGGACTTAGTTCTTTCTCTGGTTGAGCATCTGCAAAGTGCACATCTCCCCATGAATTAAGAATTTAATTCTCATTGGGTTGAGATCCTGCCATGCAGATCTAAAACACAGAGGAGGAATTGAGTTTTGAGAATTTAATTCTCCCAAACTCACAGGAATTTAATTCCTCTTAAAATGAAACTAGGGTTTAACCCTAATCAAGAATTTAATTCTTTTACATATCTGGGAATTTAATTCCTTTAAAAAGAAATCAGGGTTTTATCCTAAATAAGAATTTAATTCTTTCACAATAGGAATTTAATTCCTCCAAAATCATGATTAGGGTTTAACCCTACAGAGAATTCAATTTTTAAAAGATCTCTGTTCATGAAAAGAACTAGGGTCACGTGCCCCCACGTGACCCTTGAAAAGATCCCCTGCAAAGAACTTTGAAGCATCACCTCACGTGCTCCCACGTGACTCCCAAAATGCAGAAAGAAAAAGCAAAGGGAATGAAAGCTTTGGGCGCTCTCACGTGTTATCACGTGACCCCTCAGCAAATGCTTTAACAATCGGCGCACAGATCCCCATCACGTGCCAACACGTGATGCTCTAAAATAAAAATAAAAGTGTTTAACACTTATTCGCAGATTTGAGGATAAACCAAAAGGAGATCTGGCCCCACATTTAGGGCGCCCTCACGTGTCCCCACGTGACCCCTAACGAATCCCTTTAATATCGAATGGATGGATGCCTATCACGTGCCCATACGTGATGGCCAGGAAATTAAAAGTGTTAAACACTAACCCGCAGAATAAAATAAGGGAAATCAGGGCGCTCTCACGTGTCCGCACGTGACCCCTCCCTACTTAGTGTTTAACACTAATTGGAAAACTCTATCTGCAGTGTTTAACACTGATTTTCTTAGTGTTTAACACTAATTTGGAAAACTCTATTTGCAGTGTTTAACACTGATTTTCTTAGTGATTAACACTAATGTGAAAACTCTGTTCCCGGTGTTTAACACTGATTTGCTTTAGTGTTTAACACTGATTTGCTTTAGTGTTTAACACTAATTTGAAATCTATACTACAAGTGTTTAACACTGATTTGCTTTAGTGTTTAACACTAATTTGAAAGCCCCGTTGCTAGTGTTTAACCATGATTATCTTTTAGTGTTAAACACTAACTTGCTAATCTTAATTCCAGTGTTCAACACTGTTGGTCTTTAGTGTTTAACACTAGCTTTAGCCCAATTGGCTAAGTTTCTAGAGGCCGCCTCTCCTTCAATGAGCCAACAAAGGGCCAAATTTCAAACATAATTGGACTTAGCCCAAACTGGCCATAAGTCCTCAAATCATCTTGAACTGAGCACATCTGCTCTTTCAACCAATTCATTGGTTCAAGGGTACATCTCTGAACTCCTCTGATATTTGTCGTTGTAATCCTTCAACGTCTTCAGAGAGGTGACGGGTCCCGACAACCATACATCAACACGGACTGTGGGGTCCTTAAACTCATGGACTAATGCGTCCTTAAACTAACATTTGTCCCCAAAACGGGAACAGTGGACCACCACGTCCCTAAACTGGCAATGGACCACCACGTCCCTGAACTGGCAATGGACCACTATGTCCCTAAACTGGAACAATAGAGCCTAAATGCTCTTTTGTCGGATCTAAACGATCCTGTTAAGTTGATCTTAGTCTGGCAATTAGGCTAACGTATCCTTAACAAACGTTTAAATTGATCTTAGCCTCAAATATGGCTAACGTGTTCTTAAACTAACATCCGTCCCCAAAATGGGAATGATGGACCACCATGTCCCTAAACTGGAACAATAGAGCCCCTAAATGCTCTTTTGTAGGATCTAAACGATCCCGTTTAAGTTGATCTTAGCCTAAAATATGGCTAATGTATCCTTAAACCTTTCAAACAGACTTTAGTCCCAAATTGGACTATAAATCCCCCAATCAACTTTGGTTCAAGGGTACATCTCTGAACTCCTCTGACATCTGTCGTTGTAATCCTTCAACGTCGTCAGAGAGGTGATGGGTCCCGACGGCCAGACATGTAATAGACCCCTATGTCCTTAAACTGGAACAATAGAGCCAATTGCTCTTTTGTCGGACCTAAACGATCCCGTTAAGTTGATCTTAGTCTCAAACTGGACTAACGTATCTTTAACAAACGTTTGAGTTGATCTTAGCCTCAAATATGGCTAACGTATCCTCAAACCAAAACCCCAAACCCAAATCTAAGAAAACACGGATTTGGACTAATCCACGTCCTACGGGCGACGACATAAATTGGTCTCCGTATACAATCCACGTGCAACCACAAACAAAACAAACACCCACGACACGAAGTGAAATTCTGGAGAAGGAGAAAGTTGTTACCGCAATGCGGTAGCGTAATTAACTGCAGGGGCTTGCGCCTGCAGGGAAGAGCGTCCCCACAATCAAAAACCCCTCAAGCGAGTGGGAATCTGACGAAGTCTTCTACATCGGACGCATCCGTTTAAACCTTCGATATACGGCGCCATAAATCAACTTGGCATCTTCGGAGAGGTAGACGGATAGCACCAATTAGCATCTGCCCCGAATCTCAGGCGAGACATTCCATGTCGCGCCGTCTTTCGGAGGGGAACAGATTCTGGCACGCCCGGTGGGACATTTTCCTCTTTCCACTCCACACTTCGTGTGTCGTGTTCGCAAACGAATTGCGGTTCGCTAATGGTTGCCCGTGGGTTTCGAGGTACTAAGATTTGGCGTTTTGCTTGGTGCAGAAAGCAAAGGATCAATGGCGTTCACCTGCTCAAAGTGTTCCACATGCAACTGCAACCCATGTCTTGCCTCAACTGGGGGTATATCTTATGGACCCCAGGCGGCTTCCCTGTTCACAATGCCGATGGAACAGGTCACTCAAGCCACCACAGGATTGTTTTTCGGGACCATGCTCCTGCCAATGAGCTTCACCGCTCCTGTGCCAACACCGAAAGCTCCTAAGAAGTCGGTCTTCGATCGGCTTACAGCTACTACGGCCCCTCTCAACGGGTCGTCTAACTCCAGCTCCTCGGTCTTCGCCAGACTGGGCCAAAATTCCTGTGAGCCCACAATGAAGCTTGCAATCCCAGAGAAGCTTATTCCGAAGAGGATAGCCATCCCCGCTCCTGGAGTCGTCAAGGTGGCTTCTCCTACCAAAGGGTCGGTCTTTACAAGATTGACTGTTCCGGCTCCTGCTATGGTTCCTGTCCCTGCTCAGAAGACTGTTTTCAACCGATTGGATACTGCTTCTCAAAGGACATCAGTATTCAACAGGCTGACGCTAGCAGTAGCCCTTCATCTGGACAGGGGGCAAGACAAAGCCATCCCCATTGCTGAACCAACGCCGTCCGCTCGACATGCTCGCTGTCGTCACTGGCGCCGAGTAAGGAAGGCTGGGGGCAACTCCCCCTCTGGATTTACTCCACCAGCTCCAACGGTGGGGATCGATGTCGCTGTTCCAACCGGGAACATCTTTGAGCTGCTGAACAGGGTGCGCAGAAACTCTCCTACTGTAGTGCTGAAGAGATCTCCTCCACCCGTGGAGAATGATACGGAAAAGAAGCTAGAGCAGCCCCCTCAACGGCTGTCCTCTAAAATTTACAAGGTCTGGCGTCAAGTCCAAGACTCCGTAATAGATCAAGACTATCTCCGCCGACAGAAAAAGATGAAGGTTCGGTAGGAGAAGAATTACTCTGTCAAGCCGGAAAAAGCAACAGCTGGATGGGTGCCCACTGCAACGGCTCCCTCAACGTCAATCACTCAAAAGAAAAGGAGGCCGCAAAAACCCCCTGTGAACATGGCGAACCGTAAAAGCGCTGAATCTAAACGCCCTAAGTCTGGGGGCATGGTGGTGCACACTGTTTATATGGCTGCCGGAAAGGAGGAAAGCCGTGCTTCGACGGGTCACCGACCGCTCACCCGATCCCTGACAAAAGCCCAGGAGGAACAGCGGAAGTTTCAAGATGATGACTGCGATGGCCGCACTCACCGGGCCAAAAGAAAGCCCGGAAACATCATCAGAACAGCGTCACGAACAGGAAACTGACGCTGACTTCCTACGCAGAGTCCTCGAAAAGAAAGACAGAGAAGCAGCAGAACAAGCTGCCAACATAAAACGAATGGCGATTCTCTTCCAAGGCATGGTCGGGATGATATTACAGCCGGATCCTCCAGCTGAAGACCCTCCGATCATTATTGAAGATGACCGAGCGGAGACGTCAAATCCCCTTCCGGCTTGTTCAGCAGCCAAAGAGGAGACCATCTCAAAAGCTACGCTTGATGATTATATTGCTCAGAAAATACGAGCTCACCGAGCGAACGAAACGGCCGGCCAAGTTGTTAAAACTGGGCGACCATATCCGGGCTGGTATGACCAAATAAGTTACCCGCCGGATATACGATCCCCAAATTCCATGTGTACAAGGGGATATGCAATCCCCACCAGCATGTCGCTCAATTCAGGGCCTTATGCGGCAATACTGGAGGCGATGACAAACTGCTGCTTCGCCAATTCGTCGGCAGCTTAGCAGGAACAGCCTTTGAATGGTATTCGGAGCTACCTAACGACTCTGTCAAAACATTTACGGAGATGGAGCTACTGTTTACACAAAGATTCGCGAGTGCTAGCAGACGCACCCCGATCACGGCATTGATCAACGCCAGGGTAAAGCCAGGCGAAACTTGGGTCCAGTATGCGATACGGTGGCGTAATCTATGGTCAAAGTGCGAGCAGCGCATCGAAGAAGCTCCTGCCGTGGGCATGTTCGTAGGTACTCTCGACCCTCAAGCGACCATATCCCAATTCATGATGTTCTTCAAGCCGACCACTTTTCAGGCCTTGATTGACAAGCTGGCCGAAATGGACCAGATGGGTCATAGACCATCTCCTTCAAAGACAGAGCCTTGGAATGAAAAGGACAAAGGGAAAGCAACCGTCGTCGCCAATACTCAACAACAGCCGAGCCACTTAAAGCCGGTTGTTCGCCAAAGCAACGTGCGTACACGCCCATCCCTCGAGGAGAGACTGGGATGTCCTTACTCGTTTCCTCAGGACAAAACGAGAAGACTATTCGAGCTGGCAGTGCGCAACAGACTCATCAATTTGCCAAGTCCAAAGCGTCCGTTGCAACCAGGCGATGTCAACGATCCCAATTATTGCCCTTACCACCAAACGGTAAGTCACCCGATCGAGGATTGTTTCATCTTTAAGGGGTGGATCGAGGATCAGTACCTACAAGGAAAGTTCGCGCTGTCTGAAAAGTGGAAAGTAAACCCACCACAGCCGCACACTCCAAAGAAGACGGACGCACCGGGGGCAACTTGTCACGTGATCTCCCACTCATTTACGGACGATGAAAAAACTCGCACTGAGAAACTGGGGGCAGAGCCTGAGCCGGAATTCGTGTGGCCGTCAGACGAAATGATCGACGCTTTTCTAGATGAGATTCGTCTAAAAAGTAAAGCTGATCGTAAGCGCGAGATGACCATATTTGAAAAGGCCAAACGCCGGCGACTGGACAAAAGGGTCGAAATACTCCCACCATATCAAAGTACATCCGCCACAAATGAAAGCAGGATTAAGACAAGGAAACGATTCGCCAAAACCATATCAATGGGGATGAGGCCGCCCTCTTTCAGAGAAAATTCTCCGGGTGGTATACATTTTGATGAAACGGACGTACACCCGAACTTCTGCTTATATCATCAGAGGATCGCACATCCTACTGAAGACTGCAACTCCTTTAAGTGTTGGTGGCAAGGATATGTCGCTCATAGACAACACGTCAATAGAATAAAGCGGGAAGCTCGTAGACAGCGAAAAAATACGACAGATGAGCATAAAAGAGTTGCCGGCAATTGTCATAGGGACGAGCCCGGGGGATCACGAGTTCTCACCTTTAGAAGCGATTCTGACGAAGAAGCCGCCCTCAACCCTCTCTTCAAGGAATTCATTTCTAAAACAAAAGAATTGGAGAGTTGCGAGAACGTTCAGCAGTACAATCTCACGCTACCCGGAAAGAATCTCGGACCCGCAAACGACGGAGCAAGCGAAATGAGAAAGGAAAAGGAAAAAACGGCCTCTGTTGCCAACACTCAACAACAGCCGAGTAACCCGAGACCGTTTTGTCGTCAAAACAACAAGCCGCGATACCTCAATAAGAAGTTGAAACGTCCTTACTCGTTTCCCAAAGATAAAACAAAGAGATTGTTCGAGCTAGCAGTGCGCAGCGGGCTCATCACTCTGCCAGATCCAAAACGTCCATTGCAACCAGGTGACGTTAACAATCCTAACTATTGTCCCTATCACAGAGTAATGGGTCACCCACTCGAAAATTGCTACGTCTTCAAAAACTGGGTTGAAGACCAATACCAACAAGGCAAGTTCGCGCTGCCCAAAAAGTGGAAAGTAAACCCGCCACAACAACATGCTCCGAAAAAGGTGGACATGCCGGGGGCATCATGCTCATTCATAGGGAAAGCCCCATAGACCGAAAAGTCAATAAACTAGAGATGCGTCTCAAACACGGCGACGGCGGATCGAAACATCCTTAAACTAACGACGGACCGCAATGTCCTAAAACTTGCAAATGACCGAAACGTTGTTAAACTATTCCCAACCCGCAGCATCTTCAAGCTGACGTGCCAGAAAAAAAGAAAAAGAAAAAAAAACGGTACGTCCATAAGCAAAATGGGCACGGATGAAAACCCGAAAGGGCTCCGTGAGTAAAAACAGCAGGGTTACCGGCGAGTGTTTGTGAAAACCCGAAAGGACGCGACCTCGTTAAAAAAAAAAAAACGTCCACAAGCAAAATGGGCACGGATGAAAACCCGAAAGGGCTCCGTGAGTAAAAACAGCAGGGCTACCGGCGAGTGTTCGTGAAAACCCGAAAGGGCGCGACCTCGTTAAAAAAAAGAATAAAAAAATAAAAATAAAATAAAAAGAACGGTATGTCCATAAGCAAAGTGGGCATGGATGAAAACCCGAAAGGGCTCCGTGAGTAAAAACAGCAGGGCTACCGGCGAGTGTTTGTGAAAACCCGAAAGGGCGCAACCTCGTTAAAAGACACTTATAGGGTCCTCTCGACCTTGTAAGGAGAAACCACCCGCGTGAGATCCTTACGACTCACAAGGGACAACACACTTAGGGATCCTCACGATTCCTAAGGAGAAATTACACTTGCGAGATCCTCACGACTCGTAAGGAGAACTCTCTTATGGGACCCTCACGGCTCATAAGATTTGAAAGTCTTAAGTTACAGAGACCTGAACCTGTTCTTAAGCAACCCCCACAACCTTCGATATGGCCCTACAAGCGGCTCAATGCTGACCCTTGTATACAATCCATGGACGTGAATAAACATTTCCCTAACCAAGTCCCACCCGTGACTGGGGATATGTCCATACGGTGAACAACCCTTATAAGTCCTCTCGACTTGTAAGGACAAAACCCTTTTGTAAGATCCTTACGACTTACAGGGGAACATTCACTTAGGAGTCCTCACGATTCCCAAGGAGAAAACACACCTACGAGATCCTCACGACTCGTAAGGAGAAATACCTTTGTGAGACCCTTACGGCTCATGAAGTCAAAAGCCTTAGTCGACAGGATCCTAACCCTGTTTACTAAGCCATCTTTGTTCAACATCGACAGAGGCAGATGATGATTCGCTCCTGAAAATATTCCAGTTGTAGCGATGCTGATGCCTAAACTAGTATCAAATTCCAAGCCCTGTTACGGCAAACGATGATTCGCTCCTGGTAATATCCCAGTTGTAGCGATGCTGATGCCTAAACCAGTATCAAATTCCAAGTCCTGTTATGGCAAATGATGATTCGCTCCTGGCAATATTCCAGTTGTAGCGATACTGATGCCAAGATTGGTATTAGATCCCAAATCCCCTACTCACGAGAAAAAATCAGCGAGCCAAAAAAAAATGCATATGAAACAGCCGAAATGATGGGGCAACTTGCAACAAAATCAGCAAGTAAAAATGTATGCATACAAAAACAGCCGAAATGATTGGGCAACTCGCAATAAAAAGCAGCGAGTAAAAAGAAAAATAGCCGAAATGATTGGGCACCGCGAAAAATAGCCGAAATGATTGGGCAATTGCGACCTCCGCGATATAAAAGCTGAAAGGATAGAGCATCGTGGAAATAAAAAAAATGATGAAAGAATGAAACTTTTTGCCCTACAGGTAAGATCACATCGATTCCTGTATACAATCCAGGGGCACAAACAAAGAGGGAACCATACCTTCCCAACAGGCTCTACCAGAAAGCGAAGCCAAATCTCGACGGTTCATAGACAACCCAGAGACAACCTTGAAATTTGTCGCAATATTGCAGACATAATGTCAACAGATGAAGCAAAGGAAGATCCCTAGCTTCAGGGTCTCGACGTCAACATCGACGACTTAGAGATCAACACCGGCGTGCTTTGTCCCTCCAACCTGATGCAGACACAATGTCAACAAGCGAAGCAAAGGAAGATCCCTAGCTTCAGGATCTCGACGTCGATATCGACAACTTAGAGATCACCAACGGCGTTTCTCCTCATTTCAACCAGATGCAGACATGACGTCAACAATCGACCTCAGAGTCGCAACGAAACGGAACCATGGCAAACTCCCTAGTTCCAAATCTCAATGGCCACATGTACAGCCTGGAGACCAACAACGGTGTGCCTCCTCATTCCAGCAGGACATAGATGCTACATCATCAAACGAAGCCACTGCATAGTCCCTATTTCCAAATCTTAACGGCAATATCTATAGCCTAAGAATCAGCAACGGCGTTCCTTTGCAGTCTAGTAGGATGCAGATGCAATGTCAACAAGAGACCCCATGGTCGAAACAAAGCGAAGCGACGGCAAAATCCCAGCTTCACCTCAGCATTCATCTCGTTACAGCAGACGAGATGTCAACAACGGCGTTCCTTCGCAAGTCCAGCAGGATGTAGATGCAACGTCAACGAAAGACCCCATGGTCGAAACAAAGCGAAGTGATGGAAAAATCCCAGCTCCACCTCAGCATTCGTCTCGTTACAGCAGACGCAATAACAACAACGGCGTTCCTTCGCAGTCCAGCAGGATGTAGATGCAACGTCAACGAAAGACCCTATGGGCAGCTAAGCGGAGTGACGACAAAATCCCGGCTCCACCCCAGCGTTCGTCTAGATACATCAGACGCAACGCCAAAAGCAAATGAAGCAAAAGGCCAAATTCCTAGCTTCAGGGTCTTGACGGCAAGTCATATAAAGTCTGAAAGACGATCGGAGATTATCTCGCACCAGTGCAGAGTGGTCACCACTTCGACAATCGTCTCGATACAGCAGACGAGATGTCACCCCAGCGTTCTTCCCCCAGCAGGATTCGGACGCGCCAAAGCAAATGAAGCAAAAGGCCAAATTCCTAGCTTCAAGGTCTTGACGGCAAGTCATATAAAGCCTGAAAGACAATCGGAGATCATCTCGCACCAGCACAGAGTGATCACCACCTCGACGTTCGTCTCGATACAGCAGACGAGATGTCACTACGGCATCCTTCCTCCAACAGGATCCGGACACGCCAAAGCAAATGAAGCAAAAGGCCAAATTCCTAGCTTCAGGGTCTTGACGGCAAGTCATATAAAGCCTGAAAGACAATCGGAGATCATCCCACATCAGTGCAGAGTGGTCACCACCTCGACGTTCGTCTCGACACAGCAGACGCAACATCACCAAAAGGAGTCACGGCAAAATCCCTGGTTCCAAACCTCGACGGTTCACCAGCAACCTAGAGACAACAGCGACATTCGTCTCGATACAGCAGACGCGATGCCAGCAAATGAAGCAAAGGCCAAATGCCTAGCTTCAGGGTCTTAACGGCAAGTTATATAAAGCCTGAAAGACTATCGGAGATCATCCCACACCAGCGCGGAGTGGTTATGACTCATCGGGGCTCTCCAAAATGAGCTTAACCTCAAGTAAAAAGCGGCATGACAAATTCCTAACGCTTGCTCTTCCGACGGTCAAACTGCCTAGGAGGATTGCTTGAAGATGTCTTTTCCAGCCCCCGAAGGGATCAGAGACACGGCAGTCGCAGGGCTACTCGAACAGCACGATTGCCTATCGAGGGATACATCAGCCAATGTGACGGTACGACGGCCAAAACCCTAAGTACCACAGACCCTAACGGACTTCTGTCGTAAAGAGCAGAGGTTAACTGTGGCGTTAGGATATTCTTGCGAGATCTGCTCGATCCGTTTCGACTCGTGAGGAAATTGATGTCTCTGCGAGAACTTCTCAATTCGTCTCGACTCGTGAGATAAAGCCTTAGGCAGTGGGGATTAAAAAACCTGTTTCCTAAGCACTGGGATCCTGCAAGTAGGCCCAAAACGGTCTCTTGCATACTATCCATGGGTCATACTCTCCAAAGTCGAATCTCGACAAGGAGGGAAACAACCGCTTACGGGTCCTCTCGACTCGTAAGAGGGAAAACTCTCTTATAGGATCCTTACGACTTATAAGAGAAAACACACTTAGGAATCCTCACGACTCCTAAGGAGAAAATACACCTACGAGACCCTCACGACTCGTAGGGGGAAAAGTCTTTATGAGACCCTCACGGCTCGTAAAGTTGAAAAGTCTTAGGTGGCAGATCCTACCCCTGTCTCCTAAGCCATCACTGCCCTGCAAAGAGGTCAAGATGGACCATCTATGAGCCACACTTGCCAAAGCTACATGCTACTGAAATGGAGAACTTACTCATGAGCGTATAAACTGCTTCATGCCAGAGTAAGACATAAAGAAATGGAAGGGTGCGGCTCATGGAGTTAAGGGTTTGGAATTATATCCCTTAAGAGTTGAGATTTGAGTCAATGATAAATGACGACGCTTGTGTCCGCTCGTTATCTTCTCAGATCAAGATTCTGAAAGTGATACACCAACTCGAAACTGGTCATACGCCATGCATAACTCTGCACTACTTCATCCACGTACATACTTACGTGGGCAAAGTAGTGGGGGCATTTGTTCCCGCCAAAAATTTCTACGCAAAGGAGTCCAAGGTATCAAATGGCAGTGATACGCTTAAAGAAATACGAACCAGTATCTTCCGGCCTATATTTTGATAAACTCCCAAAGGAGGAACTATTAAATTCTGATGGTATTTGAAGCATCTCGAAAAACCCTTCGATTTGATATATTATGGGCCTCATAATTCATCCGGGATCAAAAGTTATGAGGCATCACGTGTCCACACGTGATGGACCTTTAAGAACCCGCTGGAGGAGTTAAAAGATATAATAAAAACTCAGAAAAGACCCCAATGGGGCATCACGTGCTCACACGTGACCATGGGTCACGTGCAGACACGTGATGGGCTCTTAAGGCCTCTAAAATAATGAATAGAATTAAATTCTAAAATCTGTTCCCTGATTAAAAATCAGAAGTTACCTCAATGAGGTATCACGTGCTCACACGTGACCAATGGTCACGTGTTGACACGTGATGGTTAAAACTGAAGCATAAACAAGCGGCCGTTAAAGAACTCAATTGGGGGTCACGTGCTCACACGTGACCAAGGGTCACGTGTCAGCACGTGACCAAGGGTCACGTGTCAGCACGTGACCAAGGGTCACGTGTCAGCACGTGACTGGTTTCGAAAGCCTTACAGTTAATAGAATTAAAATTCTAAAATTTTCTAAATCTTTCCAAACACAAAAGGTCTATGGGGACCGTTGGATTAAAAATCTGAGGGTGATTAAAAATCACCAATTTATGGAATAATTTTGGACTTGGAAAGATTTCCCCCCTAAATCTAACCGAGATAACAAAGGGATATCTTTGGATTTAAAATCCAAATGGTGAATAAAATTCACTTAATAATCTAAAGGCCCAGATTAATGATAAATATAAATCAAATCTCTCAACATACAAATCAAATCTCTCAATGAGAGATTTACTAAGCAAATTGATTCTTTTCCTTCTCCTATAAATAGGAGCCAAGAAGAGAAGAGGGGGATCTACTTTTTTGGAGAGAAGAAACAGAGGGAGGAGAATTTAATTCTCAAGAGAAAAAAGAAAAGAGAGGAGAATTTAATTCTCTGCAAAAGAAAAACCCTAGGTAAGAAAAGAGAGGCTTAAAAAGAGAATTTAATTCTCAAAAGAGTTTAACTCTTATATAAAGAAAAGGACTTAGTTCTTTCTCTGGTTGAGGATCTGCAAAGTGCACATCTCCCCATGAATTGAGAATTTAATTCTCATTGGGTTGAGATCCTGCCATGCAGATCTAAAACACAGAGGAGGAATTGAGTTTTGAGAATTTAATTCTCCCAAACTCACAGGAATTTAATTCCTCCTAAAATGAAACTAGGGTTTAACCCTAATCAAGAATTTAATTCTTTTACATATCTGGGAATTTAATTCCTTTAAAAAGAAATCAGGGTTTTATCCTAAATAAGAATTTAATTCTTTCACAATAGGAATTTAATTCCTCCAAAATCATGATTAGGGTTTAACCCTACAGAGAATTCAATTTTTAAAAGATCTCTGTTCATGAAAAGAACTAGGGTCACGTGCCCCCACGTGACCCTTGCAAAGATCCCCTGCAAAGAACTTTGAAGCATTACCTCATGTGCTCCCGCGTGATTCCCAAAACGCAGAAAGAAAAAGCAAAGGGAATGAAAGCTTTGGGCGCTCTCACGTGTTATCACGTGACCCCTCAGCAAATGCTTTAACAATCGACGCACAGATCCCCATCACGTGCCAACACGTGATGCTCTAAAATAAAAATAAAAGTGTTTAACACTTATTCGCAGATTTGAGGATAAACCAAAAGGAGATCTGGCCCCATATTTAGGGCGCCCTCACGTGTCCCCACGTGACCCCTAACGAATCCCTTTAATATCGAATGGATGGATGCCTATCACGTGCCCATACGTGATGGCCAGGAAATTAAAAGTGTTAAACACTTACCTGCAGAATAAAATAAGGGAAATCAGGGCGCTCTCACGTGTCCGCACGTGACCCCTCCCTACTTAGTGTTTAACACTAATTGGAAAACTCTATCTGCAGTGTTTAACACTGATTTTCTTAGTGTTTAACACTAATTTGGAAAACTCTATTTGCAGTGTTTAACACTGATTTTCTTAGTGATTAACACTAATGTGAAAACTCTGTTCCCGGTGTTTAACACTGATTTGCTTTAGTGTTTAACACTAATTTGAAATCTATACTACCAGTGTTTAACACTGATTTGCTTTAGTGTTTAACACTAATTTGAAAGCCCCGTTGCTAGTGTTTAACCCTGATTATCTTTTAGTGTTAAACACTAACTTGCTAATCTTAATTCCAGTGTTTAACACTGTTGGTCTTTAGTGTTTAACACTAGCTTTAGCCCAATTGGCTAAGTTTCTAGAGGCAAAGCCTCTCCTTCAATGAGCCAACAAAGGGCCAATATTTCAAACATAATTAGACTTAGCCCAAACTGGCCATAAGTCCTCAAATCATCTTGAACTGAGCACATCTGCTCTTTCAACCAATTCATTGGTTCAAGGGTACATCTCTGAACTCCTCTGATATTTGTCGTTGTAATCCTTCAACGTCTTCAGAGAGGTGACGGGTCCCGACAACCATACATCAACACGGACTGTGGGGTCCTTAAACTCATGTACTAATGCGTCCTTAAACTAACATTTGTCCCCAAAACGGGAACCGTGGACCAGCACGTCCCTAAACTGGCAATGGACCACCACGTTCCTAAACTGGCAATGGACCACTATGTCCCTAAACTGGAACAATAGAGCCCAAATGCTCTTTTGTCGGATCTAAACGATCCTGTTAAGTTGATCTTAGTCTGGCAATTAGGCTAACGTATCCTTAACAAACGTTTAAGTTGATCTTAGCTTCAAATATGGCTAACGTGTCCTTAAACTAACATCCGTCCCCAAAATGGGAATGATGGACCACCATGTCCCTAAACTGAAACAATAGAGCCCCTAAATACTTTTTTGTCGGATCTAAACGATCCCGTTTAAGTTGATCTTAGCCTAAAATATGGCTAATGTATCCTTAAACCTTTCAAACAGACTTTAGTCCCAAATTGGACTATAAATCCCCCAATCAACTTTGGTTCAAGGGTACATCTCTGAACTCCTCTGACATCTGTCGTTGTAATCCTTCAACGTCGTCAGAGAGGTGATGGGTCCCGACGGCCATACATGTAATGGATCCCTATGTCCTTAAACTGGAACAATAGAGCCAATTGCTCTTTTGTCGGACCTAAACGATCCCGTTAAGTTGATCTTAGTCTCAAACTGGACTAACGTATCCTTAACAAACGTTTGAGTTGATCTTAGCCTCAAATATGGTTAACGTATCCTCAAACCAAAACCCCAAACCCAAATCTAAGAAAACACGGATTTGGACTAATCCACGTCCTACGGGCGACGACATAAATTGGTCTCCGTATACAATCCACGGGCAACCACAAACAAAACAAACACCCACGACACGAAGTGAAATTCTGGAGAAGGAGAAAGTTGTTACCGCAATGCGGTAGCGTAATTAACTGCAGGGGCTTGCGCCTGCAGGGAAGAGCGTCCCCACAATCAAAAACCCCTCAAGCGAGGGGGAATCTGACGAAGTCTGCTACATCGGACGCATCCGTTTAAACCTTCGATATACGGTGCCATAAATCAACTTGGCATCTTCGGAGAGATAGACGGATAGCACCAATTAGCATCTGCCCCGAATCTCAGGCGAGACGTTCCATGTCGCGCCGTCTTTCGGTGGGGAACAATCCCGTTCCACCAAAAATGCTTCTTTAGATCCCGATACATCTTTGTACCTCCCGGATGCACAGAATAAGCTGAACTATGCGCCTCAGCCAGTACTTCTTCTCGAACATCTCCTCTGGGTACGCAGAGTCTGCTACCGAATCTCAGAGAACCGTCCTCATGTATGATTAAGTCCGTTCTCAGCCCGGCTTCTACTTGCGCTCTGAACTTTTGCAATCGAGGATCATCCGCTTGTGCAGCCTTGGTGCGATCCACAAGGGAAGACTGCACCTGTAGTTGCCAAAATTGATTGAGTGCGCTCGGTGTAACGACTTCAAGCTCGAGTCTCTGAAAGTCCTCAATAATGCTCCTCTGACTGGTCAACATCATGACCGCTGGCTTGCGACTGAGCGTATCTGGTACAACATTTACTTTCCCCGGGTGATACTGAAGATCCAAGTCGTAATCTGCCATCAGCTCTAGCCATCGGCGCTGCCTCATGTTTAGTTCCTTCTGAGTGAAGACGTACTTCAGACTTTTATGATCCGTGTACACCTCTACTTTCTCGCCCAACAGATAGTGCCTCCAAATCTTCAACGCAAAAACCACTGCAGCTAACTCCAAGTCATGCGTAAGATAGTTCTTCTCGTGATTTCTCAGCCGTCGAGAGGCGTAAGCAACCACTCGGCCGTGCTGCATCAGAACACAGCCTAATCCCTTTCCTGAGGCATCACTATGTATCACCAAACCACCGGAATCATCTGGTACTGTAAGAATAGGCGCCGTGGTTAACTTCTGCTTCAGCGTCTCAAATGCCTGAGTACACTCTTCTGTCCACGCAAACGGTACCTCCTTCCGTGTCAGCCTCGTCAACGGTTCAACGATTCTTGAAAAGTCTTGGATGAACCTCCGATAATAACCTGCCAATCCCAGAAAGCTTCTGATCTCGGCCACTGATTTTGGTATTGGCCAATTTCTGACAGATTTTATCTTTGCCGGGTCCACTGAGATGCCTTCGCCCGAAACGATGTGTCCCAAGAACTGAACCTTGTCGAGCCAGAATTCACACTTGCTTAATTTCGCATACAACTTCTCTTCTCGAAGAATTTGTAGAACCGTGCGCAAATGCTCGACGTGCTCCTCCCGGGTCTTCGAGTAGACAAGTATGTCGTCGATGAATACAACGACAAACGTGTCCAAGTACTTTGCAAACACCCTGTTCATCAAGTCAATGAATATCGCTGGAGCATTGGTAACACCGAACGGCATCACAAGGAACTCATAATGTCCGTATCGGGTCCTGAAGGCCGTCTTGCATACATCCTCGGCAGCCACTCTGATCTGATGATATCCAGAACGGAGATCCAACTTCGAGAATACCTTGGCCCCACTTAGCTGATCGAATAAGTCGTCGATGCGCGGAATTGGGTACTTGTTCTTTATTGTGACTTTGTTCAGCTCCCGATAATTTATACACATCCACAGCGATCCATCTTTCTTCTTCACTAATAGAACTGGTGCACCCCACGGTGAAACGCTCGGCCGGATAAATCCCTTCTCCAGGAGCTCTTCAATTTGCTTCTTCAATTCTGCCAACTCAACCGGTGCCATTCTGTACGAGGCCTTGGAAACTGGTGCAATACTTGGAGTCAAATCGATCGAGAATTCCAAGACGCGTGTAGGTGGTAGACCTGGTAAATCTTCAGGAAACACGTCCAGAAAGTCCCGAACAATCTCTGGGGCTGGGCTCTCATCAATCTCCATAGCTGTCAGCTCCTTTGGCTTGGCTCTATACTTGGCTGGCTCCAAAGATTCGCTCCCGCCTTAGAAAATAAACTCCGGGTGATTGGGAATGCGGAAGATCACATTCTTTGCTCGGCAATCAATAACTGCTTGGAAGGTACTCATCCAATCCATCCCGAGAATTGCGTCATAGTTGCCTGTCCCGATCAAAAGGAAAATCGCATAGAATTCCCTGCCACACACTACAACCGGACATGATCTACATTCTCGACTAGATACTATCACGCCATTACCCGTATGTATTTCCCAACCCTTGGTTAGTGGTTCATGTGGTATGGAGTGTGTATCAACGAAATACTTAGATATGAAACAATGCGATGCTCCAGAATCAAATAGTACTCTAGCTGACAAGGAATGTACGAGTAGAATACCTGTGACAACTTCGCCTGAAGCCTCTGCCCGCTCGGCGGTCAAGGTGAAAGCCCGTCCCTGACCGCGACCTGTATAGGGTTGCCTCTGCTCCTGTGGCTTCTGCTGCTGTGGTCCAGACCCTCCCTGTATCTCTGCTTGCTCGGGGCAACCGCTAATCCTGTGCTGACTGGATTCGCAAATCAAGCACTGTCCCTTGGCGCGGCGACAGTCCTTCTGGGTGTGCCCACCTCTGTTGCAGTAGCCGCAAACTACGTTCTTGCTCTGGGGCCGATGCTGGGGTACGAATGGGCGCTTCATCTGTGTCGTTCCAAGCCTGTGAACTGGTATGGCTCCTCGAGTCGGCGCATGGGTGCGTGCTGGAACAACTGGGGGCTTCCTGAATTTGTTGATTAGTTTCTCCTGAATTCGCACCGCGTTGAGTACCTGTGCAAAATTCTGCAACTCCAGTGACGCGATCAACTGCTGCAGCTCGAAATCAAGTCCCTGGAAGAAGCGTCTGGCCCTGGTGGCCTCTGAAGCGACCATGTATGGAGCAAATCGGCTCAGACGGTTGAACTCTGCCGCGTAAACATCCACGGGACGTCTATTCTGCTTCAGTAGGATGAATATTTCTTCCATCTTTGCCTTGGCGGTGGAAGGGAAATAATGGTCCAGGAAGCACTCCTTGAATTTGCTCCATTCAATTGGCCTTTCCAGTCTGCTTTCTTCCACTGACCACCATGTACGGGCCTCATCTTCCAACTGGATCTTTATCACGTTCACTTTATCTTCCTATGGTACCCTGGTGGCCGTCAGTAAGTTCTCCATATTCACTAGCCATTGCTCGGCCTCGAGTGGCTCGGCTAGCCCTGTAAATGCAGCTGGATGCAACCTCTGGAAATCTGATACGGTGCCAGCCCTGGCAGAAAAATCTGGTGGAGCAGTGCCCTAAGGGGCGGTAATGAGTGCGGAGGGTCCCCCTGCAGCGGTAATAGCCCTGAGTCCCTCGGCGAGTAGGTCCGTCTTTCTCTTCTGAGCTTCCGTGAGAGAGGTCAGTGCACTAAGTATCCTTTCCGTGCGATCCTGAGAACTTGAGTCCGAGGAGTGGTCGTTCGGGGACGTCATGTCGCTGGAAGATATTCAAAAGGATATGATTAGATATAAGGATGAAAATCAGGAATAGTGAAGCGAAAATAATGTAATACAGTGCAGTTAATGTTATCCCTTACTACTAAACACGTCTCTGATACCAAAAAAACCATGTCATGCCCCGCTTCCCAAAATACGGAAAACGAGGGATGACTAGGCCAGCCATGCTCCTACGGTCAAGGAATAATCCCGCCGTAGTCACACTTCGGCTTCTAGTATTACATGGTAATCAGTAAACAAAGCACAACAGTAAAAGAAATACATCACTAAATTATTACATCAAAATTCATTGTTCACAATTTACAAATAAATAAGAAAGAACTACTAACCGAGTTCAAATACAAGATCTCTTTAGGGAAAGCAGAAAAGAAGAAAAAGGTACTCCAGACTAAATATCCGCTAGTTCGAAGGGTAAGTCCGACTCCTGCGCTGGTTCTTCCTCGAGATCTGAGCATGCATACTCAGGTCGTCAGAGCGACGTAATAGCAATATTATAATAATGACATGAAACAGGCAAATAAAGTAATAACAGTGAAAGTAAAATACGGATAATTACTATGTCACTAAATGATGCAAAGTATGATATGTGTCCCTATCAGTCTCTAAGTCATGTTTGAAATCGAATAGTGGAAAGGAGGATCTTGTTTAATGAGGGTCTCGTACATACCCGAGACAACGACCCACACGCCCGGGACATAATCCTGTCAGCCGGATCGCTAGATCCTACCTAATATATATAAGAATCACTATTCGAATGATCATCCTCTAAAACACGGTCCCGCTAAATACGATACTCTTTCCACTTCGATTTCTCCTTTTTCCCCAGGTTTACACTATTGATGATTATGATTTAGTCGTGTACAAGTATACACCAATAACACGGTTTTTTCACTGTTCACTGTATTAATCACTGTCACGAATCATTCACTTTTCCATCAGCGTACTTGACACTCCTAAACCAATACCATTCACGCGCGATAATGTAATATCCATTGAATAATGACGCGTACTGACACTATGTATATGGCAATTGGGTAAGGTAAGTCATGTGTAATATGAACTAAAATGCACGTCATAAGCTTACAAAAATTGCAGTAATTCATATATTCAGAATTTAGTGAAACAATACAAATACGGTAACAAGTACACTCTGTCGGCAGTTCAACAAAATTTGTTTCAGTACAATCGGATTTTTGGTATTCAAGTTACAGCCGTTTCAATTTAAGTGCTCGCTGCAGGAAATTCAGTTTCTGAACTGAACGTCCGTTTCGCGACACGATTTTCACCCAGGTGGGATCAGAATTTAGCGATGCTACAGTTTAATGAAATTTAGGTTTTTCAATAGGGTTTTTAACGCAATAGACAGATTCTCAATCGCGTCTGTACGTCATAAGTTATGCACTGTTCAACACTAGGGTATCAGTTCTGTTTCTGTTTGGGACTGCTATGCGTCCTGATCTTTTAAATTGCAGTTTAATTAGTAATCGACGATATAAAGGGGTGAAATCACTTGAGTTATTTATCTAACAGATTGATCTTCAATAAAATGTAGGGTTCCGCAACATAAAAGTTCAGGCGGTGAAAGGGTAAGCATTATGAGACATAAAACAACAACCAGAGCTGCTCTGGACTGCAGTCCAGAGCCGCTCTCCGAACCAATTATTGTCATAATTTCAGTACAGAAACAATTAAAAACTTATATAGGGTTCTAGGTCGTAGAGTCGTCTTCGATTATAGCCCTCAAACGCATCATTTCAATGTGTACACAATTAATTATGATTTTAACAAGTTTCAGGTGCGGAAATTCTCAGTTTTTACGGGTGTAACTGTGGGTGATCGTTTAAGTCAGTAACAAACATATTTTTCAGTCAAATTGCTACACAGTGTTCATTATCACACGGGCCAGCATATGCAATTGAGTCCCGTCAGTTTAATGGAATATTTTCATTCGGGTTTTGCATCAAACAGCTATGTCATATAAGTTTTCATGAATTGCAAACAGGGAATTTATACGGTTTTAATTTGTAACGAAAATAATCTAGCATGTAGCAAGTAGGGTACTTGCTTGGAGACGCTTTGGCGACGCACGGTAGCGGCAACGGCACGAACGCGCGACGAACGGTATGGTTTGGATTCACGGCCTCGGCTCGCGTTTCAGGTTCGTCGTCGGAGTTGCCCGGGGACGGCTCGCGATCGCTGGAGGCGGAGTGGGGTCTAGTGGATCTCCTGGGGCATGCTGGGGTCGGCGGTGGTCATTCCGGCGATGGGCACAGCGAGGAGTTTGGTGTGGGTTTGGAGCTTGGTGTTTTGGAGAGAGAGAGAGCAGTGGGGCTCGGGTTTGGAGGTGATGGCGATGCAGGGGATGTAGAGGAGTCGACGATGTGGCCAGCAGCGCGATGGGAGCTCGTCGGCGAGGGGGTACAAGGGCTCAAGCTCGGGTGCTGGCGAGGGGAAAGGTGGTGGTTTGGGTTTGTGAGAGGGAGTGAGGGAGTCGACGAGGTGACAGTCGTCGTCATCGTCGTGGTGGGAGAGAGGCTGCAAGGAGTGTGGAGGGAGAGGAGTGTATGGGTTTGAGAGAGGTCGAGAGTGATGAGGGGGAGAGAGTTTGAGATGAAGAGTGGGTTGATGAGCTCTCGGGGTCGTGGTCGTGAGGGGAGAGAACGTGGGTCGGCGGTGCGGGCGACGTGGGCACAAAGCGACGTGGGTACGCGCCGGGGGGGGGAGAAAACAAAAAGAAGCGGGAAATGGACGTGGGGGAAGAAGAAAGAGGATGGGTCGGGTCGGGTTTGGACGCGTTGGGGAAGGGCTGGGCTTTCACTCGTTTGGGCTTTGGGGGCAATTAAAGTTTAATTTATTTTGTTGAGGGAAAGGAAAGAGAGTGGGCTGGCTGGGGATTTTTTTTAATGCTAATTTAATTTAATTTATGTTGGGCTGTGAAGTATTGGGCTGGTTTGGGTAAATATATATTTGGTTTTAGTTTTTAAAGGTTTAGTAAGATCTAAATATGAAAATCTAGCAATCAATTTCCTACAAAATTACGAGGAAAAGGAAAAGGGAAATATAGAAAAGATTTTCATTGATGGAAACGGGGATTTACAAAAATCCTTTTCGGGAGTTCAACTCCTCATTCCGGGGCTAAGCCCCTTTTTTCTGCTGGCGCGTGAGCGCCCACGTGCCGGATGCGTGAGGCACTAACGTGAGGTGCTGGCGCGCACGTGCCGGGCACGTGAGGCGCTGGTGCCCATCTCCCACACGTCCTTAGGACGTTACCCACCGTTTTCCTTTCTTCTTTCTTTTTTTCATACACTCCACACTCAAAACCCCTCAAGAGACACACACACACACATACACACACTGCACATTGAGTTCGCATGACTAGTTTGACCCGTCATTCGGAGGTTCATTCACTTCAAAGGCGAGGGGTAATTAACGACAGCTTAATCCGCGGCGGCCAGAGATTTGGATGCCCACAATCAAAAAACCCCAGCCTACCCTAGGCAGGGGGAATCTGTATATGCCCGACAAGCGACGCGTATTTCCAATCTCAATGGGGTGACGAAAAACACCCTACAGTTTCTGGCACGTCCGGTGGGACCTTTCTCTCCTCCCATATCTCGGGTCAAGTGTTCATGCGAACCCATTTAACATATATACCGATGTTTGTACTGAAATAATGTTTTTCCATACAGCAATCAACTTTCAATGACAATGTCGTCTAAGATGGATTCAGCTTCCAACGCGACCCTGATCTCGTATGTGGTCAAGATCAATGCTCGTGTGGTTCTCCCCGCAAGCCTCAGTCGGCGAGGAACTGCCTCGTCAATTCGGCCCCGTCATCATTTACCCTGCCGGAAGCGCTCATCTGACAGAAATCCCGGCAAACCAAGCGGCCAAACCAACCTCAAGGGGCAAGAAGCCGAACGTTGTGATCGCCAAAGCATCCCACCCCAAATGCAATCCGTATTCGAATGGCTCTCTACTGTTCTGACTGGGGGTAAGGCCTTCAACACTAATGAAGCTACGAAGCATCTCCTGCAAGCTCAGACGGTGCCTATGATAATCGCACAATCAGGCGTATCTCCAAAGCTCTCCATCGCCTGATCTACGGTGGCTTCCCGAAGAGCCGAATCCTGCCAAGTGCTCAAATCAGAAAAGTTAAGGCAGAAGCGGCTTAGATATTGTAACACCCTAGTGCATTTATACCATTTTTTATTTGGGGTTTTCCAGATTTTTGTGACAACTTCTTGTTTTTTATTGATTTTGGGTGCATATAATGCATTTGGTATCTGTGGTTAGTATCTGACCCGACCTGCATGCTTGAAACACATTATGGTTCAAGATTACGTCATTTATTTACTAGTACATAGGATCCGTGCACATCTAGGTTCTATATACCTGTATGATATATTTTGTATCCGCATATCTTTAAATAATACAAATAATAACCAGATAATATATTTTGATATCTATCACGGCATGTTATCATACCCCATGTTTTGTGAGTGCATCCATGCATCATGTTCATGTCCAGATTGATAAAACAGACTCATTTGGATCACTACGTATATTTACGTATATCCGTTCTCGGGGGTATGCATTTTTATTAACCGGACATCGCATTATGGTTTTAACTGATACGTATATTATCCATATTTTAAAACTAGATTTTTAGAAAGAACCCGGGTATTTTTTGGAGCAATTTGATATTAGCTATATAATCCTATAAAATATATTATAATATTTACTAAACCTAAACAGTTTATATATTCTTTTAAACTATATTTATTCGTTTCTCTCTCTCTCTCTCTTTCTCCTCTCGCGCGCACACTCTCTCTACTATATATATATATATTAACCTAATATAAACCGAACACCTTTCTCTCTCTTCCTCTTTCTTCTCCGTGACGAGAACCCAAGCCGAACCCTAGCCCAACGCCTGCTCCTTCACCTTGCCACCGATCACCTCGACCTCATACCCCTCGTCTCCTTGACCTCGCTATCACTATCCTCACCTTCCTCTCCATCCTCGAGAACACCCTGCACACCCAACCCGAGAACCCAACAACCTCGACGATCATCCCTGCAACCCAAACCCGACGCCCAGAAACCCTAGCCACCTCCTCACTGCCGATCGCCTCACCCTCATCATTGTCACACCTCTCTCTCCAACTCCCCGACACCACTAACCACCACCAGCACCATACTCTACAACTCTCTGACTCCAATAACAACCAAGAAACCCACGGCCGACGGCAGCTCCCTCGCCGTCGACGGCAGCCCATCGTCACCGTCGTCTCCTCTATCCCAGAACCCAACCAGTAGCCACACCCCTATTCTTCTTCTTCCATTCTTTCTTCTTTCTTGATTCTTGATCGTCTCACCGGAGTTGTACGCATCGCCGACGATCCGGACGAACCAGTCATCGTCGTCGTCCAGTGTTGACATCACGTCATATCTTTGATCAGCCAGGTCCAGTCTTGCACGCGTAGCTGCAGCGCGACACTTATCCGACGACATAACATTCGTATCCTGTCGTGAGATCCAATCAGGCAAGTTTAACTTGCAACATGCTATGTTACTACATCGATATCCATATGACTAAAAATAGTACATGTATTTTATTATGCAACAAATGTTATAGATTTACAGTTTTACGTTATCCGTTTGTATCCGTACTAAGAATAGCATATCTAGTTGCATGCCGGAACATCATGATATCATTATACTACTATATTAGTACAACGTGTTATCTAGTTTGCATCATAAATAGTCATGGACGTATAAATGGTTATTACAGATAGACACATATGCATCCTAACATCAGTGCTGGTTACCGTGTTCCGATATCGATTACAGTCTCACATTTGGCACCTTTTGGGTTAATATACATCACATGACATGTCCATGACACACTACTTGACTTGTTACTTAGATCCTGTTACTAATGCCGACAATCCTGTCTGCATAGACAAAACCTGTACCTGCTTGATCCTGTTTTGGCATTTGATTCATATCTTCAATATCTGACTTGAACACATAATCTTGGTGGTAAGGGAAAATCAATAATGAAAACTGACTTGTAACTCAACAGTTCGATGCTTATACAGATCAGTCGTTACGGGCTCGGCCAGCCCCAGGATGCTGCTACTGACATCATTCATCTGTACATGTTACCTGTTTACTGCCTAGCGACATGTCTCGGATTCAGCCCGAGAATCTTGACCATGGTCCCGGGCACGCACGGGATACTATTGAGTTACATCGACGATTCCATTAAATTGATTTCAAAGACTTTTAGAATAGATAACTTAGAAGCACATACTTTAGGTTACATGTCACATACCTACAGCTCACTATTTCATATCTGTGTTATTCATTTATATTTATGTTTAGTTATATCGTTATATCCTGGTTATCATGGTTACTTGATATTATGGCGCACTGAAGTCTGGGTTTTGCATGGCCTAGTTCCTTTACCTTTATTGCAGGCAGATCAAGAGCATTTTAGCAATCAGGCCAAGCAGTGAGGAATTGATCGTGTATTTAGAGATGTTTAGTTTTGTTTATTTCCGTAGTTTTATTCCTTTGATGTGAGCCCATATTGGGACAGGATCCAAATGTTGTTTATTGGATTTGACTCGTTTTCGCTTATGCAGTTTCTTGATTTTATTTACTGTGGCAAATGGACATGTACTAGATAGATTATATATTTTCTATTCTTGATATCCTATAGACAGCCGTAATGTGACTGTAAAGAGATGTTTTCTAGCCACAGGTAGTATGGTTGGCTCTGTCATGTGCCGTAGTTTACGTATTTTGGGAAGCGGGGCGTGACAGATATAGAGCCAACAAGAGGGCCAGGACTCCGGCCAAGTGGAATCTTGTGAGGTCCCACGAGCAGGGTTACCCCGCGTCGATGGTTGAGTCGACCATAAAAGTCAGCAACTCTTTTGAACCCCTGAAGTGGGTTCAGAAAAACGCCATGACCGTCAGGATCAAGAAGACAACAGTCCGAACGATGCTACAACGAGACGTGTCCCAGCCCCAATAGAGAAAGCATGCCACCATCTCTTCAAGAGTCTATCAGGCGCTCTATGCCGCGCGAAAGCAGCGGGGCAAATCCAGAAAAGAAGCGCTAGCACCATTTAAGAACCCAGTCAGGCCAACCGTCTTCAATTGATTGTCCGTTACCGAAACAGAAGGGTCATGACAGCGATCCGCGAAATCAGCTGCCAAGGATGAAAATACAACCAGATATGTTATCCACACGGTCTATATGGCGGGCACGCGTCCCAGCGACAACCTTCGCAGCAAAAGTAAGGATGGGGCCATCACATCCCAAGCCCAATCTGGCTTGAATGTGCTTACCGCTTCCCAAGATCATCCGCCTCCGCTGGATGATGAAAACCCTCTCGATGAGGTCGATAGGCGGAAAACTCCCTCAGTCCATATGGAGTCAAGGTCGGACAGCGAGGAAGAGCCGACTTTCCGCCCCAGGACCGCAGAGCAAGAGCTGCTTCAAAGCTCCGAAAACAGCTCAGGAGCAAAGATAAAGAGATGGCCAAGCTTTACTCCAAAATCGACGACTTGACGAATGTCGTGATGCAGATCATGGCTCAAATTGCTCGGACGCCATCCAATCAAGCACAAGTTTCCACTCATGAGCTGGGTGATAATGACCTAAAGCAACCAATGCCTGTCCCTTTAGGTCCGAGTATAGGCGAGCCACGCGAAAGTCGGCCACATTCCACTTCTAGGGATGCCTTGGCCCAAGATAGCGCCATTCCACTCACACAAGATCAGATAATGGATTTGGTCACCAGCAAGGTTAAAACATTGGCGGCCGAAGCCGAACCTTAGAAAGAAATTGGCAGTAGTGGCGGCCATATCCCACACAGTTTGATTTGATCGAGTTCCCGAGAGGCTACGTCATTCCTAAGTTTGGAAGATTTGACGGGACAAGAAACGCAAATCAGCATGTCGCCCACTTTAAAGCGTCATGCGGAAATACAGGGGGCAACGATGCACTCCTTCTTCGTCAGTTCGTCAACAGCCTGACCGGTGTCGCTTTCGAATGGTACACGAGTATACCAGACAGGTCCGTCACTACTTTTGCCTAAATGGAGTCTCTGTTTTGGCAAAGGTTCATGAGCGTCAGTGATAAAATCTCCATTGCTGACCTTGTGAGAACCAAGCCGGGAAACAATGAAAGCAACATGGACTTTATTGCCCGATGGTGCAACCTCACTGTCAAGTGCGGACCGCCGCTAGATCAGGACCAGTCCGTCAGTCTCCTCATTGGGAACCTTAGCAATTGGATGGTCCTGTTCTTGTGTACAACAGGCCTCAAGACGTTTCAGGAGCTGACCAAGAGAGTTCAAATGTTGGAACGCTCGAAGCAAGAGTTTGTCCCGGACTCTCAGAGAGACAAGACTTGGAAAAGCAAGAGGGACGAAAACCGTAGAATCGGGAATTCCAGCTGTTGGGGTCAAAAATTACACCCCGATTGACCAAGTCAAAATCAAAATCAACTCCAGGCCAGGTGGGCCCAAGCCTAGGCCAAGTGGGCCCATGCCCAAGTTGAGCCCCGCGGTCGGTCCCCTATGCCAAAATAAAAATTATGTAATAAATAATTTTGATGTATTTTTCATACATGAATGTAAGAAAAATGGGCATAAAGCCAAATTTTTGTAAAGCCCATGGCTCATGTGCAAAAGAAATGAGCACATGAGGCATGGGATGAGCAAAATGCCATTTTGTAAAAGCCCAAGGGGCTATATGTAAATTTGTAGGCCTATAAAAAGCAACATGATGATGAAATGAAGGACAACAATTCATTCTCTCAAATTCTAGGGTTTGTTCCTCCTTCCCCTTCCTCAAGGTTTTAAAACCTTCCCCCCTTTTGAATTAAATCAAGAGTTTAACCCTTCCTTTTTCAAAAATAAATAGTTTTTCACCATAAAACCCTTGAAGGGGAGCTCGGATCTGCCATCAAATCCCTATAAGGGGAGATTTAAGTCTCACCTCTCTTTTTCCCCCAAGATCCAGCCAACATAGAGGAAGAAGGAGGATACCCATCTACAAAAATCCCATTCCAGGAGAATCCGAGGCTCAAAAGAAGATCCAAAGATTTCTATGAGTTTAACTCCATTCAAGATCTGTTAGAGTTTAATTCCATAAATCAACTCCCTTTTTAGGAGTTTAACTCCAAATCTATACATAATCTCTGTTAGGAGTTCAACTCCAAAGCCCCCTTGGAAGTTCAACTCCTAATCCAGGGGCTAAGCCCCTTTTCCCGCTGGTGTTTTCGGCGGTCGCGTGCCGCATACGTGATCCGCGGGCGCCCAGCGGTCGCGTGCTGTGCACGTTACCTGCGGGCGCTAAGCGCCCACGTGTGCCTCACGCGACCCGCGGGCGCTCAGCGCCCTGTGTTCGCGTGCAGCTCACGTGACCCGCTGGCGCCCAGCGGTCGCGTGCTGCGCACGTGACCCGCGGGCGCCAAGCGCCCACGCGCCAGATACGTGACCCGCGGGCGCCAAGCGCCCACGTGCCATGCACGCATCTTTAGGACGCTCCTCACCCCCGTAAACTCTACGAGGCTCCCGGTATATCCAAGACCCCTCAAGACACACATACGCACACTGCACATTGAGTTCGCATGACCAGTTTGACCCGTCAATTGGAGGTTCCTTCGCCTCAAAGGAGAGAGGTAATTAACGGCAGCTTAGTCCGCGGCTGCCGGAGATTTGGATCTCCACAATCAATAAACCCCCGTCTACCCAGGGCAGGGGGAATCTGTAGTATGCCTGACAAGCAACGCGTATTCCTATCTCAATGGGGTGACGAAAAACACCCTACACCAGCAATACCAATGTCTTCAATGCGTCCGATAATGAAGACAAGCGAATGGCAGGCGAATCCAAAACCAACTGGTCTCGAAAGCTGGTGCTGGGAGGAGAAGGGCCTTCCCTAGAGGAGAAAAGAACAAAGTTTACTCTTTCATAAGGGACAAGGTTCGCAAGATATTCAAAGATGTCTTGAACAACGGTCTATAATTGCCGGAGTCGAAGAGACCTCACAAAGCATAAATGACCGACAATCCCCTGTATTGCCTGTACTACAGGGTAGTGAGCCATGAGATCGAGGATTGCTATATTTTCAAAGACTGGGTCGAAAAGCAATACAATACCGAAGAGTTTGAGCTGTCCAAGAGTGTGTTGGCGAACAATCAAGTTGCAACTATCAACTTTATACGGACAGAAGCCGAAGCCTTCTGGGAGCAAACGATTGAATCCGCTGCCCCGAGAAATGAATCCGACTCGCCGCAACCTCCGTGGAGTATGCACATCTCTAATAAGACGCAGAAGATGCTAAAGCAACTTCAGAAAGAGCCTAGAATAGAATGGGAGGGGCAGAAGGAGCCCGCCGTTCCAGCTGCCAATTCGGCTCAATCAGGCCCAAAGTCTAAAAAGCTCAAGAAGAAGAAAAGTGCGACTCAAAGCGAAAAAGAGTCTGCAAGGAGATCGATCATTCAAAAATATATCGATTCCCTTGAAGACTATGAACAAGAGAAAGGAACTCTAATTTAATTGAAGGAGTTCTTCCCCGTAGAAACAGCTGAGATTCTGGAGGAGCGAGAAGAAGACTCCAATGACGGGATCCCTATAGTGACCTGCTACGTCGTCGACCTTGGTAGCGACTCTGAGGAAAAGCTATATTTTCCCGAAGAGGACGAGGAGCCCGCCACAAAGGCCAACCAAATCTAGCTCGAAAGCGGAAGGGCTCTACCACCAAATCAGGGCAACGCGCCAAAATGAAAGAAAAACAAGTCGCTAATCAAGAAGATGGAGGAGAGCCAGCTCATGAAAACTCGAGTCCTTCCTCAGTGGATTATAATGTCTTAGCCCATCTCTGAAAGCTTCTGTAACGACCCTGTTTTTTATGTACAGAAATTTTTTAAAGTTAATGTACAGATGGAGTATTTGTAAATCCTGAACACAAGTTATAAATTTAATTTGTTTAAGAACAGTAAGAAAACACTTGTAGCACATTGGTAAAGCCTTGCACTGCTGTGACATAGCCCCTGTGTTCAAATCCCCCCAGCCACATATTATTTTAATTGATTTTTCTTTTAAACTTTTTGGAAGCCCAAAAGTTTACACGTGCAATACACGTAAAAATGAAAAGTCAATAAAATCAAACATGTGGAAATTGTTATATTAACAGACCCTGACATGTGTCACCAATCCATCCCCCATCCCCCCTACATCGATCGGTGAAGAAGCCTCTGGGGCCGGCGCCGCCGGGCTTACCCATAGGTAAGGCCACCATCTTTTGAACCCTAACTCTTAGCCTTCCCCCCACTACTCCTCTTCTGTTTGAATTTCCTGCAAATTAACAGAGGATTAAAATCACCATTAAACCAATGTTTTAATGCATTTTAATTCTCATTTTAAATTCCCTAAACCCTAATTCTATCCTATAAATACCAACCCATACCCTAACCCTCTCTATTATGAAATCCATTGTCAAAACTCTCAAATTTTTTCAAGTCAAATAAGTGTACAAGTGGAGTTAGCCCAAGGTCACATTCCGGCGACGATTCGGAACAATTCCGGCGACACCGCTACTCCTTGAAGCTTCCATCTTGTTTCCATACCTCTCATCTCTCTTTTCATCCAGTAAGTCCTCTCTTTTCTCCTCTCTTCTCTATTAAACAAGTTCTCTTTTCAAATGACGTCAGTTAGTGGAGTTAACTGATTTTAAAATTCTATTCTCTTTAAAATAACCATTTTTCTTATGAAATAATTTTCCAAATTATTATACCTTTGTCACGCCCCGTTTCCCAGTATACGGGCAGAGGACGCGACGAGACCGCTACGTATTTACTCTGAAGTAAATACGCTATGCGTAACTAAACAATATAAAAGAAATGTATACAAGAGACAAATGTAATGAACATCAACTTTATAACATTCTTTTATACAATGCATGGAAAAGTAAATACATCTGAATGAAAGCAATGCCTAAACAGTGGCATAACAGAAAAGTAAAGTACTGAAATGAAATGTGTACAATGAATCTAAAGCTCTGGGTCGTAGGCTAGCTGATCGAAGTCCTCGCTGGTGGGCTCGATCTCCTGAAGATCCGAATCACCTGACAATATTCCAAAGAAGAAAGAGAAGGAATGTCGTTAGCGAACAAATCGCTCGGTAAGTCCCAAAGATAAAGGGAGAACAATAGAATAGACAGAGAGAGAGAGAGTGTGTGTAGTTTTTAAAATTTTATTATTATGATTAACGTTATTGTTTGTAGCTTGGTACAGAAGGATGCTAGTGTATACGAGAGGAGTCTCTATATGCAAGAGACTAAAGGCAAGTGGAGTACAAGGAACCGTTTATGCCACGGTACAACAGCAAATGAATTCAGGTTAGGTGTCTTAAAGGTTGCTGTCTCGTGCCACTTCTAAAACCTTCCGTACCAATCTACCCTTTAAAACCCCGCTATGTCTTGATTGTATTATATTGTAAATTGTATTGTCTTGTATAGATGGATGACTTGCCGAAATCATGATATCAGTAAATGGATGTAACTGGAGAATCATGTAAATGGAAGGTATATCCATGGTTCGGTTTAGTCAATACAGATTGAATATATTGAATATATGGATTCATGGATTCATATTGAATTGTAGTTTGTACTTGAATCATATTCAAGTCAGATTATTATAATGAGACTCAGTCTGAGTCAGAATAATTAGAAAATAAATTGAAGTCCTGAATTAGGTTTTGGTGTTATCGGTAACCGCTGCACATGGGCGGCAGGATTTGTGTCTTTTTCAAAGACGATTACCGTATTGATAACTCCGTTCGTTAAGTTGTTTACCTTAAATAGGCAAGCACCCATATCTCCGGCTCCCTGAGGCTCGAGAGACTGGTCCCGCTTAAACCTATATTTACTAGGGTCCTTAGGGTAATTTATAAAACTTGAGGGGGTTTTATGTAAAAATAATTTGTATAGTTTTCAAAATACACCTCAAGTATTTTATTATCGTCTTTAAAGTTTTCATAGATGTAGATTTTATATATGTGACATTTCTAGTGAATAAAACCTATTTTTCATATAACATGGTATTTATTTGTAAAGTATTGAACTTGTATGAAATTGCATGGTATTTTCATGTAAAATGATTCTTTTTGATTTAGAAAGGTTAGAATATTTATAATATCAAAAATAGATGTTTTGATAATACATATATAAATATTTATAAAATAATTAAATTTATTATTTATCTAAAAATCACATTTTCTTAAGATATTTGTATTTTAAATCTTTCAAGACCGAATGCTCCTTGCGGAGATCTGCATCTCGCACTACTAAGCCCGAGGATGTGCAATAATCCGCACCATCCCGAACGGGTTCTCCAAATGGGTTGTAGCGGCACTTTGCAAAGATTTGTTAAAAATACGTAATCTTGTAGAAAATGGTTTTTATAAGTTAAAGGTATTTAATTGTAAATTCGTATTCCCGTATTCTATTTTCCCGAAAAGTATCGTGCTATATTGCATATGAGTGTTGTGAAGAGATAGGTCCTTACCTCTTGATCAAACTAAAAGTATAGCAAGGAAATATAATGTTTAATGTCAAAACTAAACTATATGGTATTTTACTGAAAAAGTACGAAAAAATTGCAATATGAAATATTTTGCTATGAAACTTGTTCATGATATTTTGTTAATGATTAATAGTCAAGATGTGAAAGTTTGGAATAGTTGTATTTAAGAAAAGGTGGAATTTTCAAGAAGAACCGAATCGGAAGTCGGATTAACTCCGCTTCCGTCGGGTTTTAGAAATACGTTTTTTAAGAATAGAAAAGAGGAGAGGGAGGAGGGACTTACTGGTTTTTGGTTTAGAGGAGAGGAAGAGGGAATGGAAGTAGGTTCCGGTGCGTCTTTTCGTCTCCGGGAGCTCCTAGGGTCGTCGTCGGAAGATCGCTGGAGTTTCGCCCTTCGCTAACTCCACTTGTACAAAAAATTTCTAGAGAGTTTTCTTGAGAGTTTGGACAGAATTTGTGAGTGAGGGGTGTGTGTGTAGGGGTGGTATTTATAGGAAAAACTAGAGTTAAGGTAGATGAAAGGGTGTGAAAGAAAAATGTATTTAATTTTGTATTAAAAAGGGTTTTAATTGGATTTTTAATTCTCTGTAATAATTCAGGAAAATTAAACATGACAGGGGTTTCAAGAAGACAAAGAGGCACAACTTTTATCAAGGAAGATCGGCGATCCGACTCGGTCCGACCGGCGCCGCTGGCCTGAGTCGGCAGAGTCGGGCAGGGTCGCCGTTGCCACGTGTCCGTCGACTCTTGGTGTATCCCCCGGGTCAGTTTGTTTTACATGTGATTTTTAGTTTTTACGAGTTATGCACGTGTAGGCTCTTGGGCTTCTAAAAATTTAATAGAAAACAATATTAAAAATAATGTGGGTGATAGGACTTGAACTCTGATGCTTTGGTTCAGCAGTGCAAGGTCTTACCAATGAGCTACAAGCTCTTTCTTGCAATTAAAAAGCAAAACAAATACTTATAGTACTCACAGGAAATGCAAATACCCCAAGTATACATTAACTTTTAAACAAATTTTTGTACACTAAAATTGGAGTTGTTACAACCTTACTTATTAAACATTAACTAAAATTTAGAAACCAATTTTACTATAAAACTACATGTAAAACAATGTTTATTGCACTTTTACAGTTTAATACCACAAACTTTACATTTGACATATTTTATCATGTAGAAAACCTCACGAGGTAATGACCTATCTCATCACAACACTCATCATGATATAGCACGATTGCTTGAAAAAAATATTTGGTGGGACAAATATAATTTTACATTAAAATACCCTAAACTATAAAAAACAGTATTTCTTTAAATTGTTTTAATTCAAATTCCTTACGATTATGTCCTTATAACCCGCTTGTTTCCTGATTAAAAAATCAGGAATTACCTCAATGAGGTATCACGTGTTCACACGTGGCCAATGGTCACGTGATGACACGTGATGGTTAAAATCTCACTAAACAGAAACGAAAAACAAAAGGCTGAAAGATGACTCAATTGGGGTCACGTGCTCACACGTGACCAAGGGTCACGTGTCAGCACGTGACAGGCTTCGAAAGCCTTACAGCTTAATAGAATTGAATTCTAAAAATCAGAAAATACCTCAACAAGGTGTCACGTGCTCACACGTGACCAATGGTCACGTGTTGACACGTGATGGTTAAAAAAGCAACATAAACAAGCGGCTGTTAAAGGGCTCAATTGGCGGTCACGTGCTCACACGTGACCAAGGGTCACGTGCCAGCACGTGACTGGCTTTGAAAGCCTTACAGCTTAAAAGAATTTAATTCTAAAAATTAGGAAATACCCCAACGAGGGCCACGTGCTCACACGTGACCAAAGGACGCGTGCCAGCACGCGACAGGCTTTGAAAGCCATACAGTTTAATTGAATTAAAATTCTGAATTTCTCTAAAATCTTTCCAAATGGGAAAGGATTAAGGAGAACCGTTGGATTAAAAATCCAGGGGTGATTAAATATCACTAATTTATGGAAAAATCTTAGACAAGAAAATATTTCCCTAAATCTCACCAGAAATAACAAACAGAATATCTTTGGATTGAAAATCCAACGGTGAATAAAATTCACTTAATGATCTAAAGACTCATATTAATTATGAAAACAAACAAAATCTTTCAATGAAAGATTTGCTAAACAAATTGATTCTTTTCCTTCTCCTATAAATAGGAGCCAAGAGAAGAGAAAGAAGATAGAATTTGGGAGATAGAATTTAGAGGAGAGAGAGCTTCGGAATCTTGAAATTTCAGAGAGAAAAGAAATGAGAATTTAATTCTCTACAAAGAAAAACCCTAGGTGAGAAAAGAAAGGGAATCAAAAACTTCAAACAGAGAATTTAATTCTCAAATTTAAGAGTTTAACTCTTCTGCACAAAAGAACTTAGTTCTTCCTCTGGTTGAAGATCTGCAAAGAGCACATCTCCCCATAAGTTGAGAATTTAATTCTCATCGGGTTGAGATCCTGCCATGCAGATCCAAAACTTAGAGGGGGAATTGAGTTTAGAGAATTTAATTCTCCCAAAACAAAGTTAGGGTTTAACCCTATTTGAGAATTTAATTCTCCCAAAAGTTATAGGAATTTAATTCCTTCAAGATGAAACTAGGGTTTAACCCTATATAAGAATTCAATTCTCCAAAAATTACTGGAATTTAATTCCTTCAAGAAAGAACTAGGGTTTAATCCTAACTGAGAATTTAATCCTCTCAAATTCACAGGAATTTAATTCCTCTTAAAAAATGAAATTAGGGTTTCACCCTCTACAAGAATTTAACTCTTTTACATATATGGGAATTTAATTCCTCTAAAAGAAAATTAGGGTTTAACCCTATATAAGAATTTAATGCTTTCATAATAGGAATTTAATTGCTCCAAATCATGATTAGGGTTTAACCCTAAAGAGAATTTAATTCTCAAAATAAAATAAGGAGACATAAAAGATCTCCATGCATGCAAAGAGCTAGGGTCACGTGCCCCACGTGCCCCCTGAAAAGATCCCCACAAATGAGAAGGATTTAGCCCTGAGGCAATACCTCACGTGGTCCTACGTGACCCTCATTATATATGGAACAAAAGCAAAGGCAAAATCTGATTTGGGCGCTCTCACGTGTTACCACGTGACCCCTAATAAATGCCTTAACAAATCAGTGCATGAGTATACATCACGTGCTCACACGTGATGGCTATAAAAAATAAAAAAGTTTTAACACTTGTTTACAGAACAAAATAATGAGGATCTGGCCCCACTTTTTGATGCCATCACGTGCTCCCACGTGATCCCTTCCTCTTCTAGTGTTTAACACTAATCTGACAATTTGGTTTCCAGTGTTTAACACTGTTATCTGTTAGTGTTTAACACTAATTTGAGAATCACATTTCTAGTGTTTAACACTAATCTAATAATCTTATTTCCAGTGTTTAACACTGTTGTTCTCTAGTGTTTAACACAAGCTTTAGCCTAATTGGCTAATTTTCCAGAGGCAAAGCCTCCCCTTCAATTGAATCTCAAAATTGAGTGGAAACTCAGAGGTATAATGTTTAATCCTCATCCAAAGACCCAAATGTTATCAAAGCCCTCAAACTCTTGTTTAGCATTGCTAAACAATGTAGGCTTGAACCCAGACAAATGTCTAATGGACCAACAGAGGGCCAATATTCCAAACTTAATTAGACTTAGCCCAAGAAGGCCATAAGTCCTCAATTCAGACTTAACTGAGCCAATGTGCTCATAATATAATTGGTCTTAGTTCCAAACTGGGCTATAGATCATTTAATCCACCTTGGTTCACGGGTACATCTCTTCACTCCTTTGATATTTGTCGTTGTAATTCCTCAACGTCTTCAAAGAGGTGACGGGTCCCGACAACCATACATTTCATGGACTGTGGGGTTCTTAAACTCATGGACTATGATGTCTTTAACCTTGACCGTGACGTCTTTAAACTAACAACGGACTGTGGGGTCCTTAAACTCATGGACTATGATGTCCTTAACCTTGACCGTAATGTCTTTAAACTAACAACGGACTGTGGAGTCCTTAAATCCATGGACTATGATGTCCTTAACCTCGACCGCGATGTCTTTAAACTAACAACGTATTGTGGGGTCCTTAAACCCATGGACTATGATGTCCTTAACCTCGACCGCGATGTCTTTAAACTAGCCACGGACTGTGGGGTCCTTAAACCCATGGACTATGATGTCCTTAACCTCGACCGCGATGTCTTAAAACTAACGATGGACTGTGGGGTCCTTAAACTCATGGACTATGATGTCCTTAACCTCGACCGCGATTTCTTAAAACTAACAACGGACTGTGGGGTCCTTAATCTCATGGACTATGATGTCCTTAACCTCGACCGTGATGTCTTTAAACTAACAACGGACTGTGGGGTCCTTAAGTCCATGGACTATGACGTCCTTAACCTCGACCGCAATGTCTTTAAACTAACATTGGACTGTGGGGTCCTTAAACTCATGGACTATGATGTCCTTAACCTCGACCGCGATGTCTTTAAACTAACAACGGACTGTGGGGTCTTTAAATCCATGGACTATGATGTCCTTAACCTCGACCGCGATGTCTTAAAACTAACATCGGACTGTGGAGTCCTTAAGCCCATGGACTATGATGTCCTTAACCTCGACCGCGATGTCTTAAAACTAACAACGGACTGTGGAGTCCTTAAATCCACGGACTATGATGTCCTTAACCTCGACCGCGATGTCTTTAAACTAACATTGGACCGTAATGTCCTTAAACTAATTATCGACCGCAATATCACTAAACTAAACAACAGAGCCCAATTGCTCTCTTGTTGGATCTAAACGATCCCGTTAAGTTGATCTTAGTCTAGAATGTGACTAACGTATCCTTAACTAACGTTTAAGTTGATCTTAGTCTCAAAAGACGCTAACATATCCTTAAACCCACCCCCCCAAAACCAAATCTAAGAAAGATACGGATTTGGACTAGTCCACGCCCTACGGGCGACAACATAAATTAGTCTCCGTATACAATCCACGGGCAACCACAAACAAAACAAACACCCACGACACGAAGTGACTATCTGGAGAAGGTGAAAGTGGTTACCGCGATGCGGTAGCGTAATTAACTGCAGGGGCTTGCGCCTGCAGGGAAGAGCGTCCCCACAATAAAAAAACCCCTCAAGCTAGGGGGAATCTGACGAAGTCTGCTACATCGGCCGCATCCGTTTAAACTTTCGATACATGGTGCCATAAATCAACTTGGCATCGTCGGAGAGGTGGACGGATAGCACCAATTAGCATCTGCCCCGAATTTCAAACAAGATGGACCTGCGCAGTCGCGTCTCCGTGATTCGGAAGGGAACAGATTCTGGCACGCCTGGTGGGACCTTTTCTTCTTTCCACTCCACACTTCGTGTGTCGTGTTCGCGAACCAATCGCGGTTTGCTAATGGTTGCCCTTGGGTTTTGGGATACTAAGATTTGGCGTTTTTGCTTGGTGCAGAAAGCAAAGGATCAATGGCGTTCACCTGCTCAAAGTGTTCCACATGCAACTGCAACCCACGGCCTGCCTCAACTGGGGGCATATCTTACGGGCCCCAGACGGCTTCCCTATTCACGATGCCGGTAGAACAGGTCACTCAAGCCACCACAGGATTGTTTTTCGGGACCATGCTCCTGCCAACGAGCTTCACCGTTCCTGTGCCAACATCGGAAGCTCCCAAGAAGTCGGTCTTTGATCGGCTTACTGCTACTGCGGCCCCTCTCAACGGGTCGTCCAGCACCAACACTTCGGTCTTTTCCAGATTGGGTAAAAGTCCATGTGTGCCCATAATGAAGCCTGCAATCCCAGAGAAGGTTATTCCGAAGAGAGTAACCAACCCTGCTCCTGAAGTCGTCAAGGCGGCTTCTCCTGCCAAGGGGTCGGTCTTTACAAGACCGACTGTCCCAACTCCCACTCCCGCTCCTGCTACTCAAAGGACATCAGTCTTCAACAGGCTGACACCAGCAACAGCCCTTCACCTGAACAGGGGGCAAGACAAAGCTATCCCCATCACCGAGCCAACTCCAACAACTCGACACGCTCGACGTTGCCACTGGCGCCGAGTAAGGAAGGCCGGGGGCAACTCCCCTTCTGAGCTAACTCCACCAGCTCCAACGGTGGAAATTAATGCTGCTGTCCCAACCGGGAACAGTTTTGAGCTGCTGAACAAAGTAAGCAGGAATTCGCCTACTGCCGTACTGAAAAGATCTCCGCCACCGGTGGAGACTGTCACGGAAATAAAGCCGAAGCAGTCCCCTCAACGGCTGTCTTCCAAAGTTTACAAAATCTGGTGACAAGTCCGAGAATCAATCGTGGATCAAGACTATCCCCGCCGGCAGAAGAAGCTGAAGGTCTTACAGGAAGAGAACCATCCTGTTAAGCCACAGAAGGCGACAATCACCTGGGTGCCAGCTGCAACGGCCCCCTCAACGTCGATCACTCAGAAGAGAGGGAGGCCGGAGAAAATCCCCATGCCTATGACAAATGTCAAAGGCACCGAGCCCAAACGCCTTAAGTCTGGGGGCATGGTGGCCCATACTATTTACATGGCATCTGGGAAAGAGGATAGCCGCGCTTCTACGGGCCATCGACCATTCACCCGATCCATCACAAGAGCTCAGGAACAACAGTAGCAGAAACTTCAGGAGATGCTGACTGCGATGGCCGCACTCACCGGACCAAAAGAAAGCCCGGAGGCATCATCGGAGCAGCGTCATGAACAAGAAACCGATGCTGACTTCCTTCGCAGAGTCCTCGAAAAGAAGGACAAAGAAGCCGCAGAGCAAGCGTCCAACATAAAGCGAATGGCACTTCTCTTCCAAGACATGGTCGGGATGATGTTACAGCCGGATCCTCCATCCGAAAACCCTCCGATCATTATTGAAGACGACATAGGGGAAACGTCGAATCCTCCTCCGGCTCTTTCAGCAGCCAAAGAGGAAACTATCTCCAAGGCTACCCTAGATGAATATATTGCCCAGCAAATAAGAGTTCACCTGGCAAATGAAGCGGCCGGCCAAGTTGTCAAAACTGGGCGACCGTATCCAGGCTGGTATGATCAGATAAAGTACCCGCCAGGCTACACGATCCCCAAATTCCATGTATACAAAGGGACAGGCATCCGCACCAACATGTAGCCCAGTTCAGGGCTCTATGTGGTAATACCGGTGGTGATGATAAGCTTTTGCTCCGCCAATTCATCGTCAGCTTATCGGAAACAGCATTTGAGTGGTACTCCGAGCTTCCAAACGACTCCGTCAAAACTTTCGCAGAAATGGAGTTGTTATTCACCCAGCGATTCGTGAGTGCCAGCGAACGCACCCCAATAACGGCGTTGATCAATGCAAGGGTGAAGCCGGGTGAAACTTGGGTTCAATACGCAATCCGATGGCGAAATTTGTGGTCGAGGTGCGAACAGCGCATCGAAAAAGCACCAGCGGTGGGCATGTTCGTAGGCACCTTAGACCCTTATGCAACTATTTCACAGTTCATGATGTTCTTCAAACCGACCACATTCCAGGCTTTAATTGACAAGCTAGACAAGATGGATCAGATGGGTCATAGACCGTCTCCTCCAAAACCAGAACCGCAGAACGAAAAGGGTAAAGGGAAGGCGACCTTCGTTGCGAACACCCAACAGCAGCCCAGTTCTCCGAAGCTAACGGATCAATTGGAAGAGAGACGGCGCTATTATAATGAGAAAATGAAGCGTCCTTACTCTTTCCCACAAGACAAAATGAGGAGACTATTCGAGCTGGCGATCGCAACAGGCTTATCAATTTGCTGAATCCAAAGCGACCACTGCAACTCGACGAAGCGAATAATCCCAATTATTGTCCTTACCACCAAACGGTAAGCCATCCAATTGAAGATTGCTTCGTCTTTAAGGGATGGATCGACGATCAGTACCAACAGGGCAAGTTTGCGTTGTCTGAGAAGTGGAAAGTAAGCCCATCACAACCGCACTCTCCTAAGAAGATGGACACACCGGGGGCAACGTGCTCTTTTGTTGAAGAAGTTCCATGGGAGGTGGCTCTTTCGGCCAAAACCAAAAGGATGCAGAGTGATCTCCAGACATGCCCGGCGATCAGGTAGAAGAATCCACTAGAACCCCAGATCATCGAAGGAATGCTGAAGCTACGCCCAACTCCAAAGATTGGTGGTGATAGCCAAAGTGCTCACACCCAGCCGTCGAAATCTTAAAAAAAAGAAGAAGAAATCCAAGAAGCCCGTGAAGCCTGGTGACAAGCGCACGGACTTATAAAAACAAATTGACGCTCTGGAAGAGTATAACCAGAAGGCGCGGACTCCAATCACGCTCCAAGAGTTCCTCAGCCACGTCCTTGAGGACGGAAATGATGAAGAAGACTCATCAGATGGATCTGAAGATTACATAGCAAGTTGTCATGTGATCTCCCACTCATTGATAGACAATGAAGAGGCATCTTTCACCAAGAGACTGGGGGTAGGTCCCGAGCCAGAACTTCTATGGCCGTCAGACGAAATGATCGACGCCTTCCTGAATGAAATTCATCTGAAAAGTAAAGCCGATCGGGAGCGTGAGATAGCCATATTTAGCCAAACGCCGGCGAATGGAAGAAAGAGTCGAGATACTCCCGCCAAATCAAAGGACATCTGTCGCAGATAAAAACAAGTTCAAGATGAGGAAAAGGTCTGCGAAAGCTACGTCAGTGGGAATGAAGCTACCACCCTCTGAAGGAAGTACTCTTGGCGAAGCCGAAATGCATCCGAGCTACTGTTTATATCATCAAACGATTGCGCACCCCACTGAAGAGTGCAACGCTTTTAAAAGATGGTGGCAGGGATATGTTGCTCACCGGCAACATTTTAAGCGGATGAAACGTAAAACTCGTCGGGAGCGAAGAAATACGATTGAGGAGCGCAAAAAAACTACCGGCAACTGTCGCATGGTCAACACCGGGGGATCACAGGTTCTCACCTTTGGGAGCGGCTCTGACGAGGAAGTGGCTCTTCTTTAAATAATCCACCTTGGAGAAAGAGGAAGAACTGAAGGCCTGCGAAAATATCCAGCTGCGCAACCGTACGCTTCCAGAAAAGAATCTCGGACCCACGATCAAAAAAGATAAAGGAAAAGAAAAGGTCTCTGAGGGTATCGCCCTAGATGACCAAGTCATGATAGAGCTGACTGCCAAGGACTCGCCAAAGAAAAGTAAGGTGGACTACAATGTTCTGGCGCACTTGAGAAAGTTACCCTCACAGCTCAACATTCTCGATGCCCTTTTACTATCAAAAGAAGCAAGAGATTCATTGGTCAAAGCGCTACAAGAGCCAGGACAATTCCATGCTTTTCTCGCCGAAGAAAAGATGAAGGACGAGCTGGAAGAAGTGCACACAGCCGATATCACCTTCAGCGATGAAGATCTCCTCCTTGGGACGTACGAGCACAACCGTCCCCTTTATGTCTCTGGAAACTGTCACGATATAAAGATAGGCAAAATCCTGGTTGACAATGGGTCTTCCGTCAATCTCCTCAACGTGAGAGTATTGAAGGAAATCTGCATGAGCGTTCAGCACCTCGCTCGCGATAAAATTACCATCTCTGGTTTTGACTCCCAGTCGTCACGGACTCTTGGGTCTGTGATACTGACGCTGCGCTTCGGGCTACTCGTCACGGATATTAAATTTCACGTCATTGACGCCAAGACTTGCTACAACGCTTTGCTCGGCCGGCCTTGGTTACACGAGTACACCATCATCCCTTCTACGCAACACCAGTGTATGAAGTACTTCAAGGATGGTCTCGAGTATACTGTGACAGGGGAGTTGAACCCTTTCTCCGTAAACGAAGTCCAAAAATACGAAGATGCAAAATACTTTTTGCCAGATTTTGAGGATACGGAAAGATGTCACCAACCGAAGAACAAAGCTATCACTACTATTCCAGTCTTCGGGAGTGATACCGAGGAAGAAGAAGAGATAGTTTATTCAGGGCCGCCTCGACGCAACAACCCGGGACCGTCCGCCCCCATATTGATCTTCGGCAGCGACTCGGAAGACGAGGTTAATGCTATATTCTCCGCTTGGCCGTCAATACAAGCTTTTGCTGGCGATAATCAGAGTCTACAAATTATCATGGTTCCACGGGAGCATTACAAAGAGATCGATGCACTTAAAGCTTATAGTGTGCAAGAACTGCGGACATTTTACGTCCCTCCCAGGCGAGAAGGTGAACAGGCAATCCTACTCTACCGATCTGGAGAAACCAAAGTGGAGAAAGAAATTTGGCATGGCGCCGATTCTACGCTCGACAGGCTCCAGCCCATCCGTCTGCCTAGATATTACTCGGAAGGCTTGAGAAGGCTCTTGAAGCGCCAAGGGGTACCTTTCAAACAGACCATTCGACAAGCTCGGTTCTACAACAGGATTTGGGATGCCTCTGGAACTCAGCGCAAGTTGCCCAACAGGAGAATGGAAATGCTTGGGTTTGGATATGTGAAATCCGGGAAGCGGGAACGAGTCCATAGTAGCTACGTCATATATGACCTCGATGAAGAAGAGGACGCCCTGTCAGAAAATGCTGACTCCGAACCAAAACGAGATCCTGCGATCAAAATGCCGAGTCCGTCATTTGAAGAACGAATGGACAAGCTTATTAGGGAAGCGGGTCAAAAGATCCGGGATGACCATAACCGTGAAATGGCTATATTTACGAGAAAGCCAGGACTCAGCGTCTCCTTCAGCAGGTCACGGAGAATGATAATGCTCTTCCTTATCAACCCGTCATACAAAAGGCCCGACGCAGAGGCAAAAATAAATCAAAGAGCATGAGAGGCGTTCGACAGCAACAAAGCGGGAATAAGAAGCCACGCGATCGGGAATCGAGCAATCCGGACCCGTCTCTTATAAAAAAGATGAGTCGAGCATACTCTTTTCCTCAGAGCAAAACACGGAAGATACTTGATCTCGCTATAAAACATCAAATGATTACACTTCCGGAGTCCAAACACCCCAAGCAAGTCAACGAGATCTCCCACCCAGACTATTGCTCTTATCACCGAGCAATAGGACATCCTCTCGAAGACTGCTTCACCTTCAAGAACTGGGTCAAAGATCAATATCAGCTCGGCAAATTTGCTCTATCCAGCAGCTGGAGGATAAATCCGCCACAAAAGCACGAACCAAAAGCCGCGCATACAGCGAGATTAGAACCATATCAACATCGGTCGTAGAAGCGAACTCGTACTTGTCATATGATAACACTGTCAAAAGAAGAGCCCAAGAATATGGATGACCTCCCTTGGTGCTTCGAAAATGATGATGACGAGGTAATCTCAGAATTTCCACCGGCGCCGAAAGAGCTGGAAGATGGAATACACACTACTGCGGATAACCTCAAGAAAATTGACTTGGGGACGGCAAGTGACCCACGACCGACATTCGTCAGTGAGTTGCTGTCTGAAGAAAGGGTAGCTACACTAAAAGACATGCTTATGCAGCATAAGGATTGCTTCGCATAGAACTATTCCAAGATGTCAGGATTAGATCCAGAGATTGCTGTCCACAAACTGGCAATATCCCCGGACGTCAAGCCAATCAAACAAGCACCGAGAAGAATGCGGCTCGAGCTTGAGATGAGCATCAACGCCGAGGTCAAGAAGCTGATCGACTCTGGCTTCATCCAAGAGGTGCAGTATCCTGACTGGATCGCCAACATCATCCCGGTGATGAAGAAAAATAGGACAGTGCGCATATGTGTGGACTTTCGGGATCTCAATAAAGCCTGCCCGAAAGACGACTTCCCAGTGCCAGTCACTGAGCTGATGATAGATAACACGTCCACTCATGAAGTTTTCTCCTTTATGGACGGCTCATCGGGATATAATCAGATAAAGATGCATCCTGAGGACCAGAAGCACACTGCTTTTCGGACCCCTTTGGGTATATTTTGCTACAAGGTGATGCCTTTCGGTCTAAAGAACGCTGGTGCCACCTACCAGAGGGCCATGATGAAGATCTTTGATGACCTTATACATGAAATCGTCGAATGCTATATCGACGACCTCGTGGTGAAAAGAAAATCATATGAGGAACATCTTGAGTATCTGAAGATCGTATTTCAACGCCTTCGGCAATACAACTTGAAGATGAACCCTCTCAAATGCGCGTTTGGAGTTTTCTCGGGCAAATTCCTAGGATTCATCGTTCGACACCGAGGCATCGAGATAAATCCGTCAAAGATCAAGGAAATTGTGGAAATGCCTCCGCCAAGGATTCTCAAGCAATTGCGGTCTCTCCAAGGGAAGCTCGCGTATATCCAGTGATTTATAGCCAATCTTTCAGGGAAATGCCGCCCTTACAGTCACCTGATGAAGTAGGGAACTCCTTTCGTTTGGGATAAAAAATGCCAAAGCTCACTAGACGAAATCAAGCAATACTTGCAGAATCCGCCGGTGCTAGCCGCTCTGGTCAAGGAAAAGCCTCTCATTCTTTATACAACAGCCCTCGAAGGTTCATTAGGCGCATTATGGGCATAAGAGAACGACCAAGGGAAGGAGAGAGCCCTCTACTATTTGAGTCGAGTTCTACTGGGGGTAGAAAGCAATTATTCTCCCATCGAAAAACACTGCCTGGCGCTGATCTTCGCGATAACAAAGCTCAGGCACTATTCGTTGGCATATGAAGTCCGTCTCATATCGAAGGCGGATCCTCTCAAGTATTTGATGTCAAAAGCCATATTGACGGGACGACTCGCTAAATGGGCCTTGCTCTTGATGGAGTTCTCAATAACTTATCAGCCTGTTAAGGCAGTAAAAGGCTAGGCCATCGCCGACTTCCTCGCTGAGCATCCGATACCGGCCGATTCCCCTTTGAATTGCGAATTGCCAGACGAACATGCGTTTGACACGATCGACGGAAGTGATACCCGGTGGAAACTTTATTTCGATGGAGCATCCTCCATGAAGAAGCGCAGACAAAACACGCTCATAATCAAATCAGGGGTAGGCCTCATCTTCGTGACTCCACAAGGAGGGATAATGCGCTTTGCTTTCTCCTTAACTGAGTCGAGGACAAACAATGAAGCTGAATACGAAGCTTTGATAGCGGGCCTCGAGATCGCCATCGACATGAGAATTGAAAACCTCATCATATGCGGAGACTCCCAACTGGTCGTCAGTCAAGTAAACGACGACTATCAAACGTGCAAACCGGAACTGGTGAAGTACGGTGAGAAAGTACAGCAACTACTGACTCAAATTCCTTCCTACACCTTGGAAAGCATACCGCGCGCGGAAAATAGTAAGGCAGATGCATTAGCCAAGCTTGCTAAAGAATTGGCTGATGAGAACCTCGATGACGTAAGAATCGTGGTACAGAGCCGTCGGGTTCTTGCACCGGCAGAAATATTTCCGGGGTTGTCCGAGGAAAAGGAAGTGACCGAACAAATGACTCTACAAGTAAAAGACCAAGAAAATGTTGAGGATTGGAGAGAAGTCTTTATAGACTACTTCAAATCCCACCGAACACCTGAAGATGTGTCCTCAAGACATCAGCTCATGAAATGAGCTCTGTCTTTCGCTTTCGTCAATAATACTCTGTACAAGAGATCATTTGATTCTTTATGGTTAAGATGCTTGGGACCTGAAGAAGCAAAAAGGGCCGTCCAAGAAACTCATGACGGACTCTGCGGTTCTCACCAAGCCGGGCCAAAAATGAAATTGAAGATCAAGCGGATGGGTTATTATTGGCCCACGATGATCCAAGACTGCCTCGAGTACGCGAAGTAATGTCACTCGTGCCAGATCCACGGGGACTTTATCCATCAGCACCTAAATCCGTTGCATCCAATAGTGGCTAGCTGGCCATTCGAAATGTGGGGGACTGACATAATCGGCCCCATCGAACCAGCATCGTCCAGAGGACATCGGTTCATTTTGGAGACAATTGATTACTTCTCCAAATGGGCAGAAGCAGCACCGCTGAGGGAAGTGAAGATGGAGAATACCTTCATTTCTTCAAGACGCATGTCATTTATCAGTTTGGAACTCCGAGACGGATCATATCCGATAACGGGCCAGCCTACAGAAGCCACAAAATCAGCCGCTTCGCACATCAACATAACATAGACTGGAGATACTCCTCAGTTTATAATTCCCGAGCTAACGGTCTAGCTGAGGCTTTCAACAAGACCTTAACGAAGATCGTGAAAAAGACGGTGTCACGAAATAAAAAGGACTGGCACGAAAGATTACATGAAGCTCTCTGGGCGTATCGAACTACGTTCAAAACGGCCACGAACACAACTCCATACGCATTGGTATTCGGTACAGAAGCGGTACTCCCTCTCAAGATAGAGCTACCTTCTTTACGAATGGCAGTCCATTACGAGCCGACGGACGAAGAGAACGCTCACTTTCGGCTTGAGGAGCTCGATGCCCTTGATGAAACCCGGCTCGTAGCACAACAAAATCTGGAGGCTTATAAAGCAAAGATGATGCGCTCATACGAAAGATTGACTAGGCCAAGGACATTCCGCCAAGGCGAACTCGTGCTAGTGGTCAGAAGACCTATGATCCCCAATCGTGCCAAGCGAGGGAAATTCGAGCCAAACTATGAAGGCTCGTACATCATAGACAAGGTCTACCAGGGTGGAGCCTATCTACTCATGGACATGAATGGTGAAAGACTTTTCAGGCCAATAAACGGTCGCTTCCTGAAGAAGTACTACGCTTGACGAGTCACGGCCTAGGTTAATGATAGACGACGACGACTATGTTCGCTCGCTATCTTCCTAAGCCCAAACTCTATAAGTAGTAACCGGCTTACTTTACAACGGACCGAAACGTCCTTAAACTAACGACGGACCGAAACGTCCTTAAACTAAGAACGGATCGAAACGTCCTTAAAACTAACAACGGACCACTATGTACTAAAACTAGCTGTTGACCGAGATGTCGATAAACTACGGTGGATTGCAGCATCCCAAAGCTGATACAAAAAAAAAGAAAAAAAACGGTATTTCCATAAGCAAAATGGGCACGGATGAAAACCCGAAAGGGCTCCGTGAGTAAAAACAGCAGGGCTACCGGCGAGTGTGTGTGAAAACCCGAAAGGGCGCAACCTCGTTAAAAGACACTTGCAAGATTCTCTCGACTTTGTAAGGAGAAACCACCTGCGTGAGATCCTTACGACTCACAAGGGAGCAACACACTTAGGAATCCTCACGATTCCTAAGGAGAAATTACACTTGCGAGATCCTCACGACTCGTAAGGAGAACCCTCTTATGGGACCCTCACGGCTCATAAGATTTGAAAGTCTTAAGTTACAAAGATCTGAACCTGTTCTTAAGCAGCCCCCACAACCTCCAATACTGCCCTACAAGCGGCTCAATGCTGACCCTTGTATACAATCCACAGGCATGAATAAACATGTCCATAACAAAGTCCCATCCAGGACTAGGGATATGTTTACACAGTGAACAACCCTTGTAAGTCCTCTCGACTTATAAGGAGAAAACACTCTTGTAAGATCCTTACAACTTATATGGGAACATGCACTTAGAAATCCTCACGATCCCTAAGGAGAAAACGCACCTACGAGATCCTCACGACTCATAGGGAGAAATACCTTTAGGAGACCCTTACTGCTCATAAAGTCAAAAGCCTTAGTCGACAGGATCCTAACCCTGTTCGCTAAGCCACCTTTACTCGATATCGACAGAGGCAAATGATGATTCGCTCCTGGCAATATCCCAGTTGTAGCGGTGCTGATGCCGAAATCGGTGTCTAATTCAAAGCTTGCAGCAAAAAGACAGCAAGCCACACATGCATACGAAAGAGCCGAAATGATGGGGCAACTTGCAAATAAAAATCAGCAAGTAAAAAAAATATGCATGCAAAATAGCCGAAATGATTGGGCAACTCGCAATAAAAAACAGCGAGTAAAACTAAAATAAATAGCCGAAATGATTGGGCACCGCGAAAAATAGCCGAAATGATGGGGCAATCGCGACCTTCGCGATATAAAAGCTGAAATGATAGAGCATCGCGGAAAGAAATAAAATAAAAATAAAAATGAAATTTATGCCCTACAGGTGATATCACAGCAATCCCTGTATACAATCCAGGGGCACAAACAAAGAAGGAACCACACCTTTCCTCCCCAGGTTTCATCAGAAGAAGAAGCCAAATCTCAACGGTTCACAGATAGCCTGGAGATCATCTCAACAATTCGTCTCATTACAACAGACACAACATCAAGCAAAGCGGAACAGCGGCAACCCCCAGTTCCATAACTCGGCGGTGCACAGATAACTAAGAGTCAAACCTCGACTCCGCGAAATGCGGATAAAGTCAATATTTCTGGTTACGTGGAACGCGGCAATGACCCCGTGGGAAATGTCCAGAGCGAATCCTGGTCCTCGCCAAACACGGCAGTGAACCCGTGGGAAGCATCCAGAGCAATATTCCTGGCTACGTAGAACGCGGATAACGTCAATTCTGACCCCATGGGAAACATCCAGAGCGGATCCTGGTCCTCGCAGAGCACGGCAGTGAACCCGTGTGAAGCATCCAGAGCGTAGCCTATTCCTCGCCGAACACGATAGTGAACCCATGGGAAGCATCTAGAGCAATATTCCTGGTTACGTGGAACGCGGCAATAAACCCGTGTGAAGCATCCAGAGCGGATCCTGGTCTTTGCAGAGCACGACAGTGAACCCGTGTGAAGCATCCAGAGCGGATCCTGGTCCCCGCAGAGCACGGCAGTGAACCCGTGTGAAGCATCCAGAGCGGAGACTAGTCCACGCCGAACACGGCAGTGAACCCGTGGGAAGCATCTAGAGCAAAATTCCTGGTTACGTGGAATGCGGAAATGACCCCGTGGGAAACGTCCAGAGCGGATCCTGGTCCTCGCAGAGCACGTTAGTGAACCCGTATGAAGCATCCAAAGCAGAGCCTGGTCCTCGCCGAACACGGCAGTGAACCCGTGGGAAGCATTTAGAGCAAAATTCCTGGTTACGTGAAACGCGGCAATGACCCCGTAGGAAACGTCCAGAGCGGATCTTGGTCCTCGCAGAGTACGGCAGTGAACCCGTGTGAAGCATCTAGAGCGGAGTCTGGTCCTCGCCGAACACGGCAATGAACCCGTGGGAAGCATCCAGAGCAAAAATTGGACTGTGATGTCTTTAAACTACGGAACCCCGGAAAACATCTAGAGCGGAGCCTGGTCCTCGCCAAACACGGCAGTGAACCCATGGGAAGCATCCAGAGCAACCCCTGTCCCCGTGAAATGCGGATAAGGGCAACTTCACCCATCACTTGCGGGTCCTCACGACTTGTAAGGGAGAAAATTCTCTTATGAGATCCTTACGACTTTCAAGGGAAAACACGCTTAGGAATCCTCACGATTCTTAAGGAGAAATTACACCTATGGGATCCCCTCGACCTATAGGGAGAAAATCTTTATGAGACCCTCACGGCTCATAAAGTTGAAAAGTCTTAGGAGACAGATCTTAACCCTGAATCCTAAGCCATCGTTGTCATGCAAAGAGATCAAGATAGAATAGCCGCAGAAGACATTCAATAAAAAGGGAGACGCCAGTGTGAATAAAAATATGTCTTTTATTCATGAACCAAAATGGATACAAAGTACAATTTGTGAAAGAACAAAAAATATACTCTCATTCAGGAGTATGTACAAAAAGAAGAAAAAAAGATATACAAATCTTCAGGTCGGCGGGCGATTTAGCAGCTTGGTCAGCTCATCCCTCTTTCGCTCGGCCACGCCTTCGTGATTCGGTATCGCCAGAAGACGGGCCTCCGCCTGAGACTGCTGGGCCTGATATGAGGCAAGCCGGCCCTCGAGCTCTTTCTCGGTAGCTTTGTGAGCCTCAACCCTTTCGCGAGTAAACACGGCAGCCTTGTCGATGGCGACCACCTCCTTGATGGCCTCTTGAAGCACTAGCCAGAGTTCATACACTTTGTTGGCCTTGGCTGTTAGATTGGCTTGAAGCTCGTTCAGCGCCTTAGAAGCCAGCTCCCTCTCTGAGAATTTGCGGCCGAGTCTCTTCTCACATGACACCATATTTGCCGCACATCGCTCAATCAAACCCCGCAAGCCCGCTTTCGGAGCCACAGCCTCCGAAGAAAGACGGGTACACTCGAGCACGTGCAGACAAGCCTCCACCTGACGGCAAAACTCAACCCAGACTTGCACCATGGCCTCGCTATGATAGGTAGCAAGAAAGGGAAGAGAACCGTTAGCTTTAGCAGCAAACGCTTCGGCTGTGATTACACTGCCCGCACGAAGCTCCTCGATCAGGGATGACAGGGAGTCGAGGCTTAATTTTGCCAGACGGTCTGAAGCTCGCAAAGCATAAGGGCCAGGCGGCATGGCGATGCGTGACTCCGGCGCTGTGAGAACTGGCAGGGCTGTTCAGATCTATAAAAGATCAGTGAAACTTTTAAGCAAAAGAACAAGTGGGACAATATTGAGACTTCACTTACCCACAGTCATGCAAGAAGGAGCTGAAGGCTCCCCTGGCCCTTCGAGAACCTCAACCTCGTCATCGGCCTCCAGAACTGTAAAGGACACCAATGTCATTTTGCGAAATAACAACAATGCTATGAAATGGTGAACAACACTAATTTTACCCAGACGAGAGGACGATGCGTTGAGGAGATATCGCTTGTGGAGCAGCCATCTCCAACAGGCGCTGAAAAGACTGCCTGGGAGACAAGTCGGCAATTGAAGCCGCCAATCCGCGCAACTCTGAAAAGACAGAAAAGTTCAGATAATGGAAAGGATACTAATTCAAAATGTAGAAGGTTACCTTCGATGCTTCTCCCATTCTGAATAGGAGGGATAGCAGCTTCAACAGCCTCCGCCGCGACCTCGGGCTCCAACGAAGGGAGGGTGGTCTCGACTACCTCCATCCCAGCCTCTGGGCCGCCCTCAGGAAGATCCGTTGGGATGGGAACCACCAAAGGTGCCTCTCCCGAAGGAGCGAGTGCTTCGGGAGCAAGAACCACCGCAGGAGGCTCTATCGCGAGAGGGACAGTGTCGTCAACCCCCTCCACATTGAGTAGTGTTTCATTAGGGGTGTCAACAGGCTCTACCGTCGTAAGCCCATGGGAACCTCCCCCATCGCCGAAGTCTTTGCACAATTCATACAAGAATAAGAATACATATATACAAGTGCAGGCAATATGAAGTATTACAAAGAAATATAAGAACATACTGATGCGCAAAGAAGCTTTCAATATGGCTTGTTCAAGCCGATGCTCCTTCTCGAGGAGGTGTGCTCGCCGAGGTTCAAGAGCGGACTCGTGGCCTCCAGTCCACAATGAAAGCGCATCAGCAGCGTCCTCCGAAGCAGCCTGTTTAAGGGCCCTTTCGCCCCATTCCTCCAAAGGGCCGATAAATCGCCGCCGGATCCACGAAGGGTCTTCATAAAAGATTACGGCGGGATAGGGCTTCTTCGGAATCCTTACGTTCTGAGACTCGTCTTTAGAATGTCTTATAACCTCAGCCAATTGTGCGGCTTCCTCGGCAGTTGAACTTGGAAAAAGTAAGCCAGCATCCGACTCTTGCATGGCCAACAGTTCGTCCGGAAGAATGGGCTCAGACTCTACCAAAGAGTCGAGCAGGTTGGTAGCCACCTTCCTCCACCATTTAGATCCGGAACCGACCACCGAGGATGATTGTTTCCTCCCCCGTGGAGCCTTGGCACGACGCCGACCCACCTCACCGTCAACACCCTCGCTTGGCGATACTGCCGAAGACGACACGGCCATTGTCGACGCCGCCGGCGGTGGCACTGCTACCGGTGCCCTTTTACCCCTTGACTGAGCCCGGGTATCCAATGGCATACCAACTGTGGGAGTAAGGTCCACCTTTGACTCCCCCGGAGTGAGTGCAACACTGGTGTCCCTCAAGGGGAAGCGGATTGGTGCGCGCGGCCGCAGCGGAACTCCCGTGGCCTGAGCTGGAGCAGGAGCGCCATTGCCAAGAAGCAACCTCTTCTCCTCAGCAATAACTGGGTTGTCCCGATGAAGATACCAGCCCGTAAAGGACCCCACGCATCGGGGAATATGATCGGCTTCGGGGATCATGAAGTAAGAACCAGTGTTCAGCCTCACGAAATGATGAGCAGCATCACGAACAACGTCGGGTGAAGGAACCGGCGCAACTGTAAAAGCTTCGAAGGGGACGCCCTGATCATATCCAAGCTGCCGGGCGAAGCGATGCGGATTGTACCGCATAAAAAGAGCCGCACTGTTCTAACGGAATACCAGATAGCCCGGTCTGATCGCGTACAAGTGCGTGGCCTTCTGGGGCTTCAGAGAAGGCACCTCACCTTTCGACTGGTCGTGGAGTTGTTGAATCGGACCTGAAGGAGCAGATAGAACCCGATCAACAAATGCCAGTCCGCCCGGCTAGCATAGGGAGCAATCAATACGCGAATAGCCCCGAACTGAGTCGGGTCGGGAGCAGCAGCGTCCACCAGCCGCATGAGTCGTGGAAAAGTGTAGGCGTCATAAAATGCGGGTCTCTGATGCGCAGCAAAAGTCCCCAACATGTGCATCTCAATCCAAGATGTAAAGTAATGAAGGAAGAAGTTTACTACATCCACACCGGGAGTTGAGGTGTTAGCGGCGGCACCCAATCTATGACAGAGATGCGCTAGCGCCGGGATGCCTACGGCCAGTCGTGTCCTCTCAGCGATACGATGAGCCGGATAGATAACCGAGACTCTCATGAAGCGGCGATGCATGGGGATGACGAACCTGCTAAGCCAGACACTGATAAAACCCACAAAGAATGTCTCCTCGTCCATGCCGGGAGCTGCAATCGATTCGAAAGATACCGGCGACATGATAGGAATATAATACTGCGGTAAATCCGATTCCTTTGTCGGCCACCTGTTCAAACCAAACCCAAAGGGGTCGTTGATGTCTGCAAACTTGGGAGCCATCTTCGACAGGACGTCCTCGCGAAGGAAGCAAGCGATGAAGCTCTTAAAAGTGATGCCCTGCTCCTCAGATTCTGTGAACAGTTTGTCAAAGATGCCCAGGGCCTTGATCAAACTCGGGCGTTTATGGCGGACGGCGTTCTCGGTGGACAAGCCGTCAAGCATCGCAGGCTCAGTTTCAAAGACGTACTCGTCGGGAGGCAGCAGCTCTTCATAAAGTGTCCCCCTGAGCGGCAGCTCCGAGATCTCGCGGAATTCTTCCAAAGAAATCGAAACTTCGCGATCCCCTAGGAGGAAAGTGTTGGTGGGGAGATTCCACTGGTTCAGGAAAGCCTTAACCCACCAAATATGAGGAGATTGGTAGTGGAAGAGGGACGCATATATCGCCTGATAAAGCCCAACCCTCTGCAGTCGCGCGCGATGGGCGGATAGGATGTAGCGCGCCCAAAGAAGGTAGCCCGTGGGGTGTCGAGGGATGAGCCCTATTTTGTAGATTTGCCCCTATGGTTGGGCCTCGCCCTGGAAAATGCGGCGTCCCAGAATATCTATGGCCGGGATAGGATGATTTGGGATGCCAGTCATCGAAGGCTCAAGCCGTCCCATCGGGGTCCAATTCGGCATCTCCACGGCAAAGACTGTCCTTGGGGGATCCATCGGCAGGAACAGATAGGTAGGCTCCGTCGGTACTTCGCAAAGGAAACTCCGGCGACCACGGATGATGTGACCGTACCAGGTCCCCCACAGAAGTAAGTTGGTGCGATTCGGGTCGTGAGCCCTGATCATCTCCATCACATCCTCGTGGCGACTGGGGAAAAGCGGCTTCCGAGCGAGTGAAAGGGAAATACGGAACAAACGTCATCGTACATGAAATAAAATAAGGGGAAAATGTTAAGGCGAAGCCAACAGTATATATATATATGTTTATAAATGCATAAAAAGACAGTGGAAGAAAGCGACAGCGGACTCATTTTATGGGACCATTGGTTATAAAATACATGGGCCCTACAAAATCAAGATGACGGCTTGCTAATAATGAGGCCAAGCAATCATAATGAGACAAAAGGAAGATTCTCATTAAATAAGCAGTGGATTTCAAATGACCCTACACATTCCCCTAAAAAAAAATCCATCTTGGACTCTGTGACAAATCAAACAGAATCAAGGGAATTAAATTCCCAGAAAGAGACATTGCAAACTTCTTTTTCTTGGATGTGAAAAGAGACAACTCAGGGCAAGAAAACCCCAAGAAGTTTTCTGGGAAGAACTAAGTTCTTCATAGGAATTAAATTTCTTTTTGGAAAAGGGGAATTAAATTCCCAGAAACATTTATGAGATAGAATTAATTTCCATGGAAAAAGGCAAACACCACCACCGATCCCTAAAGATCAGAGAAACCCTAAAAGATCTATTATTTGAAGATTAAATGGTTTTCTGTTTTTTTTAAGAGCTTCAAAAAGATGGGTTCTTGATTAAAAGGGAAAACCCTTGGTGTGGATTTAAAATCCAGTGAAGGTTTCTGTGAAGGTTCTTCGATCGTTTAAAGATCATTACCTGAAGAAAAGGGTCTTTTTGAACAGAGTTAAACTCTGGAAAATTTGCAAGACAGAGAACTAAGCTCTGAAGAAAGAGAATTAAATTCTCAAAAAGGGAAAAAGTTAGCAAAGGAGAAAGATGAAAGAGTGGAGGCGCTTCTGAAGAGACCCCTGCATTTATAGGATGTGATGGAAACGCTTCATCTTCCCGATTCCCTAGATGGATCCAACGGTCACAAAAGTGACAGCGTTGCACTCACGTGCAGACATGTGAGAGCAACGCTGTGGGGGCATTTGTTTCCTGATTAAAAAATCAAGAATTACCTCAATGAGGTATCACGTGTTCACACGTGACCAATGGTCACATGATGACACGTGATGGTTAAAATCTCACTAAACAGAAACGAAAAACAAAAAGCTGAAAGATGACTCAATTGGGGTCATGTGCTCACACGTGACCAAGGGTCACGTGTCAGCACGTGACAGGCTTCGAAAGCCTTACAACTTAATAGAATTGAATTCTAAAAATCAGAAAATACCTCAACGAGGTGTCACGTGCTCACACGTGACCAATAGTCACGTGTTGACACGTGATGGTTAAAAAAGCAACATAAACAAGCGGCTGTTAAAGGGCTCAATTGGGGGTCACGTGCTCACACGTGACCAAGCCTGTCACGTGCCAGCACGTGACAGGCTTTGAAAGCCTTACATCTTAAAAGAATTTAATTCTAAAAATTAGGAAATACCCCAACGAGGGTCACGTGCTCATACGTGACGAAGGGTCACGTGCCAGCACGTGACAGGCTTTGAAAGCCTTACAGTTTAATTGAATTAAAATTCTGAATTTCTCTAAAATCTTTCCAAATGGGAAAGGATTAAGGAGAACCGTTGGATTAAAAATCCAGGGGTGATTACATATCACCAATTTGTGGAAAAATCTTAGACAAGGAAAGATTTCCCTAAATCTCACCAGAAATAACAAACAGAATATCTTTGGATTGAAAATCCAACGGTGAATAAAATTCACTTAATGATCTAAAAGCTTATATTAATTATGAAAACAAACAAAATCTTTCAATGAAAGATTTGCTAAACAAATTGATTCTTTTCCTTCTCCTATAAATAGGAGCCAAGAGAAGAGAAAGAAGATAGAATTTGGGAGATAGAATTTAGAGGAGAGAAAACTTCGGAATCTTGAAATTTCAGAGAGAAAAGAAAGGAGAATTTAATTTTCTATAAAGAAAAACCCTAGGTGAGAAAAGAAAGAAGATCAAAACTTCAAACAGAGAATTTAATTCTCAAATCTAAGAGTTTAACTCTTCTGCACAAAAGAACTTAGTTCTTCCTCTGGTTGAAGATCTGCAAAGAGCATATCTCCCCATAAGTTGAGAATTTAATTCTCATCGGGTTGAGATCCTGCCATGCAAATCCAAAACTTAGAGGGGAAATTGAGTTTAGAGAATTTAATTCTCCCAAAACAAAGTTAGGGTTTAACCCTATTTGAGAATTTAATTCTCCCAAAAGTTATAGGAATTTAATTCCTTCAAGATGAAACTAGGGTTTAACCCTATACGAGAATTCAATTCTCCAAAAATTACTGGAATTTAATTCCTTCAAGACAGAACTAGGGTTTAACCCTAACTGAGAATTTAATTCTCTCAAATTCACAGGAATTTAATTCCTCTTAAAAAATGAAATTAGGGTTTCACCCTCTACAAGAATTTAACTCTTTTACAGATATGGGAATTTAATTCCTCTAAAAGAAAATTAGGGTTTAACCCTATATAAGAATTTAATTCTTTCATAATAGGAATTTAATTCCTCCAAATCATGATCAGGGTTTAACCCTAAAGAGAATTTAATTCTCAAAATAAAATAAGGAGACTTAAAAGATCTCCATGCATGCAAAGAGCTAAGGTCACGTGCCCCACATGACCCCTGAAAAGATCCCCACAAATGAGAAGGATTTAGCCCTGAGGTAATACCTTACATGCTCCCACGTGACCCTCATTATATATGGAACAAAAGCAAAGGCAAAATCTGACTTGGGCGCTCTCACGTGTTACCACGTGACCCCTAATAAATGCCTTAACAAATCAGTGCATGAGTATACATCACGTGCCCACACGTGATGGCTATAAAAAATAAAAAAGTGTTTAACACTTGTTTACAGAACAAAATAATGAGGATCTGGCCCCACTTTTTGATGCCATCACGTGCTCCCACGTGATCCCTTCCTCTTCTAATGTTTAACACTAATCTGACAATTTGGTTTTCAGTGTTTAACACTGTTATCTGTTAGTGTTTAACACTAATTTGAGAATCACATTTCTAGTGTTTAACACTAATCTAATAATCTTATTTCCAGTGTTTAACACTGTTGTTCTCTAGTGTTTAACACTAGCTTTAGCCCGATTGGCTAATTTTCCAGAGGCAAAGCCTCCCCTTCAATTGAATCTCAAAATTGAGTGGAAACTCAGAGGTATAATGTTTAATCCTCATCCAAAGACCCAAATGTTATCAAAACCCTCAAACTCTTGTTTAGCATTGCTAAACAATGTGGGCTTGAACCCAGACAAATGTCTAATGGACCAACAGAGGGCCAATATTCCAAACTTAATTGGACTTAGCCCAAGAAGGCCATAAGTCCTCAATTCAGACTTAACTGAGCCAATGTGCTCATAATATAATTGGTCTTAGTTCCAAACTGGGCTATAGATCATTTAATCCACCTTGGTTCAAGTGTACATCTCTTCACTCCTTTGATATTTGTCGTTGTAATTCCTCAACATCTTCAAAGAGGTGATGGGTCCCGAAAACCATACATTTCATGGACTGTGGGGTCCTTAAACTCATGGACTATGATGTCCTTAACCTTGACCGTGACGTCTTTAAACTAACAACGGACTGTGGGGTCCTTAAACTCATGGACTATGATGTCCTTAACCTTGACCGTAATGTCTTTAAACTAACAACGGACTGTGGAGTCCTTAAATCCATAGACTATGATGTACTTAACCTCGACCGCGATGTCTTTACACTAACAACGGACTGTGGGGTCCTTAAACCCATGGACTATGATGTCCTTAACCTCGACCGCGATGTCTTTAAACTAACAACTGACTATGGGGTCCTTAAACCCATGGACTATGATATCCTTAACCTCGACCGCGATGTCTTAAAACTAATAATGGACTGTGGGGTCCTTAAACTCATGGACTATGATGTCCTTAACCTCGACCGCGATGTCTTAAAACTAACAACGGACTTTGGGGTCCTTAAACTCATGGACTATGATGTCCTTAACCTCGACCGTGATGTCTTTAAACTAACAACGGACCGTGGGGTCCTTAAATCTATGGACTATGATGTCCTTAACCTCGACCACGATGTCTTTAAACTAACAACGGACTGTGGGGTCCTTAAGCCCATGGACTATGATGTCCTTAACCTCGACCACGATGTCTTAAAACTAACAATGGACTGTGGGGTCCTTAAACTCATGGACTATGATGTCCTTAACCTCGACCGCGATGTCTTTAAACTAACAACGGACTGTGGGGTCCTTAAGCCCATGGACTATGATGTCCTTAACCTCGACCGTGATGTCTTAAAACTAACAACGGACTGTGGAGTCCTTAAATCCACGGACTATGATGTCCTTAACCTCGACCGTGATGTCTTTAAACTAACATTGGACCGTAATGTCCTTAAACTAATTATCGACCACAATGTCACTAAACAAAACAACAGAGCCCAATTGCTCTCTTGTTAGATCTAAACGATCCTGTTAAGTTGATCTTAGTCTAGAATGTGACTAATGTATCCTTAACTAACGTTTAAGTTGATCTTAGTCTCAAAAGAGGCTAACGTATTTTTAAACCCAACCCTCCAAAACCAAATCTAAGAAAGATACGGATTTGGACTAGTCCACGCCCTACGGGCGACAACATAAATTAGTCTCCGTATACAATCCACGGGCAACCACAAACAAAACAAACACCCACGACACGAAGTGACCATCTGGAGAAGGAGAAAGCGGTTACCGCGATGCGGTAGCGTAATTAACTGTAGGGGCTTGCGCCTGCAGGGAAGAGCGTCCCCACAATAAAAAAAACCCCTCAAGCGAGGGGGAATCTGACGAAATCTGCTACATCGGCCGCATCCGTTTAAACCTTCGATACTTGGTGCCATAAATCAACTTGGTATCGTCGGAGAGGTGGACGGATAGCACCAATTAGCATCTGCCTCGAATTTCAGGCAAGACGGACCTGCGCGGTCGCGTCTCCGTGATTCGGAGGGGAACACCACTCTTGGGGAATCCGATTTGGTTGGTGCGAGTTATCGTACATCCATCAGACTAGTAGAGCGGGATTCAGACCTCCTCACGGAGTATACGATCTCGATGGAATTTTTATTACAATTTAAGAAAACGTGATTTCTATTTAATAAATAAAGTTATTTTCTAATAATTATATATAATATTATCAAACTATCTATTTTAAATACATATAAAAAATTTCATGTTTTCTAAACAAAGGAATCCAAATTTTATGAAAATACCATCACAATCCATACAATTCCAATTTACACTAAAATACCATATACTATTCAATTTAGGTTTATAATCATTAGAATACTTCACTTTTAAAAATTACATCCTTGAAAACCCTAAATATTATAAATAAATGCTTGAGATTTATTTTGAAAGTTTATCAAAACTATTTTTCATAAAACCCCCTCAAGAAATATTAATTTACAATAAGGGCCATAGTAAATATAGGTTTAAGCGGGACCAATTCTCTTGAGTCTTAGGGAGCCGGAGAAAGTGGGTGCTTGCTTATTTAAGGTAGACAAACTAAAAACGGTGTTATCACTATGGTAATTGTCTTGGAAAAAGACACAAATTCTGCCGTTCATGCACAGTAATTACCGATAACTCCAAAACCTAATTCAGGAATTCAATTCTGTTTAAATGTCTGACTCAATCTGAGTCTCAGTCAATCTGTATACATTTCAATACATAAGTACATTTCAAATATAACTCCAATACAACATGAATCCATATATACTCGAACTTGAACATGAATACCAGAATACTATCTATATCAACATGACTTGATTTGACCGAACCATGGATATACATTGACACATGACTATCCGTTTATATCCTTATCCGTTTACGAGAACAATTGATATCATGGTTTCGGCAAGTCTTGCAGTTATAAACAATACAATAAACATTATGGGGTTTTAAAAGGATAGATTGGTACGGAATATGTTAAAAGTGGCACGATTATGGTCACTTTAATACACCTAACCTGAATATCCATTGTCGTTGTCCCGTGGGTTTTGACGGGGCCTTGTACTCCATATACCTTAGTCCACGGAGTAAGATGGACTCCTCTCATATACATTGGCATATTTTGTATCAAGCTACAAACAACTACGTTAGCATAACAAACAAACATTATACCAGTTATATTCTCTTATTTATCTATTCTATTCCTATTCACTCTTTGGGACTTACCGAGCGATTGTTCGCTGATGACATTCCTTCTCTCTTCTTTCTTTGGAATGTTGTCAGGAGGATCCGACTCTTTGGAGATCGAACCCAGCTCAGAAGATTTGGATTTGTTCATCGAGGACCTGGAGTTCTAGTTCAGTTGTATATACTTTACTTTCATGTTCATGCCATTGTTTAGGCATTGCTTTCCACATTGTATTTCATTTTCAGTTGTATTGTAAAGAATGTTTAATAAATAAAAAGTTTCTGTTCATTTACATCTCATGTCTGTCTTGTGTACATTTATTTTATATTGCTTATTTACGCTTAACGTGTTTACTTATGAGTAAATATGTCGCGGGCCTAGTCACCGTACTCTGGGAAACGGGGCGTGACGGGTTTTGTTGGCGGCCCATGCAGGTCAGTTCTGCATGGAAACCTAAGCAATATAATCACAAGAATTATAAGACTCAGCAACCAAAACATTCTTTACATTTCTTATTTCTTGAATCTATCCTAACCCCATTTTTCTTTCAAGGTTATGGATTCTCCGAACAACACAAGTACCAACGTGAATGGAAACACACCACCACATCTTTCACTTACGCCTACCGTTGTAGCTCCGATCAACGAGCAGACGGTACTGCTCGAGGCAATCAAGAGCCTCTTGGTAGGACAGCAGCAGCGGACTGCTATTCTAATGAACCGCCCAGATGTTGAGGCATCTAGAGTAAAACAATTCCGGGCACTGCATCCGAAGCAATTCTCTGGGAAAGAGAGCCCTTTGGAAGCTGAAGAATGTGCTCAATCTATTGAGGACGATTTGGTAGCAGCACTTGTGCCAGACATTGCTTGGGTAAGAGTTGTAAAGCTGTAACTTACCGATAACGCCCGAGTATGGTGGAAGGCGGAAGAAAGCCGTCTTCCACAGCCGATCGAATGGAAGACATTTCATGACATGTTCGACACGAAGTATTTTCCAGAGATTGTCGGATTTGACATGGAGCAGATCATCCACTCACAATACGGCTCTATGTGGAGAAAATCGATGGATGGGTATGATACTGAGTTCACCATATTGAGCAGGTAAGATATGTCTTAAATATTCAATTTTCTAATAGCATATACTACACATCTAACACAAGACCGTAACAAGTTCATGGCACATCTCATACCGACTGCTGAAATCAGGGCTAGACGATTCCGGCTTATGACACCTTTCCTTATCTTCGAAGTCTGGTAGGAAGTACTTTGCGTCTTCGTATTTCCGGACTTCGTTTATGGAGAACGGATTTTGCTCTCCAGTGACGGTGTACTCCAAGCCATCTTTGAAATATTTCATACACCGATGTTGTGTAGAAAGAATGACGTTGTACTCGTGTAACCAAGGCCTGCCGAGTAGAGCGTTGTAGCAAGTCTTGGCGTCAATGATATGAAATTTGATGTCGGTGACGAGCAGCCCGAAACGTAGCGTCAGTATTACGGACCCAAGTGTCCGTGACGACTGTGAGTCGAACCCTGAAATGATAATTTTATCTCGGGCAAGATGCTGAACGTCCATGCAAATTTCCCTCAGCACCCTCACGTTGAGAAGGTTGACGGAGGATCTGTTGTCGATAAGGATTTTCCCTATCTTGATATTGTGGCAGTGCCCTTTGACGTATAACAGGAGATTATGTTCACACGTACCGAGGAGGAGATCTTCATCGTTGAATGTAATGCTAGCCGTGTGGACCTCCGCCAGCTCGTCCTTCATCTTCTTTTCTGCGAGGAAAGCTTGGAACTGATCGGGCTCTTGTAATGCCTTGATCAGAGACTCTCGCGCATCCTTGGACAGGAGGAGAGCATCCAATATGCTCAGTTGCGAGGGTATTTTCCTCATATGTGCTAGGGCATTGTAATCCACTTGTTTTTCCTAGGCGGGTCCTTTGCTGTGAGTTCTTTGACTGCCCCATCATCGAGCGCAATTCCCTCAGAGATTTTCTCTTTCCCTTTGTATTTTCTGCTCGAACCTTTGTTTGTGGGTCCGAGGTTCTTTTTAGGCAGTGTGCGGTTACGCAGATGAATATTCTCGCAGTTCTTCTCCTCCTCTTCTTTTTCGGAGGTGGAGTTTTTGAAGAGAGGGCTGAGGGATATTTCGTCCTCAGAAACGCTCCCGAAAGTATGTAACAACCCTAAACTTTCTGTACAATTTTTTTTCAAAAATACAGAAAGGGGTACTTTTGCCTGAGGACAAGTTAAAAATTTGTTTTGCTTTTTAATAGTAAGAAAGAGCTTGTAGCTCATTGGTAAGACCTTGCACTGCTGATCCAAAGCACCAGAGTTCAAATCCCATTAGCCATATTATTTTTTAATTAGTTTTCTTTTAATTTTTTAGAAGCCCAAGAGCTTACACGTGCATAACTCGTAAAAACCAAAAGTCACATATAAAACAAACTGATCCAGGAGAAAGACCAAACGACAATGAACACGTGGCGTTGGGGGGGCCCGACTCGGCCGGCGAAGCAGCCGAATCGATCGCCGCCGCCGCCCGATTCATCCCCAAATCCGATTTTCCCTTCATGACTTCTGTGTCCTTTTGTCTTCTTATAGCCCCTGAATGGTTTAAATCCCTTGCATATTAACAGGGCCTTTTTAAAACCCCATTAATCTATTTTTAATACAAATTTTTAATACAATTTTCAATACATCTTTTCATCTACCCTAACCCTTGTTTTTCCTATAAATACCCACTCAATTTTTCACACCCTTCACACTAAAATTCCTGTCCAAACTCTCAAGAAAAATCCCTAGAACTTTTGTGTACAAGTGGAGTTAGCGAAGGGCGAAGCTCTGACAAACTTCCGACGACAACCCTAAGAGCTCCCGACGACAAAACGACGCACCGGCACCTCCTACCACTCCCTCTTCCTCTTCTCTATACTACAATCCAGTAAGTCCCTCCTCTCTCTTCTCTTTTCTAATCTAAAAACTTGTATTTCTAAAACCCGACGGAAGCGGAGTTAATCCGACTTCCGATTCGGTTTTCTTTAAAAAGTTCTAATTTTCTTAAATACAACAATACCAAACTTGCACATCATGACCATTAAACATTAACAAGACATATTGAACCAGTTCCATATCAAAAGAATGTATATTGTAATTTTTATCGCATCTTTTCAGAAAAATACTATGTAGTTTAGTTTCGATATTAAACATCATAATTCCTTACTATACTTTTAGATGGTTCACGAGGTAATGACCTACCTCTTCACAACACTCATGTAACATAGCACGATGATATTGGGAAACATAGTTTTGGGAAAATACGATTTTATACAAAACTACCTCAAATTTATAAAAACCTTTTTCTACAAGATTATGTATTTTAAACAAATCTTTGCAAAGTGCCGCTACAACCCATTTGGGGAACCCGTTCGGGATGGTGCGGATTATCACATATTCTCGGGCTTAGTAGTGCGAGATGCAGACATCCGTAAGGAGCATATGGTCTCGAAAGATTTAAAAATACAAATATCTTAAGAAATTTGAGATTTCTAGAAAAACAATAAATTAAAATTATTATATATATATATATATCATCAAAATATCTAATTTTTGATATAATATAAATATTCCAACTTTTCTAAATCAAAAGAATCACTTTACATGAAAATACCATGCAATTCCATACAAGTTCAATACTTCACAATTAAATACCATATATTATAAAATTATGTTTTATTCACTAAAAATGTCACATATATAAAATCTACATCTATGAAAACTCTAAAGACGATAATTAAATACTTGAAGTGTATTTTGAAAATTATACAAATTATTTTTACATAAAACCCCTTCAAGTTCTATAAATTACAATAAGGACCCTAGTAAACATAGGTTTAAGCGGGACAGGTCTCTTGAGCCTCAGGGAGCCGGAGATATGGGTGCTTGCCTATTTAAGGTAGACAACTTGACAAACAGTGTTATCAACACGGTAATCGTCTTTGAAAAAGACACAAATCCTGCCGTCCATATGCAGCGGTTACCGATAACATCAAAACTTAATTAATGATTTCAATTTCCTTTCTAATTTCCGACTCTGAGTGAGTCTCGATATAATCAATCCGACTTGAATGAGATTCAAGTATATATATAACAATTCAACATGAATCCATGAATCCATATATTTAATCTATTCAATCTGTATTGACTGAACCGAACCATGAATATACATCCATCTATATGATTCTCCAGTTACATCTATTTACTGATATCATGGTTTCAGCAAGTCATCCATCTATACAATCTATAATACAATACAATACAATATAATACAATACAATACCATCAGTACAATCATTACTATCAATCCAATAAATACACGGGGTGTTGGGGTAGTTCATGCGTGAATCCAATAAAATCTCAAGAGTCCCCTTAGATCATGAATCCATGTCTACTAATACAAGTAAGCTTTCATGATGGCCCGTGTTTCCTTACTCCTGGATTACAGCCTGTTGAGTTTGGAATACTTCAACACTAGATTGAAGTTCCGTTACTAACATTTGATTCGGGCCCGTGGTTCCCTACCCCTGGATTACAGCTTGTTGGGTTCGAGAACACTCTTGAGATTGGTTGACATTCACCATTGAACTTGCGTTAACAACAACATTAACACTAAATACAACAGTATAACTATATAATACAACTTTAAAATCTACACTCTCTCTCTTTCTGCCTATTCTACTTCTCCCTTATTTTTGGGACTTACCGAGCGATTTGTTCGCTGACGACATTCCTTCTCTTTCTTCTTTGGAATGTTGTCAGGTGGATCGGACCTTCAGAAGATCGAGCCCACCAGCGAGGACTTGGATCATCTAGCCTTCGACTCGGAGCTCTAGATACTTGTACATTTCATTTCAGTACTTTCCATTTCTATTATGCCACTGTTTAGGCATTGCCTTTCATTCCATGTATTTACTTTTCCATATACTGTAAAAGAATGTTAATAAATAAAGTTGTTGTTCATTACATTTGTCTCTTGTGTATATTTATTTTATATTGCTTAGTTACGCTTAGCGTATTTACTTCTGAGTAAATACGTAGCGGCCTCGTCGTGTCCCCTTCGCCGTACACCGGGAAGCGGGACGTGACAGGCTTTGTTGGATGCCCATGCAGGTCAGAGCTGTATGGAACCCTACTATGCAGTTCAGCTCTGCGTAGACAACCTAAGCAATATAACACAAGAACCAGCAACCAAAAACATTCTTTACAATTCATGTTCCTTGAATCTTCTAATTTCATATATTTTGAATCTGTCCTAACCCAAAAATTACCCCACCTCTTTTACAATCTTACCAAAACCTTCACATTCTTTCATTCCTTCACATATTTTTCATATACTACAAATAGTCGTATCACCAAACATTTCTTGAATTTGTTACACTTTCCTTTTACAAATTTCGAGGACGAAATTTTTATAAGGAGGGTAGAATGTAATAACCCTAAACTTTCTGTACAATTTTTTTTCAAAAATACAGAAAGGGATACTTTTGCCTGAGCACAAGTTATAAATTTTTTTTGCTTTTTAATAACAAGAAGGAGCTTGTACCTCATTGGTAAGACCTTGCACTGCTGATCCAAAACACCAGAGTTCAAATCTCATTAGCCACATTATTTTATAATTAGTTTTCTTTTAACTTTTTAGAAGCCCAAGAGCCTACACGTGCATAACTCGTAAAAACCAAAAGTCACATATAAAACAAACTGACTCAGTAGAAAGACCAAACGACAATGAACACGTGGCGTCGGGGGGGGGGGCGACTCGGCCGCCGCTGCCGCCGGCCTATTCATCCCCAAATCCGATTCTCGCTTCATGACTTCTGTGTCTTTTTGTCTTCTTATAACCCCTGAATGGTTTACCCTGCACATTAACATAGCCTTTTTAAAACCCCATTAATCTTTTTTTAATACAAATTTTTAATACAATTTTCAATACATCTTTTCATCTACCCTAACCCTAGTTTTTCCTATAAATACCCACTCAATTTTTCACACCCTTCACACTGAAATTCCTGTCTAAACTCTCAAGAAAAATCCTTAGAACTTTTGTGTACAAGTGGAGTTAGCGAAGGGCGAAGCTCCGACAAATTTCCGACGATGACCCTAGGAGCTCCCGGCGACGAAATGATGCACCGACACCTCCTACCACTCCCTCTTCCTCTTCTCTATCCTATAATCCAGTAATTCCCTCCTCTCTTTTCTCTTTTCTAATCTAAAAACTTGTATTTCTAAAACCCGACGGAAGCGGAGTTAATCCGACCTCCGATTCGGTTTTCTTTAAAAAGTTCCAATTTTCTTAAATAAAACAATACCAAACTTGCACATCATGACCATTAAATATTAACAAGACATATTGAATAAGTTCCATATCAAAAGAATGTATATTGTAATTTTTATCGCATCTTTTCAGAAAAATACCATGTAGTTTAGTTTCGACATTAAACATCATAATTCCTTGATATACCTTTAGATAGTTCACGAGGTAATGACTTACCTCTTCAAAACACTCATATGTAACATAGCACTATGATATTGGAAAACATAGTTTTGGGAAAATACGATTTTATACAAAACTACCTCAAACTTATAAAAACCTTTTTCTACAAGATTATGTATTTTAAACAAATCTTTGCAAAGCGCCGCTACAACCCATTTCGGGAACCCGTTCGGGATGGTGCGGATTATCGCACATCCGCGGGCTTAGTAGTGCGAGATGCAGACCTCCGTAAGGAGTATTCGGTCTCGAAAGATTTAAAAATACAAATATCTTAAGAAAATGAGATTTCTAGAAAAATAATAAATTAAAATTATTTTATATAAATAAATAAATATATATATATATATATCATCATCTTCAAAATATCTAATTTTTTATATAATATAAATATTCCAACTTTTCTAAATCAAAAGAATCACTTTACATGAAAATACCAAGCAATTCTATACAAGTTCAATACTTTATAATTAAATACCATATATTATGAAATTAGGTTTTATTAACTAAAAATATCACATATATAAAATCTACATCTATGAAAACTCTAAAGACGATAGTTAAATACTTGAGATGTATTTTGAAAATTATACAAATTATTTTTACATAAAACCCCCTCAAGGTCTATAAATTACAATAAGGATCTTAGTAAACATAGGTTTAAGCGGGACCAGTCTCTTGAGCCTCAGGGAGCCGGAGATATGGGTGCTTGCCTATTTAAGGTAGACAACTTAACAAACGGTGTTATCAACACGGTAATCGTCTTTGAAAAAGACATAAATCATGCCGTCCATGTGCAGCGGTTACCGATAACTTCAAAACTTAATTCAGGATTTCAATTTCCTTTCTAATTGTCTGACTCAGACCGAGTCTCGATATAATCAATCTGACTTGAATGAGATTCAAGTATATATATAACAATTCAACATGAATCCATGAATCTATATATTCAATCTATTCAATCTATTGACTGAACCGAACCATGGATATACATCTATCTACATGATTCTCCAGTTACATCCATTTACTGATATCATGGTTTCGGCAAGTCATCCATCTATACAATATATAATACAATACAATACAATACCATCAGTACAATCATTACTATCAATCCAATAAATACATGGGGTGTTGGGGTAGTTCATGCGTGAATCCAACAAAATCTCAAGAGTCCCCTAGATCATGAATCCATGTCTACTAACACAAGCAAGCTATCATGAGGGCCCGTGTTTCCTTACTCCTAGATTACAGCCTGTTGAGTTTGGAATACTTCAGCACTAGGTTGAAGTCCCAATACTAACATTTGATTCAGGCCCGTGGTTCCCTACCCCTGTATTACAGCCTGTTGGGTTCAAGAACACTCTTGAGATTGGTTGACATTCACCCTTGAACTTACATTAACAACAACATTAACACTAAATGCAACAGTATAACAATATAATACAACTTTAAAAGCTACACACTCTCTCTGCCTATTCTACTTCTCCCTTATCTTTGGGACTTACCGAGCGATTTGTTCACCAACGACATTCTTTCTCTTTCTTCTTTGGAATGTTGTCAGGTGGATCGGACCTTCAGAAGATCGATCCCACCAGCGAGGACTTGGATCAGCTAGCCTTCGACCCGGAGCTCTAGATAGTTGTACATTTCATTTCAGTACTTTCCATTTCTGTTATGCCACTGTTTAGGCATTGCCTTTCATTCCATGTATTTACTTTTCCATGTAATGTAAAAAAAATGTTAATAAATAAAGTTGCTGTTCATTATATTTGTCTTTTATGTATATTTCTTTTATATTGCTTAGTTACGCTTAGCGTATTTACTTCTGCGTAAATACGTAGCGGCCTCGTCGCGTCCCCTTCGTCGTACACTGGGAAGCGGGGCGTGACAAAGTAAGAACTTAGGGTTTCCTCCCTTCCGGACTGGTATCAGCTATATGACAGCCGCTATATGACAGCCGCCAGTCGTCTTTTCATGCATATATGTCGCACTTTTTTGCCGTCGACGAGCTTCGCGCTTCATCCTCTTGAAGTGTTTTTTATGGGCAACGTATCCTTACCACCACTTCTTGAAGGCACTGCATTCCTCGGTGGGGTGGGTAACCCTCCGATGATATAGGCAGTTGTCTGGATGTGAATCTTTTTCGTTGAAGCATACGACCCCAGGAGCGTTTCCTATGAGAGGCGGCAACTTCATCCTCATTGACAGGGCTTTGGCGAACCGCTTCTCTTCTTTGATCCTGCTTTTATTTGTAGTAGGTGTGCTTTGGTTTGGTGGGAGTACTTTACGACTCATCCTTGCCGCATCTTCTTCATCCTGACGCTGACGCTTAGCCTTTTCGTATATGGTTGTTTCGCGTTCTCGTTCAAGTTTGCTTTTTTAAAATGCTTCGTTTAACAGCCTATCGATCGGATCTTCTTCTGGCAGTTCCGAGAATTTTAGCGTCGAATCTGCCTCCAGTTCCTCTGCGTTGTTTTCTAACACTGAGGGATCTTCTTCATCATTTAACAACGAATGGGAAACCATGTGGCAACTTGCTTCATGGTCTCCGGTTTCTCCTGATGAGTCATTTTCCTCTTCGTCGTCACTGTCTTCGTTCTCAATGATATGCTTGAGGAAATCTTCGAGTGTGACCGGCGTCCGCGCTTTCTGGTTATATTCCTCCAGCGCGTCGATGTATTTCTGTAGGTCCGTGCGCTTGTCGTCATACTCGACAGACCGCACAGCCTTCTTGGTTTCCTTCTTTTTCCTCGAAGACTTTGAAGGCTTGACTTGAGGGTTTTACCCTTCGTCAACTACTTTCGGTACGAGACGCGGTTTCAGCATCCTTTCGATGATCTCATGTTCAAGTGGGCTTTTCCACCTGACTGCTGGATATGCTTGTAGATCTTTCAGCATTCTTTTGGTTTTTGCTGAAAGAATGACGTCCCATGGAGCCTCCTCCATAAGTGCGCATGATGCCCTCGGTGCATCCAACTTTTTGGGAGTATGCTTCTGTGGTGGATTTACCCTCCAGTTCTCAGACAATGCGAATTTTCCCTGTTGATATTGGTCCCCGACCCAATTCTTGAAGACGTAGCAGTCTTCAATTGGGTGGCTCACCATTCTATGATAGGCGCAGTATTTGGGGTTGTTGACATCCCCAGGTTACGGTAGACGTCATGGGTCTGGAAACATGATGAGTTGTTACGCATTGCCAATTCGAATAGTCTCCTCGTTTTGTCATGAGGGAACGAGTAAGCACGTCCTAGTCTTTCCTCTAAGGATAGGCGCAGACGCGCGTTGTTTTGGCGAGCAGTCAGTTTTGGGTCACTCGGTTATTGTTGAATATTGGCAACGAAGGCCGCTTTCCCTTTACCCTTGTTATTTTGAAGGTCTTTGTTTGAGGAGGAAGGCCCATGGCCCATACCAGTTTATCGATCAAAGCTTGGAAGGTGGTTGGCTTGAAGAATGTCATGAACTGGGACATAGTCGTTTGAGGATCATGAGTCCTAATGAACATGCCCATGGCGGGAGATTCTTCGATGTGCTGTCACACTTTGACCATAGGTTCCGCCACCGAATCGCGTATTGGACCCAAGATTCTCCTGGCTTTACCTTGGCATTGATTAATGCCGTAATCGGGGCGTGCTCGCTTGTGCTGGCGAACCGCTGGATGAATAGCAGTTCCATCTCTGTGAATGTTTTCACGGAGTCATTTGGGAGCTCTGAGTACCATTCAAAGGCCTTCTCTGATAGGCTTCCAACGAACTGGTGAAGCAACAGTTTGTCGTCGCCTCCAGTGTTGCCGCATAGAGCTCTGAACTACGCGATGTGTTGGTGGGGGTTGCCTGTCCCTTTGTACACATGGAACTTAGGGATCGTGTATCCCGGCGGGTATTTGATTTGGTCATACCTGCCTGGATATGGCCGTCTAGTTATGACGATTTGGCCAGCGCTTCATTAGCTTGATGAGCTCTTATTTGTTGAGCTATATAATCATCAAGAGCAGCCTTGGAGATCATTTCCTCCTTGGCTGTTGATAAAGACGGAAGAGGGTTTAATGTTTCCCCTCTGTCGTCCTCGATGATTATCGACGGCTCTTTAGCAGGGGGTTCTGGCTGAATCATCATTCCAAACATGTCTTGGAACAAGAGCGCGATCTGCTTTATGTTGGCGGCTTGCTCAGCAGCTTCTTTGTCTTTTCTTTCAAGCACCTTCCGCAAGAACTTTGTATCGGTCTTCTGCTCTTGGCGAGTTCGGCCCTTGTATCCGGACTTTCTTTTTGTCCGGTGGGTGCTACCATTTTGGTCAACATTTCTTAGAGCTTTTGTTGTTGCTCCCGAGCCTTAGTCAGTGACCGAGTTTGCGGTCGGTGACTCACGGAGGCACGTCTTTCTTCTTTCCCAGAAGCCATGTGGACCGTATGTACGGTTATGCCCCCAGACTTGGGGGGTTTGGGTCCATTACCTTTGGAATTTGCCGCCGGTGATTGGATTTTCTCTGGCCTCATCCTTTTGTGGGAGGTTGAAGTTAAAGGAGCCCTTATGACGGGCACCTGTGTAGAAGAAGTCCCTCGCTGTATGACGAAGGGATGTTCTTTTTCTTGTTGAACCTTCAATTTCCTTTAGCCGACAAGGGCAGTCTTTGTCGATCACAGAATCTTGGAATTTTCTCCAAACCCTGTGAATTTGCGAGGAGAGCCGTTGATAGGGCTTCTCCGTCTTTGCCTGCACCGTGGCTTCAGCAGGCGGGGGATATCTCTTTAGCACCGCCGTTGGAGAGTTCTTGCGTACCCTCCTGAGCAGATCAAAGCTGTTTCCGGTTGGAACAGCAGTATCAACTTCTACCACTGGAGTTGGTGGGGTGAGTCCAGAGGGGGAGTTGCCCCCAGCTTTCCTCACTCGGCGTCAGTGACGACGTCGAGAGTGTCTTGCAAACAGGACCGCCTCAGTTTTGGAAGCGGCTTCATCGTGCCCCCGGCTTTGGTGAGGGGTTGTTGTTGGTGTCAGCCTGTTGAAGACCGACGTCCTGATTGGAGTTTGGGGAGGGCCGACCAATCTTTCGAAGACCGACCTTCTGATGGAGGAAGCGCTTTTGACGGCTTCACCTGCAGAAGTTGGGAGGGCTATCCGTTTTGGGGCAGCCCCTTCAGGTATCACGGGCTTCTTTGCAGGCCCGTTTGTGCTTTGGCTCAGCCTGTTGAAGATTGAGATGCCAGCTTTGGATGGCTTATTGAGGGGAGCTGTTGCGTTTGCAAGTCGATTGAAGACCAACCTCTTGGTAGCTTCTTCCTGCGGCGCTGAGGCACCGAAACTTATAGGTGGGAGCATGGTCCCGAAGAAAAATCCGGTAGTGGCTTGTGTGACCTGCCCCACCGGCATTGAGAAAATAGAGGTTGTATTGGGCCCGTAGGCCACTCCTCCAGCTGAGGTGGAGCGAGAGTCACTGTTGCAAGAGGTGCACCCGGGAGGCTTCGAATTTCTCTAGGTTCTGCACAGGAGGAAGACACCAAGCTTTAGTGCCTCGAATTCAATGTCAACCATAGCGAACTGTGATTTTGTTCGCGAAACACGACACACGAAGTGTGGAGTGGAAAGAGGAAAAGGTCCCATCGGGCTGCCAGAATCTGTTTACCGCCAGAAAACATAGACGAACCGGGATGGATCGTCTTGCCTGAATTTGGGGGCAGATACTATTTTGATTTATCCGTCCACCTCTCCGAAGATGCCAAGTTGATTTATGACACCATATATCGGAGCTTTGGACGGATGCGGCCGTTGTAGCAAACTTCGTCAGATTCCCCCTCATTTTATGAGTGATTTTTGATTGTGGGAACGCTCTTCCCTGCAGGCGCAAGCCCCTGCAGTTAATTACGTTACCGTGTTGCGATAACCACTTTCTCCTCCTCCAGCAGTTTACTTTGTATCGTGTATATTTTTGTTTATTTTGGTTGCCCGTGGATTGTATACGGAGACTAATGATTGATGATTTTTTTGTGTGTTTGTAGTAGTTAACCGCAATCAATAACGGTGCCGCGTGTAGCTAGACCGAGATGAGTACGGGTCGTCCTCAGGGAAACATTGAATCTTTTAATCTTACTTTAGACGCGTTGATTAGGAAAGGAGGAAGAATAAAGAATGGTGAAGAATGGTTGTAGGTTCTAGATCTACGTCAAACACGGATGCAGAATATAGATCTAAATTAAATACGGATGTAGATTTTATAGTAGAAGGGGGCTTCTAGGGTTCTTTAAGATTTAGTAGTCATGGATGATTAATTAAAGATTACTTTTTTTATCCTTTAATAGATTTAAAACTAGATCGATAGTGATGCATGTAGATTAGGATTTCTGGAGAGAATAGGGTTCCCACTCTTAACCCCTATCTTGACATGGATCTCCTTCATGTCTAGCCTTTACCAAAATAATTGTTAATCTAATCTCTAATCGTGGTCGTGACCATCAATGAATTGATAGCGCGCCCGATTAAGATGTTAACTATTCTTTTGATATAGTTTATAAACTTTATAGGATTTAAAAAGAGTTTAAAGATCTTCATCATCCATTAATCTACTCTAATCCTGTGAACCCTAACAAGCGGAGAATTACTCGCGCATATTGGGAAAAGAAAAGATAGAGAGGGAAAACATAATGTAAAATGCAGAAAAATAAAATGATATAAGAAAACAACTATCTTTATTAATCAACAAGATCAAGTACATTTTGTTTCCTTAGAAAATGATTACAAAGCCCTAGTTTGCTTCTCGATCTCTTCTAAGGAGGTAGATGAGCCGTCGATGATCAACCAGGATTTTTGAGCCGTCGTGGACTTCGTGATCGCGTCGGTTTGATGATTTTTCCAAGAGCCTCTCGGTCCTTATTTATAGTCACAGAGCCAGAACCCTAGTTTCATAATATGGTAACTAGTTGTTAGGATCCCAACCAAAAAAATCGAGAACCCTAACTCTTCAGATGTGCGGCGGAACCGCGGCCAATAGGTTGGTTTGGCCGTGGATCCGCCTCCTGCTGGTGGGAACATGAGCTCTAATTTCTGTGGCTTCATATCTGTAGCACTCGTTGATCTTTTGAATATCTAGACTTTGAAAATCTTTTCTACGTTTCTGCCAGAATTGGTTTCTTCAATTTACTTGAATATTTTCGGCAGATTTGATCTCTCCAACTCGGATTTCCTGATTTCAGTCATGATATAATTCCTGCACAATTATCTCAATAAATGATATTAGTAGAATTTGTTTTTATTGAGATATTATCTTAACCATTTGTCATGATATTTTAGTTTTAAGAGAATTGGTCAAACATATTTAATAAGGTAAGCATATTTAAATAGACCAAATTTACATGATTATTATATGCTTACATTTCCCTTCATAATGTTAATTATAATATAAACACATGAAAATAGTATTTTTACGGATAAACCCTTATATGTGTCATATTTATAATAAACATCTTTTATTATATATAAATAGTAAGGAAAATGTCATATTAAAAGTGCAGTTTTATCAACTGAACAACTAATTTATGTCGTCGCCCGTAGGGCATGGATTAGTCTAAATCCGTATATTTTTAGATTTGGGTTTGTTTTATTTAAGGACCGTTAATATAGTTTGAGATTAAGATCGACTTAAATGTATGTGAGCATTTAGGGCTCGATTTGTTTTTTTTGCTAAGGATACATTAGTTCAATTTAAGACTAAGATCCACTTAACAATATTTTAGGATATTTTTTATTTAAGACCCAGCAACAGAGCATTTGGACTCAATTGCAAGACTTTAGCGATTTAGCCAATTTGGTCTTTAGTCTGCTTAGTCTTCCCCTCTTTTTTTGAAAAAAGTGCTAAGCACTTATTTGGGCTCTGTTTATTCAGTCCCCTTTTTATTTAAAAGTGCTGGGCACTTATTTGAGTTCTGACGCCCACATATAATCATGTGGAGCTTTCAGTCATGGGCATTGCCCAATAAATGTTCAACACTTTAAGCATTTTGTCTTTATATGGAGTGCTAGGCACTTTTATAGTGTCCATGTGCTTTTCACATGCGACGCTGGGCGCTGCCCAATGAGTGTTGAACACTCATCCGTTTTTGGTTGTTTGTGGAGTGCTAAGCACTTTTCCTCTTTTTTGTGGCGCCCACGTGAGGAGCACGTGAGGCGCTGCCCAATCAGTGCTAAGCACTTAGCCGTTTTGGCTATTTATTGAGTGCTAAGCACTCTTTTTCCTTTTTTTTGTGGTGCCCACGTGAGGAGCACGTGAGGCGCTGGGCGCTGCCCAATCAATGCTAAGCACTTTAGCCGTTTTGGCTATTTATTGAGTGCTAAGAACTGTTTTTCTTTTTTGTTTGTGGCGCTCACGTGAGGAGCACATGAGGTGCTGGGCGCTTTTAGGGGCGCCCACGTGGGAAGCACGTGGGGCGCGAAATTATTTTCTCCTCTGTTAATGTCATTTTTGCCCATTAATGATTACCAAGATCTTTGTTTTGATGTTCTAGGATCAAGTTTTATTTTTAAGAACTAAGTTCTTTTATAAGAACCAAGTCTCTCTTTATATATATTTTTTGTTTTGAGGAATTCAATTTCTAGTTCTTTTCTGAATCTTTGATTCTCAAGAACAAGTTCTTCCCGATAAGAATTAAATTCTCATCTAGTGGGAAGCTTGTCTTGCGGATCTCTGATCCAGAGAAAGAACTAAATTCTTCAAGAAGGGTTAAACCCTTAAATGTGATAGAGATACTTCGGTCTCTTTTCTCTAGAGTTTTCTTGCAGAGGGAAGCCTTCTCCTTTGAGAATTAAATTCTCTATTCTTTTTGAAAGATTTCTGCCTTTTTTTGAAGCTTATGGGGAGGGGGTTCCTCTATATCAGACTTGAAGTCTTGGGTCCTTTATATAGCGTAGGCAATTTTTTAATTAGTTTTGAGGAAATCTCTTATTTAGAGATTCCAATTGATTTGGGGAATTTTACCCACCATTGGATTTTTGATCCAAAGGTTTCTGTTTTATAGAACATATTTTCTTGTTTTTAAAAAGATCGGAGAAATATTTTCTCATATGCAGAATTTTATTTTGTGAAATGGTGATTTTTAATCACCATTGGGTTTTTAATCTAAGGGCTCTCTATTTTATAGAGGGAAATCTTTTTTGTTTGAAAAGGTATAGGGAAATATTTCCTATTTCATTGGATCTTTGATCCAACAATTCCCTGTTCATTTAGGGGAATATTTTCTCTTGATAGAATTTTATTCTATTATTTGATGATTTATCATCATCATTAGATCTTTGATCGAATGACTCTGTTTAATAGAGAGTATCCCTATTTCTAGGGAAATACCCCCTTGTAGAATTTAATTCTATTGTTTTTGACTTAGGCGCCGGCGCTCACGTATTGTGCACGTGAGCGCCACTTAAGAATTTAATTCTTAAGATGGGTATTTATGTTCTTTGCACATCGGCGCCCGCGTGATAAGCACGTTGTGCGCCATATAAGAAATTAATTCTTATACAGAAAGTGTTTCTGTGCTTTGCACATTGACGCCGGCGTGAGGAGCACGTGCGGCGCCATATAAGAATTTAATTCTTATGATAGGCATTTATGTGCTTTGCACATTGGCGCCCACATGAGGAGCGCGTGAGGTGCCACCATAGGATTTAATCCTATAAGATTGGATTTTGGCACTGGCGCCCTCGTGGAGAGCACGTGAGGCGCTGCCTCATTAATGAAGGTGTCTTTACACATTTTTTCTCTGCTTTTCCCGAGTCAAATTTTTCTTTTCCAATGCCTTCTTTTGACAGAACTTAGAAATGGTTCCATCACGTGCGCTGCCTCTTTTATTATAAAAATAATTTTTTTAATGCCCAGTGCCAAAGATAATTCAGCGAATACAAACCTCCCCCCAAACCTGTTCTCAGCAGTGTGCTCACTGAAGTTGTCCTTTGAGAGCATAGACCTGGAGACTTGGGGAGAGACAATAATAGGGGTAAAATAATAGTTAAATGAAGACTATCCCCAAATTTGTTCTTTGGCACGCACATATTTTCAGTTAAGTCCTTTTTTCACTCACCTTCATTCTTAAGATGATACAAAGTTACCAAAATATGGAGGTGAGGCGGAGGAATTTAGTTATGATAAAATGGCTCCTGTAAAAACATGAGCTCCTCCGCTGGGTCAGCAGAAAAATACGGTTTTAATTTATGCCCATTTACTTTAAAAATTGAGCCGTTTTTTATATTTTCAACTTCTACTACCCCGCGCGGGTGTACATACCGTACCACAAAAGGTCCTTTCCAACGAGATTTAAGCTTACTCGGATGAAGATGGAGTCATGAGTCGTAAAGGACTTGTTGTCCCGGTGTGAAAGTTTTTCTAAAAAGGTTTTTATCATGGAACACTTTAGTCCGGTTCTTTACTATCACTACATTATCGTAAGCTTCATCGCGGAGTTCGCTTAGCTCATTCAATTGCAGCTTCCAATAACTGCTAGCTTGATCAAAATCGAAGTTTAGCTCTTTAATAGCCCACATTGCCTTATGCTCGATCTCGAAAGGAAGGTGGCATGCCTTCCCAAACACAAGACGGTATAGAGACATACCAAGATCGGTCTTATAAGCGGTGCGAAATGCCCAAAGAGCATCCGTCAATTTGGTTGACCAATCTTTATGGTTTTCAGAAACCGTTTTCTACAAAATTTATTTGATTTGCCTATTCGAGATCTCAGCTTGCCCGCTTGTTTGGGGATGATAGGGCGTAGAAAGTTTGTGGTTGATTGCATATTTCCGCATCAAAGCCTCAAAAGACCGATTACAGAAATGTGTCCCGTTGTCGCTAATTATGGCGCGAGGGTGTCCGAATCGTGAAAAGATATTTTCTTTAAGGAACTTAATGACAACTTTGTTGTCATTAGTGCGACATGGTATTGCTTCCACCCATTTTGAGACGTAATCAACCGCTAACAAGATATATAAATTCCCAAAAGAGTTGGGAAAAGGGCCCATAAAATCAATACTCCAAACATCGAATATTTCCACAACCAAGATAGGTTGGAGCGACATCTCATTTCTTCGTGAAATCCGACCCAAGTGCTGACACCGCGGGCAAGTTTTGCAATGATCATAACCATCTTTAAATAGTATTGGCCAATAAAAGCCACATTGCAAAACTTTCTCCGCCGTTTTTCGAGATCCAAAGTGACCGCCGCATGCCTGATCATGACAAAATGATAACACACTCTTGAATTCATCGTTAAGGACACACCTGCGAATGATTTGATCGGAACAATACTTAAACAAATAAGGTTCATCCCAGTAAAAGTATTTTACTTGGGATAAAAATTGAAGTTTGTCTTGTTTCGACCAATTGCTAGGAATAATTCCCGTCACTAGATAATTCACAATATCCACGAACCAAGGTTCGTAGGATACAGTCAAGAGCTGTTTGTCAGGAAATGAGTCATTTATCGGCACGGTCAACGTTGGTGAAGAAGAGATGCGTGAAAGATGGTCGGCTACTACGTTTTCACATCCACTCTTGTCTCGTATGACAAGATCAAATTCTTGTAACAACAGGATCCAACGTATTAGCCTGGCCTTACCATCCTTCTTCGATAAAAGGTGTCGTAGGGCGGAGTGATCAGTGTAAACCACTATTGGCGAGTCAATCAAGTAGGGCCTGAATTTTTCTAATGCAAATACAACTGCCAAGAGTTCTTTCTCGGTAGTTGTGTAATTAATTTGTGCATCATTCAAGGTCCGACTTGCATAGTAAATTACATGTGGCATCTTATCAATGTGTTGTCCTAAGACCGCACCAATAGCAAAATCTGATGCATCACACATAAGCTCGAACGGGTGGTTCCAATTCGGAGATGATAAAACGGGGGCTGTCGTAAGAGTTCTTTTAAGCGACTCAAAAGCAGCCTCACAATCCGAATCGAAATGAAATGTTGTGTCCTTGGCCAAGAAAAGAGTTAAGGGTCTAGCAATTTTGCTAAAGTCCTTAATAAATCTCCTATAAAATCCTGCATGACCAAGGAAGGATCGTATATCTTTGACGCATTTAGGACGAGGGAGGGTATGGATGACATCTATTTTAGTTCTGTCAACCTCAATGCTTTTTCGTGAAATTATATGTCCAAGGACAATACTTTCTTGGACCATAAAATGGCATTTTTTCCAATTCAAAATTAAGTTCTTATCCTTACAGCGGGTAAGAACCGCGTCAAGATTACGAAGACAGTCCTCAAAGGAGTCCCCAAATATGGAGAAATCGTCTATGAATATCTCCAGAAATTCTCAACTATGTCTGAGAATATCCCCATCATACACCGCTGAAATGTAGCGGGAGCGTTGCATAACCCAAAGGGCATGCGTCTATAAGCAAACGTATCGAAAGGACAAGTAAGTGTGGTATTATCTTGATCCTTTTCAGCGATGGGGATTTGGTTATAAGCCAGAGTATTCATCCAAGAAACAATAGTATTCATGTACAGCTAATCGTTCTAACATCTGGTCAATGAAAGGTAGAGAGAAGCGATCTTTCCTCATTGCGGCATTGAGTTTCTTATAATCAATACATACGCGCCACCCAGTTTGGGTGCATGTTTGGATCAACTCATTAGTTATGACCGTGATGCAAGACTTTTTAGGGACCACGTGAATGGAACTTACCTATTGGCTATCAGATATAGGGTAAATTATACCACTATCTAGGCACTTGACGATTTCTTTCTTTACCGCCTCCTTCATAACGTGATAACCATCTTTGTGGGTCTCGGGTTGGGTTGGCTCCATGCATCATATGTATATAATGTTCAACAGTTAAGGGACTAATCCCTTTGATGTCAGCCATTGTCCAACCAAATGCTTGCCGATTTGATCTTAACACCGCCAAAAGTGCGTTCTCTTGCTCTAAAGTTAGAGAAGCGGATATGATCATGGGTGAAGACTCATTCTCACCTAAATACGCATATTTAATATGAGAAGGTAGCGGTTTGAGATCTAGTATTGGCGGAGAGACAATAGAAGGTGGGGTAAGGAAATGATGCTCGGACTCCCGAAGAGATTCATAACTTGCATAGGATATTGACTCGGAAAGTGCTACTGACTTTTGCGACGAGTCAATGGATTCAAACTCGGAGATGGACTCATCGAAGATATCCTCACTATAAGAATTTTCCAAATCAAACAATGTCGCACTAGTGTTGTCGAGATCATCATAGTAAAGTGCTTCCGCTTCGCAGCTGTCGGAAGCTATCTCGTTGATGGAACAGAAATCTAGCAAATGAGCAGAAGGTTCAGATGGTTGACTTCCTAGCTTGTAAATATTAAGCTCAACTGTCATCTTCCCGAAGGATAAGTTCATAAAACCCTTAAGATAGTTAATTACAGCGTTGGAAGTTGCTAGGAAAGGTCGACCGAGTATCACCGGGATCTGGTTGCATGGGTTAGCCACAGGTTGTGTATCCAAAATAATAAAGTCCACATGGAATATGAATTTCCTGACTTTAATTAACACATCCTCTAATTCACCCCTAGGTTTGGTGATTGATCGGTCTGCCATCTGGAGAGTACAATGGGCGAGTTTCAACTCTCCAATCCCTAACTGCTCGTATACGGAATATGGAAGTAAGTTAACGCTAGCGCTAAGGTCGAGTAAAGCACGATTAATATTTTTACCCCCTATAGAAATAGAGATGGTAGGACAGCCAGGGTCTTTACGTTTCTTTGGTATTTGCTGGGTAAAAGCTGTGCTAACATTACTCGTCATGAAAACTTTTCTCGGCACTTGAGTTTTTCTCTTCCTAGTGCACAAGTCTTTAAGAATTCTTGCATAAGATGGGACTTGTTGAATAATATCTAGGAGAGGAATATTGACGTTAACTTGCTTAAACATTTCCACAATATTCTCCATTTGTGGTTAGGTTTGTTGGCCCTTAATCTGTTTGGAAACGGAGCTTTATCAATAAGGGTTGGGTTCAACATTGGAGAAGATTGTGAGGATGGAATGGATCCCAAAATTAGAGCGGGGATCGCTTTAGATAGATTCGAGGAAGTGGGCTGAGGGTTCGAACCTTGTGGGAAGCGTAGAATAGGCTCGGATGTAGGTGGGAGACTAGACGAATTAGGGAAGAAGTAGAAGCCGTGTCTTTGGTATCACTAACGTCATCAACTTGTTCACCCACACGGTTATCCAGCACTCTTCCCGATTTCAACGTAGTAACGACACTCATATTATGGTGTTGTGAGTGGCCAGGATTCGGTAGGGGTTGAGATGGGAGTTTCCCTTTTTCTCTCGCACTCATCGCGGCATTCAACTGTGCAATTTGGGTTTCTATTGATTTAATACTCTCACCGTGGGAGGCGGAGTCTTTCTTTATGGAATCAATAGAAGACCTCATATCAACCGACATTTGGATGGAATGTTTCATAAACAAATCCAAGGTTTGTGCGAGTGAAGAGGAGTTATCGGTACCGGTCGTTTGGAAAGAATTATTGGCCGAGTTTTGAACAGGTTGCTATTGAAAGGGGTGCTGAATCTGTGGTGGTGGTTGCTGTTGCTGTGGAGGAGGTCTTTGGTAATTGCTTTGGAACTGGTTTTGATTTTGGGGTTGGTTTTGGTTCCAAGCAAAATTAGGATGATTCCTCCATCCCTGATTGTATGAGGAAGAATAAGGATCATTTCTAGGTCGCTGCTGAAAAGTAGCATTAGTTTGCTCGTGACCTTGAAATGGTGCATTCATAGGACATTCTTCCGTCAAGTGTGATGGATCGGAACAACAACCACACACGGTTTTGGGAAGCGTTACCCGGTTTAGGGAGACTGATGAGAATTTGTTTTCAATAGCGTCGAGTTTCTTTTGCATCGCGGCCATTTCGGATTTTACTGCGATGGAAATATTGAGCTGGTGAATACCTCCCCTAGATGAAGGTGGTCTAACGCTTTCCCACTGCAAAGTGTTTTCAGCGAGATCTTCCAGATATTTCCAGGCTTCACCATCGTCTTTGGACATGAAATTGCATTGACACATTGTTTCAAGTATCTGCTTTGTCGCTGAATTAATGCCCTCATATATAATTCGGCACAGATCCCATCTATGTATTACATGATGAGGACATTGGACAAGCAAATCTTTGAAACGTTCAAAGCACTTCCAAAATGGTTCATTGGGAAGCTGGGTGAACCGGTTGATTTCGCTCCTAACATGGGCGTTCTTATGATTTAGGTAAAATTTCTTAAGGAATGCTATCACGAAATCATCCCAATTGGTAATAGAGTGTGCAGCAGTATTATAAAGCCATTTTTCTGCCAAGTTGCACAAAGTGAACGGGAGAAGACGTAATCGCATAGCATCCACGGACAGTTGTGAAGTACCCATCATTGCGCATACATTTTCGAATTTAGTGATGAAAACGTACGCGTCTTTAGACTCAAACCCGTGAAATTTGGGCAACAGGTTGATGTAGTGGGGTTTAATTTCAAAATTATCCCCGTTGGCTGGTGGAATAGATAAACAGGTAGGAAAGGGACCGCGTATAGGATAACATCTTTCTTGGAGAGAGATGCGCGGTGGATTCTGCTCACCTATGGGCGGTGGCAGGGTAGTATTATAATTTGATGGATTACCGTCCATCTCGGTCGATATGGTGGGAGGTAGGGAAAAAGAAGATGAAGAAGCACCGACTTCAGAGTCGATAGCAGGAATGCGGACAAGACGGGCACTAGAATCCCGTGTCCAGCCAAGCATGCACTAAGCAGGTTTAGCGCAAGCGGCAGCGTGTGTGTGATTTAAAATTGGTTTGTTTTGAAAAAGTAGGACTCAAGACAAATCATACAAAAATGCACAAACAACCCTAGAACTAAGGTTACCTAGGTCAAGTCTTTAGACCGCTCCTAGACTTCCAAAGGACAAGCCGCAGGATTAATCCTCTATCACCTCTTTACTACCCTTGCAGTCAGGTATGTGCCAGGTAAGTGGGAGGTATCTGCTATACGAATCACCGAAAATAGCGGGCCTAATTAAATAACCACTTGCCTTAGACACACTTGCCTAGACACCACAAAAAGTAATGCGGATAAGCAATAGATTACCCAAGACCTTCCTCTGTCCTTATTGAGCGCGACAGTCCTTAGAGTCTTGCCTAGATATTTTTAAATTAATGCAGGGTTGATGCGGATGCTCGTTTTGTGATTTGTGGGGCTTATGAAGGGTGATAAAATCCCCACCTAATCTGAATTGTGGTCTTGCCCCTTAAAATCCGTATTAAAATATGAATAAACAAACCAAGTACAAAACTTTGCAAAAAGATTTTTTAGCGGCGATATTTTGCAAAGAATCCTGCAGGAATGATATTTTATTGGATTTCAGAGGAGAGAGAAAGAGTTGAAAAATTTATCAGAGAAGTTTGGAACCCTAATCCCTCAAATCCGCCGCTCTTCCGCCGCACTTTTGCTTATTTGCCGCGGTTCTGCCGCGAAGTGGAGGGATCTCGTGATGATTTTTGCTACGTAGCCTCCTGTGCTCCTCTGGATCTTAATGAATGTCTCTGGCCCTCTGTTTACTCAATTCTGTGACTCCAGATCCCCTTGCAAAATTCACACAATAATCGTTAAATATACAATTTGCAGTTTTGTTTTGTTTATAATATGGATCGAATAAGAATTCAACAAGAATAGTAAGAAAAATAAATTACGCACGTATCCCCGGCAACGTCGCCATTTGATTGATGATTTTTTTTGTGTGTTTGTAGTAGTTAACCGCAATCAATAACGGTGCCGCGTGTAGCTGGACCGAGATAAGTACGGGTCGTCCTCAGGGAAACATTGAATCTTTTAATCTTACTTTAGACGTGTAGATTAGAAAAGGAGGAAAAATAAAGAATGGTGAAGAATAGTTGTAGGTTCTAGATCTACGTCAAACACGGATGCAGAATATAGATCTAGATTAAATACGGATGTAGATTTTATAGTAGAAGGGGGCTTGTAGGGTTCTTTAAGATTTAGTAGTCATGGATGATTAATTAAAGATTACTCTTTTTATCCTTTAATAGATTTAAAACTAGATCGACAGTGATGCATGTAGATTAAGATTTCTGGAGGGGATAGGGTTCCCACTCTTAACCCCTATTTTGACATGGATCTCCGTTCATGTCTAGCCTTTACCAAAACAATTGTTAATCTAATCTCTAATCGTGGTCGTGACCATCAATGAATTGATAGCGCACCTGATTAGGATGTTAACTAATTTTTTGATAAAGTTTATAAACTTTATAGGATTTAAAAAGAGTTTAAAGATTTTCATCATCCATTAATCTACCTTAATCCTATGAACCCTAATAAGCGGAGAATTACTCGCGCATGTTGGGAAAAGAAAAGATAGAGAGGGAAAACATAATGTAAAATGCAGAAAAATAAAATGATATAAGAAAACAACTACCTTTATTAATCAACAAGAATAAGTACACTTTGTTTCCTTAGAAAACGATTACAAAACCCTAGTTTGCTTCTCGATCTCTTCTAAGGAGGTAGATGAACCGTCGATGATCAACCAGGATTCTTGAGCCGTCATGGACTTCGTGATCGCGTCGGTTTGATGATTTTTCCAAGAGCCTCTCGGTCCTTATTTATAGTCACAGAGCCAGAACCCTAGTTTCCTAATATAGTAACTAGTTGTTAGGATCCCAACCAAAAAAATCGAGAACCCTAACTCTTCAGATGTGTGGCGGAACCGCGGCCAATAGGTTGGTTTGGCCGCGGATCCACCTCCTTCTGGTGGGTTCATGGGCTCTAATTTCTGTGGTCTCATATCTGTAGCACTCGTTGATCTTTTGAATATCTAGACTTTGAAAATCTTTTCTACGTTTCTGCCAGAATTGGTTTCTTCAATTTACTTGAATATTTTCGGCAGATTTGATCTCGCCAACACGGATTTCCTTGATTTCAGTCATGATATAATTCCTGCACAATTATCTCAATAAATGATATTAGTAGAATTTGTTTTTATTGAGATATTATCTTAACCATTTGTCATGATATTTTAGTTTTAAGAGAATTGGTCAAAGATATTTAATAAGGTAAGCATATTTAAATAGACCAAATATTACATGAATATTATATGCTTACATTTCCCTTCATAATGTTAATTATAATATAAACACATGAAAATAGTATTTTTACGGATAAACCCTTATATGTGTCATATTTATAATAAACATCTTTTATTATATATAAATAGTAAGGAAAATGTCATATTAAAAGTGCAGTTTTATCAACTGAACAACTAATTTATGTCGTCGCTCGTAGGGCATGGATTAGTCCAAATCCGTATATTTTTAGATTTGGGTTTGTTTTATTTAAGGACCGTTAATCTAGTTTGAGATTAAAATCGACTTAAATGTATGTGAGCATTTAGGGCTCGATTTGTATTTTTTTGCTAAGGATACATTAGTCTAATTTGAGACTAAGATCCACTTAACAATATTTTAGGATCTTTTTTATTTAAGACCCAGCAACAGAGCATTTGGACTCAGTTGCAAGACTTTAGCGATTTAGCCAATTTGGGCTTTAGTCTGCTCAGTCTTCTCCCTTTTTTTAAAAAAAAAAGTGCTAAGCACTTATTTGGGCTCTGTTTATTCAGTCCCCTTTTTATTTAAAAGTGCTGGGCACTTATTTGAGTTCTGACGCCCATATATATTCATGTGGAGCTTTCAGTCATGGGCATTGCCCAATAAATGTTCAACACTTTAAGCATTTTGTCTTTATATGGAGTGCTAGGCACTTTTATGGTGTCCACGTGCTTTTCACGTGCGACGCTGGGTGCTGCCCAATGAGTATTGAACACTCAGCCGTTTTTGGCTGTTTGTGGAGTGCTAAGCACTTTTCCTCTTTTTTGTGGCGCCCACGTGAGGAGTACGTGTGGCGCTGCCCAATCAGTGCTTAGCATTTAGCCGTTTTGGCTATTTATTGAGTGTTAAGCACTCTTTTTCTTTTCTTTCGTGGTGCCCACATGAGGAGCACGTGAGGCGCTGGGCGCTGCCCAATCAGTGCTAAGCACTTTAGCCATTTTGGCTATTTATTGAGTGCTAAGAACTCTTTTTTTTTGTTTGTGGCGCTCACGTGAGGAGCACGTGAGGCGCTGGGCGCTTTTAGGGGCGCCCACATGGGAAGTACGTGGGGCGCGAAATTCTTTTCTCCTTTGTTAATACCATTTTTGCCCATTAATGATTACCAAGATCTTTGTTTTGAAGTTCTAGGATCAAGTTTTATTTTTAAGAACTAAGTTCTTTTATAAGAACTAAGTCTCTCTTTATATATATATTTTGTTTTGAGGAATTCAATTTCTAGTTCTTTTCTGAATGTTTGATTCTCAAAAACAAGTTCTTCCCAATGAGAATTAAATTCTCAACTAGTGGGAAGCTTGTCTTGCAGATCTCTGATCCAGAAAAAGAACTAAGTTCTTCAAGAAGGGTTAAACCCTTAAATGTGATAGACAGTCTCTTTTCTTTATCTAGAGTTTTCTTGCAGAGGGAAGCCTTCTCCTTTGAGAATTAAATTCTCTATTCTTTTTGAAAGCTTTCTGCCTTTTTTTTGAAGCTTATGGGAGGGGGTTCCTCTATATCAGATTTGAAATCTTGTGTCTTTTATATAGCGTAGGCAATTTTTTAATTAGTTTTGAGGAAATCTCTCATTGAGAGATTCTAATTGATTTGGGGAATTTTACCCACCATTGGATTTTTGATCCAAGGGTTTCTGTTTTATAGAACATATTTTTTTTTGTTTTTAACAAGATCGAAGAAATATTTTCCCATATGCAGAATTTTATTCTGTGAAATGGTGAATTTTAATCACCATTGGATTTTTAATCTAAGGGCTCTCTATTTTATAGAGGGAAATCTTTTTTGTTTGAAAAGGTATAGGGAAATATTTCCTATTTCATTGGATTTTTGATCCAACAATTCCCTGTTCATTTAGGGGAGTATTTTCTCTTGAGAGAATTTTATTCTATTATTTGATGATTTATCATCACCATTGGATTTTTGATCCAATGACTCTGTTTAACAGAGAGTATCCCTATTTTTAGGGAAATATCCCCTTGTAGAATTTAATTCTATTGTTTTTGACTGGGGCGCCGGCGCTCACATATTGTGCACGTGGGCGCCACTTAAGAATTTAATTCTTAAGATGGGTATTTATGTTCTTTGCACATCGGCGCCCACGTTATAAGCACGTGGAGCGCCATATAAGAATTTAGTTCTTATACAGAAAGTGTTTTTGTGCTTTGCACATTGGCGCCAGCGTAAGGAGCACGTGTGGCGCCATATAAGAATTTAATTCTTATGATAGGCATTTATGTGCTTTGCACATTGGCGCCCACGTGAGAAGCACGTGAGGCGTCACCATAGGTTTTAATCTTATAAGATTGGCTTTTGGCGCTGGCGCCTTCGTGGAGAGCACGTGAGGCGCTGCCTCATTAATGAAGGCGCCTTTTAACATTCTTTCTCTGTTTTTCCTGAGTCAAACTTTTCTTTTCCAATGCCTTCTTTTGACAGAGCTTGCAAATGGTTCCATCATGCACAACATTTTTTGTGCCGAGACTTAAATGGCTCCCTTCATAATCTGAAGCAATGCTCTTCTTCTCTCTTATTTTCAGAGAATCATTTTAACAAAGGAGAGTTATGGCTTGTAATTGTCCACATGCTCGTCGACAGCCATGGGAGGTGCCTATCGAGGATATTGTTGCTCATTTTGCTGCACGCTTGTTGAATCCTACTCTTACGGATGACCAATGTGATACGGTGCAGCATGAGCTCTTAACTCGTAGATGATCTCCTCTCCCCATCGGCTCCATTTGGCTCCGGATGGTCTTCCTGTCCGTGCTCGATGACATTCCCCCTCATCCAGCGGAGATGACTCCGGCGATACTCGACGCAGCGGAGAGCAAGATCGAGTGCTTTTATGAGGCACTTTTGATTACTGAGCCTATGAGGGATCGCTCTGTTCAGCTGCCAAGCTAGATGCTGGCTCAGCGGGCCGTCATGTCCGCTTTTGCTGATGGGCACGGTGCTGACCAATGGGGAGCGACTCCTCGCAAAAATCGCCGCTTCGACATGGTAGAGAAGGCAGAGAGGGAGTTAGAGAATTTTATTCATAGTTTTGTGAACCTTTGTACTTTTGATCCCGTGTTTGGTGATCTATTTCTTGTAGAATAAAATGTTTATTTAAATACTTTCCTTTTATCATCGACCACCGAGTGCTTTGTTTCTACCACTTATTCTCCCTCTGATTGTATTGTTGCAACCCATATGTGTCCATGTGCGTATATGAATAAGTCTGCTTTCACACATGTCTGTCAACGAAAATTAAACCGGTGTAAACAAATTCCCCCACTACTTTATTCATGGAGGTATACGCGTGAGTGAAGTAGTGTAGCCCAACCGGTTTTGGGCTGGTGTATCGTACATAACTTTTAGAATTTTGATCCGAGAAGATAGCGAGCGGACACAAGCGTCGTCATCTATCGTTAACTCAGATCTCGATCCTTAAGAAATGTAGTTCCGAACCTTGAGGCCTATGAGTTGCGCCTTTCTGTTTCTTGATGTCTTAATTTAGCGCCCATTAGTTTACTTACTCGTTTCAGAGTCTGTAGTTTATGTACTCATTTCGGAGTTTGTAGTTTATTCACTCATTTCGGAGTCTCTAGTTTATGTACTCATTTCGGAGTTTGTAGTTTATCCACTCATTTCGGAGTCTCTAGTTTAGGCACTCATCTCAGAGTTTGTAGTTTATTCACTCATTTCGGAGTCTCTAGTTTATACACTTATCTCGGAGTTTGTAATTTATTCACTCATTTCGGAGTCTCTAGTTTATGTACTCATTTCAGAGTTTATTTAGTTTACTTCCATTGGGTTTACAGGCAAACTTGTTCTAACGTTATATGTAGATAACCCCCATTCTTTACGACAGAGGTTCATTAGGTTTGTGGTACTAGGGTTTTGTTCCGTGGTACCGTCGCGTTGGCTGATGTATTCCTCGACCTGCAGTCTTCAAGCTGTTATTCGAGTAGCCCCATAATTATCGTGTCTCTGATCCCTTCGGGGGCTGGACAAGATGTCTTCAAGTAATCTCCTTAGGTCATATTACCATCGGGAGAGCAAGTGTCAGGAATTTTCCATGACACTTTTTACTTGAGGTCAGGCTCAATTTGGAGCCCTGATGGGTCATAACCGCTTCGCGCTGGAGTGGGATGATCTCCGATAGTTATTTAGGCTTTATATGAGTTTCCGTCAAGACTCGAAGCTGGGAATATGCCGTCGCTTCATTTTTGTTTTGACGATGCCGCACCAATTCTTTGTCGAAGTAGGGTAGACATCTTGTAGGACCTCTATGCTGCGTGTATTATAGTTGAAGTCCGGAGCTAGGAATATACCATGCTCCAATTTCATTTGATCGTTGTGTCCGCATCCTGCTGGAATGAGGGGGGAACGCTGGAATAGTCTCTAGGTGGTATATGAACCATCAAGACTTGGGTTAGGATTTTGTCGTTACTCCATTTTGTTTGACCCTTAGGTCTTTGTCGACGTCGCTTCTGCACTGAGAAGGAACGTCGAGCTGGAGCCGGGATTTTGCCGTCACTCCTTTTTTGTTCGACCCTTGAGTCTTTATTGATGCCGCATCTGCATCCTGCCGGCATAAGAAGCACGTCGGGCTGGAGTTAGGGTTTTGCCATTACTCCTTTTTTGTTTGACTGCTTGGGTCTTTAATGACGTTGCGTCTATATCCTGCCGGCATAAGAAGCACGTCGGGCTGGAGCTAGGGTTTTGCCGTCACTCCTCTTTGATTTAGCTATTTGGATCCTTTGTTAACATTGTGTCTGCTGTAACGAGAAGAATGTCAAAGTAGTCTCTAGGTTGTATATATGCCATCGAGACTTGGAGCTAGGATTTTGCCATGGCTCCATTTTTGTTTCGACCGTTGGGTCTTTGTTAATGTCGCGTCTGCACTGAGAAGGAACGTCGAGCCGGAGCTGGGATTTTGCCATTACTGCTTTTTGATTTGGCTCCTTAGAGCTTTGTTGATGTCACGTCTGCACCCTGTTGGAATGAGAAGAACGTCAAGCTGATCCCTAGGCTGTAGATGTTACCGTCGAGATCTGGCTCTCCCTTTAACGGAGCCTGGTGGGAAAATATGGTTCCATTTCTTTCATTTGTGCCCATGGATTGTATACAGGGGTTAGTGTGGACCTACCTGCAGGGCAGAAAAGTTTCATTTTCATTTTTTTTATTTCTTTCCATGATGCTCTATCTTTTCAGCTTTTACGTCGCGAAAGTCGCGATTGCCCAATCATTTCGGCTATTTATCATGGTGCTCAATCATTTCGGCTATATCGGTTTCTGCTCATTAATTTTTATTGCTAGTTGCCCAAACATTTCGGTTGTTTCATCTGAACCTGTTCTTAAGCCATCACAATCCCCAGATTGCCCTACAAACGGTTCAATACTGACCCTTGTATACAATCCACGGGCGCGAATAAACTTTTCCCTAACAAAGTCCCACCCGCGACTAGGGATGTGTTTACACAGTGGACAGCCCTTGTAAGTCCTCTCGACTTATAAGGAGAAAACACTCTTGTAAGATCCTTACGACTTATAAGAGAATGCACACTTAGGAATTCTCATGATCCCTAAGGAGAAAACGCACTTACGAGATTCTCACGACTCATAGGGAGAAATACCTTCATGAGACCCTTACGGCTCATGAAGTTAAAAGCCTTAGTCGACAGGATCCTAACCCTGTTCGCTAAGCTACCTTTGTTCGACATCGACAGAGGCAAATGATGATTTGCTCCTGGCAATATCCTAGTTGTAGCGGTGCTGATGCCTAAATTGGTATCAAATCCCAAATTCGCAGCAAAAATCCAGCAATCCACAAATGCATATGAAATAGCCGAAATGATGGAGCAACTTGCAGCAAAATCAGCAAGTAAAAATGTATGCATACAAAATAGCCGTAATGGTTGGGCAACTCGCAATAAAAAGCAGCGAGTAAATAAAACAAATAGCCGAAATGATTGGGCACCGCGAAAAATAGCCGAAATGATTGGGCAATCGCGACTTTCGCGATATAAAAGCTGAAATGATAGAGCACCGCGGAAAGAAAAATATATAAAATAAAACTTTTTGCCCTACAGGTGAGATCACATTGATCCCTGTATGCAATCCAGGGGCACAAACAAAAAGGGAACCATACCTTCCCACCAGACTCCATCAGAAAGAGAGCCAAATCTCGATGGTTCGCAGACAGGCTAGAGATCACCAACAGCGTTCCTCCTCACTCCAGTTGGATTCAGACGCGACAATCAACCTTGGAGCCATGGCAAAGCCCCTGCTCCAAACCTCGACGGTTCACAGACAACTGAGAGAGCACCTCCTGGTCTAGTGGAACACGGCTAATGTCAATCCTGACCCCGTGGGAAGCGTCCAGAGCAGATCCTGGTCCTATGGAACACGACTAATATCAATCCTGACCCCGTGGGAAGCGTCCAGAGCGGATCCTGGTCCTGTGGAACACGGCTAATGTCAATCCTGACCCCATGGGAAGCGTCCAGAGAAAATCCTGGTCCTGTGGAACACGGCTAATGTCAATCCTGACCCCGTGGGAAGCGTCCAGAGCAAATCTTGGTCTAGTGGAACACGGCTAATGTCAATCCTGACCCCGTGGGAACCTCCGGAGCAAATCCTGGTCTAGTGGAACACGGCTAATGTCAATCCTGACCCCGTAGGAAGCATCCAGAGCGGATCCTGGTCCTGTGGAACACGGCTAATGTCAATCCTGACCCCGTGGGAAGCGTCCAGAGCAAATCCTAGTCTAATGGAACACGGCTAATGTCAATCCTAACCCCGTGGGAAGCGTCCAGAGCGGATCCTGGTCCTGTGGAACATGGATAATGTCAATCTTGACCCCGTAGGAAGCATCCAGAGCAAATCCTGGTCTAGTGGAACACGGCTAATGTCAATCCTGACCCCGAGGGAAGCGTCCAAAGCGGATCCTGGTCCTGTGGAACACGGCTAATGTCAATCCTGACCCAGTAGAAAGCGTCCAGAGCAAATCCTGGTCTCGTGGAACATGGCTAATGTCAATCCTGACCTCGTGGGAAGCGTCCAGAGCAAATCCTGGTTCCGTGGAACACGGCTAAAGTCAATCCTGACCCCGTGGGAAACAGCCAGAACGAATCCTGGTTCCGTGGAACACGGCTAAAGTCAATCCTGACCCCGTGGGAAACGCCCAGAGCAACCCCTGACTCCGTGAAATGCGGATAATGTCAACCCCATCAATCACTTATGGGTCCTCTCGACTCGTAAGGAAGAAAACACTCTTGTGAGATCCTTACGACTCCCAAGAGAAAACACACTTAGGAATCCTCACGATTCCTAAGGAGAAAATACACCTACGAGATCCTTTCGACTCGTAAGGAGAAAAGTCTTTATGAGACCCTCACGGCTCATAAAGTTGAAAAGCCTTAGGCAGCAGATCTGAACCTGCTTCCTAAGCCATCACTACCTCTCGAAGTGTTCAAGTGTCACGACCCGAAATGGCACGTGACTGACACTTGAATCATATGAAGTCTATAGGACCCCCATTTAATTCAAGTAAGCTAAAAATCCCAGAAATCTAAACCATTTTAAGGAAGAAGTGAAGAAAACTGGTTTTAAAATAAGTGGTTTTAAAAACATAAGCCGAAGTATGCATTTTTAAAATCCCATGTCTTTTCTGAAAATTTCGGCAGAGTTTCCTTTGTAAATACTGGCCCCAAAATGGTACAACATGCATAATATGAATAAAGGCATCCCCAAGCGAGAGCTAGCTCTTCGTCAATTGACGGTCACAACCACGCAAGCAATATAATATACAACGCCGAAGGGCGAGGATCAAAACTCAAAAGGAAACTCAAAATATCAAGAAAACCATAATAATACAACGTGCGACTCTAAGGTCAAAAGAATAAGCAACTGGTCTTCTAAGTCTAAAAATAATACAAGTCTGGTTGATGGAATTTTACTAGATACAACTGAAAATAAATAAGTACAATGGCGGTCACGATACGAGTGAACCCACCTACCAAAGCAATCACCCGGAATGAAGTAATGTGCCAACAAAGCCGCCAAGGAAAAACCTGTACGGCAAAACCTGTAAGAAACTGTGGCACAACGGGGGTGAGTTGCCAACTCGTGAGTAGAAAACATCACAGAGCAGAAATCGTATGTATGACTCAATCCTAGGTCAAATACGATCAGTAATATATATCCTCAAAATGATAGTCTGAAGCGTGATAAGGTGGCAAGGGTAAACATCTATACATCAGTATAATACCAAGTGCTCGTGTCAGTGCCTCAGATAACAACATATCATAAATATGAGGTATGATCAATGTAATCAACATGAATCAGTATCAACTATATTATGAAATCTATAAGTATGTGGATATCATCCAACTATGTAATCAATGTCTGTATATATGTGGATCTCGTCCACGTGTCAACCAATGAAATAACAACATCATGCATGTAAAAGTCATAAAAGCATATGCATGAGAGTATGAGGATATAAATCAACCTGTGTCCCTCGCGACACATCAAAATCATGGAACCTGAGTATCTAGCATCGACACTCGAAAACATCATGAAACCCGAGCCCAGCATTGGCACGTAAATCCTCATATATCGGGCTCCGTCAGTCCGGATCGGCCCACGGGCTCTGTCAGTCCGGATCGGCCCATATCATCTCTCGACTCCGATTGGTATCCTCCGGATATCCGCCGAGCCCAAATACTATCACCGGTAGGTAGTAGTTCCTCTGCCAGGCTCATCGTCATCCATACGAAATCTCTCTCTCGCCCCGGTGTACCATACCGGGTCCACCATGTACCCGCAAACGGAATCATCCGCCTTCTCGAATCGGGTTTCACATATCGCACGTCTCAGAACCGAGAAAACGCATGGTGGACGCACTGAAATATCATATCAAGAGAAACCGGGTTTTTAAAACAGTACATACTTTCTTTTGAAATACCCACGGTTCTCAAATCCAGAAATCTCATGAAAACAGCATATCTCAATGCGTATAATCGTAAAGCATGATGTATGCAACATATCAAAGAAATGTAAGCATGTCAGTATATCATGCAACATGGAATAGTAATATGCACATATCAGGAGAAAACCGCTCTTTCAAATGAATCCAGTTTTAAAATATATCTTGCGGTTCCCAAATCTCCAAAATCAAACCAGAATTATCTATGTATGTGCAAATAGGTATGTATACAAGTATGAGTGTACAAAATGCATGTATGCCAATATGGATGTACAAGTAGGTATATACGCAAGTATGAGTGTACAATATGTCTGTGTGCCAATATGGATATACAAGTAGGTATATACGTAAGTATGAGTGTACAATACGCATGTGTGCCAATATGGATGTACAAGTAGGTATATACGCAAGTATGAGGGTACAATACGCATGTGTGCCAATATGGATGTATAAGTAGGTATATACGCAAGTATGAGTGTACAGTATGCATGTGCGCCAGTATGTCATACAAGGAGTCATATCCTGATGTAACAGTCCTACTGTGTAGTGACATGGCAGTTATCTATGATGAAGTGTGTGAGCCGGCAAGCAGGTGTACGTAGAACATACGCATCATCGATAACGGAACTGGTGTCCTGACAACATGGGCTTAATATAACAATGAACACATTTAAACATGCAAAGCGATGCGAATAGAAAGAATATGCGGAAATTGAATAATAAACGCAACCGTGAAGAATCTACATCAGTATATATATGTCATACGGTTTTGCCATTTGAAATAACACGAACCGTGGTGTTTAGAAAAATAAGGGCTACGGTGTTTTTAAGAAAAAATGCGTCTTTTGAAAAATATCCGTAGAATCTCTTGGCCTGTCTTTAAAATACTCACGATTCTTTAGTTTTGAAATAGTTATGACTCGAGTCTAGTCTAACATTTATATGTAAACTACAGGACTAATCGAAAAGTAAGGAAACCACCTAAATCTGAGTCGATACATACATACATACATACATATATATAATAGTCGATGATCCCGCCTCAATAGTATCACATATGATACAATAAATAACATGACATTCTCGAGTCAAGAGTGCGGATCTATCATCAATATAAGGCTCGTACGGTAAATCCATCATACGGCATCCCAATCTGGGTATGGGTCAAATATCGCATTCATCTCATCATGCATCTTGTATCCATTATCATCATATCTAATGAACAGGGGTACTGATCTAAGTTTAGTACAAACTGATACCATCTATATATACATATGCGTGTGTGAAAACACATGCAAAAGGCCCACTATAATATCATGTCGTATCTCCTAATACGAAACAAAATATATCACCGATCTCATGGCATCATGCCCAAACTCATCGACTCAGCTCCAAATACCATAACAATCCTCATCATCCATGTATAAGTATACGTATATATATACCTAGTCCCATACCTATGTGTGTGTGTGTGTGTGTATACATATCCCCATATACGCACAAGTATAACAAAGTAAGCATGTGTGTGCGTGTGGGTGTAAACCTCATTCTAGGGTTCGCGACTAAGAAGCGAAACTAAGTTACTTCTAAATACCCTAAACTAAACCATGAACACAAATCATATCTTGATAATCATCCACGTAACATAAAACAAATATATAACCATATATATATAAGCTATACTATGAACTGCGGGGGTGCTATACGCCATCCACTCGACTTCCCCCGTAGATATAATCTACTCACTTTGACCTTCGCTTGACGATGCCGATGTCGCCACGCTCTTGCTTGTCGTCCTGAAGTCCACATGGAGGGTACCTACATGTCACAATGTATCGTATCGCATTAAACTCCAAATCAAAACCAAAACGACACGCTAAAAGCCTATAGGTTAGAACCTACGGACTACGCCTTTCAAACCACCAAACAACTCTCGATTTCGTCGTACAAACGTCAAGTGATCGAGGTAAAACACAATACTATAATCCAGAATCCAAAATACGGAAAATATAACCCCGAATCAAAACAGCAACGCAAGAAAATGGTCCCAGATTTTACCCTAACTGAAATTAGCCAATTTTGTATATAGGAGGGGTCTAAATTACAGGTAATAGAGCCACAGAACCAACACGAGGCAAACAGCCATAACCTGGCCGCAATTTGCGGCCTAGAAGAATTAATTTGTGGCCTGGGTGTTAGGGTAGGGGCTCGGGTCTTTAGGGTATGCTCTAAATCACCTGCACATCTCTCTGTATTCGCTAAATAATTTTTAGGTCACCCGGGTGTTAGCAGATTTCATTATACCCTCACAGAATCCACAATTCTCCGATATCGGGTTTTCTAAGTTCATAATCCGGGGTTTAAGTCTCGTGTTCAGTCCACTAAATCATCATAATAGGGGTTGTAGTCCCTAATTACACCTCAATTGCACCTTTGGGATCAATTCAAACCCTAATCCCTAACTTGGAATTTCTACACCCCACTAAATGACATTAAATCGGTTCTAATCAAACATGGATGTAAAAGCAAATGGAAATACTATACTAATGGTTAAGAGAATACCTCATTTGGCACTCATGAATTCCCTAGAGCACCAAAATGCAAACTTTCTTGGTCCAATGTATTTGTATTGAGCTTGTGCAAGTTTTTTGTGAAGGGAGTTATGTGTTTTGATATTGTTTTGAGGCTGAAGTGAGGTGGGGGAGGTGGTGGAGGGAGAGGTGCTGCCATGGGCTGAAGATGGAGGAGAAAAGATGAAGGGATGAAAAGAATGGTCTAAGTCAAATGAACCCCTCTTTTTCTCTCTCATGCCCATACCTCTCACTATGCACTTTTTATTTTATGTTTTCATTTTCCCTTTTCTTATCTTATCTTATCTTTTTTGTTTCATTTTTAAAACCAGCCACATAAATTCCAAATGAAACCATGGTTATAAAATGTAACACAAGTGTAAAAATGATATGGTGCATGTTTTGCATAAAACAAGTTTAATGCGCGATTAGCGATATTTAACCGCGATTAGCATTAAAATAGTGTGTAATAAATTATAATTAACTTAAAATTGCTTAACTCATATAAAAGACCCTCTTTTTAGTAATTTCTAAAATTTTCCAAATTTTTCCCAAATTTATCGGTATTTAATTTTACCGTAATATAAAAATATTCAAAATATTTATTATTTAATTATAAAAATACCCAAAAATAATATTTTATTTTTCTGAAATGTTACAATCTTCCCCCTTAAAGAAATTCGGTCCCCGAATTTAAATTTAAATCTCTCAAATACTAAAACATTTCAGTAAAAAGTCCAAGTCGTCGGGGCTCCGAAATCATCAATACATAAGACGCATCATAGCGCAATGCATGCACATGATCAATGAGCATATAACTCCAAATCAAAACTCCGTCAAGCATCTCGCAATCATCGGAGTCATGGTGAAGACACAAATGTCAAATCCAAAACGAAACCAATATGATATACATCAAAACTATACATGTAAACATCAAATCTATACACATAAGCATCTGAAGAAATGCATGCCAAACCTTTCATGTTGCTGTGCGATGCGCATAATACTGCACAGTGGCGGACGTCTATTGTAAGAAAATAACCATATATGTATATATCTTTTGTTTAATATGGACGTCCCGCCATTTTGAAAACAATTTAGAAGAGTTTCCTTGTTTTAAATGTTTCGTGTCATATCAGACACGTAGGTAAATACTGAGACTATAGCTCCCTTTTTGGAAATCCCTTCGATAACTATCAATGCATGCAAAATATATCCAGGTATTGTCCTCTGACTAGTCCTGCTCAGTACAAAAACAAATAGCAAATATCATAAAAACGTACTGCTCCATAAGAAATCAATCCCAAAATGTGTATATGAATGCTAAGTGCGTCTGGTGCGCACGGAAATCGAAACCCATGAATATGCCATACATGTGCATAGAAACAATATCTAAGTGCATCGGGTGTGCACGAAATATCTGTCAAAGGCAACAGGTGTGCCTGACAACAATATCAGGTGCATCTGATATGCACGAAGAATCTCGATTTAGTACATCTGGTGTGCACCAAAATCGCATCTCAAAACATGCGCTCAACACGCGCAAAAATCCAAATCAGGTGCATCCATCATGCACGAATAAAATCTAAATCATGTGCAACCAACATGCACGAAATCACGAAATCCAATATCAAGCGCCGAACATGCGCAAAATCCAATCCAAGCACGCCAAATATATGCAAGAATCCAAATCAAATGCACAGAGTGCACGAAATCAACATCAATGTCATAATCGAAATCGACGGTATACAATAAACCTCAATCCAAATCAGGTATACCGCGGTATATTATCTCACAACCATGTGCATCAGCGTGCACAAAAGCAATTCAAAATACTAAAAGCGCATGAAAACTATGCCGAAAGCATAAGTCAAATCACATGCATAACATATGCATGGAATCAAAATCAATGTCTCGAATGACATCAAAATGAAGTCAGGTGCAACTGTGGTGCATAAAATACGTATCAATGCACTGCAAGCATATATGAACTATACCGAGTGCAAAAACCAAATCGTGTGCGTACCATATGCACAAAATCAACCCAACCGCATGAAATCCATGAAATCATAAACACGTGCGGCCAAGGCACAAAAACGATATTAAGTGCAATCACTGTGCACAAAACATAAATCAACAGAACGGTGTATAAAGCATATCCCAAGTGTAATAACTATGCACAAAATATAAATACCCAGTAGGTGCAACCATGGTGCACGAGAACAAATATCATGAATCTCAGTAATCAAGACTAAATCATGCGAATAGATTGCCCAAACTACCGAAATCAAAGGTGACGGATACGTGATAATCGAATCACCAAATCACAAATCATAAATACCGTCGTCGATATTTCCTCCTTCAAAGTTGAGAAGGTGTCGGTGCATCCAATGCTAGCAGAGCAAGATATCTACTTGCCTACTGTTCGTGGCCTGACGTCTGGTGCCCTTAGGCTCTCGTCTCTCACTGCAGATTGCTAAGTGCATAGCTTCTCGGCTCAACGGTTCAATATGGAATGATGACGGAAACAGTCCCGCTCTGGCACATCCTCTAAGGATCTCTGGCTAACTATCTCGTCGACGATGCCGAACTCTGTCCTACTGGGTGTGCACAATATGACCTCTCCTGGGTTCAAGTCTTCTCGTATAGTATTCCAGAAAGGTTCTATCGAAATCTCTCCCTAATCTCGTTTCTGCCGAACTTCTCGGAAGTTATCACCCTTTACCAAATCCGTTTCCTGTTCCGGAACGGCTGCATACTCATCGCGACTCCTTTTGGAAGGTATATCCATATACAACGCCTCTGCATGAGTATCACATCTCTGATGTCGGCTGAGTGGAACATCATCTCATCAAGATCTCGTACGAACCTCCTTACTCCATTTTTTTCTAATATCGACTCCTTCGGACTCGTCTCTCCGTGGCTGCATGGACTGCGCTCCAACGGCTATACTCGTATCTGGAGTCTCCCAAGCAATGTATCCCATCACATGATATCCGAATGATGTCGAACCTTTCGATCGATTCGTTAAGGTTCCATAATCCCCCAAGAGCTCAACATCTTGAGTACAGTTTAATAGTATTCCAGTACATGCCACAGTACCTGCGGACCAACCGTAGAAGGGCAAACCCAAGCCTCACAAATGGCACCGCTGAACTGCCGCAAACCCTAAGGTTCAAAGGCGTTCTATGGTCATTACGTCGAGTTAGGGTTTCATTCCTCTAGAGGGTCCATAGCATTACTTGCATTTGTCTCTGGATACTTTAAACTTGGAAAATGGGCTTTTGACATTCGATCGTCTCTATCGACTCCCAACGTACCTGCGTGAAGTCGTCTCTAGCTGGAATCAATCAATCTGATGACCTCGCATCGGGGTAGGCAACGAATCACATGTCCTAGTCCCCCCTCCATGGGCGACTAGCGATCTTCAATCATATTTCTAAGTATAACTTGTACTGCAATAGCTCCAACATTTTGGGCGATATCTCGTCGTTCGCAGTAACAACTGACTCATTTGTCCGCATGCTGAACAGTGCCTCAATCATCAAATAATCATTGCATCGATGGTCATCACATTCTGGCTGGCCTCTAGCAGTTGCCTGATCCTTTGGTGCTGATCTGCACGTCCAAGAAATCTCGTAAAAGCGATCCATCAAACGCTCATGGCGCGAAAACACAATAAAACGACGCCTCTAAGCAAATCGTATGTCCCTGGAATCACGCCCTGGTCAGTCCTCGTCCATGACGAGCTCTTGCTGACGCAACTCTAGCCGTAGCTCTCTCTGCCCGTGTAATCATGGCAGCAAAACCATAAACCGATAATGAGGAGGATAGATCGTAGGAATGAATATAATGCTGTGCAAGGAAATATACATCCTAAGGCTTCTTAAGCGGAGTAGCGTATCGTAAGTATACCGCGGAACATACACACGGTACGTCACTCTCCTTAAGCCACCTACTCCATCAACCAAGATCAACCTATGCGACGAAAGTTCGGTTGTCATACCCCCTCGACTAAGTCTAAGTTCCGTAAGGTCAAACCTAAGTTCCGAATATATATAAACGCTCTAGGTTCCGCATAGTCAAACTTAGACTCGAACCAAGGTTAACCTAGCGCTCTGATACCAACTTTGTCACGACCCGAAATGGCACGTGACTGGCACTTGAATCATATGAAGTCTATAGGACCCCATTTAATTCAAGTAAGCCAAAAATCCCAGAAATCTAAACCA